>CM052356.1:13824069-15063988 GCA_028551475.1 Casuarina equisetifolia
CGCGTATTCGTCTCTTTGATGGTATTTTTATTTTTATCCATATTTATCTATTTTCTTAAAAATAAACAAAATAATTTTCCACCTTCTGGCATTTTCAGTTAATATTTTTTGCGATTTAAAGAACCTCTAGGCTTGGGGATGGTTATACAGTGATATCAGTAGTTTTGAGCAAAAACGGGGGTATTCGTATTTTTTTGCCCCTGTCAACAAGGTCTTTTGTTTTCCTTCAAAATTGCCCTGGATCACGGTCCGTGCATTTTGATTAAAACAGTGAATGACATTTGCCGCGTATTCGTCTCTTTGATGGTATTTTTTATTTTTTTTTTCCATATTTATATATTTTCTTAAAAATAGACAAAATAATTTTCCATTTTCTGCCATTTTCAGTTAATATTTTTTACTATTTAAAGAACCTCTAGGCTTGGAGACGGTCAAACAGTGATTTCACCAGTTTTGAGCAAAAACGGAGGTATTCGTATTTTTTCGCCACTGATTGGACGATTTTGCCCCTGTCAACAAGGTCTTTTGTTTTCCTTCAAAATTGCCCTGGATCACGGTCCGTGCATTTTGACTAATGGAGTGAATGACATTTGCCACGTATTCGTTTCTTTGATGGTGTTTTTTATTTTTTTCCATAGTAATATATTTTCTTAAAAATAGATAAAATAATTTTCCATTTTCTGCCATTTTCAGTTAATATTTTTTACCATTTAAAGAACCTCTAAGCTTGGGGACAGTCAGACAGTGATTTCATCAGTTTTGAGGAAAAACGAAGGTACTCGTATTTTTTCGCCACTAACTAAAGGGTTTTGCCCCTGTCAACAAGGTCTTTTGTTTTTGCTCAAAATTTCCATCAATCACAGTCCGTGTTCTAATTAAAATGGTGAATAACATTCGCTGTGTATTCATCTCTTTGATGGTATTTTTTATTCTTTTCAAATTTATTTATTTTCTTAGAGGGAGACAAAATAATTTTTCATTTTCTGCCATTTTTAGTTAATATTTTTTACTATTTAAAGAACCTCTAGGCTTGGAGATGGTCAAACAGTGATTTCACCAGTTTTGAGTAAAAACGAAGGTACTAGTATTTTTTCGCCACCGATTGGATGATTTTGCCTCTGTCAACAAGGTCTTTTGTTTTCCTTCAAAATTGCCTTGGGTCACCGCCCATGCATTTTGATTAAAACAATGAATGACTTTTGCCGCGTATTCATCTCTTTGAAGGTATTTTTTATTTTTTATCCATATTTATTTAATTTCTTAAAAATAGAAAAAATAATTTTCCATTTTCTGCCATTTTTAGTTAATATTTTTTACTATTTAAAAAACCTCTAGGCTTGGAGACGGTCAAACAGTGATTTCACCAATTTTGAGCAAAAACATAGCTACTTGTATTTTTTCGTCATTAATTGGACGATTTTGCCCCTGTCAACAAGGTCTTTTGTTTTCCCTAAAATTTGCTCTGGATCACCGTCCGTGCATACTAATTAAAACGGTGAATGACATTTGCCGCGTATTCGTCTCTTTGATGGTATTTTTTATTTTTATGCATATTTATCTATTTTCTTAAAAATAAACAAAATAATTTTCCACCTTCTGGCATTTTCAGTTAATATTTTTTCCGATTTAAAGAACCTCTAGGCTTGGAGACGGTCATACAGTGATATCAGTAGTTTTGAGCAAAAACGGGGGTATTCGTATTTTTTTGCCACTGATTAGACGATTTTGCCCCTGTCAACAAGGTCTTTTGTTTTCCTTCGAAATTGCCTTGGATCACAGTCCGTGCATTTTGATTAAAACAGTGAATGACATTTGCCGCATATTCGTCTCTTTGATGGTATTTTTTATTTTTTATTTTTCCATATTTATATGTTTTCTAAAGAGTAGACAAAATAATTTTCCATTTTCTGCCATTTTCAGTTAATATTTTTTACTATTTAAAGAACCTCTAGGCTTGGAGACGGTCAAACAGTGATTTCACCAGTTTTGAGCAAAAACGAAGGTATTCGTATTTTTTCGCCACTAATTGGACGATTTTGCCCCTGTCAACAAGGTCTTTTGTTTTCCCTAAAATTTGCTCTGGATCACCGTCTGTGCATTCTAATTAAAACGGTGAATGACATTTGCCGCGTATTCGTCTCTTTGATGGTATTTTTTATTTTTATCCATATTTATTTATTTTCTTAAAAATAAACAAAATAATTTTCCACCTTCTGGGATTTTCAGTTAATATTTTTTGCGATTTAAAGAACCTCTAGGCTTGGAGACGGTCATACAGTGATATCAGTAGTTTTGAGCAAAAACGGGGGTATTCGTATTTTTTCGCCACTGATTAGACGATTTTGCCCCTGTCAACAAGGTCTTTTGTTTTCCTTCAAAATTGCCCTGGATCGCGGTCCGTGCATTTTGATTAAAACAATGAATGACATTTGCCGCATATTCGTCTCTTTGATGGTATTTTTTATTTTTTATTTTTCCATATTTATATGTTTTCTAAAGAGTAGACAAAATAATTTTCCATTTTCTGCCATTTTCAGTTAATATTTTTTACTATTTAAAGAACCTCTAGGCTTGGAGACAGTCAAATAGTGATTTCACCAGTTTTGAGCAAAAACGGAGGTATTCGTATTTTTTCGCCACTAATTGGACGATTTTGCCCCTGTCAACAAGGTCTTTTGTTTTCCTTCAAAATTGCCCTGGATCACGGTCCGTGCATTTTGACTAAAGGAGTGAATGACATTTGCCACGTATTCGTCTCTTTGATGGTATTTTTTATTTTTTTCCATATTTATATATTTTCTTAAAAATAGACAAAATAATTTTCCATTTTCTAGCATTTTCAGTTAATATTTTTTACTATTTAAAGAACCTCTAAGCTTGGGGACAGTCAGACAGTGATTTCATCAGTTTTGAGGAAAAACGAAGGTACTCGTATTTTTTCGCCACTAACTAGAG
The DNA here is from genome assembly GCA_028551475.1 of Casuarina equisetifolia. Classification (NCBI taxonomy): domain Eukaryota; kingdom Viridiplantae; phylum Streptophyta; class Magnoliopsida; order Fagales; family Casuarinaceae; genus Casuarina; species Casuarina equisetifolia. The sequence goes on from CM052356.1 coordinate 13,827,025, forward strand.
GGTTTTGCCCCTGTCAACAAGGTCTTTTGTTTTTGCTCAAAATTTCCATGGATCACAGTCCGTGTGTTCTAATTAAAATGGTGAATAACATTCGCTGTGTATTCATCTTTTTGATGGTATTTTTTATTCTTTTCATATTTATTTATTTTCTTAGAGGGAGACAAAATAATTTTCCATTTTCTGCCATTTTCAGTTAATATTTTTTACTACTTAAAGAAGGTCTAAGCTTGGGGATTGTCAAACAGTGATTTCACAACTTTTGAGCAAAAACGGAGGTACTCGTATTTTTTTGCCACTGATTGGACAATTTTGCCCCTGTTAACGTGCTCTTTTGTATGTCCTCAAAATATCCCTGGATCACGGTTTGTGCGTTTTGATTAAAATGGTGAATGTCGTTTGCCGCATATTCGTCTCTTTGATTTTTTATTTTTTTTAATATCTATTTATTTTCATAAAAATAGACAAAATAATTTTCCATTTTTTGCCATTTTCAGTTAATATTTTTTACTATTTAAAGAACCTATATGCTTGGGGATGGTCAGACAATGATTTCACCAGTGTTGAGCAAAAATGGAGGTACTCGTATTTTTTCCGTACTGATTCGATGATTTTCCCCTATCAACGAGGTCTTTTCCTTTTCCCTAAAATTGCCATGGATCATCGGCCGTGCATTCTGATTAAAATGGTGAATGATGTTTGCCCCGAACTTGTCTCTTTGCTGGTACTTTTTTTATTTTTTCCATATTTATTTATTTTCTTAAAAATACACAACATAATTTTCCATTTTCTGCCCTTTTTTGTTAATATTTTTTACTATTTAAAGACCCTCCACGCTTGGGGACGGTCAGGTAGTGATTTCACTAGTTTTGAGGAAAAATGGAGGTACTCGTATTTTTTCGCCAGTAACTACACGATTTGGTCCCTATCAACGAGGTCTTTTGTTTTCCCTCACAATTGCCCTAGATCACCATTCGTGCATTTTGATTAAAATGGTGAATGTCGTTTGCCGCTTATTCGTCTATTTGATGCTTTTTTTTTCTTTTTTTTTTCAAATTTATTTATTTTCTTAAAAATAGACAAAATAATTATGCATTTTCTTCCATTTCAGTTAATATTTTTCACTATTTAAAGAACCTCTAAGCTTGGGGATGGTCAGACAGTGATTTCACCAGTGTTGAGCAAAAATGGAGGTACTCGTATTTTTTCCCCACTGATTTGATGATTTTCCCCTATCAACGAGGTCTTTTCCTTTTTCCTAAAATTGCCATGGATCATCGGCCGTGCATTCTGATTAAAATGGTGAATGATGTTTGCCCAGAACTTGTCTCTTTGCTGGTATTTTTTTTTTATTTTTTCCATATTTATTTATTTTCTTAAAAATACACAAAATAATTTTCTATTTTCTGCCCTTTTTTGTTAATATTTTTTACTATTTAAAGACCCTCCACGCTTGGGGACGGTGATACCGGACGGAGAGGAGGAAAATAAAAGGATAAAATTATCTTTGAAAACTAAGGATACAGATAATCACCACCTTAGAATTCAATGATACAAATAACAATTATCTTTGTAAACTAAGGATACAGATAAATCACCACCTTAGAGTACAATGATACAAAGAACAATTATCTTTGAAAATTAAGGATACAGATAACTCACCACCTTAGAATTCAAGGATAAAACACTCACCACTCTATTGGAAGTAATTCCAAAGAGATACAGAGCAAAAGAAGCTCACCACTCTTGCCATAAGCAAAGAGATACAGAACTTAGAAAGAAAGCTTAAAGCTTATACTCAAATCTCACAACTCAATGCCTCTACTACACAATGGCACTAGCTATTTATAGGAAACTAAAGCACCCATAATCATAAATATAGCCAACTACTATCTTCCCAACTACTATCTCCCCAACTACTATCTTCCAACTACAACCTCTTAATTGCTAGCTCTCATCTGCCAACTACCAGCCACTTACTCTCAACAGCCAACCACCAACCACTTGGTCAACCTTCTCAAGCTTCTTTGGATTGGGCTTATATAGGTTGGGCCACTTTACCACTAATGAGTATTTGGGCTTGGGCTTGGCTTGTGTAGGATGGCCACATCATGCTCCCCTGGTTGGAGAGGACTCGTCCTCGAGTCCAAGTTGTCTTCACTATAGTAAGGAGATAAATCTGCTATGTTGAAAATATCTGAAACTCCATATTCACTTGGAAGTTCCACCTTGTAAGCATTGTCACCAATCTTCTTCAAAATCTTAAATGGTCCCTCAGCTCGTGGTTGAAGCTTTGCATGCCTTCCTGGTGGAAATCGTCCTTTACGTAAATGTATCCACACCAAATCTCCTTCTTCAAACCTAGCAAACCGACGATGTTTATTAGCTTGTGTCTGATACTTTTGATTCTGCCTTTCAATCTTGTCACGGATTTGCTCATGTAGCCTTTTAAGGAACCTTGATCGTTCTTCTGCATCTCCACTGAACTGGTGTTTTGATGGTAATGGCACCAAATCCAAAGGAGTTGTTGGATTCTTTCCGTTGACTGCTTCAAAAGGGCTGCAACCGGTAGTTTGACTTGTAGATCGATTATAAGCAAACTCAGCATGTGGTAAGAGCAAATCCCATTCACGAATGTTCTTTTTTACCAGGCTCCTTAAGAGATTTCCCAAAATTCTGTTGACGACCTCAGTTTGACCATCAGTTTGAGGGTGACATGTTGTGCTGAACTGAAGTTGCGTTCCGAGCCTTCGCCATATTGTTCTCCAGAAATGGCTTAAAAACTTTGAATCCCGATCAGACACCATGGTTTTTGGAATACCATGAAGCCTTACAATTTCTTTGAAATACAACTCTGCAATGTGAGATGCGTCATTGCTTTTGTTGCAAGGGATGAAGTGTGCCATCTTTGAGAATCTATCCACCACTACTAGAATTGAATCTTTATTTCTCTGAGTTCGGGGCAATCCCAAAGTGAAATCCAAACTCACATCTTCCCAAGGGAAGTGGGGAACAGGGAGAGGAGTATATAATCCTGTATTTTGCCCATGGCTTTTCGCCTTATGACATACCAAACAACTAACCAATAGTTGTTGTACATCCTTTTTCATCTTGGGCCAATAAAATCGTTCTTGCACTAAGGCTAGTGTCTTGTCTCTGCCAAAGTGTCCAGCAAGGCCTCCTCCATGTGCCTCTTTAATAATAACGAGTCGCAACGAACATTGAGGGACACATAGCTGATTATTCTTGAATAGGTACCCCTCTTGCAAATGGAAGTGATCATGGCCACCTTCTAAAGTTGCCTTCCATATTGAACAAAAATCAGCATCACTTGGGTATAGTTCTTTGACAACCTCAAAGCCCAAAACTTGAACTCCCAAGGTAGTCAACAAGCAATGTCTCCTACTTAAGGCATCAGCAACTCGATTAAGCTTCCCAGCCTTATGCTTGATAGAGAATGAATAGGATTGTAGAGACTCTACCCACTTAGCATGACGACTATTTAGCTTTTGTTGGCTGTTAAGATACTTGAGGGCTTCATGATCAGTAAAGAGAATGAACTCTTTTGGCAGTAGATAATGCCGCCAATGATCAAGAGCTCGAACAATGGCATAGAATTCCTTATCATAAGTTGAATACTTCCTACGACTTTCATTGAGCTTTTCACTGAAAAAGGCAATGGGTTTACCTTCTTGGCTAAGAACAGCACCAATTCCCACATTTGAGGCATCACATTCCAATTCAAAAAGCTTCTCAAAATCAGGAAGTGATAGGATAGGAGTAGATACCATTTTTTCTTTGATAAGCTCAAAGCTCTTTTGGGCTGCCTCTGTCCACTGGAACGAATCACCTTTTAAGCATTCTGTGATTGGACCAACCATCGTACTGAAATTCCGGATAAATCTTCTATAAAAGGACAACAAGCCATGGAAGCTTCGTATGTCATGAATTGACCGAGGCACTGGCCAACTCACAATGGCCTCAATCTTGCTAGGATCCACCTTGACCCCTGCATCAGAAACAACATATCCCAAGAATACAATACTCTTGGTAAAGAACTGACATTTCTTTAAGTTGACATATAGTTTCTGATCCCGCAAGGTCTGAAAGACTTGCCTCACATGACTTAGATGTTGATCTTCAGACTTGCTAAAGATTAGTATGTCATCAAAATAGACGACAACAAATTTCCCCTTAAATGGTTTAAATATGTGAGTCATGAGACGCATGAATGTGCTTGGAGCATTAGAAAGTCCAAAGGGCATTACCATCCATTCATAGAGTCCGTTTTGAGTTTTGAATGCAGTCTTCCATTCATCTCCAGTTCTCATCCTGATCTGATGATAGCCACTTCTGAGATCAATTTTGGAGAAGACAACAGCACCATGCAGTTGGTCAAGTAAATCATCCAACCGTGGAATTGGAAACCTGTATTTGATAGTAATTCGGTTGATTGCTCTACTATCAACACACATGCGCCAAGATCCATCCTTCTTTGGTACCAACAAAGTTGGGACAGCACATGGGCTCATGCTTTCTCGAATCATCTTTTTGGACAAGAGCTCATCCACTTGCCTTTGTAGCTCTTTCTGTTGCTCAGGATTCATACGATAAGCAGCTTTATTAGGAAGAGAAGCTCCTGGCACTAGATCAATGCAATGCTGAATATCCCTAGTTGGTGGAAGGCCAGGAGGAATTTCATCTGGAACAACATCTTCAAACTCCTTGATGAGAGATTGCAATAAAGGATGTGGCTCAGGTTGAAGCTCAGGATTTGATTCCATGAGCACAAGAGCATAAACCTCTTCACCTTCTTGAATTGCATGCTTCATTTGAGTTCCAGAAAGTGCAAGATTGCCTTTCTTGCTTGATGGTGCAGATGTATTGCCTGGCTTAAGAGGAGCTAACACAATATGATTTCCATCCTTGTAAAATGAATAAGTATTTTTATACCCATCATGCAAGGCTTTTCGATCATATTGCCAAGGTCTTCCTAGAAGTAGGTGACATGCATCCATTGGCACCACATCACACCAAGCACTATCCTTATAGTTTTTCCCAATTGAAAAGGAAATTAGAGAACGTTTATTAACTTTTACCTCATTTCCTTGGCTGAACCATTGTAACTTGTATGGGCGTGGATGATCTTCTGTCTTTAATTGCAGCTTTTCCACCATTGTTGAAGCTACAGTATTTGTGCAGCTCCCTCCATCAATAATGATATTGCATACCTTGCCATGAGAGGTACATCGAGTGTGGAAGATATTCTCCCGACGCCAATCATCTTCCTTAGTTGGATTCAGGTTCAAAGTTCTTTGAATGATTAGGGCTTCTCCTTCATCTGCATATACCATTTCTTCTTCACTTTCTGCATTGGCTTCATCAGGTTCTTCTATGACATCTTCTTCAACAAGAGCAATAATCTTCCGGTTGGGGCAGTCGGAGGCTATATGTCCATGGCCTTGACACTTGAAACATCTACGAGAGTCTGTAAAAGGCTTAGCTTGTTTAAAGCTTTCGCCCTTAAGGGAACTTCTGGACTCCATAGGTTTCACTGGCGGAGTTGACTTTGCATTTGTTGGACTTCCTCGTGTTGTAGCACCATCTCTTGACATCGGTTTGTAGTTGTTGCCACGAGCTACCCTTTGTTGCTCCACAGTTCGAGCAAGCTTTCGTACATCATTGAATGAGTAATATTGCTGCAAACGAACTGTATCCCCAATTTCGGTTCGTAAACCTGCCAAATATCGAGCAATTGTTTGTTCTTCAGGCTCCATGACATCACACTTCAACATGAGGTGCTCGAATTCCATAGTGTAATCTTCAACAGATGAATTCATCTGCTTCAGATTTTGGAGCTTGAGAAAAACCTCCATTTTGTAGTTGTCTGGGAGGAACCTTCGTTTCAGCTCTCTCTTCATTTTCTCCCAAGTTTGAATTTTTCTTCTTTCTTCTCGAACTCTTTGTCTCTGCAAATTTTCCCACCACAATGATGCATATTTTCTTAGTTTCAAGGCAATAAGTTTTACCTTTTGTTCTTCAGAATAATCTTTGATGGCAAATGCTCGTTCAACTGTATGCAGCCAATCTAAGAATTCATCTGGCTCCATTCTTCCTTCAAATTCTGGAATTTCAACTTTGACATCAGGATATTGTTGAAAATATCGCCGAAGATGACGAGGATGGGGTGGAGTACTATCATCAGAGTCTTCTTGAGCAGATTGATAGAAAGGATTATCATCCTCTCTAACTCTAGAATGACGACTTTTGTCAGATCCCGAACGATAGTTATACCGTTCTCTTGTTTGGAAACGTGCCAGCTTTTCTTGGAGTTCTTCAAGTTGTCTCCTCATTTCGTCCATTTCCATCTCATGCTGGTCTGCTTCATTCACCTCAGGGACTTCAAGATGGCGAGCATGATGACGACGACCAGCCATTGAACCTAGGCTCTGATTACCAAACTTGATACCGGACGGAGAGGAGGAAAATAAAAGGATAAAATTATCTTTGAAAACTAAGGATACAGATAATCACCACCTTAGAATTCAAGGATAAAACACTCACCACTCTATTGGAAGTAATTCCAAAGAGATACAGAGCAAAAGAAGCTCACCACTCTTGCCATAAGCAAAGAGATACAGAACTTAGAAAGAAAGCTTAAAGCTTATACTCAAATCTCACAACTCAATGCCTCTACTACACAATGGCACTAGCTATTTATAGGAAACTAAAGCACCCATAATCATAAATATAGCCAACTACTATCTTCCCAACTACTATCTCCCCAACTACTATCTTCCAACTACAACCTCTTAATTGCTAGCTCTCATCTGCCAACTACCAGCCACTTACTCTCAACAGCCAACCACCAACCACTTGGTCAACCTTCTCAAGCTTCTTTGGATTGGGCTTATATAGGTTGGGCCACTTTACCACTAATGAGTATTTGGGCTTGGGCTTGGCTTGTGTAGGATGGCCACATCAGACGGTCAAGTAGTGATTTCACTAGTTTTGAGGAAAAATGGAGGTACTCGTAATTTTTCGCCACTAACTACACGATTTGGTCCCTGTCAACGAGGTCTTTTGTTTTCCCTCACAATTGCCCTAGATCACCGTCCGTGCATTTTCATTTGCCACTTATTCGTCTCTTTGATGGTATTTTTTTTATCCATATCTATTTATTTTCTTAAAAGTAAACAAAATAATTTTCTATTTTCTGTCATTATTAGTTAATATTTTTTACTATTTAAAGAACATCTAAGCTTGGAGACGGTCAAACAGTGATTTCACTAGTTTTGAGCAAAAACGGAGGTACTCGTATTTTTTCACTACTGATTGGACGATTTTAAACCTGTCAACAAGGTCTTTTGTTTTCACTCAAAATTGCCCTGGATCATCGTCTGTGCGTTCTAATTAAAACAGTGAATGACATTTGCCGCGTACTCGTCTCTTTGATGGTATTCTTTATTTTTTCCATATTTATTTATTTTCTTAGAGAGAGACAAAATAATTTTCCATTTTCTATCATTTTCAGTTAATATTTTTTACTATTTAAAGAACCTCTAAGCTTGGGAACAGTCAAACAGTGATTTTACCAATTTTGAGCAAAAACGGAGGTACTCGTATTTTTTCGCCACTAACTGGATGATTTTGCCCCTATAAACGAGGTCTTTTGTTTTACTTCAAAATTGAATTACATCACCATCTGTGAATTTTGATTAAAACAGTGAATGACATTTGCCGCGTATTCGTCTCTTTGATTTTATTTTTTATTTTTATCCATATTTATTTATTTTCTTAAAAATAAACAAAATAATTATTCATTTTCTGCCATTTTCAGTTAATATTTTTTACTATTTAGAAAACCGCAAGGCTCGGAGATGATCAAACAGTGACTTCACCAGTTTTCAGTAAAAACAGAGGTATTCATATTTTTTTGCCACCGAGTGTACGATTTTGCCCCTGTTAACAAGGTCTTTTATTGTCCGTCATAATTGCCCTGGATTACCGTCTGTGCGAGTTAATTAAAACGGTAAATGACATTTGTTGCGTATTCATCTCATTGGTGGTATTTTTTATTTTTATCCATATTTATTTATTTTCTTAAAATAAACAAAATAATTTTCTATTTTTTGTCATTTTCAGTTAATATTTTTTACTATTTAAAGAACCTTTAGGCTTGGAGACGGTCAAAAAGTGATTTCACCAGTTTTGAACAAAAATCGGAGGTACTCGTATTCTTTTGCTAATGATTGGACGATTTTGCCCCTGTCAACAAAGTCTTTTGTTTTCCTTCAAAATTGCCCTGGGTCACCATTCGTGCGTTCTGATTAAAACGGTGAGTGACATTTGCCACGTATTTGTCTCTTTGATGGTATTTTTTTATTTTTATCCATATTTATTTATTTTCATGAAAATAAACAAAATAATTCTCCATTTTCTGTCATTTTCAGTTAATATTTTTTACTATTGAAAGAACCTCTAGGCTTGGAGACAGTCAAACAATGATTTCACCAGTTTTGAACAAAAAAGGAGGTATTCGTATTTTTTTGCCACTAATTGGACGATTTTGCCCTTATCAACATGGTCTTTTGTTTTCCTTCAAAATTGCTCTGGATCACCGTCCATGCGTTCTAATTAAAAAGGGGAATGACATTCGCCGCGTATTCATCTCTTTGATGGTATTTTTTATTTTTATCAATATTTATTGATTTTCTTAAAAATAAACAAAATAATTCTCCATTTTTTGCCATTTTCAGTTAATATTTTTTATTATATATAAAACCTCTAGGCTTGGAGATAGTCGAACAGTGATTTCACCAGTTTTGAGAAAAAACGAAGTACTCGTATTTTTTCACCACTGATTGGATGATTTTGCCCATGTCAATAAGGTCTTCTATTTTCCCTCAAAATTGCCCTGGATCACTGTCCGTGTGTTCTAATTAAAACGGTGAATGACATTTGCCGCGTATTCATCTCTTTGATGGTACTTTTTTTTCATCCATATTTATTTATTTTCTTAAAACTAAACAAAATAATTTTTCATTTTTTGGAATTTTCAGTTAATATTTTTTACTATTTAAAGTACCTCTAGGCTTGGAGATGGTCCAACAGTGATTTCACTAGTTTTTTGCCACCAATTGGACGATTTTGCCCCTGTCAACAAGGTCTTTTGTTTTCATTCAAAATTGCCCTAGATCACCATCCGTGCATTCTAATTAAAACGGTGAATGACATTTGCTGCGTGTTCCTCTCTTTCATGGTATTTTTTATTTTTATCCATATTTATTTATTTTCTTAAAAATAAACAAAATAATTTTTCATTTTCTGCGATTTTCAGTTACTATTTTTTACTACTCAAAGATCCTCTAGGTTGGAGATGGTCAAACAGTGATTTCACTAGTTTTCAGCAAAAACGAAGGTGCTCATATTTTTTTGTCACTAATTGGACGATTTTGCCCCTGTCAACGAGGTCTTTTCTTTTCCTTCAAAATTGTGCTGGATCACTGTCCGTGCGTTCTAACTAAAACGGTGAATGACATTCGCCACGTATTTGTCTCTTTGATGGTATTTTTATTTTTTTCCATATTTATTTATTTTCTTAAAAATAGACAAAATAATTCTCCATTTTCTGTCATTTTTAGTTAATATTTTTTACTCTTTAAAGAACCTCTAGGCTCGGAGATGGTCGAACAGTGATTTTACCAGTTTTTAGCAAAAACGGAGGTAGTTGTATTTTTTCACCACTAATTGAACGATTTTGCTCTTGTGAACAAGGTCATTTGTTTTTCTTCAAAATTGCCCTGGATCACCGTGCATCCATTTTGATTAAAACGGTGAATGACAATTGCTGCGTATTCCTCTCTGTGATGGTATTTTTAATTTTTATCCATATTAATTTATTTTTTAAAAAATAAACAAAATAATTTTCCATTTTTTGCCATTTTCAAATAATATTTTCTACTATTTAAAGAACCTCTAGGCTTGGAGACAGTCAAACAGTGATTTCACCAGTTTTGATCAAACACAGAGGGTATTCGTTTTTTTTCACCACTGATTGGACGATTTTTCCCCTATCAACATGGTCTTTTGTTTTCCTTCAAAATTGCCCAGGATCACCGTGCGTGCGTTCTAATTAAAATGGTGAATGACATTTGCCGCGTATTCGTCTCTTTGATGGTATTTTTTATTTTTATCCATATTTATTTATTTTCTTAAAAATAAACAAAATAATTTTTCATTTTCTGCCATTTTCAGTTAATATTTTTTACTATTTAAAGAACCTCTAGGCTTGGAGACGGTCAAATAGTGATTTCACCAGTTTTGAGCAAAAACAGAGGTACTCGTATTTTTTCGCCACTGATTGGACGATTTTGCCCCTGTCAACAAGGTCTTTTGTTTTCCCTCAAAATTGCCCTGGATCACCGTCTGTGCGTTCTAATTAAAACGGTGAATGACATTTGCCGCGTATTCGTCTCTTTGATGGTATTTTTTATTTTTATCCATATTTATTTATTTTCTTAAAAATAAATAAAATAATTCTTCATTTTCTGTCATTTTTAGTTAATATACTTTACTAGATATAGAACCTCTAGGCTTGGTGACGGTTGAACAGTGATTTCACCAGTTTTGAGCAAAAATGGAGGTACTCGTATTTTTTCGTCACTGATTGGACGATTTTGCCCCTGTCAACAAGGTCTTTTGTTTTCCTTCAAAATTGCCCTGGATCACCGTTCATGCGTTCTGATTAAAAGGGTGAATGACATTTGCCGCGTATTCATCTCCTTGATGGTATTTTTTTTATTTTTGTCCATATTTATTTATTTCCTTAAAAATAAACAAAATAATTTTCCATTTTCTGTCATTTTTAGTTAATATTTTTTATGATTTAAAAAACCTCTAGGCTTGGAGACTGTCAAACAACGATTGCACCAATTTTGACCAAAAACAGAGGTATTCGTATTTTTTCGCCACTAGTTGGACGATTTTGCCCTTGTCAACAAGGTCTTTTGTTGTCCCTCAAAATTGCCCTGGATTACCATCCGTGCGTTTTAATTAAAATGATGAATGAAATTTGCCGTGTATTCATCTCTTTGATGGTATTTTTTATTTTTATCCATATTTATTTATTTTCTTAAAAATAAACAAAATAATTTTTCATTTTCTGCAATTTTTAGTTAATATTTTTTATGGTTTAAAAAACCTCAAGGCTTGGAGACGGTCAAACAGTGATTGCACCAATTTTGACCAAAAACGGAGGTATTCGTATTTTTTCGCCATTGATTGGACGATTTTGCCCCTGTCAACAAAGTTTGTTGTTTTCCTTCAAAAATGCCCTGGGTCACCATTCATGCATTCTGATTAAAACAGTGAATGACATTTACCGCGTATTCATCTCCTTGATGGTATTTTTTATTTTTATCCAGATTTTTTTATTGTCTTAAAAAAAAAAACAAAATAATTCTCCATTTTCTGCCATTTTTAGTTAATATTTTTTACTATATATAGAACCTCTAGGCTTGGCAAAATATATATTTTTAGTTAATATATATTTTTTAGTTAATATTTTTTACTATATATAGAACCTCTAGTCGCCACTTTTCTTGCAAAACGGAGCGAACTTCTGCTTTGAGCAAAATCAAAATTGCGTTTTCTTCACCAAATAGGTTCCGAGTCTGATACCGGACGGAGAGGATACAGATAATTCACCACCTTAGAATTCAAGGATACAAAGAACAATTATCTCTGTAAACTAAGGATACAGATATCTCACTACCTTAGAATACAAGGATACAAATAACAATTATATTTGAAAACTAAGGATACAGAAAACTCACCACCTTAGAATTCAAGGACAAACACTCACCACTCTATTGGAAGTAGTTCCAAAGAGATACAGAGCAAATTAAGCTCACCACTCTTGCCACAAGCAAAGAGATACAGAACTTAAAAGGAAAGCTTAAAGCTTATACTCAAATCTCACAACTCAATGCTCTACTACACAATGGTACTAGCTATTTATAGGAAACTAAGTCACCCATACTCATAAATAGCCAACTACTATCTTCCCAACTACTTCCTCTTAATTACCAACCACTTATTCTCATCCGCCAACTACCAACCACTTACTTCCCAACCACTTGGTCAATCTTTTCAAGCTTCTTTGGATTGGGCTTATATAGATTGGGCCACATTATCACCAATATTTAGGCTTGGGCTTGGTTTGTGTAGGATGGCCACATCAGAATCACTCTAGTTCCGTCCCCTTTCATATGTGGTGTGCCCAAACAACAAATTCGTGGGTTTCGAGCAAAATCGAAAGTGCTCACTTTTTTTCGAAAACGAAGCGAAGTTCTGCCTTTCTGAACAAAATTGCGTTTTCTTCGCCAAATAGGTTGAGAATCACTCTATTTCCGTCCCCATTCATATGTGCAGTGGCCAAACAATCAGTTCGTGCGTTTTGAGCAAAATCAAAACTGGTCCCCTGTATTACGAAATGGAGCCAAGTTCTGCTTTTCTGAGCAAAATAGCCTTCATTGGCAAATAGGCTCCGAATTACTCTAATTCTGTCCCCACTCATATGTCGGGTGGCCAAACAATAAACTTGTGCGTTTTGAGCAAAATCGAAAGTCGTCACTTTTCTCGCAAAACGGAGCGAAGTTCTGCTTTTCTGAACGAAATTGCGTTAATTTCGCCAAATAGGTTCCGAATTACTCTAATTCTGTCCCCACTCATATGTCGGGTGGCCAAACAATAAACTTGTGCGTTTTGAGCAAAATCGAAAGTCGTCACTTTTCTCGCAAAACGGAGCAAAGTTTTGCTTTTCTGAACGAAATTGCGTTAATTTCGCCAAATAGGTTCCGAATCACTCTATTCCTTTCCCTATTCGTATGTGGTGTGGCCAAACAATGAATTCGTGCGTTTTGAGCAACACCAAAAGTGCTCACTTTTTTTGGAAAATGCAGCGAAGTTCTGCTTTTCGAAACGAAATTGCGTTTTGGTGGCCACATATGTTCCGAATCACTCTAATTGCATCCCCATTCGTATGTGCCATGGCCAAGCAATGATTTCGGAAGAGGTCCACTCTTTTTCAAAAGGGAGCCAAGTTGTGCTTTTCCGTGCGAAATTGCCATTTTTTGGCAAAAAGGCTCTGAATCACTCTAATTCGATGCCCACTCATATGTGGGGAAGCCCAACAATGATTTCGTGCGTTCTGAGCAAAATCGGAAGACGTGACTTTTTTTCCGAAGTTCTGCTTTTCCGAACGACATTGCATGTTCTTGGCCAACTAGGTTCTGAGTCACTCTATTTTTGTCCCGATTCATATGTGGCCCAACACTGAATTTGCGCGTTTTGAGCAAAATCGACCGTGGTCACTTTTTTCTTTTTCAGAATGAGTACAGACTTGTTATAATTGATTCTATGGATATTACAGAAATTGGTTCTGTCATCTCAATACAGATGGTTTTACCTCGTCGGATATTCATTCTAGTATCCGGAACGCACGGAGCCTACTTCTGCTCTAATTGCGAACGAGATTGTGTTTTTTTGGCCAAATAGGGTCCGAATCACTCTAGTTGCGTCCCACTCATATGTGGCATGGCCAAACAATGGTTTCCAGCGTTTTGAGCAAAATTACAAGAGGCCCCCTGTTTTGCAAAATGGAGACAAGTTCTGCTCTTCCAAACGAAATTGCCTTTTCTAGGAAAAGAGGCTGCAAATTACTCTAATTCCATCCTGATTCACATGCGGGGAGGCCAAACGATGAATTCGTGTCTTTAGAGCAAAATCGAAACAGGTCACTTTTTTCACGAAACGGAGCCAAGTTCTACTCCTCCGAACAAGATTGTGTTTATTTCGCCAAATAAGTTTAGAATCACTCCAACTCGGCCCCATTATTGTGTGGGGTGGCCAACCAATGAATTCGTGTGTTTTGAGCAAAATCGAAAGTGCTCACTTTTTTCGCAAAATGGACCAAAGTTCTGCTTTTCTGTGCGAAATTGCCTTTTCTGGGCCAAATACGTTCTGAATCACTCTATTTTTATCCCCATTCATATACATGTGGGGTGGCCAAACAATGAATATGTACTTTTTGAGGAAATCGACAGTGGTCATTTTTTTTGCAAAACCGAGCGAAGTTCCGCGGATCCGAACGAGATTGTTTTTTTTAGAAAAATATGTTCCGAATCACTCTAAATCCAACCCCATTCAAAATGTGGGGCAGCCAAACATTGCTTTAGTGCGTTTTGAGCAAAATTAAATGGCGTCACTTTTTCCGAGAAACAGAGAAAAAATCTGCTTTTCGAAGGAAATTGTGTTTTTTTCAACAAATAGGTTCTGAATCATTCGAATTGCTTCCCCATTCATATGTGGTATGGCCAAACAGTGAATTTGTCCGTTTTGAGCAAAGTTGAATGCCATCGCTTTGTTCGCAAAACGGAGCGAAGTTCTTCTTTTCCGAACAAAATTGCACTTTCTTGGCCGAAATAGGTGCTTAATCACTATATTTCCGTCCCGATTCATATGTGGGGTGGCTACACAATGATTTTGTGCGTTTTGAGCAAAATCAACAGTGGTCACTTTTTTTTTTGCAAGATGGAGCAAAAATCCGCTTTTCCGAACGCCATTGTGTTTTTTTTCAAAAAAATAGGTTCTGAATCACTGGAATTTCCTCCCCATGGCCAAACAATGATTTCGCATTTTCAGCAAAATCAGAAGAGCTCCCCTGTTTAGCAAAACGGAGCCAAGTTCTGCTCTTCTGAACGAGATTGTGTTTTTTTGGCCATAGAAGTTCGGAATGACTCTAATTCCATCGTCATGCATATGTGGTGTGGCCAAACAATGAATTCATGTGTTTTGGGAAAAATCGAAGGAGGTCACTTTTTTGCAAAACGCAGCGAAGCTCCGCTTTTCCAAACAAAATTGCGTTTTCATCTCCAAATAGGTTCCAAATAACTCTAATTCTGTCCCCATGAATGTAGGGTGCCGAAGCAATGAATTCGTGCGTTTTGAGCAAAATCGAAAGTGCACACTTTGTTTTGCAAAATCGAGCGAAGTTCTCCTTTCTGAGCTGAATTGCCTTTTTTTGGGCCAAATAGGTTCCCAGTCACTCTATTTCGGCCAAATTCATATCTGGAGCGGCGAAACAATCATATCATGCGTTTTCAACAAAATCAAAACTGGTCACTTTTTCTGAAGGAAAATTGTCTTTCGTTGGCCAAATAAGTTCGGAATCACTCTAATTAATTCCATCCCCATTCATATGTGGGGTAGCCAAATATTGATTTCGTGCGTTTTCAGCAAAAGTGGAAGTTCTGTTTTTCGGAACGAAATTGCGTTTTCTTTGCCAAATAGGTTCCAAATAACACTAATTGCGTCCCCATTCATATGTGTCATGGCCAAGCAATGATATCGAGCATTTTCAGGAAAATCGGAGGAGGTCCCCTTGTTTGCAAAACGGAGCCAAGTTCTGCTTTTCTGGACGAAATTGCCTTTTTTTTTTTCGCAAAGAGGCTACAAATCACTCTAACTCCATCCTGATTCATATGCGTGATGGCCAAAAATTGAATTCATGTGTTTTGACCAAAATTGGAACAGGTCACCTTTTTCGCTAAATGGAGCCAAGTTCTGCTCTTCCGAACAAGACTGTGTTTTTGTAGCCAAATAAGTTTGGAATCACTGTAATTCCGTCCCCATTCATATGTGGGGTCGCCAAACAATGAATTCGTGCATTTTCAACAAAATCGAAAGTGGTCACTTTTTCTCCAAACGAAATGGCATTTTCTAGGCTTTATAGGTTCCAAATGACTCTATTTTGTCCCCATTCATACGTGGTGTCGCCAAACAATAAATTTGCACGTTTTGAGCGAAATTGAAAGCTATCACTTTTTTTGCAAAACGGAGCGAAGTTCTCCTTTTCCGTATGAAATCGCAATTCCTAGGCCAAATAGGTTCCGAATCACTCCAATTGCATCCCCATTCATATGTGCCATGGCCAAACAACGATTTCGAGCGTTTTGACCAAATCAACAGAGGTTCCCCTGTTTGCAAAACCGAGCCAAGTTCTGCTGTTCTGCACGAAATTGCCTTTTTTTTGGCAAACAGGCAACGAATCACTCAAATTCGATCCCGATTCATATGCGTGATGGCCAAACAATGAATTCATGTGTTTTGAGCAAAATTGGAAAACGTCACTTGTTTCGCAAAACGGAGCCAAGTTCTGCTCTTCCGAATGAGACCTTTTTTTTTGTCAAATAAGTTTGGAGTCACTCTAATTCCGTCCCCATTCATATGTGGGGTCGCCAAACAATGAATTCGAGCGTTTTGAGCAAAATCGAAAGTTACCACCTTTTTTTGCAAAACGGAGCAAAGTTCTGCTTTTCCCTACGAAAGCGCATTTTCTAGGCCAAAGTTCTGCTATTGGGATCTTGTTCCTTCAGGAACCTAAGAAATGATGACAGTAGACCATCTTCCCGACTGCAAAATGGGGAAGGATTATTCAGGCTGTTCACATATTAAAAGAACGAACTTTTTCTTTTTCCCGAATTTTTGACCATTTCTATTTCCTTTTGATCTGTTCACATATTGATACAAAAATATTGAAGGAGAAAGCGTAGGTAATGTCAGTGTTCTCCTTTTGGACGGTGGCGGTGCCGGGGGCGGCCGCCGGTTTGGTGGGTGGGGTTTCTGGTCTGTTGATTACTGCACCCTTACTGCATTCAGAAGGAATTATTTTTTTGTCTGCTTAAACAATGCACGTTTTACGAACAACTGGATTTGGAGTCTTTCCTGCATTGTTTATCCGTCGGCAACTACCTTTTATCAGTTTCTCTCTCATATTTTTTCTCCCCACCCTTGGAAAGAGTTGATTGTAATGCTGGTTTCTTCTTGTTTTTACAGATTCAGCTTTTCGCAGTCCATTGTCTCGCGATTGGATGAGGTCTTTGTCTTACATGAACAATCTCTGGCATTTTAAAAACTTGATTATCTCTTCGTATTGGCAGATGGCCATGGCGAGTCTCACAAATGGGCAAATGTTTATGGCATCGCAGTTGGCGTAGCCAAGGGATTGGAACACCTCCATGCAGGAATGCACAGACCAGTAATCCATGGAAACCTCAAGTCCAAGAACATACTTCTGGATCGAAATTACGAAGCATGCGTCTCTGATTTCGGCCTTCTTCTTCTGTTAAACTTGAAAGTTTGAGGACAAGCTTTCTTTAAGGGGATGGAATGTTATGGGCCAAATATAAGAGCTAGGCTCAGCCCATAATATCTTGTTATATTTCGTTAGATTGTTGTATTAAGGAACTTTTTAGATGAATGAATTTGGGAAGTTCTCTTTCACGAAGGTGGCATCTCCCTCGAACTAGACCAGAGGTGTCACCTCTCCCTCTAATGAAGCTGGAGGTGCTAGTCTGCTTCGGTTGACTCATATCAAACCGGTAACAATATGATACATCTTTTTTTTTTCAATTAATTTTAAAGTGTCACACTCCATGACCAATTAATTTGGTACATTTTAAGTAAAAAATAAAGTTTCTCATATTTTTTCTTAATAGGTTGAACATTTTTGTTATCTTATACGAGGTTATGTATTTTTGATGTGCATTGTCTCAATCAATTATCTTCGGTCCCAATTGATATGATGCGTTTTGAGTAAAAACGAAATTATTCATTTTCGTTCGCAACATGTTGAGCGTTTTTGCCATCGTAAATAAGGTTTTTCATTTTCACCATAAAGTACCCTTAAGTCTATATCAAGCCTGATACATATGATGTGATTCATACCGCTCATAGATGTAGTGGAAATCTTCAGGTTGACTGCGATGAGCACACGTATCGTACGGTTATAATTATCTTTTTGCTTAACTTTTTTTTTTAAGAAAATAAAAAAAAAATGGAAGAATGTAAATGATCCATTTTTCCGGGGAAATCGGAATCAAATGAGAGCATTTAATTACACTAATGAGGGCACACCTCTAACCAGTTGCCAAAATATTTCCGACCATGATCGCACTCTGTTTCGGAGCCCCGAGGAAGATCCCAACCAGGTTCTCTCTTCAAAAGCTGGCCTTTTCGGCGGCGAGCCCTACGAGGTTACCGAAGTTCTACACGGACGACGATGAGGAGGAGGGCAGCGCAGTGTACCGTCACGCTCTGAAACACCAGCGTCCCACCACCATAAAGTGGACGGCGCAGTTGGTGAACTCTGTTGGCTTCATCGGATCGGTGGAATATCCATTGAAGATCATCGGTACAAGGAAAAAGTGTAAATTTGGTGCTTGGACTACGCTCTCCATCAAAGCGTCCCTCGCTTCTGATTCCACGTTTAGGTTTGGGCAATAAATCAATGTTCCCGGGTTATTTGTTGATTGGTGGGTTTGTTTCTTTAAATCTTACATTGTATGATTTGTGAACAGGGTACTAGTGGAGATGTGGGACGAAATGGCACAAATGTGTTTAAAACATTTGGAACCAAATGATCTAGTCTACGTTTCGGGTCGTTTAGCGTCTTATCAAAAGTCTCTCGAAACATATTACAAGGTTGAGAAGCTAATCGCATTTTTTGCCCTCTTTTTTCTTTATACTTTTCTTAAGACTGTTGCTGTTATGGCTAAAATAATGGTTTGTCTGTCACTAAAAACTGTTTACCGCTTCGTTTGAAGTCTGTTTTAGTAAGGGTGTTGTGAAGCTTTAGCCTTTTTTAGCTTTAACAGTATAAAGTGGTGCATCGGTTTTCTTTCAGGATTCATGCTATATCGATTCACATAGGCTTGTTGCATTATCTTGCCTTGCTGATCATATTAGGTTTTATTTTTAAGACTTGATGAGGTTGTTACGTAAACCAAACAGCATATAAAATAGAGTGAGAATTCAAGCTTAGAACCACCTACTTCAATTCCTTTATGAATTTCCGCCTCAAAAACCTAAGCAAATGAACAATTGATTTTCAGCATGTTCATTTGTTACAAGATCCCATGGGAATGTAGATAATTGCAGCGTGGATGTTTACCCCCTTCTGACGATTGTGTACAACTGATATATATGCGCTTAAAAAGAATTGTTTGTGTAATCATTTTGTTTGTCATTTGTAGGTTGTTGTAAAAGAGTTGAATTATATTGACCAAGGTTTTCGAGGCTCAACTAGTCACAAAGTTGAGAAGTCACAAGCAGGTGCAGGTAGAATTACTACTTCCAGTTGAAATGCATTGGAAATTTTTTCTTGATGTATTACTACGTCCAGCAAAATCTGTTTCTGGAGTTGGTTGGAAACAATTGGACACGGTATACTTCTTAAGGAGCGACTTGTCCACCCACATCAGTGCTTAGCAAAAATGAATATCGAACGGTTTGGGTATTTCTTTTTCGGAAGCTTGAGAGGAGAGTTGTAATGTTTGAGGTTTTGGCTAATCCATTTTTCAGTTGTCTTAAGCTGCATTTGTTCTAGGAACAAATAATGGCTTAGCTGAGCTGAGCTGAGCTGAGCTGGCCTCAGCTTTTGTTTAACTGCCCATTACCCTCCAATTGCACGATCATCGATATGGTTTCTTCCTCTTTGCCGTGGTCAATGCTACATTCATTACTACACTTCTTGGAGACCTCTTTAATTTTTGTTATATTCCTCTTTTGCTTGCGTATCTGTGTCTTAAACCCTTATCTTGTCACATTTGTAGGTGGAGTCAGGTTGGAAGTGGATGAAAACCGCCTTTACTTGTGGCAGGTGTTTTTCACCAATCCACATGAATGGTGGGATAACAGGAAACGTAAGGCAAATCCATGGCAGCCAGATTTCAGGCACAAGGATACTGGTGAGACTCTTTGGTTGAGACCAGACGATCCCCCGTGGATTAAAAAACAACTGCAATTTCTTGATTCCCGAAGGGCAGAACAAGGCCAAGATTGGCTTGGCTGCCGCTCCCAAGTCTCCATCTGGACATATGACGAATAAGAGGATGACTCTACAGGCCTTGAAATAACCACTTGCTGTTACTTACCGGTTTTGTACAGGGGACATGGCAGAACAACTGGAAGAACAAAGAATAACGGAAAGTAGTACTGATAAATAGAACATGAAGTAAAGCACGAAGACGGTTTCATATCCTCAAAATAACAGGTATTAATCTCCGAGGCTGAAGCATATTCTAGCACTGAAGATGCCGACTGTATCCAGTTCTTTGTACAGGAGCTCACAGTCTATAACGCCTACAGATAGATGAAATAACTATGAACACAAGTTCTTCTTGGCTCCGCTTCATTATGGCATAACGGCGACATCTTGCACGCATAATGCATATTTACAAACTTATTTTTTTTTCTTCGAAAATTTCTCCTGTAACAATGTCGGCTGCCTTTCTTAAATTATGTAGCTTTGTTGAATTCCCTATTTACCTGTAACTAGCAAACTGAATTTACTCTTTGTTTTCTTTCTTTTCATCCGCGTTCACTTACACTCGCTTGCCGCTTGTGTTTCATTGAAGTCATACTTCTGCACCCAACAGTAGTTGACTCCTTTTAAAGAACAAAAAACCACATTACAAACTTCGTGTCAGTAAAACTAGACCGGCCCCGATTGTCCTCTATGGGAAAAGGCTAAACTTGGAAAGGAATGTGGGATTCTCTACATGAGCTCTGCCTGACAATCCCGAGCATGTAAATCAATTCTTAACAATGACCTTCAGAATACCAAAAAGGGAACTAAAACCGCTGCAAAATATTAAAAAAGCATTAAAACCTAGACGAAGACCAAACTGAGGGGCTAATTTTGTATTTTTCCACTTCTTATAAATAAAATGTTTAATCCGTGAAGAAAGACGAACCAACTCGCAAGCACGGATCCAATCCACTACCTGTCCGGGAAAGGGAGGGAAAAGAGGCTCTTTAGATTCCTTTCACAAATTCACCTACGCAATCTCCTCGGCAAAATGGCGGCACCGTCGGATCGCAGGGCCACCATCATCGATGGAAAAGCTGTCGCCCAAACCATCCGCAACGAAATTGCCGCCGAAGTGCAACATCTCTCCGAGAAGTGCAACAAGGTATGGAACTAAACCCAGTATTTTGTGGATGTCGTAAAGCCTTTTTTGGTTCTCCATCGTGAAATGCCTTACTTTCCTGCGAAAAACGATGAATCAGTGCAACAGATCTCAGGTGGGAAGGTCAAATTTAGCTCAGAAGGGCCGTCTTTTATAGTTCGCGGACAATTTTGAGGATCATACTTCATAATCTGGTGTTTGTTTTTGGGATGTTGTAAGCTGGGATGTGATTGTTCTCTTGCTTGGCCTGCGTAGGTTCCGGGGCTGGCTGTGGTGATTGTGGGCAATAGGAAGGATTCTCAGACCTATGTGAGTATGAAGAGACGGGCATGTGCCGAGGTTGGGATCAAATCCTTTGACATAGACCTTCCGGAGCAAGTATCTGAAGCCGAGGTGGTCAGCAAGGTTCACGAGTTGAATGCAAATCCTGATGTACATGGTTGGTCAGTTTTTAGTGTATAGAAATGCACTCGAATTTGATAGATCTTCTTTTAGGTTTTGAGAGAGAGTCCATAACGCTTAACAGTGTTTTTCATGCTGAAAAGTTTCCTTTTATGTGAACCTATGATCTGAACCTATGTGTTTATCTGCCTTAGTTTCTTATCATTGCACTCACAGAGAATCGAACAAATAATATGACCAATGTCAATTCTTGGGTTTCAGCGAAATTTTCTAGAGCTTATTTATGTTTAGACTATCATCAGAGTTCATGTTTCCTACGACAAAGGAGTGCATTTGGTGTTTGAACCTGACAATTATAGTAAAGCGGGGGGAAATTAATTTTTATGTCCTTGGGCCTGTGCTTCTTAAGCTCTGTATAATCATCCTAACAACGTAGTTTCTTGCATTGCCAGGCATATTGGTGCAGCTTCCATTGCCAAATCATATAAATGAAGAGAAAGTTCTCACTGAAATTAGAATTGAGAAGGATGTGGATGGCTTCCATCCGCTGAACATTGGGAAGCTCGCAATGAAAGGCAGAGAACCCTTGTTCCTTCCTTGCACCCCCAAGGCATATGCTCTATATTTGAGAAGTTTCAATTTCTTGAGAATTATACATATGAATGCCAAATGAGAAAATCCCCAATCTTGTATTTTTTGATCAGGGCTGCATTGAACTTCTGTCACGGAGTGGTATAACGATAAAGGGAAAGAAAGCAGTTGTGGTGGGCCGAAGTAACATAGTTGGATTGCCAGTTTCATTATTGCTTCTGAAAGCGGATGCCACTGTTACCGTGGTCCATTCACATTCTCGTGACCCTGAAAGTATAATTCGAGAAGCAGACATCATTGTTGCAGCAGCAGGACGGGCAATGATGGTAATGGAGATGATTCATAGATTCTTTTCATCTTCCTTTATAAATTTATATACTTCTACATGCAGAACCAGTTCTGGTTTCACTTGAAGAATCTAGCGCCTCAGTGTAGTCCTTGCTAAAAATATGTGCCTTAGCTTTTAGAAATCTCAGAGAACGCTAATATAACATCGAGCATCTGTACTTAAGCATGTTCATTTACTCTAACTGTCATAAGATGATAAAATCATTTGTCAAATGCAACCAAAGTGGAACATTCAGTTGCGGGTTGTGCAAATCAGAGAATGAATGTATTAGCTGTAATTTGTAACTCCTAGGCATCGATAATTCTACTTGGTTGGTAAACTTGTCTGATCTTTATCTAATATTTTTAGTTCTTAGAAGCAAATGCTGTTGCTTGATTGGATCAAAGTCAATTCGCCTGTGGAACAAATCCAGTTGATTGCTTTGTGACAGTTCATTCTATAGACTAATTGCTCATTGGCCACTCCGTTGAGATTCTTTCATTTTGTCTATGAATTGATGGATTTAGTTTCTTAATTTTTAGATCAAGGGCAGTTGGATCAAACCCGGTGCTGCAGTTATTGATGTTGGAACAAATGCTGTTGATGACCCAAGTAGGAAGACAGGTTACAGGCTGGTTGGAGATGTTGATTTCAATGAAGCTTGCGAGGTAGCTGGGTGGATAACTCCTGTTCCAGGTGGTGTCGGCCCAATGACTGTTGCAATGCTTCTCAAGAATACTTTGGATGGTGCTAAGCGAGTGATTGAGCATTGATGCCGTGCTTTTTGTCCACTTCATACCAAAGATGCTGCTCTTGAGACGCTGTTTTCAGGGCAATTCAATCCGCCATATACAATCAAGTTTAGTAACTACTGTTGTACTTCTTCTTCGGCTTGTGTGAATTTTATAGAACCCCAACTTTTGTGAGTGCAGCGAGCTCTGTTTCAACAAAAATGGTGATGAAAGGGTTTAATTTTTACTGATTATCAGCGCACCTCATTTCTCTAGACCCTCAAAAAGGCGGAAAATTCAATAGGGTTGACAAAAAAAGTGTTAACCCGTCGCAAACAATTAAAACCTACGATATACAACCAACTACCAAAAGTTGTTAGCAATCCAAATGCAGAAGCCAGGTTGAAAACAAAGCAAGAACCTAGGAGCGCAGCTTGAGGAGGACCAAAACAAACTTTGCTCACCCTCGCTCACAGGAGGCACAGCCAACTACCAAAAGTTAGCAATCCAAATGCAGAAGCCACGAAATACAACCAACTACCAAAAGTTAGCAATCCAGATGCAGAAGCCAGGTTGACAACAAAGAAAAAACCTAGGAGCAGCTTGGGGAGGAGCAAAACAAACATTGCTCACTCTTTGCTCTCAGAAGGCACAGGAACAGCAATCTAAAACATCGAAGTAAACGAAAGTGAGCTGATCAAGTAAAAGCGTTAGATATGTGTTAGTAATCGTCAGCGGAAGCGTAGAAAGAGAAGCAAAAAGCGCTCTACTGCATCTCTTCGTACAATTGATTTCTCTACCACTTGTTATAAGCTGCCTCTTCCTTTTTTGAGCAATCCCCCCATAGGCTTCCTCTGCTGAAAAAGACAGGTAGCGGCAAAGTGACTCGACTGGTGTTGGGGTTGACAGAATAAGTATAATAACCAAAACCACCATGACGCTCCTCACTCGCTTCACATCCATAAAGGCACAAGACTTTTATAACCATTAGATGTTGGAGAATTTCAAGATAAATATACAGTCTGATTGCCAAGTCTTTGAAATACGGAGGCAACTAGCTTAAAAAATTGCAGAAGCTAAGTCATGGAAAAAAAGGCTAGAAATTGGATTTTTCCTATATTACGTTATTACAAAAACAGCACAAAGATAGCAGTCCAATTATAATTAGGAAAGTATACAAAAGAATAAACAAATATTTTCCTATTACGTACAAGTAAAATTTCTAAAATAATTTGACTCTGATAAACACAAATAATGGCATATAGTAAGTATCTTATCTCGAATGAATGAAATAATTAAATTGAATGTACATGCATGTTTTCAACAAAGGAAGTAAAAAAAAAAAAATGATGTGATTCATGTGAGTCAAAAGAATTCTCATACTCCTAAGTGACCAATAAACAAAACGTAATCAAGAATTGTCAAAATTAATATTCGACGTTTAAACTTTTGATATTTGAACATAAAGAACAAATACGAGAATAATGTGCCGAAATTTGAACATGCTTATCCCGAAACCTCGAAGTTACCACCAGAAAACAGAAAAGCAAGATATCTGAGAGGATCAACGGCCAAGATTCTCTTGTCCGGAACACAACCACTAGATTATTCTAGATTCTTCCATGTGGCACCCACCTAACCCTCGCTCCTAAACCCCCTTTATCTCCAACTTCAACCCCACATTCCTTCTCCTCCTCCTCCTCGTGGTTAGGGTTTATCTTCTCCACTGCCCCTTTTGAAACCCTAAACCAATTCTCCGATTACTGGCAAAATGGCATCCTCCTCCACTGCCCAAATCCATGGCCTCGGTACAACGGCGTCGTTCCGGAGCAATTCCCTCCATCGGAATCTCTCGTCGTCCTCGAGAGCGTTCTTTTTCGGGGAGAGGCTCCGCAAAGCGTCGTCATATCCGCGGCTAAGAGCAAACAATAGGGTTGGTCCTGTAAGGGTGGTCAACGAGAAGGTGGTGGGGATCGATCTGGGGACGACGAACTCGGCGGTGGCGGCAATGGAGGGAGGAAAGCCAACAATCGTGACAAACGCGGAGGGGCAGAGGACGACGCCTTCGGTGGTCGCGTACACGAAGAACGGTGACAGGTTGGTGGGTCAGATTGCGAAGCGGCAGGCGGTTGTGAACCCGGAGAACACGTTCTTCTCGGTGAAGAGGTTCATAGGGAGGAAGATGGTGGAGGTGGACGAGGAGAGTAAGCAGGTGTCTTACAGGGTCGTCAGGGATGAGAATGGGAATGTTAAGCTCGAATGCCCTGCCATTGGGAAGCAGTTTGCTGCGGAAGAAATTTCCGCTCAGGTGAGGAAAAAACGGGAAAATAATGTTTTTTGAATATTGCAAATGTAATTTTGCCTTGCAAAAGCATGTTTTCCTGGAATTGGTGAGTGGACATAGATCATATTCATGCTTTAATCTGTGTAAACGTGTTTATAGTTGGGTTTTGGTTCTAGATTTGATTTTATTATTAGTTTGGGTGTTAACATGTTAATTCTTTAGTTAAGCATAGCATAATGACAGTCAAAGTTCCTTTTTTTTTTTTTTCCCTCTGAAACATTAGCCCAGTGCACTGCATTGGTTCTCTTTTTCTGCCACTGAACACTCTCTATATATTATTTGGGATAAGTAGTGGAGGTAGATGGTGAGAATGGTTACTGAATTCATCTTTATGTCTTTGCATCTGGTTTAGGTGTTAAGAAAGCTTGTGGATGACGCATCAAAATTTTTGAACGATAAAGTTACTAAAGCTGTGGTAACAGTGCCTGCTTACTTCAATGACTCCCAAAGGACAGCAACAAAGGATGCTGGCCGTATTGCCGGTTTAGAAGTTCTTCGAATCATCAATGAACCCACTGCGGCCTCGTTAGCATATGGGTTTGAGAAGAAGAACAATGAGACCATTTTGGTGTTCGACCTTGGTGGTGGTACTTTCGATGTTTCAGGTACTGCATCTGATTGTCAATGTGTGAATTATGTTCAATCTGTTTCAGTCTCATGATTCAAGCTATTTCTTTTATTTGTTTCTATCTATGACATGGTACTGCAAAAGATGCTTTCTGATGACAATCACGCTTATGAAAACTAGTTCTTCTATTTTTTACTGCAGTGCTTGAGGTTGGTGATGGAGTTTTTGAAGTTCTTTCTACTTCTGGAGATACTCACTTGGGTGGTGATGATTTCGACAAGGTAAGGATCTGTTGGCTTCTTTCTCCCTTCTCTGGCCTGCTAAATTAAATTTCTGATCTTTCCTTTATCACTCAATGATTGTAGAGAGTTGTTGATTGGCTTGCTGCAAACTTCAAGAGAGATGAAGGAATAGATCTATTGAAGGACAAACAGGCTCTTCAGCGGCTAACAGAGACAGCTGAGAAAGCTAAGATGGAGCTGTCATCTTTAACCCAGACAAATATCAGGTATTTTCTTGTTTCTGTAGGATTTGTTGATTACAACCCCCCCCCCCCCACCTCAATTTGCCAATATGAGTGGGTGTATCTAACTGGTTATGTTAAACTTGTCTTTTTTCCAGTTTGCCATTCATTACTGCCACTGCAGATGGGCCCAAGCACATTGAAACCACCCTCACTAGGGCCAAGTTTGAGGAATTATGTTCTGACCTTCTTGACAGGTTGGTACTATTTATTTGAAAATTTAAATATGTTGTATCGTTCTTCTTCATTACTGTTGATCATTTCTTTTGTTAGTTGAAAGCTAACTGCTCCCAGTCTTCCTATTAATGTTGATTTTAGTCTGTTGTTGGGAATGGATGCTAGAAATGGTTTTCATTAGACTTATTGTTGTTTCTCTTGTTGCTTTACAGTTCCACTGATCATGTTTGCAACTATTTTTCAGGCTTAAAACACCAGTTGAAAATTCCTTGAGGGATGCCAAACTTTCCTTCAAAGATATAGATGAGGTGATCCTTGTCGGGGGATCAACGCGTATCCCAGCTGTTCAGCAGCTTGTGAAGAAACTGACTGGGAAGGATCCCAATGTGACGGTTAATCCTGATGAAGTTGTTGCCCTAGGGGCTGCGGTTCAGGTAAGTCCCTGAATTATTTTACACATATATGGTATTTTAAGTCCATTATCCTGCTTAATGAATCCTCCAATAATTGTTTGGATGCAATATGTTAAAATCCTACTTGACGTTATGCAATCATCTGTTTCAAGGCTTGGTCTTGCAGATACTTCCTGACTAGTTTTTCTTTGTCTGGTATTTCTGTGATGCCTTTTTGTAGGCTGGTGTTTTGTCTGGGGATGTCAGTGATATAGTGCTCTTGGATGTTTCACCACTGTCACTAGGTCTAGAAACCCTAGGAGGTGTGATGACAAAGATAATTCCAAGAAATACAACTCTGCCAACCTCCAAGTCAGAAGTTTTCTCCACGGCTGCAGATGGGCAGACGAGTGTTGAGATTAATGTCCTTCAAGGAGAACGGGAGTTTGTTAGGGACAATAAATCTCTTGGCAGCTTCCGTCTGGATGGTATTCCACCTGCACCACGTGGGGTTCCTCAAATTGAGGTAAAATTTGACATTGATGCCAATGGTATCCTCTCGGTTACTGCGGTTGACAAGGGCACAGGGAAGAAGCAAGATATCACGATTACAGGTGCCAGCACCTTGCCCAGTGATGAGGTATATGGTTGGATATTCAAAATGTCATGATGAGCTTTAATTTTATTAGTCTGTTTGAGATGGAATCTTTCTGGGTTCTTGTGGTATTAGCTCATAGCAAAACAGGTACTGATGTAAATTGTATCAAAACCTGCAGGTCCAGAGGATGGTTAATGAAGCTGAGAAGTTTGCGAAGGAGGACAAGGAGAAGAGAGAGGCCATTGACACAAAGAACCAAGCTGATTCTGTTGTCTACCAGACAGAGAAGCAACTGAAGGAGTTGGGAGACAAAGTTCCCGGGCCAGTGAAGGAAAAGGTAGAGGCAAAACTTGGAGAGCTGAAGGATGCGATTTCAGGGGGTTCAACCCAAGCCATCAAGGACGCCATGGCAGCCCTTAATCAGGAGGTGATGCAGCTTGGTCAGTCCCTTTACAACCAACCAGGTGCTCCTGGTGCAGGTGCAGCAGGTGCCGGTCCTGGTGCTGGCCCTGCCCCTGGGGGTGAATCTGGGTCATCAGAATCATCGGGCAAGGGAGCTGATGGGGATGTGATCGATGCAGATTTCACCGATAGCAAATGAGATATGCCCGAAAAGCGATAATTTTTGCCGCACGTCTGCCCGTCCTTGGCAATGTGTATAAGAAACGAATTTTATTTTATTTTTGTAGTTTTATGGAGAACGAATGCTATTAGGAATCAAGATGCACTTTTGACCTAAATTATATTATTGCAATTTTACGGATTTTGTAGAAAGTGTCTATGCATTGTGCCAATATATAAAGCTAGCTGCAGAAGAGTTGATCGTCTAGGTGAGCTTTGAGAAGTGTCCATGTCATGGTATTACCGTAGAAGCTGCTAAGAGATGCCTTTAAAGGTTATTCAAAGTTTAAAGAGGAAATTTAATGGTTAATTTATTAGCATACATTGAGATCTTTATAGTGAGAGTAATACGCTATTCTTCCATCTAAGGGAGATTAAAAATTGGATTCATAACTGAGATTGCGAGACATGTCTTTTCCAATGCTCTGAACTGGAATTTCAATGTCCAAATTTTAAGTATTTACTTATGTTGATAATGAAAAAATAAATTAAAATATAGTTGGAACGGGGTAGCAATCGGCGCGAGCCGACACAGGGGACTGAAAACAGCTATTAAAAAGGAAAAGAAAACGAAGAGGAGGTTTAAAATCCCCTATAAAACGAACAAAAGCCCCCACCGTTCAAAGACGTAACTAACCTTAGGGTTTAAGCCTCGGACAGAAGCGGAGCCCGCTCACTCTGCAAGACCTCTGCCTCTTCCTCTTCCTCTTCCTCTTCCTCTTCTGAAAATCCATGGCTACCTCCATAGCTGCACAGTTGCAAACAATCAAGTCTCTCGTCCAGGGAGAGTCGCAGCCACTCAAGAGGCCCTTCACTCGCCCCTCCATTCTGTTCGATCCCAAGGAGGCCGCCGACGTCGACGTCGATACTATACTGGCTATTGCGCTGCAAGGTCCACCTCCTTTTACTCTAATTTTCCTCCTCTTTTCTCTTTGTCCTTGGGAAATATTTCTAAAAGTACTTTTTGCGGATAACCTTATTCGGTTAGTGGAAATATTTCATTTGGAGTTGGTTGAGGAATTGGAAAGCCTTTATCCCAAGACTCGGTATTTTTCATTTATTTTTTATTTTTTTATTTTATTAATGCTCGGATAAATCATCTGAGCTACAAAATAAAATACTTTTTTCAATTTATCGGATTTATAAAACAGAGGGTTATTATTATTATTTTTTATTGGTTGTCTTGGTTTCTGACGAAAAATAATCATGATTAAGCTGGGTTATTCGTTTTGGTTTTTCAGGTTTGGAGGTTCTTGTGAGCACAGACGAGCGTCTCAGAAACTACAAGAATGATTTGTTTAGCCATAAAAGTAGAGAGTTGGATAGAGAATTGATGGGCATAGATGAAAACAATCGTATTAATGCCTCAATTACTTCGTACTTACGTTTGTTATCAGGTCATTTTCAACTTCCTTCATCGCTAAAGACGCTTGAATATTTGATACGAAGATACAAGTAAGCACTTCCTTAATTATAACTGCTGCATCCTAATTCTAGTTTTACTACTAATGTATTTTGTAGTCCTGATGTGGCCTGTGCTGCAACTGCAGGGCTCATGTTTACAATTTTGAGGAATTGATTTTATGTGCTTTGCCGTACCACGATACCCATGCATTTGTTCGAATAGTGCAGTTAATTGATACGAGGTTAGGAATTTACAGTTGTTGCACAGTGTATTCTTTAGTACAACTATTTAATTAAGTTAGCAAATATCTCATATTTTCACCTCCTTGCTGTGTAGAAATAGTAAATGGAACTTCCTTGGTGCTGTCCAAACCTCTGGTGCACCTCCACCGAGAAAGGTTATAGTGCAGCAATGTATTCGGGATAAGGGGGTTTTGGAAGCAATATGCAACTATGTGAGTCTTTATATAAGATGTGATTGGATTTTTAAACCATGGAGACATATATTTGAACTGCCATGCTACAGGGATCACCAGCTAAGAAATATCGGCCTTCAAGGCTTGCGATCAGCTTTTGCACTGCAGTTGTTGTCGAGGTGTTGGCTTCTGTTACAACTCCTGATGATGATATTGTGAAGAGAATCCTTCCTTTTGCAATTTCTGGACTTCAGCCTAGCTCAAAAGGAGGATTGGATCATAAGGTAATTTCAAAAGTTATTGTCCTTAAATGGAATTACGGACTCTCAAAACTATCTTTCTTCTTTAATTTCCTAATAAAATGACTTGGAGCATTGGAATTCTGTTTTACCATTTATCTGTTAGGTTTTTTAGCTGTATTACCGTTATGGATGGGTTTTTATGCCACCAAAATATGCAGCCACACATTTAAGGTTAATATTATGTTTATCTCCGTTTTTATTTCTGCTTTTGATCACATCTCTAAAATGTTCATTTTTAACCCTTGTCATTTTCTCAATGATGCAAGTAATGTAGAGTCCTACTGTTCTACCAATGGCATTACTTTTTCACTACTACTGATATTTCTCTGCTTTGGTCTGTATGTTGCAAACATATTCCTCTTCTTCAGGTCAACTGTCAAATTTAGCTGCATAATTACCTAAGGGAACAGTTCATGTGTTCACCTTTGATTGCAACCCCCTCTGTTTAAGTATCCTTTTTACCAGGGGAAAAAAAGAAGAAAAAAAGATGTAGAGGCTCTAGGTTAACATGTGTTAACTGAAAAATGTTCTTTTATGTGCAGGCTGGTGCTCTAATGATTGTTGGTTTTCTGGCAAATAAAGTTTCTTTGTCCCCTAAACTTGTCAAAAGTGTAATTTGTTCGATTGCTGAGATAGCTCAATTGGATGCTAAAGAGTCAACTGATTTTCAGTGGCTTCGGTTGTCACTTATGGCTTTGATCAACCTTGTTCAGGTACCATCTCTTTAATAGGCAGTTAAAAATCCAGTTGCATAAGCTCAGAAGACAATCGCTCAAAATTGTCCTGCCTGATAGACTTATATTCTCTGTTATCATTCTCTGAGTACTTTTTGGATACTTTCAGACAATCATAATATGTTTGCAGATTCATTTTAAAGAGTCATCTACAATTTGATGATTGCTCAAAATTGTCCTTTATATGCCTTATATTGAGTTCGGTAGCCATTTGATGTGTCTCACATAACCGTCATTGCTGTCTGAGTGCCTTTTGAATATTTTCAGACAATCATAATGTTGTTGCAAATGGATTTTTAAACGTGATATATAGTTCATGATTGCTTAAAACCCTCTCTCATATGCCTTATATTGAGTTTGTAGCTATTTGATGCATCCCACATAACAGTTACAAGGACTTTTTGTGGATATAATCCAAGGGTAACAAAGATGTGTTCTGCTATACATGGTACATATCTCTTTGGGCTTACTTTTATTATCTCTTTGTTAAGTAGTCTTATTAGACTGGATGTCTATCTTGGTATATACAGATAATAGGTAGGAGCATAAGCTATAACAGTTACCTAACTGTGTGCTGTTTATGTCACAGTAATTGTGTGGGAATCAAATCTTACAGCCTCTCCTCTTGTATGTTACTTCCTTTACAGTTTAAGATCCATTCATTATGTTGTTCTTTTAGAGGATAGGTCCCTCATTTAAATTATGTGGGAGCAAAAAGGTGGTTGATTCCCAACCCCCTAGGGGTGCCCCTTATTAAATAGGATTTACCATGGCTTTTCTAATCCTGTTGAGATTTACCTCCAGTTATCACGAGAAAATCTTGAATGGTTGCTGGGTGTTGGAATAGGAGAGTTTTTATGAGAACTGGAGTAATAGCCAAGTGGCTGAAAATTGATTTTTGAACTTTTCTACTCCTGAGTGTAGTTGTTAATTTGTCCTTAAAACTTTGAGCATGGTCACATGGCTTGCAGGAATGTCTAGGTCTTGAACACTGGGTCATAATGGGTCTAGCAATTAGAAACTACTCGTGGAAATTTAGGGGGAAAAAACATGTGTGTTTGGCCAGTTCTTTGTAGATTTGTTGGTGAGGTAGCAGAGCAGTTTTCCCTTTTCTAATTTCCAGTGGAGATTTTATTCCCTGCAAACATATATATAAAAAAATGTTCCTTTATAATTTTCAATTTCTCTGTGGATGGTGTAACATCATCCAAGTAGTTTTACAGTTTGAGAGAACGTGCCTTTATTGGTTGTATCTCTGTTATAGGAAGTGAGCGTGCCTTTTGTGGAGGAGTCTGCGAACTTTGATGTTTTTGTCCTAGAGTTCTCTGTTATTTCTCAGAAATCAATTGAACTAGTTCTTTTCTTTTTACTCTTTGAGTTCTTGCCTTAATTTAATTTGTTTACAAATTCTGTCAGATGCAATCTGTAGATGTGTTCCCAAAGAAGGCTTTGGAGGCTTTGAAGGATAATAGGTAGTCTTTCCTGTTTTAAACATGTTTGGGGATATGAAATAAGTCAATGTATTGGCTGTTTTTGGCTTCTTTTTTTTTTAATTCCCCATGCCCACCCACCCCACATGCCCCCCCACCCGGCCCGCCCCCCCCCCCCCCCCCCCCCCCGACCTCTCTCTTCTCTATAACATTCCTTTATGCTCCCCATTTGTAGGAATCTAGCTGTGATGCTTATGGGACTTTCCAAGGAATACAATGTTGATAGATTCCTTTCCTTGCTTTTGGAAACCCTTGTTAACTGCAGGTGGGGAATTGATCATCATTTGATATTATCCATGTAGACCCAACTTCTCTTATTCAGCATTTGTAACTGATGATCATTTCATTTGCAGTTCTTCTGATGAACTAAGCCATCGTGCTTTGGTTTCGATAATAGAGACAGTTCCTTTGAAGGAATTAGTTTTCCATCTGGTCAGTAGGGTGCTATCATCCTGCATGAAATTGTCACAACAAATTGACAATTCAGTGGCATCTGAATGTGGTATGATAATAACAACCTTATTTTTTTTCTTGCTTTTACATCACAGGTTTAATATTCTTCTTTTCATTTTGGAAATGCCCGGGTTTTCTACCATATAATATAATGTCTTTTTGGTGGGTGCATCCTACCTTCAACCCTTGTTCATCTGAGATTAGCCACTTCTCCGAATGCTTAAAGTTAGCTACTACCATCTTTAGGGGGTTGTCTCCTGGTTGTAACCACAATTTATTTTTTCTTTTTTCTTCTTAATTAGGAAGGTGGGCCAAGAAGATTTTGGTGGTTGTGAACAGGTGTTATCCATCTGAACTACCTGAGGCAGTTCGCAAGTTCCTTGAGGTTTGTTGATCAGCTTATCATTGTCTCTGTTTCTGATCTCCCTATTCTCTGTTTGTTGTTCCAAATCTTTGACGTTGGACCTCTTTTAATAGGATAATAAATCACCATATAATAAGGGGGATTCAACATATGAGATACTAGGGAAGATTCTGGATACAAATTTGGATATGTCAGTAGGTCTAGCAGATTCAAAAATTTGGTTTGGATTACATCATCCGAAGGTATTGCTGAATTCAGTCTGTTCTGCTGTTGGTTATTTGTACTAGTTGCTTATGCCCGTGCTTTTTTTTTTTTTGGTTGGAATTTTCCTTTTTCCCTGGCATCATTTGCTCAAGCCTTATATTGCTTTTGTAATATTTACAGGCTGCTGTTCGATGCGCTGCACTTTCGTCTTTAAAGTCTGATACTTTGAAAGCCAAGGCCGTTGATCCACAGGTTGTATTCAGTTTAATGGACACAGATACATGTTTATTTGTGCATTTATTTCCCATTTTCAAAGAGTGAAGGCATACAGCAAGGGAGGTGGAACTTGCATGCAAAAAAATATTGCCAATTGCAATGTTTAAGTGGAGCCGAGATTCCAGATCTTCTGGCCTTACTCATAATTTTCTTTTCTCCTGTGAAACCAGGGTCTTGTAAATATTCAGGATACACTATTACGGCAGCTTCATGATTATGATCTAACTGTGGTTCGGGCAGCTCTATCTGTTGATGCATTGTCTGATATGATAAGTTCTTCTGATCTTCTTAAAGAGTTGCATCGTGTGCTTAAGAGATGCATCAGCATTATAATTTCAAGTGAGTAGTAAATGCTTTGGCCTTAACTCTATCTATGTTCCACTATCCTGGTCAGTGCAGTAACTTAGTTCTAGTATCCTGCTAGAATGAAGGCCATATGATTCATTTTTCATTCAAATGTTGGGTTTCAGTGCCATATTGTTAATGGGCACTGTCTTACGTTTATCTAATGGTTAACAAAGGAGTAAAGCATTTTCTGATGCTAGTTTTTCTTGAATTTCCTAGATGGCTTATTATATTCTGACTCATATTTGTTCAGATGGGGTTTATGATATCTTTTCTCATGTGTGAAAGTGTGCTGTCATCCCTAGTTAATCCTCTCACTTGTATTTCAAAACTTGAATTATAGATAGCCTGCTTTAGAAGCCTGTCTAACATCAACTCTAAATTTCTATTAATGTGGCTTCAGGGAGCTGGCAAATCATTTCTTGTTTCTCTAAGGGATTGTCAGTTCTTATGACTAAAGTTGTTTTCTTTCAGACCCGCATATTCGTTTCTCTATTGGAGGGAAAAAAAAATTGACAAGGGAAGCATAGAGGATTAGAGGATTAGAGGATTAAAGGAACAATAAAGTGTAGGACAGCAGATAATAAATGAATTAGAAGTCAGCGCATGTTGCAGTCGTTTCTCCCAAAGAAAGAAATTATTGTGGATTTTGGGCCAGAGAGTTTTTGTTGTAATGGGATGTCTTTAAGGTCAATTGAATCTATGCATTGTAGTTGTGTATTGGAAAATTTGGATCTATGCATCCACAACATCAAGAATAAATTTCTGTAAGCAATAGGGCTATACAGTAAGGATATGCTATATTTATGTAACAAAATTCATAGATTTGTAGTCCTTTGGTTGGTGAAGTTTCTTCAGTAGTATCTAAGGAGCTTATGATATTACTTTTGTATTGAATTTATTCATTCTTAAATTAGAGCATCGAGGAGATGGTTGATGTGAAACCCAAAAACATAAAAAAGAAAACTAATCTAATTTCTTAGTCTTTGCCTTGCTCCTCACAAAGCCACATGTTTCATTTTGCATTCTGTTACTATTTGCAGGTTCATCAGTTAAAACTAATCTAGCGATTGATGTTGCTGTTGCATGTCTGAAGAATGCCAATTCAAACTTACATCATGACGATGACTATTGGGGAACATTTTCTGCCATGCTATTTCCTTTACTCTTAATTCTACCAAAGGTTATTTGTTCTTTTGTCTCTAATGCCTCTCTAATGGCTTCAATGAAGCATTTTCTTTTGTATATTTCTGTTTGATTAGTATTGGTGTTCTGATTTTTGGATGTTGCCACTTTCAGACACAAAGGTTGAATTTAGAAGCTTTGCAGCTAGCCAAGGAACTTAAGTGGCCACTTTACCAGAATCTTGCTGGTGTCTCAAGGATAGAAATGGTAAATTATCACCTTGTGACATTCTGCTTGCTCCATTATATATTATTCTGCTTATTATTTCACCAAACTCCAGGCGTAGCTTTTGATAGGTAACATTGATATCCTTGCTACTCTTGGATTTAATCAAACAAGTGAAAATATGACTTAACTTCTGTATCTGTATGTTTACTTTTGTGTTGACAACAGCTGAAAAGGTGGTGGGTGAAATATGGGGGGGTTTCTCTATGTCTGTGTGCTTGTATGGTGTTTCTGTCATATATTATTTGTCATTCTGTCTGCACAAAAGGATTTAAGAGTGAAGAAGACAAACCAGTTTGAGAGTGTGAGTCTGAGACAGTTTAGAAACTTCTGTATGTATCAATGAATGAAATAGAATTATATACCAAGCTGCTGTATTACAGTCTCCACAGCAAGGACACACCAAGTCTGGCTTTATTTTGAAGTCTTATGTCAATAAAGATTGCCATGTTTTTCAGAATTGAAACGGGTGTTGGACTTGGTGGTCATAAGTTCTTTGACATCCAACTCCAATCAGATGAAGAGTCCTGCATATCCTTTTGTAGATTTGTTTCTCACCGGCTTTTTGACCATTCCAATGCTACTGTGGCAAATACTGCTTAATTTCTGTAGATAGCTGTATAACTATAATGTTGGTTGGACCTATTGAGCAAAGAGTTTTTCCCTTCCACTTGTTTTTCCTTCAGGTTTATAAACATGGGCTTTATTTTTTTGATTCCTGAGTGACAAGCAACATATTAAATGCCATGTTTTGACTTATTATTTTTGCCGGAAGTGGACTACATACTTGGGGATTATAAATGTGGGGAAGTTAAAAGCTAGAAGCAGCAGTATATTGTGGCAATGTTATGACTTTGTAGAGTGATTTATGATTGGCAATCCATCTGATGAAACACTAAATGGTTCAGGAATTTGACGTAAGACATTGGCCTTTATATTATTGCGGAGAGGAAAATTTACCAACAACCTCATGAACTAAGGCTTGATGAGATGACTAGGACTTTAAATTATGTTCATTCTAATGATGTATGCATAATAATATTCCTTATCTACACATTTGATTTTATATTTCCTTTCTTACTTAGCTTGACCCAGCCTCCCAACCAAAGACTGGAACTGGCCTGGAACTGGTTAGGCTGGTGTCAAGGAATGACCAGTGTCACTATTTTACTTCATTTACTTCTTTTCCCATACTTGGAAACTGTGATTGTTATATCTTATAAAGTTTCATGTGTTGCAGACATTGCCTGCTAGCAATATTTCTTCAATTAACATGAAGACAATTGGTAGTTTGGCAGAGACTTTTCTGATGCGCCCTGAAGAATATATGGCATGGTTCATCAAGAGTAGTGATGATTTTGAGTTGTCAAAGGCACATTTCTTTTTGATGCTGATGCACTCATTTATGATTCATGGTAGCATGTTCTCTCCTTACTTTTAATAAAACATTCCATATATTTATTTTCTTTCTGAACACCTATTGCCACATTTCTTTTGTAACATTTAGTGGATGTTCTGAACACTGAGAATGAGAAGGGATTCATGTTAGTCACCATGATATGTCAACTTTTTCAGCTATCTCTGTCTTTCATTCTTCTTTTGAGAACTAAAAGATTAAGGTCGAGAAATTTGGTCTTTGCCTGTGGATTTGCATTAGATCCAGTTAAACATAAAATTAGAACCTGGAGTTATGCTTGTATTTTCAACATTCTTATTCTTTGGAGATACTCACCAAGGTCATGGGTTGCTGTGTCTAAATTCTATGGCTTAAATATGAAGTGTGTGTTATTGTAAGCAGAAGAAATGTCACGGGCTTCAGCCCAAGCCCATGGGTTGACTATAAATAGGGGTGGAGGTGAGTTAAAGGTATCTTTGGTTGTTGAATGTCTTGGAGATCACTCCTGGGTCTGGTGTCCCTATATGATGCCGATATTGATGACAGCCTCCCATAGAAGCTGTGTTATGCATGGTGACAGTCTCCCATAGAAACTGTGTAATGGATGGTGACAGCCTTCCGTAGAAGCTGTATTTTCTGTTAATGTTATTGTGTGGATCCTGTTCATAACAAGAAGCTGTATATGCCTAAAGGTGGAAACATTGCCTAACTTACCACTTATTTTGTGTTTCTGTTAGGTGATTCCTGTTCCAGCTGCTAATTTGTTGGGAAAACTATGAGGGGATTCTTTGTTAGACAATTCTGTTTCTGCTGCTAATTTGTTGGTATCACTGTGGACTCTCTGTTTGAGGGTCGGTTGACAAGGTTTATACATGTCCAAAAATGGTGTTTTCCCCTTTTGAGTCTAGAAAGAAACGTAGGTGCTGGATAATTGGCCACTCCAGTGAAGCTTTTTGGGAAAGATGCATATGGTTTTTTGGTGATGAATGAAATTACTTGCAAAGGTGTGATGTTGGTGTGAAACATGGAGATGGCTGGAGTCATGTAAAAGGAGTTTTTATGTGATATTTGGTGCTTTCACGCAACACTGGAGGACCTGTTGCCATACTCACCAACTGAGAGTTGATGTTTCTTGTTAGATGGGTGTTGGAGGATATTTTAGTGTTTGCCTTGCACATGCTCTTCCAGATTGTAAGCTAGAGTCACTGATTTTGTTTGATTCACGATTCTCTAGCTTCCATTAGGTTAAGGGGATAAAATC
The DNA here is from genome assembly GCA_028551475.1 of Casuarina equisetifolia. Lineage (NCBI taxonomy): Eukaryota > Viridiplantae > Streptophyta > Magnoliopsida > Fagales > Casuarinaceae > Casuarina > Casuarina equisetifolia. Next base: position 13,865,387 of record CM052356.1, read on the forward strand.
TGGTGCATATGATGAAGAATGGTAGGTAGGTCTTATTATAAGACGAGGTGGGGGATGACGAGTTGGTGATGTTCTTAGAAAAGAATTTGGTTAATAATCCATAATGCTAGGTAGAGGCTGAATGACTGTTGATTGGTGCTGATCTGTAAGGGGGAAGTGCTATGCAATACCATTTGTTACTCTGTTGAAAGGTAGTTATATATCAGTGGTCATTGGTGCTAACTCCTTTTCTGCATATGTGAGTGGTGCCTAGTATAGTTGCGAAGGTGCTAACTTTTTGTATAGGTATTTGATTGCAATTTGAGTTACGCATCTGTTCTGGAATGTTTAGATGTGGATTTTTTATTGGAAACGTAATTTTGAGATGTTCAGTGGTTTAGAGCGTAACCAAGATTTGGTGGTGTCTTTACTTCTAAGGTCCTCTAATTGTTAGTGTCATCATAATATATATATATATGTTTATTTTTAAAGATTTTCCTCCTCGCTATTCCAGATTTAAACTTTCTGTATGCTTAACTTATTCTTATCCTTATTAAAGTATTTATTTCTTACTAAGGCAAGAAAAAAGCTCAATCCTAGATGTTGTCTGCTCAATATAGTCATGTACTGTCTGAAAGCATTCGCACAGAGAGGTTTCAACTTAGACATTAGAAGTTGAATATCTTTGTTAATTCTTTCTTACTCTAAATGTACTGCATGAAGATTGAGGACCACATTTCCAGACATGTGGCCCTGATCGTACAAAATTGTCCTTTCTAATTCCTGGGAAGATGTAATATCATTACTTGCTATGATTCAGATGACCTTAAAGAATTTCTCTTTCGTTAATTGTCCTGAACTATTGCTTGTTTCCATTGTGCTGTGGTATTTCACAGCTTTATGTCTCGTTTGTGTTGCTTACTTCATTATCCAACAATGGACGGATGCCTGTCTCACTCAACTTCGTGAGACTGGACTTTTTCTCTGGTCAAGATCTACCTATTCTTCTTAACCCACACTGCTTCTGGTCTTTTCCCTTGTAATGCTGGGGTACTGAGTGTGAATCTTCTTGTTTGTTAGAAAATGGTCAATTTTCAGCACTGTTTGAAGCCGTCTATCCAATGCTAAAAGGGGAGTGGGAAGGTTTGGAGTCTGCTGGTGATGTTTCTGTGGAAGAGGTAAGGAGGAGAAATATCTCTTTGATTATCTTCATGATTTGAAGGCCTTCTTTTCTTTTTTCCAGTTGTGTGATGTCTCTCTTTGCTATTTGGCTAACAGTTCAATTTGGAAATGCTGAATTGGAATTGCAAAAGATTCTTTGAACAACTATTTGATGCTGATCTTAGAACATTAAATGCCAACATCCTTATTTGCATATTTTGGAGATTACTGGAGCTATTGTCTGGGGATGACATGTTGGTTAGTGATACTTCTTTCCTTGCTTGTCTATTTATATTATCATCTAAGACTACTCTGGTGGATGTTCATTGATATGTAGCTTAATTTTGATCCCATTTTTGCTGAATATAAATTTTTTTGTCTTGCAGGATGCTAATGATAAAAGGGTTGGCTGGCTTCAAGATCTGTTTATTTTTTTTGCCACTTCTAAGTTTAAGCATGTTTTCAAGGAACACCTTAATCACCTTGTCACAAGGTGCAAGATAGACACTGCCTGTTTTCTGTCGAGATTTTTTACAGAAGAAGGTGCTTGCCTGGCTTCCCCCTTCACCTGTTTGCTTTCTTATTCTAGCGTTGACCTTGCAATAATTTTCTGTTATTGTTTGTTTTTTATAATTCTTACCATGATTTCTCCATTGCGAGTGCTTTTACATACTTTCATGTATTTTTCAACTTGTGCCAATTCATGATTTCTCCTTGAATAGATGGTAGATAGTCTTTTGGAGAAGTCTAGTCCGAGCCCTAGGACAAGGGAAGTATAAAGATGGCACTTGAAAAAGACAAATGATAAAAAAGTTGAATATCAAAAGTTTTAAAAATTCAAGAAAGAATAAAATCTTTCAATTACAGTTCAATCGGTGGTATGAAACAATGAAACCAATATGTTGATTCATGACTTCAGGTCTTGCCTTGACCAACCTAGTTTTTTACATTCTCCGTGGTCATATGAGTTAGCCATTGGTTTTTTTATTTACTTATTTATTGACGTCATCAAGTTTGTCTCCTTCAGATCTGTGCCTTTACTGCTATAAAAGAAAATTAAGATGTGAAAAGCCTGCAATATTGATCACCCTTCTAATTATGACTTACAGTAGGAGCAAATTGAAAAACTAGCGGGCCATTACATACAACACCTGGGACTGTTATTAATAAATTTGAGGTATGTAGGTGTTATCAACCAACAATGGTGCTTACTAATGGTTTGGACGGTAAAAAGAGGGGGAAAAGGCATCTGCATAAATTTGTACAGAATTAAGTTTAAGTGCAGGAAAAATTGTGTTCAAGTCAAAGTCCCTAATGAGGAACCATTATCTTTTTGTAGCTGTTTTGGAATGATAATTATTTAGGGAATTGCTGATTGATGTTCCGTATTTAATTCTCTGGAAGTTTTAACTTTCTGAGGCAATTTTTTAGCTTTCTGGAACTTATTAATCTGATTTGTTATATGTTATTTAGAATAAGTCTGCATTCATATGTTATTATTTTGGCTATTACTCTTGTAGGTGTCCCTGTTGCAGTTACAACTGAGAGTCTACGCTGTTTTGCCTTTCTTTGTTTCCATTCAGAAGATAAATTGTCAATTCAACTTCTCGCTCAATTTCCTTCAGTTCTCATCCCATTGAATAGCAATAACCAGGTATACATAATTACATTACTCATTATATTATTTTTATTAGTGTCATTGTTCTTTGTGGCCTTCGTGAATTATTGGACTGTGGAAAAGGAGTTTCTTGAATGTTTTCTTCAGAAGTAAGTTGATTTTTTGTTTTCCCCAATTATACAGTTTTTTACATTCTGAGTTGTTGGATCTGCTCTTTCCTTTCAGGATATTAAGATTGCTGCAATGAAATGTATTGAAGGATTATTTGCTCTGTGGGCTCAAGTTGACTTTTCCAGCAAGAAAAATGGTACTATCACTTCGAGAACTGTGTTTGTTTTCTTATTGTGGTTTATGCCTAGTTCTCATGCCAGTATGGATATCTTTTGGATCTGTTAAAAATCAGGGAACACTATAATTTGGAGCCATTTTCTTGATGAACTTTTGGGAATGATTATTCAACAAAAAAGGCTTATATTATCAGATGAACAGTTCTTGCCTTCGTTGCTGGAATCCCTGCTCAGCTCATCTTCCAGTAGCCTTCTGGTGCCGCAAAATATTCAACAGAGGTATTGTTGTAATGTTGCTACTGTAGGGTCTTTGCACCTCTGTCTTCGTCCTTCCAACTTGTACATCTCATGTACTAGGAACATTTATCCTCTGTATATGAATTCATGCTTCTCTAGTTCTGGTTGTTATATAATTATTTTGTTTGTTTTGTTGCCTTTTCTCGTGGCTGTTGGATCAAGTCTTTATTGGAAGTTTCTTATGGCCTTTCTTCTTCATTTCATGTCTCTTATTATATTCCTCCAAGCATTAATGTTATGAAAAAACTTAAAAGTAATAAGATGTTGGTGTGGCAAGCCTTTCTACAGATCCCTTTTATATTTTTTGCACCCTATATTTTGTATTGCACGGTGAAAGTGATATAATGAGGAAAGGGATGAAGGCTGCTCAAGCTTATCCTTTTTGGGGGTTCATTGCATATTCTGGATTTGTGTATTGGGTAGCAGCTAATTAAGGATTTCAGGTGTTTCCATATTGCTCGAGTTCAAGAAGACCTCCATGTTCTCCTCGAGTTGCTATTTTTTGATAAGTGATTGTTATCATCTTCTTAAGTGGGTCATTCAGAAAACTTCTTTAAATACTTGATTTTTCAGGTTTGATCAGTCTACAAAGGACCAGATTCTTGCCTTTATTTTGGGTTCTGGTCTCAAGCTTTCTGATAATGGAAAGGTATGGACCCTATATGTTGTCATATACTTAACACTCGTTACTTTCACCTCTGAAGAACTTGTCTGGAGATGTTTTGTACGTAAGAAAATAAATAGGTGTTGATCTCTTTTGCAGCTAATGATTCTGTCTTTGCTCAAAGGAATTGGCAGAGCCATTATGCATGTTAAGGATGTTGAATTGTTTTTATCTTTTCTTTTGGAAAGACGCACTCAATACTACTTTGAACAAAATAAATCGTGCCAGAGCTTGTCCAAAATCGAAGTTGAGATGCTCTGTCTTCTGCTAAAGGTATGTTTACAGATGGTGCTGAATCTCAGTGACTGTCTATCTTTCTTCATCTTCCTTTTGTCTTTAATTCGAACTTCTCTTGTATTAGAGCTGTGCTGTACCCTCTCTAGTTGCTGGACATGTTTCTGAAGGTCACTTATTGAAGGCTTTACAAGTAAGAAGTTTTTTGCAACTCAAGTAGACTTACTTTTAATACGTTTTGAGACTTTGCTGTTACCTTTTTATTGACTTCTTGTTCCTGACTCTTCAGTTGGACAGTATGGCTTCTGAAGACCCAGCTGTTGTACAGCCCTGCATTACTGTTTTAAAAGTACTTAGTAGACATCTTTATAGTGGATTGAAGAGTGACATACAGGTTACTTTTGTTCATTGGCCTGCGATTCATTCAAATTTACTTGGAAAGCATGTGGTTCAGCCCTTTGGATATTGTTTATCTTGGAACGAAAATATATTTTGATATGTCATGCCAACTAGTGTGATTAGGATGCTTGTTCTGGACATGTCTTAAATGTAAGGAACTGCAAAATCTCAGGTTTGACACAACATATTGGGTTGCCACCTTAAGGTTTTAGCTATTGAGTTGAGGCCTAACATGGTCATATAGTGATTGTCTTTTGTGTCACTACCACTTGACAATTGTATCACTTGCAAGTAGAACTTCAATACAAACCTCCACGTTCTTATGCGTGTTCAGTGCTGGTCCCTTTTGAGTTGGAAAACCATTTTGACAATCGATTTACACGTTATTTCACAGCCCATTGCTCAATATTATGCTGTTTTATCTAATTATGGGGGGAATGAACATTGGAGACACCTTTTCTGATTGTGTTTTTCATTGAGTTATACTTCTTTAACACAAAATAGTTCTAATTATTGCTAGGATTTCTTCTTTCTTTTTCTTTTTGGTGTTGTGCAGGAGGTTCTATTTTACCAACTGGTGTTCTTATTTCAGAATGCTAATGTTGATGTACAAAATGCAACCAGAGGGGCCTTGCTGCGCTTAAACGTTTGTCACTTTTCTCTCCATATGTTTAGTTATTTTCCTTACCAGAGTGCTTAGCATTGTTTTTATTGCTTTGGAGCATGTGAAATCTTTCTGTGCAATATTATTGTGTTAATGGAGAGGTCTTACTTCAGTTTCTAGATGTTAATTAGGTTACTTGACACTTTGTGGTAGAGAAAATGAATTGAAGTCTGTATCAGTGGCAGTTACTTTTATTACGGGAACTGTATGCCTGAATTACCTGAATCAGGCTTTTCTTCAATCAGAAAAGAGACCAGACAATCTGGACAGATTTGTTTCTCTTTTGCTGTCATCTCTTTTGTGAAAGTTTCCTGAAAACTTGGAAGAATAATTCCCTAGGTTCTAATCACATTTACTAGATGAATCATATCTTATAACAGTTCCCGGTGAGTGGATTGGTCCCTGGCAGTCGGACAAGAAGGGGGTCTAAGGATCCTTTTAAATGACATCAGGAGCCCTCTAATCAGGGATTTTGGAAGGACTGTCAGAGGGGCGTCTTACTTCCAATGTGCTATTCCATCACATCTTTTGGTTGGTGTTGGAGAATAGTATGCATTGAGTTTGCTGAACCACCCAGTTTCTCATATGTCCTGGGTGTGCTTATCCACATATAATTATGTGTGATTGCGCAGCAGTTTTTTTTATTAAGATAATGAAGCTTTGTTGTAGTCACTTGATTGGCATTTACAGAGTACCAATCAGTTCTACAGCCTTAGGTAAGTGATGATTTCTTTATGGTTTTGGGAACTCAAAGAACATCTTATCCGAGGACTAGTATTTCAAAATGGTTTAATATGCCTTGCTGAACTAACCTTTGACCCTGCTAAAATTTCTATAATATCAACCTAAAACCTTCTTGAATGCTTCATTTAATTTGAACTATACCAGATTAGTCTCTTTTTTTGTGGGGGGGTGGGGAGGAAATAATGCGTAGATATAAGATGCTTTTGGGATGTTGCAGATATCTTGCTCCAGCATTGGCCGGATGATTCATGGTATACTCAATCGGGAGAGTCTTATAACTAGTTCAGTGCATGAAAAGAAGAAAAAGAAACTAAATGTGGATTATAGATCAAGCCTTCTTCATGATGTGATATGTAAAGGAGAAGATGCACTCTCTTTTCTAAGCTCTCTCCTTGATATTTTGCTTCTGAAGAAAGACATGGCAAACAGGTCAGCTTTTTTGACTGCTCTTAGCTGGAAATTGTGCTGGTTGAGTCAAAGCCATCTAGCCAATGCTTTTACTCTTTGGTTAACTAGATCCTGTTTGTTGGTTGCAGGGATTCTCTTGTAGGACCCTTATTTAATCTTCTTGGTAAAGTATTTTCAGATGAGTGGTTATGTGCTACTCTTGCACAGGATGAAAAGTTGATTCAAGTATCACCCGGCATTTCTGGATCAATGTTTAGCTCCATATGTTACATTCAGCAGACAATTTTAATAATCCTGGAAGATATTTGTGCTTCACTTGTAAATGCTGCACCAGTTAAGGCATGCTACCCATTTAGGGTTTTGGAAGCATAAATAGTGCTAATTGTTTCTGTTGGTCTGGTTACAGTATTTGTTCTGATTTTTACAATAACATGTTACTCGTCTTCATGGCAGGATGACATATTAAACGAAATCAACATCAAATTGTTGGTTGATTGTGCTCATTCTGCTAAGGATGGAGTCACGCGCAATCATGTCTTTTCGTTAATTTCTACTGTTGCAAAGGTCATCCCTGAAAAGGTGTTAGACCATATACTAGATATTTTTACTGCCATTGGAGAATCAGCTGTCTCACAGGTTTGTCAGTATATTTGTTTTCCTTGTGAGGATCACCATTTCCTATGCTAAGAATAATGGTTTTTCTGATAAATCAATGTCCTGGCGCTCAATTAGAGGTTAAAACTTTATAAATTGTTTGACTGGGGACAATTAACCATTCATAATTATTAAGCACAAGTTTTGAACTTACGTTTTGGATTAGAGTTTCACTTGGATGATATATAATTTAATATAGGCTTAAAAGTTCTTAAGAAATTTAATTACACTCTTCTCTCTCTCTCCTGCTTTTCTGTTTTTGGATTGGTTGGTAAACATAACTTGCAAGCCTGTATCAGTTTGGACCAGGTCTACCTGTATCAGATTGAACCATGACCTGGCCTCCACCCCATCTTTACAGAGGATGTTACGATTTAGTCTAGTGATGATCAGCACCATTTCAATGGTTTTTGTGCAATGACAATTTTATATTTTTCTGTACTGATCCTTTAATCTTTCTACATTACACTGTCTACAGACTGATAGTCATTCAAGGTGTGTATTTGAGGATGTTATATCTACAGTTGTTCCATTTTGGCTGTCTAAGACTCATAATGTGGACAAACTGCTTCAAGTAAATTCTCTTATCTTTGTTTTTATCAGTCAGCATCTTTCTGCTCCGTTGGTTGAGTTGATTGTGATCTAGCCTTCTAATCTCATTGAGTTTGTGCTTTAGGTTTTTATGAACGTGTTGCCAGAAGTTGCCAAGCACAGGAGGCTGTCGATTGTTGTATACTTATTGAGGTGCTTATCTTCTATTTCTTTCATTTCCTATTGATCCTTAGGCTCCAGCTTAAGTTGAAATGCCTCTCTACAGGACTCTGGGAGAACGTAGTAGCTTGGCATCATTGATTTTCCTTCTATTCAATTCGTTGGTTTCCAGGAAAGGGTTATCTTGCATTGAAAGTTTGTGCTGTTTAGATAGTTTCATGTTATTGACGGATGGAGAGTGGGAGTGTGCCTTTGCAGTGCAAATATGTGAGCAGTATTCTTGCCTGATTTGGCTTCCTGCTCTTGTCATGCTGCTTCAACGAATAGGGAAAGGTAATTTATATCAAGAGCTGTTTGCGGAATTACTACTGGCAATGCGGTTCACTGTACATAAAATGCAAGATCCAGAATTTCTATTTAAGATTGAATCAGGGGAAGATTCAAATGAAATTCAGGTATACATTTTTGTATTTTTTTTTTTCAAAAGTCCTGTTTATTTATGATTATTTATTTATTTGAAGAACCTGTTGGCTAAAATATCTTCTGTCATTTTGCTACCCTATTGATGACCTTAGGTTGTTGTATTCTGCTGACCTTTTTAAGTGATAACAACTTAGCATGTGTGAATGCTCACAGGGTGAGTGGAAAAGAGGTGAAATCCTGTCTTCCCCGAAGGGGCGAAGGTTGTAGTTACCTTCAATCTGAACCGTCAACTGATGCTGTATTCCCAGTCAGAATTTAATATGGTGGAAGGGGAATCATTAAATGGAATTTTGATATTTACGTTTTGTAATTCTATGAATTAATTAGATGCTAAGTTGTTGTTGAAGGGGGTTTATTCCACTATAAATGAGTTGAGAATGCATAAGCAGTGGTGTTTATAAGGAATTTGAAGCAATTTCCTCTATCTCTATCAAATGACACTGTCTTTTTAGTAGTGCATTATCTTTATGTCACTAGATCAGGTTTCTCTAAGTTCTTGAAAGTTTCTAGGTTTGCAATTGATGTTTAAGGACTTGGTTCGATTGCAGAAAAGTTAAAATCTTAGGATCTTAATGGTAGTTATTGTACCAATATATCTCTTTAGGTAAGGAAGCCAATCTAAAAGTACTTGGGCATCAATCTTTCTGAAATTGTGTTATATAAGAGGTAAGTTGACTACTAGAACAACTGGTCTTAGAGCAAAAGGTTGGTTATGTTGTAGAAAGATGGGATCTTGAAGGAATTCCATGGTTGTCTCACCATTCAAAATACCTCTTCGTGTAAGCAATCCAATCTACTACACCAGTATAAATTCTGAGAGCCTGAACTTGCCTCATGTCTGAGGTTGCTTGCAATTTTGATGATTGTGCCTTCTTGTCAAATGTTCTTCCTGGCTTAGTCCGTCCATCAGATCTTTGTAACAGACCTTGTGAAAGAGAAACTTTACTTAAGAAAAATTTCCTTATATTGCTACACTTGGGAATCAATCTCTCCAGCAAATTCTGGTGCTCCTGAACGATCTTTCTTGGTTATATGTACAACCACCTCATAATAAGCGCGTGTTCTCAGAGAATTTTATTCCAAAGAGTAACTTGTGGTCTTTTCAAAATTTTGTGTTGTCCTGGCATTAATCTCAGGAGGTGTGTGTGAACCTTTCTTTGTTGTTCAGTGTTCTTCTCTAGCTGCATCTTTATCTTTGGAGTCACCGCTTGAATGTTTGGATTGTTGACAGAAGATTCATTAATGTGAACAGCACCAGTCTGTAATGCTTCTAATTTGGCTTTATAATTCTTTCTATAGGACTGACTGCGTAGTGGTTAATTAGACTTTGATACCAATTTTGATGGAGGTTACTTTAAAAATCAGTTCTATATTTGGTTCTCAATAAGTTTCTGAAGACTTCTAGCAGTGTTTTAAAGCCTAAATGGGAAAAAAAAAAAAAAAACTAAAACTAGGTAATCATGCACTTGTGTTACCTGAGTAATCGCACAGGGAAGAGGAGATGATTATACCTTAGAAGTTATGAGAAAACTGGTAGAATTTTCTTAATCTCAAACTTCTATATTTGAGTGCAACTTGGCACACTTAAGTGAAAGACATTTCTTAATTGTTATCCTTGTTCTGGATAGTTGTCATATCTTTTCTGGATGTCATTTGCATTTTTTGTACTGCATTGGTGGTATTGGCTTCATTGTTATGAGTATAGTTGTTAGATGGATAATCTATCCCAATACATCAAATGCATAGTTACTATTTTTTTTATTTTCTAAATAAATCATGATTTTGCATTTGAGTGGACCATAGCCATTGGTTAGTTTTTCTCTGGGGTTTAGTATGTTTGAACAAGAAGGGTCGATACTTTAACATCTGACTCAGCTATGTCTGCTGCTATTTATAGCGTTTTCCTCATTTTTCTTCCGTTCTTATCTTTGGTTGCAAGAAAATTCTAATTAAAATGATGGTGATGGATGCTTTGATTTACAGAAAACGCTTGAAGAACTCATGGAAGAGGTTGTTATACTCTTACAACTTGTGGATGCAAGTAGGAAGCACATAAGTATTACTGTTGTTATCAGGAAAGACCTGAAGGAGTGTATGCATGCTGTCTTGAGGCATATTACCATGCATATGATCCCTTCCTCATACTTCAAAGGCATCACCAAATTGCTTGGCCATGCAGATGGAAATTTGAAAAAGAAGGTATTTCTTGTGATGACCTCTTTGTATGTAAGATAAGATAAGTAGGTACCATAGCTAGGCTTGAAAAATGTTCACTTATATGCTTGCAGAAGAGGACTCTTCCTTTGCTCAACCTTAAAACTTGTTATAGGCTTGTAAATTACCCTCTCATTCTAACTCTTCTGAAAGTTTATGAATGCACCAGACTATGCACCAGCTGCTGGAATTCGGAATGACGTTGCTCTTTGTTTGATTTATAATTTCTTATTTCCCCTTTGAGTTATGGAAACAATGGGATACCTATGTGGAAACGATTTAGGTTGTTTGTAATTTGTAGTTTCTTTGAAGATGGGAAGGGAAAAGGAAGACTAAGGACCGTATGGGATGTTGTTACTTTTTATCACAGATGAATGCTTCCAAACATTGTTTAATACAAAATGCGGATCTCCCTGGTAGTATACAGGCTATTTTTTGTTTTGGTAAAAATATTATGGGCTAGAAGTGATTGCATTGCCCTCTTTGTTTGTCTATTAGCACATTTGACTTAAAAATCACACAGCAATTGTCAAATCACTTCATGTAATCAATTACACTTTCATGCAGGCTCTTGGGCTTCTATGTGAAACAATTAGGGATCGCAACACAGTTAAAGTGAAGCATAATAGTAGAAAGGTTTTCAGTCCAGACTCAAGTAGTAAGTGGCTTGCTATGGATGAAACTTCTCTGGGATCATTTGATGAGATGTCTTTGGAAATCATTCATATACTGGACGAATCAGTTGATGACACAAACACTTCCTTGAAACTGGCTGCTGTTTCAACTCTAGAAGTTTTGGCCAGCAGGTTTTCTTCTAGTTATTCTATCTTTAGCAAGTCCCTTGCAGCTGTTACGGGAGGTATTACTTCGGAGAACTTGGCCATATCTTCTAGCTGCCTTCGTACAACTGGTAGTTTGATCAGTGTTCTTGGGCCAAGGTCACTAGCTGAGCTTCCTCACATAATGGACAATTTGATAAAGATTTCTGTCAAAGTTTCTTCATGTTCCGAACTAAAAACAAAGTATGTGGAGGAGAAAATTTCTGTTGCATCAACAACTTCCAAGGAATCAATTTTTCTGTCTATCCTTGTCACATTGGAGGCAGTTGTAGATAAGCTGGGTGGCTTTCTAAACCCATATCTTGGAAAGATTATAGAAATTTTGGTCCTTCGTCCTGAATATGTGTCGAGTACTGATCCAAAGTTGAAATTGAAGGCTGATGTAGTCCGAGAACTTCTTATGGAGAAGATCCCAGTAAGTCTTCCTACTGGGGGGACCTAATATTTGTCTTTGTTCTGAATCCCCTTTATACTGAGATTATTTTATTTATTTATTTGTGTGAAAACAATCTTTTTTACTTTCAGGTGCGGCTTTCTCTTCCACCGTTGCTAGATATATACTCTAGTGCTGTTCAGTGTGGAGATTCCAGCTTGGTGATTGCTTTTGATATGCTAGCAAAATTGGTTGGTACCATGGACAGATCATCTGTTAATGGTCATCTTTCAAGCATTTTTAGCCTTTGCTTGTGTGCTCTTCATCTACGCCATCAACACCCTGTTTCGGTTCAGAGGATTGATATTGTTGAGAAAAGTGTCATAAATGCAATGGTTGCCCTGACTATGAAACTCACTGAGACCATGTTCAAGCCTCTTTTCATTCGGAGTATAGAGTGGGCAGATTCAACCGTGGAAGAAACTGCAAGTACGGGCAGCTCAAATATAGATAGGGCTATATCTTTGTATAGCCTGGTAAACAAACTTGCTGTAAACCATCGGTAAGTGAACATCTCCTGTAGAGTGTTGGCATACACTATTTATGGTTTTCTAGTTTTCTTTAGTGATCTAATATCTGGTTTACCTTTTTGCTTTCTTTGTTTGTAGCTGCTGATTTGTAGTTTGTTTATGTGGTGTCATTTATATTTTCCTTTTATCTTTCAGTGTGAGTCATGTAACTATTATTTCATGTTACTTTGTATGCATGTATACTATCAGATTTATAAAGTCAGTAACCTTATTCAAACTTCTAAATGCTGCAGGTCTTTATTTGTTCCCTACTTTAAATATTTACTCGAGGGTTGTGTACGCCATCTCACTGATGCTGGAGATGCGAACTCTTCTGGTGTGATGCAAAAGAAAAAGAAGGCAAAGGTTCAGAAAGCAGGCAACATGAAAGACGAAAACAGTGTTTTTTCATTACGAAGCTGGCATCTCAGGGCATTGGTTATATCATCATTACATAAATGCTTTCTCTATGATACTGGAAGCCTGAAGTTTCTTGACTCCTCAAATTTCCAGGTTAGCTAATATCATGGTTTTCTCCTGTTTTTTCTAGAACTTTGGAGACATATCTAATGAATAAATGGCAGCTTTCCACTTATTGCCGCCAATATTGATCTTAGTTTGCCAATCTACTTTAGCTTCTGACCATTCATTACGACTTCTAATCTATGAAGACTTATGTCAGTCACACAAATATTGGGTGGTGATATTTCCTCATGGTACTAGTAATTGTTACCATATTTGTTGTGTCTGTACTAGTTGGTTCTTCGAAATTTCTTTGCTATTTTGTTTTGCAGTTTAACACGGATTTCACTGCAATAGAACATACTTCGTGATCACTCGCTTGCAAACTAATTTCAAGATATATATAATTTTTTTATCCTTTTAAGGCTTTGTCATAGTATGTGCATCGCATAATTATAATTGTTAAGAAGGGCTTGCTTAAGAGTAAGTTTCTATTTTCTTCTGACCTATTTGCTTCCTTCACTGATTAAGCTTGGCATGCTTTCACAGGTTCTTTTGAAACCCATTGTTTCACAGCTTGTTGTAGAACCACCGTCTTCTCTAGAGGGGAACCCAAACATACCATCCGTGAAGGAAGTTGATGACTTACTGGTTGTTTGCATTGGTCAGATGGCTGTTACAGCAGGAACCGACGTTTTGTGGAAACCCTTGAACCATGAGGTGAGTTTGAAAGCTGTTTCCCTGTGTTGATATTTCTCACAGGAAGGCCTGATCTTTTAAACTTAACTCCTTGGCTTTCAAATGCAAGTGTTTAAACACTGAACAGAAGACTCTTGGGAGAATATTGAAGAATTGGGATAGTGGTGCAGTCAAATATGCACGAGATCTCTTATATTTTCAGTGCTAGTTGATAGACGTGCATTCCTTTTCAACTTGTTAGATTTGTCCCATATGTTTTACCCAGACCTCAGCCTTCACTTTGCTAATTCCTATCTTGTCTGGGGAAAGACTAATTGCTGATGATTTTCCAGGAATTCAGCCGAGTTGTTTGGAAAGAAAAGTATTCGAGTGGTCTAAATTTGTTTTTCGTTTGCTAACTTCCTTCAGCCTTCCCTTCTCATCCATTTGCAAACTCTCACTTGTGTTACTTTCTTCGAAATTATTGTTGCAGGTTTTGATGCATACTCGTTCTGAGAAGGTGCGGGCTCGGATTTTGGGTCTAAGAATTGTTAAATATCTTCTGGAGAATTTGAAGGAAGAATATCTGGTATTCTTGGCTGAAACCATCCCCTTCCTCGGTGAATTGCTGGAGGATGTGGAGATATCTGTTAAGTCTCATGCACAGGAGATTCTAAAGGAAATGGAATCCATGAGTGGTGAAAGCCTTCGGCAATACATGTGATGATGAAAACTAGCTGATTACGATGTGCTTTAGCGGGGGTTGGCATCTGGTATACAAGAAGAGGGCTCTTGAGGGCTTTATTTTTGGTAGATGATAGATCATCTCTAGGAATCTGTAAATTATAGGTTTAGAAATTATAGAGGGGTTATGGACAACTAAGGCTCAAGGTCAAGCCTTGTTCGAGCATGGTAAGAATTTGCGGAGAGGCCATGGCTTTAAGGCATTAGAGTGCAATGATTGTCTTGTATACTTCTTTTCAGTTCTGTGAATGTAATTTGCTCCCAGTTTAAGAAAATGTCCACTCAAGCACAGCAACACATAGTTTTCGTTAATTTTTAGGTTAACTTCAAAACTTACAATTTTGAGTTTTCCTTGTTTCCAGAAGAACTTTATTGAGTTTCTAATTTAATAAGAAAAGTCCTGTAAAATGTCTTTGGATGACGAGGGGGCGATTCTAGAAGGTGCTTTTAATCTACCCATGAAAATTACTCCCTGGGCGAGAATGATTTAACCCCCGTCTCAAAAGCCCCTAGTTGGTGGCCTATTTTATGTCATAAGTGTCCTCTGGAGGTCTTTTTGTAATTAATATATATATATATTTAGTCCCATTTCTTGTCTGAACATTCTTCACGCGTTATGACTGTTCTGTAGAAAACTTAAGAGAAATTAATGAAGGGTTTAGTACAGGACAATAAAAAATAGACCATTATATGGTATTTTCTTCGCAGTACAATGAGAAGCTAAGGGAGTTTCTTGAATTAGGGGAATAAAAGCTTTCAAAATTTGAGTCATATTCTGAAATATTAGATTCACTACTATTAGTGGGAATGAATGGTTTTATAAATATGGTTAGATAGCATCAAAGTATTTTATGCGAGCTTGAGGATATTTTACGGGTGGCGACTATGATACATTGTTATTTAATTTTGTGCATTATATCGTGCAGTATGTATGATTTCCCTAGAGAATATAACAACATCCTCGAAAATCGACTGAGCTGATGAGTTGGTTGTGGATCCTATTTACCTTGATCACGAAAAAAAGGGGATTGAAGCGGTCGAGGGAGTAAGTAAATCTTCAATTAGATAGAATTAGGCGGGTGCGTGGCGCCTCGTCCAACGTTTGGGGTTGGATTCGTTAACCCTCGCGAGTCCTTTTTTCCCCGCTTTGTAGGGTTTAAGGCTTAAAAAGGTTGCTACTGTCTACAACACGGAAAACAGTTTGGAAAATCAATTGACAACTATCCAAGCACTCGTTTCTGATTCCAGGTAACTTTGGTTGCTCTCATTTGTTTCCTCTTTTACAACGTTTTAGGCAGCTGTTTTGGAAACCTCTTCTGACCGTTTTTTCTTTCTAGAATGAAGAAATTTCTGTCTTTTCATCTGCTTGTTCATCGCGGGCTTTGTTTTCATCAAGCTTTTATTTGTTGCCAGGATTATGAACCATTAGGTTGTAATAATTCTCTACCTCTTCTTTTCTCACATTTTCTCGGCAACCAAGCAAAGCCTTCTGCTTTCCTTTTCTCTTCTGGTTGGGGTTGGGGGTGGGGGTGGGGGTGTGGGTAGTGTGTTGGCTGAGGGAGTGTTCGAAAATGATTTTCTGAAAAGTTTAAATAGGATCTCTGTAAGCCAAAAAATTGTTCTGTTTTGTTGTGCTGATTTGCATTTGTTTGAACCGATGCTTGTTTGAATCTGTGTAGGAAATTCCTAATGTTGACAAGATGGGGCAGAAGTATCACCAATCTCTCGAGAGTAGGATTGCAGAACTACTTGATTTTTGGAAACGATTTCAATCTGGTTTTGCACCGTAGCTATGCCAAGGTTGCTGCACCTGCCACTGATTCCGTGGAGAAAGCTCTTCCGAGTGAATCGGCGGTATGAATAAGGGATTACAAGGGTTGAAGTTTTCAGAATGTGTTCGCTGGAGTTTGCATTCGGGTAGCAGTAGTAATCATCAGTTACAATTTGGAATTGGTTTATAAG
Source organism: Casuarina equisetifolia (assembly GCA_028551475.1). NCBI lineage: Eukaryota > Viridiplantae > Streptophyta > Magnoliopsida > Fagales > Casuarinaceae > Casuarina > Casuarina equisetifolia. The sequence continues at coordinate 13,881,531 of CM052356.1, forward strand.
GAATACTCTTGTTTAGTAGATCATGAGGAATTGGATCTTTTACTTGGGAATCTGTTATCTGGGGTTGTCTTTGTTCCTGCTCATAGTTCATATAGCTTCTCCTCTTTCTTCATTTTCTTTTTCGCTCTATTATTTACCGATAATCATATATCTATTATTTACTGAAAACAATGCGCACGGCTTGAGGTTCCTTCCATAAACATGTCATCTTGTATGGAGTATCATGTACTAACATGTACTACTGCTAGACATTTCCATTCTTACCTTTAATGACATCTGCCTACTTAGATTGACACTGAAAGTCAAAGTGACTCTGTTCAGCAGGTTAACTTAGATAGAATGTTTTGGTCTAAGCCCTCCTCATTGGCTATAGCCCAGGACTCTCCTCTGAGAGTTGAAGAACCAGACTATCAAGGCATTAAGCGTTTTATCCTCAAGCTGATGCTGTTTTATAGTAAACAAAGCAAGTCCATTCGTGGGGCAAATGTAGTGTACAGGAGAATCATTTCACAAGTTGATAAACCTCTTATTTATGAAGGTAATTCCTTCATCATTTTATTGTTTGAGATAAGAATAATATTAGACTTGTTTATATATATATATATGTTCTTTTCTCGCTCCCATGTTTTTCTTTGGTAGCCACACTTGATATTTTTTTGGAGGTTAGGGGGGAGGGTGGGAGTTGATGGGAATTCTCTCATTCTTTGGGAGAAATGAATCTGCCAGTATTCTACAACTTACTGCATTTGGCTTTTCTATAATATGTTCCTGTTGAAAAACAATGAAGTCAGTGGTTTATAAGGTTATTTAGGAAATGAAAACTAGTAAAGCTCTTGCACAAAATGGTACATTGGCTGAATATTGTGTCTTCTACAGTCATTTAAGATGAATTTTGGCTCGATATTGGTTCAGAAGATATGCCAATACTCTTCTAAAGATGCTTACCATTGTCATTTCTGGGATATTGTTAGCTAACTATATCTATTTATACATGTGTGATTTACACTCTTCCCAAATGCTATTGAAATTTTCACAGATGTATTGGACAATCTACTCTCTGTTCTTCTGTATGTATGGTAACCCATTAAAGAGAAGACTGACTTTCTGCCTTTTTTGTTCCAACCTTGATTAGAAAGACTTGAACCTTACGCCTCCTCTGATCCTCTCACCCATTCACCTTGCGTTCTGAGGCCCTGGAATACTACTTAATCGTTCCCTTCATTCCAAGTGTTCTGCATGAAGTTAGAAGGATAGGTTTTTCAGTGTTGCTCTGGAAAAACAGCATGTCTTTTTTGTGGTAATCATTCGACAGTTAGGATTCATCCATTAATCTTGTTCTGTGTATAAAATTTCTTCTTTCCTTGAGCAATTAAGCTGCTGAAGAAGTCTTTGTTTCTCTCTTTTCTCTCTCTCTCTCTCTCTCTCTTTTTGGCTGTTTTGTGATTGTTATGCATTAATTTAACCCTTCCACCCTCACACCAAAGCAGAAGCATATATCTACATACTACTTGCATCCATTTTCAAACAAAAATATACACATACGTAGTTGTGAAGAGCCAACTTATTTTTTAAACTGGGTTTATGGGTTTATGGGTTTATACGCTGTTAGTCTTCTGGATTAAATATAGGGATATATGAAACTAGATATTAGTTACTCGTGCTTATTTCTCTATATGTTCTGAAGGAAGTTAAGCAAGCGCAAAATGTTCTAGGGATCAGAATTATCAAACTAAGGTTTGATTATAAATGACATTATGGTTCAACTAACCCATCAGACTTGTTCTATTATACTCAAATGAGGTTTCTGGCTATGCACACCTTGCTGGGGAAATCTGAGAAAATCCATTGCGATTCCAAATTTGACTGTATGGAGAGTTTTGTTGCCATATTTGATCAGAAATTGACTCCACTGACAATGTGGTAATGTCTTTTAGTGTCTGCTAACTATGTTGACATTTCTATGTTGATCTAACCTCCTAACAGTGTTGACATTTCTGTAATGACGTAGTTTAAAATCTTTCATGTGCAGTATTCAACTTGGAGAAAACATTCAAAACGACATTTTCTTTACTTGTACTCCACATGTGGCTTTGCTTACGTCGCTTTAGAGAAGATGGAAAGGAAGGTGTTGAGTTTGGTCAGTACTTGTATGAGATTTACAATCATGATGTGGAGATGAGAGTTTCTAAGGCTGGGGTATGTGATGGATACTTTTATGGTCATTTTTTCTCTACTTTGGAATCTAGCATTGTTTGCACTCTTTGCTTCTGTGGATTTTATGATCTTGGTTTCTAAAACCGCTTTCATTTGATATCTTCCGAAAATTGAAAAGTAATTTTTCATTTGGTTAGAAAAGAGTGGGAAAAAAACAAAAATTGCAAAAATTGCAAGGAATTGCTTGCATACAAGGTTTTTGCAGATGAAAACGTGGCATGATATCAGCATCTATTTTCTCTGTGTCAGTGCTGTTTAGTTCATTTTTTTGTCTTGGGGCTAATGTTATATGAACTGCATGGGTGAAAAGCTCCTGACTCAGGCAGCATTTGAACATATGTACGGACAAACATGAAGTCTTTTATTTATGATGTGGGCATATTGATTATTTGTCTTTTAAATGGCAGGTTAACTTATTGTTGACGAGATGGATGAAGGATTTGGAGAAGATTTTCTATGGAAATGTGGTTGCCTATGATTCTGCAATTCTTCCAGAAGCCGGATCAGATGACTTGCCAAAAGTGATTTGGAGGTTACACTTAAATATGCTTCTTTATTCTGGCAAAGCTTACTTAATCTTTATTTTGTTACCGTTCAATGGTATTTTCTACCTTTCTTGGGGAGTTGGGAAGGACTTTGGTGGAGCCATTAGTTCGTTTATATTTGTTTCTTGTTTATACATTATCATTCATGCAAAAGAAAGAAAGAAAGGGAAAAAAGAAAGAAAGGAAAAAAAAAAACGAATAACTTTGATAACATCGTTGTTGGTTAACAGTTCTGTTTTCAGACAACTTGAGGAATGCATATTGGAGCACTAATACTTTTGTCCCTGGGTCCTGACTCAGTTGCAAATTACCCTAGTTTCTTTCCTCAACTGTCTTTGCATTTTTAAATATAAATAAGTTGCATATATACATATATATATACATATATATGTATATATATATGCACTCCTGCCTTAGGGTAATTCATTTTTCAATGACTCTTATTTGCGGCTGTTAAAAGAAAAATATAAAAAATAAAAAGAAACCCAGATGATAACATTGCTAAAAATAGATTTGATTCTCCTCTTCCTTTCCTAACCTGGCCTCAGTACGTCTCTCTTTTGCCCTTTCTGCTCTAGGGGAGAGGATTGATCTATGTTTTCTGGGTATCATGAATGGTAACTTGGAGGTTTATATGAGATTCCTAAATGTATCATAGTTTAACGCTACATACTTAAATGGAGATTTGTTGCACTGATTCATTATTTTAGTAACTTGTAAATAGCTATTGAAACCTAATTTGCCGTAAGTGATACAATTTTCTGATGTTGGGTGCTTTATTTGCTCTTCTTAACAGTTGGAACTGGTGCTTGTTTGTGTTGCAGGAATATATTTTCTGACGATAGTTCTTCTGAACCAAATGATGCTGCATCACGAGCAGTCCAGGCATGCCCTCATTTTCATTTTCACTTCTGTGGTTGACGTTCATGCAAAAGACATTGTCTTGGTCCATTAAATTTATTGGGAGATAACGCCATAGAAAATGTGTGATTGTCCAAGTTGAAGCAGGTTAGAATTGTCTCCTTTTTGAGCTTTAATATAAGGCAAATAATAAAACCCTTACCATAGTGGAGAAAATTCATGTAATGATTGCTGATCTCAAGAAGAACATGGTAAAGAGTTTTTTCATTCATAGATCTGCTGCAACTTTCACAGCAGTTGCGTACATTGTCTAGCGTCGTGTATATGTTTCTCAGTGAAAGGAGACTCTTAAGAAAATTATTTTTCTGTCTTGACTCCATAAGTTTTGCCTCTTTTCTTCTTTCACTCTCTCTCTCTCTCTTTCTCTCTCTCTCTCTCTTCTTGAAATTGTACCCTCTATATTTTGTTGTATGTTCATGCAATATTGTCCAGCCTTTCTCTGTTCTGTATTAAGGTCATACCCCGAGTAAGTTTTGAATACATCTGCAGGCAATGGCAAGGTATGCTCGACGGGAAGTTGGCTGCCTGTCTTTAACAGGTAGATTACCTTTATAGATACATTAATATATTTGTGTATTTATGTATCTCCCTTGTGTGGTACAAGAATTGATTTTACGGAATCAAAAGTACAATAGTATATGCAAGTAATGAAGCCGGCTCAATTAATCTATACAATAATATCTTCCTGACACACGGAAGATTCAATTTCACGTTTCCATTCTTTTCATTGCCTTATTATAAATGGAAAAGAAAAGGTGGTGGGGCTAGAAGTAGATTGCAATTTACTTAGTATCTTGTGTTGCTTAATCATTTACTGGAAAGGACAGCTAAACTCGTTGACCAACCAACTTGGCCCATTGCAAGGGTGTTAAGAATATACTTTTGAAGCATCTTTGCAGAATTACAAAATGCGTACTCAGACAGACGCAGATATCAGTTGTAGTATATTACATCAATCTTCATCCCATTTGTCACCACAGTTCATAGTCATATGCAATTTTTTCACTTCTGGATTTATTACTAGTCTCTTTTTTAAAAATGAAAAAAGAAAAAAAGAAGAGGACAAATGCTCGGAATGAACTAAACAGTTTTAACTTTCCACTCTTTGTTTAGTGTATGATAAGTCTGTTTCCTATTTGGAGCTTGGTATTTCATATATTTGAATACATAATTGTATCAAACTGCACTAGCATTTTGGATCTTTTCATTATTTTCCTAGTAAGCTTGACAAGTCTATGGAATTTGGATATGCAGACAAAGAAGCTATTCTCTCTGGCAACTTTATGTTTACATCGTTAGAAACTGAGAAGTTGAACTCGAAGGTGCACAGGTGAGGATTGATTGAACCATATCGGAACTTGCAATTTTAAAAGCACTTTCTACTGGAATATTCTATATAATTGTATTAAATCAACAGTTGTAAAGCCCCTGTCAAAAGGGGCCCATTGTCATTTTACTATTTCGTCTTTCTGATCTGCAAGCAATTGAGTAAATAGATAGTGTGATGGATTCACTATTTGGAAACGCTTCGATAAGTACCCCTGGAAAAATTTTGTTCATGTCAGTCTCAATAAATTATCAGTTGTGATAGCCCCTCTTCTCATCTATTAACCCATTTTGAGTTTCCGTGCGTTCTTTAAATGCTCTTCTTCGTTGCATATCCATAATCCGACTGAATTTTTTAGGAGGAACCGTGAACAAAAAGATGAGCCAACTAAGAGAATTCTAGAAGTAAACGTGACCTAATGCAAGTTCAATAGAGGGAAATGCTGAAGTATAATGTGACTATGGGACGAGGTAAAGTTTATAAGAATTGTTATTGCCAAAAGAGAAGGGAAAGTGTGTTGTTGTATTCATCACAACAGTTATACATCGAGGCGATAAAGCTTCCATTATGAGTTCCCCTATCAGTGCTGCTTTTGGGGTTTCGCAGTAACACTTCCCGGTGCCGATTCCGTTGTTTGGTGGGAGGGATTGTGGGGAAATGCCGATGGGAGGACTGTGTAAACTACAACTGGGGTTCTCACCGTATGGGTGCCATTATCCCAAGTTATCGAGCTTGATCTGATCGGTACCTGAGTTACATGGGATCCTCTAACCTTTACAATGAATCTTTTCTCCTCTCCACCCGAGAATGAAAGCAATAACGGTTCCACCGAAACGTTGAGAGGATTTGCTGCATGGACGCTTGCATAGCAGGTTGAGTTCGGCCAGCCTACGTTTGTGACTGTTCTACGGAAAGTACCCTCGAACTTGTGGCCCTCACTAATGGCTAATGAGAAGGAAGGATAGTTGAGATTTCCCCCCCGCCAGGTTTTGTGTTTTCACAAACGCTGCTATCACTGGCGACTAGTCTCAGTGTTGTGGTGTTGGAGCCTTGCTTGCAGAGGAAATCATTGAAGACCGGATCCATTAAACACCAGCCCAGGATCCACAGCCTTCACCGGGTTGAGGAGACCAGATCCATAAGCTAATTCTCCTTCATTTTTATGCTTGTTTGACGGCTGTGGTCTTTATTGCTGATTTGATGGCTGCAGGAGTCCAATTTGGACGAGCAGCCTTAACGTGAGCTGCAGCTCCACTTGCACGAGGTAAAGACATTGAGGCTCCAAGGCTACGCAGTACCTAGTATTCCTGGTATCCCCTTTGTAAACTAAAGCGGGTCCATTGGGAGACCAAGCGGCAAGGATATTAACCCCCGGTACGGTGAGATCAGGCTGATCATGTTCAATTCAGAAGCTCAATTTTAGAAATTCAGAAGCAGTTCTCATGGAAAAAAGAAGAAAAGAAAAGAACAAAATTTTGTTTACCTTGAGAATGTCAGGGGACTAATTAGATTAGGCCTCTTGATTAAAAAAAGACAATATAGGGATTTGTGACATCCTATTAAGATTGATTAAACAATTATGTTAGAGGGTATAATTATAATTGTTGAGCTTGGGATTATCTTCTTGTTATAATGGATTCTCTTAGCAATATCCAATTAGGATTTCTATTCTCTAATTGTAGTAGGTTTTTCTAGTAATATCTTATTAAAATTTTTTTGAGGTTTCTCTATAAATAAAAAAAGATAAAGAAATCTAATGAAAAAATATAAAGAGTCTCCTTGAGAGCTAATTATTGGAAATAACCTCTCTCACACATTTTAATTGATGAAAAACCCATAAAATGCCTACTTATTAAAAGAAAAAAGTATAAAAAATATTATAATAAAAAAAGACTACAAAAACGTGAGACATTATAGTGGTCCAAACTTCTTAAATATGTCTTGTCTACTTGTGTACATTCTTATGATTATGTATTCAATCTATACGTGAGTGGTGCACTTTGTTAAATTTCCTAATAAGTGGTATAAGAGTTTCTTGGATCCCAACACATTCTCTATTTCCTTACTTACAAACATGGTAGTTTCTGGATTCCTAAGACGGTCATCATTGCCATTATCATCATTTTCATTTTCAAGTTAAAGGACATAAGCTGTTAACATATTGACAAAAGTATGTAGTAGTTGATTTACTCGACAGATTTTATGTACTCCAGTACTCCAAAAACGTCTTCCTTATTGATGAGAGTCGTTGGCAGAGGGAAAGTAGTAGCTAAAGTTTGGCTAGGTGCACTGGGCATTATGACACGTATTCCATTGGCCATGGGAACACTGGGACCATTAGACCGCTTTTCGCATTGAACAATTTTACCCTTAACTTTTTGGGAGTCAGTGACCAGCATGAGCACCATCTTAAAGTAAGTGAGATGGAATTCGCAGAATAGTTTGCAGCATCTTCACCCCTTATCAAAGGAAATGAAGTTTCATTGAGCTCAAAGGTATTTGTCACGAAGCAAGAGAGAAGCAAGACAGAATTGAGAAATTTTTGTATATTGCTTTCTTGAAGAAAAAGTATATAAGGTGCCTGTGTATTGCTTTGTTGAAGAAAAAGTATCTATGGTGCATGCTTTTATAATACAAAGATTGACTATAATGAAAAATATATAAAGGAATGAAGGAAATATCTCTTTACCATAAGAAAAAATAATTTTTCAAATAAGCTATGCTATACGAAAAGATTATTAGATTATATTAAGAAAATATAATAATAAATATACATGTGTATCTCTAACACTACTTTCAAGCTAATAGTTTGGGTGGTTTGTAATGGTCAATACGCAGAGCTAACGGTCGTTCAACAGATACATATGTTGCCATTGACAAAGTTGTTTTGTGGTCTTTATCTCTTTTGTCTTGCTTTGTAGTCTTGCTTCATTTTTTTATTTGATGTGGACAATATTGTGGTTGTGATTAGGCCTTTGCTAAACGGTGAAAAAGGGAACGTGGTTTTGAAGACTCCTAAAGGAAAAGTTGCTGGAAAGGTCATTAGTAAAGAACTGGAGGTAAGGAAGATACGAAAAGCAGAAGCAGCCAAAGCAATGCTAGTATGGAGTGAGCCAGAAATTGAAAGAATGGATTTTAAGTATGATTTACCAATGTTGGATCATGAACCAAGTCCTTTCGGTGAGATATGCCAAAGGGAAGAGGCGCTAGCAATTGAAGTAGGCATTGATCCAGGATGAGGGGAAGCATTGTTTTTAGGTCAACTGTAAGCCAGGGCGGTAGATTGAATCATTTCGAGGGTTATGAGGAAGAGGAATTGAAACATGTGTCTATGAACTGAGGAAAGCAAAACTAGTAGCAATGGAGCAGAGGCATGGCTTGACGAGCAGGGCTGATTTGATGCTTCCTTCTATTGGGACAAGGAACACAGAGACTTGTTGGAAAAGCTTGATTCCTGCCAGCCTAAGGATTTTATGGAATTTTGGGACGAAAGGGAAGAGTTTATTAATGTTAGGAAGTAGTTGATGCCTCAAAGGCTGGCCCCTACCCTAGAGAGCGTGTTTGCCAAGTACGGGGATGTCACTGTTGAAAACATTCATGTCTCCAAGAGTGACGAGGTTTCTGGTGGTCGTATTATGTCGGACTATAGACAGCAGCATGTGCAAAACCAGGATTTTGGACATCTCCGAAGAGCAATTAATGAATTGGTGGAAGCAGTTGAAGGCCTTGCAATCTGTAGCGTTCAAGATTCAGTTTGCTCAGGATAATTTGAATAGAGTCGTGAATGCGAATGAATGTGTAAACGAAAACCTTTGTGATATTTGACGAGGAAATTAGCAAGAAATATCAAGAATTTGAGGATCTTAAGGAAAATTTGGGGCATCTTAAGCTCAGAAAGAAGTATTTATCATTATCCTGGAAAAAGAAGTCGAGGTTAATCGAGGAGTGCTTGAGAGAGGCTGCATTTTCATTATGCGTCCCAACGCCTTGATGATTTGATGGCTGAAACTGCCATGCGATGAAAACAGAAGCCACTTAAAAATGCCATAAACTTTGTCACTTTTGTCTCCATACGTTTTAGAATCAAAGAAGAAAGGGGAGACAGAGGCAGAGACAGAGACAGAGACAGAGACAGAGACAGAGACTAGGGTAAGCGTATGCAACTTAGAAAAGATACCCGGAATGTTCCGTACACTTTCTTCGTTGTTTCTTGTTTACTATATTATATTAGATCTAGTTTTGGGTCGTCTTCTTTTTCCGAGCCCCCCAAATCATTCCTTAAAAACGAAATTCCTCTTTTCCATTCTTAATTCCTTCTGGCAGTGCGGTTCGGTTCGGTTCGGTTCGGTTCGGTTCTTCCTTTTCATTGGGTAAACAGGGGTCCCACAACCCGGAGGGGTTGACGTCGACTTTTCACATCCCGTGGTTAGCTTCGCTCGCACGTCACCCTTCTGCCGCCCCCTCCCTCCTCCCTCCGTTTGGGAGAAGAGGTCACTGTTTCGGACAAGTTTTCTTTCCTCTCTTCTCTTCCCCTAAGAAAGGTCGATTTGTCTTGTCTGTCAATCTCCCCTTCTGACAGGTTTTATAGTCATCGATTTCTCCCATTGGCTGAATCTTATTTCTCGTAATTGCGCGATTTCCTGCATGGCTTTCTTGAGGATTTTCCTTCTTTTTTCTCTACTTTCCGTCGCTCTTTCTGACGAACCTTTCAATTCCCACGCTCTTCCGAGGCCTTTGATCCTTGAATACCCCGAGAACGTCCAGAACCAGTTCAAGGAATTCAATGACGAACTTAGATTACACTGTACCAGTTGGCGATTCGCAGCTGAGACCAACAATCTCAGCCCTTGGAAAACAATTCTGCCGGAATGTGCGGATTATGTGAAGGATTACATGATGGGCCAGGCGTATAACATTGACCTCGATAGGGTGTCGAAGGAGGCCGGAATTTACGCGAAGAGTATACAATTGAATGGAGATGGAAAGGATGTTTGGGTTTTCGATGTAGACGAGACATTGCTTTCGAATCTTCCGTATTACGTTGAACATGGTTATGGGTATCGTTCTCTTCCTTCAAGCTTTTAATTTTAATTTTAATTTTAATTTTCTGTTATCGATTTATTTATCTCTTAATCTTCTCCTTCTATTTCATATCCCATTGTACTGTTGCTTGCTTTTAAAATATTGGAAATGAAAAAATATATCGTTTTGGGGGAACTGGATTTTTTTACTTGTTCTTTCCCGGAACCGGAGAACATCAACTTTAGCCTGTCTTTTTGATGCTGGTGATGAATATTGTTAAATGTTGCTTATTTGATTGGGGAAACGCATCGATAGAAGAAAAAAGTAAATAGAATATCGTTACTTAGATACGTTCTGTTTGGGGCATCTTAACACCAGAACATGTAAAAGTTCGAGCCTATGGCAGTGGAGTTTGTGTTAATTGAATTTGATGGAGATTGTCGTTGATGGGTTTATGTGCGATATAACTGAATTTGCAGCTTGGAGGTTTTTGATCCCGTGGAGTTCGATAAGTGGGTTGAGAAGGCAATGGCACCCGCTATAGAGCCCAGTTTGAAACTCTACGAAGAGATACTAGGTTTGGGATTCAAGGTTTTCTTGCTGACTGGGCGCAGTGAAAGGCAAAGAGGGGTTACTGTTGAGAATTTGAATAATGCCGGATTTCAGAATTGGCACAAGCTAATTTTGAGGTAAGTATGGGAACCTTTATTCAGCCCCAAAATAATTGGTTGATAGAGTACACCAGCCTGCTTTCTGTGTTATATTCTCTGCTTGAGTTGTGACACTTAGCCATTTGATTTCTGTGAGCTTTTCTATATTCTTTTCACCATCAGAATTTATCATGGGTCTCCGCACCATTGCATGTGTGTCTGTTCATGGCCATGTTGAGGCAACACCTGTCAATCGGAAGCTGACAGGATTCAAGTTCTATCATTTCTAGTCGCTCTGTTTCCCCTGAAAATAATTTTTAGTTTTAGCGATTGGGATTTTAGAACTGTTTCCCCCCCTCCCCCGACTTCTGTTTCTTGGTGCATATTTTTTAGGTTAAACCATATGTATTTAAAACATAACATTAACTGAGAATAAATTATCTTTCATATCAACAGATGAGCGTGTTTCTGACTCAACTCAACAATATTTTTGCCCCATAAAAACAGAAAGAAAAAGCTAAGTTCGACTGCTAGCTTTCTAGCAGTTGATCAAGAGCAAATGTTTGAGTTCATCTGTGCCCATTTCGTCCTGACTTAACTACATGAAAACAGGCATAGGAGTGAGTATGGTACTCTTCATTTTGAGTTGCGAGTAAACTGTATTTTCTGCCTATTTTTCCGATAGGACTGGAACAAAGTAGTCGGCTCCTCTTGTCTCTATTTTTCTTCTCATATAGGGCTCTTTTTGCTTTCACTTGTCTATTGATCAGCTCTATTGGTTTCCTTAAATTTTCTACGAAAATGTTTCAGAAAAAATGAGAGGGAAGAATATCCAAGCTCTTAAATTATTAGACTATTTGACCCTAGAAGATGGCTCTAGCTTGCATTCCAGATTTCCTATTCTTTACTAAGCCGTTCAGTTCAAACTAGCTTCTGCCTTGAATCACTTATACAGAACTCTACAGTGTTTCTTTGACATCCTTGGCACATTTGCTTTCGTCACCAGATGATATTGGCAGTAGCCTTGATGCAAGTCTAGCTTGAATGAAGCTTACCTTACTTCCCTAAACTAGATTCAAGTTTCTAGGGCAGTTTCAACTTCTGAATGCACTAAAAACTGGAACAAATTTCACATGTTTTCAACTGAGTATTTCCATTCCTCACATTCATACCAACAATGCGAACATGATTTGTAGGATGTTAAACCTTTTGTAGTATGAGGTGTGGTAAGAGTTAAATTATTGATGCATCCCCATTATCTGGAGCCTCATCGCCAATAATATTGTATATTGACAGTGTTAACCATGGCTTTAAACCAATTCTTTCTGCATATGATTTCAGTCCTTTTATCCTTAGGGAAAGATTTCTCTCGTGCTAGTCATGGATTAGATATATTGTTATGTCAAGCTAGAAATGATCGAAATTGGTCAGAATCCTAATTCAGTTTGAGGAGCAGTTATTTAATGTTTGCCACGCGAGTAGATGGACCTTTCTCACTCTAAGGCTTAAATCATACCCTATATTAGAATCTGAATCTAATATGTAATCCTTTCTAAGTTCAACCGCACCCATACTTCTCATTCGCAAAAAGCGGCCTGTCCCGCCCCCAACTAACTTCTTCTTCTCCTCTGGAAACATAATATTAAGATCAGAATTATGCATCTTGTGAGATAAAAAAAAAAAAAGACCAGCCCCGTTGATAAGAATGGTATTCTGGCCTCTTCTCTGATAGAGTTGTTAGTCATATCCTGATGAACATTACAATCATTATTGCTAGGTTTTTCATGTGAGATCTTGATTAGTGTCTCTGTGAGTCAGGGGACCCAAATTAATGATAGTGTCCACCTATAATTTTCATGGTTTGAGGGATGAATGAATGGCAAACAGGAAAAACTAGAGAACCTTTTTCTTGGTGAAGCATATATGATTAAGCATGTTCCTCCACTTGTGCAGGGCATCTCAAGACCATCCCAAATTAGCCACAGTATACAAGTCGGAGAAGAGGAACGAGATGGTGGAAGAGGGATATAGGATTCTGGGGAATTCCGGGGACCAGTGGAGCGATTTATTGGGTTCCTCGCCATCCGGCCGTTCTTTCAAGCTTCCGAATCCAATGTACTGCATCCCCTAATGGGGGGAATCACTTAAAAAATCCTGTGTGTATGAGTACATAACCCAGAAAAATAAAGGGTGCAAAAGCATTAAAGTTCCATACGTACTGATTCCGGTCATGGATGGAGAAAAGAGACCCAACCCTCTGTCACATCTTTTCTAGTTTTTGCTGTTCGCTTTTGCAAATTGGAGGGCATCCGTAATGAAAAAAGTCAGACAGAAGTGGACCCTCTCTAGAACCTTCAGTCCAGAACCACACGCTTTACATGTGCCGACGATGGTGGAAACAAGGGGAAATCGAAATCCCCAAAGAAGCCAACCAACCTCCGGAACCAGAAGGCTAAGTATTATCAAAATAACTTACCGAGAGAGGCATGGAGACTCTTTGTCCAATGATTCCATTGTTGAAGAGGACCACAGTGGCTCGCTGCATCCTTGGGGCAAGTTCGCAGTAAAGGCATGGTCTGGTCCTCCAAAGGTACCTTTGTTGATTATTAACTCGTAGTACTCTGAGTGACTGGTGTTTGGTCCTTTTGTGGCGGTGGTGGCCTTGTCTGAGTTACGGTTTCACTGCTCGTATACATAGTTTCCGTCTAGAAACCTTATTATGCTATATGCTACAAGTAGGCATGGTCTTAACATTCCTTTATTATAGCACCCCCAAAACCAAAAAACGGTTTTCAACGTGCTAATAGCATATATTCTCATTCTGGATGGTAAAATGACGTGTCACGAGACTCCCAAAATAAGACTTGGTGGGGCCCCCTCTGCCTCTGGCAATTGAACAAAACTTTGATCATCATGCCGCATGATGTGGGAGGGGGCCCCACCACCCTTTGATTTTGTTGGGCGTCGCCACTCGCTTCCACGTCCCAATCGGATTACAAAATAGGAAGATCCGATGAGATAGATCATCAAGAAACTTTTGGAATGAGACTATCTGCATCTTTTTGTTGGTGAATGGATTAATATAGAACAAGTGCCGTATGATCAGACCAAATAAAGGTGGGATCTCATCAATCATGACAAAGCAAGGTTAGTTATATGGTCACTTTATTGTTGATGAGATGTGATATCATTATCTCTTTTCTTCCTTTCATCTATACAAAGGAAGTTGGTTTGTCTTTTTTATTTTATTTTATTGGTAACATGAAATGAATCTTAAAATGAAAATATTTCGAATATGAATCTAAATGACGTAGTTACGATATATGAAAATTCTATGTTGAAAAATAAAGATTGTTTTCAAAATTATTATAAAACAAAACCCATTTACATATACAACATAATGTCTTCAAAAAAAAAAAAAAAAGCAAACATTGAGAGTTAGCATCTTCTAATTGAAAAAAAAGAAAAGAATAAAGTGGGACTAGAAGATGTATGTGACGGTGACAAACCACCACCCTCCTTGAAAGCAGCAAGGCCAAGTGGACTTCTAAAGTGTAAAGCACTCAAGAATAAATCAGCCATACACTTAATCTCTTCTTACGAGGGAAAAAAAATGATATTTCTTTTTAGTATTTTTTTTTACAACAAAAAGTAAATCGTTTTTGTACTGATTTTTTTTTTCAATTTTTTATGAACAAATTATGTTAATAATTATCTTTAGAATATAATACATGTAATCTTTACAAGCTGATTATAAGAAGGAAAGCCCAAATTTAGGAGGCAAGATATCACATATATAAAAAGAAAAAAATAAAAAGAAATGTATTGTTTAAGTCCACAGCTGATGTTAAGTGTAGTTAGAGAATATTTCATATTGTTTAAAATTATTTTAGAATAAAAAATACAACATACGCTCGTTTTATTTACAAATTGATTTTAAAGAGAATATAAGTTTTACAACAAATAGAACAAAAAAAGAATATAGTGTTTAAAATTAATTTAAGCAACTTAAACATGCAGAAAAATTCAGTGTTCCTGTGGCTGCATGGTCTCTGACATGAACATACAAGCATGGGACCACGTTCGGGCGACGAAGGGCGTTGGGGTGTTACCTGGAGAGGAAGGAAATGCTCGTGTCCAAGAATCTTTAATCACGGCGAGAAAAGAAAAGAAAAGAAAAGAAAAGAAAAGAAAAGAAAGAAACAAAAAAAAAGGAAAGAAAGGGAAAGGGGAAATATAAAAAGAAGAGCAGACGCTGTAGTCAAATTAAGATAAAACATCACATGGTCGGGGTCTGTCTTACTAGATTCAGCCAGCGTATGTTTGGTCTCTTTTGTGTTTTTTGTTTTTTTGACTGCAAAATGCAGAGCCCTCTCCTTGGATCTCAAAGTCTATTGCTTACCTAATTCTGAAGGATCTTGGCTTTCTTCCGACTTCCATTCTGTCTTCTTCTTTCGCTAATGGCTACCTAATTCTTAAGAATCTTGGGTTTCTTCAGACTTACTTCCATTCTATCTTCTTCTTTCGCTAATGGCTACCTAATTCTTAAGAATCTTGGGTTTCTTCAGACTTCCATTCTATCTTCTTCTTCTTGTCCAGTATTTCCAGCCATATGAAAATCTTTTTCCATCGCTAATGGGCCGAATTTCCGTTCAGTCTGTCACTTTCGAATCCAGTGCCTCCTTCCCAGATCTTGATTCCTTAAGCTCTACTCTTTCTTCCCATCCTAGAATGTACTAATACAATTGTCTCACCCTGTTTTCTCACCACTCTCACACTAAAGAATCCAAGTCTTGTTAGAATGGGGGGAATCCACGGCCTAGAGCTAGTTCTTGGACCAGCTTCAGCAATTTTACTGCTAGTTCTCGTGCTTTTCATCCTTTTCTACCGCAAAAGGTGGACGGCTAAGAATGATCGGGAAGATATGGAAAACATAGGCCAGAAACGCGCAGATGAGGCATCGATGGAAGACTTGATGACTTTCCAAGGGGGTGAGGACCTGACAATCTGTGACATACTGGATGCTCCAGGGGAAGTCACAGGGAAGTCCGATTATGGCACTCTCTATAAGGCCTTGATGCCGCGGAGCGGCAAGTTGAGGATCCTGAGGTTTCTGCGGCCAGTGTGCAGTGCAAGAGCAAAGGAATTTGCGGAAGCGATTCGGTTGCTGGGGAGCATAAGGCACCCGAACTTGGTGCCTCTTGTGGGATTCTACGCAGGGCCACGGGGTGAGAAACTTATTGTTCATCCGTTTTACAGGCGAGGCAATCTGGCAGAATTCATTCGAGGTAATCTACCTGCATAGCTTGCGATGCTCTAGCTTAAAGCTGGAGGTCTTGAGTATTTCTTTTCCGTGGACGCTAGTTTCTCTGCTTGCTCATATAAAAACAGAGTCATTTACTTTTGCTTCTTTAACGAGCTTAGATTGAATTTCTTAGTATTGCTACTACTGCTTCACTCTTTATAGAGTGATCATCATTGGGTTTGGATTTGATTTCGATTCTGAGCAATCCAGCTTATCAAAAATGAAAAGGAATAACTTGCTTGGCTTCAAATCAGAATCCAGCTTATACTTTTCACATGTTTCTTCAATTCTCAGCCTCTACGATTCCCCTGATTTTAACCTCTTTAACTTTAATATCTCGGATTCGCTTTTTATTGGGATCTTGTTCCTTCAGGAACCTAAGAAATGATGACAGTAGACCATCTTCCCGACTGCAAAATCGGGAAGGATTATTCAGGCTGTTCACATATTAAAAGAACGAACTTTTTCTTTTTCTCGAATTTTTGACCATTTCTATTTCCTTTTGATCCATTCACATATTGATAAAAAAATATTGGAGGAAAAAGCGTAGGTAATGTCGGTGTTCTTCTTTTGGACGGTGGCGGTGCCGGGGGCGGCCGCCGGTTTGGTGGGTGGGGTTTCTGGTCTGTTGATTACTGCACCCTTACTGCATTCAGAAGGAATTATTTTTTTGTCTGCTTAAACAATGCACGTTTTACGAGCAACTAGATTTGGAGTCTTTCCTGCATTGTTTATCCGTCGGCAACAACCTTTTATCAGTTTCTCTCTCATATTTTTTCTCCCCACCCTTGGAAAGAGTTGATTGTAATGCTGGTTTCTTCTTGTTTTTACAGATTCAGCTTTTCACAGTCCATTGTCTCGTGATTGGACGAGGTCTTTGTCTTACATGAACAATCTCTGGCATTTTAAAAAATTGTTTATCTCTTTGTGTTGGCAGATGGCCATGGCGAGTCTCACAAATGGGCAAATGTTTATAGCATCGCAGTTGGCGTAGCCAAGGGATTGGAACACCTCCATGCAGGAATGCACAGACCAGTAATCCATGGAAACCTCAAGTCCAAGAACATACTTCTGGATCGAAATTACGAAGCATGCGTCTCTGATTTCGGCCTTCATCTTCTGTTAAACGCTAATGCTGGCCAAGAGATGCTTGAAGCTTCAGCAGCTGAGGGGTATAGAGCTCCCGAGCTGATCAAAATGAGGGATGCAAGTGAAGAAACCGATATATACAGCTTTGGGGTAATCCTACTGGAACTACTTTCAGGAAAAGAACCAATCAATCAGAACCCAACTCCTGACGAGGATTTTTATCTCCCTGACTTCATGAGAAATGCGGTGCTTGGACATAGGATTGGGGACATATTTCATCCAGACTTACTTCTCAGCAACAGGAATGATGATCGGTTCCAGGTTACCGAAGAGTGCATTCTCAAATTCTTTCAGCTTGCGATGTCTTGTTGTTCCCCCTCGCCTTCTCTGAGGCCCAATATTAAGCAAGTCCTCTGGAAGCTCGAAGATATTGGAAAATAGTAACTGGGGATTCTGCAGAAAAATCAAACTCGGTGCTCATGTTGGGTTTGTGTGGCAGTTGATTTAGGGATTCATCTTGAAAGGTTAGTTCTCCGAGAACAACAAGAGCAACACGATTGGTAATGATGACGATGACGACGTCAACGTAGATATCGGCAAAGTATAGATAGAAAGGCCAAAGCGAAATGGAGGAAGAAATTTTGGCAATCAAGCTGGGAATGTAGGGTTACTGATGGTGACGTTTACGGAGAAGGAGGTGCACTTTCTGGCCACCCAATAAGGAATGTAGAATGGTGATTATGTTCGTCAGATTTCAGAGTTCTTTTATTGCCAAAAATCAGCAGCTGGGATCCTGTACGACCCCAGATTTGATGTCACGGAAGGACATAAATTTTTGTGACAGTATAAATTACCCAAAAAAAAAAAAAAATACAGAAACCAATCTCATTAACTTTGAAATACTAATTGGTTTTTCATTTTCTTGTCCGTATAAAACTTTGGAACTCTTGAATGAATGTCAAAGTTCTAACATACCAAATAGGTTTCTTCCAGAGCTAAACTTGCAGTTTTATACATCCTGTTACTTGCTTAAAATATATTGCTAGGAGTTTGTCCTTATCGATGATACCCAGAGTTTTTTTTATGTGGAAAATAAATAATATATATATATATATATATATAGATGGAGAAATGAAAGCGTGTAGCTGGCTGGCACGGTAGACGGTGGTTGTGAATTGGACTTCGTCAATGGAGATGTAAATATGTGGTTGAAGTGGGAGGGGGGATTATGGTAGCCTCATAATGACCACAACAACTGCTTAATCAAAGAGATTTTATTACTTTGGTCCTTGCCCTGTGCTTGCTTTGCCTTCTCCAACACTGGGCCATCGGACCAATTAAAGCATAAGCGCATAGTCTGTCCAGCACCAGCTTGGCACCAGGCACGTTATCCGGGTTCCAGAGGACCACTAATCCAGCCGCTTTCACCATTGCTTCTCCACTTGAGTTTGGTTGATGAGCCATCTAATAATGGACTGGAAGTTTGGTTGATGAACTGGTTCCGTTTTCAGGCATGCGGTTTCCAGGCTCAAATCATGGACTGTCATATTGATAGCGATAAGCATATCAGGAAACCGATTTTCGTATGCAACCACATGTTTCCCTACTTGATTGACCTTCCGTGATCAAAGCCACCAATGTGTAGATCGTTAAAAGAGAAAGAAAACCATAGAAAAAATTGTTTTAGCCATTGGAAAAAAGTTTTTCATCTCATCATAATAAAGAAGGGAAGGGACTGTAAGAAGAGAGTTCCTTGACATAGTTGATGTTGAAATTTTTGTCTTTAGAATGACACATTACAGAATATTCTCAAATTATGTTGAACCATATTTACGTATGAGAACTATTCAGACATATCACTATCTCCTCAAATTATGCATCATATTGACATATGAAAGCTATTCAGACACATCACCATATTCTCAAATTATGTTAAACCATGTTTCTTTACACTTGCATCCTTTACATCCGAAATGATACTCTAAAAAATGAGTTGTGACACACAGAAACAACATATGAAACACTAACAGCTAGGCTTTTATTTTTTATTTTTTATTTTTTATTTTTTATTTTTTATTTTTATTTTTATTTATTTTTTTATTTTTTTATTTTATTTTTATTATTTTTTATTATTTTATTATTATTTTCTTTATTTTCTTTATTTTATTATTTTCTTATTTTCTTATTTTCTCTTATTTTCCTTCCTTCTAACTCTATATACATAGTGAGGATTATTCGTTCGGGGTCTCCTCAGAGAAACAATTCTGTTAGTGTCATCCTAAACTATTATAAAGCGAGGCAGATATAATCAGTCCTGGGCTCCAGGCCCTCTAATCCTGGAAGGAAGTCTGCATCTTATTATCAATTGTCAGCACTATTCTGAAAAATCAATAGAGAACAGTTTGGTTCCTGGACTTCCACTCCATAATTGCAGAAAGAAGATTGTAATTTGGTATTAGATTCTTATCATGCAATGGCATATTCGTCATTGGCGATTTATTGTTCTCTTCAAGCCATAGCTCTATTGCTCTACGGTCATAAGTGTAACCATCTGCGGCGACGCAAGGATCATCCATCACATCCTATAAGAGAGAGAAAAAAAAAAAGAAAAAGAAAAAAAGAAAAGGAAAACAGAAAAAGAAACCAGTGGTACATCATTTCCAAGGGACTTTTCATGAAGATGGGAAAAATGGAAGATAACCAAATCTATACACTGGTCTACTGGATATCCAATTAAGAGGTTGTACGGTCACTGCAAGCATGCATCCTTTGAACCATTTCCCTTTTTTTTTTTTTTTCTTTAAAAATAAAAAAAAAAAAAATAAAAAAAAATCAACGAAGTTGATTCCAGATTTAGCACCAGAAAAGGTGAAAAGCAGTTTGCATAAATGGCTAGCCTTTAGTTCACCAAAGCACCCCAAAAACAGTAAGAGTAACCATTTCCAGTGGAAGTAGCCATACCTTAAGAATTGGGCAGATGAAATGATTAGGAGGTGAGGCTTGAAGTCTGGAAGCCGAATCTCGAGCCCTATCACCAACATTTTTCAATCTCTCTAGTTTAGGAAGTACTTCATCGTCCAAGTCAGGCCTGTCTCTACGTCGAAGCTCTGCACAGCTGAGTCCCAGTCCAGCTAATTCCTTTGTCTCCTCAATTGGCCAATTCCCAGCCTCTTTATCCAAAATATCTGATAAGTGACCATCACTTAAAGCAGTTTCTACTGCGTGCGCCAGTGCTATTGCTGGTTTTGCAGTCAGCAACTGCAAAATTACCATCCCAAAAGCATAAACATCAGACTTTGGAGAGACTATTCCAGTCCTTTGATACTCGGGATCTATGTAACATAGTGTCCCAACAGGTCCTGTGTCCTTGAATGCGGTGGACATAGAAGAAGGATCTGAATGAACCATCGTAGAAAGACCAACATCACCAATCTTGCTTACAAGGTTGCTGTCAAGTAAAATGTTCGCTGGCTTCAGATCACGATGAATGATTGGTTTTGGCTTTGAGTTGTGGAGAAACGACAAAGCTGATGCTACTTCCCAAGCTATTCGGTACCTCTCAAACCAAGGGATAGGGGGTGTACCATCTTTCCTGAGCAACCTGTCCTCCAGGCTACCATTCTCCATGTACTCGAAGACTAGGCAACTGTGATCTACACATGCTCCAAGAAGGAGAAGCAAATGGGGATGGCGAATTTTGCTCAAGATTGTAAGCTGAAGAGCAACAGAAAATAGAGGCTAGTAGTAAGTCAATATTCCAACAGGGATAACCTTAGTTCCCCACTGCTTTCCTATCTTTTTCCCTTTATTTGTCCTAATGGAATAATGACACGTCCTAAGGTTTGAAGAATTGCACAAATTATTCTACTGGAAGAAAAGACCTCAGTTTCTGATTTGCCTTTTACTTTTTATTTTTGTGTATTGAGTGAACAGTGGTAGTTCATCCTGTAAACTGGAAAAAATTGGATTGCTGCAATCTGGAAGGGTTAATCATAGGTTCAAAATGGCAGACTTGATAAAATTAAATTTATGTACAAGGATTAATCTATATTCATCTGATCAGTGATACATTGATACAAAATGGCTGACTTACCTACAGGAACATGGACGAGGCAAATTTTTCCCTTTAAAAAGCTCAGAAGAGCATTTGATAATGGTAAGAGCACATAGAAAGAATTGTTATTAACAAACAATATAATTTGTGCTTTCGTATGTATTTTAGACATATTAACATAAATCAATGAACTGCATGGATTATGCGTATATATACGTGTAGTTTTTATTTTACCTCTTGCTGGAATTGCTTAGTTTTGTGACCCTCTTCAGAGTGAAGAACTTTAACAGCTGCAGTTGTTTGATGCAAACTGCACTTATAAACTGATCCATAGGCTCCCATCCCTATTTTAAGATCTTCACAAAAAGATGAGGTGGCAGACACGACCTCATCCCATGTGAACTTCCAATATTGCTGCACTGTATCCACAAGAGCATTTTCAAGCTTTTCCTTCTCTCTAGCGTCACGATCCGCCTTCATCTCTGCCTCTTGTCGTTGAGAAATTTCTCTTTCAGTACATTCTCTTGCATGTTCTGCTTCTCTTTTTGCAGCTTCATACCTCTCCTTCTCTTGTCTTGCCAATTCGTTGGCTCTCTCCTCTTTGACATTCATCTCCTTGAGCTTCGTTGCCTCCTTCAAGTGGCGTTTACTAAGATTGTCGAGCTGAACAAAGCAATAACAGAGTCCAATTACTCATCTGGGAAGGCCGACAGAGAGTTGCAGAAATTTGAAGAAATTGGATAACCAGTACAGAAGGTAATAAAAAGTACCCAGCGGACAGACAAGTTCAATCCTTAACAATGTACCAGAAAATAGAGTATCTGTGTTAGCCAATTAATCTTCAGAAGAAGCAGGCACAACAGGTATAATTAGTAAGATGGTTGAAGTAGAAGTAATGCAAGCAAAAGAATTGGGAAAAATTAATCATATGCGTACTGGAACTTACACCATTTGATCCCTTTCGTTACCTAAAATACTGTAGTGGAAAATTACAACCTTTTTCTACTATATTCAGGCATCAATGAGGGTACTCTTTCTTTTCTTTGTTGTTGTTATTGTTCTTCCTTTTCTCTTTCTTTTTTTTTTTTTTGTTGGGTGGAGAAAAGAAAACTTTGGAAGTCAGACTGCGGCATGGTGTACCTTCGTGTAAATGATAGATGGGCAGAGCTGATACATTTATATAAGAAATCTTTCTATAGTTAACAATCATATTGACTCATTGAATCCTCTCTAACCAAGATCTACCAACAATTACCAAACTAACAGCTATAATTTGCTCTATATGGAACGGGTTGATTTCATACTTTCTGTTATATTTACTTTCAGATGTCCTGGATGAAGAAAAACTAAGTTTAACTTGTTTAATTCTGAATCCCTACTAAGTGCTTTACTACATGAACCCTGTTTTCACTCCTCAGATGTAGGAATGAACATAAAACTGTGTGAAGGTTGTGGCTAGAAAATTGTAAGGCAGAGCAGAACATAGTAGAACTTTCTCTATGTTTTCTGTTCCAGGGATGAACTGACATAATTTGAGTCTGAAATGAAAAGTCAAGGAGAGAATAATAAAGAGAACGTGATGAAGGAAAATTTTAGAACAATTCCTCTTGCTGAAATTCACCAATTTCGTCAAAATCTGAGATCTAAAAGAATTACTATATACTCTTAGACAGCTGATGTGGAGAGAAATACAAGTTAAAAGGATCATTTTCTCAACCAAAGAAAGCAACATTTACCTTCAAGGAAGCATCAGTTTTCTCACTTTGGGCTACTGCATACATCCCTCGGACATGTCTTAGTTCAATTCTTAGCTTTTCCAGCTCCAAATTAAAATTTTCCTGTTCAGATAAATGAAAATCAATGTGAAGCTTTAGAAATGTAAAAAGTTGTATTGACTTGCAAATCTGCACTCAATCAAAGGGATCAAAGTATATTTATTATTGGAAATCCTACTCAGCATCACCAAAGAATCTCTCTCTTTTGTGCAAATCTACACTCAAATCAATGTTTTGCACTTCTGAATCACACGAACCATTTGGATTCAATTGCATGGAACTTCTCCAAACCGAGTTCTTTGTTAGTAACTTTGCTTGCTCCCATGTAAAGGAAGATAACACATAACTCTTTAGTGATTCACAAGTTTTCCCAGCATAAACTTGTTTCTACAACAAGACACATATCTCAAAGAAAAATGTCTGCACTATCTTATAATCATAGTAAAACTTATACGTTCTACCACGTTTTGCATTCAATTAAGATCCAAATAGATATGTTTTCCATTCAAAGCACATACAAGATGCAATATTAATCTCCAGCAGGTCAGCATTTTCAGACAAGCCATTTGTTGGAAACCTACACCTTGTCCTTGATGTATGAAGCAGTGACAAGCACTGCCATATGTGGTCAAAGAAATAAGAAAAGACTACCTGGCTTCCAGGTGAAGGACAATCGGTCAGTACATCTGAGGTGGCGGTATGATCAGAAATCCAAGATTCATCTTCCATTGGCAAACTTTGGAAACTAGAATTGAAACAAAGAGATTGTCTGGTATCTGCATTACTGGGACCAAAATTCAAGTCATCCTTCCCGTAGTCAGTATCCGAAGATTGGCATCTGGAATGGCTGGTTGCAATTGAACTTGCTCTTGTCTGAAGAAGGGTCTGGTTGATAGTTGCAAGAGCATGAAACCGCTGCATTGGCAGGGAAGGATAGTGGAACTGAGGGTACAAAGCAACCGACTCATGGTCTGTACACATTAGAAAAGAAACATGTCACGACTTTCACCTGCTACTACCAACTCCTTCACAAACTCTTCATCCTATAAATTAGGGGCCAAAAATCCATTTTACTATACTAGAATCCAAAAAATATTACTGGTTGTTTAAAGTTTGGCTTCAAACCATTGAGTGAGAGGGGATATCCGAAATCATATTCTGTTGACTTCGTCTTGAAACAAACTAAAGTGAATTTATGAGTGTAAACTGGCTTTGCATCAAAGTTTGAAAAGATTAAATAATATGGCTTGAACCAGGGCAGAGAGGTGAGGAGAATCAGATTTGTTTTGCATTGCTAAAAGCATATAGTCTAAATTTATGAATCATTTGTGGTTTGGAGACAAAATAAGCATGTTTTTCTGAAGTCTCTCAGGCATAGATTGAGACATGAACTGCAGCACCACTTAGCAGTCTCGCAAGCCCGCAGCACTAGGTGAGTCCTTCGACATGTGATGATAGAAGTGATACTTTAAACTGTTTGTCCATAAAATATTTCATGTAATAACATACGGAAGATATCAATACCTAATTATACATATAGGCATGGAAAGAAATCTTCAATATCCTGTTCATGTGCATTGATGCAGAAAATGTCAAAACAAAACTCTTCAATGCCACAGTTTTGTGATCGACTGGGAGGTAAAGGAAACAGTAGAATCCGAAACAAGATAATGAAAACAAGTCCTATACCCCATAGTTTACTTCAATTCATATTGTGCTCTTACATTCATCTAGCAACTGTAGCTCATAATTTATGAAAGTGCACGTACCACCTGTCTGTGAACTGGAAGAGATGCTTAGTGAACTTTTAATAGAATAGCTTGTCTCGCTACTGTCATCTTTGATGCTCACATTTGTTTCTACATTGGGTGGACGCATGGAAGACAACTTTCCTTTCAAAACAGCATATACTGTACAAAATTTTGGAGTGCATTTGGAGATTCGAGATGATAGTCCCACATGTTTCCTACAAATATTAACACTGTCTTGTTAAAGAGCATTCATGCTGCAGCTAGATAAATCTTCTAATAGTGGGCAAATTAAGAAAATTAGCAGGCATTTCCAATCTGTTCTTTAGAGTATAAGAAATACCTTCTAAACAAGCCACGAGATGGAGCTCCTATGACAAGTTTGTCAATCCCATGCTTAGCAACCTCCTCTGCTATTGCATTCACGACATCATCTGATTCAATCACTACAACATCCACTTCCACCTATATCCAGATCTAAGCAAATTAAGATCGCATTCCTGGGCCTATTCTACAGAATTTTTACAATGAAATACTATATATTAACCTTTTTCCTAGCACACAATGTCTTGAAAGGAAGAAGCATTTCATTTGTCTGCCACTCCACTTCCTTTATGTAAGCTGCGGCTACATCTTCTCGTACCTGTGATAGTGGAATTGAATTTCCCACTGCAACGACAAATTCAGATAGACAGACAGAATTATTTAGTGAAACCTGCATTTTTCTTTTTTTTTTTTTCCTATCACTTAAAAGTTAAACAATAATAAAGTACTCTTTCTTAAGTGTTAACTGGAGAAAGCTAAACACTAGATCAGTATGCAGCAGATATTTCCTTTAAAAAAAATTATTTAAGTGCCCCAAGTGGAGAGATATTTCTAATCGTCTACAGAAGATCCAATTGTAAAATTTACTTCGGATGCATTCAATCCCAACAAACGCATGGTCACATACTATAAGCGACATAGATATGCATATCAATGACTTATAAACCCTACCAATACTAATAATCATCAAGGTCTCAGAAAATATAAAATCTACCGATTTATTATTGGTATATCAATGTTTTTGCCAGTGACCTTTAAGTGCAAATTATAATTTAACATTTTTCAATTGATGAGAAATGCCCTTAACTGGTTTATAAGTTGCTTATAAGTGTCCTTTCTTATATGAGTGAAAATTCATATTGTAATGATTCTTACTATTTCTTAACAAAAGAGTAGTAAATCCCGAAAAAGAATTTAGTTGAATAATTGCTTGTATTAAAAAAAATGGTCTCAAACTGTGTCAAAGTCACTACATACTTCAATAAACTATTTGAACACTAAAATTAATGATCACCAGGACTGCTTTCTTAAGAAATGGCTTACTATTCAACTTTAATTGATATGGATGTTTTCTTCACTTTATCTCTAAGTCTGTCTCTATAGAGCATATGTAACACTTTTTCTTTATTTAGAACTACTATCATATTCCTAATTACCTAAAATCTTCATCTGATTTTTATCTATCTAGATACGTAACTTGTTTTCCAACCATATCTTATCCTTCTAAACATTATATCTTATCTTTCCTGGGGTGGTAGCTTATCTCGATATCATCTGTTATACTTGAATCATGACCCATACAAATGGCATAGGAAGTTGACAAATGCAACATAAACAATTCTCAGAAGATATGAATGTTATTGCGCGTCGCTTACTTGGTGTAGGAACTGCACTAATCCTCGGACGGACGTGTATTAGCTTGAAGATAACCTTTCCCTCGGGAACAAATTTATCCAGTGCCCACTTCACTACATATTTGCTTTTTCCCTTTCCATCAATAGCAATTGCTACAGCGGAAGATGACGAAGGCAACGGCACAAGATTGTCAGCTTCTTCAATTTCACTTCCTTCCATAAATGAACCCCTTCTGGTCAACGGAAATTTCTCTGGAACATCACTAAGAGACAGTTAGTGCTGGGTTAATCCTAGCCATGGAGAAAATGAAAAAAAAAAAAAAACATACTATAGAGCAAATAATTACTGAAAATATCAAGAACGAAGCTTCTGTTCATTGTCAATTCATTAGATAACTGCACCTCGAAGGTATTTGCAACAGCGTAAAAGGTCCGAGATAAATTTTTCAAAAGAAACATACAGAATCAAGATGCCGTGGTCGAGCAGAAGCAGCAGCATATCTTTATAAGAATAATGAACTGGAAAACAGAGAAGTTCTTTTCTACTTATAGCTACGCGTAGTCTTTTGTAATCAACAACAGAAAACCATAGAGTCCAGAGGCAAGACAGCTCTAATTGTTCCAAACAAGATTTGAAAACGGTATTCTGCTCAAATCTACAGAGGGCAACCAGTTATTCCCTAGTCTCTCTACCCTTATTTCGAACGCCAAATATGATGAACAAAAATTTCAAACAAACACGGAGAGGGACAGAGGGACAGAGGGACAGAGGGACAGAGAGACAGAGAGACAGAGAGAGAGGGACAGACAGGCCAGTTCTGCAGTGAAGTTTAACTTACAAAATCCAAATATGGATTTCCGCAAAAGAACGCTGGCCACTCAAACTCCATGATAAAAACAAAAGAAATTCAAAAACCCAAGAGCTTATACACAGCTACAAAGATAAGAATTCATGAACCGACACTCACAAAATCAAGCAACAAACTCACCATCCATTCTTGAATTTCGAACTCAGATGTGAACTTCAAGGAAAACACTACTCAAACTTCAGAAGACGATACAGGGACTTTGAAAACCCACTTAAGGACAAAGTCTGTGAAATGACAAAAGATCAGTGAACAACAAAATAATTTGAAAGACCAGAAAACGTGCATAAAGAAATGCCAAAATAAACTGCAAAACAGAACAGAAACAAATCATACACACCGGCCAGCTCCTAGAGAAGTTCAAGCACAAACTATCTTCGATCCCCAGAGGAATATGTTACCCTTATCAGTCTCTCTCCCTCCCTCCCTCCCTCCCTCCCTCTCTTACCACCGACCTTCAGAGAAATCCCAACAATATCTTGTTACCATTTATTCCGAAGGTTACAGAAAAAGAAAATCCACTCTGGCACAAGTTGACAGCAGCAGACTTGTTTGGAAGCCATAGCAGGACCGCGATAACATTAAGGCACAACTAACTCCCAAATGACGGTGCCGTCCGGCAGAACTCAGCGATGGACGGTATATAGTCTTGCTTGGGCTTCGAAAGGATGATGATTAGTTTACGCCAACTAATATGGACTTGCCCAAGATTTCTGATTGGAAGGAAAATCGCCGGCAATAATAAGTTACTTAACAATTCACAAAAACGGGGAAGCTGGTAAATCACTGTTCTTTTCCTGCTTTCGACAAAGGTTGGGTGGTTGTTCACGTCACGGGTTTCGCATCCATGCGTTCTTTGTTTCTCTAACCGGTTTTGACCCAGCCGAGACAGACCATAGACGTAGTTAATCTTGGATTAGCTTCTTCTTCTTCTTTCTTATTTTTAAGCATTTGTTTGGATCCACGTAACTAACTGCAGGGACCATCTTTGTGAACTGCTCCCAGCCCCCACAGCTATAGTTTTGTCTCCAAAGCGGTCAGGTAAAGGGGTGAGCACAGTTGAGAATCAGAAGCTACTTGGAATCTTCCATGCAATTTCTGAGAAAGCGTTGGGATCTCAAGAATAAAGGAAATAAACTTAAATATGATAAATATAGCTCATCTTGGTCATTTATTTATCACATTTTATCAACTTTTGTTCGATTAGTGCATCCTAAATTATCAGTTTCTTAATTACAACCAACGCGTGATCTATCTGTATCATTAGGAACTACTCTCACCCACTTAATGTTCAAATGTCATTAATTATGAAAGTTCGCTTACCTTCGAGACTATGACAAAAAAGGCATGTAACTTATAGTCTAACCTTTACTTAGAGTCTTACAACATTAGATGGGTGTCAATGGTTTATTTAGAATAGTGACAACAAATTATGTCACTTCAAAGATTGTGATCTCTACTTATCCAGGGTCGAGAGCCATGTTAACTAGATCTAATGTTAATAGACAACATTTAGCTACAAACCTTGAATAAACTATCTTATGAAATTTAATCAAAAGTGATTATCTTATGAAGCTAGTGGAAGAAGACATACTTACTTGTGTTGCACTTGTAATTTAAACTAACCACATGGACGTGGGAGAAAATCAATCTAACATAATTCGTTTTGTTTTTTTTTTTTTTTTTTCTTTCTATTATTAGATTGATCAAGTTAGTGGTATTAACCTCAAGCCTAGATCCAAGATTTATCTATATTTATAACGGGGCTGTGATTTTCTCAACTATTATTCCCTCCCACCTACTAGCCGAATGCACCAAGATCTAGATTGACTATTCCTTCACCATTGACGCCCGCCACAAGTCCAAGAAGCTCTACCGTGACCTCTCTCTCTCTCTCTCACGATTATTTCCCGTTCATGTCTTGGAGATTCCTTGGCCAGTTGGACTACAGCCTCAACTTTTGGTTCATGTCGTTTTCTGTTCATTTAATGTGATTAAAGAAGACACCAAGTGGGAAACATCCAACGTACACAAGGACCCTTCAAACGTTGTCACGAAAAGGATCTTTCTTACACATCTTTCGCCAACAAGTTTGTTGAATGACAAAGCTGATGCGGTGCTGAAAATGGACGGGGTCAGCGTTCTATTACGGCTTGCAGTTTTTCCATTGCCATTTCCGAGCCCACGTTTCATCACACTCCGCCGTAGACGACCTTTGTTGAGCATGTTCCTCGTCCAAAAAGACTTGTCGTCTTTTCTTTTTTCCACGCTTTAGACCGTGGGACTGCTGATTATGAAAGGAGTTAAGGCCAAAGCGTATAAAATCTAATCGACTCCACACTGTAAAGGGCGAAACTCGCTGTTGCAGTGATGCTGGTGTGTTGCATGTATACATTGCCGGAACTCGTGATGCTGTCGGTTCCTAAAGATGGTTGATTTTTTCTTAGGGAAGGTGGAAGGAATTGCAGGAGCTACGAAGATCGTTATCATAGTCACGACTAAGTAGAGAGCCCCATACTCTTCTTTTTTCCTCAAGAATGAAAAGTAAAGAAGAAGAAATGAAAAGTAAAAATGAAGAAGACAGTTTGCGGGAGACCTTGGGGGTGATTATGACAACTCCATCCGGTAGCATAAGGAGAACCTTCAATGTTGAAAGCCCATTTTAGAAACTCTATTTCTGCTTCTTATTTGGAGTTTTGCAAGAAATATATAATTATAGTAATCCTACTGTTTATTGTAACTCATCTTGACCTTCCATCACAGAGATGTCGTTTTGATTCTATATCCTTGGTATGAACAATTTCTATCCATTATTAAAAATAGAAAAGATTGGTTTCTATTTTAAAAATATGAATCTGGTAATAAAATAGAGGAAGAATATTTGGAGAAGAGAAGAAGAAAAAACGATTGATGTGAGATGTCTCCTTGTAATATTTTCAAATGTTTGATCTATTATCTATTCCATGGTTTTGAAACTTGTCGGCCCCCGTAATTAATTCTTGAATACTTTGAATAATGTAGATAATCTCCTTTGTTAGAGAAACAAATTCGGTGGCTTGAAACATTGTCCTTGCTTTGAAATTCAAGATAAGATTTTAAGATTCTTCGAGTTTGAAATATTCTTTCTACTTAAATAGAATAAAATAATTCACTTTGAATTCTAAGTAACAGAATATAAACTAGAACTCCACTTTGAATATAAAATATAATGATTTTTTTTTTCCATAACTGCTCTTACTTTGCTTATGTAGTTAACTATTAATGAAATATAAACTAGAACTCCCTTTATTTTATAATTGTCAGGATAATACACAGTGACCCCGATTAGTATTTCTTTAAAAAAAAATTCTTCATAGCAATTTTTACATCACAAGTTAGCAAATAGTTAAGCTATTAATCGTTTTTTATATCACAAGCTATTTTATGTCCTCTAAAATACCTTGACAATAATCTTCAAGGATTTAGAGTACATGTGAACTTAATTAATATGATTGTTAGGGTGCAATTATCCTTAATTTTTATTACTATAATTATATATTTCTATACCAATGTCTAATTAACAAAATCTCCATATCGATTTAGCCCCCTTTCTTACATCGATTTTGTTATTTTAATTGTTCAAATTAATAGCTTAACTATTTGCTAACTTGTGATGTAAAAAACAAAACGCGCTTGTAAGATGATGGGACATGGCATAAATTGTCAAGCCGGATAAGGATTTCTGAAACGAAAAATTCTCAATTATTTATCTTCTTGAACTTGTCAGCTAAACATTTGAAATTGACACCTCGTTATGACTGCTGACTATTCAAGCTGTAGTACTTGGAGGATATTTCTTAGGTGAGAGACTTTTGACCAGAAACAAAAATGTGAGAAGACTGTTGAGTTAGAAACTGGTCGCTGACCAAAACTGTCTTGGCATCATCGAATTTATCTAAAGAGTTAAGGAATTTTCATCATGTAAACTTCCTGGATTTCTACGGTCAACTTTATAGTGAGAATTCCGAAGCTGCTTCACTTGTTGGTAGTCCTTGGCAGTCTCAAAGAAAACTACATAAGCGATTACAATAGTCTTCCGCGGTTTCTTTCTGTGTGTTTGAGATGGAGAAGAACAGAAGGCAGAACCAACCAGTATTTTTAACATCGTAGACCGTGTTCTTAACTAGGCCTACCTTGTGATCTTACTTTCATCTGGAAATATTGATCGGAGATTGTTATGGACCATTGTTCAATTTAAAGACCGAAATTTTATTTATTTAATTATAATTTTTATTATATTTCTTAATAGCGTGGGATCAATATTCATATTGTAGCACATTTTCTCATTATATGCAATTACGTACATAATAGGTAAACTAAAATCAATGAGAGTCTAAGATAAATTTGTATTCTAATCAATGTTAAAAGGTTTGTTTGTTTGTTTTTTTTTTTTTAATCCAAAAGTTAATTTGAAAGTAAGTAATTTTTATTTTATTTTTTCTTTTTAATAACTAGAATTCACATTATATTTCTTAACAACCTAGTGGATCATTGTATACATCATAACATTTACATAAATGAACTATTTCACTCGTAAAAACTTCTAATTAATGAACGCATGATTTAGGATCATCATCCGCAAGTTGCTTTCAATACCAAGAGTATTTTTCAAGGTCTACGAACTCAACCTTGTGTTAAAGAGTTTGAAAATCCTTAGCCAATTAAGAATTTTTTGGCTAACCAGCTGGCTAGGAAAGGAGGAGGAATTTTCAACCGAGAGAGATAAGAGGCACCAAATTTAAGAAAGAAAGAAAGAAAGAAAGAAAGAAAGAGATGGAAGTTAAAAAGGCCAACAGAGTTAAGGTTTGTTGGCGTAAAAGGCCAACAGCCTGAATATTCGGTCGGACCATATGGCTCATAGCTCGCGGAGCTACGTCAGCCTCGTGCAAAGAAGATTTATCAAAGAGAGGTTAGCTAAGAAGACAAAAGTTTAACAAACAAGTTGATTCGCAGTACCAAAATTCGTACAAATAGTCATACAGAACCGCTGTTAGTGAATACATAGGAGATGAAAATGTTAGAAATATGTGTATTCTTTTATATTTTTATTTTCATAATTGAAAAAAAAAAAATGTTAGTCATCTTTTTTTTAGCTTTAAATAAATAAGGTAGGTCAAAATTTGACACCTCTTCTTCTTTAAGAGTGAGTTATGAAAAAAATTAAAAAGTTGAAAATGATTTATAATATTTTTTTTTTCAAATAATTTTATGAATGACCAAGTATTAACATTTAGGAATAAAATTCTTATTCCTTTACTTGTCGGATTGAAAATTTATTGGTTTAGAATATATGTTCGGCCGAACCATTAATTTGCAAGATTATTACACTGGGCTGAATACATGTGCCTCTGAACTAAACCCATTTTAAGCCCAAGCCCAAGCCCAAGCCCAAGATGGTTAAGTGAATCACATGACTTGCACGTGATCAGTTGAAAAAGAAAAAGAAAAAGAAAAAGAAAAATCCGCTTCTCTCGCTTTCACGACCATGCACAAACAGTACAAAGAAATAGAAAAATGCAAGTTCTTTTCTCACCCTTTTTTCTCTCTTAATGGCCCCATTTTTTGAACAGAAGCTGACACATTTCAACAGATAAAACCCACGAGGTAACGTGCAAATGTTTTGAGCCCGCTTTTCTCTCTAATATTCTAGTTGGGACAGATTTATAGAAAGAGGAAAGTGTAGAAAAAGCTCAAAAATACTGCAGAAAAATAGCAAAGAAAAGGCTCTTTCTTCTCAAAAAAAAAAAAAAAAGCTCATTTGCTGTAATCTTGTGCTCAAAATAATCCTGGGAAAATCACAGTTTGATCTATCCTATTTTCCCCAGATTTATTGCACATTGAGGCTATATTTTTAGATGGAGGCTCACCGGTACCATTCACGTAGTTTGGGAAATTTGATAGCTTAAGCTTGTTGCAAACTGTGTCGTGATATTTGTGGGTTGATTAAAAATATATGAGGAACAATTTGAAGCGTATAAACTCACGGGTTTGAGCAAATACTTGGGATTATAGTTGTTGAACTATCTGGAGTTCTTTATTGATCATAAACCCTATGCACCTTGTTGAAAAACTATCATCTTGTTTGCTTAAACCCTTATCATATGATAGTGAAAAGATTATGAGTAAAAATCTTGTTGTTGAATATCATTATCGTTACTTATAGTTCATAGTTTCATTGGTTGCTTGGTGTCATTGCACAAGTTGTGTACTGAACACTAAATCTATCCACTTGTGCATGTTTGTGAGTTAGAATTAAAATCGTAACTTGTGTAGCTTGAATTGTATATGCTCAAGGTTAGCAATTTAAAATCTTGTATGTTTGAGTGGATTAATTCTATCATTTATTAAACATACTTGATTGGATAATTGTTGGTGTAGCTATATTTTGTTAATAAAAACTTTATAGTTGTTCAGAATCAAAGAAAATATTGTGCACATTTATAAATGCTAGTTAGCTAGACACATTTGTAATTGATATATCAAAAGTTTAGCTTGAGAATAGGAATAAACTTAAATTCATATCTTTGTTATTCTCTATAAAGTTCTTTTTCTCTTGAAAAGATGAAAACTCATTTAAGGTTGGGTGTGGTCAACACCCATTTCAACTAGGTCTTGTAGTCCTATTGCCATAAAAGGTGCTATGACATTGGATTCCTTGAGTTGTAAGAAATTTGGTTTAGGTGACTTACACCTATATAGTGTTTTGTATGAATAGATTCCTTTTAATTTCATTTGATAAAGCATGCAATCAAACATTGAATTAAACAACCAACACAACGCCAACTTAGAGAATTAATACAATTGAAAAAGATTGCACACAAAATTTTTAAGCCTTTGGAAAAATATTGCCAACCAAACTCCTTTGACTTCTCCATTAAAGGTTCCACTATTTTTAAGTGATTAGAAGAATGTCTCCTATCTACTTCATTTGACTTTTTGTAAATGGTACAAACAAAGTCACCATGAATTACACAATACAATCAGTTGTAGAATAAGAAAACATATACAATTGAAGCACTATGAAGATTCTAAATAGAAAACCCTTAAATGATACAAGTGATTAATCCTAGGTTTTTATTAGTTCTACCACAATAAAAATGATAAGGTACAAATGCGGGTAACACACTTCGGAAAATTTGCATAAGAAATGATCTAATCAAAGAGCACAAATAGATTTACACGAGGCTGCTCAAATTGAATGTGAATTCCTCAGAATCTCCTCCTCTTCTTTGATCCTTTTTTTTCGTCTCTTTTAAACCATAGCTTCATCACAAATGGCCCATTGACAGGTTGTAAGGGACTTTCATAACAGTTGAGTAGAAGTAGAGTTAGAATGGTTAGATTCCTCCACGATAGCAGCTTTTTTTTTTTTCTTTTCTTTTTTGTCCTCCCTCTTCACACTATACTACCTTCGGTCACAAAAATGTTCTCTTTAATCTTCACATGCGCTGAGTCGTCTTTTGGGTTTTCCACTTAAGGCATCTATGCCGACTTCTTTCTAGGCTTCTCTTCATGGAAATTTATTATATTGCACGGCCCAATTTCATTTTTTTTTTTTATCATTCTAACCTTCATTGTTTATTTGAACCATAAGAATAAATGCATAAGGCCATATAACAAATATTCCAATAATTATTTCCATAAGCCTATAAGTTCATAAGCATAAGCATTCATAATCATGAGAAATATTTTATAAATATAAGCACGAGGTCATGGAAATTATAATTTCACCGATAGCCTAACTGTCTCCTAATGATAATATTATTATCATA
Organism: Casuarina equisetifolia; assembly: GCA_028551475.1. Lineage (NCBI taxonomy): Eukaryota > Viridiplantae > Streptophyta > Magnoliopsida > Fagales > Casuarinaceae > Casuarina > Casuarina equisetifolia. Next base: position 13,916,537 of record CM052356.1, read on the forward strand.
AAAAATATTAATTCACCTAATCCAACAATATAGCCACCTTCCTTTACTGTAAATTGGCTCTTTCTCTCCCCAAAATAGCTTGGTCTTTTTTTCCTTGATGAGCCTGAGGATCTGTTTAGCCTTCCTGAATGAGCGACATCAACTCCCCTTTAGCTTTGCTCATACTTGCTAACTCTACCATTCGACTAAAAGCATCCACCGCCACATTGGTCTGTTTGGGTTTGTACTCCGAGATGTAGCTGAACTTGGCTAAGAAATTATGCCACCTCACTTATATTAGGGATCGTTTCCACTGGGTCTAGAAGTGACTTCCATTGGTGGCTATGTTGTCTATTTTAATCTTGCCATGTTTGAAGGCAATGAACTATTGCCGTCATTTCCTTCTCCTAAATGAAATACTTCAGCTTCCCAACTCTCGTAGCTGTTAGGATGTCTTTGCATCATCACCCTTCCTATAGCAAAGTTGAAGGTATCTTAAATTACCTTAAGTCCCTTGAAGTAGTTGGGGAGTGCAAGCAGTGACTTCCTGGTCACCGCGTCCTTCAGGTCTTCAAAGGCCTGGTACATGCCTTGAACCGTTCCCGTGTTCTTCCCTTCTTCGACAAGTTTGGCAAGGGGGTTGCCTGTGCTAAGGAGCTCGAAATAAACCTTCGGTAGTAATCGACAAATAACCCTCTAATATCCTCTCGCTTCCCCCGATTTCCCCTCTACAACCTCTCTCGGTCACCAATGAGCTCCAATGGCTTTTTTCCAATGGTCAAGAAGGCAACTGTTGCTTTCCAACGGTCGGCTAGACAAGACAGGCATTGCGAGCCCCATCAGGGCGCAATGGGGTGGGTGTGCACCCCATTAGTGCCTAGCAAGTTCTTGGACGCTGGTGCCAAGAGATGAGCAAGTTCTTTTCCGGGGCATTTGGTGAGGTTTTACTTGTTGCGCGCTAGTGCTACGGCAGTGCTTCGTTCTCGTGCAACAAGGGCTTTCGTGACCCATCCACAACTATTGTTTTCTTGTGATGTCTGAAAAGTTTTCTTTTATAGTTGCATCTTATCTTGTATCAATATTTTGTTCAGTTTCGATTTCATACACCATTAATTGAAGTGTTTTATTGTATTAATACTTCAAAAAGAATTATTATTATTATTACATGTACTTCTTTACTTTAGCACATCCCTTAATATCACTCTTATCATACCAATCTTGACATATAATACGAATAAAAACATGTAAATATGTCACTTCTAATAACACTAACTGCATCTTGAACAACAATAAGTGGGATCCATCCTAGACCCTGCCAGTGGTCCTATTACCACAACATATTAGGTATCAAAGGCAGATGATCACAAATATATTGTGGTACTGATGAAAATTATGCCTAATGTCCATCCAGTCTAGAGCTTCTGCCTCAGAAAGCAACTCCTTTGGCCTGGTTTGGCTGCTGTACTGAACTGTCAGTTTGTGCTTGCTCAGCGGTGCTTGCTCGACTTCCATTGAGACGGTAGCTTCTTCACAGAACACTGCTCCTGCCGATGGATCACGTTGCACTGGGGAATTTATTTGGGTTCCTTCACCCCAGAAAGCAACTATTTTGTGTCTGGAAAGTCGTTCAGGACTGTCAAATCATTTCAGAACAGTGGACTAACCAACAAGTGAAGTATTCACGGATGTTGTCCCAATTGGAAATTGCACTACTTTGCCGTTTCCTCAAACTACTTGAAGCCTTACATGGTAGAAAACCGTAACCATGGATTCATTATCCTTGGGAAAAAGCTGCATTAGTGTAAAACATCATGCGCAGAAGAAAAGTGTGAGAGGCACAGTTCCAAAATGTTGTCAGATTTGTTGATGGAGAATAAGTTCTTTAAACATCCGACCACAAGAGTAGAACTTTTCAAAACGCAGTTTAAGAGGTTTTGATGGTAAGTTAATGCAAGGGTTGGTAAACTAAAAAAACAATAGAAAGGATACACCCAAAGAGGAGTCTTGAAGATGTATTTTCCCCCAGCAAGAGGATGAAGCACCGTGAGGAAGTAATATAAATGTCCTGCAACTACTCCTAGAATGTCTGGCATCAAAGGATTTCCAAATATCAAATCCAGTGCTAGCATTTCCAACTACTCCTAGAATTTCTTTTAAACTTTTAAAAGAAAGAATTCAATAAATCCACCAGAAGTACGGATGAAACTGTAGAAAACATCATATAGGTCGAACATAGTTCGCCTCCAACATCAATACTTTAAGGCCAATTTGGCCGAAGTTTGGGAGACACCATAGTTTTTCCCAGCTTAACTTGATCAAGGTGTTATATCCATTAATCACACCTCACTGATAATGCATTTTAAGGGCCTCTGATGATAAAACCCATAGGAACCACAAGTGAAGTTCTTTACTATGCTTCCAGGTTTGTGCTCCTGAACTCTGTTGGCTTGGAAGAGGGAAGGAAAGAAGAAAATCATGAAGAAAGGAGAAGATAGCAAGAGCAAGAGAAAAATTTGCATGTACCTTCTTGGTTCAAGGTAGAGAGAGGAAGTGACAAAGGTTTACTAAACCTTTTTCTTTGGACGATAATGGAAGTGCATTGAAGATTAAGAGCATGCATATATTGCATGTTCTAGACACTCAAATCTGTTTTACAGAATACCAAGGGACCCATTCAATCTGCATACATTGGCTTAAGTTTCTGCTTAGACTTATTTCAGGGCCTACGTACATGCTCATATGTTCCATGCTCCAGTAGAACTGAACCAGACTAGTGGCAAGACTAAGATTGGGCTTGGCAGAAGAATGCCTACCTTTAATGACACAACGCCATAGATGTTTATGCGCGCATTTGGGAACTCCCGGCCCCAGACATAGACAATCATAAATACTAGGGAAACTCCCAAGAATCCGGACCGTAGGTATGGAACAGCAGCCATCACCTGAGATGATGCAGCACCCTCGATGTTATAATAATGATTTCACTTCCGTTGTCTGGATGTTCTGCTAGAAATTTTGCGTGCGAGAATCTCTTCTAAATGCTTGCAAATAATTCTTTTTAGGTAAACAAAGCTTCATTTATCTTCTCCCGAGAGACTTTCAGTTGTTTAATCCAAGTAAATGGTGTCATTTGTTGGTAGTCCATCCTTATCAAATAGCTAAGAAGATAAGAGGATAAGAATTTGAAGCAAAAAACGGATGCAGCAGCAGCAACAGACAGCAGCAAAGTTTGAATTTGCAGAATTTGACAGTATAGTGTGTACTATCTCGTAATCATCTTATCTACATGGAAACAACTGTAGAACAGTCTGAAACTTTCTTGAAGATAAAGTATTATGTCTTTAGTGTTTAGTGTTTCTTTATAAATTAGAGGTTTGTATTAGAAAACGTAAGAGAGAAGTCCCTAGAGAGAATTTAGTTTCTGCAGAAACTGAAAACAGAGCAGTTTATGTGTCAACTTTGAAAGCTTGTAACTTTCTCTCCAATTAATGAAATTTCGTGTTTCTTGCCCAGATCTCTTCCTTGTCTTGTCTAGTTTATGTTAGAATCAAGTTTCATCTTATTCTACTGCGTATTGAGTTAGATATTGATCCTACAAAGTGGTATCAGAGCCAAGTTGTTACCCAGAATTTATGCAAAATCTATTTTACTGTTCCATTGAGTTTTCCTTCGAAATCAACCGTTTTTTTAAAACTCCAAGCCTTAAAAGATGTCAGAATTCATCCATTACAAGACTCCCCTTCTTAATGAAACAAACTATGGTGACTGGAGTATGCAAATGAGAATCATACTTGGTTCCCATGGTTTGTTGAAATTTGTTGAAGAAGGTTATAAAGCATCTACAACAAAGAGGGCTGAGAAAGTCATGTCAGATGTTAGGAGAGCTACCTTGGAGGAGCATAGGCAAAAGGACCAGAAAGCCTTTCTTGTGATCATGCAAGGTGTGGGCAGCAAATTGTTCAAGAATATCTCTGCACTACCTACATTAAAAGCTGCATGGGACAGTCTTAGAAAGATGTTCCAAGAAGAGGCAAAATCAAAACGGGTAAAGCTTTAATCTCTTAGACGTGATTTTGAGCTATTAGAAATGTTAGAGAATGAAACCATTGATAGCTATGTGTGTAGAATTCAAGATGTTGTAAATGAACTGCATAGGTGTGATAAGGAGGTAGATGAGAGAAAAGTGATTAAAAAATTGTTGAGAACTTTGGTGGATGATTTTGATTTTATTATGACTATTATAGAAGAATCCAAAAACCATCCAAAGCTGTCATTAGATGATGTTTTAGGAACCTTGCATGCACATGAGATCAAGATAAGACAAAAGAAGGAAAGGAAGCAAAGACTAGAACATGCTTTCCAAAGTAAGTTAGAAATGAGGGAGAGTGCAGAAACTAGTCAAAGGAGAAATAAAGAAGGAAACTCATGGTCTAAAGGGAGAAATAATTCTGGAAGAGGTGGAAGAAAGGAGGAAGAAAATAAGGTTTATAAGTTAAAGAAAACTTTATAAGGTTTGAAATAAGCACCAAGATGTTGGAATGCGAGAATTGATAGTTACTTGCAAAGTAATGGTTTAAGAAAAGTCCTTATGAATATTATCTCCATACAAAGGTTAAGAAGAATGGAGACATAGTTGTGGTATGTCTATAGGTATATGATCTTTATAGGTAATAATCCAAATTTGTTTGATGAATTTCAAACTGCTATACACAAAGAGTTTGAAATGATAGATTTGGGAGAGATGACTTCTTTTCTAGGAATGGAAGTGCTTTAGAAGGATGAAGGAATTTTTATATCCTAAAAGAAGTATGCAAAAGAAGTTCTTAAGAGGTTTAAAATGGAGAACTCTGAACCAATTGCCACATCTGTTGAGATGAATCATAGGTTGAAAAAAGATTCTGAAAGCAAACTTGTTGAAGCTTATTGTTTCAAGAGTATGGTAGGATGTTTAAGGTATCTAACCTACACTCGAACCGATATAATGTTTGGTGTTAGTTTGGTTAGTAGGTTTATGAAAGAACCAAGTGAAATACACATAAAGACAATAAAAAGAATCGTGAGATATGTGAAAGGGACATTAGATTATAGATTGTTGTACTTAAAAGAAAGAAAGGTGAAGTTAGAGGATTTCTCTGACTCTGATTTTGTGGGAGATTTAGATAGAAGGAAGAGCACCTTTGGATATGAATTTGATATGGGTTCAAGTGTCTTTTCATGGAGTTCAAAGAAGCAACAAATCGTGACATTATCTACTTGTAAAGATAAATATGTTGCTGCATCTGAAGCTGCCTATCAAATTGTGTGGTTAATAAACTTGCTGAAGGAACTGAATTTCAAATAAAATGAAGCAACCGTGGTGTATGTTGATAGTAAATCAGCTCTTGTTTTAGCCAAAATTCCATCAATCATGGAAAGAGCAAGCATATTGAATTAATGTATCATTTTATTAGAGAATAGATGGAGAAATGAACAATTAAATTAGTTTTCTGCAGAAATGGTGAATAACTAGTAGATGTGTTTACAAAGCCTCCTAAGGTTGAAGTTTTTGAGAAGTTTTAAAGCTTGCTAGGTTTGATAACGATGAAGGAGTAGTATGTTGATAGTCCATCCTTATCAAACAGTTAAGAAGATAAGATGATAAGAGTTTGAAGTCAAAAACGGATACAGCAGCAGTAGTAGGCAACAACAAAGTTTGAATTTGCAAAATTTGACAGCATGGTATATACTGTCTTAGAATCATCTTATCTACATGGAAATAGTTGTAGAACAACCTGGAACTCTCTTGAAGATAAAATATTATGTCTCTAGTGTTTAATGTTTGTTTATAAATTAGAGGTTTGTATTAGAAAACATAAGAGAGAAGTCCTTAGAGAAAATTCAGTTTCTACAGAAACTGAAAACAGAGCAATTTTTGTGTCAATTTTGAAAGCTTATAACTTTCTCCCTACTTAATGAAATTTCGTGTTTCTTGCCCAGATCTTTTCCTTGTCTTGTCTAGTTTATGTTAGAATCAAGTTTCGTCTTATTCCGTTACATATTAAGTTAGATATCAATCCTACATCATAGAGATTATAGATAGATGATTGATCTGACTTACAAGAAGTGATAGTGCTCCAAAGATCAACATCCACAGATAGTCCACGGTTCTCTTGTCAAAGGGCCCTCTCTCAAGTGAAACACCATATTTGCTCTATGCAAATCAAAATAAGTTTTAGTTTGTGACATTCTACAGATTCTTATATCAGTACTGAAATCAACAATCATAAGGGAATGACGTACTAAAAAATGGCCAGCCTTGAATTTGAACTGTACTAAAAAATGCATGGTAAATGTAATACCCCAATGATTCAAAAGGATGGAGGGATCAGGTGTCTTACATTATGATCAGACGAAAAGCAAAAGGGAAAGAAAATGGCCCAAGAAAGAAGAAATTCGTAATAAGCGTCCAAACCTGCAGTAGTGGCAAAAAATGACTAACAAACCGATTAATTGAAGGCTTTGCGAGTACTGCTGATCCGACATCTTGGGAACTAAATTGTTTACCTGAAAACGTTTGAATATGACGTCATATTTTAATGCTATATTACGAAGATCATAAAGTTCCAGATAAAATGCCGCTGTGGTCATCAAACAAGCAACTCCATAGGTCTTGCTCACAGGTGGGAGAGATCGGTAGTATCTGAAAAGATTTGGGAGACAACATTTTCATCAAGCAACAAACTGGTTATTCATCCATTGTCAATAGTAGCAAGCCTGGACAAAACGAAGAGCAGGCTGGACCTTTCTCAACCAGTTCAGACGTAAATAAACAAAGCCTAACATAACCAACTACATATTACCTGCTCCTTAGCCACCTCAAATCGAATAAACATTAGCATGTAATTTGTCGTGAGATCCTCTCGTTTTGGAAGCAAATCCAGAGGAAATCAAAATCATGGACTGAAGAAAACAAAGGTAAAGAAACAGGCATCACATATAAGATAGCAGGAACCAGTAACAGATGTGTTCACACATAGAGCAAGATGCATTAGACGAAGGTCAGGCAGTTAACTGAGAACGTGTTGAACATAACTAGAAATTTAAAAATGTACAGTATAATTATGTGATCATCGGAAAGAAAGAGATTTACTCTGCTGGTGTAGACATTGCAGGTAAACTGATGGTGGTGGGTCTAGTCTCTGGAGTGGTGTTGGTGGGAGACTGAAAGACTTTGGTAAATCAGATACGTCCAAAAGCAATAAAAAAGTTCAAATAGGAGAGACATTGGGATCATCCCAGTCTTGTGGAAAGTCATTCATTCAACTGATCAGTATCTCTTTTGTTTGTTACAGGCAGATGAACTGATCTGTCCCAAAAAGATTTGCCGAATGGCCACAGAAAATGCTATATTTTATTCATTTATCTTTCTTGGAAGCGATTGGTTCGAGAACATCACAAAGGTTGTAATCTCCTTATGAACCACTCATTGTGAAGTATGATTTGATGGGTTGCTACGAGACAGGAGGAAGCAATGTTTATTGTTTGATAAATAAAAAGAAATTTTGAAAGATAAAATTAATTAAGAATTGAAAAAGGTAAGTAACAGTAGCCACTAAAGCAGTTTTGTTTCGGAATACACTATTTGGAAGTGTGTTACAATATTTAAGATCCGATTATTTTTATTTTTATTTTTATTTTTATTTTTATTTTTATGTTATTGTTTTGCCTTAAAGCTGGCCAGGTAATGCTAATTTCAGGAGAACTAATCATCAATACTGCTCGCCTTATAATTTTTAAGAGACAAATATTACAACAACATTGCCCAAAGACCTTCTCATCCCTCCTTATTCTCTTCAAGTAAATTATTTATATCTACGGTATGGTTTAAACCTCTCAAACTCTTAAAACTAACGTCCCCTAGTATAGTATGTCCCGTCTCTATACCGACAAGTCAATTGTACAACCATATCGACGTAAGAGCTGAATTATAAATGGCCTGTACAGTATAGCCACGGCGAAGATTTTCTTCCGAAATCCTTTTGCAGGATCTTCCGCTAGATTTCGGGACCGGATGCAAATAAGCTGACAAGGCCTCTAAATACTTGGGCTGACAGTTGGTGTGCTTGAAAGAGCTCACCATCCAAATTCCATACGCTGTCGGTGCCACAAGAAGTGAATGTAAAAGCCGCTGTCTGGGCACAAGGTATAGCTTGATTATGGTGAGAGATATTTGCAAAAATACAATAAAGAAGAGAACAGTACAGAAACATACCTTATGGTGTTCAACAAATTCAAAGTTCAGGGGACTTCCACCTTTCCTCGCAAGCTGGGTGAGGTGCCTGTGAATACCAATCAATCAATCAATCAATCAATCAATCAATCAATCAATCACTGCACAAGAGTTCTGGAAAGGAATCCTTCTCCGTAAAGCAAAGCAGAAACTTAAATGAAACTAGGGTCCAGATTAACAATGGTAGAAAGAATATCTTTACAAACAGCACTAAAGCCAGCTTCAAAGATATTATTGCTCACAAGAACAACTAAAATTTGGTAAGATTGCCAAAGAACACCATACACGATTCTCACGAGCATGCAATTTTACATTACTATGTACCTTAAAATAGTGGAAGGTTTTCTTAATATAAGTTCCGAAATATTTAGCATGAAATCAATAATTTTGTTGACAAACAATGTTTACAAATGATCAATACTCATCTCTCTGACATACCATAGGTACAAAGCATGAGGGCAGTCTTTAATCGATATGAGATCAAGGAAACCATCTGAAAGGTGCGCATCAGCCACCAAACCATCTGGTGCTCTCTCGTTTCGGCAAGATATTATAGCAGCACCAATACTAATAAAACGACCTTTGGACCTCAACCATCTTGCTTCTCCTGGACGAGAGTAAGGTGTTGCATGTTGACTTCCCATTGATACCTGAATTCGTTTTTTGTTACAGACAGAGCAGTTAACACGACAAACCATTCTTTCAGATTTATTTTGAGTCTGTAGTGCTTGTTTCTGACTACTCAAGTGATCACTCTCAGAAATCGAATTTGTTTCTCCTGATTTGACTTCTAAGTATGCTACTTCTGCCTCATATGACCTGACATACATTAGCCATTATAGTCAAAGTTCATACGTAGTTTATGGAAGAAAATAGTAGCGTGAGCATGCGGCGACCCAATATAGCAGATATCCCTTGAACTTTATCACAAACCCAGATACAGAAAGTAACTAATGCAAGAATGCAAAGTAGTATGCCTTCGTCTAGCAGAACTGTGTCAGCGTTCCCATTTGGATGCTTTTCTGTCCTCATGGAAAAATACCAGCTTGGGATAGGGCAATGACTTAATGTTAATATAGAACAATACAATTGAAGATCACCACTAACTTTCTTTTTCTTTTTCTTTTTCTTTTTTCTTAAAACCTTTTTTCTTCTTCTAATTTCCCTATTTTCTCAACACATTAGTCATGAAAACCAATGAAAGAAGAAAAAATAAAAAATAAAAAGGTTGCTTTTCAATCTAACAAGACATAAAAGTTCACAATCTACTTTAGAAAGCTCAATGCAACTGAAAGTGGCAGGTTCAATATTCAGATATACCTGTGTCTCAAAAACACTTGTGTACCAGCAAAATCATATCGTCTGGGGCCCATCCAGCGGTATTTCTCACTCTCAGTAATGACATCTCCATAAAATCCATACCTGATTATATTAAACAGATGAAATTAGAATAAAGAACGTCCTTAAATATCATCTTAAATGGTCCAGCACAGAAAGAAAAAAGCATATAGGGAGTCTTTCTGTAGCGCATAATGCTCACCAGATTTTCCAAGAGCATAAAGTGAGATGTGTTGATCAGTCAAGGTAACAAGATGAGAAAAAACAACCAGAAGGTACAAACCACCAGATGAAAAATCCAGGTAGCATAAGTTTTAAAGCTTTTCTCAGTCATGTAAAGGACAAAGAGTCACTTATGACCATTATAGCAACAGAGGTCACAAGCACAAGACAGAACAAGCTATGTTTGACTGGACTTTGACAAATCTAGAGGTAAAAGAAATTTAAATACGAATGGAAGGAAAGACTAGCCCTTTGACATCTTTTATAGTTCATTATTCTTATTTCCTTTCCAAACCTTTAAAAATAAAATAATAATCATAATTTAAAAAAAAAAAAACACCATGCAAAAAACTAGATATATAAATCATTACTTGGTTAAATGCCAATGTTACCCATATTCTTCAACAAGATGTACTCGTGTTGACATGACATCACACGAAACTATCATTCAGTCACAAAAGACTTTCACATAGCTTAGACAAGGGTAAAGTACAAATTAATTACCATGTCACAGTAAAGATGACCTGATGCTGAGTTTTGACACGAGTGTCTGTGATGCTTCATACCACCTTTCACAAAGATTACGGTGCAGGCCATTTGATTCAAAAGATCAATATTTCCACTGATATTTCTATATAAAGTTTCGCAATAATTACTACAGCAATGTCCTTTAATTGAAATTACTTGCTTGCTTGACGATAAGGTTAATAAAGAGCCATAAACTGCATAAAACATAATTGTCTACTCAAGTCTGCTTTTGATCATAACATAGTATCATATCAATATTTTAGCCGCTTTAGAATGCAGAATCGTTGAACAGAAAATCCATCATTCTGTGGTCGACATAGAGGACAACCCCAAGAAAAGAGAATGGCAGTAAATTGACACTTGAATTGCCATATATCAAGAAGGCATGAATATGCAAGTTGAGTATGGAACTACAAATGGTGTATCCTCACACAATCATTTCACTGATAGAAAATAAAATCCTGTTGGAAACATCAATATGTGAGAATGAGAAACTACCCAGCAAAAGAAGCTGCATAGCGCACACAAGGTTCAACTTTTGACGCAGATGTTGCTTTCCATCTCACAACTTGAGCTACATCAAGGCTCACCCTTTTACCCAGGACAATGTGCAATGCTGACGTTATTGGATCTCGTGTTCCAGTTGTACTGCAAAGAGGAGTTAAAACTCATTCCATTAACCAATTGACTACATCAACCAAGACGATAGAAAAACAATGCTAAAGGTTTAATTGAGATAAAAACATTTAGTTCCACTGATGCGTTGGCATCAAAACCTAACATAGATCAATATGCTTCCTGGAGTCGGCTAAATACAAAAAGACTTTCCCATGTTCTCCTACACACTAAACCAGCCATGATCCCACGAGACCCTTCCCTTCACCACTTTTAGTAAGCTTTCATAAGTTAAGTGCTCAGGTGCATTTGAAGTTTGGCACAACATATTTCTTGAGAACTTAGCAAAATGTTACCTTTTGAGGCTACGAAAGCAAATATCATAAAATCATTTTCCCCACAAGTAGGACACCTAAAAAAGAGGAGGAGTCGTCACTGGATCTACATGCATAGTAAACACAATTACATTCATAAGTGTCCCAGCCAAATGTAGATGAGCTTATGGACTGCACATTTGTTTAATGGACCTACACCATAGAAGTGCTGCAGGCCTGAATCTGTGATGAATGAATTGCGGCTATGACAATCATGGAACCATATCAGTTCACTAAAGATCATGAATGAAATGATCTTGGAGTCTCACCAATCAATTCCAGTTCCATCAAATCATCATCTTCTTAGATGAAATAAAAGTACCTAAGTTGGACCAGTGAAATATCCTACTCAGGTTTTCTGTCTCCCAACCGTGCACACACACAAAAAGAGCATGCATGCATGCAATGCAACTTTTAATTATTATATGTGTCTGCGTCCAAGTAATTACAGCAAAAAAGAAAAGATCCTGACGATCACAAAGCACTTGTTACTTGCCAAAAACAATGAACGAAAACTTGTCCATATAAAAGCATCATTACTTGGTGAAAGAAAATATACCAAAGGCAGGCCAAGAGTCCTCCCCTCCAAGTTTAAACCCACTACCCCAACCTTAAATGGTCACAATGCATGAGAGAAATATTATATCCCTTTTCAAATACCAAGAAAGCTTGACCCTAAGTTTAATAGCTTTAACAACACATTTCATTCACTTTAATTGGGGGGAGAAAGAAAGAGAAAGTCTTGTTTAGCTTTCAAGATTGAAAAGCATAGAAACCCAAAATTGATAAAAATCACAAATTTTGTTCAATAACGTTTCTTCAATAAAAAATACGAAATGAAAAAAAAAAATCAAACTATATAATTATCCAAAAAGAAGTACCACATCACAATGGCGTCAGTTGAACCTGCAGGAATTATCCCAAATCTAAACCATTCTTCAGAGAAGGGAGACTCACGATCCTGATCTGAAGAAATCGCAAAACAGGAGAAGGAAAAAAGAAAGAAAAAGAAGAAGCAATTATTAGTAACTACCTTGTCCCTTTGATCATGAAAGTATCATATCCATGTCTCTATGTTGATTTCTACTTGGTACGGCACACATCAAATTATGTCCAAGCAAAAATAGGGTGATTCTATAAGTAAAAATAGAGGAATACAGCCTGAAGGAAGGAAGGGAGCTTAAGCAAAAATTGAACTTCAGTATAGCTACATCAAATATACATAATTGTAGAGTAATGAGTAAACTAACCAGTGTTGAAAGAAACATCTTCAGCTCCTTGAATTCCAGATAGATGTTTAGTTATATATCATGTAACGATCAACAACAATCAAATCCACGCTTCACTTTTATGGAAACAAGGTTAATGGGGTACATACTTAGATTTGGGAATCCTGAACCATTTCCTTCTCTTCCACTTGAGAGAAGAGGAGACTGGTCTTCATTTTGACTAGAAGTTTCAGCAGCTGTTCCATTTGAACCATGATGAATCAAGAAACTGCCATTCCTATCAACAGATTGAACAATATCATTTGGGCTTGGTGGGTAAGGAGCTTTATGCCTCGAAGAAAGAAATCCATTAAGGATTTCATTGAACAAACCATCACCACCCTGGGATCAATCAAGTAGGAAAATCACCATATGAGTAGAAATAAGCAGGAAACTATTTTTAGGAACCCGTCCATAGAAGTTTTTTTTTTTTTTTTGTGGGGGTTTTTGGGTGGGGCGGGGCAGGGGGGAAGGAATGGAAAAGATTTAGAAACCAAGACATACCCAGCAAGGCTGGAACGATCATCACTATGGAACAAAAGATAAGACAATGCGATCATAATATAAGCAGACATTTGATTAGTGGCAAAGCCATGAAATCTTCCAAAGCATTGGTTCATTTTCTTTTTGGTGATATGAGAAGAGACATAGGTTTAATCACTCTAAATTATGGAGGTAAGATAATACATGTCATGAATTTGATCCACTGTACATATGTACTGTACATATGTGCACAAAAATTGAATTGAATGGTATTATGAATTAATATAGAGTGACTTTGAGCTTATAGATTACCAAGTATAACTGATGAATAATGACATAATCTTGACTATAAATTTTGGAAGAGTTCCAAAAACAATATATAAATGGAAAGAAGTTCAACTAGGAAAGCTCAAATGTGTGAAAAATCCAAAATGGTAGGATGAAGTTGGGACCATCTAGAAGCAATCTTTTATAGGAACTTACTAATGGGGACAATAATACTCAACAATAGATGCTTTCTTGTGTTCTTTTATCTTGCAAAGTCTAAAACGGTCAGTTTAAATTCATGACAAACTACAATGTACTGGTAAAATGGTTTGATCTCAGTGAATTACATGATATGAATGAAATTACTTTCGAGAAGGCATGGGTCCTAAACCTAAGTTGCAAGTTTTCAAGTTTTCAAGCCATCTACTGCATGGCAAGAAGAAACAATTAAAAGATACAGAGATACACCTCCATTTCATAATTCTTTACGCCCCGAAATTGGGTTTCAGTCCACTTGCAATACTAAGTGAAAAAGAGTGTTAAAGATGGGTGTTATCCCACATTGAAAACATGAAGATGGGTCATTGAGCTTATAAGTGATGAAATTTCTCCACCTAATGCCTTAAGGTCTTGGAATGGATTCTCACATTCTAATATGGTATCAAAGCCAAATTTTCTAGCTTGCAAGCTGTAAGGATGTGTGGATTCCCTCTTAGTCCCATGTGGGTTCACAAGTAAGCGTTCCTACTCATGGGGGGGGAGTGTTGAAGTCCCACATCAGATGCAAAGCGGGACCTAGGGCTGCATATATGTGGGTGGTGTCCACCCCTCCTTAAGGCGTCTTTTGTGGGGATTTCGGCCCATTTCAACATTATCTTTTTAGTTCTTTCTAAAGTGAGAGCATTATTGTACTCCCAACTAAGCAGTATCCAATCACTGCCATTTTGAACAATTAGTTGCTTGCTTTCTGTGAAGTCTAGGCAAGTGATTTTGCAGGTTTTTGGGATGTGCATCATCATTATGACCCTTCTGGAGTAATCATCTCATTCACTACTGCTTCAAACATTGAAAACTGGACTAGAAAAGAATTTTCTAATCCTACTGTGAACGTTTGACTCCAACTCCAAGATGCCACGACGCATCCCATCATGAGTGAGCTGGTTGTGAACAAAAAACAGAATTATCATAATTATGTAAACATGTCAGAATGGGAACATAAGAATTCAGTGGAAGTGGAGAACAAACTGAACTTGCAAACATAAAATTCCAAATTATCTATAGATAGATAGATAGATAGATAGATAGATAGAGAGATAGAGAGAGAGAGAGAGTATGGAAAATAAGAGTACTGGCTCACAGAAAATTTCATAGGATATCAAGGCTAAGACAATAAAATTTGTTCACAGAATGAGAGAGACAACAAGAGACTAACTTCTTCCACCAAAAATAGGAAATAAATTTTACAGTTGTTTTCTTGTAGCAAAGAATACAATAAATGACTTAACAGTGCGTGTAAAAATTTCTCGTAAAAAAATTTAATCAAAGAATAAGAAACATAAGCACACCTAAGGAGACTTATTTGAATAATAATTGGATCACAAATTCAAGATACTCACGATTATCCACCCAGTCCTCAGTATATCCCAATTGAAAACAAATTTCTTAGTTTTTCACCCAAAGTTGAATATAAAGTATCACAACTTCAAAGGCAAAAGCCTTTGAAGTTGAAAACAGGTATTCGAACTCAAGTTTGAACCCCTTTATGTTGGGTCATATCCTCTCCTTTAATTTTCAAAAGGCATATGTATCATTTTTAAATTATTCTAATCAGATATGCAACATCTGGAACTACAGTCAGTAAAAGTTTACCATTCCGTTCATCTGGCAGCATAAAACAATGATTCGCATGTATGGAGCATGAAACCTACAAAAGCACTAGAGTGAACTGTGCCTAGGGACAAGTAGATCACAACAAGAGTGATCTCATTACTTACGACGGCTATAACACCATCATACGCATAAAGCTCCTCGTTGGAAGTAGAGGCCATCACATCAAATGCCTGCCCTGCCCTCTGTGTTATGATCACCTAAAAAAGAAATTAAGAACAAGAATTAAAGAAGAATCTTAATCACAATCATTTTGATTACATTTCCAATCTTGTGATTTCCCTTTCTTTTGGAATTTTGGATACATACAATTCTTTTGCATGGTTCTTTACTAGATAATGATTTTCAAATTACTGGCACAATCTCAATCTATTAAGGCTTAGTGTAACCTTCTATAATTGTCAGAGGATTAAATCAACTTGTGCTATCAATAACAATGCCAACAGAGTTTTTATAATAAACAAATAAAACAATTGTGGATATCACTACAATAAATATACCATTAGTGAAATATTGTCTTTTAACCTTCTACAATTGTCAAAGGATATCACTATAATAAATATACCATTAAAAAAAATCAAGACAATATTTGGAGCTATTTATTATCTCAAACTAAGGTTCCAATTCTATTACGCCTTTTTGCTTTCCTTTAGAAGGGTGTTACTTCTATCGTAGGTAAATAGTTGGGCTAACCGAAGCAGATGGGCTCTGCTGTTCTTTTACAAGTACATGAATTTATTATTATGCCTTCTATGTAATGCTTGGACTCATGTCTCGTTAATGGTATGGGTATCCAACAATAGTGTTTTAGGTCTTAGTTCTATGTTCATACTCGTGGTTTAAGGACTTATTTGAGAAAAAGAGCAGTTGCTAAATTGAGAAAGGCATGTTTTTTATATTGCTCATGCAGTTTTAAGTCTCGTTGCTTCCACTATGCAATGAGTTCAGTAACAGGGCTAATTATACTCTTAGTTGTTTCTTTACTAATTCTAACTTCTACCTAGGATCAATGACCTTTCATTTTTTGGAAAGCCGCCTGCATTAAATAAGGCTAATGCTTGTAGAGACTACATGTTTGAGGACTTGAAGCATTAGAACCTTGCAACGCAGGTGAATGTGAATCTTTTCTATTTAAGAAAAATAAAACAAAAAATTTAGCTGCTGGGCTTCACTTTTATGCTCATTTGCATCTCTTACTATCCACCATTGCAAAATGCTAAAGGAATTCTTACCCCAATCAATAGCTTTTCTTTTCTCTTCTTTCTATTTTTTTTTCCTTTTTTTTTTTGCCCTCATGAGATTATCCTAAAAAAGGAAAAGTCATCCTTAGCCACTGTCCATAGGAACAACTTTCTTTTAACATTCACAAAAAGTTTGAAGATTGACCGTAAGAGTTTCCAAAGAGGTAAGGATGTACTCTGATTCAATTACAAATTTACATACATTTTGTTGTGATAAAAAGGCACATCACTGATTTAATGTTTCAGTAAAACAAGATTGAAGAAATTTGTCTTTCAGGTGATGGAATTCTGAGAATTTTAGTCACTGAAAAACTGACATGATTGGATCCTTAAAGGATTCGACATTATGGGTTTCTTTCAAATGCTGTGGTTAACAGTGTTACATTTATTTCGCTGTATCTGTGGAACTCTGGAAGTGTAGTTTGGTTAACAGTGGTATATTTATTTCACTCTATATATGCAACTCTGAAGGAGTAGTTCGCATCTTTAATTCTTACGGGACCCAGAACCTTAAATCTTATACCAGATCTTAGTGGATCTCTAAGGGTTTAATCACTATATATTTAGAAAAAAAGAAAAAAGAAAAAAGAAAAGAAGCTCAAAAGCCAAGTAACCTAACTGACCAAGTTACTTAAGCTGCGGCATCCAAGTTTTAGGAAGGCAGGAAAAAAGATCTATTTTCACTAGTGAGTAAAACGGCAAGGAAAATATATAATGCATAATAATATCAGTGTTAATAGTGAATTCCCATGTTTCATGTCTGCCTTCCATGAATAAGATAAACATGGAAAGTTTGGTCTGGGACTATGACGGCAGAAAATCAAGCTATTTTCATATCACAAAAAAATAAAATAATAAAATAAGAGTGTTATGAGATTCAAAGTAAATAAAGCAATTCATGTAACCCATCAGAGAACCAATGGCTACTAACATCAGAGACAAGCAAAGACAGATCAAAGCGTACAACTTCGATCTTCTAAGAAACAGATTTGCTGCAATTCCAACAAAACCAGATTAAATACCACTAGAAGCTGGAAACCGTGCTCATACCCTAAAGAAGCAACAGAAAATACAGAACTAACACTTTATTTCCTTGGAAAACTCCCTAAATACTTTTAGGTTTAAAAGTAGCTTAGATAAGGTTAAGAAACTTGACCTAGTTTACTAGGCAGTCAAGTTCTATTAAAGATATTCGTTAAGCATACTCAGATCCACTAAGACATCATGATATGTATTACTTTGTCTACAGAAGTATACATACTTATGCCCCAAGTCTAGGTAGACTCCCTAAATTTTGGGTACCACAGAAATTAGATTCGTAGAAGAGTACCCACAACCCAACAACCATACTGAAGTTTGAGCCACATAGACGATTTAGATAACAGATAAACTTAGAGATTCTAAATCAGGGAGGCTATGGATGTCTGAACCAATGGAATAATAAATGAGGCACCTGCAGTACTGCTCATACTCTAATGACACATAAGTACCTAGACTCATGCTGTTTATCCAATCACCAATGCCTTTACTAAAACCCACGGGGTAGCACAATCAATCGGAAACACATCATGTGAAGCAGGCAGTCATGGAATGTGATAGAGGATTGTGTTGATTTTGGATGTGACCGTGATGCCACAGAAATGACATAAGCATTTGCATGTCCAAAGAGAGAGTTGGTGTATAAGCAAATCCCAGTTGAATTCAATAACTGAAACAAACTCTTCTAAGTGCCGCACTTCTATTAACTATTTCAAGTTTCAATTCGGATCACTATTCTGTTACACTTTAGGTACCTTTTCTCTTCTAATAACAGAATTTCATAATGAAAAACATCAAATGCGCCATCATCACAAATGTGGACTGTACAAAGTCCAGGTTATATCATAGGATAATCAAGATTTACAACTACCTAGACAAACTTTTGAAAGCTCCCATTGACTAATCCTCTCCCAGGCTTATAATCATGAAAACATTAGTCAAACTATAACACCTTGTCTGGGCCAAATGCAGTTCAACCTATTCTCTCACAAAATAATCTGCCAAGCATGTGAATATAAGCAAAGTTTTGTGTTGAAATTCTAAAAAGAAAAAATAAAAGTGGAGATTAGCCATAGAAAGCAGTGAATCAAGTACCATTTTTGCCCCAAACTTGCCACCAGTTAACCCAAAAGAATAGTGACAAAAGCAAGACGAAACCAAGAAAAGGAGGACCAGTTAATAAAGTTATGTGCAAAGATGTTTCTCAACTTAAAAGCATAGCAGCCACCAACTGTAGAAATAGATGAAAGCACTTACAAAATGATACTTGGCTCTAACCATTCCAACTTGAGTTGCAGGTTTGCAGATAAGTGATTCTCAATTAATAGAAGTATCAACTTCAGAACCATCGCACATGCTGAAACTCTTACCTTTGTTTTGACTTTACCACGTGAGAATATTGGTGCCACAGTTTCCCAGGTTCTACAGCCATTCCCGCTCCCACTCCTTGGATGAATAAAAACCTAGTAAATCAAAGACAAGATCTGGAATAAAAACTTACCACCATTTTGCATTTTAAGAAACCAAAATGCAGGCAGATCCACTCTAAAATCACCAGTTACATCCTTGTGCTACAGCCTAAATAACATTTACCTCCTTCTTTCTTGACAAGCACTACTAACTTCCCTGTATTTTAGACAAAGTAAGAATTCTTCTTGTGGCTTTCAAAGATAACCCGATCAGGCTGAAGCTCAGAGCAAAAATGGAGTACATGAGTGTGAAGTCTGAGGAAGTCAGATGATGGGCAGCAGAACAGGGTGGTTGATTGGAAGTCGTTGGATTTCATCATACTAAGCATTCATGTCAGATCTTAAGCTATTATTGAACCATTCTCATACAACATTGGAGTCAAGATTGTTCAGGTTTTGAATTATCACAATCTGACATGGAATGAACAAGGAACAGACAGGCTGAGCTGTGCTTTTATTTAATTTTCTCTAGTTTTCTATTTTTGGATCAAATATAAATAAGCTTAAATGTTCAAATTTTGAACTTCTTATAACTCTGCATATTGATCAACCATTATCAAAGGGTTGCCACCGTGCTAGCAATCGTGGCTGTGCCACCCACTCCTTGCTCTTTATCTCAATTACTCATTCAAATTTTTCTATCTTTTATGTTCAGAACGAAGTGTTTTGTTTGTTTTGATAACAAGGAAGGCAGAGATTCTACACATTTGAGGGTAAAAATTGCACCAACATGTACCAATTAACAACAAGCTCAATAAGATACATGGTTTCATTGCATAGTTGCAGTAAATTTAGTAGAAATGTATAGATTTTCACATTAATCCAACTGTCTAGTGTGACTTTTGAAAAGAGGGAGGTAAATTGTAATTAAGGTACAACATAAGTAAACTGCAAATTCCCCTAGGTTCAAATCAGCAAAAGATATTATATTGAACAATTCACGTAACATACCAAAAGATTTCTTGGTCTCCCCAACTCAAGTTTTAGGGAAGCATTAATATGATCCACCCATATCTGACTCGTTTCTAGATCCTTATGACCAAATGTGTATGCAGCCAGGCTATAGAGAGAAGGCTGAGTTTTTGACCTTTGGACACCATGCACTGTAAAGCGGTACACCTGCATCAAAATAAATGAATTTCCACACCAGAAAATACTTACCAACATGGACCTCACAAAATAAATAAGGAGAACAACCTTGTAGTCATGATGTGCAAGACAGCTCCCAGTGCTAGGAATATCTGATTCATGAACCAGGCCATGGTTGATGAATTCAACAGCATAAATATCAGAGAATTTTATCTCAGTTGCAAACTGAGAGGAAAGTTTGAAGCCGAAGCAAGTTGAGTCATCCTGCTTAAATAAAATAAAAAACAAGGAAACCACCACCACACCAACACCCCCCCCCCCCCCCCCCCCCAAAAAAAAAAAAATAAATAAATAAATAAATAATAAAAATAAAAATAACTATCAGTGCTACATCTGCACAGCTGAAGTATTCAACAGAGAGGAAACATATCTACTGGATAATTCATAGAGATTTTAGATGACTGAAAAATTCAGAAGATTAATCTTACAAATAATGAAGTTTTGTTGAAAGAGAAAAGAGCTAATACATGCAATGGTTACAAGATTTCATCTCAAAAACAGTCGGAAATTCAAGGCTCAATGAACTCTCAGAAACAACACAATCTACACCTCCTTCAGCTCTTTGTTATTGAAGGTATGATTACTTCTCTTCCTTCAATCATCTTCACAATATAAAGATGGATTGCCTCCGAAATTGAACCTTTGTCAAAAAATACTAAATCGCCTTAACAAATGCAAACATTTCCAACACAGTTCAAGTAATCAGCCAAAGCAAACAAATAAAGATAAAGCTGATGATGACAATATTCAGGCTACAACATATCAAAAGGGAGATGGTACACTGTTTCAACCCAATTTTCAAAAAAGCAACACCATCAGCCTTTTTATTCCTCTTTTTCTCAGACTACTTATAACACAAAGCAGAAAGTACATTAATTTCCTAGTACCTTTACATGGAAAAATTTCTTCCATAGAAGTTCAACCACTAACAATACTTTAAGAGCTTAAAAAATTGAACCAGTCTCAAACCTTCCATTTTCATAAGGCCTTTTAGAGATTATATCTTCCCCTCCACCAGAAGAGGTTACAATCCAACAATTCCAAAATGGCCCTCAAGAAATGCAGAAGTTAAGTTTTACTTGATCATCGTAGTAATGAAGTGTCAACATTTGAAGATAGAACTAGGATGTTCTTAAACAAGATCAAACTCTTCTTGACATTCCATACTTCATATATAAAGCTTGATTATCTATTTAGTTGTTTGTAACTTCAAATTCTAAACCTAAGGAATGGAATCCACCTAAATAGTGCAGAAGATCGACCTCTAAATCGTTCTTTCATTAGGCCATTTATTTTTGTAGTGAAACTTCCAAGTCATGGACTTCAAGCTCACAAGCAAGATTACAGAAGCAACCTCCAAACTGAAAGTAACCCCTCTGGTTCAAACGAGCCTCGATCTCACGTCATTTTGACGTTTGCCAAAACCATGTTGAGGAACCCAGAATTAGATTCCAAATCATTCTTTTACTTTGCCGTTTATTTTTAAAAGTGAAACCTCAGGCGATGGCATCAACCTCACAATGAAAGATTAGAGAAGCAACCTCCAAAAATCATTTTTGAACTTAACAAAACCATGTCGTCTGAACCCAGAAAGTTATTATCTACTCAAGTTTCTGTATCAAATGGATTCAGAAATTGCAATATGATATTTCAAGTCTCAAGTCGATATCAGGAAGGCTAGCTGAACAAAGACAGAAAAGGACCTTCAACCCTTCGAACTACTCATCAAACTCGAGACTTGAGTTGCACCGACACTAAAATTCTAGAACATCATTTGCCCCATAGGAAAAACGAAGAAATACACACTAAAACCAAAAATAAAAAGATTGCGGCTATCACAATGGCAGATTTTCTGCAAGCGTGCTTTAAACCAGTTACGACGCTAAAATAAGGAAAACAAGCGTAATGGCTAGAAAACATGCCAGATTTATTCCACCAAACTAAGATACAAATATTAAAAAATTCTCATTTGATAAAGTACTCAAAAGAATCCCGATAAAAAGGAAAAGGAAGTCACATTATTGAAGGGCTTAACCGGTTTCCAGGATAGCCCCTCTGAATTGAAGGTGAGGATGGCTTGCCCGACATGATCCAGGAAGAGGGTGGAGCTCAGAGCCGACCCTTGGCCGTTACACTCTAGACCTGGCTGAGAATTCTCTCCTCCAATCCCATCGTCTCCGTTTCTCTCCATTTGCCGGATATAAATACATAAGCTAAATACACCTACAGGAATTCAACAAGGCTGCGCAATCTGAGACAGAAATATGACAGTGATCGGTGATTTTGTTGTGACTGTGGATTGGAAGATAAACATTAACGTTAAAATCGGAAGCTTTGATTCTCCGCCAACAAATCTTGTGACATGAGGAGACAAATTTGGCGCTCCCGGTTCGAAATGCGACCGGACGGAATCGTAACAGGAGTCCAGTTCGGTACCTATGGGAAATAGTATGTTCGTGTCTATATTTTTATCTCAATTTCTTTTCCAAAAGGTCTTTTAATATATTTTCTTTCTTTCTTTATGTAATATAGATCCAATATTTGCATTCTTTAGATAACTAAGTAAAGATTATAACTTTAATGTCTTTTATTAAAAAAAAAATTGCTAACTCTGATGCAAATATAAAAGGAAAAATATTGTTTTAGTTTACTAATTCAAGCATAGTTTAGATAATTAAAAAAAGATATTAAAATGGAAAAAGAAATGTGTAAAATAGTGTTATTGTTTTTTTAAAAAATTACTTTTTCCCTTAAAGTGGATAAACCTTGGGGATTAAAATTCTTAAAACTTTTAGTTGTGGTTAACCAAGCCATGAACAAGTTACGTGGAAGTAAGAGAAAACTAAATAGAGAAAGTAAGAATAAATCCCCACATTCCATTGTATATGGATCTTTTATAGGCTTGTCTGATGATAACAACTCTACCCTTCGTTGAATTTGTACAGAGCAGAAAAGACTCTCCTGTACATGATATTTACAAATGTAGTGTTGGTCATCCCTTCCTATAGCTTTGCTTCGCCATTCCAAGGTTTAACTTTTTAAGGAGTTAGTAATGCAAGTTGGATTTGGACTTTTTAAGAATTCAAACTGACCATGCAAATGGGTTAAATTAAGTTTTTAAGTATTTAATCCGATATAGTGATCTGGGGCATTTGACATCCAAATTGGGAGGTCTAGGTTGAGATTTCTACATTATAAATGATTCGAGTATAGAATTGACTTTATAATTAAATTATTTTTGCCACAGCGTACTTACTTTGATATCTAGACACAGCCTTACTGCTTTAGGTGAGACAAAGCACAACAGTGGATATCAGAACGTATAAAAGATTAAAGCCGGCTGATTCCCTCAAAAGGAGACTTCTTACACAACTTCAAGCCTTAAGATATCCAGTTCGACTCAACAGAAGACCCAAGAAGTGCAACGATGCTTGTCAGCAGGAATTATTTTCAAAAAAATATCACCAATTGTCCATGTGTAAGATTGTCTCAAGTTAACAAGTTTCAACAGATAGCTGAAACATTTTTTGTTGAGTGCTACGCATAAGAGAAATCATAAACATTCTCACATGAAAGTCTGGCAATATAATATTGATATCATAAAGTACGACAACCCCAAGTAACTCAAATTCTAGGAGAAATAAAAAAACCATCAACAACAATAATCCACAAGAAGCATATCCGCTAAAGAGTAATATAAGAGTTGTTAATTTATGGTCGTACAGTGAAAACCTCCACATCATCCATTTCTGGGCTTTTCACCGAGTATTTAAATGTCCATCCATGGCAAGCACCAGCATGCACCCCATTCTTGTTAACGGCAAAAATAGCGCCTACAAAATCTGGAAATTTTCTTGCTATTCGTGATATTGCATCCTTAGCTGCAAGCTCAGGCTCCATTCCTAATCTCATACTCTCCACAACTTGATAACTGAAATCAGAGAGAAGCATGTTTTAAGATCCAAAAAACAGAGGAAAACAGGATTTTTGGTTATAGGGTAGATCAGTGTTGCAAACATAGGGATGTTTCTGAGTGCAAGGACAAGCTAGAAGTGGATACACTAAACATGATTGGTTTGGGGTGGGAGGCAGATGTAGAATTTGCCCCTCCAACAAGGTTACTATGCTAAATGAAAAAGAGCAACCCAATCCAAGTAGAGCATAAAACAAGCCTAAATTCATATGCTACAAAGAGACAAAGATGATAGCAAACTTAGTAATGTTTAAGTCAGATTGAAATATTCATCTCCATCTCATTAAAATTAACATCAGAGACAACCCAGTCCAAAATTCATAAAACTTGTTCTTCTGAGTGGTTGAAAACAGGACACAAAATTATCCCAGAACTAAAAGTTATAATCTTTGGGTCATTGTTGTTACCAGGGGAGAAAGCGCATCATAATGTCACCATCTCCAGTTGCACCGCATGCACCAATTTCATTATCTGCATATGCTGACGATCCTGGGATGGGCCCATCACCAACCCTGCAGTCAAGAAATCTTTACAATGATTTCTTAAAAAGCATACTCAGTATATCATCACTCACTGTTTGCATCTGCTTCATCTGTGCGGTATGAAACATCCGTGCAATAAACTAGCCACATTCTTTAAACCCAAAACTTTAATACTCATTCATTAAAGGTGCCTGCCAATTGTAAATTTGAAGTTGAGATCCTTGCTTAAATTAACAAAAGAACCACTTAAAAAGTTCTCTTAAGTTTTAATCTTGGGAATTTCATGCTTCAAATTTCCAAGTTTAGTTCTTTAGAAAAGGTCTCTTACAAATTTTACTAACATTTCCATCTTCTTACTACACCATTATTCTTGACATTGCGAAGAACTGTTGATATTATTACTGCCAGCTTCTCCAACAATTCCCAACATCACCTCAACTGTCACCACCAATGGACATCACACCATCATGTTGTTGCTGATGTTACCACCGTCTTCACAATCACCAACTTCTATCAGCATCGGCATTGCCCTTGCTAAAACACGTTATCCAAGTTTTCAATACTAATCCAAAAAACCTATATATATTATTAGGTTAAATACCCACAATTTTTAAGTTCTGTCATATATTGCAAAGAAAAGGTAATTTGGCAAAATGCCATGTGAAACGTCACATACATGCTATCCAGCAATGAGCTCTCTAGGTTCTAAGATATTTGAACTAGGCATATAATATATCTAATGGGCAAGCCTTTCAAACCAAAAGCAGTAACAAGCACCCTTTTTTAGAGTAGCTTAGCACATTAAAGTCATGAAACTTTCTAAGAACGCTCCTCTTGGCCCCTTACCTCCTAATTTTTCACAATGGCTGCTAATGTCAGGACCCACTAGTCTCCCATTAAAATTATCACCCCACCCTTTCGCTTGTAGCGGCCCAATTTAGACACCCGTTTCAAGCAACCTGCAGCAAAATCAATATGACTTATCAATATCTACTCTAACTTCTGTCAAAAAAAATCCTTCTTCCAACAACCTAAAATCTGGCAACAATCTCTCCTACTTTTTTAAAATTTAACAACCCTAACATGTATCCATCATTCCTCCTATGACCTTCAAGACTATCAATGCTATTGGCATCTTCTCATCCTAATAGCTCCACAAAGTACTCGGCAACAAAATACTAAGATAGAAAATTCTTTCCTGACCAAAAGTTTGACATACGTTTTCCTTAAACAAAACTTTTCTTAAAATAACCTTCAAGCCATTACAGTAAATGGCAGAAATAAGACATCCAGCGAACAAGTTAATTGGCAGCAAGCAGACCTTAAAATCAGGGATAAATTTTGTTAAAACATAGTGATTTTAGTTTTCGAAGTTTTGAAAGGATATAAACAAGGCATGGTCAAGTCTGCTTCCAGTAACCTATGGCTAGTTATATTCCATGATTCTCAATATACAATTTGAAGATGGATATCTAAAGAGAATGATCGCAGGTTGATTTATTCCAATCAGACAGGCAAAAAGGATCTTTCATGCTGCAATCTTACTGATACATGGAAATTGTGATGGGAGACCTAGAACTAAAGAAAATTTGTTTCACCTCAGCGTCCACTATACCATACACCATTTATTGTTCCTTTATTACCAATTTCATTTCACCAATCATATTGTCTAAACATAGGTGACAATCAATTCATGTATGGTTCAAGAACCGCTTGGCAGTCTCACATGTCTCCATGCATAGTGTTTGACTACTAGACCCATCAGGTAGGATTTGTACTTCATAGTAATTTACGATGTGATGAGAAACCAAACAATAACCCAACTTGTTAATACCTAAAGAGAAAGGATAAGAAAAGGGAATCCATGGGCATAAAATTTGGGTTTACCAATACTGTTGAATCAATCAAGAAACTACTGATTTAATGTGTTTAAGACATATTATCGCTATCATGGTTCAGAGGCCTCAAGTTAACCTTACCTGCCAGGGATTTTATATGTTGCTCCATTGGTTGATGTTCCAACAGCTATGTGCCCCATCTGTACAAGGAAAAGTGCATTTCACTTCAATGACATGAATATATTCATGGAGTATTGCTTTAAATATTGGCTTACCTTATCAATAACAGCCATTGATATAGTGTCATGATTGTGAGGACCAACAAGAGAGGATCTTGATTCAATAATTTCCATCAGCTTGGCTTTGGAACATGTCACTTTAGTAAGTTCAAAAGATTCCACAGGATGATATGGGCCACAGCTATTGACAGGTAGAACATTTTTCCAAAAATTAGGTTGGCACTGATTTTCCTTCCATTTAATCCACTTTCCCACAGATTCAGATGAACTAAGGTTAGTAGGTCCTGGAAGACCCATTGAAATGGCAAATGCCGAGGCCTGCTCTCCAACAAGCAGAGTGTGTTGAGTATGCTGCATCACTAATCTAGCAGCTCTGATGCCGTCCTTCACATACCTCATAGCAGCAACAGCTCCAACCTCCATTGTCACCTATGCATATCCTTAGCAGACACATGAAAAATAGTCCTTATGATGTGTTTAGGGAAACATTCCAAAGCAAAGCAAAAACAACTGGATGAAGAAAACATCCAAAGGTTGAAGGGTGGTTACCCCATCCATGACAAGAGCATCAATCGTAGTTTCTCCATCCTCATTTGGACTTCCACCAGGCCCAACTTTTTGGATAAAAGCAACACAGTTTTTAATTAGTTTTCCCAGAGTCAAGAAAATAAACAATAAGTTGCTTGAATTGTTTGCTCTTCAGAAGCAAGAAAATTAAGACTTAAACAAATTGATCTCACTCTCGGACTGCCTACATATGTTAACCACCACCCAATTAAGTACAAACAGAACTAAGACTACGGATCATATGTCAATACATGATAAAGAATATCAGAAAATATCAATTTCTCAACAATACTTTCTTCTGCTATACAAAATAAAGACACAATTTCTCACCTGTTCCATCACACCTCAGTTCCTCACAAGCTGAACAACCCTCTATGACCGCGTCTACGGCTGAAAACCCACTATCAACAGCCGTCCAAGCAGCTCTAACAGCCTCCAAGAACGGCCATGTGCTCACAATCAAAGGATACTGACCTGAATTCGGAGCTCCGTGTCCTAATACCTGAGGATCAACGAATAGATAGAAATTAGATTTGACTAACTAGAGTTTAAAGAAGCACCACAGATACACATCTAGCTCCCCAACCAGTTTGCTTACATTGGATGTTCCGAACAAGGAAAACAATGGACAGTTTTCTATTCTTTTTTTTTTTTTTTAACAAGGAAATTTCATTTTGGACCAAAAGCGATTAGAAGAGACAAATTATAGACTAAAGTCGGCTTTCATTGCCCTTTTTGTTTTCCCAGTAGCCTAACAAATCAAGAGCCATTCCGGGCAGCTTGTTTACCGAAGAAACATCAAAGAAAGGGGATGAGAATTTGGGATTCTTTTAACGGAGCAGGGCCGAATTAGGACTAGGAACATTCCCAGTAACCTTTGATTTTCCCCCAGATTCTCTCAGACACAAGACAGACAGCAAAGGAGAAGAGGAAGAGGAAGAGAAAAGATTGTGTTAAACAATTAACTTAATTACCAGATGGAGTAGCGTAAGAAGTAGAACACAAGGCAAGATGAGGCCTCTGGAAGCCATGCAGAGAGAGAGTCCTCGGAGGAAGAACAGCTTGAGAAAACTGGTTTCGGGTTTTCCATTTGTCAGACAAGGAACAGGTTGGGCTTCTTGTCGTTACAACTGTCTAGAAAGAAGCCCAACGGGTTCCTTGTCTAAACCTCCATTTTAATACTTCTAATCAAAAAGTTCATCAATCTAAACGCAATTTGCACTAAATTTATATGAGGCCAACAGTGACCCAATATGGCTCTTTATAATCGTATCACCACCACCGGAGGTTGTAGATCAAGCCAAGTTAGAACCGGAAACGGTGGATTTCATCCGATATGAGGTCGTAGCACTGGCTACGGTAGCTGAGATAAAAGGAAGTTGGGCTAGGCCCAACCCTCCTGAGACACTAAATGACCAAACACAAAACCTGATGGGATGAATCGTGAAGCTCAAAAAAACAACATCAAACACGAAACCTTTCGTGTTTGTGCAAAGCTCTCACGACACAGTTCCTGTTGTGTCCCAGCTGTGTAACCGTCGTCATTTTATAAATGTTGGAAACGGGTCACAGCTGCTTGAAGGAATGAAAACTCTTTCCATATCTGATTTCGTAAGATTCACGTACAACTTACATTTGTGAGACATTAAATAAAAAAATTCACTATATAAATTATTCTTTTAAATTTTCAAATTTCTTATATAAAACTCTAATACACCCCCTAATGATGGTTGTCCACGAGTTAAAAATAAATAAAAAATAAAAATAAAAAGGAAGAGAAAAAGATAAAACTTAAAATTTCAATAAATTCAATAAAAATAAAAAAATTAATAATTTTACACCGTTTATTTAATAAGTTTACCTTAAATCTCCCTTCCCAGCTCATTGTGTTTTTGAATTCTCGATGCCTGGAAGAGCTCTTATATGCGAATGTTGACTCCAGACAATACTGTCCTCGGGGCCGCGCCCTTTATTCAACGCGACTGGCGGACATAACTGCCGGTTTACTGGGATTAACGCTTTGAGACGAAGGATGGTATTACTGTAGTAAAGACAGGTTTCAGATGGAGCTGGTAGTGTCAAAAATTCCAACTACTCCAAGTTCATCTTAGCTACAGCTAAATACATCCCTTTTGGTCCTGTTTTTCCTCATGCAATCCCATAAAAAGAATTATTATCTATACAGTGGGCAAACGTAGACAAGCCAGTTCCCAACAGACAAACCCTGCAAATCACAATTAATAATTCTAAAATCGTTAATCCAAACTGCAGTCAAATGATAAGTATTTCACCGCTTCGAACCATGTACAAGGCATTGAAGCCATAACCCTTCGATAGATATGCATGCCTCAAGCAGCATATAATGGTGAAACCTATACACCCTCTTAAATCCAACTTAGTACTCCCAGATCCAGTAACTCTCCCAACATTAGACAAGAACCTTATGTCTACTAGCAAGCAAAAATCACCCAGACCAGATAAGGAATTCAACACCTTTCACAAATGTTTATACTATAAAAAAAAAAAAAAAAAAAAAAAAAAAAAACCCAAACGGGAACCAAGAACCAAGTCATCTCCAGATTGTTTCGTTTGCATCCGTGAAGATCGCATTGTGATGTTCTATAAGACACTGAACAACCTCGATAGCACCAAAGTCGATCGGCGTTCCGTCATCCAAGGGAATGTGAGAGGATGCATCAATTGTTTCACCTTCCTCTGCAACCATAGTGTTATGGAAAGAAAAGAATATGAATGGACTTAAACAAAGAAATGACAAATTGTCCGCCAAAACCTTTATTATTAGTGAATCCCATGAAAAAGAACTTTGATTAAAACATTAATTCTGAAATAAGTTTTTATGAACGAAATATTGTCCAAACAATGTAACACTCATCTCATTTTTCTCCAACTTCAATGAGATATTACCAATCACGGCCAATAAATGACAAACAAGAGAAAATCTCAGACAATATTGTACTCCTTATTATCTTCTTTCATACAAAGAGTCCCAGCTTATGCTCAGACCTCATTTTGAGGTGTTGCAAACCCCAGATGAATAAATCTTTTATTACGTCGCTCTTGGTGTGTGAAGAGTTAATACTTATGAATTGGTCAATTTCTGTACTTGTTCTAGTACGATCAGCACAACATTGCCATACCAAGTACTGCAAAACTCGTGTATGCACAAGTCATATGCAACTAAGCCCATAATAGGTGCCCAAATGCCCCGTCCTTTTCATTCACTCCACAGATATCATAGATTGTTGCATACTTGTATGAAGTAGGACTACTCACCAGCAAGCATGTCCCAAGCACTATAACTAGGCAGGGGATCTGAGTTGTTCGAAGGACCTTTGGAAGGTTGATTCCAATATTTCCTAAAAGACTCTGGTTTCCTTCCCTTTTGCCAAATGATAACAGGGGCCATTTCCATGGCAAGGCTTCGGGCATCCATCTGTAGCGAAGTTAACAACCACAGAAAACGTTTATGAAATATTTACATATAGGATAATAATTTAATGCACGGTACTGCAATTGCCCATTCAGCAAGGAGAACGGATCATTAAAAAGAAATTGATCAGACGCCCATAATAAGATAGGAAAAGAGAGTCTCTCAGTGGTTGTATAAATAAAAGCTGCAGAACAAACAAAAAAGAAAAAGAAAAAAAGCTAAGAACAATGTTTCCTTTACGCTCATCTCAGGAGAATAAACATGATCTAGGACTCCAAAACCTGAAACAGGATCAAGTAATAATGAAAAATAGTTTGTCAAGACCATCAAATTGTTTTCAGCTCATCAGCAATCCCTGATAAGTAACAAGCAATTGCCAGTCCCATGCGGACTTTTCTTTGGTTTGGCTCACATAGTGGCTGTTAAAACCAAAAAGAGCTGTTTAATGCATATCAAAATAAGGGGAGCCTTATTCATTTGAAATACGCCTCCATAAGTTTAGAGCTAAGAAGGTAACCATCTCAAAAGTAACCCTCTTGATTCTATAAATAGGTCAACACATATTGTATTTCAACACCAGTTGAGATAATATTATCTACTAATTTTAATCATGCTTTATATGCTACCTTCAGGGAGGGGGGGAAGAGAATTGTTTCTCTCTACAAAAGTAACTGTAATGCATAGAAAGGGTGATAATGTAACGAACTGCCTGCTGGTGTCTGAGAACAAACATACTGGATATATAATTGTCTACCAAGGGAAGAGACCATATTTAAAAAGAAAACGCCTGAACGCCCTACAACCCACCAACCCACAGGCGACAACAAATGGTAGAAGCCTCGATTCATAATAAGATGAAACAGAGGAGTCATGCCTTGTTAAGAAGTGACTTCTGGCTAATGCGGAGTAGCAAAGCAGTGATGAATTCCAGGGTCGTGTAGTTTACAATAGGAAGTCTCTTAAGTATGTTTCTCATTGCATTTATGCTAGATCGAGCACCAGTGATGTCATCATAAAGCTCATACGTAGTCAGTGGCTCAGGAAGGCTAGCTAGGTAGCATTTAGCTAGAGCTGCTACATCAACTGGATTTACTCCCTCTGGTAATGGTGCATTAGGATCTGTAGTAAACATCCTATAGCATTAGATTACAGAATTAGAAGATAATATCACATGAAGTGAAAAAATGGAGACAACCATAAAGTCACCTTGGTTGTACATTGAAACCATTTGTTGGATGACCTTTTTATCTCCTTCAGACTTTAAAAGGTCTGGCGAGTTTAGTCCTTTAAATCAAAACAATCAACAAGTTACCCTCAGAACTCAAATGATTATTAAAGCAAAGGTTTATGTGCACACATACATGTACACAAATATGTCGGGAAATCATCCTAAAGCAAAGGCTATGTGCACACACATGCATTCAAAAAGTATTTATTTGTCTACACTCACTACCTGATAATATGAGATAATCTGCACACTTGACCAGAATATGAGGAATGGGCCTGTTGGATTGCTGCCGTTGCACAGTAATCTCTATTGGAACACCAAATACTAGGAAAGAACAAAATTTTATAGATAAATATGGAGAAAAATCATGACACAGAACAGCATGAAAGTTCTTAAGGCAGCTTGAGCAACAATACTTAACTAAAGGCAACACAAATCACCAAAGACGTCAATATAGAAATAAATAATTTCTCCCAAGGTCATCCAACGGTCATCAACCATTGATACATAATTGAAGCTATCATACTTTTCCCATTCTGTTTGTTATAACCTTTACTACTATTACCAAATCAAAGCTAAAAAACTCTTATTTAATAGCTAAAACCAACTCAATGACAATCTACCAGCCAAAAAATCATAGACAGTTTTTAGCCAATAAAACATAGAATGAAAGGCCTCCCAAATATGAAGTTCTCTCAGCAAAGCTAAAATTTATCCAATTTTAAGTGACTTACCATCTGTTCTGGCCACTCCCTGCAGACGATGAAGAACAAAATAAGAATTCTGAAACCAGATGCTGAAAGCAAGAGGAAAAGAAAAAAAGAACAATGGAAAGGAGAAGAAGAAGAGCAAGAGGAACTATAGTCGCCTTACCTTCTGCCATCTTTCAATATCAGTCAAAATTGTCTTACTTTTTTGTGCAGTCTTCTTTGCCACCTGGAATAAACTCAGCATCTCAGGTGTTTGTTACTTTTCTTCAGAGAAGCATTTAATGTCGTTAATAGCAATGACATTAATTGTCAGAATTCTTTGTCATGTTTAAGATTGGCTTTTCTACTTTCTCTAACATGCATTGGACCAACTAAATACACCAAAATTGTGTGTATGCCAAGAGATATAGAAAGAAATTGTTAGGAAATACAACATCTGGAAAATTGGACAGCAAAAAAGTAGCTTCAAGCTGATTTCTAGATATTCAACAACATTTAGGTGAGGGGATGACACATGTTTAATAGAAACATTTGCAATTACATAAACCAACCATAGTTTGGCAAGTTTGAAATCTGCTATAGCCCATAAAAACTATTAAATGTGTATAATCAACTAGTATTACTGTAACTAGTTCAATTTGGTGTGAGATTTACCCCCTAAACCAACAATCCAACCCATGCACACCCTCAGCCCTTACACAGATCAAAAGGCTAAATCTCCAACCACGCTGCAGTACTCAGTGGAAACAATTAAATCTTAGAAACAGCCCTCACAAAGTTGCCATTATAAGCTAGGAGCATATAATAGAGATTAGCCAGTCCCACAAATGGCAACCATGTGCATGGATCAGGTCAGTCAGTTTTGGTGACAAATCTTTCCACTGACCATTGCTGGATTGATAAATCCCAACATATGCTGAATTAAAAGGCCCTGGAATCCCTAAGAGACCATCATTTCAACTCTGAATTGATGAATTT
The DNA here is from genome assembly GCA_028551475.1 of Casuarina equisetifolia. NCBI lineage: Eukaryota > Viridiplantae > Streptophyta > Magnoliopsida > Fagales > Casuarinaceae > Casuarina > Casuarina equisetifolia. The sequence goes on from CM052356.1 coordinate 13,950,130, forward strand.
GGAACTCTTTGCGGTGTATAAATTTCACAATCAAGGTTTAGTAAGCCTTAAAATTCAGTGAAATGCCTAATTCATCTTGGCATCAATCTTCTGCAGGTGTAAAACAAAAATATAACACAAAATATTCTATTTGAAATTGCGCTTCCAATTCTCTCATATATGAATGTGGTGTCAAGAACTCTATTTAAAAATACATTGTATCATTAATAGGATATAAGATAAATATGAAGGAAAACTGTCTTCTAAGAACTAGGAAAACCTCATCAAAAACTACCAACCAAAAGCACCAAATCCTCCAAACTTGACGCATATCCCACATCACTCAATCCAGATTGGGGTTGAATTGAGTTGATTGCATGAGTTTAATTTACTTTTCCAGGTGATATTATGACAAACACTTTATCGGTCACTATGGCAAACAATTTTATAGATGTCAACAGTTAAAGTGAGAACAAAATTCTTAAAGATTTGTGGTTTTACACTCAAAGAATGTGCAACATTCTTTTGTGTTTGCTCAAATATCATATTTATCACCTCATTTTTCAGACTCATCTGTTATGAGTTTTATAAGACAAGAAGAAACAAAGTTAAAACAACACTTCCAAGCAAATAAATGTATGCACCGATCCCTTCCATTTGAACAAGATGGGGCCTCTTCACCTAATTCTTCTGTTAGTCTCAATTTTTTCCCCTTGTCCATTGGAAATAATAATAAATAAATAAAAATTTATTGTTAAACATGAAGGAAGGAGAAAAAGAGAGAGAGAGGGAGAGAGGAAACTACCAAAACATAGGGTGGATGAACTGCTAAAAAATGAAGGAAAATACAAATAAAGACGAAAGTACCACCATCAGAGGGTCCTTTATGAGAAGAAAAGATGACATAAGCTAAAAGGACAATCGTGTGAATAGTATACTACATACGTAGGATTTCAATTATGTAGCTGGAGACTAATTGGATAGGACACTGCCTTTGCATTAGGCAAGCCTCATTAGGTGATCCATGTCCTCTCAATAAGTCAGAATTAACCAATTCAGTCATTGTTCAAATACCAACAACAAGAATCACTTAGTGTTGGAGACCACTGATTTAGGCGGACTCGTAAAACAAATCACAAAGCTACAAATAAACAAGGGAAACCACAAAACTGTACTTGTGTAATTTGAACTGAGCCTGGGTAAAAACAGGCACTCAGATGGATGTTTTTAATTGAAATAAGAGATAACTCTAGCGTTAGGTTTCAAACTCAGATGCGTATCTATTACTAACACTTAACGGGAAGATTGAACTTAGTCATTTAATTAGTATTCTAATACTGTTACGATCCAGCAACCAGCTCTTCAGCTAAGTTTACCTCTTCAACTTTAGTCTTCCCAACGGCAACCTTGTCCTTCGTCTCCGTGACGCTCTTTCTAAGCAACGTGCCTGTGGTGGCCGCAGCGGTTATAAGCCGTTCCTGAACGGCATGCCGCGTCGACGGCTGCTGCAGAAGCGCCCATCGGCTCTTCACCATCGAGCCAACCCGTTCCGCCACATCAGAGAAGTTACCTTTCGCGTCCTTGGCAACATCCCCCACAAAAGTCCCGGCCGATTGCCCCGCTTCCTTAAGCTTCACACCTGTTTTAAACCGTTAGTTTCAAATACACAGCCAAACAAGCAAATCAAAAAGGCCAAGCGAGAAAAGCTGCAAACACAAGTCAGATACCTGAGGAAGAGAAGAAACCAGTCGCCTTCTCACGCCACGGAGGCGAGATGGCAGAAGGCATTGACGTCGTCGCAGTGACGAGAACCGAATTCCCACTACGCCACCAGATAAAGCTTGTCCAGAAATGCTGACCGGACCTATTCACCACACATGTAAAATTGGAATCAGAGATTCCGCTTCTTTTTCTTTTTCAACTATAAAAAAGATTCTTTACATTCTGTTTGGTCGCCGAGAAAAGCAGACCGAACAGAAGCAAGAGAGAGAGTAAACTAACCCTCCGATCGTAGAAGCCACACAAATCGCAGAGGAGAATGCAAATTCCGAAAGCCAAACGCAGTCCGGGAAAGCGTTGTGAAGTGACGAGAGAGAAGACCGCCGCCGTGAGACTGCGATTCTGGGCGACACGTCAGGGATTTAGTCGTAGGAATGCGGGGCCCAACGGGGGCTTTGCTATGCAGCGGTTGTCTGGAGGTTTCTAACCTCGCAGAAGGCTACAAATGTTATGGCCTTGTATGGACGACTGCCAAAGAATTGCCAAAGCATGTCCAAACAAAAACGGATTTTGAACGTGAATTACTACATGAAATAGTTAAATTCGTCACCCGTCCCCCGAGTGGATGCTAAGTCAACCAAATTTACTTGCGTCCAATCAAATCCTCATCACTCGAAAAGCTTGCTGAATCGGCCTTTTTCAGTTAATTCTTAACTTCAACTAATCCTGGACATGGTTGTTTGACCTTTTCTTTCTGGCAATCACAGTTTTCTTTATCTAATTTACAACGGACCTTTGGATGTTCGAAAAAAAAAAAAACTATTTCTTAGTTAAAATTCATTGGGTTTGTATTCAACTCTTGTTTAGTTAGATTTGATTTTTTTATTTTTTTAATTTTTTGTGTGGTTATTGAACTCGAGTCTTGTCCAAACTCAACCTGTATGTGTTTTTCTAATCCAAATTGAGCTCGACTTTATTGTTCTAATCAAGCTTGAATCAAGCTAAAATAATATATCTATAGTTTTATGTAAGGTTTATGTTAAAAAATGAAAAATCACGAGTTACCACGTCATCACCTTCAACCTCGAGTTTTGGCCTCCATCTATCAACCCAACCGAAACAAACAAAAATAATCGATTGGTCGCCATCCGAAAACAACCAAGATGTTAAACCTACTAGAAAATATATATTGAAAGACTATCGTAGAATTTTGAAAATCAGAATCTCTATAATAAACTGTGAACAACCTTATAACATGATTGGTTAGCAAAATGAGCTACGGGTCTATGAAGAGGACAATTGTCCCATTGCAACTGATTTGTTCTTTTCTTTCAAACTATTTTTACACACAACACATGACGGCTTTAAAAACAGAATTTGGACCATCTTCTGATCACTATAAAAAAACAACCTTAACCCATAAACCTTAATTGTCTTGATCTTGTTTTGATTTTGTTGCCTTATTGAGGCAATGATTAAAGGAGAATAAAGGGAAAGACTTTACTAGAAATTAAGCTTATAATTTTTAAATCAAGTATGTTTTTCATGTAGCTTTTGTTTTGCTATAAGGATTTTGATGTTCTATGATGGATTACATGGTTTTGGGCTATTTTGGTCTCATTGGAGTCCAATTGTTCCTAATATGGTGTTAAAACAATATTATTTCTAACAAGTTGCATGTAGTTTTATAGAGATTTACTAATAAAATAGAGTTTTGATGTAAACAAAGTGCAAACACAAACATAAATATAAAATAGTGTACTAAGGATAACAACATAAAGCAATTTTAGAGATAGTTCAACTACTTAGAACCATTATCAAGGACTATTTTTGTGAATCTTATTTGCCTCATGTGTCCATTTGGAGTTCCCCACACTTCATTTGGTTGCCACCTTTAAATGGGTTACTACTTGGTGGACTGGCCATTTGAAATTTTCCCTAGTTGAGAATGACCTTCTCTTAAGGGTCAAATTTTAGAAATTGTCGTTGCATATGGTCTTAAGCTTCCCAAGTGGAATCACCAAAAGACATTCCTTGCCAATAGACTAATAACTCTTGTTTCAATCCTTTGTAGTGTTGGTCCAAGATGGCTTATGGTATGGCTTAAAGCTTTTCTTCTTTTAATGTTTGCTACAAGGTTGGTTGGATTAACATAGATATTGCAATGAATTTCTTCAAGTTGGATATGTGGAATACAAGGTGAATTCTTGCTCCTTTTGGTAGGCCCAACTTATAGGCCATAGGTTTGACACATTGTATGATCTAGTAAAGGCCATAGAAGTGGGAAGGTAACTTTAGGGAGTATTAGACTGCAACAAATGACTGTTGGTATTGGTGCAACTTAAGATAAACCCATTCTCCTTCATTGAAGTGGACAACCATTTATTTAAACATTAAACTTTTTCTCTGGGTTTAGGCATGTTGGATCTATATTCAGAGTTTAGAGAGAAACTCACCTTTATCACATGAGATATGATCAACAACCTTTAATTTTGAAGTTCCAAGTATATATGGCAAAAGGGTTAAGGAGCCTTTTTTGAATACTACTTCATGTACTATGAATTTTGTAGCCAAGTGGACATTTGTGTTGTGTATTTGGCCTAAAAAACCACTATGCTTATAGCCAGCCAATGCCAGCCAATGCTATAGGTTCTAAATAAATGGTAATAGTAGCCAGCCAATGCCAAAAATGCTATGAGCTCTTTCATCATCTTCAGCTTTTCCCATTTAACTTATTGCATTGATTTTTCCTAGCCATAGAAAATCATTACTAGCTTATGATATGGCCTAAACATTTTAGTTTTGCTACACAATCTCACATTTGGATTTTTTGATGCAAAGTTTGTGATTTTGTAAGGTTGTTAGTAATATTTTCAAATGCTTCTCATGGTCTTTCATATTATGATTATAGACCAAAATGTCATCAAAAAGCACCAAAAAGAGTTTTTAGAAGTAAGAGTTAAAATATTGTGTTCATGAGTTCTTGGAATATTGATGGCACATTTAAGCATCCAAATGATATTCCCATGAATTTATAATGTCCATTATGAGTGCAAAAGGTAGTTTTGTGGATATCTTTAGGGCGTATTTGGATTTGATAGTAGCTGGATGGAGGTCTAGTTTATAAAATATACTTGCCTTATGTAATTTATCCAAAAACTCATTAATGGTTGGCATTGGAAAGCAATCCTTTATAGTTTGTCAATTTAGGTCCTAGTAGTCAGTGCACTATCTTTATAAACATCTTTTTTCTTTACTAATAGTACTAGAAATGAGAAAGGATTGGTACTTGGTCAATAGTTCTTAATGCTAGAAGTTTTGTTACATTAGTCTAATTTGCTTTTCTAGAAATAAAGGTACTTGTAAGGGCTTACCCTTATAGTCATTGCTTTCTTAGGTTCTTTTAAATAGATGTTGTGATCATGACTCTTAATTAGTGGAAATCCTTTTGGTTCTTCAACAATGTCCATGAAGTCTTGAAAGGTCTTTCGAATTGGGTCTTCATGTCTTAGGCTACCTTTTCTTGACTTTATTTCTTATGTCTTTGGTTTAGATTAGGGCAATTTGAAGCATGATGCCTTTCTTTTCTTTGAACAATATATTGTTGAACTCCAGCCCTTCAATTAGTTGTCCTGTTAACATGTCTTCTTTATGTAATTTTACTTACCTTCCTTGGAAATGAGACTTTATGCTTAACATCGAGAAGTACCAAATAATTGGTCCTAGTGTTGCAAGCCATTGTGCCCCTAAAACTAAATCCTTTCCATCCAATAATATGATGTACAAATCAATTTTGAAATAAGTTTCTTGAAGTATGATTCCAATCCCATTACTCTACTACTTATTTTTCAACATATCTTTACTTGCAACCATCACCTTAAAGTTCCCCTTTTGATTTGGTCATATTCACATCCTATTGGTCAATTGATTATTCATGAAGTTATATGAATTCCCTAAGTCAATTAAGATATAGATTTTTTTGTTAATGACCCTTTTATCTTTATTATTGGTGGGGTGGATACTACTTGAATAGAAGATATCTCTTCTTTGCTACTTTTAGCTACATCTTTGTTGAATTTTGCAAGCCATTCTCCCTTAATTGGAAAGAACTTTTTGCATTTTTGGCATAAGATAAATTGCTTATTGCAATACAACTCACGCATTTTAATCTATGTTTTGCAAGTTTGTGGTGAAATGCTTTTCATCCCCTTGGCTTGGTTGGCTAGTCAACATTTTCTTAATAGTGCTTGCTTGAATGCACCTCCTAGACAAGCTACAAGACTCATACAATCATGCTAGCTCTTGTAGAGGATAAGGAAGTCAGTGTAAGCTTGTACGTCAATGTGCAAACTCTCTTTGAGATTGATGGTGAAACACCTAAATTGCTAATCCAAGGAAAGCTTCCCAACCTTTAAGAGAAGTTGAGAAAACTAGTTGAAATAGTTAGTGATTGTCCCTATATTTAACACAAGATTTTCTACAAAGTTTTTTAGAAAATCTTGCATAGAAAAAATAAAACAAAAAGAAATTTGAAGAATAATACAAAAAAATTGACAAAAAAGCTTTGAATTCAATAATTTTAGTGTACAATTAAATGAACCTTTTATAATAGTCATAAATAAAAAAGAAAAAGAAAAAATAAATAGAGAGGTTTATGGTAATTAATTTTATCATGAATCTTTCATGAAATTGATAAATGCATAGAGCATAAACCTGTTGATTTTGAGCCAAAAATACATTAAATGAAATGATGATTCTTCTCATCTTCTTTGTTGAAAAATAAGGGTTTTGCTGTGACAAAATCTATTTGTGAATTATTTCTTGAATTTTTTTTTTAAATGGGCAAGAGAAAATCATAGAAAGTAAAAGGTGTACAAATTATAATATCAATTAATGATATTATAAAGTAATCGAGTTCCTACATTTCTTCATAAAATATCTTTATAAAGTGACTTTGAGAAATATCTTATATGGATGATGTTGAAAAATATATTTGAATATATTTAAGAAAAATGATACTTGTTTTTTTATGTACTTATAGATACACGTTGACAAATGAGCAAAGATTAATTACAAGCACTAAGCTTATTAGGCTGAACCGAGCTTGCTGGGCCAAACTTAATTCATAAGGTTGAATCAAGCCTGTTAGATTGAGCTACACTAGCCCATTCAGTTGCACTATAAAGTCCTGCCCGAGCCCAAGTATTGAGGCATGGTTTAACCAATAAGTGATATGTTGCCGTTTCACTTATTGTTAAAAGTGAAGAGCTCTTAATCAAGCAAACAATCAATTGAAGCCCTAAGCCTCTTCACCGACTTACTCTCTCACCTCTCTTTATCACCGATTCTCTAACAAGAAGATTGTTGAGGTGATCGATTTGTCACAACGGCTATTTGTTGCATTAATCACCTTCTCTACTGTTGCATGATGGGGATTACATCAAATCTCAATGGGAAGATCTTAACGGAAACTTTAGGTTTGAACCGAAACCTTAGAGAGCTTGAAGTCTTTGAATCTTCTATAAAAAGGCGTTCTTTGAGGTTCTTAAAAGCTTTTGCATATATTACATTTGAGAAGAATCGAGCTTATATTCAAGTCTTACAAAAGATCTCAAATCTGACTACTTTTTTCATTGAGTTATGAAGCTACTTTGTATCTTCGATGATATTCCTTCAAACTAATATTCTTGTGAATATTCACTGTTAGATTAAGTTGTTAGTGTGCTTATTGAACTTTGATTAACATATACATATAAACCTCTTTGTAAATTTGAAAACCTAACTTTGTGAAAATTAGGAGTTTCATGATTAGAGCTTGAATTGAGTTTGTATATTAGCTCTTTGAAAAGCATTATTCCTCACTTACATTACACATTTGAGGATTTGCTTGATGTATTAAGGTTGGTTCAACCTAAACTTTGTAACCGTGGATGAATGGACTCCTTGTTAAGGAATTGTGAAGTGTAAGAGAAGATTTCTCCTAGCTTGAAGTAAAATGGACTTTAACTGGTTAAGTTAAAGAAGAAAATGGTGGATGTAAGGCTCAAGGATTAAGTGCTGAACCACCATGGTAAATTTGGTGTCTTACTTCCCTATGTTTACTCTTGTTTGCTTGCTGTTTTATTGTGACTTATATGATCCTTTTATAGAATAGTTTAGAACAATTTTTTAAAGTGAAAAAAAGATTGATTAGTTCTTAGCTTAACCAATTCAACCCCCCTTCTTGTTAAGCTATAAAACCTAACATTCTTATGTAATAGATCAACTATATTCTTTTAACTTAAGTGATGAATCCAACTTTAATCACTTTCTAGAATATTTAGGAATTATGGAGATGCAAAAAATGTGTAGGCCCAATGTTGAAAATGACACATGTGAGGTACATGCACACAATTTTGCTTTCATGGTTGTTTGCCTTGGTGGTGTCATGTGTATCACACACACTCACCTTTCTACCAACCTTTCCTTCTACATATGTTGCACAACTATGGTTAATCTTAACACCCACTTATAAGCTAAAGTGTCATTCTACACAGTAAAGACCTTAAGGTTCCAGTAAGTCACCACTACATCTATTTCATTAGGAATTAATGATCTTTTAACAATACGTTCTAAGGGATGGTTAGTCCAAGATGTGGAAAAATAAAGTTTGGTTTTGGAAGAACACTATCATTATGGAAATGTACACATAGTAGAAAAATTACTACAATTGATTAAGATATGATATGTTACAAGTGAATATTTGCGACAAGAAATGAATCCTCATTTTAGGATGACTAATCCTTTTAATATAGTATATATAATGTTGTTTTCAATAGCTAGAGGCAATGCATCTCAAGTACATCAATTTGTAGGTATGTGAGGATTAATGTCATATCTATAAGGACAAATGATTAATTTACCCATTCAAAGCAATTTACGTGAAGGACTATCTTTAATAGAATATATCATTTCTTGTTACAAAGCCCACAAAAGAGTTGTAAATATTGTTGTACGAATATCAAATGCTAAATATCTTATGCGTAAACTTGTTGAAGTAGTTAGAATCTAGTAGAAGAGGGACCTGTTATGAATATATGTTGGCTATTTGATCAACCGATGATATGAAATGTACAAAAAGTTTGTTTGTCTTAATTCATTCACGAATAAAGCGAAAATCAATTTTAACATGTTTTGTTTTGGCACAAAAAATAAGGTTTGTTGTGGGATATATGGCAAACAAGTTATCATACCATAGTGTGGGAGGATATGGTAGTTGAATATGCAGATCTTGTAACAATGCTTTTATTAAAATAAGTTGTGCACTAGTATTAGTAAGACATTTAAACCCAACTTTTGTAATAGAGCAAACAATAATCTTTTTTTTAGGAACTATAAAAAATAAGATTAGTTCCAAGAAAGATGTAAAATCCTTCAGTTGTTTTTCGATCAAAACAATTACCTACCTATCCAGCATTGAGATTAAGAGTTAATAGTTTTATGATTTGAATGTCATATCTTGGTGTATTTGCTAGAAATTGTAAGGTACGCTTAACATATGTCCTATAACATATGTAGTTGTATGTAAAGTAAATGATGAGGAATTCACCTAAGAAATTCTAAACCCAATATGTTGAAGAAATTGACTAAGATAATGATTCCATGCTTAGGGAGCCTATTTTAATCCATATAAAAATTGTTGTAAATGACACACATGAGATTGTTTGGTAGAATATACAAACCCTTGTAGTTGTATCATACATGCTTTTTCATTTAGTATGCTAGACAAGAAAGCAATTTTGATGTCAAGTTGTTTAATATTTCATCCTTAAGTATATGTTAAGAGTAATAATTATTCTAATTGTAACTAGCTTAACAACAAGACTGAAAGTATCATATAGTCAATCCTAAGATGTCAATGAAATCCCTAAGCAATGAGTCATGCTTTAAATTGTTCAAGGGTACCATTAAATACTTTTGATTGTTATTTGGAGTTGATTTTTAGCAAACATTTGAAAAGTATAAAAGATTGGATAAACTCAATTCTAGTTTTCATGAAATAAAGCCATGTAAATTTTGAATAATTATCAATAAAGCAAATATAGTATCAATTCCCTTGGACTATTATGATGGGTGTAGGCCCCATATATCAAAATGGATTAAGCGTAAAGGAGCATGTGAGATATGAGTTGTAGATAAATGAGTATGATGAATGCTTTTACTAACTCTACAAGCATTACAAGATGTATGAATTTTTACAATAAACTAAATATTCATTAATTTCAATAATCTTATTATATGGATAATAGAGATGGCCTAACCTAGAATTAGAATGTCATGCCATCAAATTGATAGAAGTAGTTATAGTAGTAAAAACTATAGGGGACTACCATTTGTTGCTCAAGTTAAGGCGATATAGTCCACCATCAACTAGTTTATGGAATAGGATCCATCATATAGTTAGACATTGTACAAAAAAAAATTGGAATAAAATAAGAAAACACAATTATTATTTTTTGTAAATCTAGAAATAGATAACACTCTTTTATCATATTTGACATAATAAGGACATTAGAAATGAAATTTCTAAGGTTTGAAAAATTACCTATGTGAGTTATAGGAAGTGCCATTCCACCCCTACCATAATGGTTTGATCACCATCATATTTGAATAGGTGGTTGATATCAAAAGTATCTAGCAAAATATGGTTTGTTGCACCAAAACCAAGAAACCAATTAGTTTTTATTAGGCTAGGATTGGTGATATATGTTGTGGAGCCTTATGAACAACATTGTCTTGAATATGTTATTGTCTAGTTTTGGATTCAAAAGTAAAGGGAACATACTTGAATCAACATTAATGTGCGAGATGGCCTAATTTATGATAGGTTTGATAGAGGACATTTCTATAGGCTTTGCTATTATAAGGAATGATCATTTAGTAGAATATGGCACTTAAGATACGCATCCGTGGCAGTGAATGGTTGGGGAATGACAACTAGCAGAATGTAGAGGGGACTAAATGGTAGCTTGGCTACTTGTAAAAGTAACTACCATTAAAGAACTTTAGGCAGCAAGCTCTAAATGAGCTTCTTAGGCAAGAAGGAGATTGCACAAATTGGCACATAGAAGTGAAGCTATCCTTGTATGAATAGAAACAACAATAGCAAGTAAGGTTTAAAGTGTGTCAAGGCCTAAAAAAAAAAAAAGTAAGATACTTATTTTTGGAGATTGTTTCATTGATAAGAGACAACTAGCCAATAATCTCATCAATCTCCTAGAAAAAAGGTAGTTGCCATGTGATGACCTTTGGTTGCAAACTAAAAATGAAGGCAAAAAGCAAAAACTTGTGCAGAACTGTGAATCATAAATTCTAAGGATAGGGCCTTCTAGATTTTTGCTTAAGTTTTATACTTGGTGATAGTAGTAATGATAGGGTTGATACTAACATTGAAAATCTAGCCTTTTGTAATCTAATCTCTCATATGCTAGTCTTGATAAGTAGGATTGGCATCATGAATGACATTACCCTTTTTATCGGTGTTGATGATGAACTCAATAGGATAAAGATAAGAGCTATCAACCACCTTGGAACCACCTACTTGAAGCTAAGGCGCAATTCGAGCCCTTCCAAACTAGAAAGTTTGGGCCTTCTAGGCAAACACCAATAAATGGAATGGAGAGTGGTCCTGGATTAGGCAACGCCAAAGCTTAAGTAATAGCATGAATGTTGTTATTGTTAGAAGCCATAGTGATTATGGTTCAACTTCATAAGAATGTGGTCCCTTATGGTTTTGTTGGTTACTTAAGTTAGATACACAATAGTATCATGATTTGTAATAGTACACAATAGCCTATCAAACAAGGTGTGTTCGTCTATCAAAACTATTCTCTTTTCATGGAATGTGAATTCCATTTGAAAGCCCCTAAAATCCTATAGAATCAAACTTAAAGTTGTCAGCAATTAGGTAACAAGCATAACATTTTCTCCACAAAATGGAAGCACAAAGAGATCTAGGCTAAATACCACCCCTTGTAATGCCACCTTAACACTAAAGCATACCGTAACATTTTAAATAGTGTCTTTGTTTGCAACTTGGACCATAAACTCCTCCTTAAAGCCTAACTTTTTCATTGTTCAAATTTGTGGCCCTGATTCCTTCACTTAGGTGCATTGTGCTTGGTGACGTAGTGCTATAAATGGCATTGGTGGAAATCGTTAAAAGGTTCCTCATTCCTTTCTTGCTTAAGGTATATCAAGACCCTTACTTGGGTTGGCTTCTATTTCAAAGAGCCAAGTGCCCTCTATCATGAAAAACTTCTTACAAATATGGTTGGGTTCGAATTGCTCATTGTAGTTAAAACACACATCCTTCACCTTTCTTTCTACCATGTTGGGCATAGTTAATGACTTCACCGCTTAGCTAGAGGAAGGAGTAGTTCCCTTCCCTTCATGACTCAAGTTTGGCATTTTGCCCAAGATGGGATGTTAATTCTTGAATTTGAGTTATGATATCATGTTAGAAAATTTACTCTTTTCTAAAAGTCAACTCAAGAATATAGAATTTTTCTTTCTTATAAAAAAAAGGTTTCTCACGCAATATTTAGGTATGTCAAACTTTTACAATATAGTTCTTAACATGTCATCCCATAGCTAACATAGATCATGTGGTTCAAGTATAGGGATACCAACTCCTAAACCTACGTTTTAATTCTATGTTGAAAATTCAACTTGTGCTCAAATGTTGAAATTAAAGTATGAAATTTTTCTTAATTATAAAAAGGATTTTCCAAAACTATTGAGTAATGTTAGACCCTTTCCATACCATTATTAACATATTTTTTTACAACCAATATAAACCATGGGGTGTGCCTACAATGATACAAACTCTTGAACCCAAATTATGATACTAATAAAAAAATTTAATCATAATCAAAGGTTAACTTAAGATTAAATAGCCTTTATTTTTTATAAGAAAGATTCTAAAGTAGTATTTAACTAATTTTTTTACCATATAACATTCTTAAAATATTTCCTTGTGTAAAAAACCCCTGGCTTAGTTGCCTCAATCAATATAGAGAATAGGCAGTGTAAGGTATAACTTCCAAATTTGGGTTCTAAGATTATGTTAAAAAGTCTAATTTTACTTAAAAATAGATTCAAAAGGTATGAGATCTTTTCTCCTTATGAAGTTGATTTTTCTATGTGATTTAGGTAATGTAAAACATGTATCACCTTATTTTAACAATTTAGACAAAAATAAACAGTCAACTTTGTGTTTGAGACTTTGTGAAAATTCTTTCCCTCTAAAAGGGATAACATGTTTTAGAGAGATCAAAGAGTTTATTTTTATTTCATAGCGTGATCTTTTGGAAAAGCATAACAAAAGATCGAGAGAATTCAATGTGCTTCACCTGGACTAGGTTAAGCACATAGGGAGGAAGAAAGTCACATAAACACAAGGACATGAATAAGATTAGGCGTCTAAAAGCGGCATTGATTGTCACACAGTCATGAAAGTAATGGCAAACAACAAATCATTTCCCAACCTCCAACCAATTATTGAAAACAACAACGAAGACATTGCACCGATTCGGGTAACATCAATCAAAAGAAGTTCTTCACGCTGGTTGGGAAGATGGCTCTGTATATGCGTCTCCGAGCTCATTCAATTGATAGGCGTCAATTCCGCAGGCCACTGTCAAGGAAACCAAAATTGAGACGCAACGGAAAATGTTGGTCACAGAGTAAAGCAGAAGGAGAAAGGTTCCTCCAATATGGGAAGTCTCATTAATGACCTCCAAACCCACCCCGCCGACCTCTAAATTCTTACATAATTATCCAAACCATAGCAAAGGTTAATCTGGTTGTTTCTTCTTGGCGTGCTGCATGGACAATGTTTGATGCACCTCCATCTTTATGAGGCAAATGAACATGTATCTCTAAAACACTACCCGACTCCCAACCAAACGAGGTATCAATTGTCCTTTCAATGCGAGAGTGTCGTGGAATTTTTATCTAAATCCTCCACAAAATTACTAGAAAAAGTGCGTACTTACTAACAATATATGTAGTGATTATGCCCTTTTCAGAACAATTTTGCGGAACCAAAATATCAACACATAGTCAAAATAGGATTCTCCACGTTACGTCATACAAAAGTGTCATTATATTTTTGGAATTTTGACTTACAACCAACCATTTATATCACAAATAGCTACTCACAAACGTATTAAAAAATATTTCTCCTGTGCAAAAGTTAGTTAAAATAACACCTTATATATCCCAAATACGCACTTTTAAATGTCAAGTATATCCATATTTACTTCCTCATACACAAACAAACGAAGTCCTAATTCACAACCATGTGTATCTATTGGATATCTCCCAGACTACGAAGAGTATTGTTGTCTATGTCCCGCAACTTAAGAAATTTACATTGTCACATATTCATCCTTTATCGAAGACACGTGCTTTTATCATAATCCTCCAAAAATACAAAAATAAAAAATTTAAAAATATCCAATCATTCCCCAATAGTGTAGTCCCAAACCACAAGTACTGTCACACCAAACCCACCTCCACTAAACCCACCAATTAACTCGCCTCCCTACCAAACTCGGCCCTCACTCTAGGGTCACACGATTCAAAGGCAGTACAGTAATACTTGAATCCACTAATATACCTATGCCCTGACTACTTCAGCCATTGAAACACTGAATCTGCATATTTTATTAGGCAGTAGAGGATCCAAAATGATGAGCTACAATGGCCAAAAGATATATAACCCTTTTAAAAAAATCAAATCTGGGAACTTATCCAGCCACCATAAAAAATAGCCCCTATTGGCTACAAACAGGTATCCAAGCAAAACTTAGATTTGATAGATATTATGAAAGATACAAGGCTTGTTTAGTAATAAAAAATTTTCATCCAAGGCGCATAATAGATTATACGGACAACTTTAGCCTTATTAACAAGCCCAGAATTTTCCAAGCAATTATTGTCTTGGCGTATTCAAAAGGCTAGACCCTTCAACAATTGGAAATTAAGAACACAATGCTCCATGACCAATTACAAAAGGAGGTCTATATGTCTTAATCTCAATGATTTGTTAATCTCTCTCACCCATAACATGTCTATGGTTTACAACACTTATTCTTTATTTTAGAATAGGCCTCTCATGCTTGGTACTAAAGACCAATTTTTTTTTTTCTATAAGGACTCAACTTTCACATATCCCGAGCAAACATTTTTCATTTCATAAACCATAAAAAAAAATTATAGCATTTTTCTCCTAACCTATATTGATAAAATAACTTTGACAGGGTCCCCAAATGCATCCCTACCACAACTCATGACTATACTTAAAAATGAGTTACCATCAAAGGCTTAGGACCTCTCCATTATTACCTTAGGATAGAAGTTCAATCAACTTCTGAAGGAATTATTCTTGATGAAACAAGAATTGCGCTAGAGATTGTCAAACAAAAATGGGAGGCGCCTATACCATCTGTACGCCCCACAGCACTGCTCCAAGATTGCCAATAAAAGATGGCAATTAAGTACCAGATTTGACCCACTATAGAAGTGTTAGACACATTGTAGTATCAAACACTGACTAGACTAGATACTAGATATTCAGTAAATATTGCATGCCAATCTTATGCATGCAGCAACATCCACTCATTGGCCAACATTCTACGACAAGATATTCATCTTACTAAGAGTCTAGTTCTCACTTTTAATGCCTACCGTGATGATGCAAGTTGAGCTGGAAAACAAGATAACAAAAGATCCATTGGAGGATTTTGCATTTTTTTGGATCAAATATAATCTCGTGAAAATTTTGTAAACAAAGGACCATTGCTTATGCTAATACAAAAGCCTAATTTAAACGTTTTGCCAACACAGCTGTAGAACTAATATGGATTATAGCTATCTTACATGATCTATGAGCTCCAACACCATGACCAAATCATGTGGACTCTCTTTTGCGACAATGTCATCTTCCATGTCTGTACCAAACATATGGGAAAAACAAAAAAAAAAAAAAAAATCATTCCCTCAAAGAACATGTAAATCATGGTAAATTATCAATCCATTTCTTATCATCAGTTGACCAACCAATAGACATCTTTATCAATTAACTCTCTTTAACTCGCATCAAAATGGTTCAAAATAAGCTCGGTGTGCATTTTGCCCCCATCAGTTCGCAAGGGGTGTTAAAAAGGAAATTAATGACACTACCACATCCCATAAAATAACATAACATAACATAACATGACATGACATTATCCATGTGGCAAGGGGACGCCAACTTTAGGGCCATGTCAACCCAAAGGCATGAATCGACGCGTTTCGTGTTCTCCTAGTGTGTTGCAACGAATAATCCACCTACTACTGGCGCAATTTGAAGGAGGAAAGGAAAGCCCCTTCTAGCATTCAAAGCGAGTAGCTTGGTTTCAACAGAACACAAGCAATTTCCTTCAAGAGAAATATTGACCGATTATGACTATCGTTTCTCATTCCGAACAACTGTCATCACTACTGGAATCACCCCATCAACAGAACACTTTTAAAAGTTATTATTTTTATTGTACAGATTCGTAGTTGTATTCCATGTTTAGGTCTTAGTTTAGGTCTGTCTATAAGTCATAGTCGGTTCACGTACCAAATCATCAAGAAATCAAAGAATGATTTCCTTCTGCCCACTGTTTTGTGTTTGAGCTTCCCGCCATCTCTTGGGCTGTCTGATTTCCTTGTTCTAAGTGTATCAAAGTTTAGTTAGAAAAAGGTGTGCTCTCTGACTCACATTCAACCCTTTTAATGGCTCTGTCTTTTCTATTTATGTGAAAAGCAACAACCATTACCTATAATAAGGATCTAAAGAGTAAAACTCTAAAATGACTTCAAGAAATTAATTGCTCTCAAATAGACACAAACACTTGTCTCAGATACTTTTTGCTTGACTATTTTGGTAAAAAGACGTGGAGCTTTATCAATACTTTTGAGGATTTGCTAAAAGACGAACTTAATGTGTATTTGGATGTTATCGTTTGTTATCTCCAAGTCAACATTATCTCGCCACCATTATTTTTCATTTCTTGGATGCTCACTTGATTTTTCAGCTTGGGATCAAGGTTCTTACCAACCGCGTATCCATCCTTTTTTGGTATAATTAGCTACAGGATTGTGTTAAGTGATACGGTTGCCAATATTTTCAGTCAGGAACTGTTAGGTGTCGCGTTGTTGGGTAGTGACGCCGGCTTGTGATTAAAGATCACATGTGGGTTTGTTGGGCCCATTCTTGTTCCATACTATCCACATGGATTACCTTTTCTCTTTCCAACTCCACATCGTCCAAGAGCGACTGAACCCACTTGCTAATTCTCATTCACATGTTAAAGCGGCTTTCTGCTTGCTGCTTGTTTTGTGTTCAGGGAATAATTGGGGGGGGTTGTTGGAAGTTAAAGGGAAATCGGCTGTGGATTTTGTGAAGGAAAAGTAAGAATAAAATGTGAACAAAGTGAAAAATCAATTCAAGATTTGTGTTTTGGAAAGCTCAATGACACCTAAATGTCGATTTGTATTAAAAAGTCTAATTTTACCTAACAATAGACTTAAAGGGTTAAGGTCTTTTTTTTCTTTTTTCTTTTTTCTTTTTTCCTCTCCCCCATATAAAATAAATAAAGTGAGTTGTCAAATATGATTTAAGCAATGTAAAAAACCTGTTAGACACAAATAGATAGTCAGCTTTGCGTTTGAGATTTGTGATAACTGTTTCCCACTAACGAGGGTAACATGGTTTAGAGAGATGAAGAAGTTTATTTCTATTTCATGGCGTGAACTTTGGAAAAACATAACAAAAGCTCGAGAGAAGTCAATATGATTGATTCGCCAGGACTAGGTTAAGCATTGAAAGAGGAAAGTGGCATAAACAAACATAAAGAACATGCATAACACATTAGGCGTTTAAAAACGGCATTAATTGTCAAATAATCATCAAACACTTGTGCACAACAAACCATTTCCCAACTCCCAACCAATTATTATTATTATTATTATTATTATTATTATTATTATTATTATTATTCTTGAAAACAGGACAACGAATACACTGTAACAATGTGGATAACATCGATCAAGACAAGTTCTTCACGTCGGTTGGGAAGATGGCTCTGGCAATACGTGTTTCTTGGCTTCTTCAATTGGTGGGTGTCAATTTCGCCGGCCACTGTCCACGACAGCAAAATTGAATCACAGCGGAAAATGTTGGCTGGAGTGTAAATCAGGTTCCTCCCTCTGGTGGGAAGTCTCATTAATGAACTCCAAACCCACGGCCCCCAACCTCCATCCAAATTCATCTGTAATTATTAACCAAATCAACTCGAGGGGGTAAATCTAGTCGTTCTTGCTTGGCGTGCTGCATGGATAATATTTGAGGCACCCTCGCCTCCATCTTTATGAGGCGACCGAACACGTAACTCTTAAGACACCGCCCCACTCCCAACCAAACGAAGCATTAATATCTAGGAGAAGACTGCATAGAAGAAGAAGGCCATCCTTACAGCTGAGTTGAATTCAAGGACAAGTACAGCTTTTTTGGATTGGCGGAAGTCCGTGTCTGGAGCGATAGTTAACTGCAACGGAGTGTTTTTCAACACATGGATGCTAGCTAGCTAGCTATAAATAAATACAGGCTTCGAGAGTGGTGAAACAAATGTTAGGTTTCTAGTTCAGGTCTTTTCGAGTAGAGGTGCGACAAAAGACGTGAAAGCAAAGTAGAAAACGCAAGGGCCCTTTCTCTCTTTCCAACTCCGGAATTGGGGTTCCTCACTTCTGGGATCTCTTGTCCAGCCTTTTCCATCATCTGGGTTGTTTGCAGTTGCGTCTTTGAGCTTCTTTCTGTTGTAGCGGAACATATTATTGTTTCGTACTAGGGATTTATTGATATAACGTTTCAGAAGAGGAAGGCCCCGAACCAGAGCAGGTTAGAGTCTCTTGTCCTGTGGCAAAATGGTTGCTCCTCTGTCAGCTTGGCCCTGGGAGAACCTGGGGTCGTTCAAGGTTAGGAGCTCTACATACAATTTTTCGTTTGGTTTTGTTTTGTTTTGTTTTGCTTCTATGTTGGATTTCATCATAACCACTCTCCTCCCTCTCTGTTTACTTGCTTGGTACTGATATGGGTATTTTTCACCTCTCATATGTGGAAGTATCTTTTGTACGGGCCTTTTCTTGCAAAAGCTCTGAATTCGATCTTTCATGAGGAAGCCGCCATGGATAGCTGGTGCCTCCATCTTCTGATAATATGTGGGCTTCGATGTTTAGTTCATCAGCTCTGGAACTCTTACTCCAACATGCTTTTCCTAACACGAACACGCCGGATTGTTCAAAAGGCTGTTGATTTCAAGCAGATTGACAGAGAATGGGACTGGTACCTTGCTTACGAGAAGCAGACAAAAAAATTTCTATTCTACGATCCATATAAAATGGGATTGCTCTATGTTAGTGAGATTTTTTTTAGCTGAGATTTAATCTCATTAACTTGTATAATGGTGTTATGCAGGGACAATTTCATTATTCTTCAAGCATTAATTGCCTCCGCGGCCTCATATATTTTTCCGTTCGTTCAAAATCTTCCCCTGTGGAATACAAAGGGATTTGTTGCTGTTATGGCACTCCATACCTGCATTTCAGAACCTCTTTATTATTGGGTACACAGATACGTCCACGGGAACCATCTCTTTTCCCATTACCATTCACTTCACCATTCATCTCCGGTACCCCATCCTTATACAGGTGAGGTGTGACACTCGTAAAGCTATCTCTAAGACCACTGCGTTTTTGGACTTGTACTGGTTTTATTCACTAGCTTCAGGCAGTTAGATCATTTCTTATGCATTCCTAATCCTGACATGATCATCTCTCTGCAGCTGGGCATGCAACGTTTTTGGAGCATCTGATATTATCCCTTGTCATTGGAATTCCGATACTCGGGTCTTCTGTAATTGGATGTGGATCAATAAGCATGATCTATGCCTATGTTTTGATCTTTGATTTTCTGAGATGCTTGGGGCACTGCAACGTTGAAGTTGTCCCGTATCAAGTTTTCGAGACCATTCCCTTTCTTAGAAATTTTCTCTATACTCCAACGTAAGCAACCGTATACGCATCATCAACCTTGTTTTTTCTAAATGATTTCTTCATGAATAAGCAGTTCCGCTTATTCCAAACTGATGCACGCAACCTGAAGGATCACATTAACAAACAATTTTCGTGACCTGAATGAAATTCACTCACTTGTTTTTTGGCTGTGTCCAGCTATCATACTTTACATCACATGGAGATGGATACCAATTTCTGCCTCTTTATGCCTCTCTTTGATGCATTATGGAAGACTCAAAATGGGAAATCATGGGAACTGCAGAAGAAACTAAGCTCGGGTCAAGGTGAGTTCTGAATTTTCTTATCCTTATGGTACTACTAGAATTCTAAGTTGTAGCACGAAAGAAGCCTGACTTTGTAGTCGGAAAAAACGCAGGAAACACCATAAGGGTGCCGGATTTTGTTTTCCTGGCCCATGTGGTGGATGTTTCCGCCGCTTTGCATTCTCCTTTTGTTTTCCGGTCATTTGCATCGCTGCCATTCTCGATGAGGATCTTCATACTCCCGATGTGGTTCAGCACCTTCTTGGTGTTGCTGGTGATGTGGGTTTGCTCCAAAACCTTTCTTTACTCTTTCTATGAAATTAGAGGTCGCCTGCACCAGACATGGGTCGTGCCTCGATGTGGCTTTCAGGTCGGTTTATACTAAAAGGTTTTCCTGTAAAAACCGCTGATTTGCTTCTGATAAAATTTTCAAATTTGAAATGTGGTGGCTAAGATGGGTTTTCAAATCTCTTGTCCAGTATTTCCTACCATTTGCTAGGATGGGCATCAACAAGCACATCGAAGAGGCCATCCTCAGGGCCGACAGACATGGGGTAAAAGTTATTAGCCTTGCTGCATTAAATAAGGTGGGTACCCATGGTACTAACTTCCCCCTTCTACCAACGACTTCATTATTTTCCTTCTTGCCAAAGTAAAAACAATAACTGAGCTCTGCTGATCTCTGATCCTGCTTGTCAGTGGAATTTATGGCTGTAAAGGTGGAAGTCTTTAAATTCTAGGAGTACTCTGCACACCCCCGTGTCATCGTGAATCTTATGCTCTCTCAAACAAACCCTTAAAACACTTAATCCTCTGCTTTCGCCAAACAACAACCCTTCCTCATATGGGGAGAAAAGGCTTCATTGCATATTGATGGTTCTTTTATGGAAGGCTTAATGAGAGAAGAGGGAGGGAAATAGAGGCGTACAGGAAACTTACACGTTTAACACGTGTTGCGAACGTAAATTTGAGAGCAAATAAATCATCAGAGTGCGTATGCAACTAACTGCAAAAAACACAAAAAGTTGCCAGAGCTTCTTGTTCCATGATGGAGCGATGTACATCTCTTCTGGGCTCGGTGTCTTTCAGTTTACCACCTTCTTTGCATTTGATTAATCAGTGAAGAGGAAGAGCCAGAGCCTGGATCTTATGCAGTTAACAGTTGTTAACTAAAACCAAGAATTTTAACCAAAAGCTTTAACTCCTTATAGACTTTTGAGGCAGGAGCTGACACATGACAACAGATGGTGTAGACTTTGACAATGACAAAAATATGGAGAGGATCTGTACACTAACTGGATTGAAATCCAAAGTCGCTATCCATAGGAAGCTGGATCTTTTATTAATTATGTTTTTCTCAACTCTTGTGCGCAGAATGAGGCTCTCAATGGCGGTGGAACACTTTTCGTTAACAAGCACCCCAACCTGAAAGTTCGAGTTGTCCATGGGAACACTTTAACCGCCGCAGTTATTCTCAACGAATTACCAAAGGATGTAGATGAGGTATTTTTATCCGGAGCTACTTCCAAACTCGGTAGAGCTATCGCTCTTTACCTCTGCCGGAAGAGAGTAAAAGTCCTGGTAAGACTACTTCTTTTCCCGGTCCTCCTTTTTCATGTTTTAACAAGACCTATCTATCATGAGTAAATATATACATATAACTACAGGGTTTACGAGTGAGTTTCTTGTGGAAACCCAAAAAAAAAAAAAAGAGTTGTCTAAGACACTTGACACTGACTGGGGATAATTCGAATAAAATATGGAAAAGAGGACAAATTTGAAGCCATTTATTATTATGCAGTACTGACAAGTGTGTAAGGTAGTGTCAGTGACTTTTGTATTAATGTGACCACCCAGATGGTTGTGGGACATTATTGTACCTCCATATTTTGAGTGGTTTGAAGATTTTATTGTATGGAGGAGTGAGTTACTTGGGGGCTGTTTTCACATCCCCCAGGAAACCGTAAAATGACCACAACGATAATAAAACCGATATTAAATGAGGAGGACGATTACGAGATTAGAAGGATTGTAGTTGTATCATATGCTTCCACTATCTATCTATTTATCTATTTATTTATTTAGATCGATAAATAGATCTGTATAGTAGTAAGTTAACTGGTTTGGCAAAAATTGCAGATGCTGACTCTGTCATCAGAGAGATTTCAAAAGATTCAGAAGGAAGCCCCAGTGGATTGTCAGAGCTACTTAGTCCAGGTGACCAAATACCAAGCAGCACGTACATGCAAGGTATGGTCATCATCCCCAAGGCCTCTTAGTTAATTCAAGTTAAAGAACGCAGCTACTGTTTGTTTTGTATAATAATAATATCATCTAATTTTGCCAAAATATATATGTATATACTAAACTGAGCCCTCCAATTACACTTAATTATGATTAAAGTTGTTTGTTAATTGTGAGTTGGTAGACATGGATTGTGGGCAAATGGATCACACCCCGTGAACAAAGCTGGGCACCGCGGGGAACACACTTCCATCAGTTCGTGGTACCCCCCATCTTGCCATTTAGAAGAGACTGCACTTATGGTGATCTTGCAGCAATGAGATTACCTGGTGACGTCCAAGGGCTTGGATACTGTGAGGTAAGCATTCTTCTTCTTCTTCTTCTTCAGAAAAAAAAAAAAAAGGGTCTTCCAGCGTGTGGTTGGATGGATGGTTATAACATCATCTTGGATGTTATTGTTCAAAAAGAAACAAACATCTCTAATAAAAAGAAACTCCACGTGCACATTATGTAACATTATGTAACATTATGTATAGTAAAAGTACCATTTGCAAAAATATGGAACGAATTCCAACACTCTAGTTTTCGCAAACTGTTGTTGTTCTTAGAATCTCTTCCTGGTTGTAATCTGATTCTGGGTATGTTGAAACATCAGTATACAATGGAAAGGGGAGTGGTTCATGCCTGCCATGCTGGGGGAGTGGTCCATGCCCTCGAGGGTTGGACTCACCACGAAGTCGGGGCCCTTGAGGTTGACAAGATCGACATGGTTTGGGAGGCGGCATTAAAACACGGTCTGAAGCCGGTGTCGTCGAAGCCCATCTGATCTAATCACACCCCCCATCAAATATATTTATTTATTTCGAGGCCTTTTTCTTTTCTCTACGTACTACTTGCAAATTGATGTTCCATTTGCACTATTTGAATCCCAGTAATTTTAATCATGTCTAAGTTTATTCTTTTCCCACTTCGGAGGAAATGAAAATTTGCTTTGCTCTTTTGGTTTTTTTTTTTTCTTTTTCTTTTTCTTGTAACTTTCTTTCTTCTTCTTCTTCTTCTTCTAGTATTACCAGGTAGAAGAATTATACGATAAATAATACAAAACAACCCGGATGATTGACTCAAAGAAATACAGCCCGTTTATAAAAAGCTCAAATCCTGTTCCATTATAAATCTAAAATTGGAGTATACCTGAAACATTTGAACGAGAGAAAGCATTAGTATGATAACCCAAAAAAACCAAAGAAGGTTTTAAAATTATATATATATATATATAGAAGATGAAGATTTTTGTCTTTTAATCTAGTGACATTTTGTCTTTAATCATTATGATAATTCCCATCAAATGATAATACTTTAATAATGTCTTCTAAATTTATCTATTTATAAGTAAAATAAAATAATAAATAATAAATAATTTTTGTGGACTTTATAATTCCATATAAGAAAAATTAAAAATTAAAAATTAAAAAGATTTAGTTGAACTGATTTTCGACGAAGCAAAAAGCCTTTGGATCATTTTAGTTCCCCTCTGGGCCACACGTCGCTGTCTCTTCCAAACCTTGAACCCAAAACAACACTTAAACATCCGGAATGACAGACACCTGTTCACCACGTTCTCAACCGCCAGAAGCTTTCTTTCTATCGAAGAAGTGGCTACCGCCTTTCAGAAGACGAAGCAAAGACGAAGCGAAACATGGAGAAGAGAGCGGTTCTGGGTGTGCAGAGGAAAAGGCCAACCAAGCGTGGCAAGAAGAAATTGCTCGAGAAATTGCTCGAGAAATTGCTTGACTATCTCAGCTCGGATTCTTACATGTTTGCTCCTCTCATCTCTCCCCGATCCAAGGCTTTTCGTCCTTCTGCTACAAGTAATTATCTTTTTTTCTTTTTTCTCGACCAAATTTTTGTTTTCTAATGTTATGGTTGGTGGGCTTTTCACTAATTGCTTCAACCAAGTGGAACTTGTTCTCTTAGAGGGCGGAGTAGACCCATTAAAGAAACCAACGACACGAGGTTGCGTGAGAAGATTGTGGAGTATCTGAAATCTGATTCTTACCTGTATGCTGCCTTAGTTGCTGCTTCTCGATCAAGGAGTCCTCCTCTAGGTAATGTTACTTTCATTTCCCTTTTTCGTTTTCTTCTGTTTCTAATTTGTGAGTAACTTGCAGAATCTACTCGTGCCTTCCAATTCTTTTGTTTTGTATTTTGTTTCTCCTCTCGGATGAATTATTTTTGGCTATTCTTCTGCTACACGTTCAGAGAATTCTAACTTCTTCCGTTGTGTCACTGCATTTCTAATTATGGATTCTAAGAATCTCGATTGGAGTGTCATTGGATTTGAACAACATGAAATGCCTTAATGCCTTAATTTGTGGATTTTATAGTGTGATTGACTTATGTAAAAGTAAAACTCAATTCTGAGGGGAGGGCGGGGGGGGGGGGCTCGTGGGTGGATTGTCTTTTAGAGATCATACTATTCTTGCGTTAGAGGCTTCTTGGGTTTACAAGCGGAGTCAATTGGGGAACAAATGCATACATTATGGATATTTTATATTGATAAAAAATGAAGCTTCTATCAAAGATCCTTACCTTCAACTATTTAATATTCGGGCTAGCTAAATAAATTACAGTTCTTTATAATCTAAATGGTAACATGATTAGAATTTTTATATCTATTTGATTATGTTCAGTTTTTGTGGCACTCTAGTTATCTTTATTGTACGTCTTAGACCTTACAGATATCTACTCATAATTAAATCATCCCATGATGCTTGCTTTCTTCTTGTTCTGTTGATTGTGAACTCAATGACTCTTATTTCTTCTTTTCTTTGCATTTGAGATATTGGTTTCGCGCCTTTTTCCTAAGAACTTTGAGGAAACTTCAAAAATGATCCTTGGCCTCGGCGTTAGGTGAAATTTTTTTTTTTAGATAGCTATGTATCAAGTATGGTGTCAATTTTGATACCTCCAACCCCGAGGCTAAGGATTTTTAGAAACAAGATTGCGGGTAATTATTTTGAATTGGTTACCAAACTTGAGAGGCATGAAGAATATTGGATATTAAGCTCAATATATTTAGTAACACCTATTATTGACATGTAAGAGAACAATAAGTCTGTGGTATAAGTAGAAGTGGGGCTCTTAAAATAGGAGGATCTTCTTTTTCAGCCACAATATCAAAAAAGCAAATAAAAATAAGAAGAATGAATGGACTTCTGAAACATTTTAATTTAAAGGTCAAGTACAGAGTAAGACACTCTCTTCAGGAGTAATAAATTCAATGGGATTCTGAGTCACTATTATATGAGTTAGGCGTTTGTAGGGAAATACTGTAAGAAACCTAGCTGTATCAAAACAGAAACTTTTTTTGGTATGAGACAGGAAAGTAAGCATGGCACCTAAGAGTGAAATAAGGATTTGTTTGTGAGAGTACTAAATGTGATGACATTTTGGTTGCTGGCTTTATTGTGAGCTATATCTTATCAATACAATCTAAGGAGAATACAATAGGGAAAATTATTATACACCGCTTCTGGTGATGCAAGCTATTTAGTTTGTCAATAGAACATGGCTTTATTCTTTGTTGCTATTGAATTTCATGCTATCTTGAGAACCCCGTTTAGCACTTTACCTAAGGCGACTGCTATACAGAAAGTGGACTCACTCTGTTATTCTTTCGATGGGGGGCCAATGTTTTTGTTCTGAGGTTGAGACGTGCCTAAATTGAAAATCCTATTTCCCAGTTCTTTGCCTTCTTTATAACCTAGTAACTTCTCCTGAAGGATGAGAAGGACGTTATGTTTTGAAGGATTGGAGTCCTCATTTTCAAAGAAGTACTAGGAGAATACTGAATGGGACTAGATACAGCTCCCTAGATGTTTAAAAATTGAGGAGTCATAAAGGGTACAACCAGAAGCTTTACTTTGCTTTTCTGGTGAATCTTTGATGTAACTTTGATCCTTTGATCATATGTAAATTGGTCCATGGATGATGAAAGTGTTACTTTCCTGCCTAGTAGACGTCCATAAAGTCTTATTCAGAACTAAACAGTTAAATTTGAATGAATATGGCGTTCTTGATACCACTAAGAGATACTAAGGAATTTTTCTTGTTTGATAATTAACTGAACGGAAATGTGTAAGGTGCTATCTAAAACATCACTTAGCTAGATGCATTGCTGATGTTTTTATCCTTTCTTTTGCTTTCCTAACTTTCATCTTCCCCATGCCTTCCCTTACCAGTACTCATCCCAAGTTAGGGGAGGGTTATCAAGTCATGAGAAAAAATGGTCATGAATTTTGATATTTCCTTGAAGTTACTTGACAGCAGCACAGCAGCAGAGGCAGAAAAATGCGTTGGGTTTGAAGCTTTATCCTAATAGAAAGTTTAGCACTGGAGATTTAGATATAAAAGAGAATCACATACGATCTCCAACTAACGAAATACTGCAAGGTCATATTCACAGTTTTGATTAAAATATGGTTTTAACCATATGTGTTGTATGTTTACCCTGCAATTGCATCCTCCAAATACTACCTCATTGTTTTGGGAGCATAATTGAATCTTGAGGAGTGGTGGTAGTGAATTTTCACATTTCTTTGAATTTACTTGATGCAGTGTAATAGCAGGAACAGGAAATCCACGACCATCTCTTTCTTAAAAGATTCAGGATTAGCAATATGATATAAGTAAATTGACAAACGGAACACTTACTAGTAATATGCTGCTGACTGTTTCTGCAGATTATATATTTACGGAGTCTTAAAGTTGACTGGGAAAAAGGTCCCGAAGATTAGAAATGCAATATTACATGGGGCACTTTTACTCATAAATAGTGTAATAGACAGCTGAAAAGGACCAAACTGAAGCAAAAGACAAAAAGGGCATTGGACTGAAGAATGGTCCAGAGAGTGAAAATAGGGGAGATGTATTAGCAGGACTAAAAGAGGGGATGTCATTGTACTAATTGATATGCTGCCTAGACGATTTGTTAACCTTGTAGACATTTGCTGTTCAATGTCATTGTTGCTTGAAGTTTTTTCCTAAAACTAAAGCTTTCTGTAAAAGTTTGTCAGCTGTTGGAAATTTGTTAGCCTTGTTGACCCCCGCTTTCACCTATCTGTCAGCTCTTAGAAATCAATAGAAACTTGTTCCAAGGTTACCTTTATTTAAAAAATACTAGAATTTTGTCAAATTCCAGGACCTTCACGAGACGTGACAAGGGTGAGGATGGCTGTTTCCACAAGGAAAGTGACTGTGATTGGGAATGAAACAAGAAATCCGTCATCAGATGAAGTAGCAGTGGATGAAAAAGGCAAGAGCCTTCGTTATCAAAAAAGAATTTCTTCAGAACAAAATTTTGAGCGCACAGAAACAGTGAAGCACTTGGTTTACCAAAACTGTCGTTCTACATCTGTATCAGGTCACATTCTTTACCATATGTCATACTTGTCTGTCCTTTGCCTTATAACTCAATTTCCTATTTGTCAAACATAAGACATATGCAGTATGTACAACTTGGAGCCGCTATCTGATGTTTTTTTAATTGCCAGAGCACTATTTATGTGCTAGTGATTAGTCTTGTTGGCAAAGAGGATAGTAGGCCTTTGGCAACAACAGTCAATCTAATGCAGTCAAGACTTTTTTTCCCAGTTACTTGTATATAACTTGACCGCCAGATGAATGGATATTGGTAGTAATCCTCAGGATTGCCTTTTAAACATGTGCTGGTGCAACAAAATGCACACGGCATTTCCTTGATAAGGAGAATCACTTGCTCTTGACATTAATAGCGTTTAGTATATTTCTAGTTTTTTTGAAATCAAATCATATAGTGAAACTGAATTTCTGATCTGAGGCTTGATAAAATATTTCCAGAACTTTTCTGTTTCCTTTCAAGTCAAAAGGATGGCAGTTGTATAGTTTTATTTCTTTTAAGGTCGCGAAGATCTCTGATTTTGTAAAAGTAAATTGGAAGATAAAAATTTGAGAATGGTTTTTATTTTGTTACAGAAAAGGAGATGCTCAACTCGCTGCCAAGGAAACTTATTGACTGAGGACTTGGTACATTGATGTCTAGTTAGTGAAAAAGAAATGTACAGGAAACTTGTACTCATGGATGCCTCATAGTTAGGATAACCACTGGTTTACTCTGTTGTTGTAAGTGGGTAATGAAGCTGTAGATAAACGTTTTCTGGTTCATGGCACTCTCTAGTTTCTGACTCTGAAGTGTGATTATTACAATGCTTGTTGTCAAGTTTTAGTCATCGTTTCTCCTGCTGTAATCTAAGTCAAGTTGCACTGATTCTGTTAATTGTCTGCATGCAAGATCCATCCCCGTCGAGGCTGGTCGAACGAAATAACGTGTTTGTACCGTACCGTTTTTAAAGTTTTCGAGCCCTTTGGAGTCTGTTTTCGTCTTGCTTGGTTCGTGTGGTTCAGACATGGAGCACTGATGCAGCTTTCAATTGTTAGGACGTTGGAATTGGCACTTGGTGTCAGAGGTTTTTATGCTTCAAAATAGATGATGAAGACTTCATCTTACCGTAAGGAAATGAAGCTCTATAATCTAAAGTTTAGTTGCCTGAAAGTTGACGTTTAACCACAACAACCAAAACACCTTCGATACTAAGATTTTCTGAAGATTATGAAAATGTGATTGCTAAAATGTGTCATAAAAATTTGGGAAAAGGGATCGTGACGGGATTTACGATAATTTGCCAACCAAAAAACAGCGGCAAAAACACTAACAATGAATTTGATTTTAAGAAGTTTGAACAATAGCAATGATGTCACTTATACGATTTTATAACAAGATATGCCATTGCAAAATCTTTCAATGAGTTAGATATAAATGTTCTGAGGACGCAGTTTACAATCCGCTAAAAGAATTTGATTAAAGTTGTTCTTTTAATAAAATGCCCAATTATATGTTAAAAATCATATTTTACAAAGTTTGTGTTTGAGTTGTTATTCTATGCATTATATAATGACACTTGATAGGGAGTTGTGTCCACCAATCATGTATTGGATATATTATGATGGGGCAATTATTTCACTTTACTAAAAAATATAATAAGAATTTCAAATTAATGAAAGGGGGTTTTAGTAGCTCACAAGTCAGCTTTTGGTTGAACAATGATCTTTTTTGTAGTATATGATATTATAAAAGTAAAAAAAAAAATGATAGAAAGTTATGAAGATTTTCTGTTGTAATTCTATCTATGTAATTTGAAGTTATGCACATGCTGTTAAATATCTTGGG
The DNA here is from genome assembly GCA_028551475.1 of Casuarina equisetifolia. Classification (NCBI taxonomy): domain Eukaryota; kingdom Viridiplantae; phylum Streptophyta; class Magnoliopsida; order Fagales; family Casuarinaceae; genus Casuarina; species Casuarina equisetifolia. The sequence continues at coordinate 13,979,746 of CM052356.1, forward strand.
TAGGTTGAAAATTTTATAACTATACGCATGTACTTATGATGATAATAAATAGTTTACATGAAGCATCTTCTCTACATTGCATTTCCTATGGGAGTACTTCGAATGACGGTTGTCAACCCCATGGCAACTAAAACAAGAACTTAAGGAATAATATTTTAGCTTAATGGTGAAAGATTTAGTGCATCCATGGTAGCGGATATTTACATGAATGCATAGTTTAAAAAGGACGGGTTTTTGGAGTGTACCTATGATCAAGAAAGAACGAAGCCACAATTAGATGTGAAAATCAAATTCATATTGGCTTTAGCCTAATGTGTTGAGGATCCAAGAATTTAAATCCGAATACTTAGTCAATTATAGGGGATAAGGTTTGGCATAAAATTGGTGGGAAGATTGAACCAGGGACAATTGTTTTGAGCCAAGAAGGTGGTTGGACCATAGTCTTCCATGTTTAAGAGTTGTTCAAACTACTCTTTCAGGTTATTGTAAAATCATCTGTCTAACTTTAAAACGTTATGCCTAAACACCTTGTTGGTTGGCAAGCTCCTGCTTTTAATAGAGAAATTTCATTCGGTCACCTTCAAGTTCTTTTGAAGAGAAGGGTCGTTGGTGGTCAATAAACCTAAAGTTTAAATAGAGTATTATTTTAAGCCTATTTTATATCTAAGCGAAAAATATTTTGGATATTTCAAGTTATAAATTGTGTATGTGCATGTTGCATATAATATATTTTTTTTTATTTGTTTTGATGTCAACATCCTAATAAAATAGTAAATAGTGGATAGAATAATAATATGAAGTTATTCAATGCCATTTTCAAGACTTCATACATTGTCATCATATCAAAAGTAGTAATTAATAATTAGAAAATATACCATATTTTTTCAAAAGTTCATAACAATGATGTTTGAAAATTTATTGGCCACTTAGCACACCCGACCAAGTTCAGCACTCCACCCCCTTCCCCTAGCAACTTGCTAGGTCTTTAGGCATTACCAGTACCAGGGCTTATGTGAAGTGGTTAACAAGTTTATTACTTAAAAGCCCCCTAATGAATAGGTATGCACTATGACTATCAATAACAGCTTTTGGTGCAATAATAATACATAACGCCCTAACTAGTTAATTTTTTTTTTTTTTTTAAATGACAAAAGGTTCAGCCCAATTAGTGAAAAATAATGGAGTACGAAGGATGGAATAGAGGGACAATAAACACCACCAATATCAGATAGAGTGCGTGCGTCAATAGAGCCTTCAATGTGTGTGAGAGAGATATACGGACAATTTTACTTCTTGTCGTCTTGTTTCTCTGTATTCTTTTAATGTCCAGGCTCTTTTCCCCCGGATCGAGAGAGTCCAGTTATCATAGCTTTTACTGTCTAAAAAATATGTAAAAGGCTGAGTCTTCTTCTAAGGTTGTGTCCAATCTGGTGAGGTAAAAGGTGGAAGTCTTCAATCGTTATGTCCAATCTCGTGGGGTCTGAAAGTACGAGTCGATGATCCTGGAGAGAAGTCAGATTCTTACTGAAGTCACTCTGAAATGACCGCAGTCAAGAAGAAGCAAATGGGGGGCTTTAGCTGAAAAAGACTCAACGTTGAGGGAGACATATCCATGGATGGAGGGCCATGATTTTGAATTGGGAATCTCTAAGACTTGTAAGGTCATTCATTCCAGAGACGTAGTTCCAACTGACTAAACAAAGTTAGTCACGTGTGGACAGAACTGGGCAAAAGATCTGAGCCAAAGGGTGTACTCGGAACAGACTCATTCCAGTTAAAAAAAGTAAAAGACTCTCTCTCTCTCTCTCTCTCTCTCTCTCTCTCTCAACAACAAAAAGTTCAAGAGTACGGAGGAAAGCTCTTAGGATAATAACCAAAAGATGCAAATGCATGGAATAAAAACCTTTCCCCAAAATTAGTATGTCCAATGTTTATTAGTTTCGAGATATTTTATCTTCTTTCTTATTTTAATTAATTAATTAATTAATTACTTATAATGCAGAAAATATTCATTACGTTTTATATGGCTGAGTCAAAGGGGGCAGATGAATGGAAGCAAAATCTTATTAAATTTCTAAGAAGACTTATTCGGCTTCCTCAAAACCCAACTTCATCGTTCCATTTCCATATTTGGTGCATTCTTATTGTCGTTAGAACTTAGCAATTGTCGTAAACAGGAAGAAATAGTGGGGATGGCCTCATACGGAGAACTGCTTGTTTAAACAACACATGACTGATAGGTACTACTCGATGCCTTGGGACTTGTAGGACAGACATTAAAGTAGCCCAACACCCAGTTTGTACCTTCTCTGATGGTTCTGCACCATTGTCTCCTAACTCGCAATTGGTTTAATGGGATTTCTACTCGCACTTTGGATCATATGCTTAATGTTATTTGACATGTAGATTTTTTATTTTATTTTTTATTTTTTTAATATTATTTTATTTTATTATATCTATTAAGAATCATATTAGACAAACCAAGTCATTGGCTAATGTGAGAATCATTTTTCAATGGCTAATGTGGCTCTCATTTATTTACGTTTCATATATTAGGGAAGACGGGGAAGACTAAATAATTCAAAAAGGTCCTTCGGACGAGGCTTGAACTAGTTAGTCAAATCATGTAGTTGGTTTTACACTTGAATTTCGATAATTATAGAAGCAAATGTAAGAATGAAATAAATAAATAAATAAATAAATAAACAAACTTTCATTTGAAAGAGGAGCATTATATTAGATTTTTATATTTTTCATGTAAAGCTTTAGCACATCCCTCTCACCCTGAGCATAAAGGCAACGCTTTCATTATGAAAATTTCAAAAGATAAAACTTAAATCTTCAAACAATTTTTTAACAACGTAAAATAATAATTTAAAACTATTTATTTAACCTTCTTTTTATTCTTTTCTTTTCTTTTCCTCTTAAGCATTAGTATATGCTACATACAGCAAACTTCACAAGCATCAATAGAACTAAGGAATTATATTAATTTCAATATGGAATTCACGTAAGCAAACAAAACTTTCGTTTTCTTTTAGGGGGAAATCGAAAAAATAATGGGAGCGTATGGTACCATCCACGTGTAGGAAGCTCCTTTGTGGGGGGTGAAGGCCAGAGGCGTGGCATCATAGACACCGTAAATGTCGCCATTTATTTCAACATCAAATGCTGATTAAGTAGGGTCCCGACTTATAAGAAGAACCAAAAAAGTGGTTTTCGCATGCTTTGCGGCATGATCCTTTGGTTAAAGCATTTACGGTTAGAAGTTGGAAGGGAAGAGGCGAAAGCTTATCGGCAAGTAAAGCGAGGTAAAGAGAATCCAAAGCACTCATTTTATGTAAGGAGGGGAGGTTGAGGTTGGCGACGACGACGACGACGACGACGACGACGTGGTGCAGATCCTGCGGTGATAAGCCAAGTTTGCAGCACCTGGGCCCTATCGGAGGAAGCTCGACCACATATTTCCAATGAAAGAGATGTTGGACTTCAACTCCCAGAGACAACAGTCATAAGACTTCAAGATGTCGTACTAGAATAGAATCTATCAAGCCGGGCACGTCTGCAGCATTAAATTCAGCCCCTAAGGAAAAGGACTGCTCTCTGTTTTCACCCACACATCACTTCAGCCTTTTCTCGCCCAGCCTGCTTGCCTTGGCCTCTTTGAAGGAACAACCCCACTGAGAAAGAGGGTCCCTGATAAGAAACAACGAGCAAGTCCCTGTATACATCATTCATAAATAATTGGCTTCTCGAGTGTTCTCCAGATTTTCTTTTCTTTTCTTTTTTTTTTCCCGTTTAAAATGAGTGTGTGCAAGAAGAAGGATATGCTTTTCATTCTTAAACACGATTTTTTTTTTAAAAAAAAAAACAATGATCCACATCTTTTTAACAACCGTTGAGATTATTAAACTGCAAATGTCCTTAGCCAGCTTCTTACAATCAAGGCCCCATGTTCCTAGTGAGCTATACACAGTCGAGCACACCTGTTCCATAGTTAAGTACACTTATCGTGGTTTGAGCTTCTCACAATCAAGCTCATGTTCCCACCTAATTACACACAATCAAGTGCACCTATTATGATTTAAACTCACTATGTAAGGTTTGTCTCTTATACTAAATGTAATAAACTTAATTATTAAATTAAAAGTATATGTTAACATAATTAGTTTAGTTACTTTCAAGACGAGATAATAATTATAAATTTTGTATATAAAATATATTATCTCTTGAACTTTTATTTTAATATTATATTAAAATATAATATAATGTAACATGTTAACTTCTTACATCGTAAAATCTGATTCGCCACTCATTGTCAACCTCCCGTTTAAGAGTGTCCCTAAACTGCAGGGTTTTTGAGTTCAGGTGCCATGCCGACGCTTGGGTTTTACTTTTTTCCGTAAACGGGAATCCCACCTCAGCTTTTGAGAGAGTATGCATTGGCTCGTCCATGGCCATATAGAAAAGATATTCTCAGTTTTGTCCGTGATACTTGCTGTCTTCTTGGACTGAATTTATGTTTTGATTAACTGAATGGGACTCTCTGTCTAACCATTTTTTATGTTGTTTTGTAGTGTTTTCTGTTTCACTGCAAAATTTCCGTATATGGCTAAAAGTGTTAAAGTGTGAAGGGGGCCTTCGGACCCCCTCCTTCAGTGTCCTTCAACGAGTCCACTCAGTCAAGTCACTTAGAAAACATGACATCTTGTTTAGGCCACTGGTCATCTGTCCCACTACTTGTACATGAACTTCCGAGATTATCAGGGTCTTATCATCTAAATGAATTCTTGAAAGGAAGAAAATTGGCAAATTAATTCCGAATGATGGAAGAGCAAAATGGTTAAATAATTCATGCATGTATGAAGAGCAAAATCTGATAAGAGCAAAAGTTTTATATTAAACATGTATAATTATTGAATACTATCTAAAATAAAAATATTTCTCTTCTTATATTTAATTTTTAGATTAAACTTTAAACTTTCTAATAAATTCATCTGTTTTCCTTCCCTTCTCTCACATGCACACAGACAGCAAACTAGTGTAGGAGTTTTCAGTGTGATGGATGTAGGGTCTCTGACGTGCTATATAAAGAACCAACTTGCCCTCCCTCATCAGGCCATGTCTCTCTCTCTTTCTACCTATCTCTCAGAATGAGAATTAGGGGTTCATCACTCAGGAGAAGAAGGGCTATGCCGGCGAGGGGGAGGAAGAAGAGGCTTAGGCTTCCTTTGGTTAGAAACGCGAGAAGTAAAATCGAAAGGAAACTTAGGCAGCTTGAGAGAATCATCCCCAGCGGCCCAGAAATGGACCTGGAAACCTTGTTTCCGAGGATTGCAACTTACATTCTCTCTCTGGAAGTTAAAGTGAATGTTCTCAAGGATCTATCCGTTTTATATGGGGTCTAAGGAGACAAAAACGACCCATGAAAGAGTTCCTCTACTTCAAAATTCCATTTTGAAGTCAAAATGTACCGCATACAGTTGTTGGCTGTATTTTTACCTTCTTGTACCTCTTTATGTCTAAATAAATTCAGGAAGCCCTGATCCTTTCTTCTTTCTTCTTTCTTCTTTCTTCTTTCTTCTTTTCCTTTCCCACTGCCCACTTCTATATTTCATGTTATTGCTTATCCTTAGTTAATAAGCGCTAGAATTGAGGCAAAACAAACTTTGGCATAAATTTCTTTCACTTTTCCTTTTTTTTTTTTTAATTTAACTTTTTTTTCTCATATTTCTAGAAAAGTACAAATTTTAACTCATAAATAAAGAGAGTAAATCTATATTTAGAGATTATTCAATAATTGTGTATCATGTAAGATTTTCATCATCAATACTTTTCTTGCACACCAAATATATCTAAAAGGGTTAAACTGAGCTAGACTTAAACTTATCAACATGAATCTAATACATTATAATAAATTAAAAAATAAAAATAAAAATTTAAAATTTAATTTAAAAGTTAACCCATAAAAGGAAAAAATAACTATATATTTTCCTAGTCGATTAACTACTTCATAACTTGTTAGAACGGAATATGGCACAAATGAGATGGTAATAGAGGACTGGATTGATGGCTGCCATTGTTTACAAGAAGGTGGAGCCAAACCAAGGCATAATGAGTTAGACTGGTAAGCCGATGTTATCACTCACCACTCCTGTACTGAATATGACTACAAAAAATATGGTCCAGCATGAGAATAGGGAACTTTATGGGCCATAAGCATCCAATTAGCTTGAGTTTTTCATCTTTCTCCTTCGGTGTCATTCCCTACAAAGTCAAAACACGTTAGATAGATACACTCTAATTGGTCTCTCTTCACCGGTTTGTACGCCACCGGGCATATCCAATCGCTGATTTGATGGTGATCCTCCGGATAACCATGGCATCCACAAAATGTCCTTTTATAAAAGTAACAAGAGATGCCCTTTCAAATAGGGAAGATGCTCTAATAAGAGAATCTACCCTAAGCCAAAACCAACTCAATTACAGCCAAACAATGCTCGTCTCTTTGCAGTGGATCTCATCACGTTGAGTACAATTTCTCTCCTCTTATCTTACCACGCATCATTTTCTGATGGCGCCAAATTGTCATAGAGGAAAAGACCCGCAAATTCATATCGAAGTTAAGTAGAATAAATGAAAGTATCTCTCCACTTTTATATTAAAAATGGTACAATACAAGTTTCACAATTTTCACATTGTTTGAATCTTTCTTTTTTTAAAAAAAAAATCATATAAAAGGGGGAAAAAAAACACTTACTCCTAAGTTGTCTTTTTGGTAAAAATGAATTTTTAGAAATTATGTCAAAGCTCAAGTTCAAGTATGTTAAATTTTTGCCATAGATAAAGATTTTGGTAAGAAATGCTTTCTTATATTTGGGGGTGAAATGATGTGTTAGGAATGGATAACAAGTATTGTTTAAATGTCACTTAAAAATCTTTTATATGGGAGATAATGTTGACTTTTGAGTTTTATAACATGATATCGATTGTGCTCAATTTTGTGGAGGGTATGGAGAATGAAAGTTCTATATAAGAAATACAATTTCTAAATGATATTTAGATATAACTTTCCTCCTACGATTGAATTCTTAGACTTTTTCTCAAATATTAGAAGATTAACTAAAAAAAGTTAGAAGTTTTTACTTTTCTCTGCAAACCTCAAGTGAGGAGGTCTTATAATAATTGCTTGACGAAGAAGAAGGTGTCATGAGAGTGCGGTTAAAGCGACCAAACCCTTGATTTCTGGGCATAACATAGCGGCAGAAAGGTATCCCATATACTGCTAATCAAGTGGACCCTTTATTGGATTTGTAGCTGTAAAGTTCGTACAATAAACAAAACCTAGCCCATTGACTATATGTATATACTACAGCTGCTAATTAATTATTACACATTGGACTAATGAACAATTTACTTGCATTATATTTGGAGATATCGGCTGTTAAGGTTTCGATTTATCCATTTTAACCACTAATAGGACAAAAAAGAAGATCATACTCTCTAAGTAAATCATGTTTTAAAAATCTGGATTAAAGTAGGATGGAGATGAGATGGGATTGAGATGGGATGAGGTAGAGGTGAGGTGAGGTGCGGTGCGGTGCGGTGCGGTGTAAGAAGCAAGCGGAGCAAGGAAGAGGCCCGCAATTATGCGGAGCATGAAATAGCGGGGAGCTTGACAAATCATCACCGCTTTTTGCCTTGAAGCAGGGGCCAATGAGAGGGCCTGCTTTGTTTGACAACGAGGCTAACGGTCTACCTTCGGACCCTAGGAATGGTTTACCCACATCATTGAAGGCTGTAGTGCTGTAAACCTTTGTTGGAACATCGTGGGCCCCATCCATGTGAGAACATGCGTGTGTTCCGTGTGTACGTGCGCGCACAACCACGGCCACTTAAATTAATGGATCTTTGTATGCACGCAGCGTTTTTGCGCTCATGCTGCGCGACCCCTACTCTCGCTGTCGGGACGCGTGCCCTCCTTCGATCATGGGGGGTGTTGTGATAGCAAAAATCCACCTACAAAAGTAAAAAATACATCAATTTATTATTGTAGGGAAGCATACAATCGAAGTCCGAAAAAGATAATGGAAAAATAATCTATAGCTATTTATGATTTTCCAATTTAAAAATTAATAATCTATGGCGATTTATGATTTTTCAAGTTAAAAATTAGTAATTATTTTTTGTTATTTTTAAATCAATTTGTATCATCAGTTTGAAGGTACTTTTTTTTTTCTTACTCACCTATTTAATTCATGCATTTGATTCTTGAATTTAAGATCAAAAAGACTCTATATTCTATTATTTAATATTGAACTGGTAGGTAATCGAAAATAATAAAAAGTATCTACTTATGAGCGACATAGAATATTAGATATAATATATTTGGTATGATAATATTGTTAATAAAATCTCAAATCATAGTTTAGGTATTGAGTTTTATTTAAACTTTCTGTGCCAAAGTGTTTATTAAAGTCAGGATGTTATGAAGGGGAAGGAACAGTATGTCGTCCTCGAGGCGCGTGAGGGGGGTCTTGGGTTTCCGTAGCGATGTGGATAAGTGCATGGTACATGGAGATAATTTATTTAGTCACAAAATCCATGTTCCATGTTGTCCTGCTACTGACAAACGGGTCAGCTGTGAAGGATTGCCGTAAGTCACGGGGGCGGACTTCTCCTGTTCACTCCTCTCTTTGTCAATCTCTTCATACCATTCATTTCTTTTCATAACAAAAATAAATCATTGAAATCATTGTAATCTACTTCATCAACGTATCTTTGACATGTTTTACTTATTATATTTTTATTTGAATAAGAGCTTATAATATTACTTTTTTTTTCTTTTCATCTATATATATATATATATGTATGTAAAATTGTTTAAAAAAATTAAATGAGATAAAGCCTTGAGCAATGAATTAGGTGTAAGACTAGCCACAAGAAAACGAGGGAAAAGAGAAAAAGAGGTGGAATAATCTCATACAACATGTCCGATATATCTTTAAAGTATCTTGAAATGAATATAATAGATATAGATATAAATATATAAAAGATATGGAGATAATGGCGTCTGAAAGATGAGACGTGAGAACAAAGACGAGAGAGAGAGAGAGAGAGAGAGAGAGAGAGAGTGAGAGTGAGAGTGAGAGTGAGAGTGGGGACCAGAACATAGTCGTTGACAATAAGGGCCCCACCAGTCCACATGACAGAAGAACGCCACAAATTAAGGTACGACTCATTCAAAAAGCGTCACAGAAAGTGAAATCTCTAAAACCAAGAAGGAAGCACAGCAAACCGGGACGCATGCACTTGAAAACAAACCTGTTTGGATCCCCCTTATTTTAAAAAGCATTTTTAGCATTTACTTTGAAGCTTTGGTTTTCATTCTCCTTCCTTCCTTCCTTCCTTCCTTCCTACCCGAAAGGGTAGAATGTTAAGCACAAAAGCGGAAAAAGCAACGAATCAGAAGAATTCTCTTTCTCTTTTTCTCTCTTTCTTTCAATCTTTCTCTCTCTCGCACACCATGAGCTTCAGCATGAGATAATGTCTAATTATTGAACGAGAACGAGATCTGTCTTTGAAGAGCCTCCCCCAATATCATATTTGAAAACTACCATGTGGAAGCCATGTGGGTGGAGCTTTTTACTCCTTTGCAGTAGCCCAACCCAAGCCTCCTGCCTAGCATTTTTCTTCTCCATGGGACCCTCCCCCCCTCCCTTCCGCCACTCACCACAGCATGTTTTCCGGATCCAGCCAATTCCATTCACTCGCGTCTTCTCAATTGTTCCATGACACTTCAAATCTATATATAATCTTACTTTATCATTCTAATTATCAACTTACTTTTACCCACCCACCAGCCCCTCCTACGCCTTGTTTACTAATTATCATCCTACAACTCATCAATGCTTTTATGCTTCTCCTATCCTACATAAACATCATCTTTTCTCTTACTATTTAAGGTAACCATGTTACAGATGTCTTAATTTTAATCCAGATGTTACAAATCTTTAAATTCAAGCATTCATCTTGTCTTGCAAACACAACAAAATTCCCCAGATTTTTCTTTGCACACTCATCATATCGGAATTATAAGATTATTTCTTTTTATAGCCATTACAAAAAAATTTAAAAAGGCTAAAAAAATTTTGTCTTCTCTCTTTTCCAACCAAAACTGGCCTACGTATCTTTCATTTATCATTTTCTACACCTTAAGTCAGAGATTTATGGATAACACTTGCGAAAAAGTTGAGTGAGCCAAAGTTCTTTCAACTTTTATTTTTTCTTAAGACTTCATCTCTATTACACTCATTATTGTAAAAAATTTCACTAACATCCCTAATTCCAAATAGGGGGCTCACACAACTATCCGCATTTGTTTGTATTCATTACATTGAGGGGTCTTTATTCTTTATATTAAAGATATATATGTAATTTTCTCCTCTTCTTCTTCTTCTTCTTCTTCCCCCCTTTTTTTTTTCTCTTTCTTTCTTTCTTTCTTACTTTTTTTTTTTTCCCTCGGTTCTCCGGAGGTCGGGCGGTGGGCCACCGCCACCATGTGCCTGCATGTGCTGTGTCGTTCTCTAAAAGGCCCACCACTCCCCTCCTTGGAGAACATAAATTGGTTTCTACACATTCTTCTTTCTCATTCCTCTCTTTTTCTCTCGCCGCGATTCTGATACGCCTTCTTGGATCTGTAGAGCTGCATCACTCCGCCATACTGGTTCTTCGTATAACTTCGTGTGATTTCCTCTCCTCTTGTGCAGTAGAAGAATTTCAGCAAGGTAAGGCTGCATTTTTTTTTTTCTTGTTCATTTCTCAACACGTTTGTTCTGCAAAAACCCTAGATTCTTTTTACTAAATTTCTGCGGTCTTTAGCTGTTAAGAAACCCTTAATCTTGATTGAAATCCTCGCAAATGAGATTTTTTATTTTTATTTTTCATTCTACAGAATGCACAATCTTAGCTCAGTCAAGCAAGAATTCCTCAAGACATGGATAATCGGTCTTCAAAGATGTACTGCTTCAAGTAGAAACATGAGCATCTTGGAGAGAAAGAAGGCTATAAAGTTGTCTGCAGACCTTGCCATGGCTTGGACAAGAAATGGGACAACTACATGGAGCCGTGCCCTCATTGCCAAGGCTTCAAGAGACGGTGATAACCGGATCCTCGCCAAGCGAATCTTGGGGCTGGAGTCAGAAATGCTGAATAAAGTTTCAAGCACGTCAATTATATGCCACAGGAGAATTAGAAGCAGGAGGATCCTGAAAAGGAGCCGTAGTGTCCGTAGAGTACGAAGAAGTGCGCCTCAAAAGGTTCTCGCTAACTCTATTGCAAAGAGGTTGGTCCAGAAAAGAACACATATTCTCAAGAGTCTTGTGCCCGGAGGAGAATTCATGGATGAGGTTTCTTTGATTGAAGAAACCCTAGATTATATTGCCTATTTGCGAGCTCAGGTTGATGTAATGCGATGTATTACCAGTGCTACCGAGCTTATGAATCGCTAAAGCGAGTAACGTTTTGAGTTATTTTTATATCTTTTTTCTTCTGTTTCATTTCGCAAGACTATATATGAAGGAGAAGATGCAGGTATAGTAAAGGCGATGTACAGATGAATCATATGTAAGTCAATCCAAGCTTTCGCTTCCCTCTTCTTCTTGCCATGGCTGATCTGCTTCTCTAAATTTGCAGTCCCATATTCCCTGTTTATGGTCGTTACTGAAAAGCCATTGCATTTTCTTTCTATCGTTCCATGTCTACTTTTTGTTGGTGGGGAATTCGTATTGACAACGCCACGCAAAAGGATTAACTTTTTCTCAAATACAAAGGGTATACAACACACAAGCACAGATACAACAGTAACATATCGAGACCCGATTCCGCCCTGCATGAAAGTAACTTCGGCTAGAGTGTTTGCAGCAATTATTAGGGTGATACGTCCTGAGATATATGTGTTAATGTATCAAAGAAAGAAATAATTAGTTCCCCCGGAGGAAGTAGGGAGGGATCGGAGCAAATTGGTGCATCTGCAACTTCAATTTGATAAGCTACCAACTGTGGGTTTCGCATTATTGATCTCTGTAAGAGAGCAAGTTGGTGGCTTGGTGCCTGACGTCCATAAGATAACTATGAACACACACCAGATTGCTCGTCCGTGCAGCCCCTTCCGGCATATACAGTATGTGATGATGACAGTAGAGCTGCAAGATGCTAGACATCAGTAGCTTGAAGTTTATGGCAGCTTCACATCCACACATACTCTTATCAGCATATTGTTTTGCAACTAATATCCCGCTATTGTCTTATGTCAGTGGCTCTTGGTGTTCTTCACATTGATTAAAAAAGATGTACGCTAATCTGGGTTGCTTGCTTAACCTCAACCAAATGTTATTTGAAGATTATTTTATTTTATTTTACATCACCATCTGCTCTCTTGATGTACACTAAATGGCATTTTATCTTCCTCCCAACAATCTATGCATTTTGCATAATGTGTTCGAATTCATGATGGAGAAGGCATTTAGTCGAACTGGATTTATCACACTTAAAAGTGTCACGACACAAAGATAGCCCGTACTAGAATTTTCAAGGTCAACAATAGTAGCCCCATTGGCAGGCGTTCTTAGCGAATTATAAGTTGGATCGAAAAGGTTGTGAGAGAATTAGGCTGTCAATTAAGGATACAACTGTTACTTTTAGCGTCTAAACCGCACCAAAAGGTAGATCACATTCTCAGGTATTAAACTTTCGTATAAAAATAGAAGTAATTCTGGGTCGCTGTCGTTCATTTATTACTTTTCCACTTCGAGCAGTAGCTTTCTAATTGCGGGGTGTTGAATTTAATACGGACAGTTACTTCTTGACAAAAAGTCCAGTAATTAGAGAGAGGAAGGCATTAGACTAAGATATATTTAAAAGCTTCCCTTGAGTCATCTTGAGTCCAGTAGAAGCAGAATGATAATGATTATTACTTTATTGATACTGCTTCTTAGCCTTCATAATAAGTATTAAGTCGCTACTACCTTCCTCTTACAAAAAGTTTGGAGAGCTATATAAAACCCTAGGGCTATTCTTTTGCTCGCCAGAAATTTAGAAGTATTATAAGCATAAAAGATCAATGTCCAAGCCCCCAGTTGGCTGTAGTTTTTGTCCATCTAGCTGTCTCATTTTGCCAACCAGCTAGCTATTTCTTCCCCGTTCTAAAGACTTCAACTTTTCCAAATTACTTATGCTGAGTGGACCTTTCACCTCTCACCTTTTCGTAATTGCCCCAGCTCTCCTGTTTCCGCAGGTGCTTTTGCATCCATCTAGCAGCAAAATAGCACTGACCTTTGCCTTTTTCTTTCCCCCACGGTCAGCCAATGAAGATTCGATTGATACTAAGGCCTCGTTTACCTTTGTTGATTTGCTTGGATGGTTGCCACTTAATCTTTATTTTTTCTTTTTTATGTTAAAAGTGTCCCCAGCACCGAAGATTGGACATGACAAGAAGGGGCCCAAGTCTCAGGTAACTCTTTCTCGGTCCTCAAATTCATTTTGAGCCTAAAATGGTTGCTTTTCTTAGAATGGTCACATCCTTGTTATTAGACTCCAGTACTATTCTGACCACAATGCTCTCTCTCTCTCTCTCTCTCTCTCAAGTTCGTCTTATCTGAAGGCTTGTTATTAGAAAGACAAATCAGTAAATGGCTTCCACATAGCAGCTCATATTGCAGTAAATCACCTCTAACATGAGTTTCTCTGAAGGGTGGCAAGCTTCCCTTCGGGACCTCAAAATGTTAAGAGCACTTAGCAATGGCAAGTTCAATAGGTTTTCTTTCTAGAGAACCACAATGTGGGCTCTGACGCATCAGAACCTGTCAAGAACAGACGTTCTTCATGTGCTGCCTCTAGATCCGGGCTCTATTTTTAATTCTGTCAATGACTAATTAACAACAAAAGCACCATTAGAGGCCGCCGATCTACTGCCACTAAGACTCTGGCTCAACTCTTCCCCGCATTCCCACTGCCACTCTGCTTTTCTACTATCCTTTTCATGTGTCTCATGTGACTTCCTCGTCGATGCGCCGTACAGGCACATGCTTGCATGTGTCCCATGCACCGTTCAGATCTCAACGTGCCCTTTAGAGAGGCCTGAGATCCCTCATGCGCCGTATACAGCCATGTGCGAATGCAACTCTTTTCGTTTAACAGGAGTCAACAGGTTTTGCCATGTGCGTGTCTTCAACCCGATCCAGCTTACTCCGGTGGAACTGAGGTTGACATTTGCGTCCACGCGCCACCTTCAGCTGGAGTCAACTGGGCCTTCACTGCCAGACAGACACTGCATATGCTTGTCTTTCCACACTATCGGGGTTCGGACAAATTCCAGCCCGATTCCGTGGTGGTCCATCCTGCTTCTGGTCCAGACCTTCAGATTTGTCTTACTTCGGCTTGCAGTCGACGCAGCTCCAATTCTATCCAAGCAAACGATTTCCATCCTCCTATCAAATTCAAATTCTTTGAGCATCAATTCATGATTGTGGCCTATGCCTTCAGACACACATGAAAAAGCCGGGAAGAATTCTAGCCACGAAATTTTTACCTCATTTATGACGATGAATTTCAACCCTCCAGGTTTCTAAGAGACCTCTTACTGATGAAACATTGGATGGTAAATAGAAAAAAGAAATGCTTGTTAATGGTGGCGTCAAAATTCAGGTTGCTCACAAAAAAATAAAGCAATCAAAGAGGAAGGTGAGAAGAAAAAGAACAAGACTTTTTTTTTTTTTTTTCTGAATAGCGGGATTTTCTTCAATGTTGTATATCACTCATATGTCAAACATGTATAATAGTTTCGGTACATAGTATATGGATACCATAAAGATTAAATCTTTGACCTGATCTAAGTGACTCATGATCCAGCGGGTTGGGTTGTCCAATATGTGACCTCAAGCCAGGCCACTTCAATGGGCCTCACAACATCACTGCAAGTTGTCATTGAGAATGCTCTAATAAGTTAGGGTTCTAGCAACGAATAAAAATTGTCTACAATGGAAACGTGTCCCGATAAGCCTAAAATGCTCACTCACTCATGAATTGAAAAGATACTTTGTCTATTTTAATATTACCTAAGGGTCATTTTATTCCCATGTGGGACTTTTGTGGTTAACAAATAGTATAAGTACATATATGTTTTTGTTTAAAAAATAAGTGACCATCATTGTAAGTTCAGTTAAACCTTTCCAAGCTTACAGAGACACCCAATGTCCTGCTAGATTTGAGGCCTTACCACGGCTACAATCTTTTCGATAGATCAAATGTCAAGTGCCAAGAATTATCTCAAGCAATATATCAAACAACAAGATATTTAGGTATGCGGCAATTATTCCTTGAGCAAATAAGGGGAAAAGAAGAAGAAGCTGTTTGGAATATCTCAAACAAGATCTGCAGGCACACGCTAATTCCGCCATTTATGTTCAAGGAAGAGAGAGGAGGAGAAAGAGGGAAAAGATAGAAAGAGAAAAGCAAAGATAGAAAAAAAAGGGAAAGGCTGGACAATATGCTACTGATCTCTATTGTTTATTTTAGCTGTGATCATGAGGGGACTCACTGTTTCGTTTGGTTGTCCGCAAAGTCACGTGAAAGTATCGGGAAAATCACTGGGACACATCATTGAGGGAGCCAAAAGCAAAACATAAAGAGAGGGAATGTGTTATGTGCAAGTCTCAAGCTTATCACTGGCAAAATTCCTTACCGGCGTGCCACAGCTTGACCCAGCCGTATGGCATTGTTAGGCCTGCCTTGTCAGAAAAGCACTGTCCTCTCTCCTGTAAAATGGCTAATGAACTGAACGAAAGGGCATAATTTTTTTTTTTTTTATCAAGATAACTTCCGATGACTCGATCCTGCCCTTCGAATGGTAGAAATGGAGTTCAAAGACTCTAAAAAATCCAAATATCCACCCTTGTAATCCAAACAGACATCTCAAAGGTACCATTTTGGCGGCCTGTGCTCTCAGATTTGTGCATGTAACAGAATGTTTAAATTACTTCTGCAAAGAGTCACGGCAGTTACAATAACTAGAATTGTTTACTGCAGTTTAGATGCTATTGGGATTTCGTCCACACTTGAAGTGTCTAGTCATATGTTTGGCCTTCTTAATGATTGAGATTTATCACCTCTTACCTACAAGTTTTAGGACAGACCTCTCAGTCTTTAACAAATGTAATAGACTTCCACTGCATAATATTATGTAAGCAACCTCCTTATATAGTTTATAATACTTTATTTCCCACATATCTCTTATATTTAACAAAACATTTTGTTGCGTGCTCAGTATTATATGCAAGATAAACTTTCTCATGTTGCAGCTGCAAATCAATGTGGTCTGATGAAGAGGTTTTTCACGAACTCATATGGAGGAGATCAGGATGTGATCGATGGATTACAAACTTTATCATGCTCCCGAAATATTCTTTCTTTGGACGCTGATCCCACAATTATGCATCTCACTCGCGACTTGGAAACTTGAAAGATAGATACGTAGGATAACATGTCAAAGTACTAAGAGGCCAAAATTATTGGGACATAATATTTCATTGATGATAGCAAAAAACAGAAATTTCAGAATTGGTTTTTGGATGACATGGCATTTTATTAAAGGGGAACCTTTATAGGCTAAATGCATTACTGATCAGTATGGGACTCCAGTTGAGATTATTAATCAATGGCAGAATAGTATGGCTTCACATTTCTTGTCAGCTATCAGTAAGCAGGTGTTCTATACTCTCAGTCACAGCTGGTGGATAGTAAATAAGGGTGAGAAGTTTTTCTGGACTCATAAATCACTTGATGAATTACTTTGGTTTATGTCCTCCGGTGATCATTAGCAATTTATTAGGAATGCGTTAGCAAAATTTTCTTTTATCGAGTCATGTCTCACGGCTTCTCAATTGGAACAAACATCGCTGATTTCTCTGAATGATGTGCAAAATCAGCTTATCTTTGAACAAACTTTTAATGAAAATTTCTTGACGACTGTGTTTATGTTATCTTTATATGGTTAATGAGAAGGTTGATTGGGCAGAATTTATATGGAATTCATTTGGAGGATTATGCATAATGGTCTTCCGGTTGTTGCAAATGTTCAGAACAAAGGTATTTCCCTTGCCTCCAAATGTCTTTGTTGCATTCATCATCATCCTAAAATGCTTAATCACATATTTTTTCATGATGAGCTACTAGTTTGTTGTGGCAAATGTTTGGAGAGTCTCTTAATATTATAGTTAGCAGGGATTCTGTGTTAGGTCTACTCTTTAATAATGATAACATTTGCATCAAGTGGTATCAAAGCCAGGTTTCGATCCTGGGACCTGTGGGTTATGGGCCCACCACGCTTCCGTTGCGAATACCACTTGATGCGAATGTTATGGTGGGCTTGAGCGAGCTCGGGTTAAGAAAATAACTAAAAAAATCATTTTTTTTTTGTGTTTTAGGGTTTTATGTGATAAAAGGTGAGTGTTCCTAGGGAGGAAGGGAGGAAAAAAGAAAATATAAAGAACAAAAATAACAAGATAGATGTTAATAAACTCTAAGATGTAAAGGCAATGCCACCAGTCAAAGACCACCACCAATCCTTGGCAAGAATTGGATAAAGGATGCAAAAGTTGATCACACAACTTTGGGGTTTTTATTCTCTAGAAAACAACTCTGCTTACAACTAAAACAATGTTTCCTTTAAATAGGCAGCTAAACCTAATTCTAGAAGGATCATGATAAATCAAGAATCCTTATAATTAAGGAAGTTTTAACAAATCTGGATTCTGACAAATAAAGAATTCTAAATAAATTAGAAATCTGACAAGTATGGAAACCTAGATAAATCAAGAACCTAGACAATTATGGAAAACCAAACAAAAAAAATATTCTCAGATAATAAATTAAACCTAAGAAATTAAGAATTCAACAACTACTTAAGAAACCCTAAAGATTGTAGAGATACTATGGAATATTCTTGGGCTGCTTCTTCAATCTTGGCCTTCTTAAACCCATTGGACTATGTTGTGGGCTTTTAATTTTTTGATATTGGAACTCATAATATATGGGCCTTAAGTGCATTTGCATCAATCTTCCTTTCTTAACAAAGATTTGTCCTCAAATCTTGATTGCTACTTTGGGTTTTATTGCTCCATAGATCCACAATTCAAGTTTGTGCACGCAAATTAATCTTTAACTCTAGCGGCCTACCCAAGTGTGTTGGTTCATAAATAAATGGCAAACTATCATTCTGCTTGGATGGAAGTCTACAACCTAAGTAACAATATGATCCAAACAAATAGTTGAAATTATGGAATGTTGTAGTAGCACCTTCATCAATTGTATTAAAAAGTCTTGGTGATTGTTGTTGACACATCGTCTTTTCATGATTTAACAATACAAATCCACAAATGAAACCACTATTCATGCTTAGTGCCTCTGAATTCTTCAAGTCTTAGATGAAACCTTGTGTTTCTTCTAACAAAATTTTTTCCTTTGCCTTGTTTGGTAATATCTTGTGCTTTGGTAGATCTAAACTTCTTGGATCTATCTCCTTTTCAAGCAACACATCTTGCTTTATAGGATCCAAACACTTTGGATTTGCATTCATAGTCATTGGTGCTTTAATTTTCAAAAGATCCAAACTTTCTAAGTTTTTATCTTTCTTTGACAACACCACTAGCTTTGGTAGATCCAAATCTTTTGGTTCTATTTCTGTTGACTTTGTTTCTTCTACTTGAACAACTTCTATGGCTTTCTTCCACGAAGCTTTTCTCTCATACCACTTTTCTATCCACATATCATAGTCTTCCTTGCAATAATTGTAGTTGTTTTATTGTTGGTACCTGGAATATGAAAAAACACAATCTTTTTTTGGTTACATTGTGGGTCTTGGCTTTGGGATTTGTTCATCTTGAGCACGTCAACATGGTCCTGCTTGAAATCTTTAGGCAAGAAGCGCCTTTTAAGTAACTTCTTCAGTTTCTCCCACGAACGGACCTTTTCCTTTTCATCTTGTTTTCTTTGTTTCTTAATATTCTCCCACCACAAAGAAACAAATTCTTTGTGATGAAGAACAACAACCTTATATTTCTTCTTATCATCATATGCTTAAAGCTCAAACACCCTTTCAATATGACATAGCCAATCAATAAAATCATTGGGATCAAGAGTACCTTTAAATTCTGGGATCTTGACATGTAAGCTATCATCATCTGGCCTCCAACTCCTCTGCTTTCTTTCATCTTGGTTGCCTTGGCAAAAGGCTTGCAACTTCTTAACGACATCAGAAAGTTGCTCCTTTACCTCGCCTAACTCAAGTGATAATATTTTGTTTCCAACTTCCCATGGTGGAAATGGTGAATAATGGCCACAATAATGTGACGAAAATTTGCCTTTCGAATTAAACATCTTGAGGAGAGCTCACTCATAAGAATAACCTAGGCTCTGATTACCACTTGATAAAACGTTATGGTGGGCTTGAGCGAGCTCGGGTTAAGAAAATAACTAAAAAAATCAATTTTTTTGGTGTTTTAGGGTTTTATGTGGGAAAAGGTGAGTGTTTGTAGGGAGGAAGGGAGGAAAAAAGAAAATATAAAGAACAAAAATAACAAGATAAATGCCAATAAACTCCAAGACGTAAAGGCAACGCTACCAGTCAAGGACCACCACCAATCCCTAGGCAAGAATTGGATAAAGGATGCAAAAGTTGATCACACAACTTTGGGGTTTCTATTCTCTGGAAAACAACTCTGCTTACAACTGAAAAAATGCTCCCTTTAAATAGGTAGCTAAACCTAATTCTAGAAGGATCATGATAAATCAAGAATCCTTATAATTAAGGAAGTTTTAACAAATCTAGATTCTGACAAATAAAGAATTCTAAACAAATTAGAAATTTGACAAGTATGGAAACCTAGATAAATCAAGAACCTAGACAATTATGGAAAACTAAACAAAAGGAAATATTCTCAGATAATAAATTAAACTTAAGAAATTAAGAACTCAACAACTACTTAGGAAATCCTAAAGATTGTAGAGATGTTATGGAATATTCTTGGGCTGCTTCTTCAATCTTGGCCTTCTTGGACCCATTGGACTATGTTGTGGGCTTTTAATTCTTTGATATTGGAACTCATAATATTGGGCCTTAAGTGCATTCGCATCATGATGGCTCTTTTTCTCCTTTGATTTCTAATAGTTCTACAAAAAGGTAAAATAAAAGGTGTTTAAATTAAAAGAAAATAGTCATGTCATTATCATAAAGGAAGAAAAAATCATCAACTCCATTGATGAAATTTTTAGCTCAAAATCTAAAAAGTTTTGGGATTCTTCATGTCTATGATTTTCAAATCTAACTTTATATTAATTCACCAACATTATGGGATGGTCTGCATTATGTTATGTTTGATTCTCAACTACAATAAAAATCAAGCTTTCTTCTTATTATTCTTCATATTGTTCTTTGTGTTTTTCATGTTTTTATTTTCTTATATTGTTATTCTTATACACTAATTTCTGCAATATTCTAGAGAAATTCTTGTTTTAACTACTATGAAGAAGTTGCAATAGAATAAGTGAAAAACACATGAAGTAAGAAGCACACGTTTGTGGGAATCACATTTTGAGATTTGATACTCACACTTGCCAAATGAATATGAATAACCTTTACACTATAAGTACAAAGAAGTGAAGAACCTCAAACAGGCCTAATCCATGTAATGGGTTTTGGCCCACAAATAAAAGCAAGCAATATAATAAGAATTAAAGGCCCACAAACCCCATATTTCAGAAGTTTCTTCCTTAGAATGAATACAGACGGTTGTTCTTCGTTTAAGAAGGAAAGTTTGGGTTACATCTTGTCGCTGAAGATGTCGCGTAGTTTGGTTTCTCTTTAGGGAAGAAAATCAAACGCGGCGCTGGAAGAAAGCCATGCCCGCTTGCCTTTGGTTCGGATTTGTCGTTGTTCTCATTTAGGAAGAGAAGAAAACAGCGCAGTAGAGGGCGAGCAGACGTGCGCAGGGGAGGCCTGCTCACCCTAGCTTACTTGTCGACATTGCGTAAGTGCTGACGTGAGACATGCTTCGCGCTGAAAAGTTGGCAAATATCTTCCTTTAATATGTTCCTCACCGAATAAAATTCTTTAATGCAAAAAATTGTGCATACTTAAACGACAATCATCTTTAGTCACTAACGTGTCACACTTTCCTGCAGGATTTGGTGTTTGGGGAATATGTCTTTGATGAAGTCACCGCCGTTGCTATTTAGTTACTTCCAGCTACGAGTTTTGCTGTCATTAACGTAGCTTTTAAGTTCTAACAACGACCACCGTGACCTTTTGTTCTTCTCGGCCAACTTCCTGTAGTGACAGCAATGTTTGTGGTAACAGCTATTAGTTGAAAAAACCTCTACTTGAAACAATTTTCTCAAATAGACGTAAATCACCCTAGAGAACCACTTGAATTCTTTCGCCCTTTTTGTTGCTACTCCAAACAAGCTCCGCCATCTCCATGATTTTTAGTCACTTTCTTACTGATTCAAACGTTTCCTGTCTTCACCTTCCTCGTCTTCAGATAAGTTCCCCATCTCCATGATTTTGAATGTCACTTTCTTACTGATTCAAAAGTTCCTGTCTTTACCTTGTCTTCAGATCAAAGATTGATGCTTGATATATATAAACCCAAGCTAAAAAGCACTGCCTACACTAGACTCTTGCAGGGTCCTACTGGTCATCACCACGCACGATTAAGAAGCACTAATTAGTGTTGGAAGCAAATAAATTATTTTCATGCCACATGAGTGTAATGAGTGAGACTTAAACCACATCTCCTGAGATCCACAGATTTATCAACAAAATAACACAAAGGAGACCCCATGCCCATTTCCTAGAAGCAAACAGCTTGATGAAAAGCTACTCAACTAATCTTCAAACCGCTTTTCAGTACAAAAAAGCTGATCTTCGTGTAGATTATTTAACAAGTAAATCACGATGGGTTATTCTAATGAAAGGATTGCTAACCTCAATCATACATGTCGACTTCATTTTCATCAATCATACATTACATGTCACCTTCCTTTTAATCAAGTATTCACATCAATCATACATGTCGACTTCCTTTTGTCAATGTTGGCCCAAGTGCATGCTCGGCCATGATGCCCCTCTTCCTTTTCTAGCCTGTTATGCTTGGAGGTGCTAATAATGTAGTGGCCCTTCGACAGCTCAAGCACTAAGCCCCCCCATTTTATCATCTCAGAACTCTTCATGCTTAGCTTGACTTTATGGTTTTCATTTAAAGGTACAATAGGATAGGGTCTTCTGCCTCTATTTTATAAGATTTTGTCCCCTGAGCTTCGATTCTTCTTTAGTGGTTCGCATGTGTTCTCCCTCCTGAATCTTTAGGAGACTCTCTGAAATCAAATGCTCCATCTAACTGTAATATCAAACTATCAACTTTTCCAAGAAAGTTTTGTGTATACACGGGAGATAGGAAAAAGTTGGGCACTAATCTTTATTGCCTCAATTCGACAAATCTAAACCTACTTTATGGAGAGCCCTGAGTTAGGTGCATCAATCCAACAAACGGGAATTATTTAGGGAGTACACTTTGCTCCCGTTGCAGCCCATCTAGATTAAGTATATTCGAGTCCGTACGAACCACTATATATATGGGCATTGAGAACCCACATTAAGGCATTGGCAAGATGGCCATTTAGGCATTCCAGTCAGGTAGAAATGCATGTTTAGGGATGCATATGGTT
This sequence comes from Casuarina equisetifolia, assembly GCA_028551475.1. Taxonomy (NCBI): domain Eukaryota; kingdom Viridiplantae; phylum Streptophyta; class Magnoliopsida; order Fagales; family Casuarinaceae; genus Casuarina; species Casuarina equisetifolia. The sequence continues at coordinate 14,002,525 of CM052356.1, forward strand.
GAATTTGGTAACATTTGGCTTATTGAATCGAGTCCGTTTCTTAGATAATTACATATAGCTGCTAAGTTCATGGCTTCTAGTGTCAATCCAACGCCTTCGAATGCACATCCCGACTCTATGGATTTTCTTTCGCATGCATGGTGCAACTTTGCGGTGCAAGCCTTGCAACCGGAGCTGGCTGACGGATCGCTCGTTGTCCTTGATAACTCAATCAAGCAATTTGAAAGCAACTCCAAATATCCTCTGCTGGTAAGGACAATAGCTACTAGTTGTTCATCGTAAAAGAAAAGAAAAGAAAAAAAAAAAAGGTTTGCTTTAAAGGCTATCTTTGAGATCCACTTCTTGGACCAAGAGAAAGTGATTTAAGATACTTTTTTAACTTGCAGACAATAGACAAGAGCGTTGAGATGGACGATACAGATTTTCAGTCTCTACCACCGTGGAAATCTGATGATGTGAAGGTAACATCATCTGCGTCATGATACCTATGTACTGTCACTTCAGGTTTCATAAATGATGGAGATTTTCATTATATGTTTTAATCATTCTACAGTCGTGGATATGGATGCAGCAAGCAATGCACCCAGAATTAAACTACAACAGTTATTTCCAGAAAAAATGGGTAATCAATTAGACTATACTTGAATTCTATTTCCTTTTGATTATAAACTGCCGCTAACGAGCGTCCGCGAGCAAGATACCCTTTTTTGTTGGCTTTTACTTTATCCCTCTGAACTTTTTGGATTCTATAATCACTATTTAGTTCTTTTAGCACTGAGGAGAGAATAATTATTTTTTGGGGCAAAGGACTTGTTTTTCAAACAACAAAAATACTAACCTAATATTTTTCGTGCAGTTGCCATGGAAAATAGTTCCATTCAAGAACGTCTCAATGAAGAAGTGGTTGAAAGAAATAAAACTAAGGCGCAAAGAAGCAGGGAGGCTTCGAAAAGCTGAAGTACAAGCGGCAATATCAGTGGCCGGCGTGGCGGCGGCACTCGCGGCCATTGCTGCTGAAAACTCTAAAATGGATGAGTCAACCACCGCCAAGGAAGCAGCAGTGGCCTCTGCAGCTGCCTTGGTTGCAGCACAGTGCGCGAAAGTGGCGGAAGCTATGGGGGCCAAAAGGGAGCAGCTCAGCAGTGTGATAGGTTCGGCCATGAGTGGTACAAACGCAAGTGACATCTTAACACTCACAGCGGCAGCTTCAACATGTAAAAAAGCTATTCTTCTGTCGTAGCTCTTGGTAGATAGGGATCAAATTGATCTTGCTTATGCATGATGGAGACAATTGGGCTTTTAGGAACATCACGTTTTCCTCCAACGGATTATACCTTTTGGGAATAAGCCTGCAGTTGGGCTTCGTTAAACAGGATTTAGATGATATTTGGTCTCAGCAGTAAAAATCAACCACTTATACATAAATCTTATATTTCGTATTATAGTTTGTAGTCTTTGAAGGAAGCAGGTGAAACTCAATTTTTGTTCTATAGCTTTGAATGGATAATTATTATTATTTATTTATTTATTTTTCTCTTTAAGTTTTTTGTTAGGGAAGAAAAGTGGTTAGCCGAGCCCGAGCTCCCCCAACGTTTTCTATAGTCAACGTCTGAAACAAATTTGATTCCAACAGAAGATCAAATCCTTGAAAATTTTGATGGCAACCATAAGTGGCGTATTGTCTGTTGCTGACTGCTGCAGTTTGATTGTTTGTTAAAATTGATGCAGCACTAAAAGGCGCAGCTACTCTCAAGGCGAGATCAGGATGTAAGAAGAGATTAAACGGGAGCGCTCCTGTGCTGCCTATCGAGGACACCAATGAGTTGGACTTCAATTTTGACAAGTATAGAGCAGTCCTTGCAAAGGGTTTCGAGCTCAGCGTCGAAACACCAGAAGGTATGTACAACTAAAATCATTATGTAAAGGTAGGAAAGGATAATACATACCGCACCTGGTCTTTTTGTCTTTCAACCCTGGAGTTCTTTCCGATCTATTCTTTCTCAAACTCATTTGTGCATTTGAACAACGTGTAAACAGGGAAGTACTCGGTGAAAACAGTGTCAATCATCCTGAACAGCGAAGCCAAGGTTTGACACCTATGCCAATTTCACTTGCAGCTGCTTGGCTAATATTTTGCGAAGATGTAAATTAGCTGCAAAGCACTTTCTGCTGACTTGCTTGGAATGTTATTCTTGAAGAATTTCTATTACTTGAGGACCTGGTTTGTAGTTGTGAAGCTATAGGAATACATCAGGCTCTATTTCATTCAGATAGCTTCTTTTTGTGCTTACTTGCAGCCTGCTTTAACCCGTTAATTCTTGTTTCAACTTTACAGGTTATTCTTCAAATAAGAAAGCACAGTCTGTGGACGCGTAAGAAGGAAAGTATGTCTTCCTTTTCTTTCCTCCTTTTTTTTTTTTTTTTTTTTTTAACACCCCATCTTTTTGCTTTTTACTGGAAATGTTATACTTCGTATGCTTTCTGATAATTACTTCAGAGTTTTAAGTATTGCTTTTGAGCTGTTATGAAGATAACACCTCGGCAATCTCCAGATAAAGTATTTCTATTAAATTTCGAGAAATCGCTTTAGTCACAAAAGTTTAAACCAATGGTGGCAGATAATTATAGTTATTAATCAAAATGGAATTGGTTTAAGGTATTGTGCTGGATCTGCATGCGGAACTGTATAAAGATTCAGAAGCTGAGGATACCAATACATGTTATCTGATCGTGTTAACGACCAGTAGGGGGACATTCAAGCTAGACATGGGCGACGATTATCAGCGCTACAAGACATGGACCACGACCATCAATCATATGCTGATGCTGTCCACTTCCTTCACAAAATATGAGCTTCAATTTTACAAAAGTTAATGCTACTGTATGTTTGAAGTGTTGTAACACTTTGCATGTGTACTTAATTTGTGTAATTATTGTAACACAAACTCTATTGTACTCATGAATATTCAGCTGAAAGGCCCTTATATGAGCAGTTATTATGCGAGTTGCTTTATGATCCCCACTCTTCCACCATACGATGTTTAAATTTGAGTACTTGGATGGTGAAGGAAGATGAAACTGAGGTTGCTAAACCATTTAGTGTAGGAAGAGAAAGTTGGAGATCTAGCATGAGAAGATTCACAACCCGATACAAAAACATTTTTGGCACTGATGCTGTCCAATACATGGATGCGATTAGAATAGGCAAATTAAAATCATCCAGGAATCAGCTTGCAAGTAATCATAGCCAAAACAACAAACTAAAGCAACGAACTTGGCTGAGAGGGAGATCTGATTTTGTATTAAATTTCGACAGTGGAAAATCGAAGTGTTGATGCTGCAGGTTTACAGGTGTATCGTTCAGAAAAGGTTGGCTTCATTTAGATATTGGTAATAGGCCTATAGGAAGAGTACACGTGCTATTCAGCCAGGAACAAAATTTATTTCATTCAGGAAAAAGAAAAGGTCTAACCCTACTAAAATTGTGGATCTGCAATGTTTGGCTGCACACAAAATATCGAGTTGAAAAGCCACTGCATAAGTTAAAAGATAGATAATGAAAACGTAGACTGCTTAGATACCATGAAACATGCTCTACTAAGCGTCATAGAAATCCGTGAGGCATCTGAGGACATGAACTTGCACTTGCAGCTTCATTATATGCTCCATTGTCTTCAAGAACAAAGTTGCAGCATCCACCCCCTCGCATCCAGGAACAATACTTCGCAAAGTATCAAGATTTCTTCGTCTTTGTGCTGCAACTCTAACAAGATTCAACTTCTTTCTGCCCGTCGAACGAGCTGTCTTCATCTTCGGGAAACCTTTTCTGGCACGGAACATAGGAGATCTTCCCGTGAATAGAGAATTTTCAGGAAACCATGATGACTGGAGAGGTTTTATAGGTGAGTTTCTCTCACTGGGGACAGCGCTGTAACCTTCGTTTTGATTGTAAGGGAGAAAGGATGATGGCTCACAATATGCTGCGAAACATAGAAAAGATGGACCCGATGGTTATTAAGGTCTTTTCAGTGTGTCCCTTGGCGCCAGCTGCTGTCCACAAATGTACTGATCAATCCAAATCAATATGACCAAAGAGCCTGACAATATATATGTTGTGGCAGACCCAACTTTAAGGAAGGTGGTTGTCTATGGAGAACCTGTCTCTCCTATTTTATCCTGAAACGATTTCCAAACGGCAAGCTTCTACAAGCACTGTACCTCATTCATTTCAAGATCATGTATGGAGATAGTGAGAGAAAAATGAAATTTAAGATTAGATTAGCATTTTCGAGGTTGTCTATATGGTATAAAATTCTTCACCTTAACCTTATCATTTATTTGAGTCAGAAAATCTAAATTTTTTTGGTTATTCCCTACTATTTCTCACTTCAAGAAGGCAATAGTTGCTTGTTGATAATCTAAGTTCCCTGACGTATGGTCTACCGTTTTCACCAAGAAAAGGGGATAGTTGGTTCTGAGATGCATGAACTGGTTTATGCAACATCTTCTGCAACATCATCACTTTGACGTTGAAAGTGTCCCGCTGTGTCCAACTCTGCATGGTATGCGGGAGGAAAACTTCCAGACTACAAAACGCGAAGTCATGGGAGCTCTCGTTCTGTTCGTAAGGACGAAAGTAAATTCTCAGGAAAGGACAACGCAATGTTAGGTTGGTGGGCTTGTCTTCAATTTATGTTTCCTGATCTTGTTTCTTCCTCTGCAATGACATGTCGTTTTCATTTTCCAAAGCAAGACTTGGTTCTCCTAATTTCAGATAAAAACTATCCAGGCTTCTTTGTTCTCTTGCGACCGGCCCCCATCAACTTGTACTATTCGTTCTCAAGGAGTATGAATCTTGCCATGTCGAGTCTCTTTCCATTGCTGATGTGCAGCAAGCACGGTGTAAATCTGTGGGCTGCTTTTGCCGGTCTAGCAGGTCCCAACTTGTATAAAGCTGGCACGTTGAGTAGTGCCAACCGATAATTTGTCTGTCAAACTTACGTGTATTAGAGGCCATTTCTGACTCCATTCATGAATCTTGTGTTCCAATATCTTTCCTTCTTTATGCGTCTTTTCTGAACTGCCAACCACAAGTTGGCTTGACGTCAGGTTTCAGGCCAATTCGCTGATGCCTTTTAAGGCCTGGCAGCGTCAGCTGGATAGATAAGCTATGTCCTCGATGATGGGCAAAGTGCGGCTAAACCCGGTGCCCTTAGTCGGCCAACTTGCAGTAGCAAGTGTTCTATCTCATTCAATGATAACTGGAAATAGTGTTATCATTCAATGATAATATTGCACATGGAATTTGTAAGATACATTTCTTCTTATAATCAGACTAGAAATGGAATTTGAATCTGCAGAAGCTTGAGTCATTTGAGAAGAAAAATTTCGCCTGGCTAGCAGACATTTTTCTTTTAGACAGATATTTCCATATGCTTGATGCTGTCAAGAAACTCCTATGCATTTCACTGCTAAGACCTTTTTGCTGCAAAAAATTATCAGAAACAAAACTTCGTTCACCATGCGTGATGGCTTCTGCTTTGTGTATTCACCTACCCGAAAGCAAAGATAGGGTGACGAAAAGAAGGAGATTAAAAGAAACATCTGTATTGCTTGGCTTCTTGCTCTTTTAGAATTAGTAAGTTAGGAGCTATGTGCCTACACTAAACCTATTTCTTCAGAAAGATTTGGAGGTTCAATACCAAATCTCCACTTGCAAGACCGTAAAATTCTGCAAACACAATAGTGCTACAGGGGCATATGCGAGGAATAGATGAGAAAAACGACTTATAAAGTTTCCACTTTAATTGAACTTGTGAGGATATACTAAAACACCAACAATGTATTTAAATCACAAGTAAAATATGCAAATATCACAATCAATACAAAAGAATTTCTACATGGAAAACTTCTTCCAATGTGAAAGATAAAAACCATAAGACCAATCACAGAATCTATCCAAATCTCCATTATATAAATTGTTAAATTTACAATTCAATCAAGTCCTTAACAATAACAATAGGACAAATATTTATTGATTCAATAATAATAAAACCACCAATTAATAATAAAGAACAAGTTATAGACATAAACTTAACCAAGAAAAGTTGGAGAAATATCACCCATATTTTCAACCAAGATTTGCTGATTTAAAGAGGTCCAATGACGATCAACCGTTCATAATGAAGAACACCAAATTCTGAACCTACTAACAAAAAATCAGTTCAATTGGACCACAGATTGATGTTGATGAACGTTTGATCAACTGTTGCGCAAAACTTCTAATTCTTGTAAAATTCTACTCTTTTTATTTTTTCTCTCTCTTTTCTTTTTAACTGGCCACTCACTTAAAGGAAAAACCTATATTTTTCCTTTTAAACCTTAGAACTACATTATCCTAATAGGATCCAATAATAAGTCTAGAATATGGGCTGGACCAGCCTAATAATTCTCCCCCTTCAACCTAAATGAGGGAAATTCCATATGTCCATTTTTCAAGCAAAATCTAAATCGGCCTCATGCCGACAAAACTCAAACTTTTCTCACCAGAGTGCCTTTGTCATCATATCATAACTATTATCCTTAGTATGTACCTTTTCAAGCGCAACTTTTTTGGTTTCGATGATATCTCGTATCCAATGATACCTTACATCAATGTGCTTTGATCTTTGATGAAAAGTAAAGTTCTTAGCAAGACGTATAACACTTTAACTATTACAAAATAACATATACTTTTCTTGCACAAAACCAAGTTCTTTTATGAATTTCTTCATCTAAAGCAACTCTTTACATGCTTCCATTGCTGTAATAAATTCTGCTTCTGTTGTAGATAGAGCAATACATTTTTGTAATCTTAATTGCCATGTCACAGCTCCTCATGAAAACTTAATCAAGTAGCCTGAAGTAAATCTTTTATTGTCAATATCTCCTGCCATGTCAGAATTTGTATATCCTACAAAAATAGGCTTATCACTCCTAAATGAAAGTTTCAAACTAAAAGTGCCTTGAAGATATCTTAGGATCCACTTCACTGCATTCCAATATTCTCTTCTAGGATTGGAAGTGAATTTGCTAACTACTTCTAACTGCATGAGCTATATCTAGCCTTGCAAAAATTGCATACATTAAATAACCAATAGTCGAAGCATAAAGAACTCTTCTTATAGGCTTGCTCTCCTATAAACTACTCAAATTTTCGATACCATTGTCTCAATGCCTGTTTTAAGCCATATAAACTTTTTTTAGCTTATAAACATAGTTTTTTTTTTTTACCTTTTTCTTTAAAACCCTTTGGCTGCTCTATATAAATTTCTTCATTTAGGTTACTATGAAAAAAAGTAGTCTTTACATCCATTTGCTCGATTTTAAGATTAAGACTAGCAGCCAATCCCAAAACCACTCGAATTGAGGACATTTCACAACATGTGAGAAATTTTTATCATAATCAATTCTCTTTTTCTAACTAAAACCTTTAACAATTAGTCTAGCTTTGTATCAGGGTTGTGAAAAGTTTTCATCATGCTTTAATCGATAAATCAACGATTCTTTAAATCTTTCTTGCCCTTAGGCAATGTCACCAACTCAAATGTTTGATTATCATGCAAAGATTTCAACTCATCTTGCATTGAATCAACCCATTTTTTCTTATTCACATCCTCTGCTGTTTCTTCAAAGCTTTCAGGCTCACCTACATCATTCAATAATACATACTCCTTAGTAGAGTATCTAGAGGATGAATGGCGATCTCTAGTAGACCTCCTCAATGGTGGAATTAAAGATGGATTCTACTAAACATCAGCAACATTATTTGTATAAGTGTCATTATTATTTGCATCCTGTTGGTCATTATGAACATAATCCTGAATATCATGTTGAATATCACTTTCAACTTGTTTTGACAACTATCTCTGTAGATCATTTGAAGGAATTAGATTAATATCAATACCAATCTTAGAACCTTGTGACATATTCTTCTTATTTAGGCCAATATCTGTCATATTTTAATTTTCAAAAAATACAACATCACGACTCTTCACAATTTTCTTCACAGCTGGATTATAATACCTGTAGCCAAATTCATTATAACCATAACCAAGAAATATATACTTTCATGTCTTGACATCTAACTTAGACCTCTCATCATTTGGAATATGAACAAATGCTTTACAACTAAATACTCCGAGATAGCTATAAGAAATATCATTGTCAAACCAAACTCTATTTGGCACATCACCATCTAAAGCAATAGTTAGAGATAAATTGATAATATAAGCTACTGTAAGTAATGTCTCATCTCAAAATGTCTTTGACAGGTTAGCATTTGAAATCATATATTTGACTAATACCTCCAACCTAAATGAGCTAGAATGAAACTCTTTTCTATTTTCTAACTAAACAATGTGTACACTTCTTAAGTTTTGCACTCTTAATCCTAGATAACAAGTTCTTCTTTGCCAACACATTCATGTTTTTCTCACTCATGTGACTTAACCTTTTATGCCATAAAGCACTTGCATTTTCATCTTCCACTACATTACAAATATTTTTAAAAATCTTGGCCTTAAACAAATACAAAGAAGACTATTTCTTGCCTCTAGCCATAACTAATGAACCCTTAGTAAGTTTCTATTGTCCATTATTGAAGATATTGCAAAAACTGTCATTACCAAGTTGTCTAATAGAAATCAAATTCAAGCAAATTTCTAGTACATGTCTAACATTCTTAAGAATCAACTTAAATTCATTACGAGTATCTAAGCATACATCTCCCATACCTATAACTTTAGCTAAACAATCATTACCCATCTTCAATGTGTCAAGGTTTCTAAGAGTATAAGAAGTAGAGAACTCCCTCTTGGAAGTAATATGAAGAGAAGTACCATTATCAATTACCCAATTTGTCTCATTACTTGCAAAATTCACATTATCGTCATAGCACACAATAACAAGTTTATTAGTAGCTATTGTAACTCGATCATTATCATTATTATCCTTCTTCTCATCATTTTCATTAACTTTGTTCTTCACATTTCTACCTTTACCATTCTTCTTTTCATTTTTCAGCTAGAAGCAATTTTTCTTGATATGACCCATCTTGCCATAATGATGGCACTCTACATTTTTATGCCACGATCTAGACTTAGTTCGACTTTTGTTATTATCTCTCAGACCTTTACTATGACTTCTCCCCATGTTTTTAATAACCAAAGCTTCAAAACGAGATAAAAAATCCTGACTCTTCCTTCTCATCTCTTCATTCAAAATAATAGTCTTAGCAAAATCCATAGTGATAATACCATTGAAAGCAGAGTTATTCATTGACATACAAAATGTTTCCCAAGATTCTGGTAAAGTACCAAGTAACCAAAGTCCTTGTACTTCATCTTCAAATTTCATATTCATGCTTGAAAGTTAATCTAACATTTCTTGAAACTAATTCAAGTGATCATATATGGATTGCCCATCTTTGTATTTCAAGCTAATAAGTTGTTTTATCAAATACATCTTATTATTTCTAGTCTTTCGAGTATATAAGGATTCAAGCTTGTTCCATAGAGTTCAAGCATGTGTTTTTTTACTAATGTGATTCAAAACATTCTCATCTACAAATTGTCGAATGAATCTGCAAACAATTTTATGCTCAAGAGTCCAATCGACTTAACGCATGTTGTTTGGTTTTGTTTCACTAAATACCGGTAAGTGCCAACACTTCACATAAAACAAACTAATCATACTGTTAGTGCTTAGTTCCATCATTCAATCAAATCCAAAGAATAAAACAACCAGAACCTAGCTTTGATACCACTCTGATGGGAAAAATGACTTATAAAGTTTTCTACTTTAATTGAACCTATGAAGATATACTAAAACACCAACAATGTATTTGAATTACAAGTAAAACATGCAAATATCACAATCAACACAAAAGAATTTCTATGTGGAAAACTCTTCCAATGTGAAGGATAAAAACCACGGGACTGATCACGGAGTCCACCCAAATCTCCAATATATAAATCATTAGATTTACAACCCAATCAAGTCCTTAACAATAACAACAAGACAAAGATTTACTGATTTAACAATAATAGAACCATCAATTAATAGTGAAGAACAAGTTGGAGACATCAACTTAACTAAGAAAAATTGGATAAATATCACCTAGATTTTTGACCAAGATCTATTGGTTTAAAGAGCTCCAAATGACGATTCAACCATTCACAATGAAGAACACCCAATTCCAAACCTACTGACAGAAAATTAGCTTAATCGAACCACAGATCGACCTTAATCAAACGTTTGATCAACTGTTGTGCATGGCTTCTAATTCTTGCAAAATTCTATTCTTTTTCTTCTCTCTCTCTTTTATTTTTGATGACCACTCACTTAAAGAAAAAACCTATGTTTTTCCTTTTAAACCTTAGGGTTACATTACCCTAATAGGATCTAATAATAAGTCTCGAATATGGGCTAGCCAACCTAACAAGAATAACCCAATAATCTTCCTTAGTGTCTTGGGGAATATGATTTAGCCATCTCCTTTGGTGGTGTAGAAGATACAATGTTTCATTGCCTTGGAATTTGAAGGTGGCACCATCCTTGTTTTAGAGAACAATGATGAAGATCCTTCGTCCAGTTCTCCATACATTAATGATATCCTATTATTCTTAAAAGATGAAAAATCCCATATAGATATGCTCAAATAGTTCTATGAATTAATGCAAAGATATGAGATCATGCTGTCAAAAAGAAAAATGATAATCAATGTGCCAAATGTTGATTTTCTTGGGATGAAAATCTTGAAAGATAGATATGAACTGCAACCCTATGTGGCTTCATAGTTGCTCAAATTCCCCGATGCAGATATGACAGTGAAGTAGGTATAACAGTTCTTGGGTATTATTAACTACATGGCAGACTTTATTAAGAAAGTAGCTGAATACACTACACCGTTATCTCAATTATTGAAAAAAGAACCCCCAACATGGAATCCTGATCATACCAGATGTGTCAAGACATTAAAAGCACTAGCTCAAAAGCTGCCACCACTCTAAATTCCAGATAAAGGTAAAAGAGTACTGCAGACTGATGCCAGTGATCTTTATTGGGGAGCAATCTTACTAGAAAAGACCGATGGCAAAAGAAGGATTTATGGATACAAAAGTGGCGCGTTCAAAGAATCTAAGCGTCATTATCATTCCACTTTCAAAGAAATTTTGGCAATAAAAAAAGGGATTAAAAAGTTTCAATTCCATCTTATCAGTTACCAGTTCTTGATTGAAATGGACTGTTCATCATTCCCAAAGATGTTAGAGTTCAAGCAAAAAGGTAATCCCCCAACCCTAACTGTTACCACATGAGCTATTTAATCCTTTCTTTTTCAATGAAGACGAACATGTAGACAAAACCAAAATTCTATTTCCAAAGCATTATCGACTCTATCTCAGGAGAGCACATGCTTTTGATTTTATCACTGATGAAGATTTCCAAATGGAGACTTTTAAAAATTTAAATTTTTCATATCCTCCAAATCCAAAATCCTATGACTTTCAGTTTGAAGCTGTTGAAGAAAAGTCTGCACCTAAGATCGTGGCTAAAGAAATCTGTCTCACAAATCAAGAAGGAATATGGGCATGTGAAATTAATCATGAACTTTGGGGACCTGATATTGATGTGGAAGATCATAATTTGGACAACCTGTTAGAAGCTTGATGAAGATCTGATGCTAATCCAATGGGATTCTCTATGTATAATTAATAATCTTACTTTTGTGTGGTGTGATGTGTGATAGTCTATGATAGTGTATGTAAGGACTCCATGTAGGATTCCACCTTTGTAAAAAGTTAGGTAGTCAAAAAGCAAATTTTGAAAATAGGATGCCATTTTGAAAATTAAGTTTACCTAAAAATAAAAGTAAAAAAGTTAAGTAAGTCTTGTAAAAAAGTTAATTGTAAAACCTCTATATATAGATGACACTAGTCAAAGATCATAACCAGTTCTGATCCAGGAAAAACTGAGGAGACCGTAACCAGTTGTGACTGAAATTTCTTATCACTAGGTTGCCAAGTGCTACAAAGATTACCCAGGCAAGTAAGCGAGCTAATCCTGATAATGCGGAACAGATATTAGACAAGAATGTCTCAAGATTGTTCAAGCTTTTAACATGGCAAAGGGGAAAACAAATGATTAGTTAGTTGATCAGTCTGGTCACGGCATCCCTGAGGCTACTAAGTAAACACAAAGAGGGGGTTCTCTGAACCAAAATGAAGATTAAACCATTTAAGGAAGGGGTTCTAAGAAGCTTAACCAGTTTCAAAGACCACTTCTAACATAAACAGAAGTTGGGGTTATCAGCTCATTTTATTCCACGGAAAGGGCCACCGAAGATGGAGCAGAAAGCTAATGACTGTTTTTTCGCTGCTGAAAGTCACCGAGTTCAGATCATCTCTTACACTGGATGAAAAAATATTAAAGACGATCAAGAATTCCACTCTGCCTCGTCTGTAGGATGGAGAATTAAGCATGAGAAATCATTCAAAACTCAGAATAAGAAATGTTTAATCATCTAACTCTCAGATTAACTTGTCCAAATGAAATGTTAAAGCAGAAATGCTCCGAGCTTATTCTATTGTGGAAGTTAAAGTGTTTCCAAGAGCAGATAACAGTAATCAATGTCTAGTTTCGAATATATATTGGGCATTTTACCATAGTTTCGTTAGTAAGTAAATTTCTACAGCTTCATATAGCACCAAGCCTATCTGAAAACCCTGCTTATGTCAATGCCAAAGGAGGAGGTGGCATAAAAACGCGATACTAGGGAAGAACCTCGTCCGCCCACAACAGCCTGAAAACTAAGCCCATCCTCACAGCTCCTATTCGTGCTAGTCGCGCTTCAGTCTAATTTCACAGCCCATGTCAAATGCCCAAAAGACAAACCCTTATATTTAATGTCACCTCTCGTGTGTCAAATGCTAGATATAATGAAATACCGCATTGTAGTAATATAAACGTAGACCGTACATGATTACCATGAACCACGAAGTATCAAGTCTCAAGAGAGCAAGAGCTTTGTAAAGGACAGCAAACAGTATCGGATGCAAATAGCTACGAATCCCCTTCTTCCACTCCCATGTTAAATGCCCATACCTTCCATTTTCAACATGCAGAACAACCAGAAACCAATGATTACTATGCCATTTTGAAACCATGTTCACTGCTTCAAAAAACGAGATAAACAAAAAAACATAGGACCCGAATTGAAGATACCCGAAAGCGATGCGGTGAGCAACTTCAACTTCAAGAGCCTGCCAATGTTCATCCGGGTTGAAATAGGTCTGCACCAACAGGGCATTGACCACCCTCCCAAACTTCAAGAGCCGATTTCGCGGGCGAAGACAGGACTCAAGCTTCATAGTTGGGGCAAAGTACTGGGATGCTGCTATCGGTTAGACTGATGAACTCACAAAAGCAGAATTGGAAAAAGTCAGATACCTCGTAAGATATACAAACATATATCTTCGTAGCAGATATGTATGTGTGTTATTATAGATTTTAGTTAAAAGTATCCTATCCATTTATCTTTTCTTGCTTTTTTCAATAATATAAGGCGAAGGTTTGAACCATAGGTTAAAAATACTAAAATTCTTTTACATTTAGATCTATTAAAAATTTGAAGAATTTATATATATATATATATATATATATTATTTTTATTATTTTTTATAATAAATATATCTAATCTTATTATTGTTATTAATAAAAAGTAAAAGTAAAAACCGACTGAGACCATTTTAAGGCTCTGTATTGTTTTCTTCTCCCATACGAACAAACAACAGTTATAACTAACCATGTCCCACCCTCCAGTAAAAACCAGTACTAACGATTTGGGCATTATTCCGAAGGAATCAACGATATCTCCTCTCCTCTCCTCTCCTCTCTCCTCTCCTTCAGACAGCAAGCCTTTTTACAACAGAAACTAAAACTGTCGACACTACTGAGGGACATCGATACAGCGAGAATGGGGGGGAAGGGAGTAGTTTCTCTTTCTCTATTTGGGAAAAAATAGTTCAAACTCCATTATTGGATTATATTTTCCTCTCTCTTCTTTCAGGCTGGCTGACGGGCGGGCGAGAATGAATTCAAGCATAGAATGGGCAGAGGAGACGACAGAAATTTGCATTCCTCTACAGCCTCAAGTTAACTCAGACGGTCTGTGGACGAATCCCACCTCCGCCTCATATCTGACAAACTTTTCCTTGCCACTGATTGAATTGCAGATGATTGCCATTTTCAGCACCACCCAACTCTCCCATTTGCTTCTAAACCGCATCGGGATTCACAAGCTTGCCTCTGAAATGGTGGTATTTGCCCTCTCTTTCATTCATTCTCTTATTCTTATACGTTCATTATGTATACTTGTCTGTGTCTTCTTCCTTGTACGTACAAGGCGCTACATCATCATAGTGATGAAATCCTCCCAGAGACAACAGCAACAACAACCAGAAAACAAAAAAACAAAAAAACCAAAAATATATATATATATATTCATTAACTGAAGATTTCGCTGTAACATATGTGATTTCTATGAACGAACCAGGCTGGCGTAATCTTGGGTCCCCAACTACTTGGCCGCATAAAAAATTATGACAAGTTCTTGTTCCCTGTTCTAAGTCAGGAGCTGCTTGGTACCATTGCTTCGTTAGGCTACACATTCTTCGTATTTCTAAGTGGAGTAAAAATGGACATCAGCATCATATTTAGAACTGGAAGGAAGGCCATGTGTATTGGTGCTATGGCCCTCTTGATGCCTTTCACACTTGGCATGGGAGTGCAAAAAGCTCTCGGCGATCACTGGAATCTAAGCAGCGCAGAAAGACTGAAAGTCATCTTGGCAGCGGCCATACATTCTTTTACTCCGTTTCCGGTCATCGCTTGCCTTCTGAGTGACCTCAAAATCCTGAACTCTGAACTTGGCCGACTGGCATTATCTGCAGCAATCGTCAGCGACTTGTTAAGTGGGTTTCTGACCTTTGTTTTCACATTGGCTCATGTAGGCCATGACAACTCAGCCGCCAGGGCTTTCACCGATGGTGCAATTTTCGTCTGCTACGTCGCAGTTGTTGCATTTATTGCCCGCCCCGCGATGTATTGGATGGTGAGACAGACCCCCGAAGGCAGGCCTGTCAAGGAACGCTACGTTTTTATAATCGTCCTGCTGGTGCTAGGTTCGGCTATGATGTCTACTTGGTTGGACCAACTGGTAGTGTTAGGACCTTTTATCTTTGGTTTGGCCGTACCAGATGGACCGCCGTTGGGATCCACTCTTGTCCATAAGTTCGATTGCATCGTCTCCGGGGTGCTTTTGCCCATCTTTGTGACCACGGCCATGATGAAGGCGAATCCTACAGATGTCAACGTTCAAGCCTATCTAGGAAGGACCCATGCAATAGTTATGGCCGTCGTTATCATCTCCAAATTTGCCGCCTCTTTGGTGCCTCCCTTGTATTGCAGGATGCCATTACACGATGCAATCACACTAGCTCTCATCATGAGTTGTAAAGGCGTCGTTGAAATTGCCTGCTACAGCTTTTACGCAGAAGACAAGGTAGCTTAGTCTACTTACCATCAAATGCTTTCTCGCTTAGATTTTAGGAGGTCACATTACTTCACACTTAAGAAACATAAAACAATGAATCTGCCTGCTCTTTTCCTTTCATGGAAATTCCATGGAAAGTGAAAGAAAAGGAAATGAATCACAGCGCGCACTATAATACCCTACGTGTTCTGCTAATTTTCTGAGGTGATTTCCTCTGATGAAATGCAGGGCATAAGCATGGAGATTTTCTCTTTTGCTATGTTAGCAATTCTTGTGACTACAAGCATTGTACCATTACTGGTAGGACGATTATACGATCCTTCAAGGAAATATGCTGGCTACCAGAAAAGAAACTTACTCGATCAGAAACCAAATGCAGAGCTAAGGATACTTGCTTGCATCCACAGACCAGAACATACTCCCGCTATCATCAACCTTCTTGAGAATGTATCACCAACTAGAGAGAACCCTATTGTTGTTTACGCTCTTCATCTCATTGAGCTAGTCGGCAGAGCCTCCCCCATTTTCATTTCCCACCAAATGCAGAAGAAAACTCTTTCTAGCCGCTCCTATTCTCAGGATGTCATTCTTTCTTTAAGTCATTTCCGGCGAAAAAATCCCAACTGTGTAGGTGTGAATGTCTTCACAGCGATCTCCCCATTGAAGCTAATGTACGAGGACATCTGCACGCTTGCTCTAGACAAGCTTACGTCACTCATAATTCTCCCATTCCATCGGAAATACTCCATTGATGGGTCCATTGAGTTGGAAGACAATACGCTGAGAACACTGAATGCCTGTGTTATCGAGAGAGCGCCGTGCTCTGTGGCAATCCTCGTTAGCCGCGGCCATATACGGCGCTCAACGTCTGCCATAAATGTCCCATATTGTGTTGCTATGGTCTTCTTGGGAGGACGCGATGATAGAGAGGCTGTGACTTTGGCTAAACGCGTGGCAAAGGACCCGAACGTTACCCTAACTGTAATAAGGTTGATCCCTGAAGATGAAGAAGGCATTGTGGACTGTGATAAAGTGCTCGATTCAGAGATACTGAAGGACCTGAAGTATGGCAGTCACAAAGGTGAAGAAGAAGAATATACAATTTACGCAGAGGAGATGGTAAAAGATGGAACTCAGACGGCAATGAAATTGAGAGAAATGGTAGACATATATGACCTTTTCATAGTAGGAAGAAGATACCGCGTACAGGACCCTCTTACAATTGGTCTCGAGGAATGGAGTGAATTCCCAGAGCTGGGGGTAATGGGAGACATGCTTGCCTCCACTGATTTGAATGGTAGATGTTCAGTCTTGGTGGTGCAACACCAAATGACAATGTAGCTTCAAGTTTCATTGTAGATGGTAAGCTTCTTTTTCTTTCCTCTTTTCCTTTTTTTTTTTTTTTTTTCACATTCCATGTTTCACATAGTTCCTGTCTGATATCACAAATTCTAAAATCTCTACCCTTTCATCACAATATATAAGTCGAAATGAGACTTGGAAATTCATATTTTATGGCAACGAAATCAGTATTTTTGGATCAAATGACAATTTAAGATTACTTTATATTTCAAAATTGAGATCATATCAGTGTCACAAAAACAGCATATGTAGGAATGCGAAAGAACAAAGAATGATGTGATAGAAACATTGTAATTCATAGCTGCATGCCAGGAAGACCAATCCACAGAAGAAGTCTTCGTGGCCTATCTAGAAACCTGGCTTGCCAGGCAGGCTCATCACTTTCATATACAAAACCACTTTTCGTGTACAAGTTTTTCGCCGGTTCATTGTCAACAGCCACGTGGACATACAGATCAGTTATGCCTGAATAAACTCCAGAAAAAAAATTGAATCAGCTCGATTTCTTGATACTTATCGGCAAATTCAGAATTACGAAGTGATAAAGAAGAAACCAACTAAAAGAAGACAGAAGACAAATTCTATGTACTAGGTTGAAAATACCAGAAGGAAGAAGGAAAACGAGAGAAAAACATGACCGAGAAAAATGACATAAGAATATTTAAATTGGTCATGCAGCAAAGAATCTAAATGACCCAAAATTTCTAACAAAGTTATTAGAAAAAAAAAAATTCAACTAATCTTCACTTTGTTATAAGTAACATGGGCTTGTGGAAAGTTGACAAGGGAACCTAACCAAATGAGGAAAAAGTAACAAGAAAACAGTTACTCTGTGTTCCTACGTTTTAAATTTGCTGAACTTTTTGATAAGTTGGTATGAGTTCTCATTAAACTTTCGATTCTGTCAAGCCATTAACAGAATTGTGACGCATTTTCCCATTTTAGCTCACATAAGATGCAGGATAGATACTGATTAAATTAGAGCTAAACTACCATACAGATTTGTTTCTTAAGAATAAAGAATAGGAAACAATTTACCAACAATCAGATTTTTCAGTTGCATTATTAGACTTCACCGAGTGAAGTGAAAAGCAAGAGGAAGAATTTCTCAAAATGTTTACAGTTTTCCTCCCCTTCCTCTTTAGATAGTAAGCTGTTTCATTCACAAGTATGGCCAAAGTGAAGGATAACCGCCATAATAAATGAAAAACATATTCCAAGGTCCAAAAAGACTATACTATTTGTAAAATGAGCTTATACCATAAGCTTTGGAAGAGGGCTACTGATTAAGTTCTAAGGATTCTATGCAGTGCAGCATAAAGTACTCTTACCCCAAGCTTGAGCAACAATCTTTGACTTCGCAACAATCCAATACCCTAAACCATTTCTGTGCAATTCCTTGGCAACACATACATTGCTTAGATAAGCCCTCGCAAAATCAGCTCCTATCGCCTGTTCAAGTGAATAAGGAAAGATCAATTATCTCCATGCTACGCAACCTAAGAATAATCACCGCTAGAAAACTTAACCCGCCCCACTTTTGATTGCTTAAAACCCCACCAGTTCCACACTTCATGTGACATGAGCCAATCAGCACACAGCCCAACCACAACAAAGGTCGCTACAAGTCTCTTTCAAGAACTAGATGCCAAATCAGATGGATTGAAAACTAACAATGTTTTCTATATAAGAAACATGTAAGGCCATAGCATTGCCAATACACCCTAAAGCTACATAGGTACTGCAAATACTTTTAAGCTTTTAGATAATGTGGGCGGAAAGGTTAGGCAGAGACAGGATAAAGATACCAAAATTACAGAAAGCAATTACCAAACCAGTTTGCATCCTCACAAAGTAGAATGTTAACTATTAACCAATAATATGTAGTTATAATCCATTAGCATATTCCTATATAGATATAATCTTCTTGAAGCTTCCTACAGAAATCATAATTTCCAACTCCCGAAATGTTGGCATGAACTACAGCATTGTTTTATTTCTTGTTCTCCAGTCTATTGATCGCATGGGAAACCACCTACAATACATTATGATTTCATGCCATACTGTAATGTCATTGTAGTGACTCCCCTCTTCTCCCATTCTTTTTTCAAGTGGTCAGTTGTAAAAAATTTCCACACGTGTAAAACTCTTGATATCAAATCAAGAAAATTCTTTGAATTTCGTGATGCAACCAACTGCTTCTCATCGCAACATTACCGATTTAGACCCAAGGAAAAATAAGAAGAGAAAAAGTGTGGTAAACCTATCATAAGAGATGCAAAAGATATCTTTCCAGGAGACATGCATTATATCCAGAAACGGGTAATTTCTAACTTGGTTCAGAGATTACTAAGGAAAAAGAAAAAAAAATCAAGATTCATATGAAACAAACAAGTTGAGATAATGTCCATTTAGTCTTACCAAGGTGAGAACAGATGTAAATGCTTTTCCAGAAAATTAGAACTGAAATCTGATCAAGTACCTCAGGTTTCATTCCTATTATCTCATCCGGAAGACTAACACACTGATTAAGATCAAGAGTTCCAACTACCACTCGCTCTTCTTCATCATCAGAAAACTACAAAGAGCAAATGAACATGAACGGAAGTTACTACCAAAGGCGACACATGCAAAATAAATAATTTCATGCATGCATATTCGTCTTAATTTTAAAAAATCTAATTCCACCATCCGTAGGAAAGAGAGAACTCAGGAGTGATGATCCTTCAAACAAAGACACAGACACAGACACAGACACATAGCATTGAATCATTTAAAATAATGGTACATTCAGATATTAGTAGATCCCCTCCTGATGATAAAAGCTAAGACTTCATTTGCTCCAACATAGACTATTTTCTCAGAGAAAATGCTTCCATTCAAAATTATTCCTGCAAAAACCATCAATGTCCCATTGTCTTGATGAAACCCTTAAATTTGGGAGCCACAACGTAGGGGGACAAGGGAAAATTATCAGGAGTTACGGCTGAGAAAGATTACAGTGGGACAATGGATGATGTGTGATGAAAAGGAAGATGGCACTGAGAGTAAAAGGACAGATAATTCCCTTTGAATGGGTAGGAAACGGGCATCTATTTTCCTCTGAATGGGTAAGGATTATCGTAGGGGAATTCAACAAGTAGGTAGGATGGTAGGCAAAAGCGGAAAACGTGAAACTGGAGGGACAGGAACAAATAGGCTTCTCAAAGAGGTAGGAAGTGGTACAATTTGAAGAAAGAGGGTAAGTAAAAACAGGGAATATAAGTTCTAGAAAATGGCTTATACCTCTCAAATATCATCTTTTTTTCACAGAGATTTGGCAATTCACTTGGAAATCAATTTTCACACATACAAGCATCCAAAAATGGGAAATAGAAATTTCACAGAAAAAAAATGCATACTAAGGCACAAGTATGTCTAATTCTTAGTTAATAGCTACAATAGTATTAATTGATCAGCTTCATGTTCACCACAAAAGCAATGTCCTCACTTGTGTTTCTTGAAAGCGAGGACAATATGCAAAAATCCATTAAACCTTTAGTCAAAACCAAATTCCACCCTATAAGGTCAAAAAAGGTAACGAACAAAGCCTCAGCTACTAATCAACCACCAAAGTTCATTACTTCAAGATTTTCAGAAACCAGTACTATTGCCAATGAAATACATGAAATATCTTCCAAGGAAAGCATGATGTCCAAAGTTGATCATATGTGAACCAACAAGGCATTCAGCTTTAACGAGAGAAAGAATCTATGCTTAGAAAGTTCATGTGCATATCCAGCCCCTCATAGATCCAAATTAACACATGCATACTAAAATTAGACTGACTTGCAGACTCCCACATTAAACAAACTTTTTTGTGTACAACTCAAGGATAATTTTGAACAACCAAATCACAACGCATGTGCCACCACACAGACACAAATACAGAACAGCCAACCAACCCAAAACCAGTTCAAACGAGTCCACTCAGTTGATGATGTGATTCAGACTCAGATGTTGATTCTTTTTATAGAGTATTTTTCTCATGGCAAGGTCTAGTAGTTCATCTCCATAGATGCTCCAAATGGGGCATACAAATCCGCCAAAAACCCAGGACAAACAGTGCAAAAAGGTGAAAGTTCTTGCCAGTTCAATTAAAAAAAAGAAAAGAGAAAAAAAGGCAAACAAACCTTGCATTCAGAGCATAGTTCATCTGCAAAGCTTGATATCTGTGACAATAGAAGAGTGGCATTGATGCAAGAAACTCTTCTGAAGCCCTCTCTTTTTCCAGCTACGCGTTCTTTTAGTGCTTCAAACTCGCGCTCAGCCAAGTACCTTCTATGATCCTAATAGAACTTGACAAGGAAAGAGTAACATCAGTACTACTTTTTCTTGAAAGGAAGAAAAACGCAAGAGAAGGCGACCATAAGCTCGTAGAAAAGGAAAAGAGAATATTTATAGCCTTTTCCACTTTGATAAGTTAAAAGAAGGAAAGCAATCGCAGTTCCAAAAACACCATGGAAAATGGTTAGCAGTACCCAAAGGCTGGTCTAGGCCCGAGAGAGTAACTGGGCAAAAATCCCGCGGAAAGGGCGAACAAAAAAGATAGAAACAACAATTACAAAGTGGAATTGAACAGTAATATGATATCCATTTCGAGTTTAATTCATATGAAGAAAAGAGGCATGTGGGGGCACTTAGACTTGACCAGATGCTTCTTTATGCAAACTTAATAAGCTTTATTGTTACGTGGAATTCGGCCATTGGGTTCCGCTAAGTCATGCGACTGTTAGTCGCATCAAAAAGTGAGCAGAAACTTGATAAATTAATCAACTAATCTGATCAGCCACTGCTAGCCCAAATTCTCTAGACATCATATCAGCGCTCCAAAAGCTCTTGTTCCATTAAGCTCTAGGTTGACCGTAACACAAACGTAGAATTCATAACTCAAATTCAACTTTCTTCTGAACGATCGTGGTTAACAAAAAACACAAAACAAAGGAAATAAAGTTCAGGACTTACACGGATGCCGTAGGCGGTGGGGCGAAACTCGTAGAAGGAGCGGACACGGAGGCAGGCGGCAGCCCAGAGCTCATCTTCGGAGAAGGCTTCAGCGATTTTCAAGGAGGAGTTATCGAGGGGGCTGTTGTCGAGGGTGGAGCAAAGATTAGAGGAGGCGAGTGGGCGTAGGCAGCGAGAGAGTGTGAAGGAGGAGAGCCTGCAGGTAGGGGCGTGGGAGGGAGAGGCGAAGGAGAGAGACGGAGTGCAGGGGAGGAGCGCCATGAATGGTGCAATGTCCATTATTTTTTCTTCCGTTTTGGAAATCCTCTTATCTATTTTGTATCTAAAGTCAATGACTTTTCCATGTCATTCATTTTATTGTCTTTTCTTTTGAAAGAAAAGCCCAAAATATTTTATATTTTCTCTTTTGTTAGTCTAGTATAATTCATTAAAATTAATCATATGTTCCTAATTTTTTTTTTTTTGGAAGATAAAGTCCTTTTTGAGTGTAAGGTGAAACTGGATGGAAAGCTGATAGGTTAGGTGAATTATTTAACAAAAAAAAAATTATATAATTTGACATGAGAGATGAGTGACAAGAATCAAGTTGGATTGTGATCTTTCGATTTTTTTTTTATTGCAACTTGAATTTTATTTTTATTTTTTTTTTTCATATTCTTTGAATATGTAGCCTTTTAGAGGGAGAAAGGAAGGAGAGCATAGAAGATATTATAAATAGCATGACAAAGTTTTACATTATGTTATATTATGGGTCGTTTTGTATTTGTTTTTATAAGTCTTTGGTTTGGGGCAATGGGCTTTTTTGGGCTTAATATTTGTATGGGCTTGTAAGAGAATAAATGATAGGTGAATGATCAGTCATTTCTCATACCAAATTGTTAACAACAAAATTAAAAGAAATGGACTACTTAGAACCCACCTGAGTGACTGGAATCAGGCCGTGGCCGACAATTATGCTTCCTATCGATGGTTACAAATTGAAATCTGCCATCTTAGACTACTACTAGTAGTACTAGTAGTACTACTGAGGATGCTATTTGGTAGCCCACCCAACAGATGAAGGTGCAGTACCCGGACATGGACCTCGAGGAATTGTTACAGGTCGTTTTGTATTTGTTTACATAAGCCTGCCATTTAGGGCAATGGGCTGTATTGGGCTTAATATTGAATGTGCTAGTAACAGAGTTGGTTGTTGGGTTAAGCAGGAGCTGGACCCATGAACCGATTCATCTTGCGGGTTGAAATGTTGCAATTGATCTTGGTAGGAAGCATAATCTGTTGTTCTTGGCACGACGTGATTCCAATCGGCCAGTTGGTTCCGCATGGCCTCTTTCTTTCGTTGATTTTGATTTTGATTTTGATTTTGCTATAAACACATTACCTAATATGTTGTAATAATCAAAATTTAAGTTCAAGTATAACATCTATTCATTCATGAGTAAAGATCCTCGTGAGTGTGTTTTTTCAAGAATCAGAATAAACAAATTGACTTTTGAGATTACCAACAGAAAAAATAAAAAATACATGCAATCAGTTGTTAAAGAAGAAAGAAGAAAAGAATGTAAGTAAAATTGTAAATCAGTTCAGTAAGAGAAGAAATGTAGCGATGAGAGATGTGTACGACATGGGTATTTTGGTCTTCTCCTCTGCAGATATTTTTCCGGTAGAAATGATCCCTGGCCAGTTGCTCGTAAGTACACACACTTCTATTGACTTATGTCCTTTTTTGTTTCTGTCATTCACATAATGACTCAACCAACACCCATTGCACTGTAACTCGCAAAGCCCCGTTTTGGCAAAAAGTGATCATCTTTTTTCTTACTTATTTCCTTTGTTACGAGAATTTCCAAACCAACGAACTGAGACACTTAAAGAAAAGAACGACAAAAAGTGAGTTACTGTACCTGATCGTTTGGCCTCGTTCTCACTTCTCTTCTTCTTCTTCTTCTTCTTCTTCTTCTTCTTCTTCTTCTTCTTCTTCTCCCCTTATTATTATTTTAAATTGATAACTTTATTGTAATACCTCATCTAGGATGCTTATAATTAGTAGGCTTACTTTATTATGCATTATTAGGGAATAATCGTGTTTTAATCTCAGTCTAAGATTGCATTCAACTAGGGTAATTTCTTTTCATATATTCTTCAGCAGCTAAAGTGTTTGCTGTAAATCAACCAAATAAGAACTATGGTGTTTGCCGAAAGTAATCGAAACCCCCTTTTTAGCTGGCAATTCGGTGGATTTGAGTTCACGAAAATTCATTCAAATCTTCTTTGCAATGGATGATGACAAAATAAAGTAGCTTTGAATTCATTCTGTCTTTAACATTTATTGAGGATTCCTGCTCAGTCACATGGCAAAACTTCCCAACACAGAGAGGGTCGGATCATTTATCATCTGCTGGCAAAGAAACAAGTTCAGCTGCCCGCAGTCAGTCTCCATCCCCGGCATATTCACAAAAATGGCGATGCTCTTCTTTGACCCATGATGACACCTGTTGACACCAAGGGCCAAACGATCCTCGAGAGACGCAGAAGCCCTTAACTTCTAAGATACAATTAGACGAGACACATCCATGGCTGCAGAGCGTTGCAGTTGCGTTCCGCAGCATACATAGCCTCCGTCATGTACTGGCGTGTTCAAATGTGGCTTACGTAGGCGGCTTAATCCATGAATGAGAAAGGGGAAGCAAGGAAAGTGATCTCTGTAAAAGAGAGATGGCGGTAGAAGAGAGAGAGAGAGTGACTGATGGATTGACTATGTGTAGTCCCGTCACAAAGGTCCTGATGATTATCGACTTGAAAGCTGACAGGGTCATGAAGATCCTGTCCATCTCGTACCTCGCGCGTCTTTTCCCATCGTTCGTTTTTCCCTCTCTAAGATCGGCAGCCTCTGCCACATAGCAGTTGAGGACACCCGCATTGGGGAGGAGGCCAGCACCACAGATTTGTTTCTTACTGTTCTCTGTCACACTGGAATAGTTTGCGTATTGTCTCTCACGCTGATAAACGTTGCTTCTTCTCTATATACTTAAAAGCGAACCAGAAGATAAAAAGCCCTAATTCCTTCCTAGATGCTAACAAAAAAAAAAGACGCTGCTGGTACCACAACCGAGACCCGGATCTGGGTTTTCGTATAACAGGCATCCTTTTACTCGCAAAGCTATTCTATGTTTTTTCTCAAAATATCTTGTAATTTGCAGTCGACCCAGCATTGGACATTGTTTTTCCCGGAACCCATTCTCGGACTCACATTTAGAGCTCCTTGCTGTGTCCATTTGGTGCTTGCATGAGCAAATCGCCTGCATGGATTTTTTCTTTCATCCTTTTTCTCTCTTTCAACTACAGTCCTGTTTGATTGACCAGTTAAACGGGTATTCTTAGTGCTAAAGCTTTTAGACGAAGACTTGAGGGTGTTGAAAAGAGAATGAGGATCATAAAGCGACAGGCTTGAAAGGACTAAAGACTCCCAAGTCAATGAAAACTTGTACGCTCGAGAAGAAAATTAACAAAGAAAGGCTTTGTACGAGAGACAAAAGGGAACTAAAAGAGAGCAACTAGACTTCAATGCTACTGTCTCATAAATATTCATTACAAGCACACGCTGTTAGAACCCTTTTTCTCTTTTTCTCACAAAACTTGAAATTCCGAGTCCCCATGCTTCTTAATTCTTTGGAATTTACGTGACTGAGAGGGTAAAAGATCGTGAACACACAGGAGATGAACAGAGATGGTTAAGTCACATTACCAACTCTGCTTTCTCTGTACTTGTGACCATACTCCTCTCAAATCAGTCACCATTCTTCTGATAATCATCGCAGACCTCTCATGAAGAGAGAGAAAGAGCATCTCTAGTACGGCTTCGTGTCTTTGGCCTCCACTGTGCTGTTGCTTTTAACTCTAAACTCTAACCTAATCACGCATTTGGAACGACAGTCTTTCCTGATTCTCATTTATTTCCCTTTCTTTTTTTCACCATATAAACCCCACCCGTCTCCTCAAGCAGCATCATCCACTTTCCAGACTTCATTTACATTACCTCAACTTTCATCTTTTATGTCACCGTGTTCCAACAGTCATTCCATGCCCAACCTTTCTTTGTCGACATTCTTCAGCTTTTTGCTGGTCAAGCATCTCTCCCCTATAATACCAAAAGTATGTTCATTTGAGATTTGTTGGGGGAAGCATCAGCACCGTGGCTTCCACCACCGACGGAGAATGAAAACCCGGTAGGCCTTTCATGGCGCTATCCCGACTGAGCTAATGTTTTTATTTTATTTTATTTTTTTCTTGACCTTGCAAGACTTTTTTCTTTTTGATTCCCTCTTCTGGCCTCCCTTTATTCTGTTTGTGTCTGTAATTTTGATATTCGTTTTGGCCAATTCTCCCGTCTTCTCTTTCTAGTCTATCCCTTCTGAGCTTTATGTGGTTTTATGAACCTGGTTTGCGTGTAACTCAACACGTCTGTAATTTGTATTGCATGAATCAATCTATTTATGAATGTTATTCTTTCTGTTTGCCATTTACTTCGTTTGGCTTTTCTAATCTACGTAAAAAGCAGCAAACAAGTACGCAGTTGACGATATCGTCGTCATCTTCAACTTCCTTACTGAATCTTTGGTTCTTGTATAACTGCGGCTTCAAACGCAAATGCTCTCCAGAGTAATGCAGTCAATGAACTGAAACACACGCAGTTCGTCATTTTCTTGCATTTGATCATTTAACACAACAGGAAGAAAGTGAGATAATATATATCATTCGGGTGCCGTTGCCGTCATACAAGTTGTATATACGCGAGGTGAAAGTAGGGTTTAAGGCGTTTCCCTTGTACCATCAGAAAACATTCGTTGCAGTCACCTTTTCCAAGCAAAAGCAGTTCATGATACTCTCGCTAATTCATTCCTATCAGAATAACAGGGTAATGTTGAAAAGATTCCAAAATGTTGGCTGCTATCGAGTAAGGAGAGAATAAGAAGTAGGAAGTTGCCGGCCTTTTGAACTTGAAGAGAGCATGAGTGCTGAGAGGGAGATTGGGGGGGGGGGGGGGTGTGTTTCTTTATGATGGGGTTGACCATGAGCGGTGACTGGAGCCAAGCGTCACATGGTTGTTACCACATTGATTGATAAAACGCCAGAACACGCAACAATTTGTTTCTTTGCCGTTTCATGCTTGGCGACTGTGCAATAGGAAGACCAGAACACGCAACAGTTTGCTGCAGCGAGTGACGACACCGCAACAGTTTTGATGTTTACTGTTTGAATTTGTGAGCCAAAGAAAAACATTCAAGCGGATATCAACTTCCAATCCATTATTCTTGAATTCTTTAGTGCTTTTATTTTATTTTATTTTATTTTATTTTATTTTCACAATTTGGCCCAAAAAGATGATTTATTTCTATTTCTCTTGATTGTACGGCATGGAAAAATGCCGCACAGCCGTCCATAGGAGAAGGGTTGTTGGTTCTGCATTCCAGTTCTTTCAACTCAACTTTCTAAACCCCCAAAGACCACATTTAATGACTAAAAGGAAAGCAAGTTTCCGTAAAAGGAAGTCATCCTGGAGAATTGCATTCTACCGTGACATGTTTTATAAGTGAGCGCATGTTTCATTCAACAAAACAACCTGCTGACCACCGTGCGCAGTTCGCATTCTGATCCCCATGTAACGATGTTCAAAAGACAGTGAATTTCTCTGGAAAGGTAGTAAAAACCAAAACCGAAATCATTGGGTTGCTTTGCGGTCGCAGGATGAAGTCTCAGGGCAGAGTAGTTCAAATGGATTCCACAATGAGACCTTTTTGGCAATAACAAGGCAAAATTGCTGCACCAAACAGGTTCGTTTTTGTATTTATCATCCTGCCAACAAATCAGGGAAACGATACATGTACATTGGTCTGGTACGTTTTGGTAAGTATAACAAATGTGTATAAATAATTCAACATTTCTCCTGTGTCTGGTAGCTGACGTTTATTGCTTATTTACAAACCCAATAATCATATCATCAGAAGGGAACTTCATTCCTAAAAATGGGCAAACAGAACGGGGGAATACTTTATAAGACAAAAAGGTGCAGTAACATAAAACACTGAAGTTGTCAGCATCCAGCTCCAGTAGTCTCATATTGATTCAGCGCAGAAAGCCACGATCCTTGGCCTTCAGAAGCCGGTCGCCTGAAGCCTGATCTTGAACACCCAGTCAAGTGACTCCGAAGCTTTCGATTTACAGTAGAGGGGACTAAAGAACGACAGATATCAGGAGCTCCCTTGCACAGACTGTAGTTGATTTTCATAGATGGGAACCTTCCGAAGCTCAAGGAGCGGAAAGAAGATCCTAAAGGGGAACTTCTGGAGCAACGAAACTTTGGATTGCATAATGGGGTATCTAGGGAAGATGTTCCGAGTTCCTCCCCTGAGCATGTGCAAAATGGTAGAGATAAACTTGTTCTGGCGATCTCCCTGACCGCTGGTCTAGTCGCGGGAAGCTTGACAAATGAAACTATGCCATGTCGACAGAGAGGACAAGCAATTGAACCAGGGGGACCCTTAGCAACAGTTGAGCTGCAGTTTGTGGAGCAAAGGTACAAGGCACACCTTATGCAGAACTCATGATCACAACCTGCACCACCAGACATCTTATCAAGAATTCTTATCCAGTAGACATCTTTAAAAATACATACTTTAGACGAGGTTAAAGAAAGCAAGGCAGAGAAATCAAGAAATTATGATTCGTGTTATACGCGGATAAATCTCTAAAGCATTGACATGTAACTAAAAGAGCAAGCTACAAGTTTAAAGTTCTTTGTTCTTGAGAACCACATGCTGCTCTGTAGCTGCTTTACCGTTTTCAGCGTCACATGCTGCATTTTCTTATTCCACATACTTAAAAGTCTCACGTCTTTCCCAGTTTAGTGGATCCGCGAACCCAATATTCTACCACAAGCTCTGACCTTGCTTGTTTGTACTTGATTCACCTACGTAAATAGACATCTTGGGGTAATTCTTCTACTGTTGTAGGGTTCCAAACCTTCTTCATCCGCTTTAGAATCGTCTCTCTCAATTCCTCTCCCTGTGATTTTGATTGACAATGCCTTTTATTTTTGTCTAAAGTTCCCAACATTGACTAGTTTTACTACCTGTACGGCCACTGCAAAGCTAATCTGCTCTATAATCAGTACCTGACAATTAACAAGACTGCTTTCACCATAAGAAATATCCACTGCCTTTTACATATTTCACCTCCACACGCTACCGGTATGGCAGCCCGGCCCAGTTGTATACAGTTGCAAGAACATACATTTATGTGGTAACATTGGTAAAGAAGTGGGTCAAAGATTCTGCATCTCTTTTCCACTATTTCCTTCTGGCACCCGACAAAACCCAATAGTAAGATTCAGCCACAATCACTGACAAGTAAACAGCAATCAAGGTATAAAACTATCTTTTACCGTAATTCTATATTTCTAGCAGTTGGGGCAGGTTGAGTACATAAACAAGGAAACGGAAAAAAGAAATCATAGGGAAAATTTGCCAGATTTAAAGGTTATTTACCTTCTGCAGCCACTGTGCACTTTCTTTCCAAGCAGACAACACACGGATCTTGACATGTGAGTAAAGATTCACTGGTCCTCCATCCACATTCTCTGTAAATGGTGTCAATGGCAAATAATTGGAATAGGTTTAGCTCATCGACGTGTTGCTATCCTTTCCACATGTTAACTTGGTGGAGTAAGCGCATTTTCCAAGATCAAAAGAAAAAGGAGAAATAGAATAAAAACGTAATAAGGCATATGAAATTTGACCGCAATTTTAAACTGCTGAAGTGAGCATGCTGAATCATTAATAACTTGCTTATGTAGCTATCACAGCATTTCAATTAATGAATAGATTTTGCTTTAACCACATGCACACCTTTGGTTTGCACAAAAGTAAATTGGCCTTAAATTATGTCTCTTTAAGTCTACGCTTCAAGAAGAAAACAAAAGGCATCTCCGCATGGTCCAAAGTAGAACAAGCTGTTGATTCACGCAAAGTGAGTTGGCCTTAAAATCAATTCTCTTTTAAATTGAGTGGCCTGAAGATACAAACAAGGGCCATGTCAACAAGGCCGAAAGGACAACCACTAAGACATTTGGCTGAGATGGAACTTGGAACTGTAACTTCGGTTGGAAAGACATAACATATTAAGAAAGCAAACTGTAATTTGTCAATAGGTTAAAAGAGCTCCAACTTCAAATGAAACTTGAACATAGAAAAGGACTAGAAGCAGAAAAGGGGCTAAAAATTATTTAAGAGTTAATGGTGGAAAACAATCTTAACATTTAATTACGTTGGAATAAACAGATTAAAAAAAAAAGGAGAAAACAGAAAGAAAGCATTCAATCATCTGGGACCCTAGAAGAAAGGGCGAGTTAGAATTCCACAGCAGACTCCATAAATGTCATAGAAAAAATGTCATGCTGACTTGAATATGGGGCATGGTAGTTTTTATTCCTGATCAATAATTCTGATCACATTCTTTTGACTGGTATGGAGCCAACTCAATTTGGGAAACCTGAGAGTTAGGGCTCTGTACAATCAGTCAAAAGGGTAACTAAAGAAGAAAGAAAATAGAAAAGTTTCATCTTTACTCACCTAGCAATTCGGCAAATGCTCATAAGGGGAAGACATAGATGTGGTGAAGGAAGAACTTGTAGCTGCACTTCTGGTTCTGTGCTAAGGATTTCCTCTAGCCACGTTCTATGCCACGAACGAGCAACCATCAAGGGGGTCCATCTTTGAACAGTAAACAATTAATATAAGTAGACAATTCTAATCATGACAGTAAAATGATATAAATAGTGTGTGAACCAAAGGAACACTTGGGCTGTTGTCGTCAACTGATTCTTCATGATGCAACATTCGGCAAAAGTTTACCTAGGTATCCAATACCATGTTGCCATTGTTTCTATCATTATAAACGAAGACATGAATCCATTATTAATGCATTAAATATGTCACCAATGCACCCGATGACTCATGCACAGTTTTAACACGTCTTGAGACCCACAATTGCATTTGTAAACCTACTACAATATGTATTTAACTTGATCCTTGGTTGCAAAATGCAGTTGCAAGTTCTCAGCACCAGAAACCAGAGTCAACAAATTCTTAATATAAGACAACTATAAAACTTCATCAATCACCAGCAAGACTTGCATGCATGTTCGAAAGAACAATCACAACAGCACATGGGAAATGTAGATCTTAAAACATTGACTAGAAATTGATCCCGCTAATAGTACCCTACAGATCAAAGCATCTAGTAGAACCTCAGGCCATCTTTACAGCCAACATAGCAAAAATCAAGGAGTCACGTCTTGGCTATTTTTATATAGACAAGTCCGTTTTGTGTGATCAAATGAAATGACAGGAGATATAATGCGGGATTTTTCCGAGTTCCTGAAGCCCATGGCATCCTGCATGGAGGCACAATCATATCCAAGGCCTTATAGTACAACACTAGGAGAGGATAGAAATCACAAAGTTGAAACCTTTTGAACTGATAGCACATATCTGAATGCTTCTTAGCAAGTTACTTTTTCTTTCCACTTGTCGCGGAGGTAACATGAAGATTAGCATCAGTAATAGTAGAGTTTCCTGAGCAGATAAGCTTATTGTCAAAGCTGCATACTCTTTTCTAAACAAACTTTGAAATTTCTGAGAGGACACAAAGTCATTCAAGGCATTACCTAAATTTATAATAAGTATCCCTCCATTGCATACAGAAAAGGGAAACATGGATGCATATCCAAGCTAATCTAAAGTAGAAATGGATAAGAAAACAATTAGAGCTGCTTTGGTCATGCTATGAATTTTCTTATCCCACATTGATAGTTTAGGTAACACAGAATGCAGGAATCTGTTATCTGGGATAGCTCAGCCAGGAAAAGGTATAATCACTATCATAACTAAAGGGTAAAAATATTTTTACGAGTTCATGAAACCTCTCCTACGTGCTTTGTATCATGCTGCTCACTTCAATTTTTTGATTCGCAATGATGGATTTGTGTTTTCCATAGTTTAATAGCCGCTAATAAATCATTACAGGACATGCCATACATGTCTTTACTTAAAGGATTTCAAATGAAGAGAGGCTTTTAAAGCCTCATTGACTAGCGGATGAATGAACGTAATAGCCATAAAAAAAAGAAAAGAAAAGAATAATTCATGTTTGAAACTACAATGCAATAACAAGATAGAAGGGCATACCCATTTGCATTTTCAGCAGTCAGACTAGCACCTCTGGCAATTAAAATCTGGACAAAAAGCAATGAAAAACAGAAAACTTCAGCATAAATAACAACTCAAGATTCAGAGTTATTAAGAACATACTTGACAGCATTGTGCATTTCCACCGCACGCAGCATAATGTAGAGCTGTGCTTCCAGCACCTACAAATGACAATAATCAAACACTTCTCAGTTCAGCAGCTATCATCTTTCCCCTCTTTTTCTAATTCCAATCCAGTCTGTTATGTAACGTTACTATAATGACTAAGACACTAGAACATCAATGCAACAATGATGCTATTGGTTTCTAAAATTTAGCAGGAAGTAATATTCAAAAGCTTTTCCGAACACTTAAAAACTTGAGCTGGAATTCCTTTCACCCTATGGTCACATGAATCCATCATCTTCAGTGAAATGCGATTAAAGAAAAAAGATAAACAAAATGAAAACGAAATTCAACATACTTCTGTATATTCAAAATATACGTTAATTAAAAGGGAATTGCACTATTGCCATCCTATTATTGACAAGCCCATATCTGCTGGTGCAAATTGTCAGTATGACTATTGATGATAAAGGCATAAGGCTAAAGGAGTTACCTATCAGATCAATAGTGGTTCCATCCTCTACAGTCACCTCAGAAAGTGAAGCCCCCAAGTCCAAGAGCAATTGCACACTTTCAACATGCCCATTCAGTGCTGCCATGTGAAGAGCAGTGATGCCTCCATCCGCAGGCCTATTAATTACCTCATAGAGAGCACTGATACAGCGAAAAAAGAAAGTCATCAAAGAAGTATACATGTAAGAGAACTTAAAAGTGCTGGAGGACTTTGAGATTAAGGTACCCCTCATCAAATTCTAAGGTCGATTCTTCACCACCTGATCTTTTCTGTAATATATTCCAGATATTCGGGATGCTAGGTATGTAATCTGCAAGGAGTAGACGTATGCAGCGAGAATGACCATTGAAAGCAGCTAAGTGAAGGGCAGTACCCCCATTCAGATAATCCGCTCTGTGAACCTAAATTCCGCATAAAATTTGTTATAGTCGTCCTGTCCCTTAAATCATCTTGACCTCTCAAGGTATTGAAATAAGGGAAAATGGGTAGGAGTAAAGATCTTACATTGGCTCCAAAAACAATCAGAATCTGAACGACTTCCCAATGACCATGCTGACAAGCTTGCATCAAAGCAGTCTGCTCTTAAATATTAAGAAAACGAATCTATTAGTTCCAAAAGGAATGAACAATCAATTTCAATGTCAAATCAGAGAAAGTCCCCAAATAAAAATTTGATATCAAAAGAGCCACTTTCACAATCTTAGTTTCGAGATGACAGGGAAACTTAAATGAAATCAATCAAACTAGTGGATCGATACTACCTGACCACGATAGTTCCTGAGATTAATATCAACTCCAGACTCAAGAAGCAGAGAGACTATCTAAAGCCAGAAAAATACAATCGGATTAATACTAGGCTTAAAACTGCTAATTTAAAAAGGAGAAAGGAAAAGTTGTCAACTTAAGCCTCTCTTTGAAAATACTTCCCATTCTGAACTAATTTATGAATACCTCATGGTGGCCCTGAGCTGCAGAGTAATGGAGTGGCGAATTACGAACACCAAAAGTCGAATATCTCGCAAGACGAGGATTGTATTCCAATAACGCCTTGGCTTCTGGAAGGTCCCCATCTCTTGCTGCCGAAACTAAGCGCTCACCGGATGCCGAACATCTGAATGAATTCCCTACAATGCTAAGAAGCCCCATGGCCCACGACAATTACTCAATAAAACTAACGAGATTTCCTTCTGGCTCTCATGTCCCTTAATCATCAAACATAGAGCATACAAATGACACTGATCGTATAACTGGAAGGAAAAGAGAATAGCAATCCTTAATCTCTGCGCAAAATTCCTCAGACCTACCAAACTAATAAAGTCTCCGAAAGGCAACCGGAGGAATTGGTTGTAACGGTCAGAATCCCACTAAACTTCGATCCTCTAGAGAGAGAGGGCGAGAGAGGGGAGGGAGAGAGAGAAAGAGAGAGAGATGGCCCTCTTGTTTTGTATGCAGAGACACTCTATTTTGGACAAATGAAGAACAACCCACTCTGAAACTACCCATTAGAAAAAATTGACCGTGATACATAATCCGTAGATTACCTTCAAGTCCTCGTGAACTTCGAGAAACCAGACAAACAACCTTAATTCCCTTTTCAACTAAGTCCCATGTCCCTAATCGATCCCAAGGAAGTCCTTTATTTTCTCATCCCATTCGTCCACAACCAATAGCGAACCGCCATAGAATCTTAATCGCTGGTTCCTCCTCTGCATAATCCAAAAAGTCAAAACCTAGAATCCCCACTTGCCAAATCCGAATTTTCACTCAAAAGTTAAAATTCCTCAACACCCTTTTTCAAATTCCCGGAGATAATCGGATATCTAACCACCCACTTCCACATTCTCGCTCGAAAACTAAGAATATCCCGGTAGCCATATCCAGAAATACATTTAGGAATCAAAGTCTGCAATCCCAGCCGTTACGTATCCCCTTTATCGGAGAGATTAACCAGAATTCAGCAGACGAAAAGTATGCGTTCGGCATGACACATGTTGTTCAACTGAAATATGGCTATGATAAAAAAGAAAAACCATAGAAGGAAGAAGACAAATAAATGGCAGAACAGAACAGAAGTGGACAATGTTTTATGACAGCAACCTCCTCAACCAACAACGTCCCTATGACAAAAGCGTGTCTCTCGTGATTGGGTAAAATTAGCCAGTCAACTTGGCAGGTAGACGTGCTCTGTCTCTCTGTCTCTCTCTCTCCTTCTCTCTGCGGTGGGAAACTTCCCGGGCTCCCACGGCTCACCCACGCCCCCCCACCCCATCCTTCTTTCTCTCTCCCAAAATGTTTACTTCTTGTCCCCCGGCGTGGTTGGCTCTACTCGTCTCCAACTGAAAATAACGTCCTTCTGGACTTCTAAATCTGATACCAAGGAGAATAAGAAATGTTGACCCTTGAGAAAATTACAACTAGTATGTTTTTATATCAAGTTGAAATAAGCCATCTTTTTACCCGTGGATAGACATATTTGTCGAAACAAACTTTCTAACATTAAAATCATATTCTTTTAATACCTTTTGAGTAGAAATTGAATGATTTCTTACAATTTTAAAGATACGATTGGTTGATCATGTTGTATGGTTTATTAGCTCTGGACAACGAAAAGCCGGCAACGTGCAAAGGATGAAAAAATAAAAAGAGAGGGGAAGGGAATAATCCTTGCTAGCTTTGTCATCTTCCAACAACTACGAAGGAAAGGAAAAGAGAGAGCCAAGATGGGCTGTCCGTGAAGAAAGTAGCAACATGGCTACAACAACCACGTTAGAGAATGATGATGACCTAAAATATGCTCTGTATTTGCCGTCTTGTGGGGAGCCAAAGCATCTTTGCCACTTGTATATTCACTCCGTTCCTCAAAACCAGGCACTAGGATTGAATTAAACTCCTCATTTTACACATAAAGTTTCATGCTGCCGACCGACACTTTACCCCCTAATTATATATTATTTTGTTGTCGTCCTCCTCCGCGTCCAAGAAGGCAACGGATGATTAAGAACTGCAAGTTGAAAACGACTGTTGCAGTTAAAAAAAAAAATTGAAGAGAAAAAAGAAGTACTAAAAATTATTAATTGGAAAGCAACAGGTGAAAAAAAGAAAAAATTACTAATAGAAACACGCCAGAAATTACTAGGAATCCTAATCGAAATTATACTTCTTCTCCTGCCACTTTACGACACCTAGGGGTGCAGTATAGTACAACATTCTTTTGGTTTAATTACATACTTTGCTCTTACTTAATACACATTAAGTACTCGTGCAGGCGTGCAACTTTGTGCTTGTGTGTCAAGCTAGGTCCCTATGTCTTTTTTTGATGAGCGGGAAACTATTAGGCTAAGTAATTACTTTGAATGATTAAGGTAAGTGTGTTGCCAATAAGTGCTTAACTTAATTGGAAGCAAGCTGACTTAGAACGGAAGGTTGTAAGTTTGAAACTTACCCCTACCCCTTTATCAAGTTTAAAAAAAAAAAAAAAAAAGGACGAGTATATAAAATATAATGATTTCTACTGATAAGTAAAAATTTACTTTTTAAACAATTTATAATAACAAATAAATGGAAAGTAACAAGAAATGTCACTTGTTTCAATTTCTAGCTTGAGGTGACTTTATAAAAATGTCTTGAGTCAGTTGAATCAATATTTATGTTATTTTGGTTAATATTATCCTAATTAGGCGTTAGTCCTAAATTAAGTTATCTTGTCTTGACTTTTTCTTGGTTGGGCCCGTATTTGTCCCTAACACCATTTTAGCCTTTTCTCAAATACGCTTGACCTAACTCCTATTGGGCTTCTTTATTAACCTTGATTGGGCCTTTACATTAGTACACGTCACTAGAATTTTATTGGGTTGGGATCAGCTGAAACCCAAGCCCTAAAACATCTCGGGATTGAAAATTCCGAAAATAACTTTCATAGCGTAAGGTACTTCTTAAAAAAGAATTATAGACCATGTTCCTGTTAAGTTCTTCGGGAAGGGAAGAAATTCCCCCTTGGCTGGAACTTCAGTTCAAAAAACCACACACACTAAATAACGAAATTTACCGTAAAAAAATCTGTTAAAGCAAGTATTTTTATGATTCTCTTCTAACAAAAATCAAATACTCATTTCAAAACCTTGAAATCAGCTAAACGTTACTTCAGAAATGGTTTAGGCATTGCAGTGTTCCTGCTTCTCAAATAGAAAAATATGTGTTGTAAAGTCTACTGGTTTAATGGTAAGTTAAAATTGGTTACTGACTATTAAATTGAATTGACATTAAGTGCCATACATATGTATGTGAGTTAAAAAGAAAAAAAAGTGAAAAGCAAATGAAAAAATGAATTTTTCTTAATTATATAGTGTATGGTTCCATTCAAGGAAATCTTCAAATGAACAAAACTTCAATGATGTAAGGATTATCTAAAATGTGAAAATAAAGTATAAAAGATAAAATAAGTTTCAGGGCTCGGATTGGGTGAAAACTCAAGACTGGTAAATATTCTTCTTCGCAAAATTTGAGCAATGGGAGTTCTATGGTCTCCTCTTTCGGTAATTCCATTAGTGATGGCTGATTGCTCTTGTCCTTTCCAAAGTTTGCGAGATTTAGTTTTACATCTGAAGATTCAATCAAGCAACTACTTCATGAAAGGATTTACCTAAGGATATCAATTTATTTAATCTGACGGTTCATAGAAGGCAAGCCTTATAGGGATTTGTACTCCTCTTCACGTGACATACCAACTCACATCATTAAATCAAAATAAATGTGCTTTCGTACTTTAAATCTAGCACATTAGGCTCAAGTAAGAAACAACATAAAATTTTGAAAATAGGTGTTGGAGGATACTTTAGCTATATATTTCCACGTTTGCTTTCATATGCATTTCCTTTCATGCGACATGTTCTAGTCATTTCAAAGGTTGACATTGTATTTTCCTTGTTTCGGTAAGCTATAAGATCTAACGTTTGACATTGTAACCATATGGGACAAGGGAGTTGTTAACGATGATTAAGGCCAATTTGATTAGTTGGGTTTGAACACTTCTCGTCCTGCTACTCGTTGTTACCTAATCTTTTCATTTTTATAGACGCCGACGAGAGTAGGAAGCATTTTGAACCATGAATTTCCTTAACATGTTTGAAATCACCTTTTTGGAAAACTTGACCACCGGAAAAGGTTAGGAGATCTTTCATTGATTTGAGTCTGAGGAGTTTTTATTAATTTGAGTCTTCACATTATCTACATGATATTAGATTGTTTTATGATAATGTTAAAAGGTTTAAATCTCTAACTTAAAAATTAATTCAAGAATTATAGTTCATCTTTCAATTCAAAATTTTCCGACAGATTCCTGCCCCAAGAATTAAAGTTCATCTTTCAATTCAAAATTTTCATATAGATTCCTGCCCGCGTAGATAGCCTTACACATCAATCCGACAACAAAAGATGAGATGTGTCCTTTTTGTTCTTGACTCAGTCCTTTTCCTTTCGATGTTAGGGTTGTTAAATCTTTGGGTATATAGGGTCTCGAACGGAGAAGATGTAAACTTGATATAAAAGTCCACGCAGAAGCGGGCGGATGTGGTGCAGATTTGAAAACGATGATGACCGTCATAGTCAAAATGCTATCTGATCTCCATATCCTCCGCTCGAGGCAAACTAATTTTTTTGTCGTGCAGACTTCCACGACAACTTATGTAATAAAAAAACTCCAGGGTTTTCATACGTTTCCGGCCGGAGGTGGCGCTTGCAAACAATGTAATCGACAAAATCATGTCAGCATCACAGCGCGACACCGTTTAGGCTTTGTTAAGCAAAATCGAGACCTTTTGTGTTCAGTTGACTTCGTTCATGTACAGTCTCCCAACTCTTCTCTCTCTCTCTCTCTCTACAGAGACAATGAAAGCGCAGGAAAAGAAATTAAAAAAAGGAAAAAAAAAAAAAAAGGAAACTGGATCCGCCATCGAAAGGGTTGAAGTTTTCTTCCTCTACGAGATAAAAAATAGACTCCTAGCATTAGAAAATGCCCGGGAGACTTCTATTCACTTCGGGATCTGTAAGATGCTCAGACTTTAGATTAGTTTTACAAGTTGTAAGCCTTCATTGAATATTGTGTTGCAATTTTTTTGGATGCATATTTTGGGAGCAGAATTACGTGACATATCTAAATACTTATAGAATAATATATTTCATTGATTAGTTTTTTCTTATTATCGTTCCATTGGGATTCAGCTGCACGTGAAGTTCTAACACGGAACCTGAGATCTCAGAATTGTCAATGAGAACAGGCGGTGTGTTCCCATGACTGTTTTTAAGAAAATGACCTCGGCAACGGGTCGTCAAAGCCGGCAGATGTTTGGTTGAAAAGAAAAAAACCAAAAGAGATGCTTAGGATCTACCCGTGATAGGGATAAAGTTTCAAAGTATAGTTGGAACAAAAACAACCTAATTGCAAATCTGAAAGGAGACAAATTTCCTTAATGCCAATTTCCAAAGACACCCAAAAAGGTGGCTTTTCATGCTTCCTTGGTTGGGTATAAGCCTTCAATTGCGTGGTCCTTTCAAGGAGACATCTTGACTCGCTATCCATGCCAGCAGTTTTGTATGGGTAGCCCCACAATGAAATAAAAAACAGACGGAAATTAGAGATTGTATGTTAGAGATGTCGGAGTGGAGCCTCAGTTCTTCTTCTCCAACATTTGATTTTATTAACCCATAGGAATATAGGTTTTCTCCACTAACATCTTCTTCAAGGAGCCATGCTTCTTTCAATGCAGTATTTAACTCCTGCACGGTTTGCTGAAAAAAGGTGGAACGTAACCTAGAAAAGTTAACTTTCGAACATCATGAGATCATGAGCAGGAGGGCGAGGCTCATCCCTCGTATGGTTTGCTGCTAACTTTTTTTCTTTGTACAGAACTCTGCTAAACCTCACCCAAAAAGATTTAGAAAAAGCAAGTACAAGACATAGCGGTGGCTGAGAATAGAATCATTTTGTTAAATATATCATATCACTAGGAAGCATAAGTAAGTTGGAGAACCCTTTCTTCTATGTGGGTGCTCGGTTCTATTGCTTTGCACTTTTTAGGCACCAACAAAAATTCCGTAGAAAGAGTTCCACTTGCCAGGCCATGGGGGACAGAGGACTGCCTCTCTCTCTCTCTCTCTCTCTACCCAAGAATTCTCTCTCCTTCCATGTTTGCGAGTAACTTTCTCCGACCCACTAGAGTAGAAGCGGAATAGAACCTACAAGAACATGATAAGAAAGAAAAGAGACTTTACAAAAAGGGAGAAAAGGGCAACCCTTATGGGGCTACATTTTGAAATGATGAAAGAATCCGATTTTCTTTTGAAAACCTTTTTTTTTTTTTTTCCTTTTTGGGTAGTTGGGGTATTAAATAGGGCATCGATGTTGATGCAGGGGTGTGCCAAGTCAAATGGAAGAGTCTTTGGCTCGATGAAATCATTGCTGCTGAGCTATCTCAATTTTTTTTGTCTTTTCCTCTTTTTATTTTTATTTATATTTTTATTTAAACCAATGAATGGGGTCGACCGGCTAATTTTTAGCTAATGAGACGCATTCTCATTTATTTTTCCACAGTGGCTATATTTATTAGTCGCTCTTCTTGAAGCCTCACTTTCTGGCACCATTTATTTCTACGCTTTACTTACCTTTCAGTATCTTTCACTCTCGCCCATTTGACTTGCAGAGCCATTTTACAGGGGAAACGGAGAGCTAAACTCTGTTTGTTGTTGTATTCGACAAACCTAAAAGCTCTTTCTGGGCTTCTCTGCTTGGTCCTGGATTGGCTTGCTGGTGCCGCATAAAGGTCTTCAAACTACATGATTCTCTCTGAAGGCCGCATTCTTGGTGAGTTTTCTCGATTTTTCCTTGGAAAAGATGGGCTCGCTTTTCCTGGGAATCACACCAAGGAATTCTCTTCCTTCTTCCCAACCGTATTTCGTTTCTCAGCCACTCCCACCTCCTCCACCCAATACTCAATCAGATGGCTTTAATTTGAACAATAAGGTCAGTCCGAGCATATTGCTCATCATTATAATTCTTGCTATCATTTTCTTCGTTTCTGGTTTGCTTCACCTTCTTGTTAGATTCCTTATGAGACCCCCAAGTAGAGACCCAGATGATTTGGAGAGTGTAACTGCTCTTCAAGGACAACTGCAGCAGCTCTTCCACCTCCATGATGCTGGAGTGGATCAGTCCTACATAGACACTCTGCCTGTGTTCCATTACAAAGCCATTATAGGATTGAAAAACCCGTTTGACTGCGCTGTTTGTCTCTGTGAATTTGAGCCTGAAGACAAGCTCAGGTTGTTGCCAAAATGCAGCCATGCCTTTCACATGGAGTGTATAGACACATGGCTCTTGTCCCACTCCACATGCCCTCTTTGTAGAGCCAGCTTGCTCCCTGATTTCTCGTCCAACCGCAACTGTTCACCCATTGTACTTGTTCTTGAATCTGGAAGTGAGAGCTCAAGAGAGATTGTCTCAGAGCCTGCTCTCGGCAGAAACAGTTCAGTTGGAGGAGCCAATCTCTCTCTGGGTTCTCATCGTTACAATGAATTGGGGTCTACCCGCTTCAATATAATCCACAAATCCAGCGAATTGGCTGCAAAGGACGATGCCAACCCAACAGAAATATTGGGTTCAGAGGAGAAAGTAGTGACTGTTAAGCTTGGGAAGTTCAGGACTCTGGGTGGTGGGGAAGGTAGTAGCAACAGCAATGTGGACGCAAGAAGGTGCTTCTCTATGGGGTCTTTTGAGTATGTAATGGATGACAATTCTTCATTGCAAGTACCCATTAGGCCTCAAATGAAGAAGCAGTCTAGTAAGAAGCCTGCTTTACCATTAACACTAGGCTATAGGCAAGCGATGTCTGAATGTGACTGTGAGTCCAGAAGAGAGTTCAAGTTCAGTGGGGGTGAAGCAATTAGGGATATCGAAGCTGATGCGGGTCCCACCATTAGCAATGTCAATGGCAACGGCGATACTGTCGGGGGGAACAGCAGAGAGAGCTTCTCTGTGTCAAAGATTTGGCTCCGAGGGAAGAAGGAGAAGTCGAACCCAGCCGCTGATGCTTCCAGGAGGGCCGTTTCATTCCGTATTCCGGTGCATCATAGTGTTCTTCCTGCTGAAGAGTGGAAGGCCAAAAATGGGAATGGCGTCGGAAGGGGAGCCATATCCGAGGTAGATATTGGGATTTGGGAGAACAGAGGGAGTGAATTGGATTATGACGGAGAAAGGCAGAGCTGTAACAATTTGGACTTGCAAGCAAAGACACCATCTTTTGCAAGGCGAACATTGCTTTGGCTTATGGGAAAGCAGAGCAAGGTTGTTCACTCATCTTCATCTCCCAGTATCTAGTTTCTTTCAACTTTTTCTTTGATTTTCTTTCCTAGAAAAACTTTCAATTCGATTTGTTTATTCTGGGAGGCAAGTCTGGAAGATCTGCAGTAGAAATAGAAAGAACGGATCCAAAAGCGTGCAAGAGATCTGAATCCAGATTTTTCTACATTTCAGTGCAAAATTTTACTGTCATCTCTCTAGCTTAAAAGGGAGAAAAAAAAAAAGAAGAAAAAAAATAAGTAGCATATTCATCGGATAGAGCTTGATGATCCTTCCATGATTGCCCTGCGTTTCGCTTTTATTAAGACCAACAGACTTTGCCAAGGAAAGTGTAAAACCATGTAACTTACGGATTTGGGATTTTAACTTGTGAGCTATTAAAGGTTCCTTCATTCTTTCACGTGAAGCAGACCGGGGGTAAAGAAAGAGAACCAGAAGTTTAAAGCAAGTGACATACTTTGTCATTGAAATAAGTTGGACCCTCCTTGGATAAAGCAAAATGGGGAATTCAAATTCCAATGCAACACTCGCTCTTCAATTTTCCATCAATTTCTTGAATTTGAATCTGCCCTGGAAATAACCAAGAAAGGTCATTATGGTTCCAGACTGTTGCATTTAATGTGGGCAATTCTGCATCTGCAGAATCGTAGCTTATCGAGGGACTAAAGCATTAATGGCTGGTGGTAATAAGGTCACGGGGCCGGTGGACGCCGCTGTCTTTCATAATTCATGGCACCGAAACATTCCAACGGGACCCTAGTCTTTAAAAATACGAAAAGAAGCCCTTTCGCTATCATTCATTCGTTTGCTCCTGCATGAATATGAAGTGCTGCCAACAAGGTTTAAATTTGCCCGAGCGTTGGACGTTTCCCACAGAAAAAATTAGGGTGCATTGAGGAAAAGAATTGTACTGTGCTAAAAACTTTTTTCTAGTTCAATAAACGTATGAGAGACTAGAGGATGGTCCTGCTGTTGTGGGGCATAATGGCCTTTTTCTTAGAGGCTCCCGTCAATCCTTTCTGTGACTCTTTTCATCTCATTGGCAAGGAGAGCGACGGATACGGGATTTAGTGAAAAGATTATTTCAGGTTTTTGGCCGTAGAAAGAGAAGATCCAGTAAAAAACTTCTATAATCTCTTTTAGAAAGAGGAATTGATAGAAAACAAAGTGTCTAATCGATAAAATAGAACGAAACATATATACTTGTTTTCTTATTATCATACAAACAAGTGAAAAAGTTGTGTTTCTTTAAAGAAACACGAAACGCTTCCTGGGCTTTTTTAGCCATTTTCAGAATCGTCCATAAATTTGAATTTGGCAACAAAAGCATTTTCTAATGATCTTATGTTGATATCTTCTGTTGAAAATATGATATGTTAACAAATCCTATTTAGATGTGCTAACATATTGTTTTATCCTAGTAAATAACGTAAGCCATTGAGTAAAAAAGAAAAATGTCACACAGATATGTCAAGAAGTCCAATTGTATTTAAAAGTTGATTCAAAATTAAGGAGTTATTTATCTATCTATAAAGGACTTTTAGTCAATATTCAAGTAACATAAAAAATTTTACCACACCATTCTTAAGATGTCTCCTCATATTAAATTTGGACTATAAGCCTTGTGCTGAGCTTAATACATGAGATTATAATTCTTGGAATTTTGACTTTAATATCATGATAGGAAAGTTCATTCTTGTTAAAAAGTTGGCTCAAGAGAAAGCACGTATTGTGCTCTTATATATGGATGTATTTTTATCTCTTACAATTAGGAGGAAGTGAAACTTTTAACAAGATATTGAATTCTTAGTTTTTTTGTGCTTAAGAATTAAGTAAGTCTATGTAAAAAGTGACTCATTTAGCTCAACTTGGGCTTAAAACCTATAAGTAAGTCTATGTAAAAATGTTTCACATTTTTAATATATTTTTTTATTATACTCCTTACAAGTAAACATGTTCCCCTCTCATACAAGCCAATTTTAAGTAAGGAAATGAGTTTTTTTGACAAAGTACAAATAAATCTATAAGTGATTACTTGTGAGGATTTCATTTGAAATCAGTGTCTTGGGACTTTTGGCCTCTTTTAAAATTCTTCGTAGTTTTCAAAATTTGGCTATAAGTGAAAAATCTGGAGCTTGATGAATGCCCAGCTTGATGAGAGAAGGATGAAGGATAAAATTTGTTTTATTAACACAAGCAAAACTCATGAGAAACAACAATGATGTTCACAAACTCCCTTACAACTCAATAAAAATAATAGAAGCTAAATACAATTATATACTAGGGAAAAACAAACCCTAAAGATTTACTTCATCCGTGTGGCGCTACATGGTAAGGAGATCATACGAGGGTTGACGTGGAGAAGTTAAATATGGAAGTTGACAAATAACATTCATATTCGACCAATAAGTGTACTGGGTTTTAATCATTTGCAATCAAATCTTTCATTACAGTTGTTGACTTTCTTACGAATCGGTGTGACATGTTACATAATTTTAGTTTGA
The DNA here is from genome assembly GCA_028551475.1 of Casuarina equisetifolia. Classification (NCBI taxonomy): domain Eukaryota; kingdom Viridiplantae; phylum Streptophyta; class Magnoliopsida; order Fagales; family Casuarinaceae; genus Casuarina; species Casuarina equisetifolia. The sequence continues at coordinate 14,047,220 of CM052356.1, forward strand.
GGAGCTAGCATCTGGTTCTACCATAAGCGAAAACGCATAAAAATAAAAAAATAAAAATTTCAGTCACTTCTTTAATAAGAGCAAAAAAAAAAAAAAAAACAAGAAGCGGAGACAATTAAGTTTATAGAGGTTTCCTTCAAGACCAACCCTCTCATAAAGGAAATGCAGAAGAGTTAACCCTTTATAGAACAAAGTAACTTTGTTAAGTACAAGGAAGAAGCAAACGGTCTTTCCGGACATTCGACAAAATTGGAGGAGATGTTTAACATGGTTCATGCGTAAGTACGAGACACAAATCGAGAGGTAGTCTAAATATGCTAGAAAAGTCTCTTGAGCTTTTATAGTTTTCACATTATGAATAAAATTATATATATATATATATATATAAAATAAGGGGACGTGGAACTTAGTTTCGGAGATATACTAGAGAGTTACATGATCATGCTCGTGTATGACCCACCAAAGTTGCAACTTACCAAGGTTATATTGGTCTTTTGGGCCACAATGCTCTTGGAAGTTATCCTTGAGGAAAGGTACTACCAAACCACTAATATCAAAATGATATTTCATCGGTCCAATGATCTCGAAACTATTGGAAAAAGAATATGTCCTATGATAATATGTTTTGATGTGACAATTTTTGTTGCTAAATATATATAAATATTTTTCATATTTTGATGTGTAAAATAAAATTAAAAGAATTCAAAAGGTGTGCAAATTATAATATCAATTAATGATATTATAAAGTAGTTAAGTTCATACATTCTCATATATTATTATCTTATACAAGTTCTAAAAAGATAATCCTTGAGCAAGAAGAAAATATTAATTGTATAATATTCTTATATTAAGGAAGATTGATGCTAAAATATTTTTGTAGGGAAAATGGATTATATAGAGGTAACCTAACCCATGTGATTTGTAAGTTTAATCCAAGGAAGAATATTTAATGAGGAAGCGCAATCTGAATTATGTGAAATCCACGATGTGCGACCTGATCAAGATTTAAGCTTGAAAGATGCAAGCCTAATCCAGTTTTCCACAAGCAATCCAAATACATGTGGTACAAGCTCACCTAAACGACACCATCCTACTAAGGTCGAAAGCCCTAAATTTGATGTAAAGTCTTGCTTCGAGAAGGTGTCTTCTCTTCAACCGAAAATCTTAGTCTCAATAGGAAGAAATCCAAAGAAGAGATTGATTGTTAGAATGGCTAATTTGTGCGATTTTGTGATGATTATGAGTTTGAATTGAAGCCCTAAAAGTAAAATGATGGAATGGCTCTACTATCTCAACGGAAAAGAGATTCTAAAATGGTCTAGTTTGATAGAAACCTTTAATAAGTTATTCTTTCTAGGTCATATTCTTTATGATTTTACTTGTGTATATTATTGTTTATGTGCTGATTGAATTATGATTTGGGGATTTTATGATTAAAGTTTGATTGTCACTTTATATCTTTGGCAAGCTTTATGATTAGCAATATTTCTCACAAACTACATATCATTTGGGATTTACTTTGTAAAAAGTTGAAGTAACCTTTGTTTGTAACCTTATAATGTTGTAATCCTTTAAAAAAGGATTGTAAAGGTTAGGAGAATGTTTTCTCCAAGTTAATGAGTAAAATAGACTTCAATTGGTTGGATTAAAAGAAAAAGATAGTGGATGTAGGTGTGAGGGCCAAACCATTGTTTAAAATATGTGTTTGTGCGTGTTCTTTGTTAATGCTCTTTATTTTGGTTTAGAAAACAATTTTATGGACTTAAAGCTCAATAACCAATTCAAACCCCCTTTTATGATTAGCTATTATACCTAACAAAAACCTCTTAAGGCATCTATTATAATGATCTAAAGAGGACATTGGTCATATCTTTGTTTTCAATTAAAAGAAATGATTGACTTACATTCTAGTCTCTACAAACACTTATAAAAGCCATCAAAGCATTTAGAATAACGTATAAACCTTAATTAAACTAGTAATAATTGATTGAGATTTAACCGTAATTAGAATGTTCACAAAGTAATAGTAATGTGCAGCGGTCCAACAACACATGATGTTCTTTTGCAAATGACTTGGTAATCAGAATGGGAATTTGTAGGCTAAAATCTCTATTAAGATGCCTAATGGACTTAGGTTTTCTACTAATATTGCATAATTAGAGAGAAAATTGGGTAAATCAAATAAGAGAATTCAATATGAGGGAACTCAAACCTTTTTTCAGTTATAACTAGAATCCAAATTCACCTAACCCCCAAATGAATTCCCGCCCCCTCTTTTATATCACTCCCTAATCCTATAAGAATGCTCTTCTTAAAACGTAATAACTAAGCGCTTGAAACAGCATAAATCCCTTAACAATACAAAATGCAACAACAACCATGTCAAAAAAAAAAAAAAAAAAGCAACAACCATGTCAAACGACATATGGGTCTGGCGTTGGGTCGCACGCATTGGACCGTCAATTTGGGTTACAGCGGGCTTGCGCTGCCGGTTTGGGCTTAATGCACATGGGTTGCTGGATTGCACAGGCCTGCACGGATTGGGCTGCACAGTAAGTAGATTGTGGTCTAGATTTTGCACGTGCCACTTGTTTTAACCATATTTGGACCAATCTTTTTGGTCCTTTTAAAAATCATTCTCCCAACAAGAAAATTCACAAATTAATTTTCTTATAAGAAAAATAACAACAATAATATTTATTCATTTTTAATTTGATAACTCTTTCATAGATGTAGCAATAATATCATTAATTATATTATAATTCACACATATTTCTTACATCACATAAATCATGAAAAAATTAACTTCAACTCCAAAATATTTTGTCACATCAAAAATAAATTTTCATGAAATACATTTTTTCTTTGTCATTATCATAATAATAATGGAATAGCAATATTTCTAACAAAGATGATAGATGTTAAAACATTTTTACCCCACTATACCGATGTTAAGTAATTATAAGCCTATATAAGATTAAGCCTATATCTTGTCCTTTGTATTTAGACCACAATCTAGTTACACATAACCTTGAATTGTCTTCTTTTATTATGTGTCAGATGGTAGTGTGTGGTGGCTTCAAGCCTATAAATTTTCATATCACATCCTTTTTATTTGTTGTAACATGCATTTTACTAAATAGAAAGAATCTATCTCTATTAGGTGTGGGAACTTCTTCCGTTCATGAGAAATATGGAAGCATATAAGGAGGGCATGGGCCTTTGCATATGCATTGCTTTACTGGCTGAATTTGACAGCAAATACCTAAATGAGGCGGCCACCACTATCTCTTACTAGTCCCCTGGTGTTTTTTTCCAACTCACTAGATCTATCTATTCTTAACTTCAGCGCAACAATAGAGAGAAGATACAGCTTTTTCCACGCACCCTTTCATTCTGCCCCTTTCGGTTGCGAGGGATGTTAGCGCACATGCATTTCACATGCCCTGCCATATTAGCACGTGGTTCCACTGTGTCTGCCACATTAGCCGATGTGTCAGCCTCAGTGTAATGTCACCAGCGTCCTGCGAGCGTTTGCAGACCGCCTGCATCTAAAAATCTGACCTTCGCTGCTGCCGCCAAATTACAAATGAAATCAGACCTTGATTGTGAATATTATGTAATTAATTTTCCATTCTTGTTTTTGATTCATTGCAAGTGTATTTAGGTTAATCAGAATTGACGTTTAAATTGAGGGAAATTGTTAATAAAATTCAAATACTTTTTTACTTCCGTTTGTTCTTTTTTTCGGCCAATTTCCAGGTTTTCTACCACTGGTCCTCCGGCTTTCAATTGTGTACCAAAACAAATCATGATATAAGGGTGCTTGCCTGATTTCTTTGTTGCAAATTACAGAGGGAAGCGCCATCAACATGTAGCTGTATATTTTTACAGATATTGAGTTTGTTGTTAACTAGTTGTGCTTGTTGTTCTTTGAAGGCTTTTCTTTTACTCAATTTCCACTAGTCATCTATTTTATTTGGAAGCTGAAATGTCCAAACATGGATGAAAATTAGCCATATTCTGGTAAAAATATAAGAAAAATTTCTGGTCAAAATCCTTAGGAATGACAACAAGGGTACATTTGGAGGGCTGAGTCAAACAATAACGAAGATAAAAAATATGTGACGCTTCGGATGTTCTTGCAATTGTTAGCATAACAGCTTTCTTCATGGTTCTAACCTTCCACATTAATTCATTCCCTTCTAGGACTTTTTCTTATCTGATTGGCGAAGAAAGCAACATGTAAAGGATTTAGTAAACGAAGTTCTTTGAATCGATTCTCCTTTCTCATAAGATTAGAAAACTTTCTCATTTGAACTTTTCTAATATGAAGCTTTTCTTGGGTCTTTGTTACTATTGTATTGCAATTAAGTATAAAAATATTATCTTTTTTAAGGAAAAAATATGAAACACTTTTGGAGGCTCAGCAGATGTTCAAAATACAGCATAAGATTACTAGGTTTCAGCCATTTTCCAATCATCTCCTGTAATGACATTTACCGTCAATAACATGAAAAAATTGTTAGATATGTTCTGAATCCCATTAAATATGCTAAAATGTGTTCTATCCCAGCCAATAATAAAAGACTAATACCTTCATTGCACCTCTTTAAAGAAAAAAAAGGAGAAGCACTGAGCAAAAAGAGTAGAGCTTGACAAGGTTATTGATAAGGAAGCAATATGAAAGCATTTGCAAGCTTTTCCTTTGAGTTTCTTTGTTATATTATATTGTGACCTAGCTCAAAATACAAATATGCCCTAGATTATAGGCTATTTTCAAAATACTCCAAGCATTTCAAAATTTGGCAATAAGGGTATTTTTTTAAAAAAATCATTTTTCATTAACATCTTTCATCACATATGTCGATTTTCTTATAAATTTGGTGCCACATGTAACAGAAACCTTAGTTCCATGTCCTAATGTTTGATTTTATCCTAGTCAAGTATGCTTTATTATCTAAAGTTTGATATCTTGATCTTGCCTCAAAGAGGGAAAAAGAAAAAACTTGGGCGCAAATGTAATGAAGATCGTAAAAGCCTTCTTCAAGACCAACCCCCGACAAAGTAATTTGTTCAATCCCTTGTATTGCAAAGTAACTATGTCAAGTATAACGGGCAAATTTGGACATGCCAATGAACCTAGGGATATATCAATACGCTACATTGCAGGGGTAAACAAATACTTTGGACACATTGCTCTTAGATGCAATCTTACAGGGAAAGATGCAACCGAGCCACTAAAAAGGCATCTTCTATAATGATCCAGGAAAAGTTTTGGCTATCTTCGTTTTCAACTCCAGAAAAGGACTATTAAAACACTTATGTTTGAATCTCGTCTTGCAATAACTAACACGAGACTTAAGAGGGGGAGAAAAAGAAGAAGGGAAAATCAATGCTCAAATGTCTTCGACCATTGCTTGTTCAACGTAGTAAATAAAGACTTTTCACGAAACCACATTCTATATGGTATCAGGAACCAAAAAGCAAGACTGATGGTGTTAAAGAGTAGAAAGGTGGTAAGATATCACGTTCGTAGTTTCGTTAGGTTGACATCATATGTGAAACAGAGTCTTCCCAGTTTGATATGTCATAAATTGGCCCCACAAACTACGCATGATTATTCATAGTGGATCTTGATTTTCCCAGAATTTGGATCGGCAATTGCAGAGAAGGCCTTGAGCGAAAGATTGATGGTTGAATTACATGCTGGGCAATAATCAACGATTGTGATATTAACACCGAAAGGCTTACATGGATTTGGCGCAACGTTCGTGCCCCCGATGCATTTCACCACGAAAGTGTTCCCACATACTTTCTGAAGGTTCGACATGGCATTGCCTGCCGCAACTACAAGCTTACCACTATTTCTATAGCCATTGCATACAGAGGCTGCCAAAAGAAAATCACCACCACCCATTACATGCAGAGGCTGTCAACGTTAATCGTTCACATTCTACTGATTAACTTCTATGATCGAACATGGTGATGGTCACAGGTAATTGAAAAGATAAAATTGTATACTGCTACGGTCTGGCAAAAATTGATATGCTAAAAGTTAGGATTTAAAACATTAGTCTAGTGAAAATAAAGTAGGTTTTTCACCTACGACTACACATTCGAGTAAGAAATTATATCTGCAGATTCAAATTCTTTCCCGGAGGATGAAGATTTAACATATATTGGCTGTTTTTTTTTTAATAGTCCTTTGAAACAAGTAAAATGTAGAGCACTAAATTTGGTGGGTGTAATGTGCACTCACGAACGTAAGGGGCGCCGAAGAAGGTGGCTGTGCCTTCGTAAGCATATGCAACTGAGAAAAGCCAAACGAAAGTTCCAGCCATCATCAGAATCCACATATTTCCGTGCATCTTCCCTGAAGTATGCCTGAAGATGATACAGGTAACCAGAACTTTGTGATAGAAACTTGAAGCTCACTTTGCATTTTACAATAGGAATCCTGACATGCACTAGAATTCCCTTTAAATAGTCAGCATTATCCTTTTGCCCGAATTGCTTCCATATAGTTGAAATACTGTTCGAGAAGGTTTCAAATTTGAATCGACTTTTTAGAACTTAATGATCGCAAAGATCTTATCCAATAGTTAGAATGCATTTACTTTTTTATTTAATTGAAGTTATTATGTTGTCTTTTCGCTAACAGTGAGAGCCAAGAGTTTTAAATTAATGTCTTCTGAGTTTCGGCTTCCTGCGTAGTTGAAGGCTCAAATTCTTACCAAGATCGAACGCATTCCAAATGGCAACCTTATGCCGAAATAAAGAACCGAGATGAGAAACTGTATGAAGATGCTTGCCTGCTTCCTGGTTGGGAATTATGGAAGAAGATTTTGTCCACATATGGCTGTACAATTAGCGGTACAGAAAATTATAGGTAGCCAGTAATGCAATTGAACACTGCGAACCCTTTTCTGTTTCTTGTTTCCACCAGTATTTTATTTTAGTTAAATGCTGGAGTATCAAAAAACATGAATGACAACTAGCCACACCGCCGTAAACGTTGTGATATATAGAAAAAGTTTTAGATTGAAACACCTAGGGATGACAACAGGTGTATATTCGGATGGCAGATTCAAACAAAAACAAAGATTTAGAAAGAAAAAAATAAAGGGGCATGGTGGCTTTCTTCAAAGCTCCATCTTTTGACATGAATTCATTCTCTTCTATGAATTTCCTTTCTTTTTTCTTTTTATAGTACGGGTTAAGTGAATTTTTTTTTTTCATTTTCTGGCTGAAGAGAGAAAAGATTTAATGAGAAACCTAAAATAGTTTCATTGAAGTAGGAGAACCGATAGAAAGAACAGTGACTTCTACGCAATCACCTTAGTTATCCAAAATTAATATTTGGAACGTGTTTCAAAGAGAGAGGGAAAAATAAAAAGAACATTAAAAGAGTAAAATTACATTACGAAAGGTTGTGTCTGGAACCTCACCAATTCCACAACTTAGCATGAGTAAACTGTTGTTTTGGGCTGCTATGCTATTAGGCACAATCTAAAAGGTAAAGGTGCTAAAAAAAGAGAAAGAAGAATTCTATTTTAGAATTTGAGGCCCGAAAGCCTAATTAAAAAACCAGTTCAAGAATTAGATGATATTTTTTTTTATATATTTAAGTTTCAACATAAGTGATCAAATATTTGATGTAAAAATTTTGTCTTGCACACATGTGCTAATATTTGATATAAGACTTTCATTTGCATACATATCTTAACATATTAAATAACATTGGACTTAAGATTATGTAGGGTGAAATAGATTTAGCTTAGCTTTACATTATGTTAGAATTTGAATACTTATCTTAAAACTTTAAGGTAATAGACACTATTTACCAAACACCAGTCTTGTCCTAACGATACCAATTTAGAACCACGTCTCTAACATTTTATAATGTTCCAAAGAAATTGCTGGGCTCTTACTTTGTTTTCAAACTGAAAAGTACTAATCAAATTGCTGGGATCTTATTATTTGAGTTTGAGAGAAGATGAGGCGGGATGGCTCTCTCTCTCTTCAAAATAGGATCACAAAGGCGGCAAGATAAGGAGAAATGATGTCTTATCTCAAAGCCATTTGATTCTTCAATCTTGTTGATGCAGCTTTTGAACGGTGGAATGTTGTAAGAAAGGTGAAAGTAGGGAGAAGGTAGGAGAAATAAGGCAAGATAGTAGGTGAATCTTAAGCACGTGAACACTATTGGAAAATAGGGTTTTGTTGTGACTGAAAATATTTTCTTGTAAATATCAATTCTCAAAATATGTTTTTCTAAATGTACAAAAAGAAAAACTATAAGAAGTAAAAAGTGTACAAATTATAATATCAATTAATGATATTATATAGTAACCAAATTCTTACATTTCCTCATAAAATATATTCTTAAAGTTCTTGTGACATATATTCTAATATATGTTGATTATTTGAATATTTCTTTAAGAAATATAAAATATATTTGAATATATTTTATTTTAGGAATATGATACTTGGTTTGATGAAATTGCAGGAACATGAGGGACATTAACTCTATGTTAATATTAGTTCAAAATCAATATATGCAATACACCAAAATATGAACTTTGTAAAAGATCATATTTTTGGACCTTGTTGATATTGGATTGTATATACTTGCTGAATATGTTATCATTGGACTAGACCCTTGCTATTGGACTAAGACAATATGGGTGTAGCCCAAGTTCATGTCAGCCCGATCCCACTCCTTTTTACGGTGTCGTCTTGATCATAATTGAAGCTTTTGTGTTATGGTGTCGTCTTGATCATAATTAAAGTTTCCTTGTTATGGTGTCGTCTTGATCATAATTGAAGCTTCCTTGTTATGTTTTCTGGCCACGACATCATCTCACTTAAGGGCACATAAGAGGTGTTTATTCTTCGATGAGCTTGCCACAGCCGCTAGCCACTTCACTTCTCCTTGATGTTACCTTTGCTTCTCTTAAATACCGAAACCTCAATGAGAGGAATCTAGAGGAGACGGGATGTCAGAACGGTCGGATTTCGAATATGAAGGTTGATATGAGGTTAATTTGTTAGATAGCCTACTATTCCTAACGGGAAGAAGGCTATGGTTCAGGTTTGATTCAAAGAAAAGCCCTAGATATGCTTCTATTTAAAAGAGATGTGTGCATGAAGATTTTCTCTTGATGATTGACATCTATTTGAAGCGTTCTCTTTGTGAAGAAAATCTATTAAGCTTACTTACCATCTGATTCGAGATTATTGATCATTCAGTGATTCATAAGGGTTTGGTGATATTCAATTATCTGGTTTGATCTTTGATTATATCTTCAATCATAGCTTGTATAACATTATTTATATGTTGATTTCACTTATAAACATTTTCTGCACATAAATTTTAAGCAAAATCTGAAACCCTAATTTCTTCAAATTGGGGATTTCATGATAGGAGCTTTGTATCTTGATATATTTGTTTGAACAACTCCTTTAATTAGCAATATCCCATAAACTAACACATTATTTAGGGATTTGCTATTGTATATGATCTTTTGATCATTATCTGTATTCGGACTTGATAATTCCTTTAAGAAGGAATTATTTGGATTAGGGAGAACGTATTCTCCTAATCAGGTTGAGTAAAGGTGACTTCAATTAGTTGGATTAAAGGAGAAGAGGGTGGACGTAGGACTCTAAGATAGAGTGCCGAACCACTGTGGTAAATTGGGTGTTGATTCTCTTACTCTTTACTTGCTTAAATAATTTTGTTTGATTACTTATTATCATATAAATTATTGAATTTTTTGATTAAATTATTTAATAAAAATAAAAGCATAGTTTTCGGTACAAGAACAATTTAACCCCCTTCTTGTTAAGCCATAAAACCCAATAAATACTCCCCCTAAAGTCAGAGATTTGAACAAGTTAAATACTCTAAGCTTGGAGAGAAGTGGTGTGTTACAACATTACACATAACTCACGCACATGCCTAGCTCATGCACATAGAGCACACACCTAACTCACGAACACAGAGCACACACCCAACTCACGCACACAAAGCATTAAACTCCAGACCTCATGGTTAGAGTCCTTGGTAACTCACCATTAAGCTAGCTAGCTAGACGACGTACTGTATCCATGTGATATTGTTTTGGTTCATGCACGAAATGACTGAGGAGTTGAACCAAAAAAGTGATGTCAAACCTTGTAAGGGTCAAATAAATCAAGTGTCTAACTAATATTTGATAGACTAATGGGTTTGTAAGGGGTGGATCATCTAATTTTTCTCCTAAGTTAGTGTCATACTCAATACTAGTAAACTTTTTATTTTGCCCCATAGGAATTAAGGATGGCTTAGAGCTAGCTAGACCCGTTTCAAAAATTAGCTCTAGGGTATACTTTCATTGACTTAATGAGATTCCTCCTAGAGAACGAGTAATCTCAAAGCCTAAAAAAAACTTGGATTGACCAAGGTCTTTCAAGAAGAAAGTGACATGTAGATATTGCTTAAGATTTGAGATGGCGTTGATGATATTTCTTGTAATCAATATGTCATCAATGTAGATAAGTAAAACTACAAAGGAGTTACCTTTGTTCTTGGTGAATAAAGAATAATCATGATAGGATTGGATGAATCCATGTGTAATTAGTGCTCTAGTGAATTTCTCATTCCACTAGTGAGATGTTTGCTTCAACCTATAAAGGAATTTCGCAATCTGTAGACAAAATTCTCTCCTTAATTGTGAAATCTAGGGGGAAGCTCCATAAATATCTCCTTTGGGAGATCAACATGGAGAAAGAAATTTTGAATGGCCATTTGATAGAGGGGCCAATGATGGATAACAACAATGGTGATGAGGAGCCGAAAAGTAACATGTTTGGTAGGGGAGAGAAAAGTGTCATGATAGTTAATGCCTTCATGTTGATTGTAGTCCTTGGCAACTAACTAGGCCTTGTGACATTCAATTAAGCCATCAACATAGTACTTTACCTTATAAACCTATTTACATCTAATAAGATGATGACTAGGGGGTAGAAGGACCACATCCTAAGTATGGTTAGCCTCAAAAGACATTGAATTTAATATCCATGGCTACAATCCAATTAGGGTCTTGGGAGGCCTTATGGTAGGTGGTGGATTTGATGATGGTAGAGATGAAAGTAATAAAGTTCTAGTAGGGGGGTTGCAATTATGAAGGGAGACATAGTTAAAAATAGGGTAAAGAAAGGTGTGAGAGGAAGAAAAGATGGTGGGGCACCAAGAATGGTGAAGGGTAAGGGTAATAAGTGCATCAAAGAGAGTAAAGGTAACATTGGTGGATGAGGGAGGAGGTTAAGACAAGCTTGAGTAGGTCCAATGGAAGGTCAGAGGCAAGATATAGAGCAATGGGAGTTAGATTAGAGGAAGGAAGATTAGGGAGATCAATTGGTAGTGACAGTGAAATGTATGTGTTAGGATCCAACATAGTTGGAGGTGATGAAAGGGCTTGGTTGTCTAAGGAGGAGAGAGAAGAAAAAGAAAAAGGAAAAACAGTTTCTTGAAAAATTACATCATGACTAATAAAAAATCAGTGGGATTGAAGGTCATAGACATGATAACCTTTTTGAGAAAGGGATAAACCAAAAAGATACAAGGAAGTGCTCGAAGGCTGAATTTGTCACGAGGCCTAAGGTTATTACATAACAACGACAACCAATAACACAAACATTGTCAAGAACAAGAGGTTTGCCAAATACTTTTTCAAATGAGTTGAGTTCATAAAGGGATATAGAGGGGAGATGGTTAATGAGATAGGTGGTAGTGAGAAGGCACTCCCCCCAAAAGGATAAGGGAATATGCACTTGAAACATCAAAGCATGAACCATATCTAACAAGTGCAATGTTTGTGTTCAACAACTTCATTTTGTTAAGGAGTGTGAAAGTAAGAAGACTCACGGGAAATGTCTTTCATGGAGAGAAAAGAGTGACATTTAGAGGAAAAGAATTCAAAGCCATTGTTAGAGCGAATGTGACGAACAATAACATTAAATTGGATGTTAACCAAAGAGAAAAAATATTGGATTTTGGAAAACACTTGGCTTTAAAATTGAAGAAGAAAGGTCTAAGTGGCATGAGAAAAATTATCTACGATGGTGAGAAAGTAGCGAGCACCATCATGGGTGAGGGTTCGATAAGGACCCTAAACATCCATGTAGACCAGCTCAAAAAGAGAGTGAGTGGAAGTGTGACTAGTGGAAAAAGGTTGTTGAGTTTGCTTGGCTAAAGGAAAAATAGGGTACGAAAAGGAAGAAGGGTAAGAAATGGATTATCCAAAGGAAGTAAATTTTTTTAATGATGAATGACCAAAATGTTAATGTAAAAAATTGTAACTAATATTATTGATGAAAATTGGAGTATAATCAAGGCATTATTTGGTAGTACAAATAGAAAACTTTAGGGAATGTAAATAATTGAAAAGATAGACTAAAAAATTTACAGGGAAAGCAAACCAAAGAAAGTAAAGTACTTGATTAGCCTTATTGAGCCCAATCAGATCCTCAATTATATGGTCTTGAAAGACACAAAAAGCATTAGGAAAATTACCATATAGGATTATGTTTAAAGCAAGGGGCATATAGAATGTGGGTGAGGTGTAGTTTCTGATAAGGTTAATAACAACTAATGTAAGTGACAAGATTGAGTGAGCTATTGAGCAAGGTGATATGAAAGGGTGCAACGTAAGGTGAAAAAGAATCAAGGATAGATAAATTACAAGTGATGTGATCATTAGCCCTTAAGTCAATAGGTGGAAAGGAAGAGGCCGTATTTGAAAATGGGTTAGAAGAACCCATTTGGTTGATAAGTGTCAAGAGTTTGTGCTATTGGTCGGCAATGAGGTTGCACCTAGTGGATCGGCCATAAATGCTTCCTACGCTAGGAGGTGGATGGCTTAAGATGCTTGGACTTGGAAAAGGTGGATAGGCTGGAAAGCCATGAAGTGAAGATCCCCTAGTGAAGTCCATAGTTAGGGGATGTTGTGGGCTATAACTAATGGTAAATTGGGCCAGAAAAGTAAGGGCAAGACATTATAAGCTAGAGGCCTAGTGTTTGTAGCCTTTTTGTGGGAATTGCCATGCTGCTTGGGCCTAGACTTGGTGGGTCACCCACCAAGAGGTAACATGCCTCTTGAAGGTGCCTAAGCCACTTGCAATGGCTGCAAGTGAGCTTAGCAGTGTGAAAGTCCTATTGAGCTTGAGGTAAATCGGGCCTGCTTAGCCTAACCAAGGAGAAGGACCTATGAGGCAGGTCCTATGTTTAGCCCACGTGGGTAAGTGAGTCACTTAACCCACCCGTATCACAGGGTAGGCGTTGTGCTTGGAATGCATGACTAATGCCAGTAGTAGAACAACGACCATTGGAGGAAGCACATTGGAGAAGTTCTTGCTTGGCAAGGGGGTAGATCTTCTCTAGATTGGGAAGGCCATCATGCAAAAGGATCATTGATCGAAGGGTTGTGAACTCCTTCACTAAGGTAAAGAGGAACTTAAGAGCTTAATCATCCTCGTGCGCATGATATTCTTGGTGGAGTTGGCAAGAACAACCACCACAAGATCATTAAAGAGGGGGTTGTTGAGCATTGAGATCACCCTAGAGCACCTTGAATTGGAGGAAAAGGTGGTAAGTTCTTTGATAGAGGCATCAGGAGGGATGAGGAGTTTGTTGATCACTTGCTTCAAGGAATACTTATGAGTTCCATTGATTTTGTCAAAGTTTTCGTGGAGGAATTGCTAAATCTCAGCCACAATGCGAGCAGTCAACACCATGTGCTCTAAAGATGAGTGAATAGAATGTGTTAGCCAAGTTTTCATGACAATGTGACATTGGTCCCAACAGTCGGTGACATCCTTGTCATTAGAAGGGCACGAAAGCTTGTTGGTAAGAAAACCTATCTTGTTGTGAGCCATAAACACAATTTAGATTTGCTTGCTCTAGACGTGCCAATTTGCCTCACCGATGAGTTTTTGAGAAACAATGCAAGTAGTGGAATTGATGTTTTTTGTAGTAGAGTGGGAAAGGTTGGTAACCATTAGGGATGAGAAAGACAACGACTAAGGTTCATAATTAGGGAATTTAGGAATTATGGTTTCGAAATTAGGGATTAGGGTTTGGGAATTGGGGAATTTAGGAAATTATGGATTTGATAAGGATTAAGGATTTGATTAATTTGGGAAATTAGGGATTAAGAATTGGGAAATTTAGGAAAGTAAGGATTTGGTTATCAAAGGATTAGAAAAATTAAGGATTTAGGGATTTGGAAGGTGAGAAATGAGGAATTGGGAAATTTAGGGATTTGAAAAGAATTAGGGATTTAAGAGGGTAATGGGGGAATTGGAAAAAAGAAGGGACAATTATGAAGATATAGAAGAGGGAAAAGGGTGAAGATGGAAAGGGTGGGTGCTAAGTGGGGAGATGGATAACAAGATGAGAGAGAAGCCGCAAAAACAACAAAAAAGCTCTTGAAAACTTGAATTTGAGGCTTTAGGAACAATAATGTGGAAGTAAAATTAAGGTCTCAAGGAAGGATTGGCTCAAATACCATGCAAGAAAAGGTGAAAGTAGGGAGAGGGTAAGGTGAAAGCCTTTGAGTGAGTTAAACAATTTTTGTATTGCTGTGTGTTTTGTTGTACAATGTTTGATCTATATTTATAGACTACAAAATGGTCCAAGCATGGAAGGAAAATATGTACACAGTAATTACAATTATTCCTAATTATCAACTAAATAAGGCAAGATAATAGGTGAATCTTGGGTATGTTAACAAATGTAACCAAGCTATTTGCTTGTTTTTACTTTCCATAAATATATGTTCTCCTTAACAACATTAGTAGAATGCTGGAGTAAAGATGTATTGTCGTTGTTTTGTTCATTTGGATTTTTTTTCCTTCCATTATTGTAAAAATCTTTCACCATAGTCAAAACAAATAAGAAAAAATATTTGTGAACCGTGAATTTTTATCTTTGTGTGATTTTTTTTTCAAAAGTTACCAAGTCTCTCACATTTCAGTTTTTGATATCTTTGTTATGTTGTAAAACATGGATTATAAGAACTTATTTGCTTTTATAGCCATTCCTAGTGTACTTATAGAATATATAATGAATAAAAGATGTATAAATTGTGTGATAGATGGGGGTGAAATTTTTTTTATCAGTAGAAACATACATTTTGAAAAAAATGTTGCTTCTAAAAAATGAAGTTTATGTCATAATCTTTTTCAAAGCATCCCCACAACATCATTAGTTAAGAAGGTTACTATTTTGCAAGAGATCATGAATGAGACATCATTTCACCCTTTTTTCACCATACCATTGGAGATGATGGTGTGACAATTTTAGATACTTTCTTCCCTTTTTAGATTAAGGTAGAGATTATTGAGCCTATCCCTTAACCAAATACATCTGCCATAGTTGATCCTCCACCTTTTCAAGGATCAACTAGAGAGACTATATGACTTATTTGGATCAGAGATTATGAATGCCTCACACTCACTACACTTGTTAACCTAAAACATCAAACCAACTATATAGTATCCTATTTCTAACTATATCTCTTATTTCCATTTGTTCCTACCTAATCAACATTTTATTATTTTTATTAGGTATAATGACCAACCAAGAAGGGGGGGTTGAATTGGTTATCTAACAATTTGTCTATCAATCCGTATTTTTACACCCACAACAAGCTTAGATAATGCACCAAATAAGAGTATAAAAAGCAAGTCAAAATAATCACAAACATCAAGCACATATATAAATTTCCATAGTGGTTTGGCATTCACATCTATGTTTACCCTCTTCTTCCTCTAACTTAACCAGTTGAAGTCCACTTTACTCATTGATTTGGAGAACATGTTCTCCTAATCCTCCCAATTCCTTTTCAATGAAATCATGGAAACCATGGGTTACAATCAAAGGTTTACTTAGCTTTGTTACAAGAGAAAATCCCTAAATGATGTATAGTTTGTGAGGGATTTCATTAATCAAAGAGCTTATCTAAGATATGGAATACAAATCCAAGCTTTAATAATGAAATCCTAAAATTTCAGTAAATTAGGGTTTTGGATTTACAACAAAATTTATGTGCAAATAATAATTAGAGTTCAATTTGCACATAAATGAGTGTATACATGAGTATGAAATCTCAAAAATATGATTTACAAAGAATGTCACCGTTGCTCTTCATGGAGCTCAATCTTGATTGCTCAGTTCAATTTCTCAATAATCTCATCAAAAGTTACTTTAAACCGTATAATAAAATCCCTTTATATGAGATTAAAAAACATAGAAGTTGAGTTAAGGTTTTTTTAACTGGACAACATTATAGGCTTCTTCCCATTGAGAGTGTAGAGTTATTTTCATCATTTAGAGTTTTAAATGAAACCTTTGATCATTCTAAGCAACTTTTATGACAAAATGATCAACTCGTCTACAAATCTTCCTATTGGAGGAGTAGACATGCGGCTGTAGAGAGAGGATAGTGTCATTGTCTCGAATAGAATAGAAGCTAGAGCTTCTAATTGCAAACACATAAGAACACTTAACCATTAGCTAAACAACACC
Organism: Casuarina equisetifolia; assembly: GCA_028551475.1. Taxonomy (NCBI): domain Eukaryota; kingdom Viridiplantae; phylum Streptophyta; class Magnoliopsida; order Fagales; family Casuarinaceae; genus Casuarina; species Casuarina equisetifolia. Next base: position 14,063,796 of record CM052356.1, read on the forward strand.
ATTTTAGTAAGTGTGGCATCCCTTCTCTTAAGAGATTTGATAGGCTCTTGTAATGTAGGCTTGGGTCAGCTTCTGTCTCACAAGATTAAATCAACCTGCTTCTTGTGGGCTTAGACTGTCTTGCTTCTTGCAAGCTTAAGCTTCATGGATGAAACTCAAGGTTAAGCTGTTGAGCCTCTCTAACTAAGATTAACTTCTTAGTTCAAGTTGGATTCTCACTATTATTCTTGCAATAATATTCTAGCATCAAATTCTTTATAATAAAAATATTATGTAACCAATATTTTCTCTTTTCCACATTATTTATTTGATAAGAAATATTTCTTTGGGACTTGAATAAGGTTGCAATATATAAGAATGTAGGAACTTGGCTACTTTATAATATCATTGATTGATATTATAATTTGCACACCTTTTACTTTCTTTAATTCTATTTTGCACATTAACATATAAAAAATATTTATATGCATTTACAATAAATTTGTTACAACAAAACATATCTTTTTCCAACAATCTCCCCCTTTGTGATGATGAAAAATTTTCACAACTTAAGCATTCAACAGCACATGTTATCAACAAAGTGAGCAAAGTGTATTATATAAGATGTTTTTCATGACATTCAACACAACTTAGAGTTGTCACAATATTAAGTGTGTTTCATGACAGTGTCAAGAACAATTAAGCAATGTGAACACATATCTCGAATTTATTTATCAATAGGATTTACCAATCAATCAATAGCAATAACACCATGAAGAGAAAATAGATTTTTCAACATACATTCATGGTGTTAAAGAGTTATCCCACTAGTTAGTTAGAAATGGAACATACATGTGCTAGTGCTCTCTCCTTTTTTTTGGCGTAATCAAAAAGAGAAGTCTATAACAGTTAATAGATATAGCATAGGAATGAAGTAGTTGAGCATGATGCCAGTATTAAAAGGAGTAAGATAGTTGACCTGGTTAAGTAGATCAAGGTTTATGGTGCTCCCTCTCAAAACATGCATACTTACAAAAACAAAGAGTAGAGAGCATATAGTATATAACACAAATGCTAAGAAATATTTTCAAACAAGCATATGCCAAGCTCTCTCCAAAGAGCGTAAAATTTTTCTTTATCTAAGGGTTTTGTAAAGATATCAACTAGTTTTTGGTCAGTTCGAACAAATTCAAAAACAACATCACATTTATGTACATGGTCTCTAATGAAATGATTCTTATCTTTATATGCTAAGTCTTAGAGTGTTGTATACAATTTTTTGTCAAGTTTATTAGCACTTGTATTGTTTCATTTTAGTGGAACATTGGTAGAGTAAATTATCACCATAATCTTCCAATTGTTACTTCATCTATAAAATCTAAGCACAATAACTTGCAACAGCTATGTGCTTTATCTTAGTGGGAAAAATAGCTACACTAGTTTGTTTCTTAGATTACCAAGAAATTAGCATGTTTATGAGAAAGTGGTAAGCACCACTTTTACTCTTTCTATCTATCTTATAGCCAGTATATTCAAAATCACTAAAAGCATGCAAATCTAGAGTTGTGTCTCTAGGATACCAAATTCCTGATGTGGTTGTGTCTTTCAGATATCTAAATATTCTTTTAATGACAGTTAAATATTGTTCTTTAGAGTTAGATTGATATCTAGCATGTAACACACACTGAATATAATATCAAGTCTAGATGCAGTCAAATATGACAATGAACCAATCATTACTCTATAGAGTTTTGAATCAACACTAGTCCTTTTTTCATCATGTGATAAAGAAATAGATGTGCATCTTGTATTTCTTAATTAACTCATTTGTATATTTTGTCTAAGTCACTTCCTTTCTTTTTGTCCAAGTTTCTTCTCTTTTTGTCTAACTCACTTCTTTTTTTCTTTGTGAGTTTCAGGAATATCCCCATTCATAGGTCCGAGATCCACATCTATGAATTGAAAGGTCCGAATACTCAACTCTGCAATCAATTGTTAGAATCAATAGGTCTTTAAATCATTCATTTGAAAAAATGGAAACCCTATACTTCCCAAAAATCGAAATTCTTGATTAATGGAGGAACAATATCACCATTTTTGTTCAATAAGATACCAAAGGAGTGAAATGGCCCATCTTAAAGAATCAATTGACGACTACCATGATGGAGTCCCTTCCCCTTTGAGTCTGAGGCAGAGCTACAATAAAATCCATGCTGAGATCTTCCCATGGCTGGTTTAGAATTGATTATGGAGCATAGGGACTAGGCTTGAAATGCATCTTGGCTCGTTGACATGTAGCACACCGGGATATTAAGGAATAAATGTCCCTTTACATTTTAGACCAATAGAAATGCTCCTTAAGGATCTCCAAGGTCTTGTGCACACCAAAATGCCCAGCTAGACCTCCCTCATGAGTCTTTTTGATCAACAATTCTTTAAAGGAACTCTTAAGAATGCATAACTAGTTACCCTTAAACAAATAGCCTTCTTGCACCATATATTCTCTATAAGCTCCTTTGGCACATTCTACCAGGATAGGAAGTAGCTCCTTATCTTCTAAATAATGTTCTTTCATAATTTCAAATTAGAGTACCCTTGCATCCAAGATGGTTAGCAAAGAATACATTCTTGATAAAGCATCTGCCACAACATTAGTAGTTCCTAGTTTGTACTAGGAAACAAAAGTAAAGGATTAAAGGAACTTTACCTATTTAACATGTCTTGGGTTGAGCTTGAGCTAGTGATATAAGTGAAGAACAAATTGCTTCAGTTGGACGTAATGGCTCCAATGATCAAGAGCTCATACTATTGCATGCATCACACTCAACTTTAAACAATTTATCAAAATCTGGTAAAGCAAGAACATGAGCTGTATAAAGCTTTTGTTTGACTACTTCAAATGCCTTACTTCCAAATTTATTCCATTCAAATTGTCCCTTCTTCATACACTCAGTGATTGGAGCTATGATAGTGCTAAAATGAAAAACAAATCTCCTGTAGAATGAAGCCAGGCCATGAAAGCTCCTAATTTCAGTTGGTGTTTTTGGAATGGGCTAGGACTTGATTGCCTCCTCTTTTAACTGATCAACTACAATGCCATGTTGAGAAACGTATCTAAGAAACACGGCACTTGGACTCATGAATTCACACTTCTCCATCTTTGCATATAGTTTTTGTTCCCTCAACAAGTCAAAGATCTTTTTCAGGTGTTCCATATGATCATCAATACTTCGATTATATACTAGAATATCATCAAAGTAAACAACTATGAATTTACCAAAGTATGGTCGAAGTACCTCATTCATTAATCTCATGAAGGTGCTGGAAGCATTTGACAATCCAAAAGGCATTACTAACCATTCATATAAGCCTCACTTGGTCTTGAAGGCAGTTTTCCATTCATCACCCTCCCGCATACAAATTTGGTGGTAACTACTTCTTAGGTCAATCTTGGAAAAGACTACAACTATGAATTTCATCAAGCATATCATCAAGTCTAGGGATAGGATACCTATACTTGACAGTGATGTTGTTAATGGCTCGACTATCAACACACATCCAAAAACTACCATCTTTCTTGAGGACCAGGAATGCTAGAACAAAATAGGGACTCATGCTTTCTTTAACATACCCTCTTCTCATCAACTCATCTACTTGCCTCTGTAACTCCTTGGTTTCTTTAGAATTACAATGGTAAGTAGGCTTGTTGGGTAGAGAAGCCCCTAGAATAAGGTCAATATGATGCTCAATGCCTTTGATGGGTGGAAGGCCAGGAGGTAGGTCAATTGGGAAGACATCTTTATATTCAGATAAGAGTGGTAAAACCTTTGGGTAGAGAATACTCTCTTCAGTTAATAATTTTCTCTCTATCATAAGTAGGGCATATATAGGTTTTTGTTTGAGGATGGCTTTTTCAAGTTTGGTTTGGGTGATGAACAAGTTTTCTTGGGTATTTTCTCTCTGTGTTGAGGTTTTATGGATTTGGGATGGGCTTAAGGGTGTAAGGGTGATATGCTTGCCATTCTTTTTCATGGTATAGGTGTTGTTTCTCCCATCATGCTTTGAAAACCTATCAAACTGCCATAGTCTTCCAAGTAGCAAGTGACATGCTTCCATAGGAATAATATCATAAACGGCTTCATCAGTATAATTATGTCCAATAGAAAAAGAAACTAAAACTTGCCTTTTTACTTGAAAATCGTTACCCTGACGTAGCCATTGCAACTTGTAAGGCTGTGGGTGAGAAGAGGTTGATAGCTTCAACTTTTTGACCAGTGTTGTTGATGCGATGCCATATTAGTAAAACTTCTATTGTAAATCATATGTTTGTATGTTTTGATTGAGAAAATTTTATGTGAACATATATTAAATAGAATACTATACTTGCATATATGATAGACCATATAAGATCTTGTGTGCACATATTAAAACTCAAAGGAAGTAAAAGGTGTGCAAATTATAATATCAATTAATAATATTATAAAGTAGCCGGGTTCCTACATTTTATTATCAAACATCAAATATTAAGCCAAGTTGATTCAATCTTTGAATATTTTATTTCATAGATTAATTCACATTTTTGGTTATGTTAAAGGAACCTTAATACTTGGAATTGGTGTATGTACAGGTGTAATGGACCAACCATATATTTATATATGGATACATGAAGCTTATTTATATGATCAACCCGTATGATTTATTCAGCTCATGAATAATCTGTTCAGCCCGTGAAAAGCTTCAACTCGTGTATAATCGATTCAGCCTGTGAAAAGCTTTAGCCTGTGTAAAGAGGTCAGCCTGCGAAGCTTGAAACGACAGCATTTTTAGAGAGTCACTTATCCAAAACAGCAACGTGTGAAAGCAAATAAGAGCATAAGCTCTTATGATCGAAAGCCTAAAGCCCTAGCCACACTCTTCAACCTAAAGATACACTTCACCTTTCGATCTCTCTCTTGTGACGACAGCTCCAACGGGAAGAATGGTGAGGCAACTGAGTGTCAGAACGACTATCTTGCTAAAAAATCATCATCTGCATCAGTACAATATCGAATCCATCAAATCTCAATGGAAGGATTTCAAAAAGGTTTGAACTGAAACCCTAATCTCTTTAAGGTTTGAGTACCTACTATAAAAAGGAGATTCAAATGAAATTTGAGTTCGCTAAGATATATTCTTGTTGATTTGATCAAAAGAGATAAAAGCCCTCATCGATTTGCTTTTATTGCTATGTTCGGCAATGTCTTGAAGAAAAAGAAAATCTTCGGTGATATTCCCTAAACTTGTTATCCTATGAATATCATTTGACAGATTAATCTATATATGTGCTAGATTGATTATAAAATTATTTGCACATAAAGATTATTGTAAATCTAAAAATCCTAGATTTGTGAAATTGGGGCTTTTGAGATTAGAGCTTGAATTGATTCTGTATACATTCAATTAGCTCTCTGATAGGCTTAAATCCTCACTCATATCATATATTTGAGGAATGAGCTTAATGTATTAAAGTTTTTGTAAACCTAACCTTGTAACCATGAGCTATATAACTCCTTTTGAGGAGTTGTGAGGTAAAGGAGAGGTGCTCTCCTTGTTTGAAGTAAAATAGATTTCAACTCGGTTTGAGTTAAAGGAGAAGAGGGTGGAAGTAGGTGAAAAGTGACGAACCACCATGAAATTCTTATGTGTGAATTTTTCTGATTTAATTCTTTTATTTAATACTCCATTACTATTGTGATATTTTGTCTAGTTACATTCATCATAGAAAAATAATATTAAAAAATAATTTAAAATTGATTAAATTTCTAGATATCTAATTAACCCCCCTTTTTGGATAGCCATAAACCCAACATCTTCCACTGTCAATAATCATAGAACAAACCTTGCCCCCAATAGTACACCTTGTTTGGAAGATGTTTTCTCTTTGTTCATCTTGGGAACCGAGCTTTGAAAAGAGAGTACGACGAATGACCAAAAGGTCACCAGAATTTAGTTCAGCTATGCAATCTTCCTCTTCTATTTCTTCTAATGGCTTCTCCACCTAGTACACTTCTCCAATTTCCTCCCATTCTTTCATCGTCATTACCTTTCGATTAGGACAATTAGCTTGAAGGTGGCCAACTCCTTGGCACTTATAACATCTTACTTGAGGCCGTTCACTTTTGGAAGTAGTGGATCGAGAACTCTCACCATGTTTAGCCTCCATGTTTTTGGGCTTGTCTAGTTCCTTGGGAGCTTGACTTGAAGAGCCATATTTGGTGTTGCTTGAGATAGCCTTTTGAACATAATCTCCTTTGCCAAAATACTTGGTCCTAAAGGTAGCTTTTTGCTTTCAACCTTAATAACCAGCTTGTACACATCATCCAGAGAGCAATAAGGTTGTAAATCAACCATCTGGGTAATATCTAGATTTAAGCTTCCAAGAAATTAGGCAATGGATTGCTCTATTAGTTCAAGAATATCATATTGGATCATTAGCTTCTCAAATTCTCTGATGTATTCTCCAACACTTCTTTTTTCTTGCTTGAAAGTGTGCAACTTGTAATAGAGCTCTTGTTTATATTCTCTGGGAAGAAATTGCCTAGTCAAGAGCTTCTTAAGCTTTTCCTAGGTTCTGACTTTACTTCGCCCATCTCTTTGCTTGAGCTTTCTCATTATCCCACCATAGAAAAGCATGATCCTTGAGTTTAAGAATAGCTACCTTGTATTTTTTTTCTTCTTGTTGTAGTCTTTGAATTCAAAGATTCTCTCTATAGTGCAAACCCAATCAAGAAAATCATCTGGGTTCAGACTGCCATCAAATTCACGAAAGTCTATACGAAGGCTTCGATCATTTTCCTCTAGCTTCCTTTTTCTTCTTCTCCCAATATCTTCATCATTGGAATCAAAATCAACATGAGGTTGTGGTGGTTTATATGTTGGGGTTACATAGGTTGGTTGTCAACTTTGAGGTGGTTGATATGTTGGGGGTACATAGGTTGGTTGTGAACTTTGAGGTGGTTGATATGGTCTATATTGTTGGTAATGAGGGGCATGTGGTGCTAGTCTTTTCAGTAAAAAAGGTTGGGTTGATGGTTGGGTGAGTAGTGGTTAGGGAATGGACATTTGTATATATGGTATAGATACTTGGGGTGATGGTAATGTTGTTTGGAAAGGCAAGTGCGTTGTTTGTGGTGGTGGTGGATTAGGATGGGGTGTATTAGTTGTTTGAAGTAGTAAGCACTGTTGAATTAAAGGTTTTATCTCTTGGACTTTAGCCCTTACTTTATCGATTTCACTTTTCTACACCATATTAGCAGCTAGCCATGGTGGAGTGGGTGAGGATGAACGAGAAGAACCATCTCCTTCTTAAGACATGGTGATGTTATCAAACAACAAATTGATGAGATGAACAAATCTATTAGAATAGCTCACTCACCAAAACCTTGGCTTTAATACCACTTGATGCAAATCGTGTTGGGCAACAGAGTGAGCTTTTGATTATGGAGAGATTGGAATGGAATAATAACAAGGCAATTCAGAAATATAAAGGTTGGAAAGGTAAAGACTAGAAAATAAACAATTGAAAGGTAAAAGATAGTAATTTAAGTACAAGAATTAAGATAATTGGAATATAAAATGCTAGAAAGTAAAGGCATGAAATTTAAAGGGTAAAGCTTAAGGGAAAATGAAATTCAATAACTTTCCAATCTTCTGGTTCTGATTACAACTAAAGGAACAATGTCCTTAAATAGACAACTAAGATTAACCATAGAAGGATCTAGAATCCATAAGAGCTAATCCTGGTAGAACTCAGATAAGCTAATCCTTGTAGAACTCAAATCCTTAAAATTAAGGAGAATCAAACTAACCATAAAAGGATCTAGAATTCATAAAACCTAATCCTTGTAGAACTCAAATCCTAAAATTAAAGAAAAATCAAACTAACCAGATTGATATAGGATCCTAACAAATTAGAGAGTTTAAGGTAGTACGAATCTTGATAGGTATGTGAACTCCAGATAAGTCAAAATTCTTCTATTTGTGCTTGGACCCAACGAAGTACATTGTAGCCCCAATGTCTTGTCATAGGAATCAACAAAACTTAGGCTTTCTCATTACCTTGGTCTTTGGATGTGTCCACATTAGTAGTCCATCTAGTTTGATATTGTCATGACTTGGCTCCAAAAATTACATATATTCCTCAAATTGGATAATACTCATAAAGGATCTTAATTTTCCCAACATTTGGATCGGTAATTAAGGAGAGTGTCTCATTAAAAATTGGTGGTTGAACGACATCTAGGCTTGCATGGTTGTGGTGCATGTTTCATGCCCCCAATGCATTCCATGAAAATATTTTCCCACCTGCTTTCCGAAGGTCCTATATGGCATTGCTCGCTGCAACTACATAGGTAAAAAATCTTAATATTAATAACATGAAAATGTTGAAGAAGAACGATCACAGAACATAGAATGTAGTGTTCTGAGATGTCAACAACTAAATCATCTCATTTTTAGTCTGACCATCCTCCACCTTAGCTGACTGCATCATTGCAATTTTCATAAACAACCTGAAGAATATTTGTTATTCTACTGCTAAACTTGCAGTTCATTATCGTAAGCTCATAGCTAGCTTAAGACTTATCTACCCTTGTAATTTTGTATAAATATGACCTAAAGGGTCACTGTAAATTAAGCTAGTCAATCACAGTACAACAAATTACAAGGCATTCTCTCTTTGTTCTCATTTTTCAATTTGGTATTAGAGCAGAGCCTTTTGCTCTATTATGCAACTTCACTCCATGGAAGATAAACCTGAATATCCATTCCTTACTGACATCAACATTTTGAGTTTTGTCTAACTGAAACTTAATGAGACCAACTATATTCCATGGTCTACCAAATGCAATGTCTTTTCTGCACTAATCGTGTAACCAGTTTCATCACCGATGAGATAAAACCTCCATCTCTCACCACCATTGTGTGTGACAAAGAGATTCCCAATCTAGCCTATGAGCAATGGGAACAGAGTGACACTTGATGTGCTCATGGATCATCAATTACCTCTCGAAGGAAATTTTAGGTATGGTTTTCAATGATCATGCTATTAAAGTTTAGACAAAGCTCTATGATCATTTTGTCAAATAGATGGCAGCTTGAGAATACAAAATCCAATACAAATTGTACAAACTAAACAAAGATGGCAAACCTCTTTGTGTTTATGTTGGAGAGTTTCAAGTTCTCTGTAATTAACTTAGTGCTATAAAGAAACCCCTTTCAAATTCTGACAAGATATTCCCACTGCTACAAGGATTGGGAAAGGAATATGAATCCTTTCTAACTATCATGTTTTGGCCTTCTATTCCTTCTCATAGTGATGTAGTATTCAACTTCAAGCCTTTGATGCCTTACATATCACTCTACTGCCTTCTTCACGTAGAGATGCAATCACTCCGGGAGGTTTAGTGGCCATGGACAAGGTAATTCAAACTTTTCTTCCAACTCTTTCTTTCTACAAGGACATGGCTTCCCTCCTGCTAGTTAAAATGGGAAGAATCTAAGAAAATGAACTAGCTCTCTGCACGTGTTACAGTATGCCAAATCTGCTTAAAAAAAGGACACTTTACTATAGAGCATTATAAACATTTTGACCATGCCTCTCAACCATCCATTATTCTTCAAGATCTTGTAGCAATGCACCTTAATGAAACTCCATTCAGGAGTGAAGACTAGATCCTAGACTCTAGAGCTAACACACATGTAGCCTTTTCTACTGGTAAGTTAAGTTCCTCCTCACCTTATCACAATAGGTTCAATCAAACCTTCTCTCCTTTTCACATTTGACTTTAATTATCCTTGCTATTTCATCTTCTAAGGACCTATATACATTGAATATTTGTAGTCACACCAAACCTTGGCAAAGGGAATTGGACACAAAGGGTTGTACTTGTTCCTAAAAAATAAATTTTAGGTTTGATTCTTAGGTTGACGAGCAACCTCTTAAGCTGAGGTGTTGTCTAAAAGTGAAACTCTTAGGTTGATGGGCAACCTCCTACACCTTAATCTTGGTCCACAACCTAATTCACAAACCCACCCATATAGGACAACTTCATATGAACCAGATGTTATTAGCCTACATGCACCAATAACATAGGCAATTGAGCCCACATCAATAACATTGTCTTCTTCAACTACTACTACAGTAGAGTCCTTTCTTGCACTATTCTCTATTCCATCCTCTACCAAATTATCACTTGTCTCTACTATAGTCACCAAAGCTCAGTGAGGTATCTTTAAACCTAACATGAAGTATGCTTTCACCACAACTATAATCACTTTGATTTCCACATCTGTGTAGGCTGCACTGGTGGACCCAAGATGGAACGTAGCAATGGTTGAGGAAACAGAAGTTTTGAAGCAAACCAAGGCTTGGGCATTAATGCCTTGTCAACCTAACATGCACATAGTTGGGTGCAAAAGGGTCTTCAAACCTAAGTTATCGACGAATGGCTCTTTTTCTTAATTAAAGCCCAAGTTCTTCACAAATGGGTTTCATCAAATTACAAGTACTAATTTTCTTAACACTTACTCTGCAATTGTGATGCCAACAACAATGTGATTGGTACTATCACTAGCTATAGTCTATTATTGGCCAATCCTACAGTTTGATGTTTCAAATGCATTCTTCCACAGATATCTAAACACATTGGTCTTTATGGAATAGCCACCAGGCTTGATTGATCGAAGTTCTCTTACTACAATGTCTCTCACCTTCACTAAGCTCTATATGGCTTAAGTAAGGTCCAAGAGCATGGTTTAATCAATTTAGTTCTTCTTTACTAAAATATGGATCCTTTCTACCTAGCATTCAAGTCATCACTATTTATTTTCAATCATAAGGACATTATTATCTATGTACTATTATATGTGGATGACTTGTTTATAATTGAAAACTCCTTATGAGTAATCACCAATCTAATTGATCACCTACATTCCAATTTTCCACTAAAAGCACTTGGCTTTGTTCATTTCTTCTTAGGCATCAAAGGATTCATTCTATAACAAAGAGAATTCATTCTTGACATACTGCATTGAGCATCCATGCCATATTACAAGCCAACAATACTGCCATTGGAAAGTAAATTTTCAACTCTACAAAACCCTACTTAATCTTATGCTATTCCTCTATTTTAAAGCATCCTTGGAGCACTATAGTACCTAACAATAACAAGGCTAGAGCTTGCATTTCCAGTAAATAATTTATGCTAGTCAATAGATAGATTCACTCCCTTAGCACCTTGAATTTATGCGGTTATAGTGATTCAAGTTGGGCCGATTGCCAAACCACCACAAATATCCAAACACATTGGTCTTTATGGAATAGCCACTAGGCTTGATTGATCGAAGTTCTCCTACTACAATGTCTCTCACCTTCACCAAGCTCTATATGGCTTAAGTAAGGTCCAAGAGCATGGTTTAATCAATTTAGTTCTTCTTTACTAAAATATGGATCCTTTCTACCTAGCATTCAACTCATCATTATTTATTTTCAATCATAAGGACATTATTATCTATGTACTATTATATGTGGATGACTTGTTTATAATTGAAAACTCCTTATGAGTAATCACCAATCTAATTGATCACCTACATTCCAATTTTCCACTAAAAGCACTTGGCTTTGTTCATTTCTTCTTAGGCATCAAAGGATTCATTCTATAACAAAGAGAATTCATTCTTGACATACTGCATTGAGCATCCATGCCATATTACAAGCCAACAATATTGCCATTGGAAAGTAAATTTTCAACTCTACAAAACCCTACTTAATCTTATGCTATTCCTCTATTTTAAAGCATCCTTGGAGCACTATAGTACCTAACAATAACAAGGCTAGAGCTTGCATTTCTAGTAAATAATTTGTGCTAGTCAATAGATAGATTCACTCCCTTAGCACCTTGAATTTATGTGGTTATAGTGATTCAAGTTGGGCCGATTGCCAAACCACCACAAATCCACATTAGGCCACTACTTCTATCTAGAAAGCAATTGTCTCATGGCATTTGAAATGGAAATTAACCGTTGTTTGTTCATCATAAAAAACGGAATACAAAGCATTAGCATTTTGATGCTACGAAATCCACATGGTTGTTCTCCCTTTTTTGAGACTTAGGTGTCCTTTAATCACACTTTACTCTGATTTACTACAATAATCTAGTAGCTTTAAAGCTTGCTAGTGATGGTCGAACAAAACACATGGTAATTGATTTCTACTTTATCTGAGAGAAGGTTGCTCTTAAGTTGATTACAATAAAATACAACCATCATCAACAACCAAAAGAATATTTGTTATTTTGTTGCTAAACTTGCAGATCATTGTTGTAAGATCATAATTGCATTAATATTCATCTACCCTTGTAATTATGTATAAATATGACCCAAAGGGTTGTAAATTAAGCTAGTAAACCACAATAGAGGAAATTATAAGGCATTCTCTTCATGTTTTCATTCTTCAATTGAGGCTACTGAGAGAAAATCACGATCAATTGTCAACTTGACTCACCCAAGTTGCACAGTTGATATTTTATGACATAAAATGTTAGTGATCACATGTAAGGGAAAGACAGACTTTTTGTGAATTCTACGGTCTGGCAAAAGTGTATCTGCTATGGTATTTTAGGCTGTTTTTTCAAAATTCCTTTTACTACAAGTTTCGGATTGTGGCAATAGAGTACTGGAATTTAAGTAATTTTTCAATTAAATCTTTCTTCACATGTTGTCCATTTTCCTCTTGATTTGGTCTAACTTGTCTCCAATATGAGGGAATAACTTATCAACTTACACTATGGCTCCTTGGGAACATTTATAAAGCATACATAAAACTCTTTTGAATAACTTAAAAAGTTCAAACTCACCTCATAGTAACTAATATGAGACTTAACACTGATTGAACGCTTATAAACCCACCACAACCTTGCAAGTAAGCTTTGGAGAAATTTCAATTTTCCCTACAAAAATCTCTAATGTCATTTTGAAAGTGCACATCATATAAACCTTTATGACATCGTATAGTTACTAAATTTTTTTTATATAATTTCTAATACTACAATTTAGTTTTACTTGGTAAGGAAATGATTTAGAGCTCAGTAGTCAAAAAACTAGGGAAAGATTGCATGGTTTTGGGGAATGGTTGACGCTGCCCATACATTTCAGCAAAAACCGTATCCCATTTGTATGATCTCATAACACAAAACTTTAATTTCACTATATTTTTTAAGTAAATGGGATGAGAATTAATTAGGTGTCGAACTTAAAGTCTCAAGTAACATGGGTTATCAATTGAACCATTTACTTACCAACATTTATTTGTTACTTGTCCAAAACCTGAATTTTTGATTAATTCACCTATTGAACAAAAACCTTATTAGAGAAAGATAAATTTGGCGTACGAGGGAGAATTGAAAACAAAAATCTTAGATTAAAAAAAAATTGATCCTTGAATAACGTCTAAATGTGAAAAACTATGTCTTCAATTTTATAAAATGATTGTCACTTTGGATTTGTAATTTTAAAATGTTCAACCACTAGCTGACGTTTTGGAGTTATCATCAACGTATCTTCTCTTCCGTCCATTCAACCAAATAAACAACAAACCAACTAGGTATTTTTTTTTTCATATACATCAAATCAGACCATGGTCAACACACTCAACGTGTAAATTTCTGTTTTAACTATATATAAGATGTTATTTTATTTAGAAACTGTGAGTTGATAAATGCTAAAAAGAGCATCATATATACACCTTAAATGACGCTTCAAGAGCCTTGAATAGCAAAATTCTCCTCCTTCATTGGATTCTGTTGCAACCTGCGTGGTTTTATTTAGAAATAAAGAAATAAAGAAATAAAAAGAAACCTTAGAAAAAGAAGGGGTCAACAAAATTTAAGGTGGACCCTCCGTGGTCGAGCCGACTTCAACCGAGCCCATGGTTTCACCCTTCCCTGTTTGCTCCTTTTCTCTTTTTCTCAACAAATATCTCGTCCAGGCCCCTGTTCTCTCTTGCTCCTCTTCTCTTTTCTCAACAGATATCTCGTCCAGGCCCCTGTTCTCTCTTTGCAACTTCCTCTTCGGTATCTTACATTGCCGGAATCCTCATGCCTCCTCAGCACCTCCAAGGCAGCCAAGCGTTGCCACCTTCACCACCACAATATCCGCCATCAAAAGCAAATCCAAAGGTCCTTTCCCTTCTCCTCAAGGCCATAATCATGACGCTGCTCACCTCCCTGTTCTTCCTTTTCCTCGGCCTCGCCTCCGCCGCTTTGCTCCTCCTCCATCTCTCCCTCTCCTCCCGCCGCCAGCGCCATCGCCGCTCTTCTATTTCCTCCGTAACGCCATCTTCTGGGCTTTCCCCCGCTGACCTTGACGCCCTCCCCCACTTCAAATTGAAGAAGAATGGCCGGAGGAATGGCGCCGTTGTCGGAGAAGAATGCGTCGTCTGCCTTGACGTCTTTAGGGACGGCCAGAGCTGCAGGAAGCTCGTCGCGTGTGGCCACGTGTTCCACAAGAGCTGCGTGGATTCGTGGCTAGTCAAGGTTGCCGCCTGTCCGATTTGCCGCGCGCGTGTTCGATTAAGTGCCCCATCGAAGGGTAAGATGCTGGGGTTGGAGGAGGACGAGGATAAGCAGTTGTGGGGAGTATGGTAGGCTTGTGATTATTGTAAGTTCTGGAAACTTTGAGAATTTGTGCCGAATGTAATTTTTGTTTTCGTTAATGTACAGTTTCAGATATAATTTGCAGCATGTTTGTTTTGAATTTTATGTGCTTGTTTTAGATTCTTTAATTTTTCCCATGATGGGTGTTCTTGGTTGCTCGAGAAAAATGCGTATTGAGAGTAGAAAGTGGAATTATCATCACTAGATTTGCGTTATTTGGTATCCAATTTCAGCTATAAAGCGCTGTTTAAATCAGTATTTACTCCTAAAGTCCTCATATAGAGGCATAGGGAAAACTTGGGCGCTCAGGTTGGAGGCTTTAGAGCTCCATTAGGGTCTAGAAAGTAAGAGCAAAGAACAGGTTGCGTGAAAGTTCTTGTGTTGCTTAAGAAATTAGTTTCTTTCTTGAGAAAGTTACAATTTTCCTTATATTCCTTCGTTCGCACGAATGTTCAAATGGAGGTTACTGGTTTGACTATTTCCATTGTCTGTTTCTCTTATTTTTCTGTTTTGTTGTTGAAGCAGTTGTTTCCACATTGAGGCATTTCCCTTTCCTTTGGTCCATTATAAGAGGAAACATATGCTTCGATTTTCTCTCTATTAAATTGTGAAACGAACTGGAGTTTTGATCTTTTGTCCAAGAACTTAAAAGCCTCTATCAAACGTCAAGAAAGTTATGCATGATAATTATAAAGGAAACAAAATAATGCATGACATTTTCTGAGGGAAAGGAAAAAGTACAAAATAGGTTCTCTGGTCAGTCGCTTACATTGATACTTGGTTTGCTTGTAAATATTGGCTTTGAGGTGTTCATTTGTGTTTTCATCAAACCAAGTGCAAGAATCATGTGTATTTTCTTGGGGATTTCTGGAAAAATGATTGGTCTGAATCTTCTTAAGAATATAAAATCTTCCAATTAAAGCACAATGACCAAAGGCTAGTGGCTCATATTATTGCTGCATGGCAACTCAGGGTAAAGGGTAATAACCGAGTAGTTTTCTCATAAGAAAAGGTTACGTGTGAAGTCTAATGGCTAAAAGGTAAGAACCTACTGCACTCTCCATTTTTTCTTTTAACTTTCAATGTGTATTTAAATATAAGACTTACCCATCTCTGGAATGTCTGGTTTTTTTATTTTTTTATTTTTTTATTTTTTTATTTTTTTCTTTTTATCTTTTCAAAAGAATGGTTGGGGAATGCTTACTGTGATTGTCCATGAGATGAAGCTAAACCAGTGTAAGGAATTTGTTTTCAAGTAACATTGTTTATGATGAGTTTTCTTCTGAAAAACCTTCACCATCATTCTTCTGTTGAAAAATAGAGCATATGCTCCATGTGTCGATTGGAAGAACACTAGTCTGCTCCAAAGCTAATGCACATTTGAAGTGCAATGTTGTTCTTTTTGTTGTGCGTCTGATAATCGCGCAGGCAAGGACCCGTTCTATCCACATGCATTGGGAAAATAAATCAAACTGGAGAAAGGATGAAGAGGATAGACTGAGAAAGATAGCCGGCAGCCTAATGGGCAGTCTTTGTTTGATATGGTGTAACAAATAGTCCAGACTTTTATCTGGCTTTTTATAGTGTTGGAAGTGACGTGTTTTATTGGAGTTTGTGAATATTTGTACTCTGGCTGGGATTCATTAGCTTGTCGAAATTTCATCCGTGGACAAAGTTTGTGATATTTCCATGCCATTAGAATATGGATGAATTTTTGAATGTGCTCTATAAGCCTATTTTTCTATGTAATGCTTTCATTTGATCAGTCCGCAGATTCTTTATTTTTACTTTTTTTTTTCTCTTGGCAAAATCTCATATGTAAGTGTTCTTAAAGTGAACCTGTAGTGCTGCTGAATTTTGTTGTTAATGAACCCTTTGAAAGTTGTCGATGCAGTTTCACTTCTGTTTATGAGGCAGTAGACCGTTCTTTCCTTACCAACTGTTTGGGACGTGGGAATTTTGTCTAGTATACGGTTACATCGAGTAGGAAGTATGCTTTATTCCTGTAAAAGCATTATGATAATCTTGCATTAATGTGGATAAAACAATGCTATTACAAAGGAAAACTAGAGCATAAAATGAATACAAAGCAGAACAACTTTCCTGAAGTTGACTTCAGTGCAAAACCTTCTTTTTAACTATATCTTTTGGACACTAACTAATCCTTATATTACTTAATGTTACCATTTGCATGATATTTAATCTTGTAAATCTATTTATATCCATTGGGTTTTCTCCAAAGTGATAAATCAACTATTTTATGTATTGTTCAACTCTAATGCCTTTATTTCTTGTTCCATGGGATCTTTTCTCTTAAGATCTCCAACTACTTTTGGTAATAGATAGACTTAGTGTTTGGAGAGATAATAGGCTACAAGGTGTTGGTGAGGAATATGAAGATGATTGTAGGAAATATACTTGGATATGGAATATTGTATTGTTTGGATGGGTAGCCTAGTCTTTCTAATGAATCATTTGAGACGTATAGGATCAACTATTGCGGTAGTTTCGTAATGGATTGGAAAAAACTATGCATTCATCTAATTCATCACAAGAAAACTCTAATGTAGAAGATGAATTAGGATTTGGTATTGGTGAATATAGGTATGTCAAGAAGGTATATGGTATTTTGGAGATGTTTATGTCTAGGGAATGAAGAGTGGAAATTTGTGGTTGAGGTAAGTCAATGGTTGATATGATAGCTGGTGGTGCAATGTTCTCATGAATAAATGTCCTTACAAGGATATCTTTAGAATAATATGACATAGTCTTCATATGTGAAAAAGGAAAAACAATTTCATGCAAATACACATCCATGTTAACAAAAACTTTCATCATTCAGTATCATATTGTTTATATTCATTTTGTCCATAGGAATATCCCTTAAAAATATTGGAAATAGCTCATGGAGGCAAACTATTCTTTGTGTCCTAATATTGTAGCATAACAAAGATAATTAAAAGTTCTAAGATACGAAAGATCAAAAGTTTTCCCATAAAGTCCCTCTTAAGGGGTTTGATCATGCAAAAGAAAAGACAAAATTTTGTTTATAATGTAGGTTCTATAATTATATACTCTCCTTAAAATTACACAAGCATCTTACTCTAAAATTTTAATGTTCTTGTGATGTTTAATATATGATAGTGTTTACATTCCAAAACATCATTTTGTTGAAAAATATATATACATGAACTCTTATGTATAATACTTATGAAGGCAAAGTCTTTCATATGCACTTTTGAAAAACTTTGATGCATTATCTGATCTAATTTGCTTAATTTTAGTGCCAACTTAATTTTCAATCATGTTAAAAAATCTTTCTAAATCTATCACAATCTTCATTTTGACTTTCATGAAAAATGTTTATGTTCCTCCCAAAAATTATTAATAATAATCAAGAAATACCTTTTAACTATTATAACTGGGGATTTAATAGACCCTAAATATTCACATATATTATATCAAATAATCATTTATAGTTCCACTATGTATGGTAAAAAGATTGCGAGTTTGTTTCATGAATTAAAAATAAGGCAATGAAAATCATATAATGCAAAATACTTGAAATCATTCAAATATTTAAATTTAGACAAAAACACAAGTCCAAATTGTAAATTTCATAATATGAAATCAATCATTATATGTCAAATCAAAAGATAAATTCAAAATGGTACTAAAAAATTTTCTAACATGTGTTGCCGTAGGTTTTGAAATAAAACATAAAAAATAAAAAATAAAAAAGGAGTTTGTTTCTCATTCTTCCTATCATCTTGACTTCACCTATTAAAAAGGACCTAAGACACACAAATTGGACTTGAATTTGGCCACATATATCAAACTGAACTTGAATATAAAACAATGCTTTATTTCAAGTTTTTTGCTAAAATAATTCAACTTAAGTGTATCACCTCAGTAATATCACTATTTGGTAGTTTAACGAATTTAAAATTAGATGCACATTTAATAGGAAGATCTAAGCTTGCAAAATTGGTAATTATATAACCATAAGCCCATTATATACAATCTAGTAGTTTTCAAGGAATTCAATCATACCTACCATGTGGCATGCAAATTCCCACCAAAATCATCCTCAATCAATGCCAATATGTGCTCATATTGGTCTAGTGTGAAGTTGAAAAGGCTTGGGTCAATGGTTGCCAAGTTTGCATAAGAGTTCCCAATATGATTTTTGTGACCTTGAGGATATTTATTCAACTTGTAGCATTCCTCCTTTTCTTTGCCTATATAGCTTGTAGTGATTGTATTGAGACCCATTTATTTTGAAGTAGCTTTCTTTTTTTTTTTTTTGCCCTTTTCTTCCTTAATGCCTACATTTAAGTTTTTGTCTCCCTTTAAATGAAGTGTTGTTTCACCCTACCCTAAGAAAAAATAATATATCATTTTCCTCATGTTGAGCCACTAACCCAGTTAACCTATTAGATTTAGTCAATGCAATAGCTAAGTCAATAGTTATCAAAGCCAAACATCATTGTAAAAGCTATAGAATCTCCAATTGTCTTCTTTAGCCCTCCATTTCAATATTTAACCAAATTTGTTGTCTAATAAGCCTATAAAACATCCTAATAGATGCTTTATAAGCAAGGTTTGATCCTTTAAGTTTAAGAATCAATCATGAAGGCCTTTTAGAAATTGGTAAAATATTTTTTTTTTCTCTAGCACCATTTGCATACTCATTCCAAAGTTGTCACATATGGTGGAAGTAAAAGGCCACTAATCCACTAGCTTGCTTTGTTAAGCTGAATTCATTAAGCAAATCATTAGTTGAGTTAGGTCAACCTAACTATAGTAGGTATTAAGCTTATGCCATAGTTTGACAACATTGGTTATGTAGATTAGCCTATTATGAAGTTACTCAAGTAATCAATTCATGGTCTAAGTTGTAGCACTCCTAGATGCCTAGATATTTTGAATCTTACATCAAAGTCAAGTATTCCCCATCCACAAATCCCACCTTATTTTTGGTCAAAATGACAAGCTATATTGCATAACTCCACAATGCATAATTCACCTATCCTTAAAAGTATTTAGAAAGAATTAGCTAGAATTTGGAAACTATAGGCCACCATGAAGGTTAAACTTATAGGTTCCCTTACTCATTTATGCTCTCTTGGTGTAAGCTTGGTCTGTAAGTTGTCAACCAAATTTTAAAAGGGAGAATAAACATTCCCTTTACACTTATCTGATGTATGATTATTATACATAACCTTTTTGATATTAAGAGAGGTTGTTAAGGTATTATAGCCATTTCTTGAAAAAGAAAATAAAATAACTCATAATCCAATGAGCCTGAAGCTAATGATTAGTAATTAAACTCAGATAAATTCTCTTTTTCTGAAATACTTGATTAGCAAGAATTACCTCTACCTTTTTTTTAAAAGAGTTCATCATCATTGGAGGGGTCCTCAATGGCTTACTCTATTTAGCATCTTCCAAATGGCTTTAACATGGTTGCATGAAACACTAGGTGTACCTTGAGGCTAGGTGGAAGGTCCAATTGATAGGCAACCTTTCCCACCTTCCCCCACTACTTTAAGTAGTCTTTCATATTTGTAAACCAACCCTTTATGAAGGGCATAATATGCTTGTATTGTTGCATGAGGAATTTCACACCACTTGCTCCCTAACCTTGTAGTTAATAGGTTGTTTATTATTAGTAACCCCTCTATTTATTCTCTTAGTGACTTTGTTTATTTATTCTCTTAGGACCCCTCTAATGATGCTAAATGCGTGTTTGAATAAAAGCTATGTAATGATTTCTATTGGACACTCTACAAATGCTGGTATAAATGTTGCACACTTTGACAAATGATCAACAACCACTGAAATGGATTTGCAACCTTCAAACTTTAGCAATCCAGTGATAAAGTCCATGAAAATTTTGTCCCATGGATGGCTTAAAATAAGCAGTGGCTCCAACAAGCCACCAAGAAGCTTTTGTTCTAGTTTGTCTTGTTGGCACACAAGGCAAGTCTTTACATACAAATCCATTTCATCCTTTCTGTCTAACCAAAAGTAGGAGACTTAAAAAAAAGCTCGCTTTTTTCACTATCCAAGATAACCATCTCACTTACTATCATGGCACTCCTTGATGAAATTGTGTTAAAGGTTCTCCCACTTAAGCATGTACAAGTATCTTCTCTTGTGTAGTATCTATTTTCCAATTAGAATTGCTTGATTTTACCATCCTTTATAAGTTGCACCCATTGTTTGTCCATGGGGTTATGGACATCCTTTCTCACACTAGTTGCATTATGTCTCCCATGGCTAGATTCATGGTAACAAACTTTGTCTTCTCGCTAAGAGCATTAGCCATATCTTTTTCCTTTTTAAGTTTGTACTCCATCACATAGTCGAATTCAACTAAAAGTCTTGCCACCTTGCATATTTTGGCAATAACTTCATCTAAATCTAAAAATAGCTTATAGCCATGTTGTTTGTCAAGATCAAGAATTGAAAGCGAATTAGGTAATGATACCATGTTCTTAAGTAATAAATGATGGTCATTATCTCTTTCCCTTAGACTATGTTCTTGCACTTTATTTTATTAAGCTTGCAACTCTTAAAAGCAACAAAATGTTTAACTTGAATCAATACATCACTAACAATAAAATTAAAAGTATCTAAATGTACATCAAATAGTTTAGAGTAGTTGAGGGAATTTAGGTAGCCCTAACACCTGACTTCTTCATCACAATAGCCTTCAAGTCATCAAAGGCACACTATAATTCATCCATCCATTCCAACATCTTTGCTTTCTTTAATAACTCAATCAAGGGAGTTAGCCTTGCCAAGTATTGGATAATAAAATGTCTACAATAGTTCATTAAGCCAAGAATTAGATCCCAGCTCCATGACTTTTGAGAGGGCTTTCCACTCATGAATTGCCTTTACCTTGAACCCATGGATTTTTCATATATTTATTATGTATTAAGCTAAAAAATTTTATTTCAAAAACTAGTCAATAATGACCCTCCATGGATTTACCTATATAAGCTATAACTAAAGTTGCAAAAATAAGAGCTTGCACACCACTTATAAATAATCCAAGTAATATAACATGTATAAAAACCACTAAAGTTACTAGAGAAATAAGAACGACAACTATTAATTCATTAACTAATTTTTGAAAAGTCAAAAACTAAGTGATAAGGGTTTTATGAAATTCTTTAAGATGTTAATGGGTAAAGGATTGGAGTTGGTTGAATGTATTTACTAAAGTAACCATCCTTTTTGTAGAACTTCATACTTAATGACATGGCTAAGGAAGTACACCTCTTCCAAGGCAAAGAAAATTTTTTCTTTCTTCAAGTCAAGCTTGTTCTCCTAAAGTACCTTGAATGGTGTTTTCAAGTGCTTGACATGTTCCTTTAACAAATTGTTATACACCACGATATCATTCAAATAGACTACCATAAACTTTAATATAGGTGGAGCAAATTGTTCACCAACATACAAAATGTTGTTAAAGCATTACTTAAGTTAAAAGGCATGACCAACTATTCAAAAGAATCATACCTCATCACATAGGTTGTCTTAGGGTTATTTCCAATAGCAATTCAAACTTGGTGTTAACTTAATCTCAAATCCACCTTAGCAAAATAAACTTAACTTGTCAAATAAATTTATTATCAAAGAAATAAAGCACTTGTTTTTTTACAGTTACCTTGTTGAGTGTGTTCGGTGAAATCCTACATACAAGTGTACATGTTAAATAAGTAATATAATGATAAGTATGAGCATCATCCCACAAAAATTGATGATTACTAAACTAACTAATTATTAATGTTAAATAGACCCTAGAGTTTATCTAGTAAATCGAAATGGTAAAACATGGATTAAAAAACTAAATTTAATCTAAACTTGATAACTAAAACATGCTAGAGCATATGATTTCATCTAACTACTAGGTACAAATATCAATCATTCATACTAGCAAAATTAATTCTACTCATGTGATGGCAAATTTTTTTAATTTATTCATTATCCTATGTTCTGGTATAGTGACCCTACTTAACCCATTAACTCATTATAGTTCTATATGTGAATTAAAATCAACTAAGTGCATTAACATTTGTAAATATTCCAATTTACACCTAAAGCCACACAAATCACATGGTATATGTCTATCCATATTAATCTATGGTTGCACATTACAAGAAGGAACTACATGTCCTTTCATGTTGGCCTCTAACATATAAATCAACTCATCTAAGTGGTAGCTAATCACTCAAATACATTAAGCTCAATAACATTCAACTTCTTATGCAAATCTTATGGTGGGCTTGAGCGAGTTTGGGTTAAGAAAATAAGTAAAAATCATTTTTTTTTTGTGTTTTTGGGTTTTATGTGGGAAAAGGTGAGTGTTTGGTAGGAAGGAAGGAAGGAAAAATGAAAATATGAATAACAAAAATAAAATATAGATGCCAATAAACTCCAAGACGTAAAGGCAACGCCACCAGTCAAGGACCACCACCAATCCTTGGCAAGAATTGGATAAAGGATTCAAAAGTTGATCATACAACTTTGGAGTTTCTATTCTTTGGAAAAACAACTCTGCTTATAATTGAAACAATGCTCCTTTAAATAGGCAGCTAAACCTAACCCTAGAAGATCCTGGTAAATCAGTAATCCTAATTCTAGAAGAATCCTCATAAATCAAGAATCCCTAAAATTAAGGAAGTCTTAATAAATTTGGACTCTGACAAATAAGAGAATCCTAAACAAATCAAAGATCTGACAAGTATAAAAACCCAAATAATTTAGGAACCTAAACAATTAAGGAAAACCAAATAAAAGGAAATATTCTCAAACAATAAAGTAAACCTAAGAAATTAAGGACTCAACAATTATTTAGGAAACCCCCCATATTAAAGCCTGCAGAGATGCTATGGAATATTTTTGGGTTGCTTCTTCAACCTTGGCCTTCTTAGACCCATTGGATTATGTTGTGGACTTTCAATTCCTTGATGTTGGAACTCGTGATATTGGGCCTTAAGTGCATCCACATCAACTTCACAATCACAAAATATTTTACTAAGTACAATAATCATACATTCATACCATTATAATCAAGTTATATCATAGCTTTAAGACAATAAACTAAAACATGTTATTTACAAAAACAAAAACAGTGCAAGAACTTGTCTTCAATTCAAGGAAAGTTTGCACAAATCTGCATATCATGAAGAAAGGAAGAAAATGAGCCAAAATGCGCTTTCACACACTGTCGCCACGCACCGCCACCATTCTTCATAGAAAGTGTTAGAAATAGTAAGAGAAGTGCCTTAGGTCACTAATCTGCCAAGAAATCAAGCCAATATGCCCTGAAAAAGCATAGATCTGCTGGAAACAAACCTAGATGGTGTTTGCCATCTTTCCTCATCAAAAGCTCATCATAGATGGCCTTAAGGCACAAATCTATCAAGAAAGTAGGCAGATTTGCTCGAGATGCGCCAAAAAATAATCTCGATGCCGTTCGCACGTTCTTAGACTGTCCTCTCGCCAAAAAACACGACCCTTCACCGAAAAATACAACTTTGTCGGGAACTTCTATCTAGAAAAGAACAATGAGTCGAATTTCATGAGATCGTGTTTTCTTCCTAACCTCACATCACACAACCTCTCTCTTAAGTCACTTCGACCCAACTACTTGCCCTTTTCTTCTCTCCCTTTTTCTTTGTTCACTCGACAATAGCCCTTACTGTCTAACTCTTTCTTTTCTTTTTTCCTTGCACGACCCGCTTGTTCTTTTCTTTTCCTCTTCCATATATGATAAGAAAACATTTCTTTTGCATGGCTTGATGCTTTTTTTCTTTCACTTTCCTCTATTTTGTATTTTCTATATGAAATAACAAAACTTGTGTAAATATAGACAAAATGCCAATATATCTCTATGCTTTCTATAATAAATACTTTATTATATATTGTCTAAATAGTCACAATAACTCTATACAAAATAGAGTTATCAAAGTACCTGATAATCAATGTAGAGTTACACCAACCCATCTTTTTCCATTTGAAAAAGCATTGAAGCTCTCCATATGGGGCCTATAATGGGTATATATACCTAAAATTTAGCAATGTCTTTAGTTGCTTCTTAAGCTCTTCCAATTTAGGTGAAGCCATTTTGTAAGGTCCTTTTGCTAAAGGTTTTGTTCTAAGCTCCAACTTTATCACATGATTAACTTTGACATATCTGAAAATATCATATCTTTATTCTCCTCAATGACATCATGTACCAACTAAGCCTCCTTTCTCCTTCAAGGTCTCTTCTTGGTCAATTGTCTTTAACATAGCTAGGTAAGTTTCTTTATCTTTTTGCACACCATTTTTTAATTGCATGGCAGAAAGAATTTTTTGAAGAGGGCCCATAGCCTTTATAGAAACCATGTATGAGATATCTCCTACAAAAATACACAAGTAACTATATGTGGGGAAGAAAAAGGCATGCACCAATATAGAAAATCAAACCCAAGGACTAGCTTATAGTTATCCATGGATACTACCATGAAGTCCACCTTTCCTTTCTATTGCCCTACATGTAGATTCGCACCATGGGTCATCCTGAACATAAGCCATGGCACATTGTTTACTATCTTCGATGTACCCTCATCCTCTTTCACTTTGAAATCTAACTCTTGGCTTCTCCAAAAGAGGTAAAGTTGTGTATAACAATTGAATCTACCATGGTTTTACTCTCTTTACTATTAACTATAAGTTCCACATACGTCAAAGATCTTTTAGCTGGTGTGGGAGCCTTGATTTCCATAGAATTAAACATCTACAAAGCTACCATGTACCCATTCTCTACAAAATTCTCCTCTTGTACTAGCTTTTTCTCTATAGCATTCAACAATCACCCTTCAAACAATCTTTCATATAATGTAGCCCTTTGCAAATAAAGTAGAAAAGAGTACCTATATTTTTTCCACCAAACGCCATGGTTGAAAGATTGTATATTCCTTCCATTGTAGTTGAATGGAGGTTGATTTCCTTATCTTCCCAATATACTATTTTGGGAAGTTGGATTAAATGATAACTCATTCCCTAACATTCTCCAAAAGACTTTACTATTGAGATGGCTCAACTTAAGCTCATCACATCATTTCTCTTTAGCTCATTTTGAGCCCAATTTTGAAGACCACTTATGAAAAAGAACAACAAAGCATCTTATGGTACATGAGTAAAGTACAACCTTGCATCTAAGAAATTTTGAACATATGCCTACAAAGTAGTCATATGCTTCAAGTCCCACAAGTTCTCATGGGCTTTCTTAGTCACATTCACAAGAAGGAATTATTTCTTGAATTCTTCAAAAGTCTATATTGCACTCCCATTTCTTGATCTCAAAGTGTTACCTATGCCACCACATTGTAGGGTTACTAATGAGATTTAAAGAAGCAATGTGTACTTACCAAGTTCATCATTGATTTGGCTTCCTTTAAAGTAGTGTTTCATATGTCATAGGAAGTTTTTTACTTTCCTTGCATCTCGCTTCCTACCGAAATTCATAAGTATAATAGTATCCTTAACTTCATCATCAACAAGTCTCTTTTTTTTAAAAGCATTGATTTGGTCTTGAATCCCTACTATATTTCTCTCCAAAAGGGTGACTCTTTTTAAGCCCTCCATATCTTACTCCAATTGAGCAAACCATTCCTCAACTCAGCTTTTCAATCTCCAAACCTTGTCATATTACAATAATTCCTTCCAAACTTTGCTTGATCACAACAATTCTTTGCTCCAAAGCTAATACATCAACTTAAGGTCTTTTTTTTTTTTTTTTTACTACTCATCTTGCTACAAGTCCTCCTTACCATCTTAAGAATGACTAGCCATTTTGCCTTGTCTCAATAGCCTAACATACCTTAAGAGCTTAGCTTTAATATTACATGAAACAAACTTAGAGGAAGTACATTTGGTGCTCAATTGATGTCTCAAAATTAAGTAAGCTTTTTAACCAAAATCAAGGTGAATGGAGCTTGGTCGGGAAAAATTGAGTATTAGAAAGGATAGAAAGAATGGCATAGAAAATGTGAGTAAAATGATTTACAAGGAACCTTTTACAGAAGTGTTTACACCCCCTAGCCTATTAAATACAAGAGAAAGTACTTTAGGGTAAATACATTTGGCACTTAGTTGATAACTTGAAACTAAGCCTTTTAACCAAAATCAAGGTGAAAGGAGGTTGGTGGAAGAGAAAATGAGTATTTTAAAGAGGATAAGAAGAATGGCTAGAAAGTGTGTGAATAGAATAATTTATAAGGACCTTTTTTTTTTTATGTTTTCACGCCCCTTAGCTTATTAAATACAAATCAATTATACATTTAAAGTGCAACTATAAATGTATAATCATTACAAGGATTTGTAACACGATACATTGAATTAGGAAAACTAAATTTCAAAACTGAAGATATTCTATTTAAAGACAAACATTACAATATGAGAACTATAACAATAATAAATTGGGTAGTTACATTTGTACATTAAAGCAACTTGCAAAAGGAAACAGAAGGGATAAACAAGGCAACACCTAAAGTGATGACACCAACACCATGAAAACTAGGCAAGTTAGACTTGTACTCAAACTACTATTTCATCAGCATGTGTTATCGGATTAGAATAAAAGACTCCAACTTGTACTCAAATGGCCAATCTTGGTTCTGTACTATTAATGCAAAACATTACATTGTGTAATTATTAGGTCAAGCAACTGCTCTCATCCTCCACAATTCCAAGATATTTTCTTTTCTTGGTTGATAATGATCATAAATCGATCGCATTTTTTTCTCTATAATACAAGAATGCAAGAATGTCTAGTAGTTGGACGTTGGACATGTAAATGTTTTGAATTAGGATCAAAATATGTTCAACTTTCCTTGGCACTTTATTGTAGTCCTCTAATTGACATTGAATGTTAGGTATAGATGTTTAGTGTGGTAAGAATAAAAAACGACTTTATCAATTATCCACTACCTAATATCAAGTTGTCAAGGGTAAATGTACTATTTGTGACATTAAATAATGAAAATTTTCATAAAGAAATTATTTGAGAATATTAAGAGATAATTTTTATTTTTATTTGAGAATGCAATGCAGCGTTTTCTCTTAAAAATAAATATTTGAGAAAAAGCTTTGCGGAATATATGTAACTAGATTCCAGAAGTAATGTTGGGGAGTATATTGTTATCATTTCCTGAATTGTTAAAGCCAAAAGTCAGGGAGGTGTGTGGATCGGTTATTGGAAAGTAGGCCACGTAACTTGTGTTCGTCTACTATGAAATCATCCAAGAGGTAAAATAGTAATAAACGACCACAACACGCAGAGATTATCGGTGTAATTTTTTTGGATACTATTTGAAGTAAACTAAATAATAGATAGTTTTAGATAGTTTTAGATAGTTTAGATAGGTTTAGATTTTAGAGGGTTTTATTACTTCAGCTCCTCAATGATCGTTTTGGTAAATAGCTCCTAGTCAAGGAAGGCAGTCCAATGATCGGCGGAGTAGAAAGTTGACAAACCTCGGCTGCCGTGAAGGGCTCTGGCTCAAGCGTCTACATCTTCCACCCCGAGGGCCATCTCCTTCAACTCCCCCCACCCACAAGTCCTTCCCAACCACCACGGAGACGGCCGCGACACCTCAACGATGTCCGAGAGGGACGATCTTCTTGCCCTGTACCCCACCTCTTTCCCACCTCTTTCCACCCTCCTCCTTTCCCTTAAAATTTTCCTCAGAAACAAACTTCTCCTCCTTTCCATTTTTGCCCTCACCACCCTCCCTCTCTCCTTCCTCCTCGTTTCCCTCTCTCTCTTCTCCCTCCCTGTCAAATCCAACGTCCATAAGCTGGAGGCCATAGCCCTCCTCTCCTCCACCCGCTTCGAGGCTCGCCACATCTGGCAGGAGGCACGCGCAGACGCGATTTTCCTCCTCAGAGTCAAGGCCCTCTTCTCCCTCCCTTCCTACTTCCTCTCCCTCCTAGCCGCCATTACTGCCGTCAAATCCACTGCCTCCGCCTGCCGCGCCACGCGCCCCACCCTCCTCTCCGCTTTTACCGCCGTCAAGCTGACCTGGAAGCGGCCCTTCGTCACCACACTCCTCATCTACGCCGCCTCGCTGCTGTACGCACCAATCCCGATCTCGCTGGCATATCTAACCAACTCGCCTCGATCCGAGTTCCTGGTGAAAGCCGTCGCATCAGTTGTCGAGATTTACTTGATGGCGATTCTGAGTCTCGCTCTCGTAGTCTCGATCGTGGAGGAGAAGGTCGGGTGGGAGGCAGTTCGGGTGGCTTCGGGTCTAATGGCGGGCAGGAGGCTATCCGGGTGGGTGCTGACGGGTATGTTCGTGTTGGTATCGGGCGCTATCGCGGGTTACCTTGGGGAGGTGATCGACGATCAGGATCCGTCGCTGGATTCATCCACATCTTCGCCGATGAGGGTAGCAACTGGGGTTAAAGATACGCTGGGGTTAATCATGTTGTATGGTTTAGCGATGCTTTGGAGTTACATGGTTACCACGGTTTTTTACTGCGAGTGTCGGAAACGACACGTCGTTAGGGATGAAGATGAGAGCATAACAGTTTAGCCTTGATAGTTCACTTCTATATATGTTCACACGAAAGTTCAGTTTTCGTTTTTATTACAATTTTGTTTCTTTTAATTTTTTTTTTATCAGAATTCGAGAAACTCGTTTGTTGTTAGTTCCGCATCTGTTGTCAAACAAGTTGTAATTTGGGTTAAGTGTAACATGTTGCTGTTCAATGTCCGCTACGGTCTAATATGGTTAAGTATGAAAGGCCTAAATTTAATTGGAGTTAAAAGCTATGTTTTGTGTTTAGAATCAGTTGTTATTGTGACAAATATTTGACTCAGTTAAGAATAGCCATTACCTAAAAATGAAGAAATTTTAAATTTAATATCAAGTGTGTATAGGTTTATGTGTAATAAAAAAAATCGATAAAAGTTTAACTCACTAATAAGTAGGTTGAGATATGTGAGTGGTTACATGAATTTAAAAAAAAAAAAAAGAAGAAGAAGAAATTATCATAAGCATGAAAGGGATGTTTTGGTCCAGAGAAATTTCTAAGAGGAAACTTCAATTTTAAGGGAAAATGAAATTGAGCTTCCGAAAATTGAGCTTCTGATTTTTTATAACATTTTTTCAAGTGGTCCATCTCTCAACAGCACCCAATTAAGAGCACTTGGAGCTTCTGATTTTTTTATAACATTTTCTACGCCTCATCATCTTTTGTCCTTTCCTCTTACTTTATGTGGATAATTGGATCTTTGGATGGGATCCATTTGCCATTTACTGAACCCCTTTTGTTTCTTAAAGAGTGTATAATACTTACACAATAATTACCATGGTTTGGTAAAAATGTAAAATATAAATAACAAAACTCAGACGGAGGAAAAGGTTACGTACGGATCTGTGGACGGGAGATGGCGTCGACATCTGTACCACTCATTAGCGGAGGCCTCCGTTTCTCTCGATTCTCATCCCTTTCCAGCCATCGGAGGTCGGCTATTTTCCAGGAGTAAGTCCAGTTCTTAACTTCACGTACTTGCTCCTCCATTTCGTTCCGCTAGCTGGTTTTTTATTATTCTGTTCACCTTGGCCGTCGTTGTTTCCTGAGAAAGATAGTCGAGGAAAGGAAAGATTTGATCTTTCTGGAAGTTGAGTCCTGGATCTCAGATACCCACTTCTTCATTTACTTCGACTGGTGGATTCTTTGTTCCTCCTCAAATTTTCTCTATCGTCAGTCTATTGCTCAGTTAATTTACTGTTTGTGCTTTTAATTCACGTTCCCTTTCATTCATATGTCTAAGAAGAGGACTCCGCTGTTTTTCTTAAATGTTCTTTGTCTTCTGGTTCCTGCTAGGTTATTAAGGCGATAATCTAGAAAGCAGAGGGAAGCATCGTGTGGGGCTGTTTTGTTCATCTGTCCGAAATTTAGCTTCTTTTGTTTAATAATTTACAATGTACAGTTTCAGGTGGAAATTGGAACAGACAGTTTTGGCGCGCGAGAACTGTACTCCCCAAATTTTGGAAGTAGAAAAACCCAAAACAAAAAAGGCACGGGGAGGGAGTGTGTGTGTGTGTGTGTGTAAATAAACTTCGAATTGATGGGGAAGAGCTTAAATGAAACTGATCAATGGATCAGCCCTTTGAAAAGGAATCTGTCCCTAAAACTCAATGGGTTTGATAAGTTCCTTTTCACCATCTGAACTGGTTTAAAGATTAGTGGGATGAAGCCCAGGCATTTCCTTGTCAGTTTGAATATTTCTTTTTGGATATCCTTTAACCTCAGTTATTCTCAGGTGGGGATGGAGAAGAAACAAAGAAGCAAGCATGGTCATCAACCGAACTAGAGGCCAAGCATTTCAAATCTTGGCCAACCCTAATGTACGAATTATTCCAAGGCTTCGACATGTATGATGCCAATCTTTTTGGTTTGAATATGATCAAGGGCTTTGTAGGTATGTTCTTGGTGATAAAATTAGCACCTTGTGGGAGCAAAATTTTTAGACCCTCCATGGGTGTTGGATGATTGTTCTTAAGTGCTTGGTTAATTTTACACGGTTAAAAATGGAATCATCATCAAGCCACAAATAGCTTTAGGCATGATGTGTTTGGTAAGCATCGGATAGTATAGTTTATGCGATCTACCTTCAGCAGTTGTAGCGGGAAATGAACTTCCTTCTTTTTCCCATTGAGAATAAATTTCAGTTCTTTCTTGTCTCACTTTCTTTACATCCCTGGTCGAAATTTTGTAACATGAAAGCATGGTGGTCAATAAATTGGCTTCTTTCTTGTTTCTTGAACTTGTTTCCCATCAGAGAACTAGGATGGTGTACTTCTGCGCTAGTGTGTACATTTAATCTCTGCATGAAAATATTGTTACAATCTTGTTGATAGAGATTCAGTGAAGTTGAGAATAACACTCATTTTTTTCTTTGTCTTTTTGATTGTACGTTCTTTTCTTTTTAACTTCGTTGTTGCTCAATGAAGTTCAAGCACACGTTGAGAATTGCTTTGTGTTCTTTATTGAATTTCCATCTGTATAAATGGACATATTTTCTGCCACTACCAATCAAATAGACTTCTGCTGCTTACCTAATGCTTTTTGTCCATATTAGTTGTACTCTAAGCAAAATAAACAAATACATGGACAGGTTTCTTCAGGGAAAAACAATGAAGTGATCATGGTTGATCCTTTGGAAGCCAAGCGGTTGGCTGACAAACAAATGCAACGGATCAAAGCAAAAGAGAAATTCAAGGTGAAGGAAGTTCAATCTTTGATGAAGATATCGACTATGAATTGACTTGTCTAGCATACTTTTGATACCACAAGCTGTAGTGTGGATTAATATCTCATATACTGTCGGTATTGATTAAAATTGTTGTGCTGGATATCTGCAGGGACCTTGGAAGTCCCTATTTAATACATGCATTTGTGACTTATTTCCTTTGTTATGTGTTTACTAGTTATAGAATCACAAGGTGTCTTGATTATTAAAGAGGAATGACTTTGTCAATATATATTTCTCTTTGGCCCCCATATGCACGATAGATTGGATGAGCCACAAGCATAGACATTTGATTCCTAAGTTACTATCATCGTTGAGTCAATTACCAGCCTTGCTGGAACTGTGTTGTGATTACAGAGAAGACGTCAAATTGAAGCAATTAATGGAGCATGGGCAATGATTGGTCTCACAGCAGGCCTGGTCATTGAAGGCCAAACTGGAAAAGGTATTCTGGCGCAGGTAAATTCGGTACATCATTTAAATTTTGTTAGTGGGTGGCTTCTTCCTTCATATAGCTGGTTCTTTTGAGTCAGTAGATATATGATTGACCCGTTTTATCTTTCAGCTGGCTGGATACTGGAGCGCCATTGTCGGTTTTTTCTTCCATTAGGCATTACATTTGAGTAATTGCAGATTTGATTCTCTGGTCATTCCTTGAAACTGAATCTGCTAACTGTTTCCAGTTAATGTTGCTTCCAAGTATAATCTTGTACCATTTTTAGTTCCTTTGCTACTCATTTTAAATTGTAAAAATCCTTTCTGCTGCACACTGTTACAAGATCCTGATGTATGAGAACATTCGTCCTGAATCCTTGATTTAGAACATGTTAATCATAACTTGTTGTGATGATGTTTACTACAGTTCAGAATCTACCACAAACAAAATAAGTCTTCGTGATCATGCAGTGACGTTTCACAAAATGCTATATCCTTATAAGTCAATCCCCTTAAAAGCAAATCATTGCTTCGCCAAGATTGAGGAATAACTGATATTTTTGTCCATCATGTTGTGCAAAACTAAAATTGATTTGTTAAATCAAATGAGGGGCGGGACTGCTTTTTCTGTCCACCATTTGTCTTTGAGCGGTCTGAGAATATGAACTGTTTGAAAGATTTCACTGATCGGGAAAAGTTAGAATTAGGAGCTGTTAGTTCTTGTCTTGATTAGCAAGCAATTAGGCATAAAAATAATAGTGAAGCTCAAATCAATCAGGTGCAATTGGAGGCTCAAACCTGGCAATTAGACCAAAAGTCAGTCGAGTTAAAAGATGGTGTTGAGATCCTTTAAAAAACAACTTCAGTCGATTCGGAGTGAGAAGAAGTGTCCAAAACAAAGCGCAATTTGTATCAATGAGGATTAATTGGTATATTTTAAGCTACTTCGGGCTTGGCAGTGACTGTTTACTTGAGATCAGATGCTGTCTTCATGTTATTGCCAGCGGCGGCGTCAAATATGAAGGAATCTGGATTCAAGACGGTAACAAGTGATTCCAGCGAGGCAATATGGACAAGATTGTCTACTTCTTCCTTGACTTAAACTCACAAATATGGACAAGATTGTCTACTTATTCCTTGGCTTAACTCAGCACAAGTTGCTGAACACTTCTTTTTCATTAATATTTTGACTGTTGAGACCTTTTTTTAATGGTTGAAAATGTCTGAGACCATACAAATCCTTGTTTCCCATGCAAAAATTGCATGTCAATTATTTGAAATAAGTGGTAATATTTAAAAAGAAAATAAAAATATCCAAATTCTTTGTGGCTCTCTCCTTTTACCAAATAAGGATATATTTTTTTTTGTCAAATAATAATTTTCACCATAATGTTGTGTGTCAAGTACATCTGTCCTGTAATTTATTACAATTTTGAAGAATAACTTTGTCAAGCAATTATATCAAAACCCAGAAAAAAATGTATCATATATAAGGGTTATCGTCTCTAATTCTTTTTGGATTAAATTGTATAAAATTTTATTTGTTATCCTTAGAAATTATTCAATTTTTTAACAGAAAAGAGAATGAACTAAATATGAAAAAAAAAAATCTTAGCATTTTCTATATTCATTTTGAACACACACAAAAAAAAAGTAATTTAACAGCTATTTTTATACCATTCTAGGAATAATGAAATTATTAATTAATCATAAAGGCAAACTATTAGACTCAATAATTCTAATAATTGTAGTTGAAACAAAAAGGGAGATTTAATAAAACTAATAAAATAGATCAAGTCGGTAAGTGCTTTAACTCAATTAAGCACAAGTGTGTGAGTTTATATAATAATATTATATGTATAGTATATTGAATTTTAACAATTTGATTAATCATAAAAATTACAAAAACTCATAAGTGTTCTCTTTTGAATCAGATTCTTAATTTTGTTTAATCATTTTTGCAAGACTTCGAGTCCACACCAGATCAGACAAAAGTTCAACGCCGTCCAACACGGGCTTCAGAGAAAGCCAAGGATTGGTGAATTCATTCGAAATTCTTGTCTCTCAGGTCAACAGCTTGTTGACTTGTTGCCTTCCCTTTCGTTGGCCTAACAGATTATACTCTTCCCAGATTCCCAGTGCCCCCTAAAGAACTCGCCATCAGTCGCTGCCTCGTGATTCTCTCTCACCATCTTTGCGGGGTTTTTCTCCATCTCTTTCTTAGCCATTCTCCAGCTCGCTGAGCCCAGATTTGCTTTTGAAGAGAGTGTGAGGGGTTTTCGTTGTCTATTAAGTTTGGGAAAGCTTAGGTTTTTACAGGACAAATTTAGCTTTTCCTCTTCTCTTGGGCATGAAACTGAAGTCGGATAAGCTAGTCAGGTAAGTGTTCCCTTGTTCATTTCCTTATCTGTGCGGAAATAGTTTCTGGGGATCCCTTTTACCCCATTATGCTTTTTCTAGATGCTAAGGCTAAGCTTTAATTGAACTAGAGCCATCGTTCTCTGTAGCGTAGATGAACACGGACTTTGGTTACATGGGAACTCCAACGATATGAAGCACGCAATTCTCTGTTAGAAGAGAAATATGTAATTTTCAATCTGGGATTTATACTCTTCAAATGCACTATTTGGTTGCTAAGAGAATTTTTGAAAACTTTGGTGTTTTCTTTTATTAGTCTATTTTTAGTTTCTAGAGGGTGCAACTCCACCTAGCTGGATCTTTATATGGATCGCAGCAAATGGGCGCTTAAAGTGGCAGGCTTGGAGTTTGAGATAAAAGATATACCCATATCTGATTCTCTGAAAATTCTTGTCGGCATCTTTAATTTCTGTTGAATTCTCCGTTTGGTTTCTTGGAATAGGCGTTAGGAGAAAACTTATTAGAACCCAAACCCGAGAAAACTTAAGCTCTACTTTCTTCACTTGTTTTTTTTTTTGTCCCTCTAATTCTCTTGGAGCAATTCAGAATGTCTTCTCTGTCTGATTTGGAGAACTGTTTCTGGTTCATTAAAGTTGGTTTTTCTTTATTTTTTTTCTTTTTCGGTTGAAAAAGGTAATTTTGAGATTTTTTTTGACAAATTTATTTCCCCAAAATATTCCAGGTTTCATTCCAATGGAATTAAAAATCATGAGTCCTCATGGGTAATAACTGAACCATCACAGCTGGAGAGGTCTTCATCTGCATACAAGATTCCATCTTCGTCATTGCTAAAGCCTGACAATGGACTAGTTGAGGGGACCAATAGATTCATTGAAACTTTCAGATATGGGAAGTCTAAGGTTTTTCCAGAGGATCATGAGCGATGGCGGAAGAAAATACTTGATCCAGGGAGCGACATGGTGTTACAATGGAACTGGGTTTTCATTGTTTCCTGTCTGGTGGCACTATTTGTTGACCCATTATACTTTTATTTGCCCACTTTGGGTGGAAATGTGGACTCTTCTTGTGTGAAGACAGACCTGAATTTGCGAATTGTTGTGACATGTTTTCGGACTATTGCAGATATATTTTATCTGTTGCATGTGATAATAAAATTCCGGACTGCATATGTTGCACCTAGCTCTCGAGTGTTTGGGAGGGGTGAGCTTGTCATGGATCCAAAGAAGATTGCACAGAGGTATATTAGATCTGATTTCTTCATTGATCTAATTGCCACATTGCCCCTTCCTCAGGTAGGATGGCCAAGTGTTGTTTAATTTTCTATGCATGATTGATCTTATTGAGAATATATCCTGGTCCTGATTTTTTTTCTATAAGAATATAATTATATTGTTAAGCAAATCAAATCTAGTGAATTAGGACAACTCTTCCTGTTGTTTTGAGGTTTGATCATTTTCTCTCATCTTTACCATTTCTTGCTGTGTTTGTTAAGTCTCGGAAAATCATGTGAGGTATCCATGTAGAACTGTGTATTCTTAGAATACAGCATGTGTCCTTCTCAATATCATCTGGTTCGGGCTTGAATTGTTTGTGACTTGGAATCTTATATCTGTCACTTGACCCGTTGCTTAGGTTCTCACCAAGGTTGTAAATCATGTAAGGTGACAGGAGTTGCCTTTTTTATCCCTTTGGTTGATAGAAGTTACGTCTGTCCATATGAAAAGAAATTATACTAAAATCCTTTTAACAGTCTTTATGCATCATTAATCCAGTTTCCCCCAAAAACCTTCTTTTGATAGATATGAGGTTTTTTATTTTTTATTTTTTGTTTCAAGCAATTGTTGTCATCACGGAGTTACAAGAGAAACACCTTTAAATTTTTCCAATTTTTTTATACTAATATCTAAGCCTTCCTTATATTGTGTTGTGCTAAGAAGTGATGCGGTTTCTTTGTTCTTCAAAACGTGACATTTGTAGCCAATTTTGGAGTGAACTTTTTCGTGTAAGGAAGCTGAAGCTCTATTGACTTAATATTTCTTATGCAGATGGTGATCTGGTTTATTATACCAGCTACAAGAACCCACTCTGCTCATAACAACAATGCCCTTGCACTTATCGTTCTCCTTCAGTATGTTCCAAGACTATATCTGATTTTTCCCTTAAGTTCACAAATAGTAAAAGCAACTGGAGTTGTCACCAAGACTGCCTGGGCCGGTGCTGCATACAATCTATTGTTGTACATGCTGGCTAGCCATGTATGAACCTCTGTGTAACTTTTCTTTCTCTCTCTCCCCCCCTTTCTGCCTCTTCCCCAATATATTGTTCTAATCTGTTATAACCACTTTAGAAGGGATAGTATCTAATGGTTAAGTGTTCCTTTTCATACTTTCTTTTGAGTTACAACATGTGGGTATTAGTTGGTGATTGTTCTTCTACAATTGCAGGTTTTGGGTGCTTCGTGGTATTTGCTGTCTATTGACCGGTATACATCATGCTGGAAAAAAATTTGTAAAGAGGAACTCGGTCTGCGTTGCCCACCTCATTATTTAGATTGTGATGCTTACCAACGGAGGTTGGAAAACACTACAAATTTGTTCAAGAAATGTAACCCTAACAACGATATCGAGTTCAAGTTTGGCATATTTGAAAATGCAGTGAAGAAAGATGTTGTTTTCTCAGACTTCGTCAAGAAGTATTTCTACTGTTTGTGGTGGGGCTTACAGAATCTAAGGTGTGGTTTCTTTTGCTAACTAGTGTGAAATATGTTATCATGTGAACCAAATGATACAAACTTGTAAACTTGAATTTCTTGCTTTAAAGAGTTCTAATTTTCAGTTATGGGTCATAACAAAATGTCATGTAATGTGGCATTGGCAACTACCAGGCCTTAGTTGATCCAATTTTGATCCATGTCATAAAATAATAATGGTTGATCCAATTCTTGTCCATGTCATAAAATCATAAGCTAAAGTGAACAAGATGACATAATTAATGATTCAATTTATTTTCTCTTTCAAACAACGTCGTTATGATAGTGAAAAATTGTAAAAACAAGAACTGGCAAGGGAAAGGATATAAACAACTGCCAAACCCCTGCCACTGGCATGGTATTTTATAAAATATGATGCAATCGTTGGCTTAAGTATATTCTCTGCAATACAGCTACTCTATTCTGCCCCCAAAAAATTTCACTTATATTTATCTTTGCTTTTTTCTGTTTCAGTTCATATGGGCAGAATTTGTCTACAAGCACATTTATTGGAGAGACATCATTTGCCATTCTTATTGCCATCTTGGGTCTTGTATTATTTGCCCATTTGATTGGGAATATGCAGGTATTTGATTATGCTTCTCCTTCAGTTCTCACTGGTAATTTTGAATTTCTTTTCCATCAGTCAAGGACTCTGGTTTTTATATCTTCATTCTTTCAAACTCTAAATGCCATTCTTTCATGCGTATTGTCTTGTGTGTTGTCATTAGAAACTTAAAAAGGTACTATTTCATTGTTCTTGCACAATTGGCTGTTGTGAGATATGCTGTGACCAACTCCATTGTAAAGTTTATAACAATATGCTGTGCTGGCTGTACTTGCAATAGAAACTTAAGGTTTGCTCGCTAGATTGATTCAGGAAAGGTAGAAGAGAAATGCAAGGATAAAATGCGGTAACTTGGGCCAGTCTTCAGTGCTTTCATTTGGCGTTTATGGAATCTTAAAAGTGGATGAATGTGTTTCAGTTTAGGAGGCCATGTGGATTGTAGCTACTGAAAACTCGCTGTGCACTTCTATTTTTGTGTCTACATTGTAGTTTATTCTATGTCCGAATGTTTTCTTTTCCAACATATGAATAGTTTTCTGCTGCTCAATATTCCCCATATGCCCATGTACATTCACGTTTGCCTCTTTACTGAGATAGCAATTAAATGTATTTATGTATAAGCTGGAAGTTGTGCATCTTTGCCTGCATGTATTGATGAAGTTTCAGATGGTCTTCCAAGTTGTCTACTGTCTGGAATATGCAATGCTGTGTTCTATTTCTTGTTGGTCATACACTTTCTGTTTCTTTCCATTTCAAAAACGGTGGTTATAAAACAATGTAGTCAGTATTTGATGCTGCTTAGTTCTTTTGTTTTTCTGTCATTCACTTGTTTCTAATTACTGGATTCTTGGATTCAGTTAGATTTTAGATAAATGTTCTGGATCAACTTCAGATATGTCAATGATTTTCCTTTAATACATGCTAGATTGTGTTCAAAGTTGTTTTCTGGTGCAGACATACTTGCAGTCTCTTACGGTGAGGCTTGAGGAATGGAGACTCAAGCGAAGAGACACTGAGGAGTGGATGAGGCATCGCCAACTCCCTGAAGATTTAAAAGAACGTGTTCGACGTTTTGTTCAATTTAAATGGCTTGCAACCCGAGGAGTTGACGAAGAAAGCATCCTTCGTGGATTACCTGCTGATCTTCGCCGTGATATCCAACGCCACCTATGCTTAGACCTTGTTCGACGAGTATGGTTCTCCCAAACTATTTCTAGAGCTAAAAATTGGTCAAATATTTCATCTTATATCAATGGCAATGGGTTTGAAGGACCCTAATCTGGGACTTAGAGAGCCATAATGATCCGTAGGAGTGTCATTTCTAACTTACTGCCTAGACTATGTGTGACTTTGTCGGAGGAACAGTCCAACAGAAATTTGGTAAAAAAAAGCTATTTGAAGAGCATTACTCTCCTTTTAACGTTCTGTAGCCTCTAGTTGACAAATTGTGTTCTGGAAAATGATCAAAGATTATGAGCTACCAAATAAGCTATGTATTAGGTCAAAACTTCTGTCTTAATATAGAACACCAGCAAGCATTTTTTTTGTTTTTTGGGACTTAAAATATTTGTTAAAGGAGAAGCTCTGATGTACTGGCTATCTCTTCTCCGTCCACTATGTTCTGGGCAATACTGCTACCACTATTCAACATATGCGCATAATTTGGCCTTGATTGGTCATTGAATTAACCGAGTTGGTGTCCTCATTTCAGTCACCCTACAACAACCAACACCCCCCCCCCCCCCCACCCCCCCCACCCAACCCCCCAAAAAAAAAGAAAAGATGAAAGAGAAAAATGAATTTCTCTTTTCTGTTCTGTTGAAGCATATAAACCCGGTTGCAATCCACATTTGTGCAGGTGCCCTTCTTCTCACAGATGGATGATCAGCTGCTTGATGCAATATGTGAGCGCCTTGTATCCTCCCTAAGTACTGCAGGCACCTACATTGTTCGTGAGGGTGACCCCGTGACAGAGATGCTCTTTGTTATCAGAGGTAGACTGGATAGTTCTACAACCAATGGAGGGCGGACTGGTTTTTTCAACTCAATTACTTTGAGACCTGGAGATTTTTGTGGAGAGGAGCTCCTTGCTTGGGCCTTGCTTCCTAAATCGACGGTCAGCTTGCCATCCTCAACTAGAACAGTGAAAGCAATAAATGAAGTTGAAGCTTTTGCACTGCGAGCGGAAGATCTTAAATTTGTTGCCAATCAGTTCAGACGGCTTCACAGCAAGAAACTGCAGCACACCTTCCGGTTTTATTCTCACCACTGGAGGACGTGGGCAGCCTGCTTCATACAGGCTGCTTGGCGAAGGTACAAGCGAAGGATGGCAGTAAAAAATCTCACCACAAGGGAATCCTTTACTTTGAACCAGAGAGAGGCTGATGAGAGAGAGCAAGAAGACAAGGAATATTTTTCTGCTGGTTCAAATCCTTCTCAGACGAAACTGAACCTAGGGATCACGATACTGGCTTCAAGATTTGCTGCAAACACAAGGAGAGGAGTTCATAGGATAAAAGATGAGATACCAAAGTTACGAAAACCCGAAGAGCCTGACTTTTCCACTGAACCTGATGATGAATAGTTGCTTGCATAGGACTAGAGCGTAGCGTGAAGTGACTGGCTATCTCTGACAATATTGAAAGGGATTTGGAAGACACGATTTTTTTTTTTTTTCTCAATTCACTTTGCCATGGTATTCCACAACTTGACGAGAATGTTTCTGTGATGCTTCGGGAGTTCCGCTGCTTCCCCCCTGTTGAGGAGGTGTTTAAAATATCCTTTTGCATAGGAGGAAAGGGAGTTCCTCTGCTTCCAATGTAAGCTTTCTCGAGTATGCTGATGAGCTGAGCTTTCTACCTGGTTCTATCGAACTGAATGGTATAGTACTTGAAAAGTTGTGGTCGAAATACTGCTTTTCCTGTTAAAATGGGAATAGAACATTAAAATATGTATATGGGAGCTCGATTTATTAAATCCAGTATGTATATACTCAGTGGGCTTTGTGTCGTGCATCAAACCAAAACCAGCACTTGAGATTTTCAAGACCAACAAAAAGACCGAGTCAAAAACTAACTAAAAGGAAAGATAATAAAATAAAGTATTTTATGTTGAACTAAAGTCGTTAGATAAGATTTTTACTTTTATTTTCGTTATATAATTTGTTCGGTTTTGAAAGGGCTTGGTTGTTTTAAATTTGGGCTGAGTAGTACATAAGGTTCGTCGATTTGGAATCTAAAAAATTACCTAAAGCTTTAATTTCTCTCCAAAAAAAGCTATCTTTCTATTTTTCTTAACCATCGTCCTAGCACCCATTTCAACTCCACCTAGGGGTCCTAAAGCTTTATTTTTCCTTTGTTTGCATGTGACACTTAAACAACAGGAGTTGGCCAGTACAACCCTGTGGCCACGTATGCGTAGATGGGACAACGAGGTGTCCAGCCGGAGGGGGCTAGACAGAACAAGACAGATGGCAGAGTCGAGTCGTCGTTAATTCTTCTTGACCTAAAACTAGTCTGAGGATCTTAGAGTAACAGATCCACATAGAGATGATCATCGTCCTTGAAGGGTCAGTTGACCGTCAGCAAGTGCAACATAAACGCTGACAACAGTTGCAAACGTAGTGCGTTGTTGGAACCTTGTAAGATAGTGCTCTGCAACAGGGGAAGGAAGAGGACTCAAGTTAGATAAATAAGGGAAATTTAGGCAATTACGGGGAGCTAAGACAAAAACTACTTTTGTAACCTTTCAAGTCTTTTGGGAAATCAATGAAAGTTTTCCCTCACTCCAAACACTACCAACGTAACGATTCTTCTTAAAATATCATCATAGGCAAGTCTAAGAAGGAAACCGTCACCCTATCGATTGGGACAACTTCATTGTCAAGGGGTTGTTACTTGTTTGGTTGCCCAAACCTGTAACATATTGGTAATAGTATTTGGTTGGTTGCTTGCTGAGGGCCCACAAGCAGGCCATTATTTGTAAAGACCAATTCATTTCTTGTGAGTATCATGTATAAGAAGTGTAGAAAGTCGTAAAACATTCTTTAACATTAACACTTAAGTGTTGATATCACCACGCTCGAGTGGCTTCCAATACGCTTTCGTCCAGATTTATTGCTGCCTTCAGCGAGAACGTTACCTGTTTCATTCCATTATGGCATCAAAGCCGAATGGCTTATTCTGTCGACTTTTTACCGGCTGACTCTCTGAGGTACCGTTGAAAAAACCTTTGCTTCCACTCTTTCGTTTATTTTTTTGCCTGCTCTTTCGCTTGTATGATGCAACATTCTACGCAACCCCATGATCCGCGAAATATCCAAGTCAAAATGCCCCCGTCTAGACGTGGAATGCATAGAAGGCAAGGGACACTTTCATACAAATCAAATTCTAGAAGCCCACAAAACAGTCACCTTACCAAACTACCCAGGTGTACTGCAAGAAATTATAATTGAACCCCAACACCTCCTTTCTTCGACCAAGCGGTTAACTCACCTCCAATGGCTACCGCAGACAATTCAACCAACCCCTTCTGAGGCCTACTCTTCCTATCTGCAAATGATTTTCCTAGAACAACTTTGTCCACCATCAAACTTAGCAGTGAAGCTAATAACGAGGCGTGGAGTTGTTAAGTTAAAAACAACTTGAAAGAGAAAAACAAATGGGCATTCATTGATGGAAAATTCCCATTTTTCCAACAATACAGCTAAATCAGAGCAGTGGGACCAATGCTATTTTGTAATTATTAGCTAGTTTGAAAAATCCATGGACCTGGAACTGGCCTTGTTGGTATCCATGATTGAGAATGCCTAGTTGATTTAGGAAACTCTGCAACTCAAGTATGGAAGAACAACGGCCCCAACAATATAACTTGAAACATAAACTACATAGACTTAAGAAGGTTGGGAAAACTGTGAGGGAATACCATAATTCGATCTCATATTGTTGGGTTGGAATGGACAACCATGAGCCTCTTGTTATATGTGTTGCAGGTTGTGCTCTTGCAAAGTAAATGAACGATTGAAGGAGAGCAATAGGGAAATTTCATTGATGGAATATCTCATGGGCCTCAATGAACAATTTAAGTCACTTAGGATGAACATTTTGGCCAAAGAAACCCTTCCTTCCATCAACACAGATTACAACCTCACTAAGGAAGATATGGACCAACTCCAGAAATCGGATGGATCGTAACAACAATAGGAAGAATGGTTTTGGCATCCAATCGTGCTATGGATCACTTGACCATCTAACTGGAGCTTCTGAAACGTCCAACCACGCACCAAGCAGATCAAAAAGGAGAGGAGGGCGACATGTATGTGGACATTGCCATAAACCAAATCACAAGAAAGAACAATGTTCCCAATTGGTGGGGTTTCCACCAACCTAGAGCCAAAAGTCTTATAGGAAACAGCCATTGGGATTACAAAACCAAGTGCATGCGCACCAACCCTCCATGGAAGGGACAAACCTAACGGGCCAATGGATTAGTTCACAGCACTGTGGGCCAAGGAATTATAACCCAACCATGTTTCTTAATGGGCAACCAACGACTGGTGGATCATTTTATGCAGGTGGGCATTTTAACTGAAATCCAACTTTCGCTAGATATGGCACTTTCAGCGCTTATACAAGCAAGGACATATCAGCGCTTCAAGAGAACCAAATTTGCTTTTCAGCAAGCTGCTTTGGGAAACAATAAAAGCTTGGTTGTATTAGCAACTCACCCCACAATGGTATATATTGCAAATTTAGAAGACTAAATCATTGGTGTAGGGAGGTCTCTCACCTAACCAATTCTAGTCACTTTTGTTTGGCCTAAACACTATAGGAGGAGGTGATTCTAACGTCACCTTTGCAAGTAATATCTCAAAGCCTTCTCTTGATATTAATGATTATAGATGGATCTTAGACTCAAGTGTCATATGTTCTAAACTAGCAATATGGGCAAACAGGTTGGCTAAATGAGTACAAGTCAAACTTCTATGTGCTGAATCAGTAATAAGGCTGACAAACTAGCTGTGCAAATATGAGGCTCGTCCACCTAGTTTTTCTTGTTATTAGGTTATCCACTCAAAGTTGTGCCTATTTATTTCCTTAAGTATTCTTTTATAATGTACTTTCCTTCTTAGATGTAACCACCCTCTTTATTAGGGAAGCATTGCAATCCTAACGGTTTTAATTGTATTAATATACTATTTAATAAGACTAGTGTTATGATTCAAACTATATTATTGTATCATTTGTCTTAATTTGAATATCTTCAATTTAAAAGTGTAAGTGTCTTGATTGGATGTACCTTAGTTCAAATCTTTGCAACCACCATACATTTAAAGCTACATTTTAAATGTGTAACCAATTCCATATTGATTACTTGAAAGAAGACAAACCCTTACATAAAGTGATCGTCTCAGATCACTCTACTCACACACTTTCTATACTTTTTACTCATATACTCTTCTTTCGTCTTCCTCTAACCTCCCTTTATAGTGATCTTGGTTAA
The DNA here is from genome assembly GCA_028551475.1 of Casuarina equisetifolia. NCBI lineage: Eukaryota > Viridiplantae > Streptophyta > Magnoliopsida > Fagales > Casuarinaceae > Casuarina > Casuarina equisetifolia. Next base: position 14,108,429 of record CM052356.1, read on the forward strand.
ATGTTGACTCAATTCTAAGTTAAGAGCTGAGCACCAAACATACGTACTTTGAGTGTTTTATAGGTGGTATCAAAGACTAACTCTTAAGATAGTCTAAGCTACTAAGAAATTGCTAGCTATCCTTCAGAGGATGCAATGGACTTATAGCCAAAAAGACAAACCAAGATAAAAAAAAAAGTCCCTAAGTTAATGTAATAGCTTTGGAGGAAAGAGTTGTAGTTTTTTAAGAATTCCTCAACTCTTGTTGAGGAACAAATGGCTTATGTGAAGCACAATCTAAAGGGAGTCATGGTTCAACTCCAAGAACAAATTGAAGCTTTGAAGAAAAAAAGATCTACCACTATTATTCCTAATAGGGATATTCCTAAACCAATGACCTATGGTAGGAAATAAGATGCAACTGAAATGGAGAATTTCCTATGGTATATAAAGTGTTACTATGAAGTAACTTAAATTAATGATGAACTTGCTAAGGTATGTATTGCTTCTTTCTATCTCACTCATAATGCTATGATGTGGTGGCATAAGAAACATCATAAGACTACAAAAAGGGAAGGCAAGATCGAAACTTATGACACATTCAAGATAGAATTAAAGAAACAATTTTGCCTTTGGAACGTGATTAAGTCCCACAAGACTTTGAGTGACTTGAGGCATACAACAACTCTACTAGCACATGTGCAAGCATTCTCAGATGCAACACTATACATTAAGCAAGTGCTAAAAAAGATCTTGTTGTTCTTCTTTGTGAGTGGCCCCTAAAAATAGGCAAAATATGAGATTAAGAAGCATAACATGATTAAGCCATGTTGTTTCAATAGTTAAGTCACTGCTAGATTATAGGTAGATTGAGACATTGTTCAAGCCACCTACCCAAACTAACACTTTGGGAAAAAAAGTAGAAAGTTAACCCCCATTCAACTATAATGGACCTTCAACTTTGATGTTGTCAAAAGAAAAGGTATCCTTTCTTGCTTTATTTGTAAGAGTCCACACTATATGAAAAGTTTTCCAAAAGGTGGACCACTAAATGCTATGGAACATAAGTCAAAAATCAAAGGAGAATCCTATAGAGGATAGCTACATGGTAGCTTGCCAAATGTTCAATTCTATATAAGGTAAGGCTCCTAAACTAGAAGTGAGATCTTTGATGTATGTGAAACTTATAGTTAATAGTAGGGAGACTAAAGTTATGGTGGATTCAACTGCTACACATAACTTCATCACATTTGGAAAAGTCAAGAGATTAAGACTTTTAGTGAAGAAAGATGAAGGGTTATTGAAGATAGTAAACAACACATTATGGCCAGCGTCTGGAGTCACCTTTGGAGTGGATTTGTAAATAGAGAAATGAAAGAGAAAAGTGAATTTCATAGTAGTATCTATGGACAACTACAAGTTAGTCCTTGGGTTAGACTTTCTACATGTAGCCTATGTTTTTTCTTACCTTACACATAGTTTCTTGTGTATTTTTGTAAAAGATATGTAATACATGATTCCTACAAAAGCCATGGGTCTTGAAAATCCATTATACTATATAATTGAAGAAAGGTATACTAAAAGGCAAAGAAACCTACCTAGCTATATTGAAAGAAAAGGAAGAGGTCTTGAAGGAAGAAGATTTTCCTCAAATGGTTCATGATTTCTTTGAGAAAAACACTGATTTTATACCTCTAGAGATGTTGAAACAATTACCTCCTAGGAAAAAACTTGACCATGCAATAAAATTGGTGATAGGAACAAAACCTCAAGAGAAGGCCTCTTATAGAATGTCCCCACCTAAATTGGAAGAGCTCAAGAAACAATCAAAGATCTTGGTAAATGCTAAGTATATTTAACCATCTATACTTTTCCAAGCAAAAAAGAATGGGTTAATGCAGCTATACATTGATTATCAAACACTAAACAAGGTAATTGCAAGAAACAAATACCGTATTCCTTTAATAATGGATTTGTTTGACAGATTAGACAATACCTATTACTTTACAAAGGTAGATTTAAGATTAGGATACCATCAAGTTTGGATTATTGTTGTTAACGAGCGTAAGACAACATGAGTGACATGATATGGTTCCTTTAAGTGGTTAATCATGCATTTCGGCTTAACCAATCTTCAACGATGTTTTACATGTTGTTGAATAACTTGCTCCATCCATACTTAAACAAGTTTATGATGGGTTATCTAGATAACATTGTTGGAGGAGAACATAGCACACTTAAAGATATTTGTTACATGCATGTCAGAAGAAATCCATCCAAATCTAGAAAAGGACCTTTTGTACACCAATTCCCTTATTAGCTATGTAAGAGTTGGTAAGGGCTATGTCCTAGCTTAAACCAGAGAGGTCATGGAAGGGGTTGCTTGTGTAAATAGGTAAGACATGGTAAGGTGGACATTGACTTTTGATAGGACTAGAAGCTCTTTGTAAGGTCGGAAAATCTTTGTAAGACATGTAAAGAATGGAAGGTCGGAAAATCTATGAAAATGGTTTGTTTTCCCTTTTGAAAACAGAGGTAGAAAGTGTCCCTCCAATGATGCTTAAATCCCCATTCATCCTTAACCATCCAAAACAATCCCAAATGAGTGTTAATCTATCCTTAAAAGAGTTAGTTACATGCTCACAAAATTATGCACATAACAATATTATTCAAGGAACTACAAGAGAACAAGCTCTATTTAAAAAATGAGAAGTGTTTCTTTGCATGAGAAAAAGTATACTTTCTTAAATATGTCATCCAACAAGAAACTTTACAAATGGATGTGATGAAAGTAAAGGCAATCTAGAGTAGGAAGCCTTTTCAAAGGTAACAAAGTCGAGATCTTTCTTGGTTTGGTGAATTACTATAGGTGCTTCATTACATGATACTCAGTAAGGGCAATGAGCTTGGCCAAGTTATTAGAGAAAACCAAAATGTGGTAATGGACCAAGGTATGTTGTGCACTTTTGATGACTTAAAGGCTATAGCGATAAAAAAAGCCGTGTTAGCACTACCTAACTTCTCTAAATTATTTAAGGTACACTCAAATGCTTCTAATTTTACTATTAGAAGTGTGTTAATGCAAGATAGACATCCTATTACCTTTACGAGTTGAAAGTTAAATAAGATAGAATGCAAGTACACTGTGCGAAAGAAAGAGATGACAACCATAATTCACTACTTGAAAACGTGTCATCACTACTTGGTTTGCAATTTCTAATCCAAATGGATAATGTGGCTATAAGCTACCTTTAGACCTAGAAGAAGTTGTCACAAAAGCAAGCAAGGTGGTAGGACTTCTTAGTTGAGTTTGATTATGTGATGGAATACAAGCCTAAAAGGATGATCATGATGGCTAATGCTTTTAGTAGGAAAGTCAAGTTGGCTACAATGAGTTCAGCCATGGGAGATATGATGTAGTTGTGTAGGAAGGGATGTCACATGATCCCTTGCCTAAATAACTAGAGCAACTTATAAGAAATGACAAGAACAAATAATTTTGGTTGAAGAAAATAGGCTTGTACATGTCTAAAGGGAAAAACCTTTGACATAAGCTCATCAAGGGATGCCATGATAGTATGTGAGCTAGCCATCCTGGATAGTAGAGAATGAATGCCTTCATTGAAGCCTAGTACTTTTGGCATGACATGAGGGATGGGGTAGAATATATGTTAAACCTATCTTATGTGTTAGCGAGATAAATGGAATAGGGACCCCTTGGTAGCCTGTTGGAGCCATTACCTATCCGAGTTATCCATGGGAGAGTTTCTATAGACTTCATCATGAGATTACCAAAGGTAGAAGGTTATGTTTCTATCTTGGTGAACCTTCTAGATAAACTCTTTGATGGCTTGAGCCACTACCTATCCTAAGTCATCCATGAAAGAGTGTTTCTATGGACTTCATTGTGAGATTACCAAAAGTTAAAGGTTGTGGTTCTATTTTAGCGGTGGTAGACAAGCTCTCAAAGTATGCAAGCTTCATACTAATACCTATGGAGTGTCCAAAGGAAGTCATAACACAACTTTTTTTTGAAACTCGTGATGAAATTTTGATATCTACCATGAAATAACATTAATGATCAAGATCCACATTCACAGGCCTATTACAAAGAGAGTTGTTTAGGCCATTGGGCTCATAATTGCAATTCTCCACAAGTTTTCATCCTCAAACAAATGAGTAAACATAAAGCATGAGTGGTGAAGTTGCACTTAAAGCACTTTGTGAGCAAGAACTAAAAAGATTGGATGAAGCTAATGGACATGGCTTAGTTTTCCTACAACATTTGAAAGAGCAAATCAATAAATAATAGCTCATTTTAATTGGTGAAAAGGTAATAACATTTACTCCTCTAATGTTGCAATGAAACATATGGGTTAGTGTTTTGATGTTTTCAATAAGGTTAATTCTTAGTAAAAAAAACACAAACATGATGAGGTCATACCTAAATAAAGTTGTTAAAAGAATGAAGAGAAAAGCTAACAAAATAGAAGGCCAATGGAATATAATGTTGGGAGCAAGTAATGGTGAAGTTTCTACTGCAACAATACAAAGCTTATAATTCCCTCCATAAAAGGTTGGTCTGCAAGTATGAAGGGTCATTCAAAATAATGGAAAATGTTAGAAAGGTTGCATATTGGTTGGACCTTTCACTTAGTCTCAAGATATAACCAATGTTCCATGTGAGCATATTGAAGCCTTTCCATAAGGATGTAAAAGATGCTAAATGGAGCACGCCATTAAGGGCCCCTTTAATATGATGGCCTTTTTTGAGAAAGAGGTAAAAGCAATCTTGGCTAATCAAGTCTTTTGGAGAAAAAGACTTAATCCAATATGACAGATTTTGATTAAGTGGAAAGGATTACTTAGGTGTGAGGTAACATAAAAGTTTAAGGAATATCTTTAGCAATTCAAAAGACCTTGTCAATCGTTACTTAGAGCCAACAAAGGCATCACCGAATTAGGTGAGGGAGAATATGCTAAATTGGTATCATAGGTTATTGAAATATATTTTAATGATATTAGAATATATTAACATTTTAATGATGAGAAAAATAATGCTGGAGCATTTTGTAGGAAAATGACATGTTTAATGCAGCCCGCAAAAGCTCGAACTGGTGAAGCCCAATGTGCACAACCCAACAAGTCTGAACACAACCTAGCCCACACCAATAAGACCTAGTTCGCAAGTCAAACTCATGCAGCCTAGCCCACAAAAATCTAGTTTGCAAGTCCACGACCATGAAGTTTGCCCCGTACACAATTTGCTTCTAAACCTCAAGTCCATAAGTGTGACCTGCAATCCAAGAGTATGGCTCGTGTGCAAGATCTGCAACCTACATGCGTGACCCATAATGCAATTAAGTGACCTGCATGCCCACAACCCAGTTTAATAGCATTTGACCCATGTTCAATGCCCAAAAACGCTTGATGCTCACCAGTAAAATTGACCACAAAAAATTGCCCTGTTCAAGTTGAAAAATGTGTCATTGGAAAGCTAACAGAAAAGGGAAAATTTCTATGAAGAACAATCAAAGACCTAATACTCAAAGAAGATTAATGTTGGAATATATTTTAACGATATTAGAATATATAAACATTTTGATGATGAAAAAAATGAGAATTATGATATGAGAATATTATAATCATTTTGTTGAAATATATTGATAATTGAATGATAAGAAAAATAGAATTATAATCTTCTCATTATATTATTTGATTATTTATGAGTTTCATAAGAAAAATAATATTGAAATTGTACGCAAGAAATTAGGTTAGAATGAGCCCAGTCCACAAGTCAGACCTAGTCTAGAGAGGTGCAACCTAGGCGGGAGCTCACGTGAACTAGCCTAGAGTGCAACCTAGGCCCAGAGCACGACCTAGGTCCAAAACATGACCCAATGCGTAACCCAAGTCCAGAAGGTGCGACCCACGATCCAGAAGCATCTGCGACCTATGAACAAGCCCGAACCCAGTTTGACCTGTGACCCACTCGATGCTGTGACTTCGCCGCTCCATTTAGATGCCAATTTCAACTCCGATTAAGGTGCAAAATGGCTCGTTGGAAAGCTAACAGAGAGGAGAACATTTCTATGAAGAAAAATTGAAGACCCATTACTCAGAGAGAATTAATTTGAAGAAATTATGGAGTTCTTCGAGTTCCAGTCCTAATTGCTCAAAAGTAAAATTAGAAGCATATTAAAGGGTTTTTGAAAATGATTTCAAATGACTTTTGTAAGGAAGAAGATGCTCTATCAATCTATGAAAGACCCGTGAAGATTAATTTCAAGATTGAAGAGATTGATGAAGATTTGAGAAAGACCCATAAACTTAACCTAGTAACCCAATTCTTTGGTCCACGAAGCTAACTTAAGTTATAGACCAAGCAATGGCATTTTAAAGCTTGATTTTGAATGTCTTTAAACTAGAACGAAGCAAAAGCTATCTTTGAACTCTTTATCTCTTCAACAACTTGAAATCCAGTCACCATCACTCCAAAACGGGAAGAAAATTAGAGATGTCAAAACAGCTAGTTTTTAGAGTTAAAGAGGTGCGTTTTTCACATCTATTCAGTAGAGAAATAAAGGGAAATAATAGTTACATTCACTGAAATCTAAAGAAATGAAAATCCACTTAAGAAGCTAAATATACATCTTGTGAAGCTAGAGTTGAAGTGAAATCTCAAAGAAGTTCTTTTATTACATTACTCTTTAAGATTACTTGAGATTTTTATGTGTATATGTGCTTATTAGATTCTAAATATTGTTGTGCACATATACTTGTTTGTAAATCCAAAATCCTAACTTTATTATCATTTGGGGGTTTCATGATTAGGGCTTGATTATCTATTTGTTATTTTTAGAAAGCCCTTAGCTTAGCAATCTCTCATATACATTTCACATCTTAAGGGAATTGCTTAAGTTTATAAGAAGTTTAAGAAACTTTGACTTGTTAATGTGTGTTGAGACACATTGTGTTGTAATCCTTAGTATAAGGATTGTGTTAACTCCTTGAGGAAGAGTTGGAAAGTGTAGGAGAAAGCTTCTCCTAGCTTTGTAGTAAAGTGGACTTTAACTAGTTGTGTTAAAGGAGAAAAGAGTGGAGGTGGGTGAAAAGGGCCAAACAACTGTGTAAACTGGTGTCTCATCTCTCTTACGTTTAATTATCTTTGAATGCTTTCTTTGATTGCAAAAAATGATTGAACACAAATTAGAAGAGATTGTTTAAAGAGAAATCTAATTCACCCCCCTTTTAGGTTGCTATAGGATCCAATAATTGGTATCAGAACTAGGTTATATCTAATCTAACCACCATTAGTTAGATATCAGTGAGACTTGCATAGCAACTAGAATGACTGCCATATTGACCTTCAATAGACCACCCATATTTGATGGTACAAATTATAACCATTGGAAAAATATAATAAAAATGTACATAATGGGACAGGATGTACAATCTTAGAAAATCATAAACAAAATAATACAAATACCCAAAGAATCACCTTTACTTTGGTCAAATGATGTTTCTAAATAAATGGAGAAAAATGGTAAAGTTATGACTATGTTGTATTATTCTTTGATTGCATCTAAATATAATAAAATCTTTACTTGTCAAACAGCAAAAGAACTTTGGGATAAATTAATGGTCTTGCATGAAGGAACTGAAAAAGTTAAAGACTCTAAAATTGACATGTTGATCCATAACTATGAATTGTTTATGATAAAACCAGGTGAAAGTATTTCTGATATGTATACTAGATTTTCTTATATTGTTACTAAACTTACATTGCTAGGAGAGACCTATCCAAATAAAAAATTAGTCAAAAAGATTTTAGCATGTTTGGATGAAAGTTGAAATGCTAAAAGAACTACCATAGAATAAGCTAATAATTTGAATACAATAAAGTTAGATGAATTGATAGAATCTCTATTAACATATGAGGTTCAAATTAATAGGAGAATTAAAGATAAAGAATAGTCTAAGAAAGTAGATAAAAATATTACTCTTAATGTTAGGTTTTATGGCTTAAAAAGAAGGGGTGGTTGAATTGTTTAAGCTAAGACTTGACAATAATTTTCTGATCTAAAATAACTCTAAGTGCTTATACAAGTTACACAATTAAATCAAACATCCAGCAAGTAAATTCTAGGCAAGTAACATGTTAATTTGTAATAAAACAGCAAGTTATCATCAAATAGTTCACAGATTATTTAACAGGTAAAACAACAAGCTAGTATCAAGTAAATAATAAAATAATCAGCCTTAATAGCAAGTAATATTGAAGTCAATAGAGGGAAAAGAAGAAACACCAGATTTACCACGATGGTTCGGGACTCAATCCTTGAGTCCTATGTCCACCCTCTTCTCCTTCAATCCAACTTATTGAAGTCTCCTTTACTCAAACTAGATTAGCAGAAAACATTCTCCCTAATCCAACCAATTCCTTCTAAAAGAAATTCTCAAGTACAGTTACAAAATATGATCAAAAAATCATGTACAAATGTAAATCCTCAAATAATATGATAGTTTGTAGGATATTGCTAATCAAATGAACTATTCAAGTATAAATAATAAAGTTCAAAGCTCCTATCACAAAATCCCTAAATTATAGCAAATTAGCATTTTAGATTTCTTATAATGTTTATGTGCAATATATATTTTGAATGTAATTAGCACATAAATAAGGTTATACAAGGTACAATAGATGATAAAATCATAGAATAAACGGTTTAATCACAATATCATCGTAACCTTGTAATTCATTAAGAGTGAAAGAAATTGAATGATTAATCAGGTGAGCTTAAAGGATGATTCTTGATAGAAAGAGAACTTCAAATGCTCATAAATCGTCAACCTCTTCTTCAAAGATTACCTCTTCTTAAATAGAAAAAGTAAAGCTAGGGTTTTAAACATTCAAACCTTAGATGTAGCCTTCTACCCGTTAGAATACTAAATCACCCTTCAAATTAGCTTCACAATTCTCACTCTTAATCATGAATCCAACCATTCTAACACCGATCTACTCAAGAATCCTCCCACTGAGGACTCGATCGCCTGAGAGGCTTAGCTTCTTCCTCTCTCTCTTTCTCAATTGCCATATGTTTAAATTAGGGGTTAGGGCATTATAGTCGAGTGAACGGCTTAAGAGAAAAGCTCCATAAATGAAACAATGAGTTTCATTTAGGTAATAACATGAACCCGTGAGGCTGATAACAAGTAGGCCGTGAGGCTTATAAAAAGCAGGCCGTGAGACTTATGTCAAGCAAGCCATGAGACTTATATCAAGTAGGCCGTGAGACTTATAACAAGTAGACTGTAAGACCTATGACAAGCAAGCCATGAACATAAAGAACATAGGTTCTTGGTAGAGCTGTGATTTGCTCCAAAAAGCTCTTAGTAAATTAGCTTGTATAATCTTGATTCAACAAGATAGTTTTGCTAGAGTTAATCACCAAGTACCTTCATCCAAACAAGAGCAAGTATCATATTTCTCAAATATAATAAACCATATATTTAAAATCATTTAAATAAGTCTTTTCTCAAGGCATTATATAATGATATTAAATAAGGTTTTTCTCAAAGGCATTATAAAATAATATTATATTAAGAAATGTAGAAACCCAGTTACTTTATAATATCATTGATTGATATTATAATTTGTACACCTTTTACTTCCTATGATTTTCTTTTACACTTATGAAAAACATATTTCAAGAAATAATTCACAAATATATTTTGTCTCAGCAAAACCTTTATTTCCTAACAAAAGGCTCTTAAGTGTATTGAGAAGTTCATTCTTCTTTATTCATTGTACGTATAGTTACTTGCTATGAGAGATATATAGTTTGCATTGTGACTAACCTTGAAAGCTTTTGTGTGTTATACCTATAAAGAGAATTGCCATATCATATAAATTGGATAGAATATTGCACTATACTTTGATCCATGGTGAACTACTTTCAACAAAATATAGGTACAAATTAGGAATAATTTAATTAGTGGTAAATAGAACCTAAGAGATTAATTAGAAACATAATTCACCTCATTTTTAGGTTATCTTAGGAACCCAACACAATTGCTTATTACAATAAGGAATTCATGAAAGACATCTAACCATGTTTATGTACACGCAAAAACTAATGGCACTAGTGTTGGTAGTCTAACAATGAAAAGACTACCTTATTCATGGAAGACGCCTAACCATGTCCATGTCCATGTACAAGCAAGAATTAATGGCACTAGTGTTGGTTGTTCAACAATGGAGACACTACTTGCTTGAGAATTGATTCATAGTCCTAATAGGCCAAATGAGCTTAAGATTTTTGTGTGAGCAAAAACTTATAACTCTAGCACAACATCATTGGTTGACAAAGCTTCTAGGTTTGAGTTTTTAATCGACGACACTGCTAGAAAGTAAAATCATGTGCTAGAAGCATTGTCTTGGAAAAGCCGAGAGGAAGAACAAGGGTTGATAGAAGAAGGGGAAATTGAAGATGACGATTTAGGGGAAGAGAATATCAAATTGTGATCATTCCATCAACAAGTTAAACTGACATCATTTTGACTAAACATGACAATGCCATTATGGGAAGGGAAGAAAGGGCTTGAAGGGAGAAGGAAGGGCTTGGGTTGACGAATCAAATAGTGTTGTTTAAATAAAAAGTGGGTTAAAGAGAATAAAGGTAGGGCATTCCTCAAAATGGATTGTTTCAATTCTAGAAAGGAATGGTGCCATTCTAGAAGCAGGTAAAGGTCAACTTCAATTAGGTGCAAGTCATACCCAAAAAACATACAAAATGCCCCTTAACTCCTTTGCCAAGAAGTAGAAACAATTCTTTACCAATTCCTTATTAGGTCGATCCATTAAAGAAGATATACATCAAAACCCAAATATGTAAAGATAGTTGAAATGGTCAAGGTAGGTGAGATAGTCAACCCATGGGATTCCTAAGAAGGTATTATGTTCTTCAAATGGAGAATTTTCCTAAGTAATAGCTTAGAATTAATGAAACCAGATAGCGAAGGAGCTACACAAAGGTTATCATAAAGGTGTACACAAGACTCTTTAGTGAGCTAGATCGGTATTTTACTAGTAGAAGATGAGAAACATTATTATGGAAGCTATCCAACATTGCAAAACTTGTCAAGGGAAGAAATGGGAAAGAAACTCTCCACCCTGGTTACTCTGAATACTTTTTATAACCTCATAGATTTAGGAAGAGAGCTTAATGGATTTTATGGATAGTGTCGGGTTATATAAACTAATATTTTTTATGATGATTTGATTAGCATAATATTTGTCAAATTAACTCTTACATGATAATATGTGAATATTGTGCTTTATAGAGAAGCTTATTATTTTCATGACCTATGACCATATTTAAAGAATATTCCTCATGGTTATAGATGATTATGTTTATGGGAATATTGCATTTATTGGCTCATTGGAAAAATTATTGTAACATTTATTTTATAGCCTTATGCATCTATTAGATTGAACCTTGTACTTTGATTGAATTTTTTCTTTATGATTCATATTTAACAAGGCCTAAAAAGAAGCTAGATTATGCTAAAGAGGATCCTGCATCGATGCGGCCCATGTGAACTGGCTCTTTAAAAGAAAAAGAAAGACAAGCGGGAAAAAGTCTAGCCTACTTGGGGTTTAATGAAAAGATGAAAAATGGTGTTGTGCAAAGATAGACCAAACAGAAGAAAAGAAGGCGGCAGTTGTCCACCCAAGGAGTAGAAAACGTGATCTTATATGGTAGTGTTTGCAAGATCTTTTGGCACTTAAACCAAGTCTGCACACTCCATGATGGAGAGAGAGAAAATGTCATGTCATGTCGAAAAAAGAAGGAAGAGTGTTACGTGCTATTGCCACATGACCCCGCAAGCTGCGAGGAAGGAGTCTTCACGGAGAATAGCTGACATGGTGATCAGTTCCTACCAGCTTTATCGGAATGCCAGCCAGTTGGTTAATCACTCCACAATTTTTGCTAATCCATTTTAGTAGCTTTAACGGCAACTCCAGCTTGGATACTTGAGGGAGGAGTTTAATAACAGGGACTTACCCTTCGTGGCTATAAATAAAGAGGGAATCAAGTTTGTAGGGCACATTGGATATTGTTGATTCATTTGTAACCTAAAGGCTTCGACTCTTCCGAGATACACTTCACTTTCAAAAATACTTTTACTCTCTTTTGAAGCCACCATTGCTAATCAATGTAAGAAGTGTTAGGATTGGTGGAACAATTAAGTTAAAGGGTATGGTTGTCATTATAATCAGGGGTCTTTATGTAATTGTGAAACTAGGAAATATCTTCTAGATGTAGTGGATTTCCTAGTAGTGTTGGATTAGGATTCTTATCCTTATTCCTAGTAGTGTTGGAGTAGGATTCTTATCCTTATGTGGAAGTAGGTTTTCCTAGTAGTATTCAACTAGGATTCTTTCAGGGTTTCTCTATAAATAGGAGAAGTATAGAGAAACCTAGTGGGCAAATTGAGAGAGTCCCCATGGGGGGCTAATTGTTGAAGAAGACCCCTCTCATGGATTCTAGTTGATGAGAGAATCCATGAGATACCTATTTGAGGAGAGGGAATGTATGAGAAAATCTAATGAGAAAAGACTACAAGGGACGTAGGACATTATGATGTTCTGAACCTCTTAAATCTGTTGTGTTTGGGTGTGTGCGTTCTTATATTTGTGTGTTCAATCTCTATGTAGATGATGCAACTTTGTTGAATTCTCCCAACAAGTGGTATCGGAGCCATGTTTTGGATCCCAACAAGTGGTATGGGAGACAAGTTTGGTTTCTAACAAGTGATACGGTGAGTGTGGACCGTGGAAGATCGGGACCAAAGATGATAGATCGAACATGGTGAACGCAATTGAAGAAGCAGATTGATGTGTTTTAAGGTGAGATTTTCTCTTTCCCTAAATCCAGTTTGATTTTTGGATGATATTGATGTAGATCAACTGGAACACATTGTTGGAGTTGTGGATTGAGGTTTGCAAAGTGTAGATCTATGTCTCTCTGTCTATATCTGAGCATTTGGCTCAAGTTGTGGCGTTAGATGACAGAGAATGATGGAGATATTGATGTTTGAGGGGGAGCACTTTGTTGAAGTTGTTGATGAATTGTTGATTGAGGGGGAGCATGTTATGCTCCTATGTTGACGTGATGCTCCTATGTTGATGTGATTGATGAAGTAAAAATTTGGGATTTTTCAAGTCTATCGATATTCAGATGAGGTGTATTGAGACTCCGACGGTTGATTCCGGGGAAGCACCAACAATTCTGGATAGGAGGTGGACTCTTCGTTGGGGATTTTGAAGAGTGATCTCAATTGTTGTGGAAGTCCTATGATTTTTACTTTTATTGAGGGCCTCATGGTGGAGGACACATTTAGATGGAAGAAGCCCATGATGATGTGAGGATGCCTGGAAAGAAACATGGCCTAGGAGAGGTGCAACCTAGAAGAGGTTGTAGTAGAAGTGCCTAAGGAGGTATGACCTAAGAAAGGCATGGTTTAAAGAAAAGGCAAGATGGCACAGTTGATGTGGGCTTGTTTTGAAGAGAGTTTTGTTTAATCTTTCTCTATAAAAAAAGATTGTGGTTGTAGAAGTTGAAGAGAGTTTTTTGCAATCTTCTCTTTCAAAAGATTGTGGTTGAAGAGAGTTTACTTAGTCTTTCTCTGTCCAAAGACTATAGCTGTAGAAGTTGAAGAGAGTTTCTCCAATCTTTCTCTTTCCAAAGATTGTGGTTGTGTAGTTAATAATTTGAAGAGATTTTCTATACTTTCCTATGGTGCAGGGATGTTGCACTAAATTGTTCCAAGGGGGAGATTGTTAGGATTGGTGGAACAATTAAGTTAAAGGGTATGGCTGTCATTACAATCAAGGATTTTTATGTAATTGTGGAACTAGGAAATATCTTCTAGATGTAGTGGATTTCCTAGTAGTGTTGGATTAGGATTCTTATCCTTATTCCTAGTAGTGTTGGAGTAGGATTCTTATCCTTATGTGGAAGTAGGTTTTCCTAGTAGTATTCAACTAGGATTCCTTCAGGGTTTCTCTATAAATAGGAGAAGTATAGAGAAACCTAGTGGGCAAATTGAGAGAGTCCCCATGGGGGGCTAATTGTTGAAGAAGGCCCCTCTCATGGATTCTAGTTGATGAGAGAATCCATGAGATACCTATTTGAGGAGAGGGAATGTATGAGAAAATCTAATGAGAAGAGACTACAGGGGACGTAGGACATTATGATGTTCCGAACCTTTTAAATCTGTTGTATTTGGGTGTGTGCGTTCTTATATTTGTGTGTTCAATCTCTATGTGGATGATGCGACTTTGTTAAATTCTCCCAACAAGAAGTGTAGTGTGATAGATAGGGAAGATTATCCCTTCACGACAACAACTACCCGATCAATGGTGTAGGCACGCAACAATGTGGTATCAGAGCTATCTGATCCACTACCGGTGGATGGCCACTGGAAACGCTTCGAAGCTGATATGTAAAAGAGAGACGCCGAAATTCATCGCTGCTTTGGTTAGTTGTTTGACACCAGTCACCAACTCTCCATGTAGCAAAATACTTATGGAAACTCCAATGAGAACCACCCTGAGGGAGAGGAAGCTGATTCAGGCGATGTACAGCAATTTGAAGCTAGTATCAATCCTTGATGGCGTTATTGCAGACAAAGAATAGATTTCCTAAGATAATTGGGGCAAGAAGATCCATCTGACTAGATTTGTAAAGCTGAACAATATTTTGAATTCCATGATGTACCAGAATCCAAAAAATTCAGGTGTGCATCCTCTAATCTAGAATAAGATGCACAGGTCTGGTTTCAACTCTTGCAATGGGAATTTCGTAGTCAAGAGCTTCTTTGGGAACTGCCAGTAAAAGAAATCATGGACAGATTTGGTCCTACTGATTTTCAGAACCATTTTGGCACTATGATTCAGCTGCGTCAAACGGGATCGGTTGATGATTACTATAAGAAATTTTCACAGCTACTTCTCCAGGCATGAGATCTATCTTAGGAACAATACATCACTTACTTCACTGCGGGACTTCAGGAGCCTATACGGATTGATGTCCAGGCGTGCCAACCCTCCTATGTTTCCTTTGTTGTCAGTTTAGCAAAATTGTATGAAGTTCGCCATCAACCTTCCAGATCATTCACTGTGTCTGTTAACCAGAGTTGCCTAGTTTTCTACAAACTTCCCATCTGTTACCGGTGAAATGTTTAGCACCTGCAAAGATGGCCATCAAAAAGCTCGTGGCCTTTGTTTCCATTGCAACGATCATTTTCGATCAGGCCATAAACGTAAGCAGCCTTTTGTTTTGGAAGGAACGTGGTTCTCCGACCAAGAAGATGTGATTCCACGGATTCTCTCCAACAAATAGCTCTACAACCGGCAGAAAGTGAACTAGAAGAGAAAATGGAAATTTCTCTTAATGCCATTTATGGCACAGACACTCCGCAAACTATGTGGATAGTGGGTGAAGTTGGACCTTAGAAGACTGGCATCAACATTCTCATTGATTCTGGAAGCTCTCACAGCTTCATTGATGCTCATTTCGCTAAGAAACTCAAGCTCTCCCTGATAACACATCTGAGATGAAAGTAATGGTTGCAAATGATGAAACTTTGACAAGTACTGGGCAGTGCAACAATATTTGGGTTTCCTTGCAGGGAGTTTCTTTCAATCTCAATTTTTTCCTCTTACCTTTACGAGGTGTGGATATTGTACTCGGTGTTTAGTAGCTTCGTACTCTGCATCCCGTTTAGTAGGATTTTGAAAATCTTAGAATGGACTTTTTCTTCAAAGGCCATTGGGTGATGCCTCATGGAGGTAGTACTCCTTCAAATCACCGTGTAAGTGATGGCCAGTTCAAGAAAAATTTGCTCCATAAAGACTAGGCTATTTTATTACATGTAGAATGGGTGGCCGAACAGACACCAATTGACGCTAATATTGACTCCTCCCTACGTTGCGTGCTCAATCAGGTTTCCAATGTTTTTCACAAACCAAAAGGTTGGTCTCCCATTTGAACCCATGATCACCGATTATTTTAATCGGAGTCGAGCAAACCTATGTCAGTCCAACCTTACAAGTATTCGCATTCTCAAAAGACTCAGATTGAAAAAGTAGTCTAAGAAGTATTGTAGGCGAGACTCATGCGGCACCTTTTGAGCAGTGGCTTACAACTCTGATGCAACTCCACTGGCTTGCAAAGCTTATGGAATTTTATTTTTTTGGTCAAATACACTCCAGGTAAAAACAATCAGGTGGCTGATGCATATCATATCGAGAGCCATCACGGACAAAAATAATACTACCTATTGTAGTTTGTGAGGAAGACGATGCAAATAAGAAAATATTTGCTTCAAACCTGTCACCGATCTCTACCCACAAGGCCGTTTTAGGTGAAGCTACCAAAGGCACCTCCTGCACATATTCTTTTTGCTGTAGCTCTTATTACAGGTCCCAACTCTCTGCCTTCTATTGATGTGTTCAACACATCCCGCAACACCTTTTTTTTCCCCCAGGTGTCTAGCCTATCTAACTCAGTAGAACTATCCTCCATAACTTCAACTGGGATTTTTTCTCTGTTCTCTCCGGTTCTGTGTTGGCTTAAAGCCGTCCACGAGGACATTCAAAACACTCTAGTGCTACTCGCATTGGTCAAGGAAATTCAGACAGGAACTCACAGTTGTTCCCTTGCTGATGCAACTTGGGAGAACGTCTCACCTTGAGGATAAGGTTCTTATAGGAGCGGGAGATGTGTTACACGTTGATGCCACGTAACCTAACAAGTTGCCATGAAGGAGTCGTTCCATGGAGAATAGTTGACATGGTGATTGATTCCTACCAACTTTATCGGAATGCCGGAGCAGTCGGTTAATCTCTTCGCAATTTCTGCTAATCCATTTTAACAGCTTTAACCACTGACTCCATCATGGATACTGAGGGAGGTGTTCGATACCAAGGACTGATCCTCCATGGCTATAAATAGAGGGAATCGGGTTTGTAGGGGACATTGGATATTATTGATTATTTGTAACCTGAAGGCTTCGGCCCTTCGAAAATACACCTTACTTCATAAACACTTTTACTCTCTTTCTCTTTCCTCTGTTCTCCTCTTTTGAAGACACCATTTGTAATCAACATAAGAAGTGTAGCATGATAGATTGGGAAGATTATCCCTTCACAGCGCCAACTACCCGATCAATTACGTAGGAATGTCAGAAAAAAAAAAAAAAGGAAGAGTTTGGGCGAAAATTCAAAAGAAAGAGGGAAGAAAGCTTGCACGTGTTCTAGAAAACAAAATGAAAAAAGCAAGTGCCTTGATGGTTTTGATGTAGAGGGAATTTCCAAAAGCCACAATTCACAACCATGCATTCAGAAAAGCTCCACACAAGTTGCCTTTGTTAGAAACAAAAACTCATTTATCTCTATAGATGACTGGCTTCTCTCTCCATTACTTTCACTCTGCAGAAACAAAGATCTACAATGGCTACTACACAAGATTTGATCTTCAACATTAACCTTCTGACAGTTTTGCCATCTATAACGTTGACTACGCCATCCATTTTAAAAGAGGGAGTAACATGAAGAAACTTAAAGGAATGACTTGCATAAAACGGGATTGAGTCTACTATTTGTTTTCTCACTCTCATCCTTGAAATTGTGTTCATTGAACTTATTTTCTAATTGTATCTACCAATCTAAATTGTATTGTGATTATTTCTATGATGTTAGTAGTCTATGCAAAAATGCCTAAAAAAACAATGATTGTATCATTTAGGGGTTTTTCATGTCCTTTTGAGCTAGTTTGTTTGATCTTTATAACGGACTTGTAAACTTTGTATTGTGTAATCCATGGGATTACAAGGGACCTAAGGATTGGATAAACTATGTCAAAGGAGATGGATTGGATAATTTATCTAACTACTTAAAAATAATGAGACCCTTTATAGGTTTATCAAAGGAGGTGGATTGGAAGTTGCTTTCCAATCACTTAAAAGGAATTATGGTGTGCAATCTCTACTCTATCTCTATTTGATTCTCAGAATGCTTTGAATGTTCATCTATACATCTGAATACATGTTTGATAGATTTATGAATGATAAGTTCGTTTTTAAGGTTGTATAACATTTGTTATGAAACTTACTACATACTACACTCTTATACAATCGAAGCCATATATTGGTAGTGAGAAGCTGATCTTAGGAATATCAAACGGGAAATATCCAAATTATATTAGAAGCAGCACCAACACACCCCCCCCCCCCCCCCCCCCCCCCCCCGGCCCCCCCCTCCTCTCGGTTCCTTCCTCTTAGGTTGCCTTAGAGACTTAACCAGTAGTATCAGAGCATGCTTTAGAGCTTTGCTTTGTATCTATTTGAGACATCTAAAGAGATCATAGGATGGCAACTGTTATGGAATATAGCAAACCTCCTCAATTTGATGGAACCAACTATGAATGTTAGAGAGTGTTGATGAAAACCTACATGATAGGATGGAAAGATAAGGCTTGGAAAGCTAGAGTTAGGGAGACAAAATTACCCAAGGGAGGAGAAAAGGATTGGATTGAAAAAGAAACTCAAGACATGAGCAGAAATAGGAGAGCCATGAATTTGCTATTTAGTACAACTCATCAAACTAATCTAGATAGAGTAGCCACATGTAAAATAGCCAATAAGTATGGTTGAGATTAGACAATTTTCATAAGGAATTAAATGTTTATGGAGATAAGGTTTGTTATGGGTGCAATTTTGGATACAACAAGGCTGATTGCCCTAAGATTTTGAAAAAGATGGTGATTTATAAAGAATATTCTTCAGATGAGAAAGATCAAAATAAAGGGGTCAACATATGGCCTATGGAGGTAACTAAACAAGGAAAGGAAGTAGAAGAGTATGAGGTAAGTAATTTAGAACAACAAATTATGGTGGAAGATAGTAATTCTGAATCAATAGACAGCATGTTCATTAGTTTAGGAATTGATGAGAAGCATGAAGGAGATGCAAAATCAAATTTACTCCTTGACCAAAAAATTGTAAAATATGGACCGCATGAGTAAAGAACTTGAAAACAAACTAGAGAATTCAACTTCATTGCTTAAGTTTTCAAATGGTAGGACTATGTTAGAAAAGTCCTTAAGTAACAACAAGACATGTATAATGAAGAAAGAATTAGATCTAACATACTAAAATGGTAGAAAAGTTAGTTGTAGGTGAATGTCTTGCACTGAAATTAGAGTTTATTATACATATTGTGAGCATTTGGGGATACACATGGAACAAGAAGAGTGTGGGTTCCTAAAGAAGCCAATGTGACCAACATTGATAGACCTAAACAAAGATGGGTACCAAAGACACTAGTTCCTATATTTGTGGTTACATGTTATAAGCAAAGACACAACAATCATTGTGGTAGTATCACGACAAATAAAGTAACTTGGGTAAGAAAATCATCTACCATATTTTCTACTTTGTCCTTGGGGAATCCTTCACAAAAACAGAAAAAACAAAGGCATCTTCCTCAAGACAATGACGATAAAGGTTGGTAAAGGAAGGTCAAAAAAATGTAGCAAAAATTATGATGATTATATTGAGTATGTCACAAATACATTAGTAATGGTCTATTTTTGGAGAAGATTCTTTGTTAAACTATTACTGAAAAGGAAAGAAATTTTTGGAAAGTTTTTTTTTTATTGAAAACAACTTTTGAATAACTTTCTACTTTTGCTCAAAAGAAAAGCATTCAAACAATAGAAATGTGTACAACTTAAACGAAATGGTGAAAATATACTTTCAAGCATGAATTAGTATCTATTTCCCTCAAAAGAAAATTTTGATTTTGAAAGCTTTAATACATAAACATTTACATTTCGAGAAAAAAAAAAGTTTCTATCTTTAAAAGAAGGAACTAGATAATTTGTGGTTATCATGAAAATTTTAACCATCTTTAATCTATCAAAATTTGGTTCATGAATGAACTATTGGCTTCAAAGTGCAAGAGAAGACTCTTTGAGCTTAAATGATTTATTTTGTAGAATGTTAATGCTTATAATCTTCAATGTGCAAATTATTTAAAATGAGTGGAGCTATATTAACTCTTTTTGAAATTTATCTCCACTCTTGGCCCAAATTGATAGGCCTTAGTGAACAATAGTTGTAAGTCTAATGGTCCTAAGTCACTGGCTCCCCTATCATCAGGTCACTAACTTTCTTGACCTTTGGGCATAGGGTAGGCATAGGCATAGGCCCCCATTCATGGTCTTATGACTTTCTGGAGACCTGTGTTTTGGGTAAACAATTGTCTAGGCCTAATCACTACGACCCCCTTTGTGAGGAGGCACCCCTTCTCCCAAAGTCATGGGAATATTTTGTTGAGTTCCTTAGAAGAGTTGTCTCACGGCCTTAGGTATTATCTACCTACCTACTTGTGTCAGCTTCAAGTACTAAGTACCCTTTTGTTGAAGGTCGTTTGAGCTTTTCTTGGGAGTGTGGCATGGGTTACTTTAGAAACATTGGCTCGAGATATTTTTTTCTATCCCTTCTTACCTTGAAAAAGTAGGGACACCTTGCATCCTTAAATAGATAACCATCTTTCGGCTAACCTAGCCTCCTCCGTCCCTCGGGACTAACAAGGGGCAGTACAAGAATATTCACCCACTGTCCATCCACTATGCCTTTTAGCCTAATCTTAGGCCTTGACTCACCCTCCGTGGACGAACCTTGTGGAGGAACCCTTAGGTTTTCAGGGCATTAGCTAATATTTTTCTAGAAGCAGAAATAACAGCAAGACAGCGAGACTCATCTGACTGACGTCTATTCAGTCGGATAGGATATAAACTCCAAATTTGATGAAGACAAATACCAAACTTCCCTTGCCCCGGTGCATCTATGCATGTGGCTTAAAGTTCATGTAGGCATCTGGCTATAATATGACTCGCAATATTTAGCTAATATAGGAAGTAAAACACCACTCCCTTAAGACTCGCAGATGATTAGGCAGAATATGACCTCTGATGGAGTCGATGTGAGGCGTCTATGTAGCTTTCAAAGATCATGACCTTTGTTATCCCATGAGAATAGCACACACTATCATAGGGAGAGAGTTGCAAACATGTTCCTCAACCTCTGTATACGTCTTGCTGACTATTTTGCTTCGTTACTTGTTTACATATTTTTGGGCTGCCTTTCCTTTCTCCAACTTCTGTCATTGATTACAAATTCAGACACTTAACAAGTGCAAATAAAGTTTGGAATAATCTACTTTTGGACTAAGGATTTTATGTTGCCGAACTACAAAAGATTATAACTGGAACACCGACTGCATATAAAAGGTATACAACACAGGCCACTTCTGTATCCTTCGACAACTGGTTAGCAAACTAAGAACTTTGTAATCATTTGGAGGAAAATTTGGCTGTTCTGCAGCACTATGTACAAGCGGAAATTAATATGTAATGTATCACTGAGCCAAAAAAAAAACTATATTACAAGGAATTCAGAATCAAACCAACATGGAAAAGTATCACCATAAGCTCTTTGCAGGTTTATCCAATCTCAAGCCTTTAACCAGTCCTTTTATGAACCAAACCTTTCAGTGTCATAAAATTCTATGTTCTTGTACTTCTGGGATATTATTTCGGCTTGCACTTTTCTTGCGGTATCTGTTGCGCAGCCAACCAGAATGAGAACAGATGTGCCAGCAAATCCCCGAAATGCAGTTAGGTGTGTAGTTTGCTCAATTATGGCAGGACCAGCTGCCAGGATCGCTAAAAAGGTCGAGCCAAGAACTGATATCCGACTAAGAACCTATTTCCAACAATAAGACAACAATTGTATTCAGAAATCGTATTAAAGCCAAAAGGGAAGATAATTCATGCAGTTACTTTAAAGATGCTCATCAAATTCATTTCAGCTGCTTCTGCATGAAGTTTTACACCTTTTTATGGGGGAAGAAAACAAAACAAGCGGGGAAGAAAACAAAACAAGCGGGGAAATCATATGTTTAGCATAATCTATAAGTGAGGTTGCACAAAACGGAAGAAAATTCTTGGGGAATTAGCTTTAGTGCATAATTGATTTAATCATATAAGATCCAGAAAGCCATACAATCCATGCAGCAACTTGAGATTCTACTCAAATCCATTTCAGATGCTCCCGCATGAAGTTTGATACCATTTTATGGAGAAGGAAACCAAAAATGATAAATAAATAAATTAAAGAAGCAGGGAAGTGACATGTTTAGCATAATCCGGAAGTAAAAGAAAAATTCCAGGAGAATTTGCTCGAAGCCATTTCTTCAGTGGTGAAGTAAAAGAATAGGAGCTGTTTGGATGTCAACAATGGGAACACCAACCCTCATTAGATTAGATTTCTAAAAAGATTTGGAACATAAAAAGACTTGGATATTGTGGACTTTATTATAAAGCCAAAAGTAAATAACCAATAGAACTCACAAATAAAATCCCAAGACATAATAACATCTAAGGGACCTAATAAAAGAAAATGTAACTGATCCCTAGAAGATAAGAATCCTTAAATAAAATAGAGCAGTACTAAAATTAAATCAACTTTTTACAGTCAGCACAACAGCATTTTGATTACAGCAACTGAACTGGAAAGCCAATTATAATCACGGAAAAACCCAAAAAGTTCTAGAAGAAAGGGGGACCAGGTTAGCTATCATGACCATATTAGACAAACTAGCTTCAATCTGAAAAATAATGAATAACATAAATAATGGAAGTCAGCATGTATAGGTGACTCAATCAATCTCTGTGTAATGTCTATGTACCACAGAAAGTAGATAGCTAACATATAGTTCCGTGACAACTCAACATGGAATATTTTCACTTTTGTTTTAAAATTATTTGACAAGGCAAAACTAGATAGCATAACGTTAATAACTTAATAGTTCGTTGGTATTATATGCAATATAAAGATATATAATGATTTTACACAATAAGAGCTTCATTTGTCCATGTAAATCGAGAGCACACCTCTTGCAATGGCTTTTCTAATATCTCCTAGCTCAAATGGTTACTTGAACTTTTCATCCTTTTACTCTATTCATTTACTTCATCAGAAAGATAATTCAACAGCTTGAAAAATTTTCATGACTCTGAATCACAAGGAAAAGAAAATAAAACTGTATTCCACCTCATTTTGATTTGTTGGGCTTAGCCTATCGTTCACACAATAAGCATCAGATAATTCTACTATGTTAACCCCAAAGAAACATATATCATAGCCAATTATAGAATAAGTCGATCAAGTAAAAAACCAGGACTAATGATGCACTTATGGCCCATACATTATCCAAAATGTGAAAAATTTACCGTTTTAATAAATGCAGCTGTACTTTTACCAGGCCGGACAAGTGGAACTGATGCACCTTGGCGCTTTAACTGTTCACTCACATCATCGGGGTCCAATTGTAGGAAAGTGTAATAGTAGTTGAAGAAAGCTATCAAAAGGATATTCGTTGGAAGATAGAGAGAACCTGCAAAAAGTTATGAAGTTAACCAAATGCCAGAAAACTTATGGATGATTCTTTTACCATACTTGATTATGTTAGTCCTCTCTATGGTGATATCATATTGGTTCAACAAGGTAGAATATGCAGTTTGAACCCAATGTCCAACTATATAATCACAAGAGCAATAGACTCTGTCTATGGGCTACAATGCCCATGACTACATCAACTTAGTTAAAAGGAATTGAGGAATAATAAGAGCATAATAAGAACTGATTTTTCTTAAAATCTTACCCCCAGGATTTAAAGCCACTGCAGCATTCTTAAGTGCAGTTAAACCAGTGAATCGTGCTAGAGTACCAGGAAGAGCTAATGATGATGTAGAAAATATGATTGGCATCACTCCAGAACTATTTACCTGCTTATCAGAGGATTTATACGATTACGAAGATAACAAACTAATACTATTTCACTAAGATAAAATTGTATAAGTATTTGATTTTGTTCCCAAATAAAAAGAAAACAAAAGAATTTGACTCAACTAGAACAAAGAGAAGATAAATGAAACTATAGAAGTTTACAAATAACACAAGCTGTAGTGCCAAAACTAAATAATTAGAACAGGAATGGAATCTGGAGAACCACTCTGGCAGAGCTCTGACAGTGATACACAGCTATCAACCTAGGCAAGGACTATGAAACAGCTAGGCTGACCATGGATTAGAATGGCTGAAACAAAGATATCAAAAGAAATAACCAACAAGATAAGAAAGAAATTAATCTGGAAATATGTTTTCACAAGATGCAAGAGGTCGAAGTTGCCATCAAATGTCAACCGAATGAGATAAAATTGGCTAAGATGATCTAGCTTTATGATTTGAAAAGAATTAGCATGATTTGAAATCGGAGACAAGATCAAAATTAAGCTGGCCCATGTTGAACAGTTTAGATATTCCAGTCTTTATGCTCCTTAGAGCAAAGTAAATGACTTTGTGCAATTGAAAAACCGAACATGTCCAATAATGTTTCAACTAGAGTCCTTTAATCAACAGACAGGACCTCCAAAACCACAAAAATATAGAGTGAGATGCAAGAATGCAGACCTTAAAGGGTAGGTACGCAGATTTTTGAAGTCCTCCACTTCTACTGGTGTATCTCGAAGCATAGTTAAGTGGAATTTTCCTCTCTGCTTCCTGAAACCCTTTGTTGATATAATTATGAACATCTCTCTAGTTCCAATAACACCTTGATCAAAAAATACAAGCAGCACTTACCTGAACATACACAATACTGAGGACCAAAAGAAAGAAGGATGTGATGATGGCAAGAAGTCCAATGTAGTTTCCATCCTGAAAAGCCTGTGAAACAGTCCTACCAAAAGATGCAGGCAAGTAGGAAATAATGCTTGTGAATATCAAAAGAGATGTGCCATTTCCAAGTTTTAGGTCAGAGATCCGCTCCCCTATGTATGTTGTGAACACAGAGCCAAGTGTCAATAAGGTAACAGAAGTAAGAACCCACTGTGTAGTGAATTCATTAACATAGGGACGTAGGTAGAGTGCTTGGCCAATTGCCTGTAATGGAAACCAGAGAAGGATAACAAAATATTATGATCAAGATGCATCAAACAGCCCCTTGTATAGAAGCAAAATAAACATGTTATGAGTATTAGATTTAAGTAATTTGTGACATACTTAAGTAAAATTAGGCAAGGTCCCTTACCTGTACTATGGCAAACCCAACTGAAGCATATCGAGTATACTGAAGAACTTTCTTTCTTCCTGCCTCGCCTTCTCTTTTCTGAAGATCTTGCAACTTTGGATATATTTGTGCAAGAAGCTGAAATACAATCTGTGCATTGATGAAAGGAACAATACCAAGCGAGCATATCCCAAGTCTACCAATGCCTCCTCCAGAAAATGAATCCAACGTGCTTAATAAACTGTTCTGATCCAAATTTCCAAGAAAAGCCTCTCTGTTTACCCCACCAAGAGGTATATATATTCCAAGCCGGGATAGGGCTAGATAACCCAAGAGCTTGAGAAACTTTCCTGGTAATGGCCCTTTGAAGAAGTCCCCAAAATCAATGGAACTGTCCTCTATTGCAGCTGCCAATTTCAAAATGCTTTAATCAACTGCTAAATGCTGCAGGTATCAATTGTAACTTGAAGATCATTTGAGGGGAGACAAAAAAAAAAAAAAAAAAAAGAGTCGAAGTCAAGAGACAAACCTGCCACTCCTCGAGCAGAGGTAGGCTTTTCCTTTTTTGTACCAGAAGCACTCCCATATGTTTGTGAAAACAAGCATAGAAAACTTTCCCAGACAGAATTTAGACCAGAAGATAAGTCCGGATTAATATTCAAGGGATCAAAATTGGAAACCTGAGAGCTGCACATGAATTACAGTCAGCAGAAAGAAAAAAATAACTATATGAAGATGACAGAAAAGAAATATGCATTTGATCTAATTCTGCATCAGCATTAAAGAATTTAATGCTCTGAAAAGTCACCAGGTAAACAGAACCCAAAAGAAATATGCATTTAATATATTCTGCAATCAGCATTGACAAGTTTAATGTTCTCAAAAGTCACTAGGTAAAGAGAACCCAAGTTCGGCTGAGGTGAAGTATTTCCCGATTGGAGGAACATATAAAAGCTAATGCATTAGACTATCGTTATCATGAATGGCTTCCTCAAGGTCTGAACTATTTGTTGAAATTCCCTAAACGCTTTAGATCATATTGTTAGCAGGATGAGTAGAAAATCTTTGGAATCGACAAAAGAGGCAATGTACTCTGTTAGAAATTAAATAAATAAATTATTAGTTTCCCCCTATACATTTATTGTTGCAGAAGATTGTATTTGCCGGGCAATGTGCATGATATTATTGTATTGTGCATTGCGACCCTGCATGTGAGTCTAAAAGAAGACCCGGACGGCTCTTTAATCATACTCTTCATAACCATGCCCCTAGTTTGATTGGGATTGGAAACCACAATAAATAAATAAATAAATAGTTTGCTCCTATAATGACTTACGAACTATCTTTACTTTTTGTTCATTCCACTGCACAATCTTGGCATTCCTCTTCTTCAGACGATTTCTACCCCCTTGGACTGCGTATTTGCTCTTCGTATTGCGGCTAACCTAGTCTCTCACAAACCTACAGAAAACGACGAGTTCAAGCCAATACTGTCCCACCACTTAAACTGCATCAAAGCTTCAGCTCAATCCCCTACCTTTGTTAAAAGGGACAGGGATCTAATCTATCCATTTAATTTTACCCACTACTCTCCGCCCTTGGTCCCTTTTTACTTATAGCTTCCCTTGTATTCATTGAAAAGCAAAAAAGGGGACAAAAAAAAAAAAAAAGAATACAGAGAACAAACTACAGCCAGAAAACAGACACAAGTAAACAAGAATGCTACTAAAGCCAAACGATAATTCAAAAACAACCCCAAGAGACGCATTTTTGAGCAATCAAGGAAGTGCCAGAAATGGTTTTCGAATACCTATCTGAGAGAAGACCCAGGTTCCAGTATATGGTGCTGTTGGGTTTTCTCTGAACAGGAAAGCCGGCCCGGCAGAATGATGCTTTGGGTCTCCGAGAGGACTTGGGATTTAGACGAGAGAGAGTAGATGGGTGGAAGCAAAGGGGAGAAGAAGCAGAAGCTTCTCTGACCGTTATCAACATTTTTATCTTCTCTACCTTCGTATGCCTCTCTTTGTTAGCACCTTGTTCCGGTCTCCCGATTCTGAAGCGGACGACTCCATAATAATTTTCTTAAAAACTAATATAATATTATGATTGAAG
Organism: Casuarina equisetifolia; assembly: GCA_028551475.1. Taxonomy (NCBI): domain Eukaryota; kingdom Viridiplantae; phylum Streptophyta; class Magnoliopsida; order Fagales; family Casuarinaceae; genus Casuarina; species Casuarina equisetifolia. The sequence goes on from CM052356.1 coordinate 14,135,730, forward strand.
GAAATTCTAATATCACCAGACTTCTAATTTTTTTTTAAAAAAAATAATTACTGAAAAATACAAGTGTAATATATAAAATCTGTATAAAATTTGAGATGCACGTGATATTTTTATATTACATAGAATTAATAGTTCATTTATCTAAGCTAGTTTACTGTATAACATCTCAAATTTAATTTCCAAGATAGTTTACCGTACGGGGTCAGGCCCAATTTGTACTTGTAAAACTTTTTAAGTCGGGCTGGGAATCTGAGCCCGGTCGCATATTCACATCGAAAAGAACTACTATCCGGACTTGGTCTTGGGCTTGATGAATAGCTTTTAGTACTTACAGTGTTTGTATTTGAGTTCTAAACTAACCCGACATGAATCACCTTGGCATCTTATCTGTCGTGTTTGAAAAAACATGTTAAAAAATCTAGTGGGTATGAACCAGAATTGGGATGTCAATGGCAGGTGAAGTTAATCCTGTCACAAACCACAGGGGCCTAGTAGCCTTCATAGAATTTAAGTCCATAAAATAGTAACTTAAAGTAAAACAAAATAAGAAAAAGGAAAGTAGATTTCATAACTAACTCTTCGGAGAAAGAGTGGATATGGTTTTTGGGGGGGGGGGGGGGAGTCGTGGGTTACCATCCTGTTGTTTGTTAGCTTTTGTCTCCTTTCTAAAAAGGTTGGCCAAACCATTTGATGGTATATCCTCTTTTTGAAGACCCCAAACAAGGTATAGTTTGGATCTCTGCACGTCTTTTGAAAGATTTTAAAAATATGGGGCAGTTTTGGAGGAGCACTCTTTTTGCTGATTTTACCAAATCCCACTCACCCATTACGTTTGGTGCAGGAGTTGGTTCTTTAGTCCACATCCTTCACTTTGGCAGAATGTGCAAGTTCCAGTTTCTTGAGCAATAAAATAAAATAAAATAAAATAAAATAAAATAAAAGATGGACCCACTTTAGAGATTTGATTTAGCCTCTTTAGTTAGGGTGCCCTGAAAGAGGGAGTGCCCCGATTGATTTGTCTCACTAATCAATTGCGGAGAAAAGTTAATTAGAGTGAAGTCAGAGGGAACAGGTAGGCATGGTGCTCTATAAGTCCCCCGCATATCTGCAAAAAGATGAGCAAGAAAAAGGCTTCTTGTGCCTCGTCCTTCCTCTACTTGTTTCTTGTTTCCAACTCCAACTGTCACATTGCATCTTTAAATATTTTTAATTAGGGATAAGTTTATTCTTTTTTTTTTTTCTTTTTTTCTTTTTTTCTTTTTTCTTTTTTCTTTTTTCTTTTTTAAAAAAAACAATTGGGTCATCTTTAAACCCAACAACTGTTACAGTATTCCATTCTACTACCAAAAAGTTTTTGAAGGATTCTCATATTTGACATATTTTTTGCATGATTAGGGGCTGATCAAGGAAAAACTCAAAGATAAGCAAGTAATCATACGAAAATTTAAAATAATTGAGTAATATGATGAAAGCAGAAACCTTTGACCATAGGAGCATTCTGTAACTAACCAAAGAATTGCGGATTTAAGTTGTGGTTATTATTATTTATTTATTAAAAAGGGACATCACATCTGGTCCATAGTTTAGGGTATGAGAAAGCAATTTCATATCCAATTGAACACTTCTCTAAGATGTATTGATCCCTAAAGTGATCCCAAGAAATATAGTAATATTCAAAACCCTATATAGTGGTTAATAAACAAAGGGAAAGAATATTTGATGCCAACTTTCCAACCCCCACATCTTATTCCTTTCCTTGTCTTCCCATTAAAATATTATTGTGAGTGAGGAAAACTTTAGATGTCAGCATCTGCTTTTTAAAGGTCGCAGAAAAAGGTTACGGCTCGCGGGATTCCTTCCAAAACAATCCTTTTCTTTTGCAGGGGATTGGGTGAACCAAGGAGAGCCCCATAAAATTATCTTCTTGAGAGAGAGGTTTTGGTATAATAGTTGGAAGACAAGTCTTTTTCCTTTCGTCCTTTTAGAACGTTTTACAAAAGCAGAAGACTAAAAAGCTGGTGGGTTAAGAGCATGCTTAAGTAGATAATACACAATGTTTGATCATTGATTTGTCTTTACGTTTGAGGGTTTCCTCCTCCCTCATCTAACAAAAATCATTGCTTATGAAGATAACAGCATTCTTTTTCTTGACAAAAAAAGGTGTGCATGCCCACAAAACAATTGTTTTGTACAAAAATGGAATTAGGGAGATCAAATCTCCCCGCATCAACTTAAACAATTAATTAATTGACTTTTTTAACCAAATTTTCTTCTCAAATTTATAGTCTTTTGACGATGAGGATGATGACGATGATGCCAAATCCTCAAAGCCGCAATCATAGTGCAAAAAACTGTTAAAGCATTGGAAGATTCGGTGTTGTCATTTTCTTCGTGGTTAATTTTACTTGTCATCCGGTACCAGTACCAGTAAATGTGAGAGACGCGTCAAACATCTTTTTCCGGGCCTTCGTGCCCTCGACCAAAACCTTTTTGACATTGTTGTTGTTGCTGTTGCTGTTGCTGTTGCTGTTGTCGCTCTCCGACGACCTCGTCCGTGCTGCTGCCGCAGCAGGTCTCTTTCCCCCCTTTTTTTACAACATGGAAAGATACTTTTAGATTTCCACTGTCCTCCCACTCTCTGGCTTTTTCAAAAAAGGCGATTATGCAAAGCATGGAAATTTCGTGGGGGGAAAGCCATGCACCGGCGTTTGGGGCAACCTTTGGAGCGGTTGGGTTGGGAAGTAAAAGTTGTTGAGGGGTCGAATCAAGGGGTCGGAGTCAGACGAATCATATCCATGCCACTTGATTGAGCCGCCGACACGCATGGTCTCTCATCTCACCCCCTTCTAGACTTCGTAGCCGACCTAACTTTTAACCCAACTTTCTTGACTTCCAAACGCGTTTTGAGGAGGAACATGTAGCCATAGGTGAGGCTTTGAAGGAAACCTTTGCAGAAACGCCATGCACCTAGGATTATTAGTCAGACATTCTTATCATTATGTTTGGTTATCAACTTTACCTTTTGTTGTGCTTGGATCATATGGTGTATGTAGGAGCTTAAACCCAAAAAAGAAGTGTGTAAGTTCAAGATTGCGTCCCTAATGGAACCCACGCGTGGAATCAAACAAAAGAGTGGGATAAAACACCTCGGATTCGATTATAATGGACTTGGTTGGGACAAAGTTGTAGTTCACACATATGCAGCATCTATTCTCTCTCTCTCTCTCTCTCTCTCTCTCTCTCTCTCTCTCTTTCTGTCTAACCAAAAACAAAAAACCAAAGCTACCACTTCTCTTTCTTTCTGACTTTCTTCACCGTCAAAGAGATTTCACGAGTAATTGAGCCTTTCGCTTTTAGTTGAGTGGAACCGTGAATATCTGGAAATCACGTCGGCAGGCTTTATAGTTCTGGTGCAGCCTCCATCCTGGCTTTTTGTGGCTGGCTACAGGCATCCCTCGAACCTGGACCGTATCTAAAGCCCTACACAGAACCAACTTGAAGAGACAGAGATGTTACTTCCAGCCTTCACTGTCAGACAGTCATAAAATCATTATATTAAGCAGCACCTTGTTAACTGAGTGAGATTTTAGAAAGTCCCAAGCATGAAGCATGCGAGGGAAAGGCTGTCGCAGGTTAATTTCCAATCAGGTATCTTATCTGTTTTCTATCCACTCGGTTGTTGAAAGAAGAAAAAAAAAAAAAAGAGAAAAAGAAAAGAGGTGTGGTCCATAATGTAGTAAGAAGGAACTTAAATTGATCTCCGTGGGTTTTCCACGCCTACATTTGTTAAAAGTACAAAATCGTTTTGATGTCAACTACATTTTTATTCAAATAATCTAGTTACTGCATGTCTTTTTTTTTTTTTTTTTTCTTTTTTTTTCTTTTATTTTATTTTATTTTGTTCTTGGGATTGCTGGTGGCGGGGCTGCAGCTACCATCTTTGTCAAGTATTCGTACGGTTTGTCAAACCCGTTAATTAAGAGATCAAATACATGCATGAATGTATCCACCTGAGGATAGATTTGATTTGAGTTCCGTGACTTAATCTTTATCCTACGGGCTATAATGATGACAAGGATGGCCATATTAATTAATTTTGGTAGTGGACCTTTACGCATCCTGAATGAGCGAGCTTGTGGCAAATATCGCGTCCGAAATTAAGATCAAAACAAAGGCATGAGCATGAGCATGAGCAGTTCCAGATTTAATAAAATGTTGACTTGAAAGTCAGAAGCCTAATGTGTCAAGCAAGTACAGACACAGAGCGTTTGCAATTTGTCCACATCTACGGCATCGCGACGCAGAATCAAAATATCCTCAAGCCCCGCTGATCTCATCACCTTCCATTTGCTCCCGTAAACTATTGCTCGAAAAGTGAAGTGTTGTTATTTAAAAAAAAAAAATGACAAACATCCCCGGACACGCATAAATCAATCATGGAAGCCGAGAATTACCGATCCCGAAGACCCGGCCGGCGAGATACGTCGGCGAGTCGTCGCCAGCAGCCTTTTCGCCGCCGACGACGAAGGACGGATTTGGGAGGCGGCTGTCCTGTCCTGGACTGGAAAGGAAAAAATTAATGGTTTTGCTCATAATATCTGAATTTTGGGGGATTAAATTAATGCGGTGTGGTTGAAGGGGAGGGGAGCGATGGGAAGAGCAACTTTTATGTTTTGAAATATTCATCCCAAAAAGGTGATATGACGTGAGGAAGGGACGCAAGTGTAAAGGTGTAAAGGTGTAAAGGTGTAAAGGTGCGAGAGTTGGAGAAGAAAACGCCGGCCTGCCTTCTCCACTTTTTCTGCATAAAGACAAAACAGCGGAGCATTCCTTTGCGGTCACGTATATTCTGAGACACGATGACCTTATCTGCTTGCTTTTAACAAAAGCTTTCTTTCCGATACTAACCCTGCACGTCAGTCCAATCTAACTAAATGCCAATCTTAATTCATTACCTTGTTGGCACCTCATATTTTCTTCTCATGAATCAAACAATTTTACCCAACAACTCCAATAATTCGCCAGCCAGCCAGACGGTTACCAGCCGTAGCTTAATTTGGGATCAATAAAAAGAATACAATGGAGTGGAGAGAGAGAGAGAGAGAGAGATAAGTGTTTGCATTAATGGCGTAATAATGTGGGAAATTGACTCTTTTCACAAAAAATAATGAATAAGTAAGCACACATGCATGGTCGCAGATATGAATAGGCCTCAATTAATTTGAAGTGGACATGATTGTTACACGTTTGTCCTTTAGGTGGCTTCCTTCAAACTCCACCCCTACAAGAAAGCTCTTGCATTAATGGTGCTACCCTTAAGTTCCATTGCTTTGTGTGGCCGCCCACCCGCCCGCATTCAAAGAATGACTTTCTTCCCTTTTTTTTGTTTTTTTTTTCTTTTCTTTTCTTTTTAATATTGTTTTGCTCTGAGCTAAAAGTGTTCTCCATTTGCCACACATTCTGCGTACCCTCCCGGGATTTCAGCACGTAACGACTGAATGAAACCGGAACACCCGGGATAGAGTCAATGTTGAATCCTTTGAATGTGAACATGTTTAGCCTTGGAGAGCACGGCACAACACAACACAACACAACACAACACGATGAGTGAGAGAGAGAGAGAGAGAGAGAGAGAGAGAGAGAGAGAGACAGAGAGAGACAGAGAGAGAGTGGAGAAGATTTGGCAGCAAGACAGATCCTTCTCTGGTCCGTTCACCAGGTAAACAAAAGAGGTCCCTTGTCTTTTAGCTTTGTGGTCCTCATGAATTCTTTTCACTCCCCTGGTTTTCTTCTTAAATAATTCGGAAATATACTGAAAGTTATAATTATACTTCCTTTTTTTTCCTTTTCTTTCCCTTGGCTTTGAAGGTGCGCTCTCGCACTCTCGCACTCTCTCACTCATTATGTTCTTTCCTCCGGAGAAAAGAACCACCTTTTTTTTTTTTGTTTTTTTTTTCCTGACTTAATAATAGAAATAAAGATGCTACGCGTGACGCTTGAGGCTTGACCCTTGAAAATGAGGAAAGTACAAACGCAGCTTACCTCCTGTGAGGGTAAACGGGACGCAAGCAGAGAGTCCAAGCATTGCCATCCGGGATAAACTTTGCACGGTCCAAATCACCCTGGAACAATACTCACGTGCATTTCACACCCGAGCACGAGCACGAGCACGAGCACATGACCGTGACCGAGGAAAAGGCAACAATGTCCTTCATAACTTACATTTTTAATTAAACATATAAAAAGCAAGATCCAGACGGAGGTAAAGAGAAATGCCTCCTCATCTTATTCATCATCGTCTATTGTAATTGATAATGAATGTAGACCTACATCAATATTTTTATATATATCAAAGAAAAAAATTAAAAATAAAAAAATAAAGAAAGAGGGTGGGACATAGTCTGGCTGTTAAAAGGTTCCGTCAATCCATCAACGTTACCCTCTTCTTCTAACGGTTTTTTCTTAGCCCTTCCAACCGTCTAACTCCCCGCCAAATATTTCAGCATATTTACAACCCTATTCAACACAAGTCCAAAAATACCAACTGTATCCTTCATCCTCACAACCCATCACCTACCACCACCTTCACACTACTGGGGAGCCAATCTCCGAGGCCCCGGCTATCAGAGCTACCGTCGTCTTCCAGCCTCACAGCCATACAATCGGGACGGATGCTTCCTGCAAGGCGTGCCTTGAGCTGGTGGAAGCTCGGAGACAATACTTTCTCTAACCATTCTTCCAAACCCACTTCACCTAGCCATACCCCACCCGCAATCTTCTCTAGAGCCTCTTCTTGCACTTCAATCGAAACTCCATCACCGACGATGGTGCAAAATTTCTTAGTAATGGCGCTCGAGATATTACTCTGAATGGGGCCTAGGCTCACAGGCTTGAAGAGAATGGCCTCGTCAACAGCGTCGAGCAGCTCATGAGGGACTGCTGAAATTGCCGATGATCGCGGATTGTTGTTGAGGCCCTGCTCATACTCGTGTTCAATTGTCAGATCGCTTGAATTGTGAGAGCCATCTCCCCTGTCGTCCTCGACATCAGCAGCTTCATTGAGATCGAACGCTAAACCTGAACTTGTTTCCTTCCTACTAGGCTTCGTTGGCCTCTCTTTATCATGTAGCCAATTCGCTGGTCGTTTTGCCGTTCTCTCACAAAGGGATATCTTCAGTTGGCAGTCACCTTTTGTTAAACCGGCAAGCTTCTCTCCGTCAAGTGAAACGCCATTTGACGAGTATTTGAGGTTATCTGGCAACCAATTTGAGGTAAGAATGAAGATGATACTTCCAAGACTGACTTCACGTCCATGAGAGTCAGTAAGCCGTCCTCTCACCATCGCCCGTTTGATGCTCCCTCGTACTAGGATATCTGCTTCATCAATGTCCTCGAGCATGATTACCGAGAAGGGGTTTCTCCTAACTGCCTCTGCAATTCGATCCAGTGCTGTTTTACCCCGGAAACTCATGCCGGATGCCCCATCATCACAGTGAGACCCAAAACAAATTATTACAGGACCGGACCCAGATACCATCTCCGAAAGGGCCGATGCCATCTTCTTCTTGCCAGCTCTATCGCGACCCATGAATAACAGCCACATGTCACCCTTCGATCCAGCACCCCGTTGCTTCCCATTGCCAACCCTGCAATGGGTCACGGTTGCAGCTACTGCTGATGCTGCTTCCCGCTGCCACCACACCTTCTCCATTAGACCCTTGAGGAGCTTCTTGAACGAGTCAGCGTCTAATGTACCGTGTGTCAGTTTATTGCTCTGCGTTTCATGCAAGTTGTTCTGAGGTTCAGAAGACAAGCTGCCCAACAAGTCTTTGACGCGCTCTTTGTGGGTTTGATCAGGACTGTCCTCAGAGGTCTTTGTTCGTCCAAGAACCAGGTCTGTTCTCACGGGGCTTCCAGGCGAGGAAACCACCTTCTCAGAGGGTTGAGCGGGCACTTGATTGGTGTTTGACTGCAGAGTCTCCCCGAGATTTCTGTTCAACTGTAATTTGGATGGAAAAGATTGGCGCCCAATCAGGTTTGTATTATACAAGCCTGTCATCACGAAAGGTACTGGAGTAATTCTTTCAGCGTTGAGATTAGGCTGATGAAAACTAGGATGAAGACGCAAGCATGTTTCACTCCATTTCTTCTGTAATTCCTGGCTCCTCTGCTTCCCGACCACTTCTTCCTCCTTACCCTGCAAATGACAATTCGATTCATTAAAATGCAGTAAGGTCAAAATGAAAAAACGAAAGGCGGAAATGAAAAGAGGATAGAGGAAAATTAGGCATTCTTTGAGCTTGTGAATCAATTCCCACCGAACTTACCTTTGTCTGATCCGTTGCTTTGTCATCACTGTCGGGGGCTTTAGCATTTTGTAACCACTGTGGCAGCGCCTGGTCGAGCTGCTTCTGATTTAATTTCCGAAGATGAGTTGTCAGACTCCTTGGGCAGAGGTGTTGCTAGCTCTTGCTCATAATTCTGCGAGCATTGTGGGCAACAACTTGTTCTTCTACCAGGATCCAAATTCTCGGTGAGACGCCTTGGTGGAGCTGTTGTTGCAGCCGGGAATCCCTTCATCGGTGACAAAGACTCAACAGAGCTGCTAAGGATCCCGTTCGCGCCAAGCCTAATTGCGAAGAATATGAAAATGAATAGACAACACAAGACTATTCGTCGAAAGCCTAACTCAAGTATTCATAGGCACCAAATGTTTCAGTGAAGCAAGGAGAAACAAAGCAATATCACAATTAAGTCGAGACTGAATAATGTCAACTGCAGAAACAGAGTCGACCTAAATCTCCAAATCAGGCTTGCTTTTGAGCTGACACAGAATCTAATCCTTCGACCATGATTAATTTTTGAAAAAACAATGGACTCTTATAAACATCAATTTTAAGGCCACCCAACATGGAGGATGTTATTCATCAAAAACTTCTGGGTTTTCAGCAATCAGAAGTCACAGGGTTACACATCCCACAACAAAGACTAATTTGATCGAAATGGCGGAATGAGAATTCCGATTTTGGGAATTGTACAGAACCAATCAAAAAGTTAGAACAACCAAAATACCTTGGAAAAACTCCTGAAGGTGCTCTTGCTGCAATTGGCACCGCCTGAAGATCCCAATCGTTTTCCATAGTGGGATGATAGACCTGGCACCTCAAATAAGTCTCACAAGTAGCAGTCCCGATCAGCCAAAGCCGCCCCAGAGTTCCTTCTCCAAACCTATTCAACAGCTTTCCCATCTCCGCCACCGCCGCACGCCCCACCTCTGAAACATGTTGCTGCGCTGCCGCACCCGAACCTGCCACCCCAAAACCCACCGGCTGCTCAACCAGCCATTTCAGATCACCTAAATCAAGAACAACACCTCCGCCACTCGAGTTCGCAATCAAATCTCCCAATTCCTTAACCTTGGCTGGTATTTGGGCTCTATCCGACGAAAACTCCTTCTCCAAACGGATTACCTGAGCGTTCCCGAGCGGCCCTTCCCCCAATTCCTTATTCTCAAGTCTGCACAATAGCTCCCTCACTACCGCTTCCGGTCTCGACTCACCCACCAACACGGGATTCCTCTTCTTCGTTCTCAGAAGAATATCTATGACCCGCTTTACCTCCTCACCCCTCTGCTGCCCCAGTTGAGCTGCAGTGCCCTGCTGCTGCAACCGGGGATTCAAGTACAGATTCCTGTTGGCTGCGGGCGGGACCGTCGTCGCTCCGGCTCTGAACCCCAATCCCATAGGAGACGAATTCCCAACCGAAGCCGACGTATTGAGAGACTGCTCAATTGTGGCCTTCACGGCCGGACTCGAGAAGCTGGCCTCGCGCATGACTCGGCTCACGCTAGGGTCGTCCAGAATCGATATAATCAGCTGCTCCAGCTCCACCTTGACGGCCAAAAGCGGCTGCTGCTGCTGCTCGGGGCAGCCACGTCGCTGGTGCGCCTGTGCACGCTTCAGCGCCGCCATGAGTGCGTTGGAGATGGGTGGCTCCATGCCGGAACTCATGTTCTGGGCCGTAGGGAGTCGCTCCAGCGCCACGCTGAAGCAGAGCTCAAGTGCGCGGCACTGGAGCGGGTGTGAAGAGTTGGGATGGGACTTGATGCAGGCCTGGCGGAGGAAGCCCGACGGCGACGCCAAAAGAGTGGCCGCCACATGGAGCGGCGTCGTCTGGCCATGGTTGCGGCGACCTGCCTCGGCTATGGAGTGGTTCAGGACAGTAGCCGCCTCCGGCGTTAGGGTTTGCTGGATCGTACTCAGTCCTGCTCTCATTTCCGAATTAGAGAGTTGTCCCAAAACGAAAAGCCCGTGGAGTGGTTCCGATTCGATGAACTGGGTATTGCCGGAAAAAGTGTGAGCGTGCGAAATTCACAGTTGAAGGGGGGGAAAACCCAGTAGCGGGGCAATGGAAATGATCCTAGTATAAATGGTTGGGCCCAAAATGAACAAAACCTTGATTTCTGAATCGAAGCGAAAGGAAATCTTTTTACAAACACAAACAAATCCAAGAAAGTAATAGCTAAGCTTTAGTTTTGCCAAAGGGATCTGCCTATCTATCTCTTATTTCGATTCACCTTTCTCTCTCCGTTTCTCTCTTCTCTCTCTGGGCGTGTCCCAGGAAAATTCAACGCGAATAGGAGAGATCGGATCCTCTCCTTCACAAGAACCTTCCCAGCTCTCTCTCTCTCTCTCTTCCTATCTCCCTAGGCTTTCTATCTCTATCTATCTGAAACAATCCAAGACAAAACACCGAACATGAATAAAAATGGTTAAGAGGGAAAAAAAAAAAAAAAAAAAAAAAAGAGGAAGACAAAGAGCAGGTGAAAATGGACCCAATCCTGTCAAATTGTTACAGGGAGCGGAAAACAAACCCATGAAAAGTTAAAGTAGTTACGGATGCGGAGGACCATGAAAAAGGAAAAAAGATTAGAAAAAGAAGAAGAAAAGCATTAAAAATGGTTTTGTGTCCGTAAGACAGAGAGGAAAATAGAGAGTGGGAAAGTGCAAGGATTTCTGGAAAATGCTTTCTGGGCAGAACAAATGTGGTCTGCTTTCTGTTTACTCTTTTCAAATTATATGTATTTCTCAAACTCTTCCTCAGGGAGAGGAGAGAGGAGAGAGAAAAAGCCTTTTTAGTTTAGTTACAAAGGAAAGGAGATAGATTCATAAGTAGATGACTTACTTTTTCATCTCATCTCTCTCTATCTCTATTTCCATCTCTCTCCCCCCTCTATGACTTTGTATTTGACTGCCTTTTTCTATCTCTCATCGTGTTGGAATGGCAAGCGTCCACACGCTCACCTTGCAAGTAACGACACTGCCCCTTTGTCCCTCTCTCTCTCTCTCTCTCTCATCCTTTTGCCACTCACCCAATTGTCTGCTTTTCACACGCAACTCCTGCAAGGTATCGCACGGTTTTCACCTTTTCATACCTTCACTTTCTCCTCTTTTCTCTCTCCTCCGTCTTCTCCTTTCCCCACATCATATCACACTACCCCTCCTAATATTCCTTAATCCAATCCTTTCCGACTAGTATCTTTTCCTTCATTTTCCTCCCACCTTCTTTCTTGGACCTGCGCCAATTCCTTCAAATGCTTTTACAATCATTATTAAAAATATCTTTATAATTCAACCCACTTTAAAATATTTTCCACTTTCGTGCTCACGCTCTTCCAAGCCAAGCCTACTCTCCTCCAATTAGTCTTCATTCAAAACCCACATTCACGAATTTTTTTTGATCATCTTACAAACCATGTGGTGATTAAGAAAGTTGAGATGAGACTTAAAACCGAAAGAAGGGAAGAAACAAACGAACAAACAAACAAACATACAAACAACAAACAAACAAGGGTGGCAACACGAGAAAAAGTTGATTCCTTGATCAGGTCCATGATTGCAGACTAGAAACAGCATAAGAATCCCAACCCTGGGCCTGATATGCACCAGGTTTTGGAACCCAGCTGAGCGGGAGGTTGTAATCCTAACCACGATCGTCATAATAAATTCAAAAGGAGGAGGGATTCTGAATTAACAAAGCATGAGGTGCCCTAATGATTAGTCTTTAGTTTTGAAGGTATAATAAGGAAAGAACATTAAAAATAAATAAATAAATAAATCAATAAATATGATGATATGATAGCCTGAAAAATGTTAGTTTATAGTGAAACTTTTTGGGATTCCTAACTTTAGACTAGAGCACACTACTTTTCATGAAGCCGGTGCAGAGTCTGGCAGATACAAAAATCATCATCATATTCCCTTTTGGTAACGCACGCTCTCCCCCTCCCTCCTTTTGCTTCCCTTGCCTTTTACGCGTTTTTCGAGTTCCCTACAACTACTACCACCTTTTTACACTTGTTCTGTCTCCTTTCCTTTCCACTGCCCTTTCGCGTCCCGCTCCTCGCCACTCCCTCCTCCACCTTCTTTCAACGCCTCTTTCTTCGACTATAAGCATAAATTGCTTCATCATTCAGCCCAAATCCTTTAGAGTATTTTTACATTAATAACATAAGACTGTTATTAATGAACTCCTTAGTGACATGCATCTTTACCTGGATTTTAAATTTAGACATATAACATAACTCATATGTGATGAAATATAAATATGGGATCTATTCTTGATATAGCCTATAAAGATGCTGAGGAATAACATTGAATATGATGTTATTATGTTATAGACTCAATCTGTCGTGATATGTGATGTTTAAAATTCAAATCTTAATATTGTGTTAAAAAAAATTATAAATAAGATCTACATAATATATGTGCCATGTTATTGTATATAAGATTTTCATTATTGTTTTTTCAATTATGAAAGTGTAAGTGAATCATTGATTTAGCCCTAAAGCATATAATGAAAGCAACTAAAATAAATGAGCATATAATGTAGAGTAATGGACGTTGGATATGAGGGACACGTGCTCCTTGGAGGTACTCCCAAGAACATATAATTAGGTGGGGCTCCTTTTTATGGCCATCAGTTGTTGGTTCCTTTGTCTGTAAGTAATCTCAAGAAACTATTGGATTGGCTGTGGAAAACGTAATATTATTTTTTCAGCGAACCCTAGGTGGATTATGAAATAATGGCGAAGGCGTCAAAGACCGAAAGATAAAGAGAAAGGCGGAGGCGTGAAACTGGGTGATTTCCTTTTGCCGGTGACCCAAAATGAAAAGCGAGAAATTGAAAGCTGTGAGTCAGAGACTTCAGCTTTCTGCATTTAATACCGTTCACGTATCTTTGCACCACTTTGTCCTTTTATTGGCGTGCATTAAATGACAACAGTACCACTGTTTCGAGTCTCTGTCTTCCGGGCGACCCAACTCCACCATACATTATTCTAATTTCCTTTGCTTCTATTTATTTTTAATAATGCTACATATAATAATAACTTTACTTCGAGTTGAAAGCTGTTCATGGAAATGACAACAGATTCAACTTTGCTTAGCTGAAACCTATAATGAAAGTGGTTTCTCTCTCTCTCTCTCTCTCTTTGTAGACTGTTGGTGGGAAGATAAAAAAAAGTACCAGGTGTGGAGCCTTGACCAAGTTTTGGCACGAGCAATCTTTACCCACTACTTCCAAAGCTTTTCTCAAAGCAACCGAATGCGTTATGCCTCCTTCAAACTTACACTTTGGAGTTCACCAGAGAAAGAGAATACAGTAGAAGAAGAAGAAATCAGAAAAAAAAAAAGAAAAAAAAAGAGCCGTATGGTAGTCGCTGGTGGGAAGGATTGTTGAAAGTATGAGAGTGCGACCAGGAACACTGTTTAAGACGTTCAAAGTCAGAAAAGATACACTTCCTTTGACTGCGATGTGCGCCAAGAATTCAAAACAAGTGATGGATAGTCTGACTTAGGATCTTGATCATTCTTTTTGGTGAAAGGATGGTTTTGACAGTCTTTTTCATCCGTCCCCAGCCATTCTTGATAAACTCGATAACCCCAGTAGAGTGGAAGTCCACATTTTTGAACTTGATCCCGCGAGGCTAGGACCAGAAAGGCTCCAAATTTTCCGTCATACCTTGTTAACTTGGAAGGTCACTCATTTTCTTCAAGTTAGCTTATAGAAAAAAAAAATATATATGTACAATAATTTAATTTATTACTAATGTGAAAATATATAGAAAATTTCAACGCTCTTTTTTATTTTGATGTTCATGAGAACAAAATTTATAAACAACTAGTGTTTTATTTAAAAATTAGGTTATAATATTACGTTAAAATATTTACTACTATTCTTTGAAATTAGTTTAGAAAAGAAAAAAAAAAAACTTCTACATATGGTATGGCTTATAATACCTAATACCAGTTTTTGATCCGTTTTCAACGTTTGATATTGAGATGCTAAAGTGGGACGTACTTGGAAGAAGAGACTAAACGTAGAGTGGGGATCGAAGGGTGGGGTTTTGTCTCTGATTCTCACTGACGGCCCCAAAAACTTTTTTTGCTTGCTTCCCTACCTGTCTTTTGGTATTTTCTTTGCACCGATTCGGTTTCACATGTAAAAAAAAAAAAAAGGCTAGGAAGGTGGCCGCCATGCTCCATTTTAGTCTGTCTCATACTGGGTTTGTTAGAACATTAATAACTGGATCATGGCCACGACTGATTGATAAATAAAAGACGAGAAACTGGGTTGGAGGTGGTTGAAACCATTGAAAATGTTGCCATTTTAGTTGCAGAGCTGTGATTTTGTAAAAACTTGGGTAGGACATGTACAACCTTTGAGGGGTGTAATGAATGACCTCTGGGAAAATTCGGACGTTTGCAATTAGGAGGAAGGAGTGTAGTTAAATGGCAATTTGGCTTAAAGATTCTCGTATTTGTGGGGTATAATGTGAAAAGTAGGAAGTTTACTTGAAGAAGGTCCTTTCCTTTGTCTCTAGCAAAATCACTGCCTCAGCATGATACTGTAATAATGGCTTCCACTAAAAAATTAAAAAAAAAAAAAAAAAAGGCCCTACGTGACCTCATCCAACCTAAAGTCTTTCTCCCACTTTTAGCACCTACCCTTAGATCTTTCCATCACTCTACTTCTTCACTCGGTTTGAAATTCTGAATTCGCTCTCTCTCTCTCTCTCTCTCTCTCTCTCTCTAGATTAATTCACCTTTGTTTCGTTATGAAAAGGCGTTGCTTTGTTTACCTTTTCATCATTATCAAAAGGTGTTGCTTTGTAGTTGGTTCCTTCACAAGGGAAAAGCTTTCTTCCATTATAACCCCTGCCTTTTAAAGTCCATCCACACCCCCACCAATAATAGAGGAACCCACAATTCAAAACCCCATTTTTTCCGTCCAAGCAAGGGATTGCTAGATGAACAACGGCCCCAGGTCCAAGAATCTGCCGTTTTCCTCATGTAATTTTCTCGATTTGCGGTTTATTTGACCAATTCGGACGTCAAAAAGGCCATCTTTTCCTACAAGTTCAAATGGGAATCGAGCGAACGATGATCAACTACAGCTAAAACTTTCCGCCAGAAGCTAATTGATGGAATATTATGAGAAATAGGGCCCATATTCTTTTCACTAGTGCAAGGCAAACCCCACCTCGCTTTTGTCACCAATATAAATATGATCAAATCATGTCATCAAGGTCAAACTTTAAGCAAACACATAACAACAATCACTCACAGCTGGGAGAATCGAGAGCCATCTCGTCTAAAAAGTTTTGGTAGCTTCTTGCACTCAAAGCAAGTAGACTTTTAAGCCCTCCTCACCCCACCTGCTTTTCTCCCTTTTTTTTTTCTTTTCTTTTTTTCTACTCTAGAATAAAGGAAAGTGGTCTTGCTTTTTGGTGGGATAAAATTCCGCAGGAGCAGCACCAATCAAGCTTTTTATTATCAAAAGAGAAGAAACACGGGGAAAAGTTTCAGTATGATGTTCAATGATACTCCGACCAAACCAATAAAAAATGATTTGTTAAAAGGAGATACCTTTTATTGGTTTTATTTAAGCTTTATCACTTCACATGCACAATCACAATGCAAGGAGATTTTTATCAACAGGTTGAGATCGATTAAACTTTAACTTTATACACTTTTTGAAATATATGGAACGATTTATATAGTACTGTGATTAATGATATTCCTTCCACTGGTGGCACCGCCCCATAGGAGATTTTAATATTAATTTTATGTATTATCGTAAAAAGGGGGACAACGAGAAGATGCTAACTCCCCACCCCTCAAAAGCTTTTGGTTGAACGAACATGGCATCTTCTTCCTTTTAACTTTTTGTAGTTCTTGGAATCCTTAAGTTTCTAACAATAGAAAATCCAACTTTGACGAGGCAGCTGAAAAGCTACTTTTTCTCCCACTAATGGTGTGAAAACCTCGCTTTGACAAGCACTAATCCCCTACTTTACACTCAAGTCTTTCAACTTTTTATGAGGAGATTAACAAAAGGTTTCTACGAATGACTGACTCCTTTGGACGAACACTAAAAAGCAAGACGTCCTAAGTGAGACACCTCATGAACCTTACGTTGATGCATTGAAGTTCTGATTAGCTCTATCAAAGGATAAAGTTAGGTTCTTAAAAGTGCTTTTAAAGTTAAAGATACCAATCTCTGAAGAGACGTAAGCTAATAAATTTAGAGCGAAATAAGTTAAGGTTATCAAAGGCCTTCTTATTTCCTGTATGAAAAATTATCTTTTATGCCTCTATCTCTCATATGATACACGGCATGAAGGAAAAAGACAAAAAAGAACAAGAAAAAAGCATATGTATCAATATGTTTAACCAAAAATATTCAAATTCTGAAATATGCCTTCCAATATTGCATCTAATCGGGGCTTGATTGTTCTCTTTTAGCTTTGGATCGAATTTATATAAAGTTAAGACCTAGAACCTAAAGCCATATCCCTTTTATGTCATTGTACAAATCAACTTGCTATTCTATCTCTTTCTACCAAGTTAAATATGCCCATACCGTCACCACACATTTTTCTACGTATAAAGACTTATCTCGGTGCATTGTACTGCATCCATAGATGCACGTTTGGCCCTCCTCTCTCCTTATCATCTTCATATTCAATAAAGTATCAGATATCATTAAGAACGAAAATGTAGGGGCAAGGATTTTGCAACCATTTCTTATGTATTAGAGACCTTTTGAAGGTGATTTTTCCAGAAATTTTAAGCAAATGATATCTTTGCAATATCTTTGCAATATGTTTGCATGTGACGGGAGCCTGTATAATCGTAATAAAAATTTCTGAATATGGAGGTACAAGACAAACTCGACTTTGTTGAATAGAATCCAAAGCAGGAAGTCTAGGAATTTTTTTAGATTGCTAGGGTGCGTTTATGCCGAAGAGAACAACGTAAATAGATCTGGTTCTTGGTTGGACTGTCATCTTCTGTAAGAAAAGGAGATAATGGAGACGAGTGAGCTGAATTCGTGTATGTTGCTATGTCTCAATTACAAAGGTGATGATGTACATATATAGGGACGTAGCCCAATCTAGGAAAGGAAAACTAATATACACAATAAATACAATAATATTGACCCTTAATCATAGGCATCAATATGGCAAGTAATTAGGTAAGGCAGCTGGATATTAACACTCCCCCTCAAGCCGGAGATTTGAACAGGTCAAATACTCCGAGCTTGGAGAGAAGATGCCAATGTTGTTTGCTGTTGAGTGCCTTAGTAAGAAGATCAGCAGGTTGTTCTTTGGTTGGCACATGTCGTGTTGTGATGACCCCTTGTTGCATCTTTTCTCGTACGTAGTGACATTCGACTTCAATATGCTTCGTGCGTTCATGAAATGTAGGATTGGCCGCTATCTTCTCTGCAGCCTCATTATCACAATGTAGCAACGCTGGGCGCTTCATGTGAAAACCAAAATCCTTAAGTAGCCCAATGATCCAGACTATTTCACAAGTGGTGAGTTGCATAGCTCTGTATTCTGCTTCAGCTGAGGATAGAGATACAATGGGTTGTTTCTTGGAACACCATGAGATCAGAGAGTTTCCCAACATGATGCAGAAACCTGTGGTGGATCGTCTTGTCATAGGGCATGTGCTATAGTCTGAGTCGCAGTACGCTCGTAGCTCAAAAGGTGAGGATGATGGGAACATAAGACCTAGGCCTGGACAACTCTTAAGATATCTGATTATCTTTAGAGCTGCTTCCATGTGGGATTGTTTTGGATCATGCATGAATTGACTAAGAAGTTGTACCGGGAATGTGATGTTAGGCCTAGTCAGGGTCAGGTAGATTAGTCGTCCAACCAATCGTTGGTAAATCGATGGATCATCGAGAGAGGGATCATTCTGTGGTTCATCTGATCCAGCATCATATTCAATGCTAGTGAATTTTTTGTTTTGCTCCATAGGAATAAGTGAGGGTTTTGAACCAGCTAAACCAGCTTCAGAGATAAGTTCCAGAGCATATTTGCGCTGACATAGTGAAATCCCATCTGGAGAACGAGCGATTTCGAGTCCTAAGAAGAATTTGGAGAGGCCAAGATCCTTGATGAAGAAGGTACTGTGCAAGTATTTTTTGAGATCTGAGATGACCTTTTGACTATTTCCTGTGATCAATATGTCATCAACATAGATAAGTAATGCCACAAAAGAGTTACCTCTCTTCTTGGTGAATAAGGAGTAGTCGTGATAAGACTGGTTGAAACCATGCGCAATAAGGGCGCTAGTGAACTTGGCATTTCATTGCCGGGAAGCTTGCTTCAACCCATAAAGGGATTTCTGTAATCGACATACACGAGACTCCCCTTGATTGGGAAATCCAGGGGGAAGCTCCATGTAGACCTCTTCGGAAAGATCACCATGGAGAAAAGCATTCTGAACATCCATCTGATAAAGTAGCCAATGATGGGTGGCAACAATAGTGATGAGGAGGCAAACAGTGACATGTTTGGCAGTGGGAAAGAAAGTGTCTTGATAGTCAATTCCTTCACGTTGGTTGAAGCCCTTGGCAACTAAACGAGCTTTGTAACGTTCAATGGAGCCATCAGCATACTATTTCACCTTGTATATCCATTTACAGCCAATAGGACGACGACCTGGGGGCAAAGGGACAATATCCCAAGTGTGGTTGGCCGCAAGGGCCTGAAGTTCAGTATCCATGGCTGCAATCCAGTTGGGATTTTGGGCGGCTTCAAGATAGGTGGTGGGTTCGGTAAGGGCAGAGATAGAGGCAATAAAGTGCTGGTGAGGGGGATAGCAGTGGTGTAAGGAGACATAGTTGGAAATGGGGTATAAGGAAGTGTTGTTAGCGGAGGAAAGGGTGGGACATATGTAGTCAGCGGTCCAAATGGGAGGATTGGAACTGCGGCTAGAACGACGCAGGGGGGGAATGAGAGTCAGCAGAAGGGGTGGAGGGAGTGGTATCAGGAAGGATCGGGGTAGGAGTAGGATCAGGGGAAGAGGTTGGGGGAGAGGGAGGCAAGACCGGTGCAGGGGGGTCAGACATAGGGCCAGAGATAATGGGTGGAGCAGGTGGGGGCAGGGAAGAAGTGTCGGGGGTGGAGAAATGAGGAAGATCCACTGGTAGCGATGAAGAAGTGTATGTATCAGGATCCGGCTCCGCTGGGGATGACGGGGTGATCAGGCTGTCCAAAGAAGAGGAGGAAGAAAAAGGAAAAATTGTTTCTTGAAAAACAACGTCACGACTGACAAAATTTTTTTTTGATTGGGGATCATAGACACGATAACCTTTTTGAGATGGGGGATAACCCATGAAAATGCAAGGAGTAGCACGAAGACTAAATTTCTCACGAGGTCCTAAAGTGGTGGCATAACAGCGGCAACCAAAGACACGAAGATGGTCGAGAATGGGAGGTTTGCCAAATAAGAGTTGAAAAGGACTAAGACCATGAAGGGAGGAAGAGGGAAGGCGATTGATTAAATATGTGGCCGTGAGGATGCAATCACCCCAAAAGGAAGAAGGAATATGTGCCTGAAACATTAGAGCACGAGCAACATCTAATAAATGGCGATGTTTGCGTTCAACAACTCCATTTTGTTGGGGAGTGTGAACACAGGAAGATTCATGGGAGATTCCCTTGGAAGAAAGAAAAGAGCGACATTCAGAGGAAAAAAATTCGGAGCCATTGTCGGAGCGAATGCGGTGGATAGGAACATTGAATTGGGTTTGAACCAAGGAGAGAAAATATTGAATTTTTGAAAAAACTTGACTTTTAAATTGAAGAAGAAATGTCCAAGTGGCACGTGAAAAATCGTCTACAATTATGAGAAAATAACTAGCACCATCTTGGGTAGGGGTGCGATGAGGACCCCAAACGTCCATGTGAACGAGTTCGAAAAGGGATTGAGTAATAGTTTGACGAGTGGGAAAAGGGTGACGTGTTTGTTTGGCGAGGGGGCAAATGGGGCAAGAAAAAGAAGAAGGGCAAGAGATAGATTTACCAAAGGAAGGAAAAGTTTTTAAGGAAGAATGACCAAAACGTTGATGTAAGAGATCATAACTAATATTATTAATAAAAACTGGATTACAATCTTGACGCTGTTGGGAAGTACAATCAGCGGATTGAAGGGAATTTAAATAATTGGAGAAAACAGAATGAAAATTTTTTGGAAAATTAGAACAAAGATAGTAAAGTCCTCGATCAGCCTTGCCAAGCCCGATCAGAGCCCAGTCGTACGGTCCTGAAAAACACAGAAATCATCGAAAAAAATTGCCACACAATTGTTGTCATGGGTGAGTTTTTGAATGGATAATAAATTGTGTTGAAAACAAGGAGCATATAAAATATTGGTAAGATGTAAATTTGGATAAGGTTGACATCGACCAATGTGGGTGACTGGACTAAGTAAACGATCAGGTAATGTGATGTGTATGGGTGCAGCACATGGTGAGAAAAAATCGAGAATTGATAAATTGCAAGTGATATGATCGCTAGTCCCAGAGTCGATAATTCATAATGACGAAATAGGAGAGGTGGATGAGGCCGTACCAGAGAATGGGTCAGAAGATCCCATTTGGTTGATGAGAGTCATGAGTTTATGCTGTTGGTCCGCATTGAGGTTGAGCCCAGTGGAGCTGCCATAAATACTGCCTGGGCTTGGGGGGTGATGGCCCAATAAACCCGGGCTAGGGGTGGGCAGATAACCTGAAAAAGAAGATCCCCCAGTGAAGTCCAGAGTTGGGGGACCATACCCAGGAGGCTGATAAGGCCCAATGGGAAGATGGGCTGACTGATCAGAGGTGGCCTGGTGGGCAGTGGGCCTCCTTTTAGGGTTCCCGCGTGGTCTGGGCTTATTTTCGGGTGGATAGCCCACCAGGAGATAGCAGGCCTCGCGTAAGTGGCCTGAGCGCTTGCAATGAGTGCAAGTAGGCCGAGGCGCGAGGGAGGCCTGTTGGGTCGAATGTGGGTGACTCCCGTGTGACCCAGCGGGTGAAAGGTCCGGGTCAGGAGACCAACCCAGGTTGGTGAGAGCGGAGCCTGACCCGTCTGATATGCGGCTGGAACGGTGAATCTGGAAGGCCCGATTATCGCTGACGGAGGTGCTTCGGCCGTCACGGGAGGAGCTCTGGTGGAGTTCCTGTTTGGCGAGGCTGTAAATCTTCTCTAGGTTAGGAAGAACTTCGCGGGAGAGAATGTTGGAGCGGAGGTTATGAAATTCCTCCGGGAGAGCGAGGAGAAATTTTAGGGCTCGATCTTCATCCTCGCGTTCACGGACCATTAGGTGAAGTCGGGCACCGCAGGAGCAGGTCAGAGGAGGTTGCTGCGCATCAAGATCATTCCAAAGCGACTTGAGGCGGAGAAAAAAAGAGATGAGCTCTTCGACGGAGGCGCCGGAAGGGAGGCGGAGATCGCTAATCGCCTGCTTCAGAGAATATTTTTGGGTGCCACTGATTTTGTCGAAGCTGTCGGTGAGGAGGGCCCAAATGTCGGCCACCGTCGGAGCTGTCGAAACCATGTGCTCCAGCATCTGAGTAACCGAGTGGGTCAGCTAGGTCTTGACGGCGGCGTGGCATTGGTCCCATCGAGCGGCGGCAGCGGCATCATCAGAGGGGCGGGGAAGTTTCCCCGTGAGGAACCCCATCTTGTTGCGAGCGGTGAAGACTGTCTGGATTTGCTCCTTCCAGACGTTCCAGTTCGCCTCGCCGGTGAGTTTCTGAGAAATGATACAAGATGGTTGTAGATCGGCGGCTGTGAGGTGGTAAGGATCTTGAAGAGGAGAAACGGGGGTGGAAGGAGGGGCAGAATTCGGGTTTCCGGTGGGAGAATCAGTGTTGGTGGTGGCGGAATTAGGATTCACAGCGGCCATCGGAGGTATGGATTGCGGCGGCTAGGGATTTGCCGCGGCGGCGAGGGTTTCGGGGTAATTGGGTAATTAGGAAAGATGGCAAAGGGTAAGAGGGTAATCTGTGCTAGGGTACAAGGGCAATGATGGAAAAAAGAAAGAAATGGCACGATGGTGAATGGATGAAAAATAAAGGGCAACGATGGAAGAAAGAGAGAAAAGGTGGGGTTAGGTGGGGAAAAAAGGGCACAAACGGAGGTCGTGCGTAAAAAAAAACAGCAAAAGCTCGAAGCTCGATCCCGAGGAGAATAGCGGAAGCGAAAAAAATGGTCTCAGAAAACGATTGGCTCGGGTACCATGTAAGAAAAGGAGATAATGGGGACGAGTGAGCTGAATTCGTGTATGTTGCTATGTCTCAATTACAAAGGTAATGATATACATATATAGGGACGTAGCCCAATCTAGGAAAGGAAAACTAATATACACAATAAATACAATAATATTGACCCTTAATCATAGGCATCAATATGGCAAGTAATTAGGTAAGGCAGCTGGATATTAACATCTTCGAAGGTGATCCTAAATGAATCCAAATCTTTTTAAATATTTTCAATTGCCATGTGACTTTATAGAATTGAACTATAATAATAATGATAGTTTCAAGACAATGATGATGATGATGATGATGATATGCTTAACAAGCACAAAAATTGCCAACTGATTAAGAATCGGAGTAGTTACAATAATCTTTTATTTTTTTTTCATACGCTCACATTTAATTCAGACGCTCAAGTATTTAACATAAAACTAAGCTCTACTAACTTATCAACAATAATTTCGCCAAACCACATATACAGTGACCTGGAAACATTTCCGTTTTCAATATGTGAGGCCTTATGGCTGCTCAACTACATCATTCGTTATAAACTCTACTTTGTACCAGAATAAGAATTTGTTTAAAAGCGATTTTGAATTGCAATACTTTTCAATTAACGAAATATATGATTTTATTGAAGTAAAATAAAGTTGAACTTTTTTAAAAGTATTCCTCAAAGTATAAAAACGCAACAACATTCCAACTTTGGAAATTGAGCGCACGGACAGATTCTAATTCGCAGGAAGTTTGAAAAAGAAAAACCTTATGATGTCATTCAAAGCGAATAAAAGCCCGAAAAATTACAGAAACAATTTTTTTAAGTTACATGCCCTCCTAAAAAAGCCATGTGAGAAGGCCAAGTCACTAAAATATATAGCTCCTTAATTTTATGTGCATGACTGAGAGAAAGAGAAACGGCATGAAAGTTGAAGGGCTGATCTTTCGCAGAAACTTTCATGTCAGCCAGAAGGGAAAGGATGGCACAAATGTCAAGAGCTTCTGCTCTGAAAGAGAAAAGAAGTGCATCTGTCGACCAGCTTTAAAGTTTTACTGCGGATTCATGAACAGGGAATGTGAGACAACACAGTATGCAGTTTCTTTTTCCTTTGGGCTAGTCAAATGATTTTTTTTTTTGTTGTTAAAAACACTTTGGTCACCTCTAAGAAAAGGCTAGGCTAGGCATGTTTGTCGCATGGGATTTAGCTTTCTCTAGCCGCATTAAATGGGTCGTAAAGTTTTTCACAGAACAGGGAGGAAAAGAGTCACATCTCATGCAAAAAGCAAAGTGGGTTTGGCCAATTACAGGCACTTTCCGAGAATGGTGCCGAAATCAGTTGGCCTTGAATTCTTGGGCTGCATGGGAAGATGACTTTTTTTTCAAAGAAATGATGGAAGGTAGGAAATTTACAGTTGTGGGTTGTCTTCAGGAGAACAACCCGGACCTGGGAGAGTAGGGTTTTGTGTCCACACAAATTCTGAAGGAATTGGAGGAAGTAAATCATCCTTTTTCCATTGTGGGTTGAGATTGATTTTCAAGGAGCGTTTTAGAGATCAGAAATCGGGATTTTCCACTTTCGGCAATGGGCCTTCTTGTTTGGGGACTATGGCTTATGGACTCCGTAACCGAGGCTAGAAAGTAGCTCTCGCTTTCTTTTACAATTCAAGTTTTTTCCAAGTATTCTTCATGATTGATTTTGTATACAGCTGTTGTTTCTTGTAAAAGAAGATACTAGGTAATAGCTTCAAGGTTTGTCCTACCCATGTGGGACTATTGGGAATTCACTGGTTCAAAGAGATCATCATACCTTCTGGTAGCACATAAAACTACTGTTCCGTCTTCTCTGCTGACAGCATTTACCCCAGCATAAATAGTCAAAGATCCAAGAGGTTATGGGTCTTTTTTCATAATTCAATTATTTATTTCAAAATAATTAATTTTCATTATATCTTTTATATCTATTGGGGCCTATATATATATATAAAGAATCCGTGTATCTAGTATTAATAAGAAACAAGTGACGATGAAAAGGAAAAGCAACTTTGTTTGAAAATTGAATGAAAACATTACAATACTACATATTTATGGACTCATTGTTTTCTTTTTACTGTTCTAGACTAGTCTCCCTACTCATCTAATTTTTGTTTAATGTTTTATTCATCAAATTCTACTCAGAATTTTTTATTTTATTTACTCGGAGACTTTTTGGCGGCCCACAGGTGCCACCAAGGATGAGTAGCCTCTCTAGAAACTAAATAGGTTGAGAATTCAGTCGGACATTGCTTAGTAAAAAGTCCAAGCTGGGTGAGACTTTCAATAGTTTGGTAATTTGATAGGACATTTCTTAGCAATTGGTCAAAGCCAACAAATCTCACTCTTTCGTAAACTTTGTTTACAAGATTGTGTTTAGTGTCAAAGACACAATTCTCTTTTTTCGTCAAAGGTAAAGTAAAGTGAAATGACGTAGGAAAAT
Organism: Casuarina equisetifolia; assembly: GCA_028551475.1. NCBI lineage: Eukaryota > Viridiplantae > Streptophyta > Magnoliopsida > Fagales > Casuarinaceae > Casuarina > Casuarina equisetifolia. Next base: position 14,160,809 of record CM052356.1, read on the forward strand.
AATTTGACAAGATTTTAATTTGTTGGCTATGAAATTAATGGGGAATTTGTTAATATTTATTTCAACATCTTCTTTAAAATAAATAATTTAATCTATCTTAGAAGTCAATTTTAAGAAGAAAATTAACTCTTTAATACAATATTAGAGTTTGAATTCATATGTAGTATTTCTTCATTTATGACTAGGTCCCAAAGAAGTCTTTGTCCATACTTGGGATAGTGGGGTTTGTTAAAAGCAATACGTGTTCTATATTGTTTTGGTAGTATTGATGTATCCCCTTTGAAATAAATAATTTAATTCCCTCTTTATACACAAGTTTAATGAAGAAATGATTTCCAAAAAAAGGAGAAAAAGGGGTCCATAACATATTTCCCAGTATGTTAAGTGAAATGCCTTTTGGAGCCAGTAGGTCGTGGCATAGTCTGTCCAACTCTAAGCCCACAACTAAAAAATGTGCAAGTATTATTCAAGATAAATAACTTACTTAGCATCCTTGTTTGTTGGTACGGGGTGTAGAAATTTCTATTTCAATGCTTACAGAATTACTACAACTCCAATTCTTTCCACAAAAACCAGAAACTACCACGGATTCTCGCTGTGCATGGTGCATTGCAAAATCATACCATACAAGAGCGTTTCAAGCTTCTATCCAGTGATCAGTCCATCTAAGTACTGGCAGTTCTTAAACAGTTTCTCCACAAAGTAATAAGCTGCGACTGAATATGATTCCAATAAGGAAGGGATCAACTCAAATAAACTAAATGCAACTGCAGACCTTCTAAACTGAACAACACATTACTATGCTGAATAAGTAATAACATACCTAGTTCTCTTTGCAGTGACACTACATCAGCTTGATTTAAGGACTACATGCTGCAAAAGAGGAAGAGTCTGGAAGAGATAAGATATCCGGAGAATCAATGTTCTGAATGACATGAAGAATAACAGCATAACAAAAGATGATTGAATATGTAAGTAATGGGCTGAACAGCAAGGGAAAGGGCATTAACAACAACTTTTCGATGAAAAGACTTTGAATCCTCAGAAGTCAGAAATCAAGCGTTACCTTAATTTGTGTCCTATTATATGTGTAAGTGATGTGCACCAATCCATCACTGGCCTGGATGACAGCAGGATATGAGAATTCCATTCCCAAGTTTTCCTCCAATGTCAAGACATCCTGCCATGAATCACCATCATCCGCAGAGAGTGCAGCTTTAAGTACACCCCTTGAGACTGTATTATAAGCAAGCAAGAGGTGGCCATCTTTCAATCTAACCCCATCAATACCTGGTAGATTGAACATTGAGTTCCATCAGACAGAACATGAAGAACAGAAGCGACCGATATAGCCCACATGTAGAATCCCCCAAGGTCATTCAATAATGATTACAAAACAGTAAATGGTTTGGTTACTAATTACCTAATTGATCAAATGTCGGAGTGAAAATTATTTCAGAACTCGCCAAAACCAAGATGGGTCTGTTTCGAAAGTCCATGTGAATATATTCATTGTTCCTAGACGTTTTTCTACCGGCTCATTTGATGCAAGTAATATAACTTAGCCATTAACCTGAGTTTGGATTAAGGAGTTCAGTAGGCTTTGCATAATCCCATGTCTGCCCACCGTCTCGGGATTCTGATATACAAACCCTCCTAGTTTTATTATGAGATCGCAATAAAACTCGCAAGGTCCCCTTAGCAGTCTGATAAGGAACTGGTTGAGATACACTGGGAAATTCATTTTCTTCGTAAATTGGGCCATACTTTCTCCATGACCGACCTGCATCTGCTGTAATCTGTTCCATGGGAGACGCAAAGCGCGTCAATCCTTTCGAAATATCAAAACTATTCAAATGTTCAATATACTTGAGTTATTGCCACAACCTCCACCCATGCCCCCCTCGAATTCCAACTTTCGACAGAGGATCCACAAAGCAAGAGCCCGTTTTCCAGCAAGATTGGCTAAAGAAATCAAGCAGTACAGCAGCTTTTGAGAATGCGTCCGGGATTACATGACTTTTATGAACATGCATTTTACAAATACAAGTTATACCTTATTCTTTATTGGACCTAATATGCCAGGAGGAAGTTGTTCTCTCTCTGTCCAAGTGATACCTTTTTCATATGACCGCTTCATGCATCCACTCCAACTGAAAATCATTAAGACAACAATTAACTGTTATAGAAATTCAAGAAATTGCATCACCTACATATAGGCCAAACATATAAGCATGGAAATACACATACTCAAATACAATAAATTTAAGAGGTTTGAACTAATATAATATCATATCTTTCATGTAGTTTCTTCTCAATGAATTCTCTCATATTTTTTCTTTCATCAAACAAGCATTTTTTTGATTTTCTCATAATCTAGAATTTATGAAGGGGGTTCTCTCCAACAACTAATCAGTCCCAAAGCAACTCTCTTACTAAAAGGGTTTGCCCTTTAAATTTCTTTATACTTCCTGCATTTACAAAAGAAAATCCTAATTTCTACTGAATTTACATCACATGCTTTATGTAACAATTGCAACCTTAACTTAATTCTGCACTCTATAGAAATGTAAGAACTGAATTTATAAAAAATTACACTTTCTTTGTACTTTAAATTTATTTTGATACCTTTATTAATTTTAGGTGGTCTTAGGCATTCTCAACCCCTAAATCTAGCTTATACAATAAAGCTTTTCATCACACTTATAAATTAACCACTAGCCTTTTTCACAATTGATGAGAGATCAAACCCAACAATCTCTCCTGTGATATATCAAACCATAAGTCAAATAACCATTGATATTTTTTTTTTCCAAATTTAGGTTGAGACTTGTTGGTTAATTAGACTATGATACCATTTTGTTGGGTGGTTTTAAGGGGATCAACACCAACAATCTCCTTCCTCACATATTGAGCCTTGAGTTAGATAACCATTGATTTGTTTTCCTAGATTTGGAGTAAGACTTGTTGGGTTAACTAGCTTTGTTAACATTTATTATTTGATCTTGGGCCTATAATTTGTAAATGAAATCCTAACAAGATCAATAAAGCCTAGAATGAGGTAAATAAAACCGATGAAAAGGAAAGTAAAGCCTTCAACAAGGTGGATGGATCCTATGAAAGGGATTAAGGACCTATCAAGGAGTAAAAACCCCAAATTGAGTTACACAGCCAAGGTTGAATAGAAGACCTATGAGAAGGTTAAATATCCATAATGGAATGAAAGATCCTTGATGACATCAAGAAATTCATGGTGAATAAAAAACCTATGATGATGCTAAACCTCTATAATGAAATAAAAGAAGATGAAAGTCACAATAGGATGAAGGTAACCGTTGGCATAAAATCTCAAGGGATATAGAAGTGAGCAAGGACAGTTAAGGCTTACAAAAGAAAAAAAGTTATTTTTCTAAATGAAAATTTAAGACGTAAAACAACGGGTGATTGAAAGCAATGATAATTTCAACTTATAGAAATAGGGTAAGAAAGAAGAAATGGTGAAAAAAGATCAAACAAGGATTCCGCCTAGCTCATTCTCCTTACCATCTATGTAATCCTCTTTATTTTGTTTTTAATTCTTCATTGAGCGTAGTTCTGTAGATGGTATGTTTGCTATCACAAATGGAGGTGCATGTGGTCCAGGTGCCCATTAGTGGCAACACATAAACCTTATGTGCCAACTCAAACACTTAAATTGACTTTGATTCCTAGCAAGAATCTCTTGGATCCAAAATCCAATTAAAAAAAAAAATTATTCTAGAGTTACCTTTAGGCTTGTACTTACTGTTGCAAAAGCTTACTTTCCTCCAAATCAAAGTTGTCATCTTTTCCTCATGCGTTGTTCAAGTTAGTTTGAGGAGAAAACATGCTCCCAGTTCATCCTAATCCTTTCCCCATCCGACTTGTTTGGTTTAATAATTGGTTTGATGATTAGGACCATAACATGAGGTATTAGACTAATAACCTAGCTACCAAGTGGACTAAAATACAGAATAACCTTGCAGAATTGCACAACAGTTTGGCTGAGAGACAAAAGTTGTGGCTAGAATGCTTGGAGGTGAAGCGTAACTGTTCCAGATCAAAGTTAATTGACAGTAAGAAATTAGGTAAGAAGGAAGACGGGGTTGTAGTTGGAAATCAAAAGGAGCCACCTTCCCTTTCCGGCTACTACCGGTCTAATGCTAGTAGGTCAAGGAGGAGAACAAGCGTTCGCAATGCTTTCAATCTTCTTCCAACTAGAGAAAAGCAGATCACTTAACTAAGGTCTGACACGTGGCAGATTAAGGGTATAATGGCGCAACCCAAAGTCTACTCAATCGGATTTGACCACAAAATGGTCTAGTGAAGTTGATTAGCTTTGTCCTCATTTAGATGTGTGTAACGAGTCTTACATTGTTAAGCAATATATAAATAATTTTGTCTACATGATAATAGATTCTATTAACTCTTAAGTTGACTTTTGAGTTAGATAATTGACCTCTTAACAATCCTTCTCCCAATCATGAAACATGACGATGAAACAAGTCTAATAATGTGTCACTTTTAGCCCCAAGATGGTGCGAGATGGGGAAACTATAGGCCACAAATCAACTTCAGCTTCGACCTGGCGGGGAGAGGTTAACCACCGCGTTTCCTTTGTCATTTTCACCACTGATTTGCTCTTCACATATGATGTCTTTGCATTGGGGGCAACGGGAACTAGATTGACCGGAGCTATTCTCTCTAGACAAATAATAGCTTGTATGCAGATGATGAAAGTCTTACATTAGAATTATGATCTCTATGGTAAAGTCTAAATAAAGGAAGCATTATTTCAATTCTTAAGTTAACTTTTGGATTGAACTTTTTAGTCTTCTAATGTGGTATAATAGTCAAGGTTGAATTTGTTTCACCCTATACAATTTTGAACTCAATATTGCTTGGTGTATAGGATTGTGTATGTAGGACAAAAATCTCACATTGGAAGTGTGATTTCTTGTGGTGCACTTTAAATAAAAAAAATATCACTCAAATTCTTGAGTAAACTTTTGGATTGAATATTTAAACCTTCTAATACCTTGGATCTTTTGTGCTAGTCATAGTCCTTGGTGTATAAGCTATTATGACAATATAACTAGGGCTAATGATAGATTTTTGGTTCCCGATCAAAGGTAATAAACAACTATTAATTGCATTCTTCTAGGAAATCTATCAAGAATTAAAGAAAACAGCATAACAACTTAGTCATTTATTCTATTTTTTGCATTTAGAATTTATTCAGAAAACTGCCTTACGTTTCAACATGTAGGCCTACTTTATAAAAAAAAAAGCAGCTCATCCGATGGGAGTTTAAATAAGACAGGGTTCCACATTGGAACATTTGGTTCTTCATCGGCACCAATAGGTGGTTGCCAACAGCCATTCTGCGCAGAAAATTTCCTCTCATTAAGGAACCGTCCAGATATCCAAAGAGGCATATACCTAGCAAGTTAACAAGACTTACTCAAGCAAATCGAAGTGAAGTGATAAACTTCGGCAGTGGGTATTCATATGTATATAGTAGTTAGAAAACCACAGAAATGAGGAGTATGGTGAGTTGAAGAAATCTTCCAGAAAAAATAACTTAAGGCTTAAACTTGGAAAATAATGAGCATAAGAAGACAAGTATTTCCAGCCCATCCTTCTGTGAGTTACGTATAGGAACCATTTAAGAACACGTTCTTGAGCTGATGAACTCGGTATGTAGTTACCTCGTACCGCTGCAACCAAATTTTCACATCAGGTGCTCTCTCTTTCGCACCTCCAAAATATGCAACCAAAAATACATCTTTCTCCACCTGCACAAACCACAAAGAAACTGCTGCGATCTAGCCCATTCTCATTGATCAAGCAAAAATGACCATTTATAAAGTAAAAAATGGAAGTGACTTTGTTGAGCATCACCACAACAATTGTAGAAGCATGACAATTTTTGAAGGGAGCCGAATTTGTAGGAAACGCGAACTCCTCTATCAATGGCCCTTCGATAGAGCAATCGTTTTTCATGTTTGAGGTTTCAGGAAATCAACAAGCTGACTCTGAGAGGTAATTAAATGGCAATAAGAGAAAATCTCTTGTACGTACAGAGATGATTTGTTAGGAAGTCTTGAACTGTAAATGTGGCTAGATCTCTTGCAACACTCTGAACTGTGGAAAAATATGCTTAAAAGGATGGAGAACCAATAACCCTAGCCAACAATGGAGCATAAGGAGAACACAATGGAGCCCCCACTAGGGGAACACATTTCCGTAAGCATGGTGATAATGGTAAAGAAATCATTTCATACTCACTTTTTCTCATTTTATAATTAGAAAGAACTACTTTTCTCCAATTAATCCACCATTTATTGACACATCAATAATAATTCTTTAGTTTGGTCTCGTGGTTGCTGTGGTGCTTGCTTAAAATATGTCTCAATGATCTAGGTGCGAAAGAATAAGTAAATTCTATAACGTACAAATTCCCCTAGATCCCAACCTAAATAATGGTGCAGGTGCACTCCATTGGAAAAACTAAATAAAGTGAATTATTTCTTTCTTATTCATTCCTTATCTCCTTTAATCTTTGCCATCCCCATTATCATATTCAGTCCACTTACACCTTTAATTAACTCTCTTTCTCGTGCGCACCCGTCTTCTACGATGGAAGCTTATTGGCTTGAGCTCATACTTAGCTCACCAATGTCTGTTTTATGTACAAGCAAGAGACGCCTTACAATCTTGAAGGGAAAAACGACGTATAAAGTTTCCCACTTTGATTGAACCTATGAGGAAATACTAAAACACCAACGATGTATTTGAATCACAAGTAAAATAAACAAATCACAATCAACACAAAAGAATTTCTACGTGGAAAAACTCCTCCAATGTGAAGGATAAAAAACCACGAGACCGATCACGGAGTCCACCCAAATCTCCACTATATCAATCGTTAGGTTACAACCCAATCAAGTCCTTAACAATAGCAACAGGACTAAGATTCACTGATTCAACAATAATAGAATCACCAATAAATAGTGAAGAAACAAGTTGTAAACAACAACTTAACCAAGAAAAAGTTAGAGAAATATCACCCAGATTTTCGACCACAATCTGCTAACTTCAAGAGCTCCAAACAACGATCCAACTGTTCACAATGAAGAACACCCAATCCCGAACCCGCTGATAAAAAATCAGCTCAATCGGACCACGGATCTACCTTGATCAGACGTTTGATCAACTGCTGCGCATGGCCTCTAATTCTTGCGAAATTCTACTCTTTTCTTTTCTCTCTCTCTCTTTTCTTTGACGGCCACTCACATCGTCTCTTAAAGAAAAAACCCTATATTTTTCCTTTTAAACTTTAGGGCCACATTACCCTAATTGGACCCAATAATAAGTCCCCGAATATGGGCTGGACCAACCCAACAATTCTCCCCCTCCAACCCAAATGAGGGAGATTCCATATGTCCATTTCTCAAGCACAATCCAAACCGGCCTCATGTTGACAAAACTCAAACTTTTCTCGCCATAGAGCCTTTGTCATCATATCAGAACCATTATCCTCAGTATGTACCTTTTCAAGTGCAACCTCTTTAGTTTCCATGATATCTCGTATCCAATGATACCTTACATCGATATGCTTTGATCTTTGATGAAACGTAGAATTCTTAGCAAGACGTATAGCACTTTGACTATCACAAAATAACACATACCTTTCTTGCACAAAACCAAGTTCTTTTATGAATTCCTTCATCCAAAGCAACTCTTTACATGCTTCTGTTGTTGCAATAAATTCTGCTTCCGTTGTAGATAGAGCAATACATTTTTGTAATCTTGATTGTCATGCCACAGCTCCCCCTGAAAACTTAATCAAGTAGCATGAAGTAGATCTTCTATTATCAATATCTCTTGCCATATCAGAATCTGTATATCCCACAAGAATAGACTTATCACTCCCAAATGAAAGTTTCAAACTAGAAGTGCCTCGAAGATACCTTAGAATCCACTTCACTGCATTCCAATGTTCTCTTCTAGGATTAGAAGTAAATATGCTAACTACTCCAACTGCATGAGCTATATCTGGCCTTGTACAAATCATTGCATACATTAAACAACCAACAGCCGAAGCATAAGGAACTCTTTCCATATCTTTTCTGTCTTCATCATCTACAGGACATTGTTTCTTATTAAGCTTAAAGTGTGTAGTAAGAGGCATGCTCACCACTTTAGCTTTATCCATACAAAACCTCTGAAGCACTTTCTTGATATACTCTTCTTGAGACAACCACAACTTCTTGGCTTTTCTGTCACGACTAACTCTCATACCAAGAATTTGCTTCACTGAGCCTAAGTCTTTCATTGAGAATGACTTACTTAACTCCTGCTTCAACTTTTCAATTCTTGCAGCATTCTTACCAACTATAAGCATGTCATCTACATAAAGTAGTAGAATGATAAAATCATCATCTGAGAACTTCTGCACAAACACACAATAATCAAAATTTGTCTTCTTATAGGCTTGCTCCCCCATAAAAGACTCAAATTTTTGATACCATTGTCTCGGTGTCTGTTTTAAGCCATATAAACTTTTCTTTAGCTTGCAAACATAGTTCTCTTTACCTTTTTCTTTAAAACCCTCTGGTTGCTCCATATAAATTTCTTCATTTAGGTCACCATGAAGAAAAACAGTCTTTACATCCATTTGCTCAATTTCAAGATCAAGACTGGCAGCCAATCCCAAAACTACTCGAATTGAGGACATTTTAACAACAGGTGAGAAAATCTCATCATAATCAATTCCCTTTTTCTGACTGAAACCTTTAACAACTAGTCTGGCTTTGTATCGGGGTTGTGAAGAATTTTCATCATGTTTCAATCTATAAATCCAACGATTCTTCAAAGCTTTCTTACCCTTAGGCAATGTCACCAACTCAAATGTTTGATTATCATGCAAAGATTTCAACTCATCTTGCATTGCATCAACCCATTTTTTCTTATCCACATCCTCTGCTACTTCTTCAAAGCTCTCAGGCTCACTTGCATCAGTCAACAATACATACTCCTCAGTGGAGTATCTAGAGGATGGATGGCAACCTCTAGTAGACCTCCTCAATGGTGGAACTGAAGATGGATTCTGCTGAACATCAACAACATTATCTGTCTGAGTGTCACTATTATTTACAACTTGTTGGTCATTCTGAACCTGATCCTGAACATCATGCTGAATATCACTCTCATCTTGTTCTGGTAACTGTCGCTGTAAATCATTTGAAGGAATTAGATCAATATCAATATCAATCTTAGAGCCTTGTGACATATTTTTCTTGCTCTGGCCAATATCTGTCATATTTTGATTCTTAAAAAATACAACATCACGACTCCTCACAATTTTCTTCACAGCTGGATCATAACACCTGTAGCCAAATTCATCAGAACCATAACCAAGAAATATACATTCTCGTGTCTTGACATCTAACTTAGACCTCTCATCCTTTGGAATATGAACAAATGCTTTGCAACCAAATACTCTTAGATGGTTATAGGAAACATCCTTGCCAAACCAAACTCTATCTGGCACATCACCATCTAAAGCAGCAGTTGGAGATAGATTGATAACATAAGCTGCTGTAAGTAATGCCTCACCCCAAAATGTCTTTGGCAAGTTAGCATTTGAAATCATGCATCTAACTCTCTCAACCAATGTCCTGTTCATTCGTTTTGCTATACCATTCAATTGAGGTGTTTTTGGAGGTGTCTTCTGATGTCGAATTTCATGTTGCCTACAATACTCATCAAATGGTCCAATGTACTCACCACCATTATCTGATCGAATGCATTTCAACTTCTTTCCAATTTGCCGCTTTACTGAAACTTGAAACTGCTTAAACACATCTAGCACTTGATCTTTTGACATCAAAACATAAACCCAAACCTTTCTTGAGTAGTCATCAATAAAGGTCACAAAGTAGGATGCTCCACCAAGCGTCCTCGGGTTAACTGGGCCACAAACATCTGAGTGTACTAACTCCAATAAATCTGATTTTCTTGAAGGAGGGTGACTATAGAATGAAACTCTTTTCTGTTTTCCAGCTAAACAATATGCACACTTTTCAAGTTTTGCACTCTTAATCCCAGATAACAAGTTCTTCTTTGCCAACATATTCATGCCCTTCTCACTCATGTGACTTAACCTTTTGTGCCATAAAGCACTTGCATTCCTATCTTCCACTACATTACAAATGTTCTTGGAAATCTTGACCTGAAATAAATACAAAGAATACTCTTTCTTGCCTCTAGCAGTAACTAATGAACCCTTAGTAAGTTTCCATTGTCCATTATTGAAGATATTGCAAAAACTTTCATCATCAAGTTGTCCGGTAGAAATCAAATTCAAGCGAATTTCTGGTACATGTCTAACATTCTTGAGAACCAACTTGGATCCATTACGAGTCTCCAAGCATACATCTCCCATACCTGCAACTTTAGCCAAGCAATCATTGCCCATCTTCAATGTGCCAAAGTTTCCAGGAGTATAAGAAGTAAAGAACTCCCTCTTGGAAGTAATATGAAGAGAAGCACCACTATCAATTACCCAACTTGTCTCATTGCTTGCAAAATTCACATTATCATCATAGCACACAATGACAAGTTCATTAGTAGCTGCTGTAACTCGATCATTATCATTGTTGTCTTTCTTCTCCTCACTTTCATTAACTTTCTTCTTTTCATTTCTACCTTTACCATTTTTCTTTTCATTTTTCAGCTGGAAGCAATTTTTCTTGATATGACCCATCTTGCCACAATGATGGCACTCCACATTTTTATGCCATGATCTAGACTTACTTCAACTTTTGTTATAACCTCTCGGACCTCTACTATGACTTCTCCCCCTATTTTCAACAACCAAAGCTTCAGAATGAGACAAAGAACCCTGACTCTTTCTTCTCATCTCTTCATTCAAAATACTAGTCTTGGCAAAATCCATAGTAACAATACCATCGGGAGCAGAGTTACTCACTGACATACGAAATGTTTCCCAAGATTCTGGTAAAGTACCAAGTAACCAAAGTCCTTGTACTTCATCTTCAAACTTCATATTCATGCTTGAAAGTTGATCTAACATTCCTTGAAACTCATTCAAATGATCAGATATGGATTGCCCATCTTTGAATTTCAAGCTAATAAGTTGCTTCATCAAATACATCTTATTATTTCCAGTCTTTCGAGCATACAAAGATTCAAGTTTGTTCCATAGAGTCTGAGCATGTGTTTCTTTACTAATGTGATTCAAAACATTCTCATCTACAAATTGTCGAATGAACCCGTATATAATTTTATGCTCAAGAGTCCAATCGGCCTTACTCATGTTATCTGGTCTAGTTTCACTAAACACCGGTAAGTGCCAACGCTTCACATAAAGCAAATCTTCCATCTTACCCTTCCAAACATGATAGTTTCTTCCATTCAAACTAATCATCCTGTTAGTGCTTAGTTCTATCGTTCAATCAAATCCAAAGATAAAACAACCACAACCTGAGCTCTTGATACCACTCTGAAGGGAAAAACGACGTATAAAGTTTTTCACTTTGATTGAACCTATGAGGAAATACTAAAACACCAACGATGTATTTGAATCACAAGTAAAATAAACAAATCACAATCAACACAAAAGAATTTCTACGTGGAAAAACTCCTCCAATGTGAAGGATAAAAAACTACGGGACCGATCACGGAGTCCACCCAAATCTCCACTATATCAATCGTTAGGTTACAACCCAATCAAGTCCTTAACAATAGCAACAAGACTAAGATTCACTGATTCAACAATAATAGAATCACCAATAAATAGTGAAGAAACAAATTGTAAACAACAACTTAACTAAGAAAAAGTTAGAGAAATATCACCCAGATTTTCGACCACAATCTGCTGACTTCAAGAGCTTCAAACGACGATCCAACTATTCACAATGAAGAACACCCAATCCTGAACCCGCTGACAAAAAATTAGCTCAATCGGACCACGGATTGACCTTGATCAGACGTTTGATCAACTGCTGCGCAGGGCCTTTAATTCCTGCAAAATTCTGCTCTTTTCTTTTCTCTCTCTCTCTTTTCTTTGATGGCCACTCACCTCTTCTCTTAAAGAAAAAACCCTATATTTTTCCTTTTAAACCTTAGGGCCACATTACCCTAATTGGACCCAATAATAAGTCCCCGAATATGGGCTGGACCAACCCAACAAATCTAACACCATCAATACTTGGTAGATTGAAATTTGAGGTCAATCGGAAAAATGAAGAAGAGAAACGGCAGTTACAACATGCATTCATTACCATTATGCCAGGACAAGAAGCTACGCATCAAGCACTAAGATCATGCTATTAAGATCAAAGAGGTAAGAAAGAGAATTTGTTTAGAGTGGTTTGGCAAATGACGCTTATGTCCACTATCATTAGAGATTCTGGCCCATTCTTCTATCATTAAGTTAAGAATCAAGATTACATGGCTGTTAGTTGCTAGAGCTATAGTAAAACCGGACAAGGGAGCTTTCTACACTCATTGTGCTTCCTTTTCACAAACACTCATGTTGGTGCACTTGACACCTCAAGACATCAACACCCACTCACTAATACATGTGGGTTCTAAGGCATCATACATGTGGATACTAATTTTACAAATATCTAACAAATCCTCTTATTTGTAAAATTAGTGCAACAACCTTACACCATAGGCATCATAAATTGCATACAACTTAATAAGTCTTCTGGTACAATCTACATTCTCAAGCTAGCCACAATTGAGTTACCAAAGGAGAAGATATCACTCCATCACTGTCCACATCTCATGGTGTATCCTTTAACAACAAGTACCACACCATTCCAAGCTCCCTTTTAACCTAAACTCACTCCAAGGAAAACTTTTCTTCTATGAACATTTTTGTAAAGCAATAAACTTAAACTGAATCTACTACTAGTGCAAACCTTGAGGTATCTCAGCTTTTTAATCAATTCCCCCTCAGCTAACGCCAACTCTAAGTGTCCATGTTATAAGCAGTCTTACTCAGCCAACTATGAACAAACTAGCCAATCCAAACATGTAGTGTTTTCTTTATTTTTGAATCTTTATAAACCAAAATTTAAATCCAAAAATACCATCAAACACAATTAAAAAATTGCCCAAGATTGGCAAAAAAAAGTACTCAAGAATTTCTGGCTAGCGTGTGTAATTCATGCACCAAATTCTTTGTTTGCACGTGGGCCTCACACACCATGTGCCCGTGTACTTCACGCTCTAGGCAATGTCTCCATTCGTGTGAGTCACACGCCTAACGTAGCTCCATTGTTTGACTTGTTTCTGTGACTTGATGTCCTTTTTGCCATCTTCTACCCCTAACTCGACCTATTTCTACTCCCAATCAATTCCTCGTCAACCTATAAACTAGCTACCACCTTTAAATCCTCTGATATGTGGCCTTTAACCATATTTCTACCACAATGCGTGATGTTCATAACCCGACCTAACGATTTCGGCCACACACCGATGTTGACTACCACAATTCTTCCACGACTATCATCGTAATTTGCCGTAGATCATCTTGGTAGTGTTTTGTTACTCACAAACGTCCCAAATCGAAAGAGATTTACAAAAAAATTGTCTAGGCCATCCATCTACGATTGACCCACCTTCAAATGGGTTTAGGTTAAAACCAACCCATTTTTGCAATCCAGCTCGACTCTAGCGGCCTTAGGCTAGATTTGGCCAAGTTAACTTGGCCTGTTCCTCGGTCCGCTCTTAACCCAACTCATCTTTTGTGGACTTAGTTTAGCCTAAAGTTTTGCAATCAACTTGACTCAGCAACCCAACCTTAGTAGACTTGGGCTTGTGCTTGACCTAATTACTCAGCCCATTATCTTGGCCCACTCCTCAATCCGATCTTGTCTACATTGAGCTCAACCAACCCAACATATCAACCCATTTCAGTTGGTCTAGCCTAACTTCAGGCCTACATAATTAGCTTAATAGCTTATCCGATCTAGCTCATTTCCTAATTAACTCAACTCGATCCAACCAACTTCACTGACTTGCTCGCATTGGATCCTTACATGATTCCTACATTGACCCGTTGTACTGGCCTAATTCTCATGATCCACCATGGCCCAAATCTACATCCAATTGCAATCAATTTACCCCGTGATCCATCTGCTTGTGCCCAGGTCCCTCACCAATCTGCACTTGACCCACTTTGCACACATGACCCATTTGGCTATTTGGGTCCTGAACTAGGTCAAGATGACTCAATTTATAGTTCGCCATCTCCCGCGGACACCCAAAAACTTTTTGGTGACTGTTCTTTTTACCTTTTTAATGTGAAAAACTCTAGAATTGAAGATTTAGTATCCCTAATTCTTGATATGGTCTCTTTTTCTCCAAAAATAACCTTTTTTTTTTCATTTTTGAGCTCAAAAAGATCAAAATGGGTTTCCTTTAACCCATTCAAATCAGCATGAAAAACCTTAATTTCTACATGTTTCAGGCCATTCTTTGCGTGAAAACCACTAAGGAGAAGCCATTTACCTCTTTGGAAGAAAAAATCTAGCTTGATTTCAACTTTGCAAGCTTTTCAAGCTCTAAATCTGAAACTTCCAAGCTTTTTATGAGAGATGCCTTTAGTTTCACTTTTAGCTCAGGAACTTGAGCTTCGATACCAGTTTGTTGGGACAAGAAGCTACACATCAATCACTAATATTAAGCAAAGAGGTAAAAAAAAGACATTTGTTTAGAGTGGTTTGGCAAATAACGCCTATGTCCATTGTCACTAGAGATTTCAGCCCTTTCTCCTTTCATTAAGCTAAGAATCAAGATTACATGGCTACTAGTCACCAAAGCTACAATAGAACCGGATAAGGGAGCTCTTTGCACTCACTTCTATACCCTTTCTCTATGTTGGTTTCACTTATAGGCTCATTGCCTAAAAGCTCACTGTGTTGCCTTTTTACAAACATTCCTATCGGTGCACTTGACACCTCAAGACAACAACACCCATTCATTAATACATGTGGGTTCTAAGGCATCATACACTTGGATACTAATTTTACAAATATCTAACACACTAGATCTTTGTTTACTGGCTCCTATTGATGCAAGCAACATAATTTAGCCATTAACCTGAGTTTGGATTAAGGAGTTCAGTAGATTTTGAAATAATCCTAGGGCTGCTCACCATTGAGGGATTTTGATATACAAATCTGCCTACCTCATTCTCCTCACCACCTTCATAATCCTCTTAGATCCACAATCCAAAAGTGTTTTCGTATTGTGTAAAAGTTCAGTTTCCTCTAAACCAAGGATCTCTCCTTGTTCCAAACTAAGCTTTGATACTAGTTTGTTATGCATTTACTCGAATTGAGAAGCAAACATGCAAATAATAAACATAAATGAACATTGGAGATTTATGTAGTTTAGAAGAAATAATTCCTACATCAATGAAGAAACAACTCTTACTATTTTAGGATTTTATACACCTAGAGTCACTAAAGAATTTTCTCTAATCTCTTTAGTCATTATGATGTTTCACCAAATCATGACCTATGCAATTTTACAAGCCTCATATTTACAAACAACATGAAACAATTATAATTGATAAATTTATCATTTTATCCTTGACCTTGTTTTTTATTTTTATTTTTTATTTTAAATATTACAATTCATGCATTCAACTCATGTATATGAGTATCAAACCTAGACTTCACAATTGAAGTCCCTATTAGTTCACTATTGAACTAACTAGTTGAGGATGAATGTCAAGATCCCAAAATTCAACGGTACTTTTAAACCTATTGATTTTGTTGATTGGCTATGCCATATTAAAAGGGTATTTGAACTCAAGGGGTATGATGATTGAAAGAAATATAAAGTTGCTATTCTTCCTTTCAAAGAATATGCTTCTTTATGGTGGGAGAATGTTAAGAAACAAAGAGATCGAGAGGGGAAGGAGAAAGTCCGTTTGTGGGAGAAATTGAAGAAGCTATTAAAAAAGGTACTTCTTGCCCAACAATTACAAGCAAGACCAAGTTGACATGTGCAAGATAAATAGATGCCAAAGGCGAGACCCTATGATGCAACCAAAAAGAAGATTATGCTTTAACATATTCCAAGTACTAGCAAAAACACCACCATAATTACTATAAGGAAGACTATGATATGTGAATAGAAAGGTGGTATAGGAAAAAAGCCTCACCACAGAAAGATATATAGGTAGTTCAAATCCAAGAAAGAGGTGTGATGGAAACAAAACAAAACAATTTGGATCTACCAAAGCTTGTGATGTTGGCAGAGAAAGAGGTGGACCATAAAAGTTTGGATCTTCTTAAGATTGAGGCACCAACGACCATGAATGCAAATCCAAAGTGCTTGGATCCCTCTAAACGCAAGATGTGTTGCCTGAAAAAAAAAAATAGATCCAAGAAGTTCAAATCTATTAAAGCACGAGATATTACCAAACAAGGCAGTAGAAGAAATTTTGTCATAAGAAACATAATGTGTCATCTAAGTGTTAAAGAATTTAGAGGCACTACCTAGCATGAACAATGGTTTCCTTTGTGGGTTTGTATTGTCAAATCATGAGAAGACGACATGTCAACAATAATCACCAAGATTTTTCAATGCTATTGATGAAGGTGCCATTAAAATATTACTTAATTTCAACTACTTGTTTGGATCATATTTGTGGTTAGGTTGTAAGCTTCCATCCAAGTAGCATGGTAATTTATCATTGATTTGTGACCCAACATAGTTGGGTAGGCCACCAGAGTTAGAGCTTGATATAAATTCAAGAACTTGGGTTATGGAACCATGGAGTGATAAAGCCCAAAACAATAATCAAGATTTGAGGACAGATCTTCTTCAAGAAAAGGAGAATGATGCAAGAGCAACTATGCCAACCCACACTAACAACCCAGCCCATATGTTGAATGTCTTAGCAATTACATGTTTAGGCCATAATGTGATCCAATGGGTCTAAGAATGTTAGAAAATAAGGGTTTTGTTGTGACAAAATTTATTTTTAAATTATTTATTGAAAAATATTTTTCATTTTTGCAAAAGAAAATCATAGAAAGTAAAAGGTGTATAAATTATAATATCAATTAATGAAATTATAAAGTAGCAGGGTTCCTACATTTATTTATAAAACATCTTTATGAAGTGACCTTGAGAAATATTTTGTATGATGTAATGTTTTTGTTTGTATAAATAAGTAATGATAAAATATATTTTAATATATTCAAAGAAAAATGATACTTGCACTTATGTATTTGTAGATATATATTAAAAAGGGGACAAAGATCATATTACAAAGTGATCATATAAGGATTGGCCCAAGCTTCACTAGCTCGAGCTTCACTGGACCGAGCTTCACTAGCTCAAGCTTCACTGGCACAAGCCTCAATGGACCGAGTTGCATTGGCCCAAGTTGCACTGATTTGTTGATTGCGAGCTACACTTGCTTGAGCCCATTTGATGAGACAAAGTGAAATGTTGCTGTTTCGTTTAATGATAAGAGCAAAAGGCTCTTAATCGAATAGATACTTCGAGAAGCCCTAGCTCCTCTTGCCGACTTGTTCTCTCATCTCTATCTCTGTCGCTGATGCTCTAATAGGAAGAATCTTAAGGTGATTGATTTATCAAAACGGGTATTTCTTGCATTAATCATCTTTTCTACTATTGAATGATGGATATCACATCATTTATCAACGGGAAGTTCAGGTTTGAACCAAAACCCTAGAATGCTTGAAGTTGTTAAATCTTCTATAAAAGGGTATTCTTTAAGACTCTTTGGAGTTTTTGCATATACTACACTTAAGAAGAATCATATACATGTTGAAATTGTGCAAGAAATTGCAATATCGATTGATTACTTCATCAAATCGTCAAGCTACTTTGTATCTTCGGTGATATTCCTTCAAATCAATATTCTTGTGAATATTCATTGATTAGATTGAGTTGTTTATATGCTAATTGATGTCTTGATTATCATATGCATATAGACTTCTTTGTAAATTCGAAACCCTAACTCTGTGAAAATTAAAAGTTTTATGATTAGAGCTTGAATTGAGCTAATATTCAATTAGCTCTTTGTGAAGCATTATTCCTCACTTACAATATACACTTGAGGATTTGCTTGATGTACTAAGGTTGATTCAACCTAAATCTTGTAACCGTGGATAAACTAACTCCTTGTTAAGGACTTGTGAAGCATAGGAGAGGATTTCCCTAGATTGTAGTAAAGGAGACTTCAATTAGTTGGATTAAAGGAGAAAAAGGTGGATGTAGGGCTTAAGGATTGAATGCTGAACCACCATGTTTAACTTGGTGTTTCTCTTCCCTTATCTTGTTTAGATTTAACTTGTTGAATGTGTTATATGTCCAGCCATTAATCTGTCATTGTTTTGCTGCCTTATCCATGAGATAATTTTGTTGTTTTGTAACTTATGTGTGTGGCATTTGCTTGTTGTTTTCTTGTCATATTAGTTTTTATTTTCCTTAAATGATATTGTTGTTTTCTGCAATGTATTTTGTTAATTGACAATGATGTTCTCATGCACCTTGTTTGCAACTATTTTGATTTAATTGCATGATGCGAGGAATCTATGAAGAAGAAAAGAAAATATCATAACAATTTCGTCAGAGAATTTCCTTGCAATTTAATCTCTCGGCTTACTTTAAGGAAAAGCAACATCTCATTTGATGGGGGTTTAAATAAGACACAATTCCACATTAAGTATGGAGTAAAAACAAGGTCAAGGAGTGATGCATTTCATGATGGGCAATGAAGTGAGCTAATGGATTATGGAGAGATTGGAATGGAATAATAATAGGAAATTCATAAATATAAAGGGCTAGAAAGGTAAAGACTAGAAAATAAATGACTAAAAGGTAAAGACAATAATTTAAGTGCATGAATTAAAATAACTGGAATGTAAAAGGTTAGAAAGTAAGAGCCTGAAATTTAAAAAGGCAAAGCTTTAAAAAAAGAAATTCAATAACTTCTCCCAAAAGTTCTCATAGGGTTTTACTTACAACTAAAATCACAATGTCTTTAAATAGACAACTAAACCTAATGCTAGAAGGATCATGAATCCTTAAAACCTAAGTCTGGTAAGATTTAGGATCTCACTAGCAGTGTAAGCCACCATTTTTATCATTCTAGAAGTAATACATTTTTAGGATTGATGGAACAATTAGGTTAAAGGGTATGATTGTAATTGTGGATCTCAGGGTTATCTTCTTGGTGTATTAGATTTTTCTAGTAGTACCCGACTAGGATTATCATCCTTGTGTAGTAGTAGATTTTCTTAATTTGGATTCTTTAGGGGTTCTCTATAAATAGGAGAAGTAAATAGAAACTTAGTGGGCAAATAAAGAGAGTCCTATTGCAGGGTTAACTATTAAAGAGAACCCTTCTCATAAATTCTACTTGATGAGAGAATCTAAGATCAAACAAGGTGATCTATCATCAATGGTCCTAATCTTCCACGCTCATTACACCACTTGTTATGGATCCAAGTGGCTATGATACCACTTGTTAGGATCCAAGCGGTAGCTTTGATATCACTTGTTTTCATATTTGTGTATTTGATCTTTATATGGATGATGCGTTTTGTTGAATTTCCCTAACAAGTGGTATCAAAGCCACCACTTGGATCCTAACATAATTATGGCTTTAACTTTGATAATAATGAGCATAATCGGAGATTTTTTGTTTAAGTGCACAATGTTTTAGAAATGATTAATATTTATTGAAATAGTCAGATTGAAGATCAAGTTGATCATATTGTTTATGGTGGTCATGTGAATTTTTGGCTTAAGTTATGGCATCAAATGGCAAAGAACAATAGAGATATCAATGTTTAAAAAGGAGCACTTTGATGATACTTTTGATGAATTGTTGATTGAAGGGGAACTTGTGATGCTCCTATGTTGATGTGGTTGATGAAGTAAAATTTTAGGATTTTTAAGTTTTTCAATATCTAAAATGAGGTATGGGAGGCTCCAATGGTTGATTCTAGAAAAGTACCTATAATTGTGGATGAGAGGTGGACTATTTGATGGATAGATTTCGAAGAGATCTCAATTATTATGAAATACCCAAAATTTTTACTACTATTGATGACCTTATGGTAGAACAATTGCTTAGGTGAAAAAAACCTATGATGATGTATAAATGCTTGGAGAGAAACATAGCTTAGGAAAGGTGTAACAGAAAGAGGTTGTAGTTAAAGTGCTTAAAGAGGTATGACCTAAAAAAGGTGTAGTTAAATAAAAGGCATGGATGGCATAATTAATAAAGGCTTTTTTCAAAAAGAGTTTATTTGATCTTTCTCTATAAAAAAAGCTATGGTTGCAGAAGTTGAAAAGAGTTTTCTTAGTGTTTCTTTTTTAAAAGATTATGGTTGAAGAAAGTTTCCTCAATTTTTCTTTTTTCAAAAACTATAGTGTGGAAGTTGAAGAGAGTTTCTTCAATCTTTCTCTTTCCAAAGATTGTAGTTGTGTAATTAATATATTTGAAGATACTTTCTATACTTTCCTATAATGTAGGGATGTTGCACCAAATTGTTCTAAGAGGGAGATTGTTAAGATTGATTAAACAATTAGGCTAGAAGGTTTGATTGTAATTGCAGATCTTGAGATTATATTCTTGTTGTAGTGGATTTTCTCAGTAGTATTTGACTATGATTTTCATCCTTTTATGGTAGTAAGTTTTTCTAGTAGTATCTAACTAGGATTCTTTTAGAGTTTATCTATAAATAGGAGAAATATAGAGAAACCTAGTGGGAAAATAGAAAGAGTCCCCTTAGGGGACTAATTTTTGGAGAGAATGCTAATTGTTGGAGAGAACTCTTTCGTAGATTCTAGTTAATGAGAGAATCCATAAAATAATTATTTGAGGAGAGGGAAAATATGAGAAAATTTAATGAGGAGAGACTACAAGGGACATATGACATTATGATGTTTTGACTTTTTTAAATTTGTTGTGTTTAGGTGTGTGTGTGTTTTCATATTTGTGTGTTTGATCTCTATATGGATGATGCGCTTACTTGAATTTTCCTAACAAGCGTTATCAAAGCCACTGCTTGGATCCTAATATAATTATGGCTTTAACTTTGATAATAATGAGCATAATCAGATATACAATTTTCAGCCTACCTTTTTATAAGTTACATATAAGAACCATTTAAGAACATGTTCATGAGTTGATGAATTCAATGTGTAGTCACCTTGTAGCACCGCAACCAAATTTTCACATAAGGTGCTTCTTTTTTCATACCTCCAAAATATGGAACTAGAGATACATCTTTCTCCACTTGCACAAACCACAAAAAACTAATACAATCTAGCTCAATTTCATTATTGGCCCTTCAAAATAATTCTATCTAACTTTGCAGGAAATGTGAACTCCTTTATTATTGGCCCTTCAAAATAGCTATCATTTCTCATATTTGAGGTTTTAGGAAATCAACAAGCAAACTATGGGAAGTAAAAAATGGTAGTAAAAGAAAATTTCACATACTATTATATTGCATGTTTATATATAATATAAGCATAATGAAACCCTTACTCTACAAGTGGTTCATAAGGGGAACACATCTCCATAAGTATGGAGACAATGGCAAAGAAATCCTTTCATACTCATTTTTTCTTGTTTTATATGGTCAATTATTAGGGACTCCATTATTTTTATTTTTATTTATTTTTATTATTTTTGCAATGGTCATTCTTAACAATACACCTTTGCAAAGTTAGATAGAATTACTATTCTCCAATTAATCCACCATTTATTAACACATCAATAGTAGTTTTCTCTTGGTTGCTATGGTGCTTGCTTAACATGTTTCAATGATACTTACTAAAGACTAAATAAATTCTCTAATGTATAAATCCCCCTAGACTCCAACTTAAATAATGGTGTAGGTGCACCTTATTCTAATCCATTCATGCCCTTTATTACTCCCTTTGGATTCCAATTTAAATAATGCTACCAGTGTACTCCATTCTAATCCATTCATACCTTTTACTACTTTGCTTTCTCATGCCTAACATTTATTGACACATCAATAGTAGCACTTGAATAAGTTTTCTCTTGGTTGCTATGGTGCTTGCTTAACATGTTTCAATGATACTTACTAAAGATTAAGTAAATTCTCTAATGTATAAATCCCCCTAGACTCCAACTTAAATAATGGTGTAGGTACACCTTATTCTAATCCATTCATGCCCTTTATTACTTCCCTTGGATTCCAATTTAAATAATGCTACAAGTGCACTCCATTCTAATCCATTCATACCTTTTACTATTTCGTTTTCTCATGCCTAACACTCTTCGACAATGGATGCTTAATCGATTGTCTTGACTCTTACTTGCCCTTGGCTCAAAATCTTTGTTTTGCAAATTTTGCTTTAATGAGCAATCACACAACCTTGTGTGAGCTTAAGGCAGCATTGGGCTTGACCATGGTTTGGTTTTTAATTAGCCTACTTTTCAAACTTTTCTTTAAAATTGGACACCAAATCACCAATTTTGCCTATTTTCATCCATTCATAAGCGAAAACATTCCATCCCATTTTATGTTCAATTGCTTCTCTCCATTATTTTATTTTATTTGTTCTTTTGAGCATCCATAACTTTAATTTTCATTGTATGTTGAGTTTCTACCAAAATAAGGGTTTGTGTCATGGTCCAAATAAATTAACCTTTAACTAGTCAATAAGTCTAGGTCTTTTGACATGATGTTTAGGAATCATGATAATTTGACATTTGATATTTGTAGTTAAAGTGAATAGATTTTGCAATATATTTAGAATGCATATTTGGTGGATCTAAGATGAAATCCTTGAGAGCATTTAGGCAATTTTGACTCGTATGTGAAATGTTGAAAGATTGACATAGATTTCATAAAAGAATTGACTAATTTGGATTCAAATGTGAACCCTAAACCAGGATAAAGTTCATACAAGAAAATAACACACCTTTTTTTCCCAATTTATTTTTCCTTAAATACTTCCCTTTCCTTAGTTTCTAGATTAGGCGTTACAAACATAAATAGACTTGAAGACTAAATAAAATATGCCCAACAACAATACATCTAAAAGCATATACAAAATAGGTCCAAGGCCCACATATGTGCAACAATCTTTCCCCTTAAGACTAGACTTGTCCTTAAGGTTGGAAAATTTGAAATTGCTCTGTCAATTGCTCTTTTTCCTCCCAAATAATTCTCCTTCCCTAGTTTTTAAACTAGGCCTTACAAACACAAATAGGCCTTAAGACTACACAAAATACACCCAAGGCCCACATACTTACAATAATCCCTCCCCCTTAAGACTAGTCTTGTCCTTAATCCTGGAAATCTAGAAATTGCTCTATTAACTACTTTTTATTTGCCTAATCCTTTACTCGTGCATGGCTTGTGGGCATAGCTCCTCCTTCTATTCTTCATTTATATGTAGGGGCATATCATAAATAAGATCTCCCCCTTAAGCCTACTTTTTGTACATATCTTTTACATATATTTTCAATCGAGCACATATGTACTTTAGCTGCAATTGGAAGCTTTAATTTATAAGCAACTAGACTTGTGGGCTTTATAGATTGCAACACCCTATAAGCACCTTTATACCTAAGATGCAGCTTATTGGACTTGTGGTTAGATAATTAGAATTGATAGTATTTGAGGCATATTCAGGTTTATTAACTCTCCCTTTTCAACTTGTATTTCTTTCTTCCCATCATACATCTTTTCCATTCTTTTTAGCCAGCCACCAAGTTCCTTTTTATCTTACTTAGCATTTGTTTCCTCTCCTCCAAAACCTACTCCATGGTTGCCATACTTATAAGGTTTTATGGCTAACCAAGAAGAGGGGGGTTGAATTAGTTATCATGGTTTTACTTATATTTTTCAACTCTTCTTCGTTTCATGTAAGTTTAGCATTCAAGATAGGTATATTAAAGCACATAAACAAATAAATAAACCAAGATAAGAAGACATAAAGATTTACATGGTGGTTTGGCCCTTTTCACCTACTTCCACCCTCTTCTTCTTCAACTCAACAAGTTGAAGTCCACTTTACTTCAAGTTAAGAGAAATCTTCTCCTACACTTCATAACTCCTCAACAAGGAGTCAATTCTTCACGGTTACAAAGTTTAGGTTGAACCAACTTTAATACATCAAGTAAATCCTCAAATGTGTAATGTGAGTGAGGAATAATGCTTCTCAAATAGCTAATTGAAGATATACAAACTCAATTTAAGATCTAATCACAAAACCCTCAATTTTCATAAAGTTTGGGTTTTAGATTTACAATGATGTTTATGTGCAAATAATATTTTGAGTTAATATAGCATATAAACAAATCAATCTAGGAGTAGATATTCACAAGAATGTGAAGGAATATCACCAAAGATTCTCGCTTTTAGCAAGGATTGAAGAGCATGAGTACAAATCTTTCACAAAGCTTCAATCTCTTTCAAAGAACTTGATAGACTTTCATGCGAAAGCTTTCAAACATCCACCATAACCTTCTTTTTATAGCATATTTAAGAACCTTGAACATTTTAGGGTTTCAGTTCAAACCAGTTCTTCTTATTGAAAGTTTCTTGTTGAGATATGATGGAGGCGACATCATACAACTATAAAAGTAATGATTAATGCAGTAAACAACTGTTCTAACACTTTTATCACCTCACAAATCTTCCCGTTGGAGAATTGGTAGCTAAGAGAAAAAGGAGAGAACTAGTTTTGTGTGATTTGGGGCTTAAGGCTCTTTTGATTTTTACTTAAGAATATGTCTCTTAACATGTAGGAGAAATGACCATGTTTCAAATACTTAAGTAAAACGCATCACTTTGGTTTAGCTCTGGCTTAAATGAGGTAGCTTCTTTGTAAGCTAAGCGTGGGCTTGGTTTATGGGCTAAGCTTGGTCTCAGCTTGCTTCATGGTTTGATCCAGTAGATAGTTACTTAGGCTTGGACCAGCTAGTGAATGGCTTTGCTCAAGTTTGGACCAGCTAGTGAGTGGCTTCACTTAGATTTACATCAAGCTTGTAAAATCAAGTAATATGATTTTAGCCTTCACAATATGATTTTTGGTTCATAGAGACCTATAAGCACACAATCACCAAGTATCATTTTTCTTCAATATAAGTAAATATATTTTAGCTTAATAATTCACATTAAAATATTTGTTTAAGCCTTCTATGTAATGTTTAATAATGGAATGTAGGAAACCGGCTACTTTATAATATCATTAATTGATATTATAATTTGCACACTTTTTACTTCCTTTGGTATTCAATGTATGCACATAAAGATGTTACTATCATGCACAAATAAATTTTTCTCAACAAAACATATCAACACATAATTTTCAAAACACTAATGGTCCCTAACATATAAGAAAGAAGTGTTAGAGGGTTGCACCCATATACCACCTTATAGGGTGCGTGCAATGTTGCCATATGTTAGCTTATGTTAGAAAAAAATTGGGCCTAAGTAACCACCTTATCCTTCCTTGGGATTTTCCCTTATGAAACATTGCAAATCCATTTCCAAAGTATAGTTTAATACCTCCATCTATCTATTTGATTGTGGATGATAATCAAAGGTAAAGTTAAAACTAGTCCCTTGTAATTTAAACAACTTATTCCAAAAGTTGTTAGTAAAAAAAGGATCTTGATCATACACAATTGTCTTAGGTATTTCATACAACTTAAAAACATGGTTAAAGATTACTTATGCCACTTTAGGAGCTATATAAAGGTACAACAAAGGAATGAAATGTCTAAACTTTGACAATGAAAATCATTGACTTACCCCTAGATACCAATAGTCCTTTAATAATTACATGACAATATCCTGCCAAATTAACTTTGGGAATAGTGGAGATAGCAGATTCCCCCCCGGTAGCATGTTCTCATTCTTATCCTACTGACAAGTAGGGCACTCTTTTACTTTTTTTCTTTACTTTTCCCTTCATTTTCTTCTAGAAAAATATTTCTAAATTTTTTTTATCATTTTCTCCATTCCTTTATGTGTGCTTGAGTGGATCTTGTTTGATTATCAATGGCATGAACTTATAATCTTTAGATAGATAAATGTGTCCCTATCCATAAGAATCCCCTCCTTATACTCCTATTGTCCAATGTTCACTCCTTGTTAAACTTTGCTTTCTATGGCTTGTGTTTGTGTACT
Source organism: Casuarina equisetifolia (assembly GCA_028551475.1). Classification (NCBI taxonomy): domain Eukaryota; kingdom Viridiplantae; phylum Streptophyta; class Magnoliopsida; order Fagales; family Casuarinaceae; genus Casuarina; species Casuarina equisetifolia. The sequence goes on from CM052356.1 coordinate 14,187,055, forward strand.
TCTTTTAATCTCATCTTTGATAGGATAAACCCATTATGGCACTAGCCATGATATTGCAATGCATTGTCCCTTTTACTATTTGAACTCTCCTTTACCAATCCTCTCTATTCTTGTCTTCCTAGTCCTTTTATGATAACATGTTAGCCACCACATTATCCTTTCATGCCTTGTACTCCACTATAAAGTCATAACATATTAGCTTCAATAACCATTTCTATTATGTTATCATAACGCCTTTTATGATAACATGTTAGCCACCACATTATCCTTTCATGCCTTGTACTCCACTATAAAGTCATAACATATTAGCTTCAATAACCATTTTCTAGTCTTAGATAAACTTTAGACTTTTCTCGTCAATGCAAATAATGACTTTATTACCTAGTTTGTAATGTTGTTATTTCTATACTACCATCACCATTGCTACCATTTCTCTTTTATCATGGGACAATTTCGAATGACTCCCATATAAAGCTTTGCTAAAGTAGGTAATAGGTTTCTTATCTTGAGACAACATTGCCCCTACTCCACTACTTAAGGCATCATGAAGACTAAAAGAGCAATCATTTGAATGGTTTTCATCACTCCCCTACCTAAGCGTTGTTGCTCTATTTAAAAGCATCTTTCTTCAAGAGCTCCATTAGTGGTTTTGCAATCCTTCCATATCCTTTAATAAATCTCTTGTAATACTTAGTTGTCTTAAAGAAACCTCAAAGCACATAAACCATTTTAGGAAAAGGCCATTGCAAGATATCTTCCACCTTATCAAGATCTACGGCCACCCTCTTTGTAGCCACCATATGGCCAAAAAAGTTAACCTTCATAAAACCAAACTTACATTTGGATAGCTTCATAAATAGTTGACTTTTCCTTTTTAACACCATTCTTACTTGTTACAGTGCTTTTCCCACATTTTGTTGTATATGAGGACTTCCTTTATTATGACTTGATAATACCCCAACCTCAAATCTAACTTAGATAAATGTCTATACTTATGTAATTCATCCAATAATTCATCAATAATGAGTATTAGAAACTTGTATTTCAACATATTTTATTTAGTTATCTATAGTCTACATGCAACCTTCATGATCCATCTAACATCTTAACCAATAATACTGGTGAAGAAAATGAATTAATATTAGGTCAAATTACTCCATCCTTTAATAAGCCTTTAATTAACTTCTTAATTTCTTCCTTTTGAAAATAAGAATATTGGTATGGTCTCACTGAAACCAATTGTCCCTCTTCCTTCTTTGGTATAATTTAGTCATCATGACTTCATTGCTGAGACAATTGTTAAGTTATTTAAACTAATCTTCCTAATGATGATGTTTGTTAACTTAATTCCCAAATAATGCTTTACTAACATTATGCTTATTGGTAAGTCATTATCTCCATGATCGTGTGTTTTATAATATGTAACTCATAATGTTAAATTCATATATTCATAGGAACATTAAAAATATCTTTTTATGGAGATTACTATTGGATGAAATATACTCAATGGCCTTTTTATTTATCTAAAATGGATCTTGTACCAGAGGAAAGATATCAAAAAGGAGAGATAAAAGGAATGAAAGAGTAAGAGTCATTGTTCAAAGAGTTTTCTATATTCAACTTTTAAGTAAGAGTATGAAGTATAACAATGCAAGTAAGTGTTCCATACACTTAGTTAGATGTATAAATAGTTAAAGGAAAGATAAATTGAGGGGTTTTGCATGGCTGAGCTAATGATGGCTTCCTGCTTTTGATTTTGCATGTCTGTTTGTAAGTCCTTTCATGCTTTCTTAGTATTTTTGATTTGCTGGTTTCGTGTTGAAGTTGGCTTGCCAATAGTTGTTAACGTGTGGTAGCCATGCTTTGGGTTGTTAGAGTCCATACACCCTTTCAAACTAAGTGTGAGAAGGCCTTGTTTGTTGCATAACTTTACAAAGATAGTGTGAGGAAATGCCTTTGTAAGTAAGTCTACTAGTTGGTCACTTGATTGAATATGTTTTGTAATGATGGTCTTAAGTGCCACTTTTTTACAAATGAAGTGGTAGTCTATTTTTATATGTTTGGATTTTCCATGGAAAATTGGTTTGGTTGTAAAATATAAAGTTGATAAGTTGTCACAGAATAGGACTGTTAGTCCAAATTATGGTATATTGAAATCCTTGAGTAGAAATGAGATAATGTAGATTTTGCTCTAGCTAACCTAGGGACTTGTATTTAACTTCAGTTAATGATCTTGAAAATGTTGGTTGTCTTTTTGCACTCCATGAGATACGGTTGCTCCAAGAAAGAAACAATACCTTGTCATGGATCTTCTAGTTATTGCACAACCTCCCTAGTCTACATTGTTGTAGCCATATAGATTTAGAGTGCTAGTAGAGTGAATTTTAAGTCCGTAAGATACCATTCCATGTAGGTACCTTAACACCCTTTTTAGGTGATAGAATTTTGTAGTTGTTGGTGTGTGCATTGTCTAACATAATTGGTTTACAACAAATGAAAGGTCTAGATGGGTTAGTGCTCCTACAAGGCTACAAAAAAAAGGAAAGTTGGGAGGTTGGTGATGCACCAATTCACATTGCCAATTCCTTACTTGCAATGGGTGTTGTGATAGGCTTGTAGTTTTCTATTTCAGCTCAGTTAAGGATGTCAACTACATATTGATGCTAAGACAATAAAAGACCAATGAGAGCATGAGCTACCTTTACACCTAAAAATAATGAAATTGTCCAAGGCTTTTAATTGAAAATTCTTGATTTAGTGCATCTTCAACGTCAACATTTGATTGTCTGGAATTCCTAGTAATTAATAAGATCATCCATATAAAGAAGGATCCATAGAGACACAATCCTCTTTGATTGAGAATAAACAATGAGGGATCATGTTGACTGTAGCTAAAACTAAGTGAGAAAAGGAAGTTTGTGAATCTGTCAAACCAAGCTCGTGGAGCTTGTTTAAGTCCATACAATGCTCTTTTCAATAGATAGACAGGATCTAGGAAATGTGATTTAACAAACCCAAGAGGTTGTTCCATAAAAATAGGTTTAACAAATGGACCATGCAAGAATGTTGTTTATATCATATTGAAGTAGAGGCCATTGCCTTACAATAGCTATAGACAAAATTAATTGAATTTTTGTACTTTAAACAACTTGACTAAAAGTTTCAAGGAAATCCACACATGGTTCTTGATGGTACCTTTTGGCTACCAATCATGCCTTCAAGTGATCCAGCTCACCATGTGGTCCATGTTTTTGTTTTAGGATCCAATGAAACCCTACAATATTTGTTGCTTTAGACCAAGGAACCAATCACTAAGTATTATTTTGCTCAAAGGCTAACATTTCATCCTCTATAGCACATCTCCACCTTGCATCACTCAAGGCCAAATGAAGTTCTTTAGTGAAGGAAGTGAGTGGGTGAGGGTCATCACATATTTAGGATTCAATTTGTGAATACCTAATTGGCTCTTGGTTTGCATTGCATAAGTTCAAATATTCTCTAGCTTTGTTATCAGCATTGAGGTTGTGAGGCATGGGTTGTTCTCAGTTGGTAGCTTATTCGGTTCATAGAGCAATTTATGTGAAGAACAAGGAGGTTCAAGGTGACTATTAGGTTGGTGCAACACCAATTGTGGGAGCATTTCATGTGGGTGATCCTTTGAAATAGGCTTATCTAGTTTCAACACATGTTTGGTTTTAAAGGATTCCATAAGCCCCATGTAAGTTACTAAGTCTTTGCTGCTTTTTGGAGTTTTAAATAAAGTAGGTTCCTTGACAATAAAGTTTTCTAGGTGTGTGGTGCAGCCTTCACTATGTGAAGACATCCATGTCCCCACATTGCTGCATACAGTTCCAAGCAAGTCATGTTAATCCTCCAAGTTACCAAGTGGTCCGTGCATGCTTTGTGTGATTGTCCTGCAAGGTCACTTGGTGACATGTTACTTCTTACATGTTGCATAGTTCTAATTAAACACATAACAGCTGGATTTTCTATCAAAGAGAGAAAGGATGTGGTAGCAGCATTAAAACATGTTGCAGCGTGTGGGGTATCAACATCCTTATTACATGGTGCATTCTCTATTGAAGTGTCAATTGTTACCTCATGCATCAAATCACCACTTCTTGCAAGAGTGCTTCCTTTAATCAAGTTGTCATGAGTTGCAAAAAGGACGGAGTTTTTGTTAAAAACAATATGTCTTAAAACAAACACTTTCCCTAAGGCATGATGAACGCATTTGTAGCCTTTGTGCCATGGACTATAACCTAGAAAGATGCATTTCAAAGATTTAGGGGATAGTTTATTTGTAACTTCATGTCTTAGATAAGGGAAGCACAAGCATCCAAAGACTCTAAAAAGGCTATAATCACATTGCTTATTATACAAAATTTCAAATGGAATGGTGTTGTTGAGAGCTTGACTGGAAAGTTTATTGATTAAATACACAGCAATAAAGAAGGCATCAACCTGATATTATTTTGGCATCCTTGCTTCAATTGTTATAGTTTTTGCTAGCTTTAAATGTTTCAATGTTTTCTTTTAGCAACCCCATTTTACTAAGGTGTATGCAGGCATGAGAGATAATGCAAAAAAAATTTAGTTTTAAGAAAGTCTAGAAAATCATTGCTTAAGTATTCCCTACCATTGTTGAATTGTAGGATTTTAATAGGCAAGCTAAACTAAGTTTTCACTTTTGATTTTTGTTAGATAGAGAAAATCTAGATAAAGTGTGAAGTGTCGTTAACAAAACATACATGATACTTAAAATTTTGACAAGAGTCAACAAGTGATGACCTCCATATGTCACTATAAACCTTCTCAAAATATGAAGAGGTTTTAGTGGTAAAGTTTGAAAAAGGGAGCTTTTGACTCTTACTTATATGGCAAGGTTTACAATAGTCAAGGAAAAAATCAAGTGTCATAATAATTTTTCCTTGATGAACTAAAAATTTAACTACTTGTCCATGAAAATGTGCTAGTCGATGATGCTAAGTGTTTGAATCAACTCTTTACACTATTGAGAAAGCAAAACCATATTTGAAAGATATAGCAATAGGTAAAGGTTTCTTCTTCTAACCCTTTTCAGTATAATTTATCTCATTTTTAGGTCCTTAACATAAAAGTTGTGATTGTTACATATCACAATGTAGAGATAATCATCAATTAACTTTGAAATAGAAAGTAGCTTCCTTGTATGTTAAGAGTTACTAAAATAGAGTTGAGAGGAAGCAAACTGTTGGCTAGAGTAGTGTCACCAATATGGGTCGTAACTATTTGTTGTCCATTACCAACAAGTATTTCATTAGAACTAGCATAAGATTTGATATTTGTTAACTCACCGGCAATGTCAATAACATGAATGATGGCTCCATTATCCAGAACCCAACCTCCTTCCGGTGTTTCTTTCAATGTAAGTGTTATAAGTGCTTGAGGGATGTCATATATTTAGAATGTATGATTGAAATGTTGCCAACACTAAAGGGTGTTATGGCCTTTCTTAGAATAGATCTGACATATTATAGGTCATTGGCCATAAAGTTAGTTTTGCCCAGTTTATGGGTTTGATTATTGTCCTTTGGAGGTTTGTGTATTGTAGTGTAATTGGGTTGAGTGGATTTATTGAATCGACACCCTTGAAAAGAGAAATTATTCTAACTTCCTCGTCCTTTTCCATTGTCAAATCAACCATTATGTTGGAAGCACTGAGTAATGAATGATGCTACATTGTCTTATGGCTATGTAGGAGCGTATCTATTAAAATGAGCATTAATGCCTACAGCTAGGAAACAATGTCATTAAATGTGGGAATATAAGGTTTGAACTTGATTTTTTGTAAAGATTCATATTCAGAACCTAAGAGTTCCAAAATTTGAAATGATTTGCCTTAATCATACAAAGGCTTATCAATGGAGCTTAATTGATTAGTTAAGCTTTAAAACTCATTTATACAAGTAGATAGTGGCTTACTTCCCCTTTATAGGTCATATTCCTTAGTCTTGGTTTTCTAGGCATACCTATTATGAAGCTTATCGCATACTTGGGAAGCAATCTCCAGCTTAAAGATGTATCACAACACCTCCTTAATAAGGATGTTGAGGATCCATGACTTGGCAAGGCTGTTTGTTTGCTTCCAAGCCACATATTCAAGATTCTTGACCTCTTCTTTATAGTCATTGTTAAGGATCATGGGTGTTAGTGGTTTAACCTCATTGATTAAGAAGCCATACAATCACTGGGTTTGCATGAAAGTCTTAACCTAAGTGAACCATAGGTAGAAATTTGTTTTAGTCAGTCGGAGGTTCACAAAGTTAACAACATTCACATAAATAGGAAAAGGATAAGGAATGGCAACGAGGTGGTTGTTTGTCATAAGCAATAACTCAAACCTAATTCTAATACCAAGAAGAAATATACAAAAAAAATGAGAGATAGAAGGAACAAAAGAGTGGGAGTTACTACTTAAAGAGCTTTTGGTATTCAACGTTTAAGCAAGAGTATGAAGTAGAACAATGCAAGTAAGTGTTTTGTACAATCAATACATGTATAAATGGTTAAAGGAAAGATAAAAGAGGGTTCCACGTGGTTGAGCTAATGATGGCTCTGCCTCTAATTCTACATGTCTTGTTGTAAGTCCTTTTGTGCCTGCTTCATATTTTTTATTTGCTAATTTTGTGTTAAAGTTGGCCTACTAGTAGTTGTTAATGCATGGTAGCCATTCTTTAGGTTGTTAGAGTCAATAGTACCTTGATGAATTTTATTTGATAATCTAAATCTAGCAATGTCTTAAAGTAGGATTAAATCAAAATGAGGAAACCCATTTAAAGGAGAAGGCCTTATGCAAAAAAAAAGATAAAGTCCAGCCTATGATGAGTCTGTGATAGATGTGCAGCCTATGAATATGTTGAAAGCTCATGTGTTTGTTCAAGTGAAGCTAGTAAAAACCAAAAGAAGATGCATGTGGCAAATGAGAGAAGAAAAAAGGTTGTAGTTCTACCCATCTACCTAGGTTAGTAGAAAAAGCTTTTGTCAAGGTCATGCTATTCTTTCTCTCTACGAAGGTTGTCAAAAGTAGTAGTCGCTAATAGGGTTTAATGGCCAATGTTCATTGCTAGAAAAATGCTTAACCGGTGGATTTCTCAAATATAAAGAGAAGAAAAGGCAAGAGGTTTAAGTTTCACCGAAAATATTCTACAAGCTCTTACCAATTCCTAAAAGTGTGTGATTCTATTGTGCTTATTGTTGATATTCTCTTATACTCTAGATTGCTATACAAATATGTGCTTTACAAAGTGTATTTGTTGAGATTAATTTAAACCTGGAAACCATAAGTGCTTTATTACTCTAATTTGTTATAGGTTTCTGTTATGTTGGTCCCCATTGTGAATATTTTGCTTGTTTTGATTCAGGACAAAAGTTGGATGCAAATCTACAATTGTAACTTAAGAAATTAGGAACTGTAATTTCTTGATTGAATATATTGGGTATCTTTTGATGTGTTGTCAAAGGAGGTGAGTTGAAGTCTTTCTCCAATGACTTAAATCTCGTGTCCATTGTCCATGTTTGGTGTCTTTATAATTAATGGTTTAGATTTGTTTAATAACTTCATACTACAATAAGCAAGTACATGATTTGCTCTTAGTATGTTTGATTGATAGATTGCTAATTGATTTGAGTAATTAACATTATTGATATTCTCTAGATAGATAAACTTAATTAGGTATCATAATTTTTTAATTAAAAAAATGTAATTTACCATTCTTAGGTTTCTTAAGGACCCTACAACAACCCCTATGGTTTCTTTAAAATTCTATCCATACCTTGGTTAACATGTTGTCGCCCCTCCAATATCTTCTTTTCCTTTTGTCTAGTCTGTCCATCATGACTCCTAACTTGTACTACTGACAAATGCCCATCCTTATTCAATTCCTTAGCAAATTTTAACCCACTAATTAATTGCTTGGATCTTAGTCTAACCCTTTGTAAAATTATTTTTTTCCTTCCACCTTTAACTCCATTCTTATAGTTGTAAAAATTCCAAATAACATCCCTTAAGGCCTCAATCCATTGTATGCCTAACGCCACATCAACTATCAACATTAGTAACACATATAATTATAATACCATAGTGGCTCTTTAAATCTTTATCTTTATATTGGCGCAATTTTCCCACATTAGAGATTTATTTCCTTTAAGCCACCTCTACTTTGAAGGCTTCAGTGTCATTCACACTCAATCCAAATTTCTCCATTACCTTTCTCGTCACAAAATTAAAGTTAATCTCCGTATCAATAAGGAAACACACCTTCTTATATTTACTTAAACTTCTCTCCACCTTCATTATCAGTCTAACCACCCTTAAATTATACATTGCTAGCATAGATATGCTTAGCCTTTTGTCCTTGTCCTTATCCTATTTTCTCTAAGCCATTCTCCATTAATATTTTCCCATCTAATTAGTCCCCCTATTCCTTAAGCCACATTGCTTTCAAACTAAACCATTATTCATGTTAAATAATGCTCCAGAATCTTCCCATTTGGTTGAAACCTTTTAATTCTTTCGTTGGAATCTAACTACCTTATCTAGTAACATCTCACACCTTAGTAGATTTTAACTTCTTGGATCTATTTTCTTTTCAAGCGGCACATCAAGCTTTGGAGGATTCAAGCTTTTTAGATTGACACTCATGATTGTTGGTGCCTCAATCTTTAGAAGATCCAAACTTTCTAGGTCTACCTCCTTTTTTGTCGACACTGCAAGCTTTAGTTGACCCAAATTGTTTTGTTTCCATCATTTCTCTTTCTTGGATTTGAACTACCTCTATAACTTTTTTTGTTAAGGCTTCTTTCCTATACTACCTTTCTGTTCACACATCGTAGTCTTTCTTGTAGTGATTATAGTGGTGTTTCTATTGGTACTTGGAATCTATTAAAAGTATGATTATTTTTTTGATTGCATCATGGGTCTTGGCTTTGGCATTTATTTTAGGCTCTTAGAAGCTAAAGAACCTTATTGACTTGATTTTTTACCTTCCTTAATTCTACAAACATCCTACTTCCAGCCTTATATAGAGAAAAACATGAAGAAGAATATAAAGTCTATTCCTTATATTAAGACATAGCTCATTTACCAACCTAGTCTTTGGTACCACTTGATGTGGATCTGGTGGTGGGCTTGATACATGGAAATCATTTATTTATTTATTTATTTATTTTATGTTTTCAAGGTTTTCTACGAGAAAATATGTGTTTAGGTAGAGAAAAATGAGAAAAATGAAAATTGAAATTGAAACAAATGGATAGTGAAAAAAAAAATAAAACTAAAAGGATAAAAGCCAAGAATCAATGCCTAGACATAAAGGCTATGCGATCAATTAAGGACATTCTCCACCACCAATCTTTGGGAAAAATTAGATAAAGGCTGCAAGTTGAACAAAACAACTTAAGGTTTTCTATTCTATGTAGAAAAACAAGTTTCCTTACAATTGGAATTATGCTCCTTTAAATAAGGAACTGGACCTAACTCAAAGGACCCCAACCAATCAAAATTTCCAAAAATTGAGGAAATCCCGAACATATTAGGGATCTCAATAATTAAGGAAATCTCTAACAAATAAGCAATCTCACAATCATGAAAATCCCATATAAATTAAGGTTTCAGATAGTTAAGGAAAACCAAACCAAATAAAAGACTAGAAAATTAATGACTAACAATTTAAAGAAAACCTTAAAGAAAAATAAAGTAAATCCAAAACAAACTAGAATTCCTAGAGAATCTTTGGGATGCCCTTCAAGCCTAGGCTTCTTGAACTATTGTATCACAGTGTGGACTTTCAACTCTTTGATGAGGGAACTCATAATATTAGGTCTTGAGTACATCCATATCAATCACCCTTAAATGGATGATCAAATAGAAAGAGTGAATAATGTATTGAGCAATATCTACATTGCGTTAGTAAGGAAAGGCAAAGTAGGTGGTATTCATGGTTATCACTAGTGGAATGATGGTATAACACTAACTATCATTCATTAATTAAGATGACTCCCTATAAGGCCTTTTATGGGTATTAGCTTAGCCAACCACCCTACCACAACTTCAAAATGACAACAAAAGACAAGGTTAATTAGTTTTTCAAGAATGTTCCTAGCAAGTACAATTGATTAATTCCCATTTCTAGGCTAGCCAAGTATATGCCAAGTTTTATGCTAACAAAAAGCAGTCTGAATGAGATTTTGAGGTAGGAGATTCAATCTATTTATGGGTGCAACCCTACTAATAGTTGTCCTTGTCTAGGCAAAGGGATCATAAATTAGCATCGTATCACCATGGACCATTCATAATATTAATAACAAATTGGGAAGGTGGCCTATAAGCTTGCTTTACCACCATAAGCTTTTGTTCATCCAATCTTCCATGTATCCTAATTGAAAAGAGCCATTGGCCAATGTTGCAATGTAATTCTTAGTGTTTCTTTGATTGATGGCAAAGAGAGGTTGACAATGACTTGTGAGGCATAGGGACAAGCCTGGGGTGAATATTCTAACCTAGTGGTCTAGACATCCAAAGTACAAGCTCACTTGGGAGGACATCGACTACATCTATGCCTAATTTTCAAAGTTCTACATTAATCCTTGAGGACAAAGATTTAGAGAAGAGATAAGGATTGTCATGACCTGAGGCCTACCTCAAGGTCTAATTGATGTAGGAAGGCCTTCCACAAAGGAAGGCCCAACAAAGGGGTAGGTAGGAGGAAAACGCGACTTTATGAAGCATCTTCGAAGTGTGAAGAACACTAATCTCTATAGATTGCTATTAGTGGCATGACTAGGAGTCATGCTATAACTTGCTATAGATTGCTAGCTTAATTCAGTAGAATGCTTTTGGATTGTTGTAGACTGCTTGTATCTAGTTTAACGGTAATGGAGGAAGATTTCTATGAGATTTGTGCTTGCTATGTTTTATGCTTGTGAGGAGATTGTGTACTGGTTGTAGATTCTAGGAAAAGAGCAAGAAGGTGCTAACAATGGACTATTCTCTTTGCTCTTGTGCTTCCTTAAAGCATGTCACATCACAAAGTGACTAGTTACAATTTAGTTTACATTTATGTAGAATGCCAATGTAAATCAAAAGTACAATGACAACATAGGCCATGTAATGTAAACTGAATGCTCAAATGCTTTTGCCATTGACATACTTCACATTTAGGAGCCTAACTCCTAACCCAAAAAAGGAAGAAAGGGTTTTTGGCATTTATTCCCAAATTTCAACAAGATAAGGTCATAAGAATACACATTTGTTAGGAACTTAGATTGAGTAGCAAGCACACATACAAATATAAAAGAACACAAAGGATTTATGGATTTGGGGGAAACAATTTTTACTTTTTTCAGGGTTTTATATCATAAGAAACACAAGGATGAATGTGCTATGTGAATTGCAAACCGAATTCACTTGTGAGTAAAATGTCTATTTGGTTGTAAAATGCAAAGAATGCCAATAGAATTCTATATACAATCCATTGACAAGTTATTTCCTATTACATATTAGTCCATAATATGATCCGAGTCACATTATTTCCCGTAGGACAATAAAATAAAAATAGGCATGTGATGGTGCTAAAGCACCACTTTCTCAACATTATACATTTAAGAGCCACCAAAAAAATTTCCCCTTCCGGGACTCTTTCTTTAGTTATTTGGAAAGCTCACATAATAACCCAAAATACAATGTACGAGAAACCCAATTGAATATATATATATATATATATTACTTTGCCTTAATCTTAATTTTGACTCACACCTAATGATTTTCCACTTGGAGCAAAATTTGGTAAACACCCTTGTATTGTAAGATAAATTGCTTTTGAAGATCCATCTACATCAAGGAGGCGGAGTAGATAAATTTCTTTCGTGGAATGCTTTCGGTTGACCCTTGTTGCCAATTGCAAAGTTTCGATTAGTTTTTTGGAAGATGCTTTCCTCTCGTGGATTTTCATCTCTTTGGGCCTCGTAGCCTTTTGAGCTTCACACAACCCTCGTCCCTTAGAGTCTCGTCACTTTAGGCCTAGTTACCAAGGCCTTGCCTTTATGTCTCTTGCCACTCTTCCACCTCGAGGTTTTATGCAACTCAAGGCTTCACCCTTGTATCTCTTTGCGCCTCTTCGCACCTCTAGGCCTTACCATGCATTTCGAAATATTTTGGACGAATTAAGGACTAAGCCTAACGGGGATTAAAGATGAAGCTCCATACATTTGGACGAATAAAGATCAAGTCCAAGACAAAAGGACAAGAAGATTAAGTTCAATAAAAGAGGGTGATTAGAGATGAAACCTAACACTGAAAGTAAATAAAGATTAAGCCCAAAGCAAGAAAAATTATTTAAGTTGAAGTCTAAATTAATCGAGCAAACAAAATAAAGCCCCATATCAAAGGGAAAAAAGAAGTGAAACCCAATACAAGAGGATGATTAGAGATAAAAACTAGCACAAGATAAATAAAGATTAAGCCTAAAACAAGAGTGTGATCAAAGATGAAGCTCATCATAATTGAGTGGATAATGATGAAACCCAAAATAAACAGAAAATTATAGATGAAACCCAACATAAGATGGAAAATTAGGATTACGCCTAACAGAAGAGGTCATATGAAGCTAACCAACAAAAGGAGAATAAAGTCTATCACAAGGAGGTCAATAAAGCTTGCATAGGTTGAAATAAATATGAAACCAAAAAGGGACAAATGATGTTACAATCCTCAATGGAGTGAGCTAAATCTATGAATATGGCAAAGGAAGTCCTCAAAAAAGACCAATGAAACCCGTAATGAGGCAAATAAAACCCATGAAAGGATAAGTAGAGCGTACAATGGGTTGGAGAAATCATGTGAAAGGGATTAAGGACCCATGAAGGACTAGAAGACCCCAAATGGGTTTAAAGATTCATGGCCGAACAAAAGACCCACCAAGAAGCAGAAGAACCCTAGGGGTTAAAGATCCATGGCTGAAGAAAAGACCCATGACGAGATTAAATATCTTTATGGAACAAAAGATCCATGAGATTAAAAATTCATGAAAGAATAAAATACAAATGATGGTGTTAAAGCTCTATAATGGATGAAATAACATAAAGCCTACAACGAGGTGAAGGTAATAGACGACATAAAATCTCAACAAAATAAAGAAGTAAGCAGGGATACTTAAAGCTTACAAGAACAAAATAACTTATATTCTAATTCAAAAAATCAAACATAAAACAAAAGGGTGAATGAAAGCAACGGTAATTTTAACTTATAACCAAAGGATAGGAAAGAACAAAGAATGGATAATATCAAACGAGAAGTCCACGTAGCTCTTTTTTCCTCACCATCATCATAATTATCTTCCTTATGCCTTCTAGGCCTTGAATTGAATTTATTCACTAGCAGGAATCTCTTGTTGGGAAAAATGGGTCTCGTTTGAGAACAAAATCACCATAATCCGTTTAGCCTATCATAGAACATAAAAATCTGCCTAAAACATAAATACGTACCTAACTTTTGTATCCATGAGCTTCATATATAGCCAATCTTAAACTTATTCTCTCCTTAATACGAGCATCGATGAGGCAGCTCCAAATCACAGTCGTGAATCAAGCCTTCTTGGAGAGTTTCAGTTGTTGCAAGTGTTCTGCAAAGCTGATCTGAAACATGTGTATTACAAAAGAGAATGATATTTGGCTTATGCCCTTGTAAGACCAAAATTACTGTCTTAGCCTTAATGGGCCAAAACACTTATGGCTCGCTGAATTCCCTAGAGGCCCATAAAACTCCACTTGACTCTCTTTATTTCTTAACATGATCTATATGCGTTAGGAAATAGACCTAGTTATATTTCTTATGAGCTATTCAGATAGGTTTGGCTTATCACAATTCTATTAGGTATGTATTCTTTCATACTGGTTAATCAATATTTGACAATTAATAACACACATCTCACTTAATTAGACTAACTAAAAACTACACTATTATATCCCAATAAGAAAACTTATTAATATATATCAATATTGTTAAGTTATAAGATAATTGTTGGTTGGGCTTCGCCCAATTGGCCAAGTCCAAATTCTTTTTACTTATACATTCAGGTTGGTCTTATCTTGTTAATGTATAGCTACCTCACCTAACTACTTGTTATATTGATGCCTACAATTAAGGGTCAATATAATTATGTTTATTTTATATATTATGTTTCCTTTTCTAGATTGGGCTACGTCTCTATAAATGTACATCAATACATTTGTAATTAGCAAGACAGTAATACAGAAAGTTTAGCTCACTCGAACCATTATCTCCTTTTCTTACATGTCTCACCAAATCGCATAATATGGTTTTAGATTCCTCTCATTTAGTAAGTTGATTCTCAGAGTTTTGGATGTGTGTTAGAAAATTAATGTTAGTTTCTTTCAGATATTACCTTACATATAGTGAGCCTATTAAAAGTAGACTAACATCTCTTGGATTCAAAATCCAAGAAACAAAAATCGTAGAAAAACTACTTCAATATTACTTTTAGGCATTTCTTTATTGTGATTCTTCAATCAGCGTCATCCAGAGTATTCTTGCGCCAGGGGTAATCAGATCTTTTATACCCTCCTGAATGAGCTGACTTACTGGGTCTTGCATCATATACGTTAATATATCCAAATCTGCTTCTGTTCGTTAAGTATAAGGGGGCGTAAGAAGAAGTTGGGAGGATTAATGCCTACGTTCCATCATCACCTTTGTATCAAGGACGAAGACAAGGTTTTGTGTGTTGACGCATTGGCATTGGGAAGGGATGTAGTCAGAGCAGCGTTTAGTACTCGGGTAGTCGGGGTCGTACCCTGTTTTGATTTAGGCTAACGTGTGCCCAAAACCTGCTGCATGGGATTAAGGCACATTTTTTAGTAATAGAAATTTGAATGGTACTTCCTCGAAAGTCGTTCTGTCTGAAGTATAAATTTGAAACGGAAGAACACAATTTTTACACGAAGTTATCCTAATAAACATTTTTCAATCAACTTTCCACGTATGTCAATGAACCAAATGGGTCTGAAAGTTTTTCACAGATCACAGAGGAAAAGAATTAAATCTAAAGGAAAAGCTGAAGTAGGTTTAGCCAATTACAGGCAGCCTCCAAGAATGTACTTCCTCAAACACTGAAGTGGGTTTAACGTTTTCTGAGGCTGCATGGAAAGATGCTTTCGTCAAATAAATGAGTGAATGAAATTACAGGTTGCCTGCAGGGAATTCAGGAGTGTCACAAACTAAGGATGAACGAAAGCATGGGAGTTTGGGAAAGTTGTGTATTAATTTCTTAAGAAAAGATGTACAAGACACGTTCCTTTTATAATAAGGAAATGGACCAAATAAAGAAATAATACAAAGAATATTCATGTTCCTAATTACATAAATAATACCTAAAGAGGACCGTATAATATGGAAAGGAATATTGGCCCAATATTGGAAAATATACATGTGTATCTCCAACACTCCCCCTCAAGCTGGTGGTTTAGGTGGTTTGTAAACATCAAACACACCAACCTTGCTCAGTAGATATGCATGTTGTCTCTGACAAAGTGCTTTGGTAAAAATATCAGCGGGTTGCTCTGTGGTTCGAATTTCTCTAGTTCTGATGACTCCTTCTTGTATCTTATCTCGTGTAAAGTGACAATCAACTTCAATGTGTTTCATCCTTTCATGAACCATAGGATTTGCTGCAAGTTTAAGAGCGGCATCGTTGTCACAGAATAGAAGAGTGGGTCCCTTCAGGTGAACTCCAAAGTCACGAAGTAGACCTCTTAACCAAATAACTTCACAAGTGGTTTTAGCCATGGCTCGATATTCAGATTCAGCAGATGATAATGAAACAGTGCTTTGCTTCTTCGTTTTCCAAGATAATAAAGAATTGCCAAGCTTGACACAAAAACCATTAGTCGAACGTCGACTCATAGGGCAAGTGGCATAATCCGTGTCACAGTATGCGGTCATTTCCATGTTGTAATTTCTAGAGAGTAAAATTCCCAAACCTGGACATCCCTTCAAATATTTTACAACTTTCAAGGCTGCATTCATGTGAGACTGTTTGGGTTGATGCATGAATTGACTGAGAATCTGGACGGCATAGCAGATATCAGGTCGCGTCATCGTAAGATAAATAAATTTTCCAACCAATCTCTGATAGCTGGAAGGATCCTTAAGGGGAGGATCCACATCTAGTGGAGAAATGCCAACATCATATTCAGGAGTTGTGAGGTTCAAATTCTGTTCAAAGGGAATAACGGCAGGTTTGCATCCAGATAGGCCAGCGTCTGAGATGATCTCCAAAACAAACTTACGTTGGCTAAGACAAATACCTTTTTCAGAGCGAGCAATTTCAATGCCTAGATAATACTTGGGAGGTCCAAAATCCTTAATACGAAAGGTGGAGTGTAAAAACTGCTTGAAGCGTTCAATGGCAGGGATGTCATTGCCTATGATCAGGATATCATCAGCATAAATCAATAAATATATGGAGGAGGTACCTTTTTGCCATGTAAAGAGGGCATAATCATGACGTGATTGGCGAAAATGGGCAGATGTGAGTGCTGAGGTAAACTTGGCATACCATTGCCGAGAGGCTTGTTTAAGGCCATAAAGGGATTTACGGAAACGACAAACCTGAGACTCCCCCTGTCTGCGCAATCCCGGAGGAAGTTCCATATAAATTTCCTCATCCAAATCACCATGAAGAAAGGCATTATGGACATCCATCTGATGGAGAGACCAGTCACGAACAGCAGCAATGGCCAGGAAGGTACGAACAGTGCCTTCTTTAGCGACAGGAGAGAAAGTATCCTGGTAGTCAAAACCTTCTTGTTGGGTGTAACCTTTGGCCACGAGACGGGCTTTGTAACGTTCAATAGAGCCATCGGCTTTATATTTG
This sequence comes from Casuarina equisetifolia, assembly GCA_028551475.1. NCBI lineage: Eukaryota > Viridiplantae > Streptophyta > Magnoliopsida > Fagales > Casuarinaceae > Casuarina > Casuarina equisetifolia. The sequence goes on from CM052356.1 coordinate 14,203,986, forward strand.
ATCTTATAGACCCATTTGCAGCCAATAGGTCGACGATGAGAAAGCCGAGGGACTAGATCCCAAGTGCGATTATCAGCAAGAGCACGAAATTCATCCACCATGGCATGTTGCCATTTGGGATCTTTAGCAGCCTGATGATAATAATAAGGTTCCACGTCTGCGGAGATGCGGCTAATGCAACAGAGATGAGCAGGAGAGAGGCGATCAAGGCTGAGGTAATGGGAAAGGGGGTAATGAGTGCTAGTAGAATCGACAGAGGAACATAGGTAGTCCTTTGTCCAAGTAGGGGGCGGGTGGGATGACCAGAGCGACGGGGAACAAGAAGAGGTGAGGAGGGAGGTGGGGATAAAGGAGGCTGGTAAGGAACAATGGCCAAGGAATCATCGGAAATGGGGGAATCAGGGGGTAGGGTGGGAGGGGTTGGGGAGGGAGCAGGAGGGTCAGGGGTAGAGGAACGGGGAGGGTGAGGAGGAGAGGGACATGTGGGAGGTGTGGGAGAGTGGGAACAAGGAGGGGCAGGAGGGGTAAGATCAAGGGTCTCGAAACATCATCCTCAAAGAAGAAAGGTTGAGATCCGAAAAAGGAGTCGGATGGGCCATCCGGAGGAGATGAAGAGGCAAAGGGAAAAAGATCCTCATGAAAGGTAACGTCTCTGCTAATAAAGAAATGGCCAGTGGAGGGATCGTAGACACGATAGCCATTCTGTAAAGGGGGATACCACATAAAGATGCAACGCGTGGCACGGGGACTGAGTTTGTCCCGAGGGCCAACAGTGGTAGCAAAACAGAGACAACCAAAGACACGAAGATGAGTCGTGCCAGGAGGCTTTCCAAAGAGAAGATCAAAAGGAGTCTTACCAGCGAGTATCTGAGACGGCATGCGATTGATTAGGTAGGCAGCAGTGATCACACAATCACCCCAAAAAAGATCGGGAATGGAGGCTTGATATTTGAGAGCTCGAGCAACCTCGAGAAGGTGACGGTGTTTGCGCTCAACAACCCCATTTTGTTGAGGGGTGTAAGTGCAAGAGCTTTCATGAAGGATGCCATGAGAGGAGAAAAAGGAGGAACAAGCATGGTTGAAAAAATCACGGGCATTGTCAGTGCGAACACGTTGGACAGAAGTGTGGAATTGGGTGGCAATGAGGGTGAAGAAACGGGTAAGATGAGATAAAACTTGTGTTTTGGATTGCATGAGGAAAACCCAAGTAGCACGGGAGAAATCATCTACAAGGGTGAGAAAAAAACGGGATCCATCACGGTGGGGTGTGTGATAGGGACCTCAAATGTCATGGTGAATGAGAGAAAAAAGGGAAGTAGCACGAGATGTGCTAGAAGGAAATGGTTGGCGGGACTATTTAGCCAGGGGGCAAATAGGACATTTGGGGTGAGGAAAAAAGGCACTATGACCCAACCATTGATGCAAAAGGAAAGTATTATTATTATTCCAAAAATTGGCATTACAAAAGGTGTTCGCAATGGGAGGATTACAAGGAAATAAAGTAGAACTAATTGGAACCCAAAAATAAAGGCCTTGATGGACGCTACCCAAGCCCATCAGTTTGCCAGTCGAACGGGCCTGAAAAAAGCACAAGTTGGAATCAAGGATGAGACGACAATTATTGTGGTGGTAAAGTTTGGAAACGGAAATGAGATTGAAATGAAAATCAGGAACAAAAAGGACATTTGTGAGGGTCAGAGAATGGCTAAGTTGAACATCACCAATATCAGTGACGGAAGTCATATTGCCATTTGGAAGGCGAACAGACATGGATGGATGAGGAGAATAAATTTTAGAAAAATATTTTTTGTCGCAAATGATGTGATCACTGGCTCCTGAATCAATAATCCATGCAGTCGAGGATAAAAAACTGGAAAAACAAAAGGAAGTACCTGCAAAATTGGCAAGTTTGTCAGGAGTCCCATGTTGGTGGAAGGCTTGCATAATTTGTTGAAGTTGGCCATCTGTGAGCATAGAACTGGACCCTTCGGAATTTTGAAGTAGAGAATTGGACCCATTTGAAGTAGAAATTGCATTAGAGGTCGCATTTCTCGCAAATTTATCTTTATCAGAGGGTTTTCCATGTAATTTCCAGCACCGGTCCCGAGTATGATTAGTGCGTTTGCAATAATCACAATATAAATTATTTGGACGTCCACGGGAGCCATTTGGGCCATTGGATTGGCGTAAATTGGAAGAGAAACGCCCACCGTTGGATTGGCTGACCGCGGGTGCAGTGGTCGTGCGCTGGAAGCTGTCAGATGAGATTAGGGTGTCAAAGATAGGAGAGCCGTCCGATGCGCCCTTTGCATCATGGCCGTCCGTCCCGTAAGTAGGTTGGAGGGGTTGGAGGCGTTCGGTCTCATTTGTCCCGAGAGCCGAATGAACGCTCCATCCCCCAGACCCCTAAGACGCGAGAGCGCGCTGAGCAGCCGAAGCGTGAGCAGTTAGAATGACCGAATCGCCGACGCGGAGATATTCAGAGGAGGCCAGGCGATGATTCTCTTCCTAGAGCGCGAGATGAAAAAGGCATCGTAGCGAAGGAGAAGGCTTCATAGCAAGGATCTACGAGCAAAATCCACTGTAAGTTTCATTGAGGAGCAATAAAAAATGAATAACCCGATTATTTTCTTTGATTTTCTAGTATTGACGCAACGTTGAATCGGGGGCTTCGAGTTTCTCTTCGGCTTGATCGCGTTCGTTGCATAAGGCAGCGAAGCGATTAAAAATCACCGAAACAGAGAGATTCCCCTGTTTAAGATCAATCAGAGAACGATTGATCTGAAAAAGACGCACTCGATCTGTGCGGCCATACATCTCACGGAGGTGGTCCCATAAGATCTGAGCGTCTTCGGTCGGTGGAAGCCCAGTGGCGACATCCAGCGAGATCGTGTTCCCAATCCAGGTGCGAACCAATTGGGAGCACTTCCGCCACTGTCGAGCAAGGCGGGAATCATCCGGGAGAGGCACCGATCCATCTAGAAATCTGTCTTTGTCCTTCGTGAGAAGGGCGCGACAAATTTCGCGAGACCAGACGGGGTAGCTGTCGGCGCCGGTGAGATGTTGAGCCACCAAACGAAGCTCTGGGCCATCAGAGACGACGGTGTAGAGGGGATCTCCAGGTTCGATGTGATTTCCGACGGCGGCGGAATGGGGAACGACATACGGGTAGGGGAACGGGTAGGGTTTAGTGCCCGAACCCAAACTTGAACCGTCGGTGGAACCTGAAAAATGGGAAAAAACAGGAGCCGGGTAGGGATTGCTACTTGGACCTGAAAAAGCGGATCCATCGATGGGACCCGAGAGAGGAGCTTGGCCCATGAGAGACCAACCCGGTCCAGAGATGTTAGGCCCCGAGGCTGGGTCAGGCCCGGGACCAACAGAGGGAAGAGTGGACGGGGTGGTGATATGGGTGGGGCCAGGGAGAGGCGGAGTCAGAGAAGGCCCAGTGCTAGGGAGGTAATAAGGGGCCCAGGGAACGGGCTGACTAATAGAGGGTGCCCAGTGAGGATTGGTGGGAATATCTGGTGGAGGGGCAGAGGCCGAGAGGGTGCTGGTAGAGGTGCCCAGAGAGACCCCAGAGACACCGGAGAGGAGAATATCATCGTGTTCAGTGATATCCTCGATCTCAGGAGCGTCGGGATCGGAGGTAAGGGGCTTGGTGGACTTCGGCATAATGAGGTAAGGGCTGTGGTTGAAAAAAAAATTGTTGAGTACTGATTGCTACACCGGAGTGCTAATGTTTTTTTGCAGGTTAGAGCAAAAAAGGGGGAGAGCAGGGGAGAGGCAGTAGCAATCAGCGGAGAAAGAAAAAAGGAGAGGCAGAAGCAAAAAATAACCTAGGCTCGTGATACCATGTCACAAACTAAGGATGAACGAAAGCATGGGAGTTTGGGAAAGTTGTGTATTAATTTCTTAAGAAAAGATGTACAAGACACGTTCCTTTTATAATAAGGAAACGGACCAAATAAAGAAATAATACAAAGAATATTCACATTCCTAATTACATAAATAATACCTAAAGAGGACCGTATAATATGGAAAGGAATATTGGCCCAATATTGGAAAATATACATGCGTATCTCCAACAAGGAGAACAACCAAGACTTGGTAGAAATTAAATCATCCATAAAAAACCTACAGGAAATTATCACAACTTTTAGCCGAACAAAAACCTACGCATATATCTTCTCTGCCTGCAATACTTTTCTTCGCAATTGACTCTGAAAATAACTAGTCAAGATCCAAAGTCATTAGATTTTTTTGTAACATCTCTTAAAAAATTATTCAAATGAAAGAAACTATTTCTGTATGTAATAATAATAAGTAAAAGAATTTTTAACTACCTGCAATAACGAAATCTCTTGAAATAGTTCATACCGACAACTTAAGGCTTATTGTAGTCTTGAAAAGAAAGAACTTGTTTGAAAATTAAATTTAAAAATTATAATATTAAATGAAAGAACAACTTGTGTCTTTTTCCTTGTTTCGATTATTCTTTCTCCTCATCTGCTTTTTCTTTTATTTTTTTATTTATCGAATGCTTTTTAACAGAATTTTGTGGTAATTGATTCAACCATTTTGTTCCCCATCGACTAGTACCAAGAACGAGTAGAACCGTCAAGAAACTCGAAAGGTTGAGGATTTAATTGATCATTTACGTAGCAAATAGTCAAAGCTGGGTTCAAACTTTCAGTGGCTTAGTGATTTAGTAGGATATTTCTTCGCAAATGATCAAAGTTAACATATCTCATTTGATGATAAACTTGATTTACACGACAACCTGCTTCTTCTTCCTCTATAGATATGATCTATAAGAAGACATATCATTCTCTTCAGAAAGGTGAAGTAAATCTGAGAATGATTTGACAAGATTTTAACTGTTGATATCAAATTAACAATGACCCATTCACATGGTAAATTTGTGAAGAACACCAACATTTTAGGGGCGAAACTATGATTCGAATCAAAGCGTGCAATCATATGAAATCTTAGATTATTGAGACAATACTATTCTTCTTTCCAGCAGCTCATCTAAGAAGCAGTCGAGCTCGTATGCCACAATTTGATCTGTCCATCTCCAAGACAAATGTGAAACTATTAATTATTCGACTTTACAGGATGTACCAATCTCTATCTCAATGCTAACAGGATTACTACAATAAAACTGAATCGTTTTCCAACCTCACTCATTTTCAAAGAGGTACGAGCCCATTGATTATTCCCTCCGAAGCCAGATGGTTCTTCCATTCCGTCTACACAAAGTAGTAAGCTCCAACTGACTACTAATGCTAAGAATATGAATCGCGTTTAGGCTATTTTGAAAAAATCAGGTATTGGAAGACCATTGCAGGATCAACTCAGAATTTAAAAAAAAAAAAAAAAAAAAAAGATAAAAAAAAAGAAGAAATAGAGCCCTAACAACTTCCATTTATATGTCAAGGCGAGCCTAAATACCGAACCTTATTGAGGATACGAGGGGTAGGACATACAACCTAGCTCATTCAAACGTAAACCCGAACATCGGGTGCTGTCATTCAAATTAGTAAGCATCAAAGATCAACTCAAAGAGTCCAAATGCAAATTCTCTCTTTGCTAGTTTGACATACAGATTACATTTATTTGGAGCTGATGCCATCCCTGAGGGAACTGTAAATTGCCAATACAGTATCAGTTTGCATGAGAAATATTAGAACTTCCAGTTCTCTTTGTCAACAAGACACTGCATCAGCTTGATTTAAGGACTACATGCTGCCAAGAAAGAAAAGACTAGAAAAGATGAAGTATCCAGCAAAGAAATGTTCTCAATAACAGGAATCCTAACACCATAAAAAAGATGGTTGAATGTTGAAGTAACGGAGTGAAGAGCAGGAAAAGAGCATTCACAAACAATTTGTCATTAAAAATACTCTGGATAGTAAGAAAGCATCTTCCATATTAGAAATTACGTTGTTACCTTAATCTGTGTCCTATTATATGTGTATGTGATGTGCACCAATCCATCACTAGCCTGGATAACAGCTGGATATGAAAATTCCATTCCCAACTTCTCCTCCAATGTCAAAACATCCTTCCATGAATCGCCGTCATCGGCAGAGAGTGCAACTTTAAGAACACCCCTTGAGATTGTATTATAAGCAAGTAAGAGCCGGCCATCTCTCAATTTAACCCCATCAATACCTGCTAAATTGAAATTTGAAGTCCATCGGATAACATGAAATGTAAAGAAGAGAATTGACATAAGTAACATACCTTTAGATTCCCTCAAAGTGACGTCATTCAAAATTTTCTATGAAATTAAATGAAATTGGCAATAAAACAGTAAATGTCATTATTTATCCAAGTGACCAAATGCTAAAGTTAAAAATAGTCTCATAATTCACCAAAACAAAGATGGGTCAGTTTCCAAAGTCATGTATACATTCATTACCACTAGATCTTTATCTACTGGCTCATAGTGATGCAAGCAACATAATTTAGCCATTAACCTGAGTTTGGATTGAGGAGTTCAGTAGGTTTTGCATAATCCCAGGTATGCCCACCATCGCGGGATTCTGATATACAAACTCTACCAGTATCATTAAAAGACCGCAGTAAAACACGAAAGGTCCCCTCTGCAGTCTGATAAGGAACTGGTTGAATTACACTGAGAGATTTATTTTTTATATAAATTGGGCCATACTTTCTCCACGAGCGACCACAATCTGCTGCAATCTGTTCCATTGTAAACACAAAGCATGTCAATCCTTTCCAAATATTAAAACACTTCAAATATGGAACGTACTTGAGTTATTGCCACAACCTCCATCCATGCCCCCCAGGAATTCCAACTTTCGACAGAGGATCCACAGAGCAAAAGCCCATTTTCCAGCAAGATAGGCTAAGGAAAGCAAGCAGTACAGCAGCTTTTGAGCAAATGAGTAGTCCCAGACTCCTTAACTTTCTTGAACATAAGTTTTCACAGATTGATTTCATACCTTATTCTTTATTGGACCTAATATGCCAGGAGGAAGTTGTTCTCTTTCCGTCCAAGTAACACCTTTGTCGTATGACCGTTTCATGAATCCACTCCAACTGAAAAGTCATTAGCCCAGCAATTATCAGCGGTACAGGAACAAAATTAAAAAATATGGAAAACTGTTAGTAGCCACAGTTCAGTTCACATTTCTGCAGAGTGCTAAACTAAATCAAGAGTGCAATTATAACATAGACTATGTGAACTGAAAACAGAAAGTTAAGCTCATATGCTTTTACCATTGACATAGTTGTATAATTGAAATGTAACTCAGCCATTTGAGAGCCTTGCTCAAGAAAGGTCTTTGCCATTTATTACCCAATTTCAAGGAGATGAAGTTACAGGTATACAAAATTCAAGCCATTGAACCAAAATAGTAGCAAATAACGTGCTAGAAAACATCATTGCCAGCCAACTAAAATATGTTGCAGAAAAGAACAACATTATCTAACAAAAATAGAAAATAGATTGACAAAAGAAAGCAATATTATGGAGTGAACAACTATTAATTGCATTGTGCCAGGAATCTTTCAAGGAGAAAAGAAAATAGCAAAACAATTTAGACAGAAAATTGCATTACCATTGAACATGCAGGCCTATTTTATAGAAAAGCAGCAGCTCATCAGATGGAAGCTTAAATAACACAGGGTTCCACATTGGCATATTTGGCTCTTCATCGGCAATAATGGGTGACTGCCAACTACCATTCTGCCAATAAAATTTCCTTTCATTGAGTCAAGGAACCATCCAAATACTCAAAGAGGCATAAACCAGGCAAGTTAGGAATGATATGTTACTCAAGCAAACTAAAACGAAGCAATGAACTTCTGCAGTGGGTATTCATATAAATGAAAGTTAAGTTGGCAAACCATAGAGATGAGGAGTATGGTTATTCGAAGAACTCTTCCAGTTAGATGCTAATTTAAACAATCGTTTACACTAGTGGCCTTGTATGCTTGTGATACTTCTTTCTGGCTTCACATGCCATGGCTATCAGAGTTTTCGTATTAAGGATTCTGCCATTGTTTGTTCTGTGGTTTGTAAGCCTGACAATGAATTTGGAAAGAAAACCACACCTATTTGCTTTGGGTTGGGTTGGCACATGAAAAGCAACCCCTGTTAAAAGTTCAAGGTTAAGTTGAGAGGAAAAAGGAGTAGAAGACAAATCGGATCTCACAAGCAGCATATACCACCATCCTATGCTTCCAGAAACTATAAATTACAGTTTCAACTTGGATAACAATGAGCATAATTAGACGAACAGTTTACAGCCCATCCTCCCAGAATTTCACATAAGAACCATTTAATAAACACATTGTTCCTGAGCTGATGAATCAATGTGTAGTTACCTCGTAGTGCTGCAACCAAATTTTCACATCAGGTGCCCCCTCTTTTGCACCCCCAAAATACGCAATCAGAAATACATCTTTTTCGACCTGCACAAACCACAAACAAACCACTAGAGTTTAGGCCACTTCCATTGATGAAGCGAAATTATAAAGTATAAAACAAAAAGTTGCTTTGTTCAGCATTACCTCAACAATTGTAGAAGCATGACAACTACTGAAGGGAGCAGATTTTGCAGGAAATGTGAACTCCTCTTTCAAAGGCCCTTCAAGATAACTATCGTTTCTCATATTTAAACTTTTAGCAAATGAACTTGCAGATTCTGTCTCTTCTGATGTTGCTAATTCCCTGCATTTCGGCAGATAAGTAGACAATGATCAGCGAATTGATACTATATCAGTGCAGTTCACATACAAATGGTCACACAGAAAACTGGGAGTAACTAGAAAGAAGAAATTGATGCAAGCCAAGATTATTCAATGCCGGATAGTTACTCGCTTATGTCTTTGTTATTGTCTTGATTATTGTGGATTGTGACTATCTGGGTATGATCAATATGAACCAACTTTAGTCAGACAACAGGACTAAAGACAAAGAAATAGACCATCTGGTGAGTGGAGCTTGAAAAGAATGACGGAAGCTGGTGTGGGTTTTCAGTGTGAGATTGAATGAAGAGGGAGGCGCAACTGAAGCTGCTCCAAATCCAGATAACGGATAACGGAAATCATACGCATAGAGGACTGTAAAAAGAAATAAGAGAAAGGACACCAGCAGAACCAACAAAGTGCCTCTTCCCATCGAATTGCACACCCCAATCTCCATATAGTGGGTTTCATCAAAACGATTTCAATTTGTTCCATGTTTCTTACTTTTGAACTTACAAATAAATTAGTATATTTGTTGAGCAATTCTGACATAGAAGTGGACAACAGTGCTACCAATTGATACCAACCAAACCATTTATTTACCCCAATAAAAATATTGAAAACCAGTACCTGTGACTCGTCAATGCCTTGGCTGAGGTAATGTGCCGTGTGAAGGTTTTGACATTCGTACAGAGAGCGAGAGAGATGAAGCAGGTGCTGCGAAAATCCGCTAGCAAAGGGACAAAAGAAGTAAAGCCTTAGACAGGGTAACCTTATTGAATGACATACCACAATAACACCTGAGTAGCAATTGAGTGCATCTTAGCTTTTAAGACTGGTTGAGATCGATCAGAAGACAAAGCCACCCGCCAATGGCGTAAAGCTGAACATTAACCCGCCATTTAACACTATGGTTTTCCCAAATTATCGCGTCGTTGTCTTCTATGCACAGACGGCTTATCTCGTTTTGATTAGGTTAACAACTTATCTATATGTTACAAAGCTCAAAACACATCTATTTAAATGGGTAATTTTTTATACTTAATATTATTTAAAAATGGTTTCTTTCATATAAATGTTTATTTTCAACACTATTTTCTTACTATAATATATATATATATATATATATATATATATAGATTCACACACACATATATATCTAGTTAAAAAACATTATCGCTAGGGTATTCTTATTGTGTTACTCAACTTCCTAGCAACATATAAGCTCAATTTGTCACTTTAAAAGCCATTAAAATTTTTGATGTAGTAAATGTTAGGTGTTTGGAGTGAAAATTAATAAGAGCAAATATGTAAAATAATTACTACTTTCATGTTTTGAGTAGTTAGTAGGTTTTCCTATCATTATCCATTTAAGATTTCCTCTGATGTTCATGTATATATATATAAGGACTATATATAGGCTTTATTGATGTATTACTCATCCATCATAGTGAAAAAAAAAATGACTCCTTGGTACTATGAATGTAGGAAAATGATTTCATGTTAGCTTATTTTATAAGCTCATATAATATAGGCTTATATCAATGAGTATAAATTAATTATCTTATAAAGATGTATTGGTGTAAATAATATTAGTCTAGGTGGGCTTGATATATGCCCAACTTAATTGTGTAGGCCTTAGTGCACCTTATAGAACTATGATGAGTCAAAATAATTTGGTTCAGCATGTTATATGTTACATCAACTAAGTCCCCCCTCTAGTTCATTATATGTTCATTGAAATCTATATATATTGAAATCATGCTTATGGTATATCTTTGAGGGATTAAAAGGCATAAAGGTCATTTCATCATGATATATATTTTTCTCTATTTAACGAAAATTATCACATTTTTATGTGTCTGTTCCTTAAATAGACACCCTTTTGCATATATTTTCTCTTTACCACCAAGTGTTCTTATTATTGATTTCATTGTAGGTTTCTTGTTTCTTATTAACTAATATAATTTGAGTAATAAATGGTAAGATCTTAGCCAAACGATCACACTAAAATGCAACCATAATCAAGCACACAATTCTCATTTTACTTTTATACTTAATCCCATTTTCAATCTATAATCGATGTATTAGATCCTAACTTAAAACCTTATTTGAGGCAACTTATTTTCTAACATTTCAAACTATGTAAATCTTTTGTGTCTCTTTCTTTTGATTCTTTTTATGTGTATGTTTGAGATTAAGAGAGTTTCAAAGTACTTATCAATTGCTACTTCTAACCTAACAAATTGGTATCAAAGTGCAAGTTGTAGTTGTTTCAACCAAAGAGGCAGTAAATATTTTGCTTGAAAAAGCACTTTTGGCAAACATTTGGCATAACAAACACATTTAGAAGGCCAAATCTATGTTTGATGTAAAGATTTTCTTTTATTGTCTTGCTTAATGGGATTTTTAATTTTTATGTGGTTAGAATATGCTAGAATTTATCAAAAAAGTGGCTAGAGAGTTTCATGTCATGAGGTTGAATTTGTGCTCTATAGACTCGTGGGGAGGAGATGTGTCATTTGGCAGTAGTAGGTTTATTGGAAAATGCAATGAAATGATAGAAAATGGCAAAGAATAGTTGTTGGTATGTTACGTGCAAACTAGTTGAAGCACATAATAGGATCATTGTTGAATGGGTTTTCTCTCATTTGTGAAAGGTTATGAGTGTTTTGGATAAAATGGAGCTTGGTTGGCATCATTAGAGGGATGTTAAAACTTTATCTTCAAAAGGGTAAACACATTGGTTTCTTTAGATTTCAAAAGCTTCCTTCACCTTACATGGCAAGTTCGTTATATGAGCTTCCTATCTTACTAACACACCATGCGTCCCTTACCTTCTTATCTATTTATAGATGCAACCTATCTCCTATTACATGCCTACTTTAGCCAAGAGAGAAGTGAGGAACCAAATGCACTTTAGATTTGGAGATGTCTCCACTAACACATGCATTTAACACGATAGCAAAGGGGTCCATTGACCCAATCAACCTAGATCCTAATTCGTAAAGACTCGATTCAACTCATGATCTAACTTAATTTTACCCTAACTTGTCAACTTTTTGACCTATTAATGCATAAGTTTAACACATTTCCCATGCGCATTTGGAATATGCAAACTTGTTTGGAGCAAGAGTTGCATGCTTTTGTCTCCTGCACACAATAGGATGTGCAAACCACTCTATAGTGCATAATTTTGACCAAATTTCATTGGACAAAGTCGTGTAATGGTTTTTTTATTGGGAGATATTTTTGACATACTTGAAACATAACAAAAAGGTTATTGGTTAAGTTTTTCACTTTTGATTTCAATTTTAAGGGGGAAGTCAAAAAGGAAATTGTTTTTAGAGATGAGAGGAACAAATACTACTAGTAAGGGTGTAATAATACCTAGAAACCAAGGATGAAAAATTATCTTATTGGTAAAGATTTATATAAGGTCATGGAAGGGGATTTTGTTATATCTAAAATGTTGATTGATAAAGATTGGCATAAGTTAAAGAGGAAGATTGTTACTTAGATTAGAGTTCATCACAAAAATATATATCATCATATTGCAAAAAAGAGCAATGCATGTGAGCTATGATAAAAGCTGAATGCTTTTTACTCAAAATAAGATTTCTTTACTTTAGAAGTTGATTGATATGAAGAATATAGGAGAATGGCTAATGATAGAGCATTTGATTGAATTTCAGTCTATGGTAAATTGGTTAGAGAATGTAAAGATTAATTTGGAAGATGAGTTACAATAACACTATTATTAACTTACCCAATGGTTGACAAATATTGGTAGTTTCTTTTACCAACTTAGCTCCAAATGGTGTTTTAAGTATAAGTGTTGTTAATGATGCTTGATCAATGAAAAAGCATATTGAAAGAGTAAGGACCATCTAGACACAAAAGTATTGGTTCCTAAAAGGTAGGGCAAGAATGAAAACAAAAGCAGAGACAAAAGTAGAGGTAGAAGTAAGAGTAGACTATGAATGAAGTATCATGATCAAGGAAAAATTTAAAGTGTTATCACTATGGAAAGCTTGGTCATTATAAGAAAAAGTGCAAAAAGCTTAAAGAGGAAAAAATCAAGGAATGAAGAAAAAAATACAATAAAAACTACATCCAATGATTTTCTTTTGTAATTCTTAAGTCAATGTCATGAAAAAATATATTGACAAAAATAGTTAACATGGGAGATATGGTTTTGGAGACTTATGTTAGATGTAAAATGTTATGCATATTCATGAGATTTGTTTCAATTTGATTTCAACTAATGTCATTGATGATAAAAGATAGTATAACTACTTTGGTGGAAACTCAATAGAGTTTATCTCATACTTTCCACAAGATTGAAATTAGTATTCAAAATGATAATATGAACACAATGGAAGATGACCATATAGAGCTATGGCACAAGCGGCTTGGACATTTGACAGAGGAAGCACTTTGACATCTAATTAAAAAATAAATCATATTAGAAGTAAGTACTTTGGAAAATAAGGGTTTTGTTGTGACAAAATCTATTGTGAATTATTTATTGAAAAATATTTTTCATATGTGTAAAAGAAAATCATAGGAAGTAAAAGGTGTGCAAATTATAATATCAATTAATGATATTATAAAGTAACCAGGGTTCTTACATTTTTTAGCATGATATCATCATATAATGTCTTTGAAAAATGTCTTATTTAAATGACATTATATATATGTATATAATTTATTTTATTTAAGAAATATGATACTTGCTTTTGTTATGATTTTATGATGAACTCTAGTTAAGTTACTAAGAGTTTCTTAGAACAAATCAAGGTTCACTTTACTTGCTCATGACTTGCTTGATTTGTGACCATCTTTTAAGATTTCTTGGTGCACTACTGCTCTGCATAAAGGAATTGGCCCGTGTTCTATTCTTATAAGAGACTTGGCTCGTGTTTTGTACTTATAAGAGACTTGGCCCGCGTTTTGTATTTATAAAAGACTTGGCCCATGTTTCTGTTCCTACAAATGACTTGGCCTGTGATCTGCTCTTACAAATGACTTGGCCTGTGATATGCTCTTACAAGTGACTTGGCACATGATCTTCTCTTATAAGTGACTTGGCCCATGTTTTGACATTTGCAAAGCATGATCCAAGACGGTGCCGTTTAGCTCATAGGACACACTTAAGTGTCTCGATCATCTTAGAAGCCTTAGCTTTTATTAAAAACACCAACACTCCCTTTCCGTCTCTCTCACTATAGTTGCATCCATGCTTCTCTAACAGGAAGATTTGTAGAAGTTTTTAAGAGAACATCAAAATCTGAAGCTCAGTTTGATGAAGAAGCTGATGTGGAATTGAAAAAGGTACAAGCTACATTCTCTCAATGGGAAGAAACCTATGAAATGATGGGTATGGTAGAAATCATCTCTCGATTCTTTATTTACATATCATATATAAGAGAAATCCATTCTATGTTTGGAAGAGACAATTTTGAAGTGAATATCTTTGAGTTATTATTCAAGATAAGTTGTTCTTGAGCTCATTCTCCGTCCATTGTGAAGAAGCTTTGGTGATATCTTTGATACTTAGTTTAATATCACTTCTGTGTGATTATTCTTTGTAATATATCTTTATTTATGTGCTAATTGAACATATATTATCATTTGCACATAAACTGATTTGTAAATCCAAAACCCTAATCTGAAAATATTTAGGGGTTTTGATATTAGAGCTTATAATTACATTCAATATCTTATATAAGCTCTTGTATTAGCATTATCCCTTATTATATATATATATATATATCTTTAAGGGATTTGCTAGTTGAACTAAGGTTGATTAACTTTATATTGTATTCGGACTTGATAATTCCTTTAAGAATGAATTATTTGGATTAAGGAGAATGTTTTCTCCTAATTTGGTTTGAGTAAAAGAGATTTCAATCAGTTGGATTGAAGGAGAAGAGGGTGGATGTAGGACTCAAGGATTGAGTGCCAAACCACCATGGTAAATATGGTGTTTCTTCTTTTCCCTCTATTGACTTGAATGTTACTTGCTACTTGTTACTAATTGATTTATCATTTACTTGATACTATCCAACTATTTTACTTGCTAAATAGTTGCGAAATATTTAATGATAATATGCTATCTTATTGTTAAGTAACGTGTCACTTGCTTAGAATTTGCTTGCTTGATGCTTGCCTTATTTATGTGACTTGTATAAGCACTCAGAATATTTTTAGATCAGAAAAAATTATTGCTAAGTCTTGGCTTAAACAATTCAACCCCCTTCTTGTTAAGCCATAAAACCCAACAAGTAATGCTAGTGCATAGTTAAAGTCTTGTAATCAATATTTAGTTAGGAAACAACATAGAGTTGCATTCTAAAGAAGCCTCTCATCTAAAAGGAAATATGTTCTTGTTTTGATTCATAGATTTGTGAGCATGTTGAAGGTAAAAACTCTTGGTAGTGTTATGTATTTTGTTACCTTCATTAATTATCATTTAAGGAAAGTATGCACTTACATATTGAAGACTAAGGATAAGCTGTTAAAGGTTTTCAAATAATTTTATGTTATGGTTGAAAGAGCACATAAAAGGAACTTGAAATATGTCCACGCAAATAATAAAGCTGAATACAAGAGCCATTTAAAGAACATCACAAAACTCAAGGTATTAGGCTTAAGAAGATATTTTTTAAAACTCTAGAACATAACAAGGTTGCAAAACATATGAACATGACCATTGTTGAAATGATAAGGTGAATGGTTTCACATGCTATGCTACCTTAACCATTTTGAGGAAAGGCAATGCATATTGTAGTACATTTTATTAACTTCACTTATTTAGTTCCATTATAAGGTGATTTACTTGAAAGTGTTTGGATCAATTTTTTAAGATCTTAAAAGTATTTGGTTGTAAGGTTTCCATTCATATTGCTAAAGATGAGATGAATAAGCTTAATAGTAGAGCTTGAGATTGTATTTTTTTAGGGCATGCACATGATGAGTTTAAATATAAACTATAGGATGCACCTACAAATAAATTGATCAAAAATAGAGATTTACAAAAATTTAAAGATTAGACTATTTGAGATCTTAAAAGATTGAGAAGCTGACATTTGTTAATAAAGATCTCATAGATATGCCTTCACTTTCCTCTCCTTTAGTAAGTATAAGTGCAAAAGGAACTACATATAGAGTCATTTAAAGATGCAACCAAGAAAAAAGTTCTACAACTACAAGTAATAAAAATCTCAAGGACATGTTGATTATCATGTAGCCAACTCATCAACTTAGACTCCACTAAGAAGATCAAACAAAGAAAATCAAACTTCAATGAGACATCCACCACATGAATATGTGATGCTAACTAATGGGGGAAAACCACAATGCCATGAAAAGGCTAATGAAGATGAGTATAAAAAAAAAGTAGAAGAAAATTATGCAAAAGGGGATGAAGTCTTTATTGGGTGCCTAAGGCAACCTAAGAAAGGGAAAAAGGGTGAATTAGGTTTCTTATGAATTTTATCATTCACCTAGATTCTATACTACTAACCAAGACAAGCTATAGAATGTAAACTAAACTAAGGTTGTTCTTGTAGACTTATAATACAAAGTTTACATGCTTTTACTAAGGTGTATACGATGTATCATAAACTTGAATGCAACATTCAATTTATCAATCTTCAACACATCTAACAAACTAAACACATTGAACAAATTCAAATATGGGATAATGTATTTATCAATTTCAGCATGTGTATAATTAGGTGTGGATAGGAATAATAAACTCAAACATATGTTGTGTATAACAAGTGTAAATTAGTTTGTTCTTATACGAACATGAGTCAGAACTACTTAGGTTAAATATAGGGCAATCAAACGATGTATTAAGCCACACATAATATCAAATAAAGAGAAAAATAGAGAATGCACACACAATTTTAAATAATTGGAAAAAACTTTTCCTATTTAGCTTTTTTTAACTTCCCTACCAAAAATGCCATTAATTTTCTTAAGTGATTGAAAACAACCTTCCAACTTGCCTTTTTTGACTTCATTATCAAAGGGTATGCACCATGCTAAACTATTTTGTATAGTTGAATGCAAAATAGTTTCTAGCAATACATTAAGGTCCTTAATCAAACATATATAGTTAAAGCTTTATGATGACTTAAATTAGAAAACCCTTAAATAGTACAAGTTGTAAGTTCTAGGGGTTTTGTTGAATCCACCACAACTAAATGATTTGAAGGATAATGCACAAATGTGATAAAAAATATATAAGGAAATCTATATAAGAAGTAATGTAAACAAGGAGCATAAATAGATTTTTCATATTCAACTTTTGCTTCACAAAGTAGTCTCTTTATTTCACATTTTTTTCTTTGAGCTCATCTTTTTCTTTTAAATCACAACTCCAACATCTTTCTCTCCTCAAATAGTCAACTGATAGCATCGTAGGTGTAGAATAGTTAGATTCCATTGCAACAACTCCCTTTACATGAGAATATCTTATTAAGGCATGATGGACTAGGCTTTTTCAAGGCCATGCTAGTTGAACTTCTTCACATGCCAAGCTACTTACTCTGCTTATTATTTCTTCAACTTATAGTCACATGGGTTGGGTTGCTTATTCACTTAAGCATATACATGGGCCATAACTTTACTTAAGTATATGATGTGGGAGCAAGTACATCAGCTGAAGCTATTGGCCTAACTATTATGCTAAGCATGTCTATAAATGCAAGTTTGGGCCGTAACATGATCTAAAGGGTCCAATAAGAGTAAGATTGAAGACTATCCTAAGAACTCTTTAGAATTTTTTATTTGATTTAGATCTTTCTAATTAATCTTTAGGGGTTTTTTAAATTGTCATTGAATCCTCAATTCTCTAGTATTTCGTTATTGTTAGAGATTATTTCCTTTTATTTGGGTTTTCCTTAACTGTCTAGAACCTTGACTTATCCAGATTTCTTTAACTGTCTAAAGCCTTGATTTGTTTAGGTCTCTTTAAATGTTTGGAGCCATGATTTGTCTAGCCCTCTTTAAGGTTAGGTTTAGCTCCTTATTTAAAAGGAGATTCATTTCAATTGTAAGTAGAGTTATTTTTTAGAGAAATAGAAAACTTTAAATTGTTTTTTCAACTTATGATTCCTTCATCCAATTTTTGCAAAAGATTAGTGGTAAAGCATCTCTTTGACTAATGGTGCAGCATGTATGTCTTGGAGTCTATCTTGGCAATTATTATTTTCTTTTTCCCCTTTTCATCGAACCCAAACATCAGTATGCATAAGCCTTCTTTTATATAGACCACAAAAAAAGAAGTGTTATTAGTATAGGGTCCATAATAGTATAGCATAAGGCACTATAACAAATATTTTAACATTATTTCCATGGAACCATGAATGTAATATCCCTATAAATGTATGCATTTATCATCATGAGGAATTTTCATAAAGTAAGCAAAAGATAATGGAAATTACACTTTCACTAATAGCTCAACAGTTTTCTAATCATGTCATTTTCAAGCTAATCATATCATCATAAAAAAAAATTAGTTTACACAACCTAATCATCTTTGCATGCAAACTACACTAATGACCTTGTAATACAACCTAAAGGTAAGAAAGCATTCAAGAACAAATGGGTGTAAAAGTTGAAAATAGGAAAGAACAATCCATAACCAAGGTATGAGGTATAGTTAATTGTGAAGGTTATGATTAGAATAAAGGTATTGATTTTGAAAATATTTTTTTGCTTATGAAAAGATAACTTCTATTAAAGTTGCTCTTGGCTTGTGATACGAATCTTATGGTGGGCTTGAGTGAGCTTTGAATAAAAAAGATATGTAAAAATCATTTTTTTTGTGTTTTAGGAGTTTTTTGTGAGAAAAGTGAATGTTTGGGTGGGAGGATAGGAGAAAAACGAAAATAAGAAGAACTAAAACAAAGAAAAGATAGATGCTAATAGCACCAAGACGTAAAGGCAACGCTATCAGTTAAGAGGTGCTCCACCACCAATCCCTAGCAAGAATTGGATAAAGGATGCAAAAGTTGATCACACAACTTAGAGGTTTCTATTCTCTGAAAGACAAGTCTACTTACAATTGAAACAATGCTCCCTTTGAATAGGTAGCTAAACCTAATCCTAGAAGAAACTTGGTAAATTAAGAATCCTTAAAACTTAATTCTATAAGGATCCTGATAAATCAAAAATCCCTAAAATTAATGAAGTCTTAATTAATTTGGATTCCTATAAGTATGGGAATCTTAAACAAATTAGAGATATGACAAGTATGGAACCCAGATAAATTAGGAATTTACACAATTAAGGAAAACCAAACAAAAGGAAATATTCTCAGACAATAAAGAAAACCTAAGAAATTAAGGACTCAACAACTATTTACAAAACCCCTATATTAAAGACTATAAAGATGTTATGGAATATTCTTAGGTTGCTCTTCAACTTTGGCCTTCTTAGACCCACTAGGTTACATTATAGACTCTTAATTGTTTGATGTTGAAACTCATAATATTGGGCCTTAAGTGCATCCACATCAGCTTGGTTGCTAGACTAACCTTAGAGATAGAATAAATTGGTATGAATATTGCATTCATTAATGAAGACTTGGAGGAAAAGATTTATATAAAGTAACCAAAAGGCTCATATAAAAAAGTAAGGAGAATCTTATATGTCAATTGAAGAAGAACTTGTATAGTAAACAAACATCTCAACAATAGAACAAGAAGTTTAATTCATTTATGTTACAACATAGATATGATAGAATTAATGCATATCACTATGTATTTGTAAAACACTTCACAAAAGGTGATTTTGTGATCATACCTTTATATGTAAATGATATGTTAATTGTTGATAAAAACATTAAGAAGATTTCTAAGCTTAAAAAGGATCTAAGCAAGTCCTTCATAATGAAAGATATGGAACTAAGTGGAATAAGTTCTTAATATGGAAATGTGAAAAATTATAGCTATCTCAAGAAAAGTACATAGAGAAAGTGCTATAGAGATTCAAATATGAGCAAGTAAAGATAGTAAGCTTTTCACTTGCAAATCACTTTAAGTTAGGTAAGAAGTAAAGTTCTAAAAGCGAGATTGAGATTGAAGAAACAAAGAAAAGATGTTAGGCATTGGTAATTGCTAGTTTAATGTATGTTGCAACAAGTACTAGAGCAAATACTACTAATGCAATTTGAGTATTCAATTGATTCTTTTAGATCATAGAAAAGGAACTCCTAAGGTATATTTATGCTTTGGTAATGATAACCTATACTAGTTAGATGTATAAATGCAAATATGTCTACTAACCATGATGAGAGGAGATTACAATAAGGTACTTGTTGACTTTTGTAAGGAGATTAGCTTCATGGCAATTAAAATTATAGAGTTGCATTTCCTTATCCATTATAAAAGTAAAGTGCATTGTAATCAGTAAGGGTGGTACATAAGGTTTTTTTTAAACAAATGATTTTCAACCTATAAAGACCTAAGCATTGAATGATTTGAACGATCTTAGGACTGAATTGATTAATACAAGCCTTTTTGACTGGG
Source organism: Casuarina equisetifolia (assembly GCA_028551475.1). Taxonomy (NCBI): domain Eukaryota; kingdom Viridiplantae; phylum Streptophyta; class Magnoliopsida; order Fagales; family Casuarinaceae; genus Casuarina; species Casuarina equisetifolia. The sequence continues at coordinate 14,224,262 of CM052356.1, forward strand.
AAATCATCGACATAACACTCCTATAAAAAAAAAATAGTGTTAATGATGAGGATATTGCACCCTAGTTCACCGTCTCAAGCAAGAAAGCAAGCAACAAGTAAGAATAATGGCCTTAATCCCAAACACCTAAAGCTTATGGAGTTACATAGTTTGGCTTCAGCCATGACCTTCCCCAGTGCAAAACTCTAAAGCCTACAATTAAATAAATACTAACTAAGCCCATAACAAATCCTTTTTACAAAAAGACCTTACCTTTAAGGTAAGCTTTAGAACTAAACTTCCTTATTTGCTGGCACACTTGCATTCTCATCTTTGGTTAAAATCAATGAGATCCTTCTTTAATTCTTGCATTAAACAAAATGCATAGATTCTTCTTACACTTGTGAGGTGGCATATAAGTTTCATTGTAGTTAAAACTTAGGCCCTTTTCCTTCTTCATTATCTCTCAAAGTTAATTTCTTAGCATGATTAGGCATACAAACATATTTCATTCTTGCATGATTGAAAGTTTACAATTCTGTAGGAGAAATGTTTTGACCTTTTCATTGAAATCTAATATATTTTCAAACAATTTTGCAAGTCCAATTGCTTCATCCAGTGACCTCAACTTTCTAGCTTGAATCTTAACCTTTAACTTTTTGTCTAAATCCATCAAAAGCATTCCATTTGCTATCTATTAATTAAATTTTCAACCTTTAACAACGATTTGGAAAATCTAGTTCATATTCTTCTACAAATCATTTGTCTTACTACAAGTAAATCATAGAAAAAATCTTAGTAAGTCATAGGACCATAACAATCCATAAGCACTTTTATTAACAATAGCCAAGTTATTGCTTGAGCTTTAGGTTTCTACTTAAGAAACTTAAATAAAATTTAAGTGTTCTGTTTGAAATGCCAAGATGCCACCAACACCTTCTTTTCTTCTAGTATTCTATGGAAGTGGAAAAAATGTTGAGCTTCACCTATCCATCTTGTGGAGTCTTCTTTGTCAGGAATATTGCTATTTTATTATTATTTTGATGATGACAAAAAGGAATATATATATATATATATATAAATATATATATTTTATGAAAAAGAGCAAATCTTATGCATGGCCTAATAGTTACTATGCACTACCTGACTGTTAATATATATTTTATAAAGCTTATTTGCTATGTGAACTGCTTTACAATTTGCCTCCACACAAAACTTGGAAGACCATAATTAATGTCAAAACTTGTTGCATTGTGGAGAAATCTAAGAGGAGAATAAATCTATGAAGGAAGATTTATGATTTAAGCAATTGGTGAAGATTGATTAAAGATGAACCATGATGTTCTTTGTGACCCCAAAGGGTTTTGCATAACTTAATTGGTGGAAAGATAAATAGGTGACAAATTTAGCTAATTTAGAAGCCCAAATTTCATGTGTGTGTGAAAAGGAAACTAGTCTATTAATCTAAGACTAGCCTATAAAGATTTGATTCAAGAACAAAGAGATTTGAGGAAGATTTATTGTGAAAACTAAAGGCTTGACTCACAATCTAAAAAACAATGCATAAAGACTCGAATGACAAAGAAAAGATAACTTATTGAAATGCTACCCTTTTTAAAATAAGTTTGAGCAAAAACCTTGCTTCGAATACTTTTGCCTTTCTACATTCTAAAAACACAAAAATAGGAAAGATATATTTATTTTTAATAGGAAGAAAATTAGAAAACTTTTCAAGTGTCAAATGACTTTTTTTTGTGTAAAAAAAGGTGTAATTATGTTGCATTATAACATGGGGAGAAAGAGCTCCATGAAATTGGATAAAGTACATAACCATAATATACAAAAATCAACTAAAATATTATGAAGCTTAGGTTCTGTTAAAAATTTCAATGAAGTGCTGCCTTCCTTTCTTTTATTGCAAGATTGATTGTGGTATTACTTGTGTATGTACTAATTCCACTTATACTATTCTTGTGCACATATTTGGCACTGTAAATTCCAAACCTTAGTTATAGTGTGATTTAAGGGTTTCACGATTAAGGTTTTATTTGTGTATTCTTGATTATTGTAAAGCCTTTTAGTGTACTTATTGAGCTAAAATTGTATCTAGGTTAAACTTTTGTTCATCTACCTAGAGTTTGTTTAGATATTCTATGTTTCTATAACTTCCCACATAAATTTGTATCTTGAGAGAATTGTTTAAGCTATACAAGGTTGAAGAAACCTTTGAATTGTAAGTTATGACAAAGTGGAATGTGTTGAGGCACATAATTTGTTATAATCTTTTAGTGAAAGGATTATAAAAGGGCAAGAATATTTTCTCACAGGTGAAGTAAAGTAAACTTCAATTGGTTGGATTGAAGAAAGAAAGGATGGATGGATGTAGTTATTGAAGGTTGAACAGATAACCATGGTGAAATTATGTGTTCTTTGTGTTAATTGTTTTTGCTTTAGTTTCCAACCTAGCCTAAAATTTATGTGAAAACTATAAAATGTTTTTTTTTTAAGATTAACTAACCAAACAACCATTTCAACCTTTGTTTCTTATTTGGCCATGATACCTAATATTCTTTTTCCCAAAATCTTAGAAGTTCCAACCAAATAGAGGGTAGTTTCAACTTGCCTCTAAAAGATCCATTTACCCCATTCTTTACTTTTTGTCGTGAACTTCCTTTTACATTAGTTTCATTTTTTCTTTATCCACTAAATGATCCATATTAATTTTTAAACAACTCTTTTTCATCTTTTCCCACTTAGACATTGTTCGATGAATTGAAATGTGGATTAGTTGTCCTATTTTCTCCTTGTCCTGCATTAAAACCTCTCATCTCAAAGTTCAACCTAAACCTTCATCCATTTTCAATTTCAACCCTTCAGCCTTTTTCTAGTTATGGATTTTGACTTAGATTTTACTTTCTTTCATCCTTTCTAGTCCAAGCACCTTCACCATTTCCTATACCCAATTTTAGCTCTTTTGCATGGGTGTTCATTATAGGAATTATGGTTTTTTACATAGAATCTAGAAGCCTGCCATTAAGTATCCTACCAAGCTTCCATTACTTGATATTGAGCTTTGATTTGTCAAGTTCTATGGATGGAGAAGTTTTCGTAGGAACTTAATATGAAATAAGAGAAATTTATCCTTTATAGTGGTAACTAAAGTACCATATGTTTCAATAAGAATGTTTCATCTCATTTAAGGTCTAAGCAAATGTCAAATACCATTGGATTAGATATGTATTGGAATTTAAGTATTTAGATCTTAAAAAGATTTACATTGATAATAATGGAACAAATATGTTGATAAAGCCACTGATAAGAGACAACTTATACATATATTAGCAGGTTGGTAGAATAAACTCCAATTAGAATGAAAGGCTAAGGAGCAATTTTCTTTTCTTATGATGCATGAATGTTGAACTAATTTTATTCCTAAGAAAGGAAATTGTTAAGTGTTTGGAGTAAAAATTAATAAGCGCAAATATAAACTAACTATCATGTTCATGTTATTGTAGATAGTTATTAGGTTTTCCTAGTAATATTTAGTTAATATTCCTTTTAATGCTAGCCTAAAGAACTAATATAGAAAATACAATGAGTACAAATAGAAACAAAGAGAAAATAAAGATTTTTCTAGATGTATAATAATTACCTATCATTTTAAAACATGTAAATTGTGTATGTTCTTTTCTTTTGGTTCACTTTATGTGTGGGTTTAACATTGTTAGTGTTTCAAAATATTTGTCTACTACTGCTTTTAGCCCAACCATAGAGGAGAGGGAACAAATTTAATATTTGTTAACACCTATTTATGTAATATCACTCTTTTAAAATCAATCCACCATTTATTTCAATAACACTTTTGGGACTGATCTTTTTGCTCTTATGCTTCCTCAAAACATGTCACATTGCTCATAGTGGTTAAATTCTCTAATTTAAAATCTTGCATTCTAAAAGATTTTGGAGAAGATGATCTAATCACTCTAATACATTCATAGGGATGTCAATGTATTAATTGTTTTGAGATATTTCTTCTAAGTCATCAAAGAAAAAGAAAAAAAAAATTTTTTAAATGGACACTGGTAGATTGTATCCCATGACAAATTTTTGAAAAGGAAATGACAATTGGGATCATCTTTATCTACAAATCAAAGGTGGTAAACTATCTTAAAAACTATTTTAGAAATCATTGGAGCTGTTAGGATCAAGATTCTCCAAGAACTAAGAACATCTTAGATTATAGCTCAGCTTCAAGTTACAAGCTTATAAGTCAAGCTTTTACAATATTACCAAGTGAAATCTACAACTACTTTAACACTACTACTATCATTAACTATTGCCAACAACACTACCACTACATTGAAGAATTGCAAAGCTACAAGTAAACTATTGCAGGTAAGCTAGGAACATTACACTATAAAGGAAACTAAGACAATAAGATTAAACTAAAACAATAAGCAAACTTCTTTTGATCAACCCCTTCTAGCCTTCGTTGTTAGCTTTTTTTTTTATTTTTTATCTCTTCTTGTAAGTTACCCTAAGCTAGTTGGGTTAGGCTTCTTTCTTAAGTCTATGGACCAAGTTGATCCTAACAATCCCCATTCCTTCAAAGGATTCTTGTCCTTAAGGATCAAGTTCCTCAATCAAGTTACATAAACAAACCATTGCATTCTAAAGCACAACATCCATTATTAGAAATTCCTTAAATACTTACTATGCATTTAGGGACTTTAGTTAGTTGGTAATTATTGTTAAAATCACTGTATTTCTAGGCATCTCTACCACAATAGCAAGGAAAGAAAATCTTGTCTCCTTCCCACCAAATCCACCACCAATTCATTTAGTTTTATAAACCACTTTCGACATTGGAAGACCAAGAACATAAGAAACATACTTTTAATGCTTCTGAGGGGCTTAGGTGGATGAGATCATATGAACTTTGTTTCCACAATCTATTGTCCAGATTACACTACTTTGACATGAGAAACATACTTCTGGTGCTTCTAAAGGGCTTGGGTGGATGAGATCATATGAATTTCGTTTCCACCTTCTATTGTCTAGATTACATTGCTTTGTCATTCCAAGTACAAATGTTCTTGACCCTTTACTTGAACCTCCCTTTCTATGATCTTGCGACATTAACTAGATTCAAAACAAAGATCCACATTCCCTTTCCTCAAACCTCTCTCAATGTTAGGACTAAAACTATTGGCATTGACGATGTCTTTTTTGTTGGGTTTTATGGCTTACCAAAAATGAGGGGTTGAATTGGTTTTTAGTCTAGAGTAAAATCTTTGTGCCTTTTCTAATTTGCTTTAAATTGTTCTAAGATGTTGTCAAACAAGGTCTCATAAAACAATGATAAATCATAGCACAAGAGATATGACACACAAGTTTACACAGTGGTTTGGCACTCAACCCTTGAGCCCTACATCCGCCCTCTTCCTTTAAAACAACTGGTTGAAGTCCACTTTACTACAAAGTTAAGAGAAAATGTTCCTTTACACTTTCCAACTCCTCCTCAAGGAGTTATACAATCCTTTCTCCAAGGATTACAATATAATGCGTGCCTCAACACACATCAACAAATTAAGGTTTATCAAACCTTTTACAAACTTAGATAACTCCCTTAAGATATGATATGTATATGGGAGATTACTAATTTAAGGGCTTTCTAAAGACAATCAAATAGCTAATCAAGCCCTAACCATGAAACCCCCAAATGATAATAGCGTTAGGGTTTTGGATTTACAAACAAGTATATGTGCACAATAATATTTAGAATCTAATCAGCACATATACAACTAGAAATCTTAAGTAATCTAGCAGAGTAATAAAATGAAAGAACTTCACCAAGATTTCTATTCAGCTCAAGCTTCAAATTGAACTTTTTCTTCTTAAAGTGGATTTTTGTTTCTTAAGATATCAGCAACTTCAACAACAACCCTTTTTTTTTCATTATTGATAGATATTAAAAATTCACCTTTTAATCTCCAAATATAGCCATTCTGTCTTGCTTAGAATTTCTTCCCGTTATGAAGAGATTAAGACTGATTTTTGAGCTGTTGGAAAGGTGGAGTCTTCTGAGTAAGTAGCTTCTCCATTCTGATTAAAATGTGCTTTCAAAATGCATCGTTTAGTTACTTCTTTAAATCGGATCTCGTGAAGCTTATTTGGGTCATGGGTCAGGTTATCAGATCTCATCAAGATTCTTCCTCAATTATTCTTCAATCTTGAAGTAGTCTTTTATGGGTGCTTCACAGATTGATGGAGCATCTTCTTCACTACAAAATTCTCATGATTTCAGCTTCATACCCTTTCTAATCTGCTTCCAATTCTTCTTTTGAATAGTTAGGTCAAGAACACAAAAAGCACCTTTAATCTCTTTAATTTGATCTGCTCTGAGTAATGGCTCTTCGATTTTCCTTCACAGAATTGTTCCTTTCTTCATTAGCTTTCCAATGAACCTTTTTGCAACTTGATCAGAGAAGTTTCCGGCAACCAATTTTATTGGCAAAATGGCGGCATCAAGCTGGGTCGTGTGTTGAGCTATGTTCAGGCACGTGGGTGCATAATTAGGTTCGTAGGTTGCACGCAGGTCACTTAATTAAGTCACAGGTTGAGAGAAGCTTCTGGGCCGCTTAGACGCAAGGAAGCTTCAACAGGTCATGCGTACAAGGCTTGGTCCATGCTTATGCGCATTGCGCTTCATGTGGGTTGGATTGCTTATTGGATTTATCTCACACTAGCCTTGTTCCATTCTTATTAGGTTGTGTTATAAAAGAACTAATCTATTAAACTTAATTAAAGCTAATTCTTTTTGGTCTTTACTTGGAACATTTTCCTACAAGAAAATTCACAAGTTAATTTTCTTGTAAAACAAATAATGACATCAAATATTAAATCATTTATTCTTCCTAATAATACTTTCACAAATGTATTAAATAGTATGATTATTATAATTTATAACACAAATCATGAAAGATAATTAACACTAAAATATCCTTTCATGAAATATTTTCTTTTTCCTTTTCATCATCAAAACAATAGTGAAATAGCAATATTTCTAACACTTTTTAGATAATCTTGCTACTAATTTTCTATTTTCATGCATATCAGGAACAATAATTCTAATAACATGACCCATGCAAGTGAAAAATTCAATGGCAAATAGTTCCTCATCATGGATAACTGCTCCAACATCATTATCACCAAGAACATCTTTGGTTAGAAATATGCTTGCAAAACCAAGTGAAGCCTTGGCTCCTAAGTCATCTATTGAAAGGATACTATCATAAGGTTTTCTACTTAGTACTAATGCCGCATGCAAACTATTAGGTAGTAGGGGAGTATCATATTTATATTTAGCCTTTCCTATAACTTAAAGTCTTAAAGGAAGATGAACCTTAGGAGACCCCACAACAATTCGATGTGATAACTTCTTCTTATTACAGTTGGGTGGTGAAACGATTATATAGCAAATAGATGTGATAATGGCGCCTTCTTAAAGGATTTCTTCCCATCCATTTGATGAGAAACCCATAGGAAAAAATTGAAGAAGAAACTAAGTGTCAAAGATCTTTAAAATTCTCCCATTCCACCCAAAGCATCATCCTTTAAAATGATATCCTTTTGCATAATGTTCAAAGCACCTCGTAAGAACTCATAATTCTAGCACTTCCCCATTAAAATCTCTTTTGTTTTCACAACATAAAGGAAGAATGGAGCAACACCTCCATAAACAATGCTAGCATCTGAAATAACCTCGTTTTCACCCTTTTCCTTAAGATAAAGATGCATTCCATCACTTACAATTGCAATGACATCATGTCGACGGTGCACTTGCTTAAATTCTTTCATGTACTCAAAGGGCCTAGTCCATGGTAAAAAGATTAAGAGTAAGATTTCCCTATTGGCCATATCCACCTTATGGTAACCCAGGATGAATTTTATGGCCAGGATGTTATAATGTTTCCTTTGCAATCACTGATTTAAAACTTCTCATAAGAAAATTTTAGCAGCTCTTTTCTTTGTCATAGCTTTATATGACTTTACTTCATTATCCTTTTTCCTTATCATCTGCTTGGATTCATGCTTTGGTGATTTGCAATCGGTAATACTTTGCTCTTTCTTCCTTGTAACACATCATTTGCATTGCTACTTTTCCTCCTCTCTCTCTCCTTGTAATTTGTTTCTCAAATATCTCTTGGCATTTCTTGCCACAAGAGGATGGATAACTAGAATCAATAGATGTGGCATCATTCCCTTCCATGCATGGTCGGTGGAATTTTTCCTCACACAAACAACACTTAAGTAACTCATATACAACCATGTCATTGTCGTTGTCATGCCTTTCATATGTATTCCCAATGCCAATCCCATACAGTATTTGCATGAACAATATACATAGTACCAGTCACCTGAAGGAAAACTTTTAATATCTAAGTAGCTTTGATGGAATGTCGATGGGTAACCATCATAGTAGATTAAATCACCACCATGTCCATAAATACCGCATGCATCTTCACTTAGGTCTTCACCCTTAACATTTATGAAATGAAACCCCTTACATTGGGATTCCCCTTGTTTATTCCATGAGTTTGGCAAGCATTGTAAGAAAGGGGTTCCAGTTTTAAGAAATATATTACAATATGGTTGAGAAAGACTACTTCCTACATGAGCTTTAAAGTTTGAGATTGGGATAATTTCATTACAACACTCACAATGGATGCCATCTCTCGTAATTCTACCCTTAAGTCTTATCCGTGTCCTTTGATTCATGCAGATCACCTTCCCATTAAGTGGTACCATTCCTAAGTCAATCAACCATGCAAGCACGATATGTTTCTCATTATATGAAGTATAGCCATCAACATTTGAATCAACCCCTTCCTCCACATTGCGAACCAACAAAGCACATCAATTTTTATTTTGTGTTTGTTGCTTATGCCCTATGCATGATATTGGCATTACTTCTCCTGATGTTCCAGTTGAATCAATATGCTTATGAAATGAAGATCTTCCTTTCATTCTCCCTTTCACCAACCTATCCTTGGGACTTACAGAGGAACTAGGTTTTCCTTGTGCCTTTTCTTTTCCCAAACTTCATTCATCTAACCATCTTTGCACTTTTTCCTCTTTTTACTTTTGTCCAACCTTGTTTTATAAATGATCCTTTTTAACAAGTTGAATTCCTCCTTTGTCATTGGATTAAACACAAAACCAACTTTATAAGTCTTAGATTCACCATAACCAACTTCATAATGCTTTTTAAGTACACTGTAAGCCAATGTAATGGACCAGTGAGTCTTTCCATTTAGACTAACATAAATTGCATCCCTACAAAAGTCTTTTAGATTTAGGCCTATACCCAACTGTATGTAAAGCTTGCAATATCCCCCAAAGACTCCACTGTAATTGACCCATTTCACTGAACATCTAGAAGGCACCTTTTTCAATAATCCATTTCCACTCTTTGTACCAAACTCAACCTCAAATTCCCTACTCACCTTAAAATAGGCATTAATCAAAGACATAACCATGTTGGGAAAACATCCCTTCCTTTCCATTTCACCAAAAAATCTCAGCCCCATTTCTAAATTCCCCACCCCACAAAAATCCCTGATCAAAATATCAAAAGTAAACACATTTACTAACACCACAAATGTAATCATTTTGCCATACAACTCCTTTGCAAACTTAATCAGCTATTTTCCTTTAATAACCACATCAAGAAACACATTATACAACAAGATACCTAGCAAAACACTGAGAACTTTAGCTAGGTTGACAATGTTCAAAGCCTTACCCATCAATTTCAATTAGGAATTAGGCCTAACCATCAGTGCAAGGACCTGCTGAGCTTAGGTTGCTGGAATGATGGGAGTCTTTGAGGCAATGAAGGACCAAGTTGTTGTTGTCATCCACAACACCAATGGCCATATCTTGGGGGGTCTTGTAGAGCTTAAAGTAGGCATAGACATGGGTTATGACCCAACTGAGGAACTTTAGGGTCAAAGGTTGGTGGAACTAAGACTTGAGGAGCAAATAAAAGGTAGTTTTAGGTGTAAAGTAGAAGGAGAGAGAGTCAAATTGGGAGTTGATCACTTTAAGTAGCTTTTCAGGTAGTCAAACAATGTCGGGCGGTAGATCGTCTCAGAATAGAGTTGTGGGGGCATGGTGGATGACCACTACCAAGGCTGGGATTCCTCTTTCTATGGTGGGTGCCTATTTCCCATCACTGGTTGGAAATTTCACAGCCATACAGATTTGGCCATGTTCTTCCATTGACACCTCTTCCCTGGTTGATTGGTTGTCAGTATGCTTAAGTCGTGGATGAAAGGATGCTTCTTCTCCACCACTAGTTGGATGCCAATCAAACTTGGGTCGTAGATAAAAAGACACTCTTCCTCCGCTTTTGGTTAAACATTGGTTGGTTTAACCCTAATGAACTCCTCCTTAATAGAAAAGTGGTTAACAAAGGGTTGTGACTCTTCTAGACGTTGGTTAGGATGGTGATGGCTGTGCCCAAATTTTGGTTTGGAAACTAGTTAGGTTAAAAAACAGGAGCCCCATGGTTCAATGGTTTGTTAGGGTTGGTGCCAAGAATGAGCTACTGCCCCATTATGAACACTTGTGCAAGTCGATCCTCCTAGTATGGCAAATGGAACACTAGTTCAAGGTAGTCCTCCTAGCATTAAAAGCGGAGGGCATGGTCAACCATGGTTTGTGCTCTGATTCAAATTAAGTGTGAGTTCACCAGATCGATGGCTTTGATACCATTGTTAGGATCAAGATTCTCCAAGAACTAAGAACACCTTAGATTACAACCTATCTTTAAGTTACAAGTTCATAAGTCAAGCTTCAAACAACACTACTAATGGAAATCTACATCTACATTAACATAAGTGTTCATTGGACATCAATTATACTTAGGTTGTAGATGGGAGGACACTCCATCTCCACCTTCGGTTGGACATTGGTTGGTTCAACCTTAATGGACTCCTCCTTAACAGAGGAGTGGTCAACAAAGGGTTGTGACTATGTCTGGACGTTGGTTGAGCTAGTGATGGTTGTGCCTAGATTCTAGTTTGGAAATTGGCTGGGTTCATAAATGGGAGCCCATGGTTCGATGGTCGATCAGGGTTAGTGCCAGGAATGAGCTACTACAACATTATGAACACTCGTGCAAGGTGGTCCTCCTAGCACATCAAATGGAACACTAGTTCAAAGCGGTCTCCTAGCGCTATAAGTAGAGGGCATGGTTAGCCATGGTTTGTGCACTAGTTCAAACTAAGTGTGAGTTCCCTAGATTGGTGGCCTTGAAACCATTGCTAGGATCAGGATTCTCCAAGAAATAAGAACACCTTAGATTACAACCTAGCTTCAAGTTACAAGTTCACAAGTCAAGCTTCTACAACACTTCCAATGGAAATCTACAACTACATTAAATACTACCAGCAACACTACCACTATGTTACAAAATTACAAAGCAACAAGTAAACTATTGCATGTAAGCTAGGAACATTATACTACAAAGGGAACTAAGACAATAGGATTGAACTAAAACAGTACGCAGCATTTTCTGATCAGCCCCTCTGCCTTTGTTCCGGGCTTCCTTTATCTCTTCTTGCGAGTTGCCCTAAGCCAGCTGGGTTGGGCTTCTTTCTTAAGTCTGTGGGCTGGGCTGATCCTAACAGGGGCTTTCTTGGATTGACTGCACACCACAAAACACAACAGAAGACGACGGTCAGGGGCGATGGTCATTCCTGAGGGTGCAATGCAGCGCTGAGAGGGGGAAAGGGAAAATTAGTGGTGGGCCGAGTGAAAAAAAGGGGCTATGCTGAAATCGGCCCTCACGCTGAAAATGATCAAAACCGAGCGATGTTGGATCCGATTTCTAAATGCCGCTCCCGATGAAGGTCATTTTTGGTTATAACCTCCGGAAGGCAAATAGGGGCGGGAGGAAAATGAAAAATTAACAAAACAGCCTGAAGGGAGTTGCAATCCGTAGTCAGAGACTCGCCGCCCACATGGCCTCCCACGGTGGAGGCTCCAAGAGCTTGACAGCCACCATAACCTTGGTTCTCGCCGCTGCTCTCTCCGCCTCTACAACCCTCTCTCGTATTCTCTCTCTCTCTCTCTCTCTCTCTCTCTCTCGCGTACTCGCTCAAGCCTTTCACGGAGCTTGCTTAGCTGTTATGTATCTGTTCCTCAGTCTATTTCTGGAGGAGAAAATATAAAGCTTTGGAATCGAAGGTACAAGAGCTCGAGAGATCCCTCGATTCTTCAACGGAGAAGCGTGCTGCCGAGAGGCAAGGTCGTATTCGGGCCCAGCAGGTACTTTACACGTGACACTTCTTCTTTACATATCACGTTTCTTTTTTCTTTTTTTTTTTTCCAATAATATTTCCCGCGCATTTTCCGTTTCTTTTTCTTCAGCGTGGTCCCCGAAAAATGCAAGAAAATGAAAGCCATATTTTTGGTTGATTCGTACACTTGCGGATTTCCATCTTTTTTCTTTTTTCTTTCTTTAACTCTGTGTTTCATATTTTTTGACTCGAAAGCGGGGAAAAAAATGCTATTCATAGACATGTGTGTCTTATCTACGATGTACTAAAACCATTTCTTGGGACTAATTATCTACACAAAGTTAAAGCTAGATGCCCCTGTTTCATCCTTTCTCTGGGAGCATTGACAGATGCTATCAGTTGGAGATTCTTTTTTCATTTATTTCAGGTCTACGCCAAAGTCATACATAAATGAGATCTTGTTAGCTGTCTTTTAGAAGATTTTGTTGCCTTCAACCTTGCAGGATGAGAACCCTGTAGTTACAAATTCTGCTGTTGCAACTCTTTGATTTCGTTTTCTGTTAATCGTTTTCATCTTTATTTTTGTGTTGTTGGTCACCCTTCCACCTCTACCTGCTTAGTATTTGGGCTCTCAAATCTGATAGTAATAAGCAACTTTTGGCCTTGCTCATGTGTTTTTCTGATTTCTTTTTTTACAGGCTTTAAGGAAAGCACTAGTGCATCCTCATTCTGAAAATTTGATGTATTCTTATCGCATGGCTCCTATTGGTACTATTCAATCTTGCTTCTCTACAAGGTTTGCAATCATCATGCATAAACAAGCGTTTTATCTTTTTCCTGTAGTTTTTCTTTTTGTCCTGCACTATATTTTGTGGTGTTTGAATTTGTGTCTTAAATTTAACTTTAACTATTAAGAGCATGTATGATCATTTCGAAGGAAAATAATAATCTTTCTCTCCCATAAAGGTTTAAAAGAGCAGACATGGTACCATTATTCTGAGGAAACAAGAATTTGACACTATGTTCTTTTCCTCCTTTGACTGCCAGAGAACTCTTGTCGTGAGAGATTGGAACATTGATGGAATTGTTTGGTACAGTTTGAACCAATTTAGATTGCTTTTTGACCTCTGTAAGAGTCCAGGATGGGTTACTAGACATGCCACCTGCTTTATCCTGGATGAGTCGTAACATCTGAAAGATGACATCTATATAGCATAAAAAGGATGTAGTACATGAATTTCATGACATTGTAACCGCCCAATAAACTTTATCAGATTGTATATAGGATGCCATCATCTGCAAATTTTTATTTCTGCCAATTGCTGAGGATCTTCACTCTGTTTCCTGGAATTCAGCATCACTCATGTTGATGGTATTATGGAGCTATGTCTTCACTTTGCTTCCGGTGGGCCTAAGATGCATATGCATATGCTATAGTTCTTCAATGGGAGTCCTTGCATTTACCCATTTTGCATATTTCTTGTTGTCTTTGTGTTTGGTTAAAGCTTAATGAAAATGACCATGTTACTATGTATGTCTCAATTCTTCGTTAACATCCAAGAAATGAACCGTCAGTTTTTGTTCTTGCAGGAATGGGACACCCAGGCAACCTCTGCTTGTACCTCTTGCTAGGGCATGTTTGGTATTTGATCCTAGGAGGGTTCCTCCTGCCTCCCTCGAGGGTCTAGGAGAATATTCTCATTGTTGGATTATATATGTCTTTCACCTAAATACTGATCTTGATAAGTTATGGAAGGATCCATCTAAATCACGTTTCAAGGCCAAGGTATTACTATTTTACGATTTTGGTACTACAATTGATGCCAATAATAGTTTCCTTTATATCTTTAAATCCTTTAAAAGGTTGATTGGATGGATAGGTGAGAGTACCAAGATTGAAAGGTGGAAGGATGGGAGTGTTTGCTACACGATCTCCACATCGGCCATGCCCTATTGGGCTCACAGTTGCAAAGGTAAGGACAAATATGCATGGTTTTTTTCAAAGTCATACGAGTTAAACTTATTATAGGAGAGAATCAAACTCCGTAAAAGTAAGGGAGATATGGAACCCCAAACTTTAGCTTTTCACGTTTTCAAGAAGCACAGGTCAAGTAAACAACACTCTAATGGCTGGGTTAGAGATGAACTAAACTGCTTATACATAGTTGGAGATCAGCTTGTGTAAACTTGATTCAAATTCAATCTGTAGAATAGGTGAACAAAATTTGAACGGAGATTTAGTCTCACTTATTTAAGTCTAATATGTATAAGTGTTGCTTAAATTATACAAACTTAGAAAACTTGTACTTTAATCTTTTCAATTTTGTGCTTTTTTAAAAAAATAAAAAATAAAAAACTATGCAGATCCTAAGTATTTTAAAAGTAAAAAAGTAATTATTTTATCAATGCGATAGATGCAGTTTGGATTCTCACAATTTCAAGTTTTGATGTAAATATGTATATATATGTCTATGTATGTGTATGTGATGAATATATACATAAACTGTAAAACTTACATATAGGCTCAAAATTTGATGTATTTAAGATTTTTAATAATGTTACAGTGTATGGATTATTAAACAATTAAAAGGCTGTTGTAGTTCATTTTTATGGGTTTACACATAAAAATTATTTAGCTAATTAATTTAAATTATAAAAATTTAACAAAATTGATTATTTGATAAGTATATTACAAGAAATATGAAACTATATGAAACATTTGTGGAATGAATAAGCAATTTAATTGCCCTAGCCGACAAGCAAATTTGAGTATGCTTAGAAAATAAATGAAAATTTTGAAAAGATTTTCTAGTTTGATGATAAATTTGAATTTGACTTTGTTCAAAATTAGATTAGACAAACTATCTTGAACAATCAACCCTCAACAATTATCTTAATTGCAATTTTACTCATAGTAATTTGAAGTATGAATTTTCAATATTTTAGTATACGTGGGGTTGCTGGTTGGAGAAAAAATAGCTTGATCTATCAAATATGTTGCCAATCAAGTTTGATCTCTGATTTTAGTGTGTGCAAGTGGATGAGCATGCATGTAAGAAGTTTTGAGCTTGATGTAAAGGGCTAGGTTATCTGCTAGTTTATATGGTTGTCCATAAATGAAATAGTTCTATGTATCGCTCCTTTCTATCTTTTTTAGGAATATAGTTTGTGGTTCTTTTAACAGTATGGAGCATGTTAAGTTGTTCTTGTTTACTTATCACTTTGTCAAACAACATTAAATGATCACTGGTAACAAAGATTTCATATAAGATCTTATTACAAATAGGTTGCATTGAATATTCATGTTTGGTTCATTAACTTTTATCTTAAATATGAGTCAAGTTTGAACTTATCTTTGAGTTAGATAATTTGTTCAACTTCAGTTCATTAACTCTTTACTAAACTCAATTTTGTTCAAGGGGTACTTAGTTGGCCTTTTCATATCTTATGTTAAGTAATGTAGTTATAGTTACTTAATTGTGGTTAAGATTTATCATTTAGTTAATTGTGAACATTAATTTTTATTTATATTGTTATAATATTTAATGTAATGAATCCTATTTTATTATAGATTGTGCGTAATTGTTTATAATGACACAAACACACATATACAGACATCTAATATAGTTTGTAAAATACATCTCTGTGTGTGTGTGTATATGTGTTTGTTTTAAAATCTATAACCACAAGGATTTAGACAATGTTTATCACATTAGGAAGAGAATTTCCTTTTATCTCTTTAAATATCTTAGATGTTCCCATTCCCATGATAAAAAATGTACTTAAGAAGTTACTAAACCTGAGTTTAGTTTATAATTTCTGTCCAGATTACTTATGAAGCTACTAGTTGCGACTCTTGTGGGTAGGTGGCTGAAGGTCCTAACCATGTTCCTCTATGATTTTAATCATGTCATTATCACCCCCTAAATACAGACACTATAAGTGTCTGTAGTTATCTGTAGCAATATCCAGTTAAATTGGATGTTTGTTGAGTCTTTTTACAATTTTGAAATGGGAAATTTGCTCCTTCAAGTAAATGACAAATATGCTTCTTAAAAGGTAGTGGTGGTTAAATTTAATAAAGTCAGTTTGTGTACTCCAGGTGGAGGCTGTGCATGAGAATACGGTTCTTCTTTCTGGTGTGGATCTGGTTGATGCAACAGTAAGTTTTCATTGCTTTCATATACTAGCCACCCTCATTTTTACTCTGTAGGACTCCCTGTCTCTGTCTTTGTCTTTATCATATTTTGATGTAACTTTGTAGTATATGCATCTAAGTGGGATCTTGATGATTTAAATCATAAAGTCAAACTAATTGTGAACTCTTACCCACAGCCTGTGCTTGACATCAAACCATATCTACCCTACTGTGATGCAGTTGAAGGAGCAAAAGTGCCAAAGTGGGTTACGGTACTTCTCTATCTTTCTTTAACAAAATATAATTTGACATAGATGAAACTGAGAATTTTTGCTTGAGCTATGCTCTAGATTAAGGGAAAGCTATGCTCATTCATATGTACGAGCTATATTAGTATACACTCAAATCCTGACCACTGCTATTACTTGTGCTTCATGGCCCAATGCTAATTTGCTCTTAATCTAGTGTACCGTCCTTTAAATCTACTGTACACAGAAACGCATCAGATTGAAATGTCGATAGTTGTTTTATCTATAGTACAGGTCCCTGCCACATGTTTACTGTATCCAAATTGTAGTTGAGAGTCTAATTTAGAATTTTGAGCTTATTAGCTGTTAACTCTAGTGGGAAGGAAAAAATAACATTTGTTTTCCACTGCTGTTAAGAGTATTATTCTTGTTGTGATTGTTGGTATTACAATTCCTATTACTAAAACTATTATTATTAGTATATTTGTACAACTAATTGCAGATTCAGATTACAAACGAATACAAGTTCTGAAAATATGAAAAAGTATGGCCTTCAGTGCCAATCTAAAAATATATATCAAGAAGAAAAATATGTTTGTGGTTACTGCTTGCTTATCTAGGCCCAAAGCCTTTGTATGTTTTTATCAATACGCTTTCTCAATTATCTAATAGTTGTCAGTATTATAATGTCATTGCAACTTATACATCTTCAGTTGTTTATCTTTGGTTAGTGAATTTTTGTGCTGCTAATGTATTATTTACCCTGGTATGATGGCTTTATAATGTAAATGGCATCATTCTGATAAAGACTGAATACCACCCACACCCCCACTCCCACCACCATCCTCTTTGTCTCCCAGGCACCATCTGCCCCTTTTTCCATTTTTCAGAAATGCATATCAGTAATTTCTTCTCACCATTGAATTCTGTTTCTGTATGCATAGGAGGACAATTTGTTGGCAGTAGCTTCTGTTAGTTTTTCTGAGGGTTTCCCTTCTGCTCTTGCTGATTGCTGGGCTAAAATGGTAAGTGGATCAATTACTGGAAATATTAGGCACATGTATCTGATTTTATTTTATGTACCTTTTTTTTATTTTTTGTTGCATGATCTGATGCCATATGCAGTGATTATTACTTTTACCAGCACAAGGATGCACACACTTTGTTCACTTCATGACCTACTGTCACAAGAAATTATGTGAGTAAAGATTTGATTTTATCGCAGCATGTTTGGCCTTGATCTTGTTATGCAAAACTTGAGCTTATTGAAATTATTTTGAAAGCCAAGGAAGAGAATGTTGCAGAAGAGTCCAATGCAAAAATTAAAAATGAAAAAAAAAAAGAAGCAAATTTTGGATTGAAGTTGAGGTAGGAGTACTTTGATCAAAACCATTTTGCTGATAGCGGCTGCCCAAATTTTGTCAGCTACCTCATTTTCGTTAGCCTCGTCTCAGCAGCCAGATTTGGACAATGAAGGATGTTTTGGCCATGATTTGACTAGCAAGTAGTCCTTGACGAAATATATAGTTGGTTGCTATAATGTGTTGGCCTTGATGAAATATATAGTTGGTTGCTATAATGTGTTGGCCTTGACGAAATATATAGTTGGTTGCTATAATGTGTTGGCCCTTGTGTCCTTTTAAGTAAGAAAGTTGTCATTATAATCGTTTACCTCAATTACATATGGTACTGATTCTGGGTTTATACTTATACTCTCCACGGATTGTTTTATGCTTTAAGGTGGGATTCTTTAACATGTTGCAAAGCGTACTTATTTGTTCTTAGACTCTTGTTTCCAGACCCAATTTTTTTCGGTTTCACCAGTCATTGGACCCATTTGTTTTGTTTCAATCACAGTTGGGCCTGGATATAGGAGGGATTAGTGAGAGATCTAATATTCCGTGGATATAATCTTGATGGGAGTTTCTACATATTCTAGTTGGCCTTTCCTTCGGTAGCTCAAACTTTTTGGTCGAAAGCTTTAATAGAAAACCTCTTCAAGAAATTGCATGCATTGTGCTGTACTTGCGTTTTATTCATTTCCTCTTTGTAGCCTATGTTTCCTACTTACTCTGACAAGAGGCCAGACGGGGCCCAAATAATTTCTTAAAAGTACATGATTGTGGTTTTGATATTATGTTAGTGTCAAGTGAAAAGGAAAGCCATTTACTCTAGTATGAGATCATCTTAGCTCAGTTGGGACCTTATGTCTTGTAGATTACATCCCTCCACTTATTGCGGGCAAAACTCACGTTACATTATTGTCACTCCTTTAGACCTGCAATAAGATTTACATCTATTAAAGGAATTGTGCTTTCGTGGGCCCCTTATTTGTACAACGTTTAATAGTTGTTCTTTCGAACTCCTTTTTGTTACTTTTAGTCAGTTGAAAACGATGTGATACATCTTTCGTGTTGTTTAGGAAAAAGCCAAATCTTCTTTTTGGCCTAGTGGTCCGGGGCAAGCACTGTGCGCCCTAGTAAAAGTGAAGCCAAGTAACTTAGAACTCCTTGATTATTAACTAAGTAATTTAGGATTTAGAAGTCATTGACTAAGTACTCAGTCAGCCTAGCAGTTGTGCTTGCTTGACTTTTGACCTATTTTTGATGTGGCATGAACCAAACTTATCCCATATTGCTAGCTTTGGGAATATTCTCTCTACCTTCTCTCCTCGAGTCTACTGTCTAAACACTGCTGATCTATTTAATTGATTCATGTCAGCACATTTTAACTCCAGTCGGTTCCTTTTCTTCAGGGTAAGAAGTCACTCTATGCATCAGCAGATGAGTTCCAGAGCTTAATAAAGCAGGTGCTTTCATGGGATATTCGGTCAGTGTCTCAGAGAAATCGACCTCGTGATTCTTCTGTTGAAACAAGAAATGGCGAACTGTTGGGTGAAGGTTCTGATTCAGACAATTGCAACGATGAAGAAGCGTCAATCCACAGAAGTGATCGGGCAGCTTGTTCTAATGGAGGTGTTATTTATCACCTAAATTTGGAAGGAATGGATGTCTCCTATAGAATTGACCATGAAAACGTGGTTGTTGAGAGAGTGGCAGTTTCATCTACCGCCATAAACAGCCGTTGAAAAATGCCGCAATTACTCAACTTGGTGACCTGATATATATTTGACGCCTAACGTTGATCTTTCCACGTTTGGACTCTTTCACGTTGATTTCCAATAGAATTGTTCCTTCGCAAAGTTTTCTGCGGAGATACATCCCCCATTCTTGGAAGCGCCTTGTAGTTCCGGCTCATTTGGCTTGCGCTCATGGCACGCCCAAGTACGTACCGTCCAGTGTAAGTTACGGATTTTGTCGCATCGCCGGCAAGAAGTATAGTCCTGTGGGCGGCCCGGATTCCTCGATCGGTCCGAAAAGGAAATGAACCGGCGCCAGCCGCTTCTTTTGAACGTATAGACGCAGAAGTCATATTGGTGGGCCCAGCATTAACATTCACCCGCGACCGGTTTCGGTTCCTAGCCCCACAGTTGACAGCGATTCTCCACCCGCGACGCGCTTGGCATTGGATACCCTCATTTTCATAGCTGTCCCTCTTTCTGGCGAAATTTACGAAACTACCGCGTGCCCTCAACGGAAGGCGTATAATACAAGCTGTTGCATAAATATATATATATATATATAATTTTTTTTTCCATAATATTTTTCTCTCAAGAAATTAGCGTTTTGTTATATCAATTTATATTTCAGTGTAAGATTTTTTTTGTAAGTTCCAGGCATTCATTCATATTTGCCTATCCAAAGAGTTAAACTTGAAGAAAATTATAAATTTGTCCATAAATATCAGGAACCTAATTCTAATGAAATTAATTTGGAGTTCAGATAAGTAATTAGCCTGATCTAAAAATTTTTATTATTACTTTTGAGTAGTGGATGATCGTAAGTTTCAATACACATGGACGTACATACACTGTGGAATTTAAAATAAACTAGAAAAGATACATTGTAAATAGTACAGTTTGTAATTAAAAAATAAAATCAGGGGACGAACTTTTGAATATTGTATATTTAAAACCAAATTTATGTTATCAATATGGTTTGATACATGATCGAGTAACTAGATTAGTAATCGTAAAGGTTATAAAATACTAGAAACTGATTATAATTATCCTATAAAAAGAAAAGCCAAATGTAGTGGTTTCTGGACAGGCTTGAGTTCATTTGTACAATAAAACAAAAAAGATCAAAGATAAGAAATTCAGAATTTGAGTTTTTAAGAGGCGTGGGTGGGGAACTGAATATGAACAGATCGGAGAGCACGTGCAGTGGGATCCATTGCTGGGCTGTCGATCGACCCCCCTTTACCATATTAAAACCGGGTTCGTTTACGTCTGCTGGATCCGTTCCCCACATGGATGGTTCACGCAAAGGCGGTGCTCATTACATTGGCCCCTCCTTCTTTTGTAGGAGACCGAATGAGAGGTCACGATTCCTCGATCAAAGGAAAGCAACCACTCACAGGTCCGCTTTGATGGACCGCCGTAATGGATAGGGAACCCGTTGTTGATGTCGGGGGGCAAAGCATAAATAAAGGTCATGAAAGCATAATCCAGCAGCAACAAACTGTCACAAAGAATCTGAACCAACTTTTTTCAACTGATAAATATTCGACTTGTTAAAATAAATGCGAATATCATCCATCTGAGTTATTTAATCAGACTTCTAATCCCTGTACGTGAATTTCACCACCCAAAATAAAATAAAATAAAATAAAATAAATGACGGTATAATGCTTATTCCCGCGGGGAGGTGGTCTCTTAGTAAATAACTGAATCTTGAAGGGCAAAGTCTCTGTGAGCAGCTGTTTACCAGACTTTTCAAAAACTGTTCTGTTACTAACCCTCTCCGCCCAACCTTCCGCGGCCTGGCCTGCCATGTTATGCTTGTATTTTATATATTCGCAGGCCAGCCCCACCACTATCACTTTCTCTCTCTCTCTTTTTTATCACGAAGCAGTTCCACATCGAAGCGTAATTTAGAATTTCCATTTTCGCTTCACACGAGCACACAGAAAGGTTTCTTTTGGGCAGTGTTTTTGCAGAGTATTGGAAAGACGGAAATGGGGTCTCAGGGCCCGGATGGAACGAGGCGGATTGCGGCAAGGACTTCGCTTGTCGATTCGTTTGCGGGTTGCGGGCTGTCTGGTATGAGGATTGACAAAACGGAGCTTCAGAGGCGGTTGCTTATGCCGCAGTACCTCCGGTTCGCCATGCGCAATTCCATCCGGCTGAAGGACCCCGGCGCTGGAGAGGCCCGGCTCAATGAACGCGGCGAAGAGTACGTGGAGTCTCCTGAGGTGCCGATGGTCGTCTTCATCAATCCACGCAGCGGTGGCCGCCACGGCCCCATGCTCAAGGAGAGGCTCCAGCAATTAATTGCTGAAGAACAGGTTCCAATTTCGTCTTCTACTTTCCTCTTGTCGAAGATATTGAACCTGCACTTGCTTTATCGATACATTCAATGTCTATATGCGTGGTTTGGGGTTTTAGCTGCCTGAAATGATTGTTTTTTCTTTTTTCGCGGTTTAGTTGGATTGTTTTCTTATAAATTGTCTTATGTAGTGGGGCTCTTGATGACTGTGAAGCATGCCAAGAAGCGCGGTGCCTGAGTGGCGGTACCCCGTCATCTATGAATTTGACTAGTTTTGTGGGCTTAGTGTTCGCAATTAAGGTTTTCTTGGTTTGGTAAAGAAAAAAGACGCGTGAATCCCATATTTCAACTTCTGGGATAGAAATTCCACTGTTTCTCACAATGTCGCCCTTTCAATTTACTTTATTTTATTTGTTTTTTTTTTTGGGGTTTCAGAGTTGGATTGTAACAGACTTAGGTACCCTAGAGAGATTTAATGTTCTAAACTTCGTGAGAAGATTTGAATAAGTTTGAAAAGAGAAAGAATAAAAAGTGGGTTCAGCTTAAGCCAAAGTTGGAACTTCGGCTGGGATGGTGTGAATAGCTTTTATATGACATAAGGGTGAAGGACTGACATATAGAAGCTTGATTGACCTTGGAATGTGATTAATAAGTTTAGAGGTTTGTAGTTTCTTCAAACATGTAGGTAATATTGAAGCATGGAACTTCTACAAGGACTGACTGCTGTGGTCGGTCACTTCTATGGTTGATAACTTGGCCTTTCGAACTCTTCAGTATGAAGTGACTTCTTGGCGGCTTGGTCTTGAGAACTTACATATTCATATGCATTTGGCAATGTGAAAGATGCTAACAGGTTGTAGAAACTAGTGTCTGCTCCATGCCTAAAAATTTTGCTTTCTAAGATTGGATCTATTCCAGGATGTCAGCCCTTTATGATATCTACTGCTGGACTGTAAGGGCTGAGTATTTTGTCTTAAAAACATTCTACCGGAATGAGTAGGCCTCTACTCGATGATAGCTGTTCCATCAGTCAAGTCCATGACTTGCTCTACAATGAAATCATAAAAGGAGCTGTGTGCTCTTCTATGAATTCCTTTTCTGCATTTTCCTGTGAAGTCAGCAGTTTTACCACATGCTTAGTTTGTTCTCTCTTTTCTTCTCCTTTTTATTTTTATTTTTAAAAATTTATGGCTATCTTAAGAGGATTGGGAATCAAGCTTGTGAAAATTTGAATGTCCTATTGGGAATGGAGTTGGAAACTTTTTCTTACAACTACACTCACAAGGCTTTATCGGTTTAGTGGATCCAAACAATTCAGGATTTTCTTCTCAAGGGTAGGAATTCTTACTTTTACCAACTACTTGCTATGTCAATGCCTACGATAATCTCTGTTTCTGTACATATCTGTGCACTTGAAATTAGTTACAATAATTTGCAGCTGTAGTTTATGATTCTGCAACTTAAATTTATGTTGGAAGATTATTTGCTTTATGATTACTTTTTATTTTATTTTATTTTATTTTATTTTTTTAAAGGGGCGTGGGGCCTTTGGGGTTTGGGGAAACCTTTTAGTACGTCTTCATAATATAGTTCTGTTTTCTGTTGTTTGGAAATTTGGTCTTTTGAACTGGAAATACTTTGTAGCACAGGTTTTTGACCTAGAAGATGTGAAGCCTAATGAATTTGTCCAATATGGATTGAGATGCCTCGAGTTGCTGGCTGATCGTGGTGACACTTGTGCCAAAGAGACTCGTGAAAAGATGAGGGTTATGGTATTTCCCTGAGCACATTAACATGAATCACATTTTCGCATATTTGTCTGCTGTATATTCTGCAGCTTCATTTCCTCTACCTACCTATAAGAAAATGATAAAAGCAGCATTTAGTAAATGCTCCAAACGTGGTCATATCAAAATATAAGATATAGAGGTTCTTGAGCAGGTTGCTGGTGGTGATGGTACAGTGGGTTGGGTCCTAGGAAGTCTAGGAGAACTTAAGAAACAGGGTAGGGAGCCATTTCCACCTGTAGGTGTCATTCCCCTTGGTACTGGTAATGATCTATCAAGAAGTTTTGGCTGGGTAAGCTTCCTTTGCTCCAAATATTTCTTTCTTTCTTTCTTTCTTTCTTTCCTTTTTTCTTTTTTTCTTTTCTTTTTGAGTTTGTCAAATGACCTTTTGAACCCTGTGGTTTCATCAGGGTGGTTCATTTCCTTTTGTATGGAAATCTGCTGTGAAAAGATCCCTCCACAAGGCTAGTACAGGTCCAATCTGCCGTTTGGACAGGTGAGCGTCTGCTTATTTTGTAACGGCTGATATGCTCAGAATTTTTGGGTAGAGAAGCTGACTACTTTTTCTAATCATTGCTAGTCATTGATTATGCCTTGGGGTTGTCTGTTGTTGAACTTATAAAAGTTAGATTACATTTCTTTAGGGGAGTCTTTTGTATACTTCCTGCATATATGAGGTTTCTCTCCTTCAAACATAATTTTGTGTTAATTAAGAAAAATATAGTTTGAGAAGTTTATTAAGTATGATTATTGGGGCTCAAGGATGAAGACTTGTGGCTTGGCTTTGTAGTTCACAATCCTTAATGTTTCCGCACTATTTTCTGATGAATTCACTGATGGTGCTGCAAGGCTCTCCCACTTAAGAAGAACGGGAAGTGCCATAAAAATTTATTTAAAATGTTAATAAAATCTATCTGAGTACTGAGTTTCATCCCTTTGATTTATATAAAAAATATATGTTTTAAGGGTTAGACAATCAACAGGTTTCAGCTGAAGTTTCCACTATTTTATGTGTAATGTAGATTTACTATTTGGTTGTAAGTTTATTTCACAATAAGTATATGGAAGAAGCAAACACTTTGTCTCTAATTTTTGTTGTTCATAAAATTAGGTGGTGGATTCTGGATTTGTTTTATCGAGCAATGAAGCATCCTTCTTCATATGCCTTCTACAAGTTACTACATGAAATATAATTTTTGATTTTCTAGTTTATAAATGATTCTATTTATCTGAAAATTGATGAAAATAACTCATATGTTTGTACAAATTCTTCTGTTGTTTTTATGTTTTAATTAGTTCTGTTGCTTGTTCCTACATGAATACTATTGTTTTTTGGCCTGTTATGGTTGTCTACTTTAGCTAGAGTCCCTTTATTATGGTTGCTTTGTTTTTGGTAAAGCTACAATTTTGTGATGACTCCTTTGTTTTACCGGCAGCTATCAAAAGTTTGTTTTTGATGGTGCAGTTGGCAAGTTCTGCTGTCAATGCCAATTGGCCAAGTTGTTGATCCGCCTCACTCTCTGAAGCTTACGGAAGAGTGCACTCTTGATGAGGTTTCTGTTCTAGTTTATCTAGTTATACTATGTCATTTGATAAAATATCACTTTCCTTTGCAATTGACTTGGCAATTAGATTGAGCTCTTTATTTATTGTGGGTTTTTTTCTTTTTCTTTTTTCTTTTTTAGATTCTTTTGGGTGCGAATATTGATTAGTGTTTCCTTTACCACTACTAGTTCATTGTTATTTTTGGAAATGAACGTGTATGCATTCTTAACATCTCTTTGGCAATAAAGTAATGGGTCATAATGGAAGGGAATAATCACTATAGCTGCAGTTGAATTCTAAACAAATAGGCTTGGTTTGGAATACTGGTTAGAATAGTTTAACTACTTGAAGTAATATGTCTCAAATGCATTGTTAGTGCTGATTCAGACTTTTTGCTTTTATTTTATCTTGTTCCCTAAATATTTGTTTTCTAAGGGTGAAAACTTTCTTGTGACTGTAGGGTCTGGAGGTTGAGAGGCAGTTACCGGAGAAAGATACTTGCTATAAAGGAGTCTTTTACAATTACTTCAGCATTGGTACACTGAATTGACCAGTTAAATTTAAACCAGTCTATATCTGCATTTGACTTAGTGGTAGATGGTAAATTATATGACATATAACTTCTCCGAGGAACTAAACTTCTACAGACCACCCAGTTTAATTGAGAATGACTGTAAAACATTGCACTGCTGTAGACGTTTGTACAAAACCCTGTTGTCTGTAGGAATAGATTGGATCTAGACCTTATTGCTACTATTTAGGGCACTGAACATGCTCTCTTAAAGTAAAGTGCTGTCATATCCACAAATACCCCAAAAAAAAGAAAAGGGAAACAATGACTTGCAAGAGCTTAAGATCTTCCTTTATACATTCTCCGAAGTTTGTTGGTTCATCTTTGGTCTGAATGGCTCCCGTATGAGATTCGTTTCTATAGCACTTTTTTTGCTCATCTTTGTGAACCTTCTTATACTTCCTAATTTTGTCATACAGGAATGGATGCCCAAGTTGCTTATGGTTTCCACCATTTACGAAATGAAAAACCTTACCTTGCACAAGGTCCAATTGCAAATAAGGTCTGGTTGAATGTCTTGATTGATTTAGTGCTTTTCATATTTGCTTTCAGCCATTATGCCATTATGCCATTATGCCATTGAAAACTAAGTTTTAATAGCTCAAAAAGCTTCCCTTAATTGCTTCAGATCATCAATCTTTTAGAAGTTGGTCTTGCAGCCCCTTAATTGATTTGGGTAGACTTCATTGGTATGTTTAGGTTAGTTTGTTGTCTCTGGTGCATGATGGGAAATATTTGTAGGTCTTGTCTAGCATGCAAGGGTGCGAGTAGTTCATGATTTCATATAAAATATATTCTCTGTTCTTTCCTTGATACACTTAAGAAAGAATATTGGTCTTTAATAATATTGCTTCCTACAGAAGATATTATTAGAAAAATTTGGATATGAAACAGTGGGTCATCCTAAGGGCTGTGTGATTTATTTTGCTCAAATGTTCGAGAACTTCTTCCTTTGCGCATAACATAACACAAGGAGAGATGTTTCAACTGTTGAATGTCAGATTTATTTTCCCAGAAATTTGATGCCTGTCTGAATGAGGGTAGCCTGAGTCGGCTAAAAGCTCTACTATGAAGCCACTTTTGGTAGGCTTTTGAAATGTGAAAAGTTTCATTGCTCTTGAACTTGCTCAGGAAGACCGTCTTTCCTAAGCCTCGTGTTCTCAATCTTAAAAAATCTTTCTTATTAGATTTGTCATCTTGAGTTTCTGTCCTTTTTTGTTCTCCAATCACTTGGTCAAACAAAGCATCAATTTCTTTGTGAGTGGCCTTCAGATTTTGGCTGAATCCCCTCAGAACATCAATCCACCAGAAAGAAGGAAAAGGATCTCCAAGGCAGAATGCTGTAAGCAGCACCATTGCCTTTCTTGATAGATGTCCAAACCTACTCTTTCCATCTTCTCCTTTTAAGGCATGAATTGTGTATCTTTTCCATCAGTTCTTCAACTTCTTCCTTACTTATTGAAAGGATTGAATGCTTTTGACGCTCAAAAGCTCTAGGACACGAAGTTTCCTAGCTTGTCCCCAATACTTACCATAAGGTGCGAATCCTAGGTCTTTGCATCCATAGAACAAGGCATTGATAGCGAAACTTTTGGGTCGACCAGAGAAAATGGTATCATGCATCTTTAACGTTTCTCTAGCCATATCTGCAGATGACACCTCAAGGGTTGGAACATGGCCCATGTACATAAACAAAAGAGGGTCACACTTCTTAGAAAGTGCTGGAAGAGATCGGTGTGAGAGTATGCCAAGCTGGTGAAGGTTCCCTATAATTGGGATCTTTGGTGGTCCACTTTGTTAACATCCAGATACAATATCTTAAATGTGGGAGAAAGTTTCAGTGAGGCACCAGAAAGTGCAACTGTGGGGATGAGATTATAGAGTGATTGATATTTGTAATCAGAAATCCATGCTTATGATTGTTCAATTGAAGATTTTTATATGTTACATCTGAATTTTTTCAGTTGTTAATAATACTGAAATCAGATGATGCATCTGGCAAAGAATAGTTAGCATCTATTAGAGGCTTGGAAGTCCCTGATATTGTATAGATATTAATCCAGAGAACTGCCGACTTATTCTAGTTATCATGTTATTATCATTGTTGTTCTGATGCAATTAGTTCTGGTTGTGATTATTGTAGACCAGCTTTTCTTACTTTCTGTGTCATTACAAGTCTGAATAGTATTAGATACTTACGCCATGCCAACACAAGATTTTGATTGATCCGTCCACATTTACAGCTGATCTACTCAGGTTACAGTTGCACTCAAGGTTGGTTCTTCACTCCTTGTGCCAGCAATCCGAGTTTAAGGTCAGATTTGTCTCATCTGAAATTGTTTGCGTTTACACTGATTTTTCTCTTTGTAACTAGTTTTTCTTCAAGTGAACAAAGAATTTGTTATTCTGAATCTTTGGGATTCCATTTTGATTTAATCGCAGTGCACAATTTGCTGCGGTCATATTATTAGAAATGTAGTAATCAGGGCACATTTTATTGTCTCCTGGTTGAGGAGAAAGCATCTTTGACTTTGTGGATGAGCTAAACCATATTGTTCTCCACTGGTTTGCAACCTGCCATGCAGACTTACATTACTGTATATGCTCTCAACTGGTGGTTTGAAGTACTTAAAATCCAAATCACTTACTGAGTGCTCATACTCCAACCATTCTTACCTTCCTAGTATGATTCAAGTTGTAAATATAGGTAGGGAACCTAGGAGGCTCTAGTTGCGAAGTTATTTGATCTGCTAAAATATTTTGACTTAAAAGTTTTCTTAGAGTGGGGGGTTGCTATTGGTGACTATCATCTACACCTTACTTTCACTGGGAGAGGTTACAAAATTATTTGTGATGAATGCAGCCCATTACTAAACGTGTTAGGTCCAATTTTTTGCCTATTTTGTTGGTTTACATTTCTCCAAAAGGAAGGATCAGGGCTCCAATTTACCATTATTTTAGATCTTCTATTATTTGTTTCTTTGGAAATTTCAATGGCCTTAATTACCCAAAAAAACTGTCATGCTAAATAAATTCCTTTTGGTTCTGATCATATTTACTTTTCTCATGTCTCTCTCGATCTCGCCCTTATGCTACGTTGTTTGACCAATAATTGGTCTAACTGCAGAAAGCAATACTGTGATACTTCTAGGTATTGAGGAAGATAGGTTATTTACTTAACATAAGACTGTCATCATGTCTGATGTATGGTTGAGTTAATCAATATTGCTGATACTGCCAGATGTGGACACATAGAGCTTCTATACTGCCTAGAAGAAACTGACATTTGGGGTGGTTAGTTTCTTCTTTGTTGCATCTTACTCTTAACCTCAATCATCGTTGCATCTTACTTTCAACTTGGATCATTCTTGTATCTTACTTTTACCTTGGATCTCTGTGTTGGCAATCTCATCTCATACATGTTATTCTCCTTGTATTTATTGAGATAATTTTCTTAGGCCTCACCATTGTAGTTTCTCTACTAATTTCTTGTGAGTCATTTTGGAAAAGGGCATATGTTTTGTGCTTTGCACAATCCAGTTGAAGCAGAGATGGAATATTGTACTTATTGAGATAAAAATATGTTATGGAAGTTGATTGGTGTTGTATTTTTCTCATTGACTGAGGACGGGAGAAATTCATCAACATCAATGATTCCTTTTATATTATATGTTTGAGGTTTTGAGGTTTTCGCTCCATTAGTGGGAACACAATTCTTCCTCCACGGGTATTTGAAATCTATGTGCTCTTTCAATCATCAAAAATTTGTAGTATTTTGGTCCTTGGGTCTTTCATTTGAGCAGTCTGAAACAAAATTTAAATCCATGGTTGTGCTATAGTTGCATTCTTTGTTGAATTCCTTAAAATGCCAAAAAGCCTAAAGAGAGAGATTTAGGCATCTTTGTTTAGGAAAGGACTTTGGCTGCTTCAGTCAGCAGATATAGTATCAATTACTTATCTAAATCAGTACGAACCACATTGTAGGAATTTCTGTAACAAGTTAATTTATTCTATCTATGATCTGTTAATTTATTTGCCACATTATTCTGCTGTAAAGTTTTCAATTTAGCTTTATTTTTTTCCCCCTTTTTCCTTAATGACTGTCAATCTCCTTACAGAAATTTCTGTAGCAGGTTTTAGTTTATCAGTGATTAATTTCTTGTCACTTCAGTGTGGCATCAAAGGTTGGTGTTGTAGAAGTTGGTAACGATACAGTCGTGTTAGTAGGACTGTATTATTTTCCTTCCCAATTACCATTCCCATGCTGGTTTTTATTTAATAGGAAAACTTCACAAATATAAAGTTTTCTCCTTGTAGGGGCCTAAAGAATATTTTAAGGTTGCATGTGAAAAAGGTCAACTGCTCAGAATGGGAACAGATTCCAGTCCCCTCTAGGTATGATTTTTATGTTTAATTTCTCTTGACCTGCTGTAATACTTGATGCATCAATGCCATCTTGTTTCTGACTCGAAGCTATTACAATATTTTTGATTGACGTCTGACTTGCTGCCACTCTATGCTTGCCCTTTTGTTTGTTGCGTTGCTTTATCTTTCCTAACCAACTTTTAGTTGTTTCCTGCCAGTGTAAGGGCAATAGTGGCTTTAAATCTTCATAACTACGGAAGTGGACGAAATCCATGGGGTCATCTGAATCCGGACTATTTGGAAAAGGTATTACATATGTTCGCCTGAGATGACATATGTTGCTTATTAGAACTTCTTATAGGCTTTAATAGTTCATAGACATTCACATTTTGTATTTTTCCTCTCATGCATTTCTGTATTTTTTTCCACTGATTGAAAAGATGTTTTAGCATCCAATTCTTTTTTTTTAGTAGGTTTGAGTGTTTAATGTTGGAGATTTTGAATGGATAAAGAGGGAAGATGTTGCTTATCAGATCTTTTATTTCTCTACTTCTTGCTGTTTCTTCCTCTGGATTTCCAACTACGGTCAACAGTGATATGTGATGATTTCTCGCTGAATGTATACTTGTTGGAATGTGGATTCCAACTGTTGGATGCATATCTTGAATTTTCATTTTCATTTTCCTTTTTATTTCTATTTTTATCTTTCTGGGGGATGGTTCTTGTTTATTCTCAGAGAGGCTTTGTTGAGGCTCATGTTGATGATGGACTGCTAGAAATATTTGGATTGAAGCAAGGATGGCATGCGTCCTTTGTCATGGTTGAACTCATTTCTGCCAAACACATTGCTCAGGTAAAGCATCTAATTCATAATTGTTATTCTGTTGTGTCAAATTCTGACTATTCAAATGCTAATGTGCGGTCTAAGAATCTGGCTGTAGTCGGGGTGTTTGTAGTATTTCTATTTTACTGTGACACAATTGTGAATAATATCATTCAGGGGATATGCACCTGGATATTCACTTTCAATAGTTAGACCTGACTTCACTCTGAGTTGAGCTGCTGAAGTTGCAGCCCTTCCCGTGTTCATGTTTCTTCCCTTTTGTCTAAATTGTTGGTATGCTTTGGAATTGCAGATCAGACATTGTGTATTGTACTTTCAAGTTAAATTATCCTTAGGTATGAGTTATTATGTACACAAAAAGGTCTCAGTCTCTTTTCTAGCTTCACGTCTTACTACCCTGTAGAAATTAGACAAAAGCTATATATGTTTCTTGACCATTAGGTTGACTTTATTGCAAAGTTTAAAAAGTGGAGCTGTTAAATTCTGACCTGGCCTTTGATGTAAGAAACAGGTTCAGATTCAGCATGTTTATTTGAAAGTTAACTGCATATTTTAGTGCTATGCTATTTGGTTTCTGAATCTGATATCATTTTTAGCTTTAGCAATGATGATTTGAGCAAGTTCTGATGCTCTGGACACATATTTTCCACCACCCATAACTTGGTTAGAAGTACTTATACTGGAATGAGAGATGGCTCCACTGGTCTGATAGTATTAACATTTATATATATTTACAACGATATTTTTTTTTTCTTCATTTTACTACTGCCTTCTTGTCTTTTGTGTCCCTTGCCGTCTTCTCTTTTTAATGGTGACTGCTCCCACTATCTGCTTCTAAACTTTAGATCATTAGAATCTTTCTGCCCTTACATGAGAAACTTCATATATTACCACTCATGGTAATTTAGGATTAACGTCAAACCTCACGCCTTATTTAAGGGGAGGGGGTTTGGTCCAAAAGCCACTGGCCGTATTCAAACCTAATGTTAAAGCTTGTATCGTCGTAATGCAGGAGAATGAATAATAAGACCATTAAAAGAGTAATCAAACTTTAAATTTGAAATGGGTTATTGATGGGATTGCACTAGACCAGTTTCAGTGTCTCAGAATCTTGTTTGGCAAAGGTTGAAGGTGCTACTGGTAAATAGCTAGCAATCACACTTTGTGCGGTAAGATTTGGGAGTTCCCCTATAATTGGTTACAAGGGTTAAGTATTTGTTGTCGGATGCTTTGACACCAAAATGAAACATGAACAGTTTTCCGTTTCTGGTACGTTTTAGCAATTGCCTAATCCATGTTGTGTGACTGAATGAAGCCTTTGTGAAATAAATGCTACTGCTTTTAATTTCTGGAACAGATCTCTTTTTTACTTCTGCTGTCCTTGCTGTTACCTGTTGAGAGTGAGCTCTACCCACCTGAATATGAATATGTTTTGCTATTCTTATCAATCGGTACTGCTTTTGTCTTTTTTCCTCTCTCTGTGGAACCACTTAAATTATTGAAGGAGTCCCTGCACCATTTTAGGTACTTTGAAAACTAATTGAGTTATTTACTGGTGTTTTCCACATTTAGAGAAATTAAGGTTAGAATACTTGATTTTGGGCCTTTTGTTTCTCATATTATATGTGTGAACAATATGCGAATCTTATTATATATGTGAATCGTTTCCCTGGTAATTCCTAATTGCTTATCAATTAGAGCTTTCTAGGTGCTAATTGAATTTGTTCTATGCTTTTGCCTTCCTGATAATGATTATTCTTGAGCCCGTGTGTAATCTGATACAGTGCTAATTCATTAGTTTTTATTTTATGTCTTTCAGGCTGCCGCCATCCGGTTGGAAATTAGAGGTGGAGAGTGGAAAGATGCATACATGCAGATGGATGGGGAGCCATGGAAGCAGCCACTGAACGAGGACTTCTCAACGTATGTGGAAATTAAGAAGGTTCCTTTTGAATCAGTTATGATAAATGGAGAATGATGTTAGCGTTCGTCTCCCATCTGGGCAAGGCTGAGATTCATGTAAAGCAGGTGTTTTACCTGAGCGCTTGTATATTTCATTTATGTGCCTCAGTTGTGATTGTATTAAACGCACAATCAATCGAAATCTCCCATATATATATAGATATTTTTCTCTCCTTTCAGTTGTTAAGAGCAACCTGCTATTTGACAAGTAGTGGCTACTAGGTTAATAGTGCATCGACAAATACTTTAGGATGGGCAATATTAGTGCCGATGGATTATACTATTATAATGAATGCTTAACACTGGTGATTAGTGCATATTAATGGGATCATTACTTGAATCTGGCTTGGTGTTTCTGATCGCTTCTGTACTGTACTGATTTTTAGTTACAATGATTAGTGTGCCTTCTTTTGGATTTGCAGTCAATTTGCCTTAGTTTATTTAGAACTGGGTTCTGTTCATGAAAGAAAGGAAATCGAACCAAGAATCATAAAACTTATTGAATGCCCGTAATGTGATATTTAGCCATATAAATGCAGCAACTAACGTTTGCGGACCTATTCAAATGAATGGTTGATACATGCACGGAGGAAACTGAACGTACTAGTCGCACCAGTTTACGGATCAAACAAAAAGCTTGCCCACTTTCCATGGGTGGAGATGAATACCATAGCTACTAGAACTTGTGAGAGTCAAATAAAGAGGAATATGCAGTAGGCTACTTTGGCGTGCTTCCAAGACCAAAGTAGGCCCTGAAAGACATTACGGAGAGAGCGCTGAGTTGTCCATTTTAGTATCAGAGGCAGCGCAGCTATCACATCTTTTTTTATTGTGTTTTTTTTTCTTTCTTTCTTTCTTTTTCTATGAAAAGAAGAAGATATCCGTAGACGTATCACTTCGTCTTGAAGAAGTAAAATTTTCACCGTCTTCGTCTACAGCAACGTCGTCTCCTGTTTCATCGAAGGAGCTTGAACGGTTCTGCATATCATCTAATTTGTTTGATCCTGCAAGGATGTAAACACTAGACGGAGTGCTTTACCCACGCAACAATCCTCAACCATAAGGATCGTTCGAAAGGACTGGTTTTTGAAGCTGGCCTGCGCCACTGAAGGAGCTTCACCGCCTTATATCATAACGAGCTGTTATTGCACAAAGCATTACACACCGGGATTCGGAGAAATCTGAACAGAGTGAATGTACGTCGATCTTCGCATATGTTCTCTTCACCTGCAAAAGTAGTTTAAGCTCATGTGTTTTGTTTGTTATTTTGCATGTTTACCATTTGTTAGGTTTGGAACGTATTAGAAAGGGAAAATATGTAAACTAACAATCATGTTTATGCTGTAAGTAGTTAGTAAGTTTTCCTAATTGTATTTGATTAAATTTTCCTTAGTACTAATATAGAAGGAAAGATTGAAAAAACCTAGACATGAGAGTATATAAGAGTTCTAAGTGAAACACAATGTGTGAGACAAGTAAAAAATAGAGGTTTTTCTAGTATACATTGTAATATTTCTCCTCCGTTATAATGAATAATTGCTCCTTATTATAACAAATAATTGTTCTTTAGGCTAGGGACGTAGGAATTATTTTGAATCTCATAATTCTTATGTGTCTTTTCTTGATTGATATTCTCTTTATATGTGTAATAAGATCTCAAGAGATTTTGTAAGTTTTAAGAATTACAAATTTGTTTTTTAACAAATTGGTGTTAGAGCATTTGTTTCTAAATTAGGGTCATGGTTCATTCTTCATTAGGCAACTAGTAGGGAATGGTTATTTCATGTGAACTTGACACACTACATATGGGGAAGCAAGCTGTGGTTGTTTCAACCAAAAAAACCTTTTGTCAAACACCTAGCATATTAAACATAGTGCAAAATCAAAATCAACAATTGAAGTAAGGGTTTTCTTCACCTAGTTTGCTCATTGTGATTTTTGACTTCTTGGTGGCTAGAAACTACTGGATTTTGTTGCAAAATTCGTCAAAAAGTTGTGGGTAGCATTGAACCCAAGTGGCCAAACAGGGAATCCTTGATTTCTCTTTTGTTCCCTGCTTTTTTAGAATAGATTGGTACTTTATAGATTCATGAGAAATCAATATATCAATTAGGCTTTTTTGGTTTGTTAGACAAATGCCATGTAATGGCAAAAAATGATGAAGAAGAGTAGTGGGAAACAAGTCCATCAACTTGCAAATTTGACCATAGTTGACCAAAATTGGTCTTGATTTGACCTAGGGACCTATTGACCCAAGCCTAAAGACCGAATTTAAAGATCTAGCGAAGAATGTGTCAAATATTGGTCTAGAGTTGTCCCACATTGTTCAGGTATAAACTTGTAGAAAAATTTATATGTAAAGAAATATTACCTTTCCTTAAGCTACTTGTTGTGAAAAGATTATGCTTTTTAATGTAGTATTTTAGAGTTAGGATTTCCTTTAACATTTTATGGGCTCTCATTTGGTTAAATCCAAGGTGTTGCCCACGAAATGTAGCATTAATGGTCCAATAATTTGACTATTATGGTGAAAGGATGTGTTAAAATGTAGGCAATAAATTTCACATTGTTTGGAAAGTTATTAAAAATTTTATTTATAATATAATAAATTTTACTACTTTTTAAATTGACTTTTGAATTAAATAATAAATATCTTAATATAATATCAGAGTTTGGTTGTCTTGGCACCCCCTATCAGTTCTTATTGGCTAAGTTAATGCATTATTCACATAATATAATATTATAATAGTTTGACAATTTGATCATTATGATGAGAGAGTATGTTAAGATGTGAAAAATAAGTTTTATTCCTAAGAAAGTTATTAAAAATGAAGTTTATAAAATAATGGGTTTCATAACTTCTTGAGTCAACTTTAAGTCAACTTTTATATTAAATAATGGGTATCTTAGTAATTTAGCAAATGAATGTATTATTTGAACCATACCAGAACTCCAGTCCAGGAAAGTTGGCCATAAACTGTTATGTTCATTTCCATTACTTTCTCTAGCTTTGAGGTAACAGATCACCACCATTTTCTGCAGTTTACAAGTTAAGGGTCTTTATAGCCATTTAGTCAACTTCATACTTAAAAAAAATAATACTGATCGTCCCGTGTTAGACCACTCCCTATATATGCTCCCACATTAACTTCCTTTGTTTGCTCTTTTACTGCGCTGACTCTACTAACTCCCCTGTTTAATCTTATCCGCAGCATGTCACGGTCAGCCTGTGATTTGAATAGATTGTAGCTGCAGCTTTTTGTTTGTCTAGCATAGATCATCCCTTACATATAACACACTCTTATCACAATGCAACAAGTAATAAACCACGCTTAGCAACATACGCACTTATCTACATAGAACATGCTTATATGCCCGTAACAGTCTAACGTTGGAACACAAAGACTTGCATTGCATATAACATTCAATTGGTTGAGTAGTTCAAGCTACGATCAATACCATGTGAAGGACCGATAACAACGTTAGAAATTTCTACTGCATATAGCCTAGATCTATTTCTCTCAATGCCAAGTGAAGATGGATCTTTCTGGTCAAAATATTTTGCCATTTGCAGCAATTTGAACAAAAAGGAGCTCTCGGAATTACTGGTTCTCAAAGCAGGCCAATGTGAGCGAAGAAACTTAAACAAATAAACCAAAAGTGAGGACAAGGAAGCGACTCCTGTGATGATGAAGAGGCCCCCGAAGCTGTACAAACCAAGACTAGGACTCTTTGAAGAGATCGTTGCACTTTGATCTTCACAAGTAGTTTGACTTGAAAAGTACTTCCGCTCAATGTCTAGAAACTTTTCTTTATCTTGGGTGATATTCAAGATTGCCCTTGAAACGTTAGGGACTAAAGAAGATCCCCGTGGGAAGGCCTGAAGAAACATATGAGAAACACTGGGAATTTAAAACAAATAGAAAGGCATATAAAACAGTCGACTATGATCTTTAGAATTATAACTATTCTTTCAGTTTGATGTGTACAATGAGATTAATATATAACAGAGATTCACGAGAGAAGAAGAGAAAGACAAAGCTGGACTTACAAAGCCAAATCCATCCGTTTTGTATGTCGGTCCAACCATTGTGTACCCAGAGCAGTACTTTGCAAGGAAGAGCTTAATGTAAGGGATTTCATCGAAGATAGCTGCTACTCCACCATTTTGGTTTTCTCTCGACAGTGCTTCAGCATACTCTTCTGGGGTTATATAAGCCTTCAACATCGACTCATCGAAATTCAACTGTTCTATTAGAAGCCCTTTAACGAAGGAATCCTTTTGATATCCGACGAAGTAGCCTTTCTCTTTTATCTCTTTCACATCAGCAAATGAAGGCTGCAATCTCTGTACTGTTAGCATTGAGGCTAAACTTGCAGTATAGCTCTGTGTCAGGATGAGTACCACGAAAATCCAGATTATCATTACAAATCTTGACCAATTGTTCATCAATTTCTCCCCTGGTAATATGAATTATTAGTAGTTAATCATATATAGGTACGTACATACATATATATATATATATATATATACACACCTATGTTTCTTAAGTATCAAAGGAAATAGAAGAGAAAAATATTTTTATGAGGTTGAAGAAAGATTACTGTGAGCAAATACTACTGTTGAGAAGGAGAACCAGAATATCGTGCCAAGTTGTTGCTCAGGGGAGCCTCTAAAATCATTGTTTATTCTGTGTTCAAGAACCCATATCACTAAACCTGTAAAGACGAATGCTCCACATGTTGTTAACCACAGATCCAAACTTAGTGGCTTTAAGAATATCCAAAGGTTGTTCTTCTGATTATCTTTCACCAAAACCACCATTGACACGCCTGACTCTGAATAAGGCAATGTAAAATCAACATATAAGGATCGATTAGCTACGATGGTTGTGTCTCCAACGACTGCATCATACTTCTGCAATTTAAGAAGGGAGGTTTTCTGGTCATCGATTTATGAACTCTGGAAAAAAATAAACTATCTGATGACTATTATTCAGTACTTCTGAATCCTTCCACATGAATGGTTTTTTCATAACTGACACAAATTTTGTAACAAGAAAATGAAAAAACATACCTGAAGTTTGATTTGGTAGAGAAGGTCATCGTAGCTTCCAGCACTCTGCCTATCGCCATTCACGAAGGGACTAAACTCATAAGGAAACGGGGATGATACTGCATCCATCACAGCAAGGAAGACGTCAAAGGAGAATCCTGATAGGATAGGCTTATCAGAATTAGGACGCCATTCCACTTTCATAAACTCAATAAAACCTTCTCTTATTGGAACCCCAATCCTCAGCTTTCGCGGCTGATCTGTTGTGTCTCCTGGCCAAATGGGCTGCTTCAGTTTCTTGTTTGGAACTGAGTGCGCTACTTCATCAGTGCCATTCAATTCCTGTGAAAGTCCCCTCTGTGGTGTCCAGTATCCAATAATTCTCTCTGCTTGTCCTATGATATTGATTATTTCAAAGGCTGAAGGTTCCAACTCTCCCTTAGTGAAACGGAAATTCCCGCTTAGGCCACGAAATTCTGTAGTCAGAATCGCATCACGAAGCGTTGGACCCGTTTCAGAGAGGCCTAAAGCTGCAAGATCAACATTACTTTGGGTGGCATTTCGCTTTGAGAACTTCGAATGCCCTGTGCTGGCCTTTTCCACAGCCATAGCCAAAGCCCAAACTGTATCATATGCCCATAATCCCGAGAGGTTGATTCCGGGTCTCTTTCTCTGTGGTTTGCTTGAGTTTAAATTTCT
Organism: Casuarina equisetifolia; assembly: GCA_028551475.1. Lineage (NCBI taxonomy): Eukaryota > Viridiplantae > Streptophyta > Magnoliopsida > Fagales > Casuarinaceae > Casuarina > Casuarina equisetifolia. The sequence goes on from CM052356.1 coordinate 14,263,157, forward strand.
TTTCAATCGTCTCTTGAAATCTTCAAGATCTCTCGTCAGGGGTACGTGTGGCCGTAGTCCCAGAAAGCCTTGCTTTGCATACATGGACTTTGAGCCCGTAGGATCTAGCAAAACTGATAACCCTGCCGTGATGATCCATGCATTCCCCTCCCTCATCATTCCTGCATTGTTTGCAAGTACAAAGAGCTTCGAGCCTAGTGAAGCAGTCATGTGCACAAGGAATATTTTTGTATGACCAGCCTTTAACTTGTTAAGCTCCTGAGTGATTTCCGTATCATTAGAAGATGAAGCAATGGCGCTTCTGTAAGGGACCCGAACTTCAATCTCTTGAAAAGCGTCCACCAAGTATGGTATTAAACTCTGGCCATAATTCGTGTCTTCATAAATGGGGATAATTTCCCGCCAACCATAAGCCTCAACAATGTCTGCTATGGCTTTCACCTGTGCCGAGTTTTCAATGGCTGCCCGGATGAAAAACGGGTTTTGTACTGGAGAAAGAGAGGGACTCGTGGCTGAGAAGGAAATGACAGGAACCTGAGCTTTTCGGCCAAGTTCAGTAACAAACATAGCTTGTTCTGACCTTTGAGGTCCTATGATGGCCTGCACTTCCTCATTCTTGATTAAATCCAGTGCTGGATTTAAGAACACCAGTAAAACCATTAAAAGAGAATTTTACGGGGACATGTTCGACAACAGAAAAAGAAAAGGGTTTGTAATAGAACCTATCCTTTTATAGTGTCATTTGAGAGTTTGCTTCATTAACGGAGAGGTCGCTACGTTGATTGCAGAACAAGACTAATAATACCTATAGAATATGTTATGAACTGTCCGAGAAAAATTTATGGTGCAGAAAGAAAAAGCTGAGACCAATTCTGAAATTTTTATACAGCTTCTTCGAGGATCGAATTCGGATGAGGCTTCCTTATGAAATAAAGGACAATTAACCATTCAAATTGATAAAAAAGAAGAAACAAAAATAAGCATATAAACCATATTTATCCTTGATCAGGATCATGGTTTATAGAACCTTTTTCTAATTCAGAGCTGCGGACAACACTATCCTTGTTTCACTGTTTAGGGACTTCACTTTCCTTACTTTTCGGATGAACTGTTTCGGATTTGAGGAAAGAAAGCAACACTTCTAGCGGCCGGTTCATCATGTAGAACAGTATATCCCTAACGTCAGCGGGTTTTGCATTTGTGAAACCGTCTACCTACATGAGTGTATGCGAGTGTATGCGAGTGTGTGCGAGTGTGTGATCATAAACGTACCTGCAGATGCCGCAGCAACGACATCATCCCCAGAATCCTTTGTGAAAAGAGCGAGTCTTGTATTATAATGATCATTCACTGCATAAAAATCTGAAAGCGCGATTGACATACAGCGCTCTGCCATTCCTCCCACAAGGGAGTTCAAATCGAGAACGACGCCCACTGGTACTATATCCTTTGCTGCCGACATCGGGTACTTCCCCCACAGGGTGAGCAAGAGAATGGAGAGGAAAGAAAGGAGTTGTTTCTGCTTTGCCATTGCAATGCTACGGCTTCCCAGAGGACTCAATTTATTGTTTTGATGCCGTAAATCCAGGACATGGCTGCTTCATAATACTAGAGTTATCCAACAAGAAGTTGTGCAACCCACAAGACCAGAGTCCTCGCCAACAAACACGCAGCTGGGTAGATGGCAGAAACTTCGTCCTTTTTGAGAGACAAAATCACAGCCTTCATTTGTGGTCCACAACTCAACGGGCCGAGTCCCCAGGACAAGAGTTTTCTCGTTAACTGCGTTTACATGGTTAGCTTAAAATAAGACTTTTCCATTCAAAGTCTTTTGTCAAATATATTAGTTTGTCCACCTTCTCTTTTAGTCTTTTCCACTAAAAAGTTCAAAATATTCTGCGTCTTTCAAAAGGAATTCAAGTACGAGTAGAAGAAAGAGATGACAAAGGAGATGATAGTCATGCAAAATATTTCCAAAGCGTTACTCGAGTCCAGTGCATCATGAATGAAGTTATTTCTCAAGGCATCCACCACAGTAAGAGCTTTGTCCGGAAATCGACAACTGAGGTCATCGCGCAAGAGTGTGCAAGTAGGCAGGAGGAAGAGACAAGGCAATGGGGGTTTCTCATACCTAAATCTTCAACCTTGTCGAAAAGACTTTTCCTCTTTCGCTGCCGAGGACGAATTCAGCGGTCACTGGAGGTTAATTGATTTGTTTCCAATCTCTAATAGAGATGAATCTAGTCTTGTTAAGCATCTTTAACCTTTATTATTAAAGATAGTTACTTGTGTTTATCTTTATCTTCAGATACTCGAGAACTCCAAGTCAAATATTCATAGCTAAGTCTTGGTGGGCCTCTTCATTCAATGAATCTTTTAAAGACTTTGACTATTATTGGTCCGCCACGACCTTTCTGCACATGACAGTGGCTTCCCCTTCATGCCAACCAGTTAGTACATACACGCACAACAACCACATAAACTTAGATGCCGAATAAATCAATCCATATGTTCTCATGAGAAAATAGTTTATTAATTTTAGAAATTTTCATACATATAGAAGTTGTCAGAAATTTTTTTCTCTAGAGATTATTTTCTTCTTATCGTGAGAATTAACTAAATGACATACACACACTTAAAGTTTCTTAAATCTTATATTTATGGGTAAAGTGTAGGAAACCATAAGATAAAAATTAATATTTCACCCTAAACTCGAATTTGACTTCATATCTCACATAACCATATCTTTGTTTGGAAACACTTTGGAAAATCCTAGTTAACTTTATAATCAATTTCTAAATACTTTTTTTTTTATTCTAGGAATGTTAGATGAAAACCCAAAAAATGGTCAAATCCAAATATTCCTGAACAAAAGCATACAGATCGCAAGGGGGAAAAAAATTGACAATATATATTATTGTAGTTTTCTAGGACTTCCTGAGGGCTGACCCTTAAGATCTCCATAACAACATGTTGTGTTACACTGATGTAACACCGATATCAAATATTAAACGTATTTCATATGATTAACTTGCTTTTGCATGTGGCATTTGAGTTCTGCATAAGAAAAATACTAACAAAATTGGAAGAGAGATGGTTGGACTAATAGGTATCCCTATCTAGTTAAAATAAATGTACATTTAATTTTAATTTAAATGGATGATCACATTCTATTGTCATCTTACTAGAATGTCAATTAACCATATTATCTTGTTAAATGATTTAGTTACTATGGCAATATTAGAATTATCATATGATTGCCATTCTCTTTTGATAAGAATAGCTTAGTAGTAAAATTAATGAAAATATTTACATGCTTTTCTTAAAATATTCTTGTACAAACTATTACAAAAAAAAAACATTTTAAAAAGATTATTTCCCAACATTTGAAAACATAATTTTCACTTGAAAATGACATTGCTACAATTTGTAATAACAAGTTGACTTAGTGATAGAAGAAAGAATCACAAGATAGTAGTAGTCAGCAGTCATTAGCTCTTGTAACACGGCACGACCCAGAAAGTTGGTTAGGGGAAAACATAAAAGCAAGAGGGAGGCAACTACCAACTAAACTATTGAAAATATCAAAGACATGGTAAATAGCTGCTTGATTTTTACATGAGCTTTCTCCGAGGACGACATTTCTAATTTGACCTTAAACAATGGCCAACATTTCTAATATAAAATGAGTGGAACGGATTGTGAAAAGTGTCAAAAACTTTTCAGATTTTCCGGGGCAATTGACGGTTCTCCGAGAGGGACCACCCAGAAAAGCCACCATTTAGTTGGCTGTATTCTGGTTTACGGGTCAATCCAAATTGTGGGAGACCAGCCATAACCAAAGGATTGCATTGTAATTAAGCCAAAACCTCAGCGACATTTCTAGGCTCAATGGCAAGTTGTCACGGACTTCACACACTTAAAAAAGACAAGCCCGAGTCTTTGACAATATAAGGGGATTTAGCTATTTTATTATGTTAACCTTTTGAAATAGAACCCAGTATATAATAAGTAATATAAAACCAAATTATAACTTGATTTGGTAGCTTGCTATTGCTATGCCCTTAATGTGGTGTAGGTAGTGGAGCAAGTAATGGGCTTCACCTAGCGGTACTTGCAATTGCAATTCTTTTGCATAGGATAATAGGTGGGTTCCACTCACGTTAAGGGTAATATGAACTTAGGTAAAAGAAAATGCTATGCACTTTTTTCCTTAAGCGAAAGCTCATATAAGAAGGCTTAACTATCCCTTCTATTGGATTGATCTTTGGAGACAAAATCAAAGCCCATGACAAGGAAGGCATTTGCTTTTAGGGCTTTACACTTCTTGGACTTCCATCTCTATGAAATGAGAAAATCCAAGCAAATCTATAGCCATGGCGAGCACCAAAGTCCAAAGGATCATGAACCAACCCATGGTACACATGCTTGCTCAATTTTATTTTAATAGTTTTCAACCACTAAAGGGATTTCACTTTTTTGATTCTTTATATTACAACTTATACACCTAACTCGCAATGTCAAACCTCATGCTTCGCATTTGGAGTCTTTATTAACTTACTACTAAATTAGCTGACTAAACAACACTAGAGAGACTTCATTGCCATTTGGAAACCAAAAAACGAAACAAAAAATTTGAATGAGATATGAGCTTTAGATTGATATTTTTTTTTCCTTAAATTAGTTGGTAAAGGTTTTACCATTTCCTTTCTTGGTTATAATAGGTTTCACAAGGTTTTTTTTTTTCTAATTGTAGTAAATTTTACAATTCCCAAATTTAGTTTATTATATTTCTTTATATCCAAAACTCATGCACAATTCTTAAAAAAAATAAGAATAATACTATTAATACTTTTGCATATTATCTTTTAAACATAATTTTTAATAACTTCCTTTGCAATGTAGAACTTATTGCCTACATCTTAACATGCTTCATCATTATGATATTAGGATCATTATAGTGTTGCATTATGTAAGCAATGCCCTAACTTAGCCAATGAAACCCTATATGGTTGCTAAGGGAATTCTTGATTTTGACACTATATTAAGAAGCTTATTATTTAACTAAAATTTGAATTAAGAAGTGGTGAAACTCATTATCTTAAAAGTGAGATTTTTAATAACTTCTCTAGTAATATTAGACTTATTGTTTACATCTTAATATGTCCCCTTATTATGATAGTCAAATTACTAGATCATTATGATGCCACATTATTTGGACAATATCCAGACTTAGCTAATGGGAGCCTATATAAATATTAAAGGGAATCTTAACTTTTATATCATATTAATAAATTTATTATCTAACTTAAAAGTTGACTTAAGATATTAGTAGAATTCTTAATAACTTTTTTAAGAATGTTGGACTTATAGCCCACATCTTAACACAACCTCTCACCATGATAGTCAAATTGGTATATTATCATGGTGTCCTGAGCTAAGTACTAACAGCAACACCATAGAAGGTTATGAGCTAAGCAATAGAAAGTTCACAATTCTGGTTTGGTTGCTCTCGATGGCCTTAGCTACTAACGATAATCTAAGTGTTTGAGCTATTTTCTACCACTCTAGTTTTCTTTACTCTTGATTAACCTTTTTATATTCTTATCACCCCTTTCTACAAGAGTTCTCTTCTTTCACATCCTAAACTGTACAAGAGATTTCTCATTCCTAACACTTCAACCTTGTCAACTTTTTTCCTATTTCTCTTTAAACACGAATTCAGGAGTCGCTGTAAGGCTGTTTGATTGATTTGTTTCCCATCTCTAGTGGAGATTAACCTCATTCTCATTAAGCATGTTTAACTTATAGCATTAAAGATAGTTATGTCTTCATCTGTTTCTCTTCGTCAGATAGTCAAGAACTTCCACTCCAATATTCCTAGCTGTCTTGGTGAACATTCGACTCATGAGTCTTTCAAGGACTTTTAAATGGTTCTCTAAGAATTTCTAGCCAATCCCTTGCTACTTCATCATTGGCCGGCCACAACCTCTAGCACCAAATAGATGATTCTTCTTTATGCTAACCTATTATGCGATATATGTAAATTATGGAATATGTGCATGCACAACTACCAAAAAGAAAAAAGAAATTCTGCGCAGGCCGAAATTAACTAAAAGATAATAATCTATTATTTTTTTAGATATTTTCATAGACATAAAACTTGTCAAAGAATTTTCTTTTTGACAGCTCCTTTTCTTTTTAATCATAATGATGATTCACTAAATGAAACAAACACACTTCAAATTTCTTAAGGCTTATGTTTATAGGCAAAGTGAAAGACACTCTGAATGTAAAAATTAACATTTTACCATAACCCTGGTTTGACTTCATACCTAGTATAATCATATCCTTGTTTGGGAGCATTTTGGAAAAGGCCGATTAACTTCTTTCTCAATTGTGAAATTATTTTGGTTTTTTCTAGGAAAGTCACACGGGAACCCTGAAATGGAAAAGCCTAATAGCCTATAAATCATTGTTGTTGGTTTCTAGGATTTCTTGAACTAAGCTGACCCTTAATATTTCCACGAGAACAATGATTTAACATGATTAAAATAGAACATACATTGCAAGAGCTCAACATTCAAGCAGGGAAGACTAGGGGCCTAGAACTTAAACAACCCCGTTGAACGGCATGTTGCAATTTATAGAGAGCAACATTTTTCTATTTTTGTTTCTTATTACTAAAATTGTTGGAGGTTGGGAAAAATTTGAAAAATATTTGTGGAAGCGCTGAAAAAAAATGTTTCGTTGAATTTACAAAAATGTCTTACTTTTTTAAATACTAAAAATATTTGTTATAGTTAACATGCTTTGCATGTGAGGCTTGCAATTGAAAAAAAAAAAAAAAAGAGAAGAAAAGAAAAGAAAAGAAAAGACTAGTGATGGGTGGACTCATAATTGTTCTTATCTAATTAAGAAGAATATAAATTTATTTTAATTTAAATGGGTGATCACATTTTTGTGGTTGTTTGACTAGAATGGTAATTGACAATATCATTGATGGTCGTTTAGTTACTATTGTCAAGTTAAAATTGCCTACCATTTTGTTTTACTAAAAATAGCTTTTGAATATGACGTGGCCCATCCTATACTAGTCCAAGACCAAATTGACATGGTTCATCCTACACCAGTCCAAACCCAAACACCTAATAGTAATACACCTAAGAAGATAAGTCTTGTCACAATAATTATAATTAATTTCCAAGGAATTTATGCCATGAACAACTAAGAGCATTTATTACTTTTGACTTTCTTAGGAACCTATGGAGCTTTTATGATGTAATAACTTGTCTTTGACTAGCTTTTTGGAAATAGGAGAATCTCTCTTATAAATAGTCACGCTCTTATGTAATAAAGCAGTTCATGAGTTTGAGATTAAGTAAAAAACTTTGGCTTTCTTGCAAAATTTTTTATTTCTTTGGCTTGTTCTAAGATTACATTCTTACTCTATATCTCTTTGGGATTATTTCTTAATAGAGTAGTAAGTGTTTATTCTTAAATTCTAAAGTGGTGAGTAATATGTATCCTTAGTTTTTAAAAATCATTTAATCTTGTACTTTTTTCTTTTTTGTTTGCTATTAGAATAATTATGTACTTTTATTAAGATATTCATATAAAAGTTTTAAAAAATAAATATTAATTGTCATGAAGCAAAATAAATAATTTTTGGAGATTTGAACACAAAATTTTATCTAAAATATGGCATTGTTACAATTTGTAATGACAAGTTGACAAAGGAATCGAAGAACGAATCACAAAATTAATTGTTGTCAATAGAGTCATTGGCTCCTGTAACACTGCTGATCCAAGAAGTTTTTGGGTGTGAAAATATGGAGGCAGCTGCCAACTTAAACTATTGCTTGGGGCGTGAACATATCACTATATGGTGAAATGTGTGACAAGATCCGTCAGGTAACATGGGCCATGAGAGAGGGCCTTACTGTGACAGTGTCTGTGTCAGGAAAGGTTCGTATTTTCCGGAGCTAGTAACACTAGTTGGGCCTGTATTTTAGTGACCTACATTCTGGTTTATGGTTTTGCACTTACTATGTTCACTGACTCTCTTGTTTTTGGTTTGGTTTCTAGGGATTTTGTACACCACCAGAACCCGATTTTAAGGTTCCTCCAGAGTGTAAGTCCTAAATTTTGTTTGTTTTGAGATGTTTTTCCTTCACGTTTTGGTTTAATTTTTCATGAATGGGTTGTTGGGGGGTTTTTGGTTTGGAATTGGTACAGAAAGCTCGCATTCAAATTTCGCTTTTTGAGCAGCGAGACCCGAGAATTGAGTGCCAAATCATTGTAAGTGTTTATGTTTAAGCACGCTGGTTTCTCTTGAAAGCTTGTCGTTTGATTTTAATATCTTCACGATTAGAATGGTGCTTGAGTTGGATTTTGTTCTGTGACAGTTGATATTTGCGGTTCTGTGGCCTTTAGAATGTTACCGAAGTCAAAAAACTGTTAGCATAAATGTGGATAGGAGAACAAGTATCTATTCTTTATATCTTCTTTTGGAAAAATGCCGCAAAGGGTGGCAGAGATTTAGTGGAACGGAAGCACTATGCTAACATGGAGAGTGTTTTGCGGTAATAGAATGGATAAGATTCCTGATTTGGAAACCGCTTGCAATAGGTAGAAGGGATTAGTTGAAGTGTCCGAGTGACATGATGTATGACATTATATATGTATTCACAAATAATTTTGCTATAAATAAATATATGGCAAAATTATATGTGAATACATCGTAATATATCTACTGAAGTTAAGTTATAGATAGTTTTGAGTTTCAAACTTTTTTAAGAGGTAATGTTGTCAAACTTTCATCTTAAGAATTCTGGAACCTCTAAACATGTACTTTTCTGCTTTGTACTCATTTGTGGCTCTGACCTGCTCTGACCTGTACTCCATTGTGAAGTTTGTCCAATCTTGGTATTGATTCATTTGATGTTCAAGATTATGTAATCTTGGTTGTGGATAAAGAGTTTTATTTGCAACTGAGAGTTTTTCTTAATTTTTTCACTTTGGCTCAAAGGATGTTATCGGCCTCATTTTTTGGTGTTCTGTTGGGAAAACTGCCGGGTGGTTGTTCTCCATGTCAACGATAGATTTTGATTTTCTTCTATGTTTTGTTTTTATATATTCTGAATGATATGACTAGGTAAATTTGTTGACTCAGCAACATGTACATGTGTCAAAATTTACTGGGTGCTAGAGTGATTAGCAACCTAGGTTTCACTGCTCACCATTAAAAACCTAATGAAAGGCAATTCATGCATTGAGGATTTGATGTAGTGGGTTTAAGTTAATAGAAGTCTTAAGAAAAGGTTTAAACCTTAGGGACCTCTAAAATATGCTCTCAAATGGAAGGTTAAACTTCAAAGATATTTTCTATAATGTACGGGAGACAAGGGGTACAGCTTAATGTAGCTAAAGTTTCAAGGTTTCTGTCAAACTGTGCAAGTTTAGATATGTTTTAAATCCAATTTTTTGAATTAGCTTTTGCGTTTAGCTAAAACCTTCAGAACAAAGAAGTGTTTTTCATATTTTGCAGTTTGTAGTTTGTGCTCCAAATTTTAGGTGTTGATTATTCATTATTATCATTGTGATCATATAAATATCGTCTTATCTGGATATCTTAATTATTTATGCTTAACCCTACCAAAGATTTTGAGCTATTTCACCTTATTGGTGGAGTGATTGATTACAAATGTTTTTGTACGGGATATATTTATTGTGCTCCATAATTCAATTTTTTTAGGATGACTAGGGTGTCTAGGCCCCTAAAACTCTCTCCTTAGGTTTGCATAATCAGGTTATGAAGTGGAGCTAATCATATATAGCTTTATTTCAAGTGAATGTGCTGGCTGTTGTCATCTGTTACGTCTTCCAGGACCATCACTTTCTCTCCCTCCCTCTTCCTATCATATCATTTTTCACTAACATGAAATAACTGGGATTATGTTGAGTTGGGTTGGGCAGTATTAGAGTATATACAAACTTCTTTTTGAGTGCAAGAGGCCAAAGCCTCTTATGCAAATGCTTAGGTCCCAATCATCTGATCATTGGTGACCTTTCTAAACCCGATGGTGCATTGTGTCTGTTTGTTCATCATCATTCTGATGCCTGCAGAAGTATAAGTAGAATTTGTGGCTTCAAAAGTTTGATGTATGATAGATAATATCAGTTATATGGTCACTGAGCAGTCGATATGGTAAGATGTTCATGCCGCCATCTGTTCACAACGATTTGAATGGTGACAATGTCTACATCATTTCACGTTGACATTCGTCCCTTCTCTAGTGTTAAATTTCTCACAAATGATTGCTTTTAGTTAATGCCTAGAGTGCCTCATTTAGGGTACAAAATGTGGTGCAACTGCAACCCACATCTGTATGCCACCTTCGCTGTTGTAATTAACGCAACTTTGCACGAAGAGGGGATAGTCTCCTTGAATAAGAAGTCATGAAGACCTGATATTTGTTAGTAGAATGCAATGTTTAATTTATCATATAAAACTGGATAACTCGTCATTCCTTACAAAGTAGAGCTTCCTTAGATGATGTAGAGATTATATTTTGCATAGAACGGGAGATGATTTCAAACATGAAATGTTCAAAACGGCTGAAAGTAAAATACTTCTTGTGACTTCAATTTGGCATTGTTCCACATATTTTGTGGTTTCTGTTATTGCTCTTTTTCCTCTCTTGAAGAACTAGGCGGCCATCAACTTGCATGCCAAGTTTAGATATGAGGACTTTCTGTGTGCCTTTGTTTGCGCCTGGCACTACAAATAAGAACGAGAATTTACCATCATTTTTACTTTTGCCTTCTTTTAAAAGAACTCTTTCCACTCTGTACCATGATGACTCGTTGCTATAGAAATTTGTTGATAGTTGTACTTTGACTATTGCTCCTTGCGATCTAGGGACTGTCAGTAGCACTTCTCTTAATTGGTAGCAAATAAATGTAAATTTGTATTTGTTCTTATTGTTGTTTCGTACAGGGCTTTAATGAGTACAGGAATTTGGTCCTGGATGATGCAGAGGAAGTCCACATCAAGAAGAAGAGAAGAAAATCTTTAGCTGGGCTTCACTTTCTCACTTTTTCATTATGTTTAGCTAAATGTGCATGGATTGAGGTGCCTCCTCTATTTTTGTTCAGGGAAAATTCTTCTCAAGGAAGACAACATAACTCTAAACTTGAACAACTTCTGTATCATCTGTCTTTCAGTCTGTCTTTCTAGGGTAATGATTTTGCTTTTAACTTACAGGGAAAGTGATGGTGATCCCAACGACTATATATATTGGCATTGCGTTGCGTTTCCAATTGTATGGAGGTGTTTCACTGTTCTATTTACTAATACATCAGATTGTCTAGACATCATGTATGGTTTAATCAACTTACGAGTAATTTTGTATCAATGGAAGAGATATATGGCACTATTCTTGCTCTCTCGCATGGTTGCGCATCTATTCGCATTTTAAGATTCCAGTTTAGTCCATTCCCATTTTCATACGACAAAATATTGACTGAAAGAAATGCTGCCTTGCTTTGTTCACGCTAGTGGCGCACACTGCTGACCAACTCTTCGGTTTATCCAAAATTTAGGAAGACAATAGTGCGTTGTGCTCACCGGTTTTTGATGGTTCATGTTCGTTGTAATTGCTGTACGAGATTCTGTGCTCCCCAGTATTATGCTGCACTTTGAATTCCCTTTAAAATGGGCACATGAAGAGAATACTACTAAACATGACTGAGACCATTTGATATTAGCTTAGGCTTCCTATCAGTGAGAAATATCTATCTTGATATTAGCTTAGGCTTCCTATCAGTGAGAAATATCTATCTTGACGATTGCCTATGCTGTTAAATCACCAAGAGCCCAAGAGGAGGAGGAAACCTCATGCTCTCTGTTTGGTGGACAAGACACTCAAATATTAAAATGGAAAAAGATGCAGATAAACGGTCTCAAATCCTCTTCGTAATTATTTTTGCAGTCACACAAAGGAAGGAAAAGGACAGTTATCTACTGGCAGAGGCTCAAATGGGTGAGAGCTTTATTTTGATTAAAGCAAAGTCAGGTGGGCAATGTGTAGGAAGAAAGTGAGTGGTGGAGAAGTGTGAGGACCCAGCGAGGATGAGGGTTGGAATGGGGGAGGGGCCCCGGATTCTCGTCGTGGTGCGCCCGTGTTCTCATCTAGCATTTTGCATACTATCTGTCCGCCCAAGGGGATGCAAGTGATTGACACTCTCTGCTCTCTTTTTCAGTCACCACTAACTACTAGTACTACTGATTACTGACTCATCCTCCACACCTATCATATCTTGGTTCTATCATGCAACGCATACGACATACTAATCCCTGTTTTCTTTTCTGCATTGTTTGCTGCTCTGTGCCTTATTCCCTTCGTCTTTTTCAGCATTGTGTTCTGTTGGAGATCATGAATCATCATGCTAAATTTGCCAAAAGTAAAGAGAGTAGGGTGAGGTAGATTCTGTTGGTACAAGTAGATCAAGAATGGTAGCTTCACGACCTCAAAAATATAATTGTTTTAAGATTGGAAAGATGAACTATATATATATATATATGAATAGGACAACGTCTTTATTATACTATATTTTAATGATATTTAATAAGAAGTCGATGTATATATAGGAAGTATAAAGACCCTAAACCCTAAATATGGCAACCCTACAACCATGTCCATTCAAGCTCTTATACAATGTCATGATGCGGTTTATCGAATATTCTTGAGAATATTTTAACATGAGGTCAATTGGAGAGGAAATTGGATCAGTCAATTCGAATAAGTTTGTTGATAAGTCCATGCTTGGATTAGATGGGTTTTGTTGGGATTAAGAAGAAAAAAGTCGCAAAGTGATATGATCATTTCGAAGTTGAGGCGTAATGTCAAGTCGATTTCATGCCATAGCATACGCTGGCAAGTTGAAAGGTTCTGTACCGTAATAAAAACAACCTTCAAGTTGGAACATGGGTGTAACTATCAATTAAAAGTAAAAATTATATCCTAATCCAATTTAAGGCGCAAGAAAAAGCAAGACTAGTGATTGTATAATCTAAGAAAACTGTCATAATTAGTTCAGGTGTGAAAGGATGGATCAAGTGAGCCTGGATTTGATGATGTAAGATTCAGAAAATGACTTGAATGGCTCTAAGTGACAGTAGCATCAAGGATTAAGAAGGCCCTAATGTACTGATTATGATACCACGAGAAAGTTTAACTTCTTAAAAAGTATTAGAAGGTACAAAAAAGAGAAGAAGAAAAATTAGAAATTTAAATTGGTTCATCATTAGATACTTGCATGCATTTTCATAGTACCCAATAAATTACTTTTTTTTTTTTTTTAACTATATTGACTTGAAATCTTGGGTATTGCTGGATGGGTAGCTGTAGGAAATATGAAAACAAATATGATAATTTTTTTTTTTAAAGGTTTCTCATGATTTTCAATTTGATTTGCGAGTTTCTCTTATAGAGAAAATTATTAACTTTTTGGATATGCCCATCCTTTTTAACTCAAATTCTCTAATTAAATGTAAGTGAGAGTTTTCATGTCAATTACCTATCACATCAAAATGACAAGACCATTCATCCGCACAAAAAATAAAATAAAATAAAATAAAATAATTGAAAAAGAACTGAGAAAGTGCCAATAAAAGTAGCGATATATGTCTTGCACACCGAAAGGGCCAACAGGTGGTGGTAGAAAGAAAAACTTAGTAGGCTTGTGGGGGTTGTTGTCCTGTGAAGGGAGCCTCTGGCCCTTTCTCTTCTTATAGAGGTGGAGAGATTCCAACTTTTTCCATCTCCTCTTTGCAAAGCAAACGGAGGTCCTGCAATGCCCATTCCCTTGCGTTTAAAAGAGATGTTCACCCGACCACCCTCGTACGGGTCATAGAAAGCACAAAAGTAAGCAATGCGATTTATCCCTTGCGCAATAGGGGTCGCAAAGGCTCCGTCAGGGAAGAGGCACATTTTGTCCTGAGTCTTCTCGAGCTCTGTGCGTAATATTTATATGCAAATACAAGTTCGTGATCTTCTATAGCTAGCTATAAAAACATGAAAGACATTGGGATCTTTAACATAGCATATGGTAGACATAAGAAAGTTCTTTTTTGATTCTATGGATAAAAAGATTATATAAGGTAATCAATTTTCAAAACGGACCTATTATTGAGTAAAAGCAGCATCCATTTAATTAAACTGAAGTTGAATGGAAACCCAATGCGTTAATTATGATTTCTCCAAACAAACCTGATAATAATGAAAGCAATATGGCACGCGGTATCGTACAAAACCATGGAGTCTAATAAGTCCAAGCCAGTGTAAACCTGTGGAATAAACAGTACTATGATTGCAATATACTTTCTAAATTACACTTTTTGCAAGCATTAACTCATTCTGGCTTGGCTTGGCTTGGCTTGGCTTGCCTTGGCTTCTAGTGCCTCCACTCATTTGAGCAGTCTTCTTGAACAAAACCTCGAATCTGCCATAGATGCTTCTCGCACTGTGTTTTACTGTTATTAACTTAATCGCACAGGAGCTCCCAAAAATTGACGGTGAAAACGAAGGTGGAGGGAACTCCAGAGACATGATTGTAGTGCGGTCACATTATGCTCATTTTTTAGGATCCTATGCTTTCGAATGCCCGCACATGGAGGGACGAACGATATGCCTTCGTCGAAGAATTCGAGATTAGTTTCAGCAAATATTCTTGCAAAAAAAATATAAAGCTTGATGAGACACTCAGGGAAGACTCGAAAAGAAATATATGATCAGCTCGTCGATCTTGAGTCAGGTGTTCTTACTGTTCGGAAAAAACAAGCAAACGGGTTCGCCACGTCTGTTGTTGGGTTGTCCTCGTCAATCTGAGATTGAAACCTTAGATTTCAAATCATTTCCTATATTGATTTGGTGATGTAAGATGCTGGACCTCCATTATTTGGTAAAGAGGATAGCTTTGCTATTTCCCATGTGAAGCAGGAACATTCTCTCGGTCGATGTTGAAAAGCCATTTGATTGACAAAATATGCTTCGGAAGATATTCGACAAGGAAATAGGACGAGTCCTCGAAGGCCACTAACGTGACGAAGTTCCATTGCTTCATTTTCACTAATACCTCTTTGGTTGTACACTAACAACCATGAACCTTTCCTCCATTCTTCCAAAATAAGCCATTAATTGGTTGTACTGTAAGTGTGGCCATAACTTAAAATTGGTGGTAGTTCTTTGGGAGCCATTTTTTCAAAATGTTACGTCATTGTTGTAACTTTAGATGATAGGATGGGAAAAATAAAATAAATGAATAAATAAATAAATAAATAAATAAATAAATAAAAGGGAAAGAAATGGCCAGTAGTATTTGTTATATAAAATGTACAATTTGGTTTTTTACACTCTTTTGTTTTGCCTTTTCTTTTCTCACCAAAATCGTCGTCTTATTAAACCATGCAAACTTTCTTATGTACTATGATTCAGTCGGACCAAAAGATCCACTAAATTCAGTGCGGGGACACTTGCTTGACGATCTAATGTTTTATTTGTGTGCCCATTTGACCCCATATGCTTTTTGGTTACTTGCTTTTCCATGACAAAGCACATGGAGACACACAGTCATTTGGAGCATATCAGGACTTAAGAGGTAAAACCGGCTCTGTTTTCATAATTATGTTGTTTTCAAGGAGAGGCAAGTTAGTATTGAAAGCTCAAAATCATTTTATTTAATTAAATTAAAGAATGTCTAAATTTTATTTATTTGGTGTTTGAATATCCTTACCTTGGTTGCGAGGCACTTGGTTGATTTATTTCTCCTCGTATAAAGTAAATATCTTGATTAGTTCATCTACTTAATTCCAATAAGAAGGCTCAAGCTTATTCATGAGTTTTTTTTTATGTTAGTTTGTTCCCGTCATATAAAGTCTAAACAAGATTGAAATTATATGTCATTTCACAAAGCTCAACTGCCGAAACAAATTGGATTTTCTGCTTGATTTGACTTGTTGAGTGAAAGGAGAAAAATAAAGAAGCATCCAATTGTAATCAAATACTCGGTCAAAAACTCTGGACATTCACCCCAGTCATTTGCATGGCTTAACTTTTTACTTATACGAGTGCGACAACTTCAGAAGATAACAAGACCTGATCTCAGTCCGTAATGCCTCATCATCGCAGACAGTCCTACCTTTTCCTTTTCTTTTTTCTTTTTTATATTTTTTATTGGGGGGTTATGTTTTTACTTGATACAATGGTTTATACATACATTCAATGTATTTGATTTTTATTTTTCCTTTAACAACATGATTGAATCTAGGGGCTCAACTTGCATCTAGCGATAGCTGCCCTGCCAAATTGTACGAATCATGATTAGGAAGATGGTCCCCGTAACCACCATTTGATTTATTGTCTCACATTCTTATCATTGCTAACTTCGATTTTTTTTATTATGATAGTGTAACATAGGTCAATGCTTTCAATCACAACATTAGTCTCCATCAAATTTCTGACCCAGAAATTGTGAACATCGTTGTGTCAATCAAGCATTTATCAGACAGATAAAGGCAGGGCTCAACACCGACGGCACCCGATGTTGGTGAAGATCAACCACTACCATCTTTTCGATAGATAAATGATGCTTTCATGCCAGCCCTTTTGCTATTGCTTTTTTAATCTTCTGCGGTTCTTAGTGGCAAGCGAATCACATGCCAAAGTCCCCTTCCATCCTGAATTAAAAACCCAAGCCAACACACTTCTCACTATACCTGTATCTCTGCGGTACGAGTTTGCTACTCCAAGGCGTTACTTTTGTCAGATTATGTGTCTCTTTTGGCGTTTTGTGCCTTTTCGACTATTTTTTAGGGTTATTCCACAGTGTACACTTCCATGAAGTACGTATGATCTATGGGTTTTCTCAACTTTTTTTCTCAAAAGTTTTTAGGCTTGACAATTAGCTATGCCTTTTTCGCAAGCCTTCCGGATGTACAGCTGACGTGCGGATACATACCCAACGCCGGAATTGAACTGCGACTCATGTTATCCCGAGCTTCATAAGCATAAGTTTTCTTTTATATCATCCCTGGCTTTCTTCATCCACATCCAGAGTGAAAGACTATTTTAAGTCTGAAACATGTAGTTCTATGACTTTAAGGCAAAATACTTGGTTGATTCTTATGTTCTCCTAACTTATACTAGGAACACAGATGCAAGGGTTTTATTTTCTTATATTTAATTGATTTTAGGATGTAATTATCAAATTGAGCTTCTAGTAGGGAACTTTTTAGGCTGTGGGGGGGGGTACACTTCTGGGCCAGATTCTAGTAGCTCTCTTCGCACTTGAAAATAAGTTCGCACCAAAGTTAAAACGATGTACTAACTCTTACCAGTTTCTGTTTTGTGTCATCACCGTTATATCCCGATCTCTTTACAAAATATTTTATGGTGTTTCCACTTGATTAAATGGGTAGCCGCCATTATTTTGTTTGATTTTAAGCATACATTGCATTTGATTAAAGCAGAAAGAAAGGGACCCAGAAGTGCCCTATCCACATTCTTCATACATGGATTAAGAGAGACCTTATTGATTAAGATGGCCATTATCTTGAGAACATTACTATATTCGTTAATTTAAAATTTGTGTATATGGTACTGCTCCAAGAGTGATAAGTTTCAAAAGCAAAGAGAAGTTGCTTGGCAATCAAAGCAGCTAAAAGCATTCGTGGTTGTGGTAACCCCACTTCCAAGATCAATATGTTAAGCAACCAAAAACCGAGAAAAAGAGGGAAAAAAGAAGACAGTGGCAATCCCACTTCTTTAAAGTAATAATTCTATGACCTTGTCGGTTCCATCTGTCAATGCATCAGCAGAATTTGGATACCTTTTTTGATAATTATTCTTTGATGCTGTTATTTTAAATAATTAAGGTTCGTCGTTTGAAAAAACTTATGGATTCCCGGCACATTGATTAGCTAACCAATCCCTGGCATAGGAACGATTAGATTAGCTTATCTCTATGCTAATATGGGGAAGTTAGAAGACACACGTCACTCATGCAGATTGATAAAGGAAAAGCAGGTACGTATGCAATTGCCTAATCATTTTCCCCTTGCATATAGTTTCGTCTTTTTTAAATAGTTACCAGTTTCCTGTGAATTTCGTGTACGCATGGGCATGGTAGGGCTGCGACAAACCAAAAAGGACACGAGCTTTAAAATTGTTCCAACTTTTTGTGCAATTAGAAAATGAGATTACAACGGGATATTTTTTTGGTCTCTTTTGTAGGGAATAGCATTTCAAGGGAAATATTTTGATTTGATAATCTTAAGCATCTTCACAATTAAAACGAAACCTGGTTTAATCATGTATTTTACAGAACTCAAATACATAATTGATCAGATTTGAGGTCTCGATCCTTCCAAAGCTCAGAAGCTTCAATTCGTGGGATGGATTGGAATCCTGAAGAAGGAGATCTTTTTGACCCAGTTGTAAAGAAAAACAAACATGGGGGTGGGGGACTTCAGGAGACCTGCTGTCTGACGCTACTGCCAAATTTGAGAAAAAGTAGAACATCACAATAATTGAGGAAAGCGGAAGAAACAGTAACTCTGTCAGGGGAAGAAAAGGAGATACGTTTGGTCTACTTAATCGTGATTAAATTAATCAAGAAAGTGGGATTTGGTTTGGATTGGATATGTTAATGACAATAATTCTCCATTATTTTAAGTCCCTAAAACCGATGATGCTATTAATAGGATAAGCTGTAGAGTGGACAAGTTAATATAGCAAGGAATGGGTTCTTTTTGTGAGAGAAGTTGCTGCTGCGTGATTTCCTGTGGGTTAATTTCATGCAAAACTCCTTAAAACAAAGGTGGGGGTCATTGAAGGAAGAGTCACGGCATCGCATGGGGGAAGGAATATCCGATTTGTCCTTGGCGTGTACGTCGGGTGGTGGAAGCTGACTCTGCTTGCGCTTCCTTGAAGGGACCCAAAGCACTCAATTTTTTGGGATTGGGACCCTCTTACAACCTCCATTGAAGACCCTCCTGCTGCCTGCCTAAGCTTTGCCCCCCCCCCCCCCCCATTTAAAAAAGCCTTTCCACTCCCGCCACCTTTTGCGTAAATGTATTTCCCTGCTTTGCTTTTGCTTACACATACACTAGTGGTGGGGACCATCTCAGTGTCTCCTTTTCAAAACGAGGGGGGTCCCACGATCCGCCTCTTCTCATTCTCATTGATTGAACCCTCCCTCCTTTTACCTGCCACTATGCTCCTCCGTCAAAACCAAAATAAATGAATGAATGAATGAATGAATTAATTAATTAATTAATCTTGTTTACGCATTAAAAGAGATAAAATTCTATCCCAAGTCGTATGCTATGCTTCTGGGCAAAGTGCTAGGAAGTTTGAAACCGTTTCTAGACCCTTTTCAGGGCGGGCAATTGCTTTGTAAGGGGCCATATTGAAGCATTGATAACCAGAGATCACGTGATCTTTGTCTCAAAATTCTATGCTTTGAACTGTTTGATGTCATGCAGCAGCGGTCCCTCTTGGACATTCTAGGTTTTCGTAATTTTCAGGTTTTTGGGGTTTTTCGTTGCAAATTACAGCTAGGGGGTGACTCCGAGGACCCAAGTCTTACGTTTGTTCCGTTTCCTACACGTGACCTCTCATGGCGTTTTCTATAAAAAGAGAAAAGAAGTTGTGTTTTTTGTTCTTGGCACCTCCCTCCAACAAATGAAAGGTTTCTCACTGACCTCCACGTAGCCATTTGTGTTTGATTAGTACAGAAAATTATGACAAACCTTTTTGGAAATTTACAAATGAAAATGAGAACTCAAGCCGCTAAGAAGTGCAAGGAAATGTGTGTTTCCAAACTCTCTTCTCTTTTTTATCAAGTCTTTTGCCGTAGACACCTTCTGGGTGACAGATACAAAGACATCCATGATTATCACCTCGGATGAAACTTTTTCTCTTTTTTTTTTTTTTTTTTTTTTTTTAATCAAACCCACCGGGTGCCACTTCCCATGTTTCACATAATCAACTTCCAACTTCGATATAATTATTAAGGAAAATTTTTGTCGTCGTTTCAACACATGACCGTCGAAGATGATGGCCTTGCAAATATTGCTGTCGCCATTATTTCTCGGAAACTCGCCCGTCGGACTTGGACTTCGATATATACATGCGTCTTTTGGTAGTATATCTTTTGGGCGCCTGAGATTTCGTTTGCGGTCCCAAAAATCTTTACCTTCTTCTCTTTCTGCGGTTCAACAACGCATCTTGTTTACGTAGGGGGGAAAAAAAACAAATTGTATATTATTCAAGAAAAAGTGAAAAGAAACTCATTTTCACCGAAGATAAAAATAAAAAATAAAAAATAAAAAATAAAAAATAAAAACAAGAAGCACCGGGTGATTGAATGAACTTGATGTTTATCCAGGCAGTCCATGCTGGTCCACCTAATTATTATCGATGAAATGCAGACGGAACATTCGTAATTAGATATAGATAGTCAAAGGGCATAGTCCCATTCGGATCACGCCACAGGGGATAATGATGAAATGAGAGAAACCATGCCTGTGGCCTCCTTTACTCCATTCTCAGACGTGCTGCTCTTATGGAGGTTTGAACCGAGCCTTGTCCTGCTCTTGTTGATCTTCGTTTTAACGTAAAACTTAGGAACGAACTATCTGGTGGTGATTTTTGTTAATGCTCCACCGCACCGCATATGCTTGCTGGGAGCAGTAAGAAGGCCTAGCTAGAGCCAAGAATCAGACTGTCTCCAAAACGTAAATTTCTTCTTTTTCTGCTTCTTTTTTC
Source organism: Casuarina equisetifolia (assembly GCA_028551475.1). Classification (NCBI taxonomy): domain Eukaryota; kingdom Viridiplantae; phylum Streptophyta; class Magnoliopsida; order Fagales; family Casuarinaceae; genus Casuarina; species Casuarina equisetifolia. Next base: position 14,283,991 of record CM052356.1, read on the forward strand.
TTTCCTGCCAAACGTTGCCGGATACCATTCTCCCTGATACCGCCGTGATTACCAATCTACCCCTCAGTGCGTTCCACTGTTCGAATAGATGTATCCCATCGGAGTACTCAGCGGGGTCCCTCTTTCTGACCCCTCCATTGTGTCCCACTCCATGCATTATGATGACATTAATCACCAAAAAAAATGCAACCTCTCAAAAAGCAACAAAAAACCCTCCCCTCCCCTCTTTTCCTTTCCGGTCTATAAATACGTTTCTCCCCCCCGTTCGCTCTTCCCAACCCACCACCACCTCCGCACTCCTCTGTAATACGGTGCTCACCGACTCAATACCTCGCGCTTACCCATCTTCAATGGCTGCCAGGGAACCTTTCAATGTGGCCGCCAAGTCCCCCATGGCTGCGCCGCTACACTCGCCGTGGCATTCCCCGGTTCCGTACTTGTTTGGTGGATTAGCAGCCATGTTGGGTCTCATTGCTTTTGCTCTGCTAATCCTTGCGTGCTCCTACTGGAGGCTCTCCGGGTACCTCGAGGGAGAGGGCTCCCAGGAAAGAGACCTCGAGGCGGGCGAGGGGAAGAGCGACGATGCCCAGAAGACCCCACCTATATTTGAAGAGAAAATCTTGGTGATTATGGCGGGTGAAGTGAAGCCGACGTTCTTGGCCACTCCCACGTCTAGTAGGTCGTCTTCTTTTGGGAATAGCTATTGCAGTTGTGAAGGCGAAAAGAACGGAAAGGCAGTAGAAATGGCGCAGACTGCGAAGCCACAAGGTGGTACTGATGTTCAAGTACCTCAAAGTGAAAACAGAGAGGACCATGAGGCCTCTGCTGATCAGACCCATTGATCTCCTTGCTAGTCATTGGTAGGTTGTCTGTGTATGGAGTTTCAAGTTGCGGATGGTGTGGGTTTCTCTAAGATGTAGTTCCTTTTCTCTTGTCTTCGGGAAATGTAAATATATTTGAGATCCAATGGAAGAAGAACGTAATTCTTCATATTTCTCTTCCTCTATTTTTCATTTTTAAAGGTTTTTGCATGAGTGTTTTAATTTGTAGTCCGAGGGTGTTCTTTTTGAGGCTAACTTTTGTATGTAAAAAGTCCAGAGACCAGCAAAAAAAGTTCAAGGGTACCTACCTGAAATTGGACATTCTCCGGTTTCTGAAGAAAAAGGTGGAAGAAACCGGTTTACGTGGACGCCGAGATCGGATGTCATAAGAGGGAGACGCACGTGTAAGGCTATCCAGGAATAGGTTGTTTGTATTTGTGCCTGCTGCGGTGAAGCGAAGCTGCACAGGTAGCTCGCAGCAGTTAAGAGCTTTCTTTTCTTTAATTTGCTCGAATGTTGTTATGTGTTCACATTCATTCATCGGTGTTTGGGTCGTTCTGTTGGGAGCCTCTGCGGAGTTATTGCCATTCTCTGTTGTGTGCCGACTGAACGGCAGCCTTCAATGTAAGAGAGTATGTTCTTAGTTACAATATCACCCTCTCCCTATATGTTTTGTCTTCGTTTTGTTGCCTTTGTCTTTTTGTTAGGTACACAGGAAATTTCCTCTTTAATTCTACGCCTAGAAAATTTTTTACTTTTTGTAGGTGCCGAAGCCATAGCCAACCAAATGTGGAATCCCATGTTTCAGTTTTGTAGCTACTACACATATGCATGTTGCTGACACATACAACCACTACCAAAATGGATGAGATAGGATGGTTAAGACTTCCATTCGGTGGTGTGTATTGAAAATGATGGTAAACAACAATGATTGGAGACACTGCCTAATTACGTTTTAATGGTGAGCCCCAAGCAATGATGACGAAATTCTTAGCCAACCCAGGGCTGTTCTAACTTTGTGAGAATAGGCATGATTTGTTCGGGGTCCGAATACCATGTTCATTACTTGTTCCGGTATAGGTTTAGAAGGAATAATGAAATTGATATGTTCTTAGATTTCGAAATTCCACGTTAGATGATGCTCAGGCTGAACAATAAAAAGACTCAAATCAAATCAGAACCAGGGCCAAAGCATCCATTTGGCATCAAAAACAACTTCATGTGCATAACCTCCAAAGAGAGAAGAAAGGGTGCTACTCTTAGATGTATCAAACTTCAACATTCAGTGCGCATTTATGAATACGAGGGAATCCCCTAAAAGAATTGCATTTAAAAATAAAAATAAAAATAAAAATAAAAATAAAAATAAAAAACAAGTGGAAGAGCGAGACAGACGCGGCAGGCGGAGAATGCATTTCCACAAGTACTATCTCAAGGCAAATGCTAAAACTTGTACGAGCAAAGGGTTAAAGGTATTCCAACTTGAAGAACCTTGTACGATTTTTGGAACAATAAAGCGCTTGTTTATTCTCCTTTTTATGACAAACTAATGAAGGCCAAGTGTGTGTTACTTATCTTCTTGCATATGCAAAACACCACACCATCTGCTTTTTGAGTTTTTTCTACTGTGGAAGAATAAAAGTGATGCTCTTTCTTTCCTCGGTTGGGCACCATGGGTGCTTATGAGTTTCGTTTTCTCAAGATAGGTAGTTTTTTTTTTTCTTTTTTCTTTTCATGTTTAATACACACATTTCTCATGTTTAATACACACATTTCTCATGTTTGATTTAGGTAAATTTCATAAGCCCATGTTGGCGGCTACGTCCTTGGTTCAGCTCTATATCTTCATAAATATTCTTTTAATCAGGTAAAAGTTAAACGATTTTCATCCCTGCTTTTTCTTTTTCTTTTTTTTTTTAATTCTTTCACTGCCTTCTTTTTTATTTCCCCTTTTACACCAACTACGATCTGATCCTACAATGCTACTACTAATATGCATATTGTCTACGGAATGGAGGGTTTCAATCTGCTATCGATTATATATTGAAAGAGACTTGAGGTTGACTATCATTTTTGTGGAAACAATTGGGTACCATCACCTTCATAAACATTAGTGAGATTGGATATATCTAGATGCGAAAGAAAACACCAAATAACAAAAGTTTCTCCAACTTAAAGTCAATTATGGTGACTGGAATTCTTATGAGGTAGTACTCAAACTTTAGTTGTACAACGAAGATCTTAGCCTTGGTTTCAATCTCAAAATAGCTCATAGTAAACTCTTTTCTTTCCTCATTGTTCAGCACAAATCTCTAACCCAAAACCATATCATTTTACGCATTTAAATATAATTTGCCCTTCACTCTGTATATAGATGTTATGTTCCAAGTAGATTGATTCTTGACTAGCCGACTGATTTAGGCCTTTTAGCATGATACTTGCAAATTATGACAATTTAGTATCAAAGTTAGCCACCACTCCACGGCTAAGGAGGGTAAGAGTGGGCTCCCACCATATGGGGCCACCTAGAAAGTGGGCTGCCATAAGTGGGCCGTTGGAGAGTCAATATAGTGTGGTGGAATTGTCACAATCTAAATAAATTGATTATTGGCTAATCAACAAGTTTAGGCTTGTTTGCATGATGGTTGAGGATCATGACAGTAGAAGGGAAAGCCATAGCATTATCATTGACAGAAAAGCAAAAAAGAGAAAGAAAGAAAGATTTGGCGAAGGCACCTTATGTATATCGGTAGGTGGAGAAAAAAAAAAGAGCTTTAATAATGGCAACTTATGATTCATATTAACCACATAGAGAGCTTCAAAATGGGAACATACTCAGTGGATCAATATCGTAGACAGACGACCCCCATTTTATCTTCAAAGTTCATATTATTGGGGAAGGGAAGAAGAACTTTCCTCTCAGAGTTTTTTAGACGTTGACGTTTACCAATAATGAATGGATCAAAAGCTTGTTTTATTAGTGAAGGGACAAAGACTATTGTTTCATGATACGGAAAAGATCTAATGGACTAGGAAGGCTTCTAAATTTGGGGTATGAACTCATGGACATAGTTTCATTACTATGGGGCACTGGTTTCATTGAGCTTTGCTTTGTTCCCTTTGTTTAATTGGTCATAAGGTCATCTTCTCACCGAGGAAGTTTGACATCATTTAGCAAGCCCTAATGCGTTTCAATAGCTTGAAGCGTAATGCTTCGAGAGTGCCATTACATGCAATATCCATTAGGGTCAGCATCACATATTCCCCATATATCCTGTCGTCCTCGACTGGCCTACAGAGTATAGATCAAAGACTACTTGAAGACCACACTAACCACACCGAAACCCTAAATCTGACGACAGAAAGCTGTCCACGGAGGTCAGCAAACTTCAATGCATGGTTCTTGTGGTGGAAGATTGTTCATAAAAGCAGATGGGTACCAAGAGGCTGAGGCACCAATAATTACGACATGCGTAACCTGCTTGATGACAAACCAAAACTTGCCTTCTATTAGAACAAACAAGTGAGGCCAAGAGGCCAACTTTCTTTCTTCCACAAAGTTTTGAAAGCAACAACTCAAAGCGTTTTATGCTTCTGGCTAGAAATCGACCATGTCGACGATAAGCAGGACTCTCCCTTGAGATTTAGGGGACAAATATTAGTTGTTTAACCTTAGTGGCAGAGCACCCTGACTACAAAGAATTAAATAACTTTTCTTTAAGCACTTGTGTTTCGAGTGGAGTTTTACCTCACCCAAGAAAGGGGGTGTATCTAACCCGTCCCACTTCAACGTCATTGCCTACATTATACCAATTACTGCACAGAAGTTCAAAGCTAGTGGATGGCTTCGAAATAAAGCTCTCAATTTCTTTGAGAGAGTGGCACATTCTTCAGAGAGCGAGACAAGAAATTCGAGAGCATCAACCTCACTGTCGGCCCCCTCCTCCTAAGTCTATTATTGCCTTGGACTCTAAAGTGGGCCTTATTGAACGACTGCAGATCAAGTCCATAGAGGGTTGTTGGCGGCTTCGTGCACCGTCTTGCCTTCGGAGAATTTTGTAGTTGTGAATGGGGTGACGAAGGTAGGTTTGGGTGTTTGTTGGATGCAGATGTGTCCACTTGCCTTCGGAGAATTATTCGTTGCTAAAGATGCATAGTTGTCACTATTAACTTCTCGCGCGAAAATGTTTTTCCTTGTAATGTTGTGAGTAAGAGCCTATCGTTGATAAGTTTTTTGGTGGTACTTAATTGCTACATGTTACCTTCTGCTTGTTGCCCAAATGTATCTATTAATGATGACATAACGTAACGTGTCTCCAAAAGCATAAAAGTTCGTGGCTAAATCACCTTTGGTCACCACTAACTACCCATTTATGATTAAAGAAAATATCTGATTTTAGTGATAGAGAATGCTCGTGGCTAGTAATGTTTACTGGAAAAGATATTCTGTCAGCTATTCATTTTAAGCGAAGAAGAAGGTTGCTTGTTGATGAATCTATGAAATTTGCCCATATCCCCTAGTTTTGTTCCCGTGAAAGATAAGAAAAGTTTTGAATCTGACAATTAGATGGATAGACTTTGAAAAGATGGCAAATAGATTATTTGGCCAATTTCTTATCAAGTTTTAAATGACAGAAGTATTGGTTGATGTTTTTATTTTTAAATAAAGACAACGCCGCCAACATTAACTGTTCATATTATAATAAAAAGACCAAAAAGACCAAAAAAAAAAAAAAAGTGGGTCGAAAAAGAATAAAAAATTAATAGAGGAGTGCGGGTGGTTCTACTTGCCATCTACGTAGTTGGGGTTGGTAACCCTTTCTAAATGTGAATGAGGTGACTTTAGTGAAGTCGTTACTCTTCCATACGAAGATGGATGACTACACTTTTTATTTTTATTTTTTTATGAAAATAAATTATATTAATAAATATTAAAGTACAAATGTATAAGGGCATACTTATCATTACATAAGTCACTATATTTATAAAAAGATAAAAGTTAAAAATTTCTAAATCTCACTTAAAATAACATTGTTCTGGAAAATTTTTATACTTTTAAATAAATAAACTCTCTCTCATACTATCTTATTTACTTTCGCTAATAAATAAAATAGAGATATCAATTCTTTACTACACTTTGCTTCTCCTTGGTAACAAAATAATGGTGGAGTGGAACCACTCTTCCACCCTTTGATTTAGTTTATTATTACTATTATATTAGATTTTAAGTTATACAGCATATAAATATATGTGGCATAAAAAATGATTTTTGAAAACTAGAAAATTTTATTCTTTTTTAGAGAATACGTTCATCGACATTTTCACCCTTAAAACACGTGGAAAAAAATTCATAGGATAAAATGCTGTACATTATCGACAGTTAAATTTTGAATTGAAAGAAATTGAAATTCAAGTATACATGTGTCAAGAGATTTAAACTCAGAGGGTACGAGACAATTTTTCTAACTCATTAGTAATGAGGAAAGCAGGTCAATTGTGGACTAATGATGATGGGATCAATATTCAAGTTTTAACGGCATCCATCGATAGAGCTATTATAGTCAAAACCTTAAAGGTTGTAATAAAAACTAGAAAATCCAACCATACAGAAAAAGAGCTGAGATTTTCATAGATTTGAAAGGAGTTCTAAACTAGTTAGGTACAATTAGATGATTAGGACCCTAAAATGTTGGCTGCAAGATAAGCTTCAAGGAAAGCTTAAAAGCAATTATCATCGAGTATTCACGAAGATCAAAGAACAACTTATTCATAATGCTTAGCCAAAGTTCTTAGTCCATGCTAAGCTTGGTCGTAGTGCTGTTGTTGAGAAAATGGTTGCTTATGATCCAAGTGTTGAATGGCATTTGTCATGAAGACCAGCGATGAAGCAAAGCTCCCCCTCTTTCTCTTTATTTTATATTACAAGTCTGTCATTTTCTTTATGGCTGCTTCTATCTTCTTTTTCTCGGTGATCACATCAGGAAATTTTTTTTTTTTTTTGTCACATTCTTGAACTAGCAAGTCAAAAGACCTAAACTTGTTGATAAGTTCAAGAATATTTCTTTGCAACGTTCGCTTCCGAGCTAGTATCTCAATAGTCAACCTACACTTCAGGCGGCTTCACACTGCTAGGCGGCCCTTTGTCTTCCCTACTTTTCTTAGCCCCTAAGCCTTTCTTTTTCAGCTACTTTTCAAGTTCTCATACAAGCGACATCTCATCTGTCAAGACACAGTGTACATGTCAAGAATTTGATACCGGACGGAGAGGAGGAAAATAAAAGGATAAAATTATCTTTGAAAACTAAGGATACAGATAATCACCACCTTAGAATTCAATGATACAAATAACAATTATCTTTGTAAACTAAGGATACAGATAAATCACCACCTTAGAGTACAATGATACAAAGAACAATTATCTTTGAAAATTAAGGATACAGATAGCTCACCACCTTAGAATTCAAGGATAAAACACTCACCACTCTATTGGAAGTAATTCCAAAGAGATACAGAGCAAAAGAAGCTCACCACTCTTGCCACAAGCAAAGAGATACAGAACTTAGAAAGAAAGCTTAAAGCTTATACTCAAATCTCACAACTCAATGCCTCTACTACACAATGGTACTAGCTATTTATAGGAAACTAAGACACCCATAATCATAAATGTAGCCAACTACTATCTTTCCAACTACTATCTCCCCAACTACTATCTCCCCAACTACTATCTCCCCAACTACTATCTTCCAACTACAACCTCTTAATTACCAACCACTTACTCTCATTTACCAATTACCAACCACTTACTTCCCAACCACTTACTTTCATCTACCAACTACCAACCACTTACTTCCCAACCACTTAGTCAATCTTCTCAAGCTTCTTTGGATTGGGCTTATATAGGTTGGGCCACATTACCACTAATGAGTATTTGGGCTTGGGCCTGGTTTGTGTAGGATGGCCACATCATGCTCCCCTGGTTGGAGAGGACTCGTCCTCGAGTCCAAGTTGTCTTCACTATAGTAAGGAGATAAATCTGCTATGTTGAAAATATCTGAAACTCCATATTCACTTGGAAGTTCCACCTTGTAAGCATTGTCACCAATCTTCTTCAAAATCTTAAATGGTCCTTCAGCTCGTGGTTGAAGCTTTGCATACCTTCCTGGTGGAAATCGTCCTTTACGTAAATGTATCCACACCAAATCTCCTTCTTCAAACTTAGCAAACCGACGATGTTTATTAGCTTGTGTCTGATACTTTTGATTCTGCCTTTCAACCTTGTCACGGATTTGCTCATGTAGCCTTTTAAGGAACCTTGATCGTTCTTCTGCATCTCCACTAAACTGGTGTTTTGATGGTAATGGCACCAAATCCAAAGGAGTTGTTGGATTCTTTCCGTTGACTGCTTCAAAAGGGCTGCAACCGGTAGTTTGACTTGTAGATCGATTATAAGCAAACTCAGCATGTGGTAAGAGCAAATCCCATTCACGAATGTTCTTTTTTACCAGGCTCCTTAAGAGATTTCCCAAAATTTTGTTGACGACCTCAGTTTGACCATCAGTTTGAGGGTGACATGTTGTGCTGAACTGAAGTTGCGTTCCGAGCCTTCGCCATATTGTTCTCCAGAAATGGCTTAAAAACTTTGAATCCCGATCAGACACCATGGTTTTTGGAATACCATGAAGCCTTACAATTTCTTTGAAATACAACTCTGCAATGTGAGATGCATCATTGCTTTTGTTGCAAGGGATGAAGTGTGCCATCTTTGAGAATCTATCCACCACTACTAGAATTGAATCTTTATTTCTCTGAGTTCGGGGCAATCCCAAAGTGAAATCCAAACTCACATCTTCCCAAGGGAAGTGGGGAACAGGGAGAGGAGTATATAATCCTGTATTTTGCCCATGGCTTTTTGCCTTATGACATACCAAACAACTAACCAATAGTTGTTGCACATCCTTTTTCATCTTGGGCCAATAAAATCGTTCTTGCACTAAGGCTAGTGTCTTGTCTCTGCCAAAGTGTCCAGCAAGGCCTCCTCCATGTGCCTCTTTAATAATAACGAGTCGCAACGAACATTGAGGGACACATAGCTGATTATTCTTGAATAGGTACCCCTCTTGCAAATGGAAGTGATCATGGCCACCTTCTAAAGTTGCCTTCCATATTGAACAAAAATCAGCATCACTTGGGTATAGTTCTTTGACAACCTCAAAGCCCAAAACTTGAACTCCCAAGGTAGTCAACAAGCAATGTCTCCTACTTAAGGCATCAGCAACTCGATTAAGCTTCCCAGCCTTATGCTTGATAGATAATGAATAGGATTGTAGAGACTCTACCCACTTAGCATGACGACTATTTAGCTTTTGTTGGCTGTTAAGATACTTGAGGGCTTCATGATCAGTAAAGAGAATGAACTCTTTTGGTAGTAGATAATGCCGCCAATGATCAAGAGCTCGAACAATGGCATAGAATTCCTTATCATAAGTTGAATACTTCTTACGACTTTCATTGAGCTTTTCACTGAAAAAGGCAATGGGTTTACCTTCTTGGCTAAGAACAGCACCAATTCCCACATTTGAGGCATCACATTCCAGTTCAAAAAGCTTCTCAAAATCAGGAAGTGATAGGATAGGAGTAGATACCATTTTTTCTTTGATAAGCTCAAAGCTCTTTTGGGCTGCCTCTGTCCACTGGAACGAATCACCTTTTAAGCATTCTGTGATTGGACCAACCATCGTACTGAAATTTCGGATAAATCTTCTATAAAAGGACAACAAGCCATGGAAGCTTCGTATGTCATGAATTGACCGAGGCACTGGCCAACTCACAATGGCCTCAATCTTGCTAGGATCCACCTTGACCCCTGCATCAGAAACAACATATCCCAAGAATACAATACTCTTGGTAAAGAACTGACATTTCTTTGAGTTGACATATAGTTTCTGATCCCGCAAGGTCTGAAAGACTTGCCTCACATGACTTAGATGTTGATCTTCAGACTTGCTAAAGATTAGTATGTCATCAAAATAGACGACAACAAATTTCCCCATAAATGGTTTAAATATGTGAGTCATGAGACGCATGAATGTGCTTGGAGCATTAGAAAGTCCAAAGGGCATTACCATCCATTCATAGAGTCCGTTTTGAGTTTTGAATGCAGTCTTCCATTCATCTCCAGTTCTCATCCTGATCTGATGATAGCCACTTCTGAGATCAATTTTGGAGAAGACAACAGCACCATGCAGTTGGTCAAGTAAATCATCCAACCGTGGAATTGGAAACCTGTATTTGATAGTAATTCGGTTGATTGCTCTACTATCAACACACATGCGCCAAGATCCATCCTTCTTTGGTACCAACAAAGTTGGGACAGCACATGGGCTCATGCTTTCTCGAATCATCTTTTTGGACAAGAGCTCATCCACTTGCCTTTGTAGCTCTTTCTGTTGCTCAGGATTCATACGATAAGCAGCTTTATTAGGAAGAGAAGCTCCTGGCACTAGATCAATGCAATGCTGAATATCCCTAGTTGGTGGAAGGCCAGGAGGAATTTCATCTGGAACAACATCTTCAAACTCCTTGATGAGAGATTGCAATAAGGGATGTGGCTCAGGTTGAAGCTCAGGATTTGATTCCATGAGCACAAGAGCATAAACCTCTTCACCTTCTTGAATTGCATGCTTCATTTGAGTTCCAGAAAGTGCAAGATTGCCTTTCTTGCTTGATGGTGCAGATGTATTGCCTGGCTTAAGAGGAGCTAACACAATATGATTTCCATCCTTGTAAAATGAATAAGTATTTTTATACCCATCATGCAAGGCTTTTCGATCATATTGCCAAGGTCTTCCTAGAAGTAGGTGACATGCATCCATTGGCACCACATCACACCAAGCACTATCCTTATAGTTTTTCCCAATTGAAAAGGAAATTAGAGAACGTTTATTAACTTTTACCTCATTTCCTTGGCTGAACCATTGTAACTTGTATGGGCGTGGATGATCTTCTGTCTTTAATTGCAGCTTTTCCACCATTGTTGAAGCTACAGTATTTGTGCAGCTCCCTCCATCAATAATGATATTGCATACCCTGCCATGAGAGGTACATCGAGTGTGGAAGATATTCTCTCTACGCCAATCATCTTCTTCAGTTGGATTCAGGTTCAAATTTCTTTGAATGATTAAGGATTCTCCTTCATCTGCATATACCATTTCTTCTTCACTTTCTGCATTGGCTTCATCAGGTTCTTCTAGGACATCTTCTTCAACAAGAGCAATAATCTTCCGGTTGGGGCAGTCGGAGGCTATATGTCCATGGCCTTGACACTTGAAACATCTACGAGAGTCTGTAAAAGGCTTAGCTTGTTTAAAGCTTTCGCCCTTAAAGGAATTTCTGGACTCCATAGGTTTCACTGGCGGAGTTGACTTTGTAGTTGTTGGACTTCCTCGTGTTGTAGCACCATCTCTTGACATCGGTTTGTAGTTGTTGCCACGAGCTACCCTTTGTTGCTCCACAGTCCGAGCAAGCTTTCGTACATCATTGAATGAGTAATATTGCTGCAAACGAACTATATCCCCAATTTCGGTTCGTAAACCTGCCAAATATCGAGCAATTGTTTGTTCTTCAGGCTCCATGACATCACACTTCAACATGAGGTGCTCGAATTCCATAGTGTAATCTTCAACAGATGAATTCATCTGCTTCAGATTTTGGAGCTTGAGAAAAACCTCCATTTTGTAGTTGTCTGGGAGGAACCTTCGTTTCAGCTCTCTCTTCATTTTCTCCCAAGTTCGAATTTTTCTTCTTTCTTCTCGAACTCTTTGTCTCTGCAAATTTTCCCACCACAATGATGCATATTTTCTTAGTTTCAAGGCAATAAGTTTTACCTTTTGTTCTTCAGAATAATCTTTGATGGCAAATGCTCGTTCAACTGTATGCAGCCAATCTAAGAATTCGTCTGGCTCCATTCTTCCTTCAAATTCTGGAATTTCAACTTTGACATCAGGATATTGTTGAAAATATTGCCGAAGATGACGAGGATGGGGCGGAGTACTATCATCAGAGTCTTCTTGAGCAGATTGATAGAAAGGATTATCATCCTCTCTAACTCTGGAATGACGACTTTTGTCAGATCCCGAACGATAGTTATACCGTTCTCTTGTTTGGAAACGTGTCAGCTTTTCTTGGAGTTCTTCAAGTTGTCTCCTCATTTCGCCCATTTCCATCTCATGCTGGTCTGCTTCATTCACCTCAGGGACTTCAAGATGGCGAGCATGATGACGATGACCAGCCATTGAACCTAGGCTTTGATACCAAACTTGATACCGGACGAAGAGGAGGAAAATAAAAGGATAAAATTATCTTTGAAAACTAAGGATACAGATAATCACCACCTTAGAATTCAATGATACAAATAACAATTATCTTTGTAAACTAAGGATACAGATAAATCACCACCTTAGAGTACAATGATACAAAGAACAATTATCTTTGAAAATTAAGGATACAGATAGCTCACCACCTTAGAATTCAAGGATAAAACACTCACCACTCTATTGGAAGTAATTCCAAAGAGATACAGAGCAAAAGAAGCTCACCACTCTTGCCACAAGCAAAGAGATACAGAACTTAGAAAGAAAGCTTAAAGCTTATACTCAAATCTCACAACTCAATGCCTCTACTACACAATGGTACTAGCTATTTATAGGAAACTAAGACACCCATAATCATAAATGTAGCCAACTACTATCTTTCCAACTACTATCTCCCCAACTACTATCTCCCCAACTACTATCTTCCAACTACAACCTCTTAATTACCAACCACTTACTCTCATTTACCAATTACCAACCACTTACTTCCCAACCACTTACTTTCATCTACCAACTACCAACCACTTACTTCCCAACCACTTAGTCAATCTTCTCAAGCTTCTTTGGATTGGGCTTATATAGGTTGGGCCACATTACCACTAATGAGTATTTGGGCTTGGGCCTGGTTTGTGTAGGATGGCCACATCAGAATTGAACTTGGAATGTGATACCTACTCTAATACTATTTGCTATGTTCCTAAGCTAATAAGCTAAAAGGTCTAAACCTGGTCCCAAGTTCAAGAATATTTCTTTTGGACCGTAATATCTTTTAACTGAAATGCTGTGTTGATTGCTAGGAAATGTAGAAAAGGGCAATTAATTACAGTATTTTTAACAAAACTCGTACCGATGGGTCTTATTCATCGAGTTTCTACCTTATTGAGCTGTTGGGACCAAAAATAACTATTTCTTTTCCAGTGATGGAAAATAATAGAAACTATGGTGTGGATCGCCCACGAGCACTTGTTTGGAAACTCATCAATTGTCATGTCCTCAAAGATAACGCATAGGAGAGAACCTTTTTAATGGATTTAAAAAAATAAAAATCCGTCAAGTTTGTAATACCAGAGAGAGCTAATCCAGGTTGGCTTGGATGATTTTTATTTTTAAATAAAGTTGTTGGTTATTTAAGAACAATTTTCTATTCTTTCCGTTGTGTCACACCAGGGTGGCATCCACTACAAGTTCTGTTTTGCCATCCAAATGGAGGAAAAGCTAAAAAATGAATGCGTTAATAATTATGTAGTTACCATTTGTAAATGATTAAGAAAAAGCCCAAAAGAACCGCGTGCTATTGAAGGCCCGACCAGGCTCGGCCCTAGTTACAACTGTGGGTTGCCATGAACCCAAAAATGAATGCCCTGTTCAAATATCATTTCACCCAAGAAAGAAAAGTAAAGCGAAAAAGAGAGGAAAAAAACTAATATATATTTAAGTCCATATATATATATATAGACTTAAAGCCAGGCGAACGCTATTGCGGCCGTTGAATGCTCGTTTTGGCAGCGGCCAACATCGGCAATAAATATGAACAGCATCTTCATTTTCTTTAGCAGAAGAATGGAGCTCCAGACAACAAAGCCTACTCCTGGAGAAATCGAGAATAGTTTAGCTTTTGGCGAATCCATGATTTGATAGTCGGGGAGGCCTACAACGTTATTATAGGCTTTGTGAGGTATTTTTCCAAAGTTCCCTATTTTTGTAAAGGTTAGGGAAATAAAAAAATCTATAGCAAATTTCCCAAGAATTAAAAAGACGAGAAATAAAAAGAGAGGTCGTCAGTTGGCATGTTGTCAACGAAAAAGTATACGTAAAGCATGGCATAGTCAAAATCTTGCAGGATTCCAAACGGAACCACATCTGGTCCATAATCTTGGGTTTCTTGACTCCGTTAAGTTCATAGTATAACTAAAAAATTAAACAAAACAAACAATAAAGCAATTAACAGCTCTTTTAAGAATAAGAAACATACAAATTAATGAAAGAAGACTAAAATTGTACAAACATTATTGTAATTTCTTTTTTGAAATTCAGTATATAACACTTCTCTCACTTTACAGAAAATCACTTGAAAAAATTTTCCTCAAGTATCTTCTTGATTAGTTAGGTTTGACTAAATTTTACTTTTACTTTTACTTTTACTTAATAACTTTTACAAATCCTTGATTTAACTGAGAACAAGTAATGTCCGAGACTTTTGAGTTTTAAGCTTAACAATTGTAATTGAAGCTCTCCATCCTTTACAATTGCATCGATAGTTGACGTATGAAGAATTGATGAAACAGAAAACAGAAAACAGAAAAAGAAAATAAAAATGAAAAAATAAAAATAAAAATTAAACCTGTAGAGACAGTAAGATGGACCCAAGAGAGAAAGGTACAAGATAAAGATTTTGTTAGTCAATGGGAGGCAATGGTAGAAGTCCTCACATGAATTACAGGATATATGTGAAGATTTGAATTTGATGCTATATTGTTAAATTTTTGAACCCAGACAACACGTCGGTCTCGTTCACTTGGGATGTCCGTTTGTGATTTGGATCATTCGACGCAGTATCGTGCTCAATTGATTTCGGTCAATGAGGGGAGTGCCTTGCTCAACTATGTTATTGGGATTATTCGTGTCGCTTTACCGGCAACTGCAATTCGTCCACCTGGAGCAAAATGGGAAGTTCTCGGTTATAAAATTTAAGAGAAGTGAATGAATGGGCCGTTGACTTTGCTGATCGGCGATGGCTTTATTGGAGGCATCCGATTGCCTTGGTTATATTCTCTTCTCAGCAAGGAAAAGGCAAAATTTAACTCTTCATTAACTGCAAAAGCCATGGAGGGAAGCTAATGACAGCTTCGCAAGCATCTAGAAGTTTGAATCCTTACAGTCAAATGTACGACGAAGATGTTTGTTTATCCTTGTGGGAAAGCTATCTCCCAAGAAACCCATCAATTCAGCCAAAAGATGGTGATAATGATGGGAACAACTGATTGTTTCATGAAGATAAGTTCACGGAAAAAACTCGAACCCTTTCGCGCTGCATTATATTCTCTAAACCGAATCATAAGAACAAATGCAGTTTGATTCTGGATACTGGTTGACTGCCGGAACTTTGTTGCCTAGAAGCTTGGCGGGGCATCTGAAATTATCAATGGAAAATCACCTGCATACTCATTGGTAGGATTAAAAATTGTTAATGAAAAATTAACCTGGTCTGCAAATTCATTGGTAAGATTAAAGTTTTTTTTAAAATAATAATAATAATAATTCATGCATTCACTCATACACTTTTTGAATGTTGAACTAGGACCAATAAGTCTTAGGTAACACCTACTTAATGAGCTAGGCGCTTGTCTTAAAGGAACTATTAAAATGTCTCATATTATTTTTCATCTATTATAAAATAAAATAACATATCTACTTCATTACAAGCAAGTTTAAAAAAAAATACAGTTTTAATATAGTATCACAATCTAAGTTCAAGTAAATAAAATCATGATATGAGTCATGGTTAAAGTGGCTCCCCATTTCAACACATTCGAAGAGTGCAATTTAACTTACTGATGGTTATAAAATGAGGATTGGAATGTTAAAAGTATTTATAATTTATGGTAAATCCTTTTTAAAACGAAAAACACAAGTTACTCAACTCATGTAGATGGTCCATGCACCTAGCTGACCAGCAAATAAGCTACTCAAACCAATACTAAATTTGACAGGGTGAAATTACGTTCAGCCGAATCGTTTGTTAAAAAAAAAAAAAAAAGGAGGGGGGGACAATGTTGGTCTTGTTTGTGAGATTTTACAGAAGCATATAATGACGGAATTTCCCACATACAACTCAGAACTAGCTTTGCATGTAGCGTCAAATTTTCGTTGGTATAAGAAATGCAGCCTGACAAATCCAAATGCGCACGTCATAACTCCCCATAAACTACTCATTAACTACGGATTTCCTGTTAATATACTACTCCTTATTAATTACATTAAGTTGAAATCCTTCCTTTCTCATGGCCGGCCAAGGTCGGCCGGCGACACAAAGTGCAACGACCAAAACAACTTAGCCCTGTTTAAAAGAGGAAATTCCAATACGGAAGCTAAATTGGACTTTGAATCATCACGTAGTGCAAACTATGGGGTCGTCCCTGAGCTGCTGTAATTCCGAGGAGGCCGACGAAGGGTACGTAAAACCATCCTCTTTTATGTATTTTAGTTTCAAAAATTTTGAACTTGGATTGAGCAAGAAACTAGAAAAATTATCCGTGGTTTGAATGAAATTCCAGGATCCCCACGATTGCCGGAGGCAATAGTTCATGGAGGATATTCACTTACAAGGAGTTGCACACAGCGACAAATGGGTTCAACGAGGACAACAAACTTGGAGAAGGAGGATTTGGAAGTGTTTACTGGGGAAAAACCTCCGATGGTCTTCAGGTACTCACAAGAACTTGTTGTTAGATCGGTAAAAGTCCATTCGGAGGTTAAATTATGCTCAAGAAACCGTGATTGTTTCGTCTGTTTTCTCAGATAGCAGTGAAAAAGTTGAAGGCAATGAACTCAAAGGCGGAGATGGAATTCGCGGTGGAAGTTGAAGTTCTTGGAAGGGTTCGGCACAAGAATTTGTTGGGGCTTAGGGGCTACTGCGCCGGGACCGATCAACGGCTCATAGTCTACGACTACATGCCAAACCTCAGCTTGCTCTCTCATTTGCACGGCCAATACGCCGGCGACATGCAACTCGATTGGAAAAGGAGAATGAAGATAGCAATTGGCTCTGCGGAAGGGCTCCTGTAAGTCCATCTTCCTCTGGTTCGTCATGTATTAACTGTGTTTCGTTGAATATGCAAAGTCATCGTGATTTAAAAAAAAAAAAAAAAAAACTTAGGCAGCCCAAGTATGGCTAGTTGACTTCTGAAATTTTGATTTCATAACCCACCAATTGGTGCTTAGATGACCAATTAAGCTCAGGTAAGTTCACCTTGATTATGATTAATAACATTAAAAAGCAGCTTCTCGCTACACTAACATCTTGTCCCTCCTCCGTGACAAAATTAGAACATAATGTTGAATATTCGTTTTAAGTTTCACTTCAATAGGACAAAAGACAATCTTGAGTAACGGATTCAAAATTGTGACAAGTTTCACCTTCTTGTGATGTTGCTAGGTACTTGCACCATGAAGTATCACCCCACATAATTCACAGAGACATAAAGGCCAGTAATGTGCTTTTGGACTCGGATTTTGAGCCACTCGTTGCTGATTTTGGTTTTGCAAAGCTTATTCCTGAAGGTGTAAGCCACCTGACTACTCGTGTGAAGGGCACTCTGGGATACCTAGCACCCGAATATGCCATGTGGGGAAAGGTTTCTGAAAGTTGTGATGTGTATAGTTTTGGAATTCTGCTGTTAGAGATACTTACCGGAAGAAAACCCATAGAGAAACTGCCCGGAGGGATTAAGAGGACGATAACCGAATGGGCTGAGCCGCTCATAAGCAATGGGAGGTTTAAGGACCTTGTTGATCCTAGACTTCGAGGAAATTTTGATGAAATTCAGCTGAAACAAGCTATCAGCGTTGCTGCCATGTGTGTGCAAAGTGACCCAGAAAAGCGACCTAACATGAAGGAAGTAGTCAGCCTTCTGAAAGGGCATGAACCAAAACACAAGCCCATGCCTGAGATGAGGATTAACAGTGTCAGATATCAGGAAGAACTTCTGGCTTTTGACCGGCGCAGTGATGATGATGAAGTTCGTGATTCCGATGAAGCTAATGGTTATGGAGTTTTCAGTGCGTTGGAGGT
Source organism: Casuarina equisetifolia (assembly GCA_028551475.1). Lineage (NCBI taxonomy): Eukaryota > Viridiplantae > Streptophyta > Magnoliopsida > Fagales > Casuarinaceae > Casuarina > Casuarina equisetifolia. The sequence continues at coordinate 14,301,972 of CM052356.1, forward strand.
GCAGAAAATGCAAGACCCCTACAAGCACCATGGAGATGGGAGAAGGATTAGAAACGTGTAAGCGAGGTTGTCTTACCCCAGTATTTATCAATGCCATGATGCACATTCTTCTTTACAGGGGAACAGAAGAGTTGGTCGTACTCTATCATGTGTTTTTCCTTGAAGATGCAAATTTGAAAGATTTTATTATGTTTTATTTGTATCAATTTCAGATATTTTTAGAGAATTTATTTCAGAAGAATAACAACAAAGATCGTAAAGATGAAGAAATGAATGTACATGTAAGGGAATAAAAGTACTAATCAAGGAAAATTTTATTATAGTGTATAATCATTGAGTTTCTTGTCACTCAAATTTTTAATTTATTCACCAATACTCAAGTCCTTCTAATTAATATACAATATATGAATGCATCCATATATTTATACATATAATTGGAATACATATAAATATCAGTAAAATTATTCTTTTCTCCCCTCAATTGTACTTACAATTATAAACTATGAATTACTTTAATTGCTATCGAAAAGCTACTAAAATATTTTAGCTGTCCCTTGTAAAATTTGATCATTATTTTGGATCAATATGCTAGAATAATTAGACGTGTTTGAGAGTTTCAGAATTATAACTTTACCTATGCATGATAAAGTGAAATATCTTAATAAGAAAAATGGTACACCTGTTGTAGAAAAAAATAGTTGTTGTGCAAGGAACGACCATATGATTGCTCCTATTGTGATAAGGAATGATTATACAACTGCCTCACTCGATCATCATATGATTACTCATATGACTACTGTTATTTAAAACTAGTGGCGGAATAGGATATTAAAAACAGGTTAAAATATTTTGATAATTTGTTGTCTTCAATTATAGTAAGTTGTAATCTGAAATTTATTTTGTATGCAAAACGAGCAAGAATTCAAAGGTAAAAGATCTAGCAGTAGGGATGGTCAGTCAGTTTCCACGGCCAAAGAATTGAAGCTCAGAAATGTTCGTTCTTACTCACCTTTTTGCCTCAAGTCATCGTTCACCATGTCCGTTCTCGAAAAAACTTATCTTCATCTCGCACTGACCTTTTGAAGCAGCTATCTCCCGCTTGCACGATCACCCATCGGTCGCCATCTCTTACTGCCGCCCTCCTCACGGAAACTCTTCCTCTATGCGAAGATAGGAAAACAACCCACCAATTGTGGAATTCTAGGCTCTTATTCGATGATAACTCTTTTACTTACCGAATCAACCAACACAAGAGAAAGAATGGCATCTAGGTTTGTCAAAACATCTTGAATGTCATCATTGTCACAGGTTTAGGTTTCAAGTCAGAAGATTAACTTAATGAAAAAAGTAGTGCATGTATTTTTATAAGAGTAAATTGTTCCTGTTGCCTATTTGACGTAAAAGAATGAAATTCGTTATGTCATGATTTCTTAAAAATCGGCAAAGAGAAGAAGGCAAGGTGTTTGAGTAAAATGTTCTGATTTGACAGGTCAAATACAGAGTTAAAGTTGACTCTAATTGGAATAAAAAACCAAGCTTTCTTGTTCATTACAAACCCATATAGTTTCTTGAATGAGCTCTATCAAAAGGAAGACAGAAATCCTACAATCTCAGGACACGTGAGGTCAAAACCCCAGGTCAATGACGACAACATGAAGGATTTGTTAGATTTCACATCTAAGAAATAGAAAAATCCATTTCCTTAACTTATTCTTTCAATTTTTATTTTATTTTTTATTTTTTTTGTTTGCATTTAAGTAAAAATGTTTTGCAAATATCACATAGGACAATGGAAGTCGGTTCCGACGATTTGATGGTGTGAGACTGTTTCAAACGCTACAAGATAGGCATAAATAATTTAATCTTTGCCTTCAAGTTTGTCTGGTTCCTAAGAAACTTTATAAAAATAATAAAAAAAAAGTTATATGCTTCTGTTTGTTCCTACGAAACTATAATATTTAGGCCCATGATATGATATGATATGACGGACCTAATATTATAGAACAAAAGTCGAAGCTTGACGTTGAGGACCAATCACACGACATACTACCAACAGTAATCATCGTTTTGCACGAGACAATATAAGAAGAAAGGATTTTTCTTTCTCTTTTATTTTAAGAAGAGTTCTTAAATAATATTTAGAAAATATAATATTTTTATCACAAATTTCAAATTGCTGGAACTGCTCATTCTATTCATTTCAGAAGATGGTGTAGATCCCCAAGGATTTCCAGTGGCGCATCTCTGAAACTTGCTGCATCCATAATGAATGTGAGGTATAGTCGAAGACAAGCCAATGAACTACACATTCCCATTTTTGCACGGAGGATGAACGTGGGCAGGCAATGATATGGACTCTCTCTCTTATCCGGGGGAGAACTGGGAAACAGTTTGGGTCCTTTCGAAGTTTCTTTCATGATAACGTGGGGGAGCTCTTTTTTGAGGGGCAACTACCCACTTCAACCAAATGGGATAAAAAAAAAAAAGTAAAAAGCTTCTTTTCCCTGAAAATAGTATATAAGGGGAGCCCTTCCTTTTGCTTATGGAGCAAGACAAATCAAATATATGACCACACGATTGCTTATACGCCAAAGCACCCAACCACAGCAATTAATTGCAAAGACTTAGAGAAACTAACGAGTTCGATTGCCACTGTAAAAGGATCTCCATGCTTCCTAAACAAGAATGACGCGAACCCAATGAGAGCCGAGGTGGCCTTACTTTCCAACTGACCTCAATCATGCCGTTTCTGTTGTCTACATATTCTTAAACGGAGTGTCTGTGTGCTTCCATGGTCGACAAGAATCATAGAAGCAAAATAACTCAAAGTCTCGCCACATAACTGCATTCAACCCTGTCGGCCATTTTGCAATATACAATGATCCCGCCTGCCCCTGCCAAAATACTCATAGGCCTCTCATTAGACCCAGAAGACAGCAAAGAGGTTCTCTCATGGACCATCAGAGTTCTTGCCCGTCCAGATGACAGCATTGTCGCTGTTCATGTCCTTGGTTAGTTCGCTTTCTACCTAAGCCATGTTAAGTTTGTTTGTTCTTTCTTGTTTCAACTCGGCGCATGCTCCAGCGCATTCGAAATGGTTGTCGAGTATTCATCAGCGTTGCATTACGTGCTGTCCTTTGCAAGTTGCTGTGCATTATGTTGCTTACGTCTCTATCATCGTTTTAACTTTGTCAACTGTCTGACTTACGTTAAGTAACAGTTGGCGAGGAGAAGAAGAAGAAGAAGCATTCAGCAAAGATAAAACAGTCAAGATTTCGCCAGGCAAAAGCCTGCGTTATATCTGTGCTTGGCGAATTCGCCGATACCTGCCAGTCTAAGCAGGTACACTCGACTTGGTGATCTGAGATGATCCAATTTCTACGACGTCCCAAAGAAATTTTTGTTTCTGAAAAAATTACGATGCCCATCCCATTTTCAGGTAAATTTGGAAGCCAGAGTGCGGTTCAGCTCTAGCGTTGGAAAAGGTTTGCTCGAAGAAGTGAAGTCCGTTTCTGCAGACTTTCTTCTTCTTCGGGGCTCAAGAAACCAAATAAAAGGGCATGAAACCAGGTTGGTCTTGAGAATTTTAATTCTACTCCAATATGATTAGACACTGATAAACTTGTTTTTAATTGCTTCTTTTTTTGCTATTAGAACTTCACGTGAAATTACGAAGTATTGCTTTGAGCATGCCCCAGAAGGCTGTACGGTGGTTTCGGTTGGAAAATCTGAGAAAACACATTCTGAAGGTAGATTTTCTAAGAAGACAATCAGAGCGGAGTATGTGTTTTTCTGATATAATATATCCTCATATGTCACTTTTCGCAGAATTAAGTGGATCAATCACGGAGTCGTCAAATTCAAACATTGATAGTGACAGAGCAGCCTCCCCTGTTCGGAAGCCTGTTTTATCGGACACAAAGAAAGTCAGCCCTTCACCATCAACAATACTAGATGAACTTAGGGGAGAATCTCAGAGCACAGAAGATGATACTTTTAGTTCTTGCAATACAAGCATTATTGAGTCCCTTCCTGTGACCTCCGTATTTAATATCCAATCCAAGACAAGGACGCAACCATCGCCATGCAGACTAATTGCTTCCTTCTTTGCTTCCCCGATGAGGAAAAGAAAAGGCTGTTTATCCAACAAAGGAAGGCAGCAGCCTTTATTAAAGTGCTTCAGCTATGAGGAAATCTCCAATGCCACGAACAAGTTCCACCCAGGTAAAGAAACAGACTAAGTTTTTCATTACTTAAATGTATCTTAAAAAGGCGTATTTAATTGAACAAATATACCATTCTTCCGGGGGAATTTGCCACTAATCTGGACTTCATACTCTTCTTGCCCGTTTGGTTGTTCAAATAGCAGATAATATCATTGGCCGGGGTGGCTATTCAGAGGTATATAGAGGTGAACTTTCGGGGGCCCGAACCATAGCAGTGAAGAGATTGGCCAAGGATAACAAGGACGCCAACAAGGAGAAAGCGTTTCTCATGGAATTGGGTATAATTGGACACATCTCCCATCCTAACACCGCACACTTAGTTGGCTGCTGCTTTGAAAATGGACTCTACCTCATGTTCACTTTCTCCCAGAATGGAAATCTGGCTTCTGCATTGCACGGTAAGGAAGTCCAATCGAACATTGTTTTAATTTGTCAGTTTAGAATATACAACAATAGAGAACTTCTTCTAACAATTGATGACTTTTGAATAAAATGAACAGGGAAAACGTGCAAGTCGCTTGAGTGGCCAATCAGATACAAGATTGCCCTTGGTGTTGCTAGGGGTCTGCATTATCTTCATAAATGTTGTAAGCGCAGAATAATACATCGTGACATAAAGGCCTCAAATGTCCTCCTTGGGCCAGATTATGAGCCACAGGTGAAGAATTTAACAAAACAACTTCCTACAAATGTACTTTGGATGATGCTTTTTCCTTGGGCAGTTTTGGTTCAAACATGGTTTTGTCTCCTCTCTAGATTACTGACTTCGGGCTTGCTAAGTGGCTTCCCAACAAATGGACGCATCACGCCGTCATTCCCATTGAGGGTACATTCGGATACCTGGCACCAGAGTATTTCATGCATGGAATCGTGGACGAAAAGACGGATGTTTTTGCATTTGGGGTTCTTCTTTTGGAGGTCATAACCGGCCGGAGGCCTGTAGATTCGTCAAAGCAAAACCTTCTCATATGGGTACTAAAACTTGCATCCCTGTCCGTAAACAAATTTTCTCGAAAGGTTAAGTGCTGAAATGATGTTGTATGCAGGCCAAGCCGCTTATGGAATCAGGAAACCTTTCCCAACTAGCCGATCCAAAACTGGAAGGCAGATATGATATGGAGCAGTTTCACAGACTAGTGCTAACGGCTTCTTACTGTGTGAGACAATCCTCGGTGCGGCGACCATCGATGAGCGAGGTACAGGAACAGAGTCATCTTGCAGATATATTAAGTCCATTAATAACCAAAAGAAGGATATTTAGAAGAAAACATATTATCTTGTGCACAATGCCTACAACTGATAATGGTATGTGAAGAGAGTGTGTTAACAATAATGTGGATTATCTTCCATTACCCAAATTTATTTAGGAATTTTATTTTATTTTATTTTTAAAAAAAATTAAAAATATATTTCTTCCTCAAGAATCAATTTTAAGAGATAAATAAACTTGAATTGAATACAAAGGAAAATTTCTAATACCATTTAGAGCCACTGTTTGATCCCTCAGGTACTAGAGCTTCTTACCAGCGGGCAAGACTCCAAGATTGCGGAGAGTTGGAGGATACCGAAGTTCACCTCTGATGAGTTGGACGATTACTCCATGGTTTTTGGATACGAGGTTCCAACTAATACTTCTCTGGAGGACTATCTGTGAGTATGTATGTAGGTGGTTCCAACATCTTATAAGTCATATTTTGACAAGAGAACTTGTTGACTGAGGAGTAAATCAGAAGTTGCCTTCTTGTTGTAACTTATCCGTTTCTAGATCATGGATTGTATTTTTCTTTTTTTTTCTTATTTTTTTAATTTACTCGGTCGGGAGAGGGAGAGAGCTGTTGAACTTCTGACTTGTTAGCCTGACAGAACCTGGATTGGTTCCACATCCAGGTTTTATTTTTTTTTTTTTATGTTTTTCGGGGGTACTTTTTTAATTCATGTGCTACAGCATAGTTATACAGTGGAACTAAATATTTGTTGGTGCATAGTAATGTTAATGAAATCAATTTTTTATTAGATGGATTGTTAACGATGAAAATAATTCAGCTGGTTGAATCAAATAAGGTAGAAGTTTCAGCCTTTACTGGCGAGGATTTAGACAAAAATGCATCTTTCACAATGATAATGATAATTAGAGAAATTGTTTCAATTTATAACAGATTTAATAATTGACCTGACACGTGCAATCTCTCTAATCCACTTGCGTGAATAAAATAAAGGTACGGAAGTTGACTCATTATCTTGTACATTAGTGTTTCAAAATTATTTTTCATTTTAATCAAATTAATTAGATATTGACCCACAAAATGGACTAGCTATTTTCAACCATTTGTCAAAAATTAACTTTTAAAAAAATATATATGAAAATCATGTTAAAACCTTATTGTGTCATTTTCTTTTAATATCTTAAAATTTAATTCAATAGATATAACATCATAAAATATTCATGCATAACACAACCACCGGTGATTTGTCTCCTAGACAGCGGCGGCTAGGGGGGATAGCCTGCAAATAGTGGATATAAATTGCATTATTCACGCCAAGAAAGCAGTATAAAAAGGAAGTGTATTCTTGTCAAATTCAGTTACGTAGAGGGTTTGCCGATTTGAGTGTTTTGAAATACGGAAACGGATAAAAATGGGTGGAATCATCAGCAGCTAAATCGGGCCGTTGACTTGTTCTGTTTTACAGTGGGCTTGGATAGTGGATAAACACGATGGTGGAGATTAGTGGGGAAGGACCACTTCGGGCAGTGCCGGGTGACAGGTAGAGCCCACAGGGGATGGGAGCGCACGTGAAGGGGATGGTGTGGGTCCCACCATCCACCCCGGCTCTCGGTATCCCCACACTTTGACGGGGACTGTACCTTCTCCCTCTCCCTCTCCCTCTCCCTCTCCCTCTCACTCTCACGCGCTCGCGCTCAGTATAGTTTAAAGAAATTGGGGTGGAACTGGCTCGATTGGGATTTGCTTTTTCTTGGGGAGCCAAGCTGTTTACTTCATTTCTTTATTATTTACCTTCCATGTTATCTTTTCCTCGTAAGGCAAGCTGTCGTAAACGTGACCGACCTTAACCCTTTTAGCCCCGAGAAGTCCCGCGAGAAAGGGGAAACTTTTCGTGAAGGACCCGCGACTCATCGTCATCGTCATCGTCGTCTTTTATCATGTAGATGTGAATAATTTTTAATCCGCTCGCAACGAGTTGGAATCAACCAATGACAAAAAACACGAAGCAGGGACGACGAACCAATAGGAATTCAGAAAGGGATACGTGACCATTTCTTAAAAAGTGGGACACAGGAGAAGATTTAACGACGAAAAGGAGTGTTACAGAAGAAGAAGAAGAAGAAGAAGTAAATATTGGCTGGCTTTTCATGATGGGAGGAAATCTTATTTGTGAAAGCTCAGCATCATGCTCCAGCAAGTCACGGCTAAAACTCCATCGACCGGGGGATGTAATTTACACCAAATTTTAATCCAACTCTTAAGAGGAGCGGCACAGTGCACAATTATTCTACATGAATCGTTGTGCTCAAAGCACTGGATCACCCGATACCAGAAAACCGTCTTGGGCGATCAGAATGTAGGAACGATGCCGTACTGAGCGTCGGATATAAAAGCCGCAGCAGACATCGAGTTATAAGGGCAGTCGACTACGGTGCGTTTCGCGAACCGGCCTTTGATTCTTGGCCGGGTTTCGGCGTAGGCTTTTCTCGAGGCGTAGCGGATGGTCTTCTCGAACTTCCGGCTCTTCCTCTTCTCCCTGTACCTTAAGACCCTAGCTTCGCGATCGGTTCCGCACAACTGAGTCACGGCCGCTTGGTTCGTAGTCCCCGAGACCGGGACGTTTGGATCAGCACTCATGTTGGAGCCGAAAGTAAAAGATGTATCGGACATGGAATTTCCGTCCGGAACAACCCCGACATCCGACGACGAAACCTGAGATATGACGTAAAAATCAGCACAAACAATCGAACAATTTTCCGTGGAAATCGTTTCCTGTAAAAGTGAAGTTTTGTAGGAGAGTGATTTGAGTAATTACGCTTTGGCTTACAGACTGAGTCGGATAGCTAAATGCGGAGAGCTTGGATCTGCAGAAATCGATATCAAAGCAATTCTCAGTGGAGTGGTTGATGATTGGAGCAGAGAAGGGCTTAGTCTGCACCGGTACTACGCTATCCGTGCCAGCGCTGTGAAATGGATTCGGGTAATCGAAGTCCAGAAATGGATCCACATCAGAGAAGAGCGTCTCACTGGGTTTCGCATCCGGAGCATCCATGAGCTTGGAACCGAAATTGGGGTTGGGGATAAGCCACGTCGCCGCCTCGGCCTCGGCCTGATGGTTGTTGCTGATGTAATTGGTCTCGATGGAGTTGTCCGTGGGGACCACGAGGAAGTTACTGAGCACGGAGGATTTAATTACGGACTCAGTTGAGTCAAAGAAGGGCTCGACGGGAACGCGCTCGTGGCGGCGCGCCACTGGGTTAGCAGAGTGGATGTCAGCATCACACGAGACACAGAGGGCGGCAGCGTCTGCCTTGCACGTAACAGCCGCGGGAGCCTGCTCGCACACCTCGCACATCCAAACGCGTTCGTGCCGCGACGCAAGCTTGTTAACGCAGTGGACTTTGGCATCGCAGTTCAGGCAAAGAAAGGCAGAATCGGCCCTGCAGAACACAAAAGCTGGGGCCGATTTGCAGGAGTCGCAGGGCTTAGCGGCCACGCCCCAACCCCCACCGAACCGCTTCAAGCTATCTGCTTCAATTCCCATCTCCGGCTCTCCCAGAAAACAGAAGTGGTGTGTGTGTCTTATTCGGGTGCTTTGTTGTGTTGGTGTGGCGCTAAAACAGACTCAGGCGAGGACGAAGTGACCAAATTTGCTAGGATTTAGGAGTTTTAGAGTTGATTGGGCCAAGGCCCACTGTATCTATCTAATCAGAGAGGGGAAATCTGGCCGATGACGAGTAGGATAAGGACACGTGGGGGAGTCTTAGCCACAATTAAACTGTCTGGGTGAAGAAAATAATGGTTAGGAGTCGTAGTTGTCATGTGTCTGTGCCGACGTGGGACCCACGTGGGCATGTAGATATGATATGATTAAAATCCCATTGGCGAGAAGAGGCGACAAGTTAGAGTTGGCACACTGCCAAACCACACGGGTCGGGCGCTGAATTGATACGGGTATCCGTTTTATTCGCTTCTATTTGTTTTTTCTTTTTCTCTTTTACTTGTTTTATTGCTTTTTCTCTTTTAAGCATGATGGCAATACAGAAGGTCCAATAGCTCAAAAAGAAGTTGCCTGGCTGTAGTTGATATAACTGATCTCTTTCTAGCGTTTCTTTTTGGGAAAGTCATGATCAACCATAAAATCAGGAACCCTATTGGCTTGTCCTTAAAGATTCAATCAACCAACATTCTTGAGCTTTTCCTTCCAACTTTTATTGATAAGTAGCCATTTTGAAGGTCGTCCCATCATAGACTATAAGGATAACGACTTTAATTGTTAAATAAAGAAAGATGATATCCAAGGGGGGAGAGAGAGAGCGGGCAACTAATTATTGGATTAGTTTCACCATTTTGTGCAAGAGACCACCGGAGATTCCTTGTTAAAATATATTAGAAGAGGCTGTGGTCCATTTAATTGAGACACTTGGACTCCACTATGGCCACGATGAAAGTCTAAGTGCAGAGAGAATGTAAGACGAAAGACAACATGGTTGTTAACAATGTAGTGAGGTGGTAGAAAAACAATGTAGTGTCTCGGAGGCCCTACCACACGAGGTTCTAGTTCTCAAATGAATTTGAGGATCCACTAATCTGCAAAATATTTAGTTCTCAAATGTTGCATGCCCGCTCCAGTATTGACAAGCTGTAACTTCTTCCTTTCTTTCTTCCCCCCATCTCTCTCAAGAGTGTTGGCCATCTTGCACCAAAGTGAGGAACGGTAGAAAGAAAGAAAGAAAGAAAGAAAATAGTTGCTTGTGTTAATGCTCACGTTCATCCCTCATCTTGTTCACGACTGTATCCTGTATTTCAGTGATGACGCTGTTAAAGTGAAAAGGCAAATTAAAAACAAAAAGGCCTCTTCCCCCTGTAACTCCAGAGGATCCAAACCTTTATTTGGCTTTTCCCGCACCGAAGAGCCAGCAAAAAATCTTTCTAGGGTTGCCTCAACTGTTTAGCCTTTCCTCGGTGTTGGTCAGGGAGCAACCCCACCAATCATCATCTGCTGCTGCTTGGCTTCTTCTCGTTGTCCAGTCGTTTTGGAGTGACAAGTCATCCCTCGCTGTACTAAAAATTAAGTTTTGGCTAAGAATTTTCAGTAACATTTTTTTGTTGTGTAAGAACTGAAACTATATTAAAGGGCATTTAACAAATCATTTCAATCTTAAAATAGAAAGTTGATCATTTTATTTATAAATAATTATCCTTTAAAACATAATATTTTTTCAAGCTACGGTAGGTACAACTCGCAAATAATATTCTTCAAAAACCCCATAATTTTTTTTTTGTTATAGATGAATTTTTGTGTTATTGAATGAGCATAGAATGTACTCATTTCAAATATAGTGCTCTTTAGTTAAAAGTATAATATTTTCTCATATATTGTTAGATGGCTCATTATCAAATCAAAAAACCAGTTTAAAAATTTTTGGAACTCATTCCTATTTAACCAAGATTTTCATTATATTATTTAATAATGTAAAATTATTACACACATTATTATACCACAATAGTCTACTTTTTGAGTCAACTGTAGTATTGTTGCTCAATTATGTAAACTCACCTCTGAAGCCCATTCTCATTGTAACATATATGTTTGGTGAAAGTTTAAAAAATAAGTTTAATTTGGAATTGATAAATGACTTTTTAAAAGTTAAAAATTAAGAAGTATTTTGTTATAGTCACAAAAGAAAAATATTATATGTAAAATACATTTTAAGAAATAATACGTTTGGTTAAAGAAGTTGTATTTTTTTTTGGTACAAATTGAAGTGTGTTTTTTCCCTTAATAAATGAAATGAAAAAAAAATTATTACCTTTTCTATCAAAGCCATTAAAAAAATCAATAGTAACTTCTATATATAGTTAAGAGAATCTTTATAACGTATGTTATAGAGGTTCAATAACCAAGCAAGGATATCACATATCACATCAGATACAAATTAATACACGTTAAGATGGTTGTTAGACACCTTTAAGAACATATAGTAGCTTAACTAGATGAGAATGATTGTTAGATGGATTGATAAAAAAAGATTGGAATTCTATGTTTTAAAATAGGAGATCAAACCGCGTGTTCCTTTTTTTGTTTTTATCTGTCTCTCTTTCTTCTTCTACAGCTGCTGCTACTATCACTACTGCTACTTTTTGGTGTATTTAAAGAGAGCCTGTCAAGCAAATAACCGAAACTACCCCTGAATAAAGAAACAAGAAGATATTGAGTCGGATCAGTAGACGCAACATGGTTGAGCGACCCCCGCTGTCTGCCACATCTGGCGCGCTGACAGCGATTCTTTTGATTTGTGTGCTCATCCATGGCATTTATGGTCCCAGCACACGCACTCCGTGACGTATCCGCTCAAACTCGGATCGTTTTCAGTTGTGCCAACTCAGCACAATTATTAATGCTGGGTGCTTTATGAGTTGACAGTTTTCCCAATAATCAAACACGTTCGGCGAATAAAATTGGGACACGATTCAATTTCTACGAAAAACTTGGGTGCTCTAGTGAGATTTAAATTTAGGAAGGGTAGGTGCACCGCTGCATCTAGCCTCTTCTTTTCCTCTTTTCCGTTGTTGTGAAGGTTTACTAGGCATATGCATGAAAGGGGGAAGGTTCTGGAGCGATTAGCCAATCAATCATTCATCAATCACTCATTCATTCATTCATTCATTCATTCATTCATTCATTCATTCATTCATTCATTTTAATACACTATTTTAGACATTCCTCACCCAAGGTTAGAAGTTTTCGGTCTTCGTTTCCATTCAACTCCGCCGAAAGTTCCATACACAAGGGACAACCCCCATTAATTTCAATTAGTTTAATTAATAAGCTCATGTTCACACTTTTAGAAAAGTACTGTCATAATTGATAAGCATTTAATTCAGTTAAAAACAAATTCACACTTTTTGTATTTTTGTGAGTATAGTCACTTGCTTTATTATTTGTCAATTTAGACAGTAATCGTGTTCTTCATGCCATTGATCTATGTCTAAGTAGGACGCCAAAGTGCCATTTGCATTCATGTGGCAAAGTCAAATTAAACACTGCAAAATTTGCCCATAACGAAATGTTTTAAAATAATGTTGAACAGCTATTTACGATTAACAAATAAATTGCAACTGTTCATGTTAGAATAAATTGCCTTTCTTCACTGTAGGATGGTTGTATCCATAGTTCAACATGGTCTGGAAAAAAAGGGGTCTTGGTTTCTGATCATTGAAATCTGCCACACGCACAGGGAGAGAGAGATCATAGGCGTGATGGAAAAAATTCACGTTGAAGGTCCATTTAATTAAATCTAAACCTAGAATGAACACCGTGTCTAGTACTTGCAGCATAAATTTTGTAAGCATGTATTGCATCTTATTCTTCCTTTTAAAAGGAAAAAAAATTCCAAAAAGGTTATCTAAGGATTTGTTTTCATTTGATTTATCATATGGGAAATAACTTTGCCTTGATAAAGGAAAGAAAAAGAAGAATTGATTTATGTATTAAGTTCTTCTGATCATCGACCTTTGAGTTGTTTTTGTTTTTTTTTTGGTAAAAGGTCAAATTATATATCATTGTAAAAATTTATAAGATTGTTTAGTTATAAAACATTTTTATTTAAGCTCAAACATTACACTTGACAAATTTCAAAGTTCTTATAATAATTTACTACAATTTGTAGGCTTAACTTCTCTAGTAGATGAAAATTTTTCTCTTATATCCTTTTTGATTTTAACAATAATGGTTGAATTATCTAGACTTGTATTATTGAATCTTCTTCTATTTCTTTCTCTCCAAATGTGATACAATACAGCCTTAAAAGATATACTAAGCAAAGTTGTTATAAAATTCTTCCTCTTGATAGCCTTGATCATCCAATATATTTCAAATCTCTAGTGTTCAATCCTTTGAGTTAATCCATTAATGCCTAATAGAACTTTCTAGATGTAGTTTGTGAACCTGTATTTAAAAAATAAATGTTCTTGTGATTTTTCTTCTTCTTATTGGCAAAGGTTACATTGTAAATTCACTAAATTATTTCATTTAGCCACCCGATCTGCTGTGGATAGTTTGTCTTTCAAAGTGATTCAGTAGATAAAATTATGTTTTAGTACTCTTTCTTTCCATACAAGTATTTCCCATTTAGTATCTTCTTTGTTCTTTCTTAGTGTTACATAACTTTTGGTAATATTGTATTTTGAGTCCGTCACTAATTGTTTGAGTTTATTTTTTACTTGTAAAATATTTCTAAAACTCCAAACTAGTGATCCTTTCATTTCAACTTCTAATATATTCATTTTCTTCAAATTTTCTATTATCATCCAGTTAACTCATATAAAGTTTGAGTTAGGGTGCACAAGAGATCATAAAAGTTTTTCAATTGTCACCTTATTCCAAGTATGAATGTCTATTAAATCTAATCATCTAGAAATTTTAGGCTTACAAACTTATTTCCATGTTACTTTCGCTACACATCGTCTATTAGATTTACTTGTCCAAAAAAAAGTTCTAATCCTTTTTTCAATTTCATAAAATGTTTGTTTTGGCAATAGAAAAATTTACATATAATAAGTTTGTAATAAGAATAGAATACTTTTTTGCTAACAAATTTTAATTGATCTAATAAATTTGATAATGGATAATAAACTATGTCCAATTTATTAGCATAAAAATATTTTTAAATGCATAAAATTAAAAATTCTAAGAATCTATTTTGTACATTAAAATAGATCTTTTTTTATTTTTTATTTGTTTATAACTAAACTAGTCCTTAATTGAAAAAAAGGTTGTTCTTATGCGAAAAATGCACTTAAATATATTTTTTAATTCTCTTCAAAGTAATATATATATATATATAAATCTATGTTTGTGTGGGTACAAGCACCAGGCATCTGCAACGTGTATGTGTTAAGTGTGTCCAAAATTCATAACGAGCCAAATCAACAATTCCGTCAAATTCCTTCTTGTACTTCTCATAGCTTTCAATTTATCTTTTCGTTAATGGGGTTTGGGATTCAGTCAACATCTTGAAAGTTTAAGAATAATTTGTATAATTTCTTGACTTAATATAGATTATGAGATGCAGGTTGTATATATCCATGTTTTGATCATACACTTGTAATAAGAAGGGGGGCCTTGAACTTGAGTTGATGGATGGATGGATGATCATGGATTAACAGTTGTGGGCCTTTGTCGATTAGTGACTCAAATTTGTTATATGATTTGTTAGGCATTACTAAATGGTGACTGGCCTGCTTGTTGTGATAAATAATAATAATAACAGTTGTGGGCCTTTGTCGATTAGTGACTCAAATTTGTTATATGATTTGTTAGGCATTACTAAATGGTGACTGGCCTGCTTGTTGTGATAAATAATAATAATAATAATAATAATAATAATAATAATAATAATAATAATAATAAAAGCTGTAGTTGCCCGGAGAAAAGCAGAAAGTCTGTGCTGCATTATTTAGTAGCGGTGACCGGCCGCTTCTGGAGAACGAAGAAAAGTATTAATGGCATCGGGTCACTTTCTGGGCGGTGACAACAAGAAAAGTCGAAAAAGACTGGTGGTGGCACACCGCGTGATGGTGGTTGAAAAGAGAATACTCGTCTTGTTGGAAGCATTGAACCATCTATCAAGGTTCCTGCCCTCGGTTCCACGGTATGCTTTCTTTCGGCGATTCACGACAAAAACTATCTTATCATCTGTAGCTATAATAGCACTCAGTTGACCTCGTAAAACCCCACTCCCCCACATGATGCCAAGCGAGGTTTCTAAATCATCAACGGATTTGAATAGCTTTCCGACGACCCACTTGCTCAAAAGCAATTCCTACTAATGAGATCCACAAAAAAGAAAATGAAAAGGCGAAAACTAATCGGCTTAGCCATTTGGGCCGACGTCTGCAGCAGGACTCTGCAGTCGGCCCAGCTGTGTCTCGGCAGATCCCATCCCCAATACAACCCAAATCCACCGAAGGCTAACAGTCAGTCTTGATGTGACGCACGAAAGTCCATCCATAAAATCAAACAAATAAGATGAAGATAAAGGGAATATGGAGCGAGCTCTTCCTTCATTTGAGAAACATAATAAGGATTTAGATAAATGTTTTAGAAGTCTATTTTCTTACAAAGAGATTTAGATAAACTTATCATTGATCCTTAAAACTTTAGACAGAGTAGTAGCTGTTATATGCTTTCAACAATTGTCTATTAAAATTTTATTTACGAGTGCAGAAGCTGAAGGCTATTCCTCTTATCGCTTGTCAATAACAAAGCAACAGCTGCAATATGCTTTGAAGTAAGCCCAGCTGCATTGATCTGGTCCGTCTGAGAACCATGGTCGATGTATCTGTCAGGAAGCGTCATAGCCCTCCACTGCACCCATCCAACACAATGCAAAAAGAGTAAGTACAATTCTTTTTCAGTAGTCATCAACTTAAGGCATAATGCATTTTGTGCAAAGGAAAAGTCAGGGCCTAATGTCCCATGTGGCCCTATCATTTTTTGGCCATTGGTTTTTACGCCCTTTGACCCAGGAAGGTTTAGACAATTTTTGCCGATTTTAAAAAGGTTTAGATTATGCCTCTTGTGGCCTGACAAAATTTCTCTAATGGCTTTGCTTTTTCTGCAGTCTCAAACCAAGAGAACTAATAGATCAAGCATGCTTTGAGGGATTACTTAAATAAGGTAAGAATATTACCTTAAGACCATTATCAAGTAATCCATTCAAAGCCAAGAAGTGGGAAACATGAGAGCTGAATCCTCCAATAGATCCTTCTTCGACAGTGACGAGGATCTCATGCTCTTGAGCTAAATGTCTAATCAAATCTCCATCAAGAGGCTTGCAGAATCGTGCGTCAGCTACAGTTGTTGAGATGCCAAGCTCTTCAAGCAGCTCAGCAGCTGCCACACAACTTTGTACTATGGTGCCATAACCTAAAATAGCCACCCTGCTTCCCTCCCTTAGCACCCTTCCTTTACCGATCTATTTTCCAAAGGTGCGAGTTAGCACAACACAAAAAATAGTGATTGAAGCATAAGCGTTTTAGATAGTGAAGAAACTGTGCAAGTACCTCTAACTGTGTCCCTTTGCTATTTGGTGGAAGTATCGAACCAATGCCGTTTCCTCTGGGGTATCTAAAGCAACTAGGTCGGTCATCTATAGTAGCAGCTGTGGCCACCATGTGCATTAGTTCAGTTTCGTCTGAAGGAGCCATGACCACCATGTTAGGTAAACAAGCCAAGAAAGTTGTGTCAAAGGCCCCGCAATGGGTTGGACCATCTGCGCCTACAAGGCCAGCCCTGTCTATGGCAAATCTCACTGGAAGCTTCTGTAGGTCTACGTCATGAGCAACCTGCATCACCATCGACCATATGAAGCAATTTTTCAATTGAAGCTTTCCATAGTGCGTGCTGTGGAATTAAGTTATCATTTTGAAATTAACCCTCTAGTCTCGAAGTTAGTCATGTAGTTCACTTAAAAACTCTAGGTGAAAGCTTGTAAATGATTAAAGCTTCTCAAATGTTCATTGTACGAAGTTATATTGCTTATGGAAAAATAAAATAAATTATAATGCAAATTAAAATGAAACATTTGACTTATAACTTTATTCACCTGATCATAGCCTCTTTGTAGAAAAGAAGAGTAGATAGTGCAAAAGGGCTTCAGGCCTTCAGCGGCTAGGCCAGCAGCAAAGGTAACAGCATGTTGCTCAGCAATCCCAACATCGAAGCATCTATCTGGGAATTGCTTTTGGAATAAATTAAGTCCTGTACCTCCTCCCATTGCAGCATGAATGGCAATAATTTTATCGTCTCTCTTGGCTTCAGCAATCAAGGACTCAGCAAAGTACTGAGTGTATGAACAAGTACTTGGTTTGGATTTTAGTTGTTTCCCTGACTTGGGGTCAAATTTCACTACACCTAAATATAAAACAATAGCTTCAGAGGACGAGCAAACGTTGAACTATGAAAGAAAATATCTCATGTAAGGCTTTAGGAATGATACTCACCATGCATTTTATCAGCTGCAACTTCAGCTGGAGCATAGCCTTTCCCTTTCTCCGTGATGGCATGGATAAGAACAGGGCCGGGAGCTGGTATTGCCTTGACCTTCTTCAGAATATCGACAAGGTCATCCATGTTGTGACCGTCTACTGGGCCGATGTAATATAGTCCAAGTTCTTCAAACAAACATGCCCCGTCACCACCCACCATACCTCTCACGCAGGAATCGATTTTCGCAGCAATTTCGTGCGGTTGCCTTCCAATTTGCTTAGTGATGCCCTGTTTAAGTAGATAAAAAATTGTTAGCCGGTTGAAGACAGTGGTGAAGACAGACGTGCGTCTCTTCCCTAAAAGACTTACGCAGCGAGTTGAACTGCTGTTGCCTAAGGTTGGGTCTGGGTCAGGTTTACTTCCAACACAGGTTTTAACACCATGAAATTGATTATTGTACTCCTAGTTACTTCCGACAAGAGCCTTTTGTTTGTAGTGCGAGGATTACAAATTTTACCTTTGCAACTTCCCGCAGTTGACGAAACTTTTGGCTTGATTGTAGCCCTGTTAGGCATCTACTGAGAGCTCCAACGGGAGCAGCAGGGCCGTCAAGAGTGGCAGTGGGCAAGGAAACTTGTTCGTTGTCATTTAAAATGATGATAAGGTTTGTGTCAAGGTAACCTGCATTGTTCATTGCCTCATATGCCTGGCCAGCCGTCATGGCTCCGTCGCCTATAACCGAAATTATGTGGTTGTTCTTCCCCAGCAAGTCTCTGGCAACTGCCATCCCTGAAAGGCATAGGACACGGAGGAGTTAATAAGATTTGTTAATAGATATGGTAAGAACGAAGTCCTCATTTTGTTGAGCTAGGGACCTGTTAGACAGAAGATGAACGGCTTAGGTTATGGTACGCGAATATACTCGAGCGTCTTCCAAAGCTGAAGACGCGTATTTGATCTGTAGGCAAGATCCTATGTATACGTGCAGAGAAGAAGAAGAAGAAGAAGAAGAAGAAGAAAAACTCTCTTAAAATGAGTTTTAACAGTTGGCATCTCACTTGGTAAATATGTTGATCGGTGGCTTATTTCATAGTCCCATTAAATAGACGCTTTTCTTTTGTTAATGATCAAAGGACTACCGGCGTGAAATTAGACCCCCGAAACGAACGCTAAAGTCATTAAAAAAAAAAAAAGAAAAGAAGAAGAAGAAGAAGATTAAAATAAAAGAAAAGGAGAATTTACTGCACCTAAGCCGGCTGAAATGCTAGTTGAACTGTGGCCAGTTCCAAAGGCATCATGTTCACTCTCATCCCTTTTAGGAAAACCGGCGAGCCCGCCAGTTTGCCTAATCGTATGCATTCTCGATCTCCTCCCTGTTAATATCTTATGCGGGTAGGTCTGCGAATTCCCAAAATTTATCCAAATGAGCGATGATTTCTCTTGATCCAATGGTAATGATGCATAGAAACAATGATGATGATGGAGTCAAAAGCTGAAAATTACAGACAGTTTTCTTTTGGGTTTCCATCTAGGAACCCATCGGACTTGCTTTGAATTCTATACAAAGAAAAAAGGGCATGAAAAGCATTACATCGGACTTCCATAGACGTGTAACATGGAAGATATTAATGTTTACCTGATGCCCGACATCCCATATGATCTTATCCTCAGGGCAGTCGAAAACATGGTGAAGTGCAACTGTTAACTCAACCACCCCTAGGCTTGAACTTAGGTGTCCTCCAGTCTTTGAAACTGTATAAACAATCTCTTCTCGGAGTTCATTGGCTAAGGTCTCGAGTTCCTGAAATGACAGTTGCTCAAACATCAATTACAAAGCGTTGAAAAGTATGTGCTGTATAAGAATGATCAATTCGGTTTTTCAATTCTGCTTTACTTGCGGCCAACAATAAGCATCATTTCAGGACTTTTACCTCGACGCAAAGATTTTTCACGTGAGTAAGGGATTTTATGGAGTCAAGAATTGGGGTGAAGGGCTTCTCTCCGGAGAAACTGAGGGACTTCGTGACCTGTCCATTCTGCCTTACGATGTGACCTGTGGTCATGGGGGTTCCCTGTCCCTCAGGGGCGTACTTGTCCTGCACGACTTTCATTCTTTTGAACTGAAAAAATACATGAAATAAATTAGGCCATTAAATCATTCTCACCTTTTATGTATTGTAAAATCCAATCCAAAGTAGTCTCATCGAGTATGTGCGTGGGTCTATCTTTGGCTTGCGAATTTTTATCTACGCATCGAGTACGTTCAAAAAGCTTAGAGTTAAAAATTAATTAAAGCTAATCATCTATCATCTTAGCGATGATATCATATAAATGGATAAAAAATTTACTTTAAAAATTAGATCATAATTTTGTGAAAATAAATTTATATTTAACTGTCACCTGAAAAAGGAATGTTTTCACAGCAATACTAAAAAATTAGTGTATTAATAATAGATGTTTTCGTATCAATACTCAAAAAAATTAATGTATTCATAAAAGTAACCAAACTAGGGATTTAGTTTGCATTTTTACGCTGGCAAGCACACACACACACAGAGCTTGTTAGTGATGAGTTAGGGGGTCTTTGACTATGGGGTTTGGAGTTTGAAATAAAAGAAAAAAATGCAAAAAGAAAAAAGAAAAAAAAAAAAAACGAGAGAGAAAGAGACCTTAGATTCTCGGGGCAGAGGACCAATTGCGGTTAGATTCAGTGATCGTGGGAAAGAATGCAAATCCTCAGAATAGAAACTCGGAACAAAAGGGGTTCTAAGAACTGAAGAAGTCATGTCTCACTTTGAGAGAAATGTTGATGACCAAAGACTGCTGGTTGCGGAGCGTACAAGTAGTTGTGGTTGGGGGGCGATGGGAGAGCTTTAAAATAAGCATATGCTAACCAGCGTTTTATAGGAGAAGTGGGGCTTGCGAATTCGTCTTACATCTGCTTGGTCATATTTCCCCAACAGCATTTGCAAGTTCCCACAGTGTAACCTTTGGAATGAAATTCCCACATGTTGAAACAATGAAGAAGGATTTACATGTGATAACTGTGTTCGGCACGATGGGATATTGCTTTTTATTTTTTAGTGACTTTCTGGTTTCTCGGAATGGGAAGAAACAAAGACATGTTGGATGCATTAAGATCTCTGGGCCCTGTCAACCGCGTGGGGATATTCACGTCTCGACCTTTACAAATCCATTGGTAGTTCGCGTTCAAAGTTTCGAGACCTTAAAAAGTCTGCACGTTTAGCATAAACTTGCCGTTTATAGGTTAATTAATAATTTCTATTGCTCACCAGTTGGCCCCGCAAGCTTTAATCCTAGCCCATTCTTTTCAGATTTAATTCGTCCAAAGACAGATCACCCACAACATTCTCTATTAAAGAAGAAACTGGGTAAATTTGAATACTTCAAGCTACAGGCCTTGAATATTGCAATGTTTGTCTTCCCCATTCTTTTCATATTCTGTGATTTATTTGTTTATTTTTAAGGAAGAGCAAAGTTGCATGTAACTCACGAAGAGTTCCTTTTTTCTTTGTCATTTTCTGCGGCTTTCTTCCTCAAAATGAATCCACTGTCCTAGTGAAAGTGGAATCTCGAGAATGTGATAGTGATCGGTCGAGCTGTCAAAGGAACTTTAAGTTTATATTGCGATTCTCATTAGATCAGTTTTCTGTCACTTAGTTTCAATCAATCTTATTGCTTTTTCTTTGTGACTTGAACTCTAAGGGCTAAGCTAATCCATTGAGAAGTTGCAAATTCAAGGACCAAAACATGTTTTAAGGGGGTCCAATATGTAATATTTTCTCATATTTGTATCCAGGTATAATAGTACTTTTAAAAATTTTGAACATTAAAAAGTCTAGTGGTTTTGAGATATTTAGATAATAAAGGAGATAGAAAGTGATAAAAAGCCCCAACAAGGAAAAAGACCCAATAGTCGAATTTGTTTTCGGACATAGACGGCAATAGAAAGTGACAACAGAGAAAAAAAAAAAAAAGATAGAAGAACTATCTATTCCAAGAAGTGTTAACAAAAGATAAAACTTATGCAAAAATTACTAATTTTTTCAAAGAGAAGACTCACAAAAATATTGATCTCTTCCAACTCATGGACAAGTTTAAAAATAAAAAGTGCAATAGATTTTCTTACTGCAAACTACATAAGTAAGATCAAAACAAAAAATAGAAGTTTCTGGATGAAAGTCCTAATAATGATCTAAGCATAATTACAAATATTTTCGCAAATGAAATCTTAAATAGAAGCAAAATACCTACTCTATGCTTTGGGATACATTCAAACTTTAAAAACCTATCTAAGCCTTAGGTTGTTTCTCACTACTTTTAGGAGTTTTCAATTTTAAAACTCAGCTCCTTGACTTTTCCTCTATTTATAGTGATGTCTTTCAGTGCTTTCTCCATTATAGAAATCCGACATAATCAAACCTCGAAGAGAAAAAAATCACTTTGTCTTCCCCTGAAAAAGCACGTTTATTATATTGATTGTTTGATAAAAAATCACTTTTTTTTAATATAATTTTTTGGGAAATAAGTCAAACTATACAAGATTTCTTTATCCAAAAATTGAATGGAATAGCTGCTTAAAACTAAAAGGCTTAACTAAGTACTCTAGGTTATGTGGATTTTGATAGGTAGTGATGTCGAAAAATTTACTATAACAAGATATAATACTTTCAACTAAGTCAAAAGAAAATGAAAAATACCATTATTACAATTATTAAAATGTAAGAGTTCATCCTCAAACTTTAAGATTTTAAGTGGAGAAATCTTATTACTTATAAGACTTATGACTTATTTTTATCTTTTAATTTGAGATAATATCTATATTTAACACTTCCACTCACTTGTATATTAACACAAATACTATATGTGGATAGAAGCCCAACTTGAGGGCTGAATACTATAGGCCTCCTTAAAGCTTTAATTTTATTTATTTTCATTATAATGTTTTTTCAAGTTATGATTTATATAGTAGTAAATTTTTTTTTGTGATTTTTTTTTTTGGTACCATAAGTTGGGGTTTATATCTTGAGGGGTTAGGTTTCATGTCTTACTTTATGGATCCTTTGAGTTGATTTGATGATTTGGTCAACCTATGTTATCAATATCAAGGACAAGAGCATTTTTTTTTTTTTGAAAGAAAGAAATAATCTAAAGGCTTAGAGAGATTACAAAGTAGAGACTCATTGTTGTTTATCTTTATTCTTATTTTTGTATAATATAAGATATTTTGATTGAAAAAGTGATAGGACAAGGTAAAATATTGAGATGGACTCTCAAATTTTAATAACAACAATAACTGCTTTCATCTAACTAGATGTGCAAAAGATTCCATAATATGAACAATCAAGAGCGGGTAAACGTGGCTATGAGACACAAACATCATTGACCCCACTAAAGTACAGCAGATAGAGAGATTCCTTCCTTCTCTCAAGTAAAGTAGAAAAATAAAATAGCGCATGGAACTTTATTATCACGTGGTATTGGAGAAGTTACAAAGTGTATATTTTACGCGGTTGTAATCTTAATCGTTGTGCAAAAGCAACTGCACCGTAGGTTACCATCGTTCCATCTCGGACCTTGTTGCTTGAAAGCAAGGGCAGTCGGAAGTGGATAAATTTCAGGTCCTAGTGAAGCTGGCGGGCAGAAAGTTGATTAAATCAGTCCAGATATGTGGGTTTCTGACACACCGTTCGATTGGGTAAGAATTTTTCAGGTTGTTCTGTAGTAATAGGTCCATGGGTCTAAACTCAAAATTAGACCTATTTGGTCAGATACGAGTAAATCCCATTCGTCTGATGACAGCTGTTGATATTTTAAAAGGAGAAACTAAGTTCAATGTCAAGTAATTTTCTAAATTATCCTTGGTAAGTTGCTGACAAATAAGCGCAAATATATCTTAGTTCCCCACCTTTATACTCGTTTCTTACAAAATAAAGCATAATTTCAGTGATACATCTAGATGGAAACACAAGTATGGATAACAAAGATAAGTTTGCAGGATCAATCTGAACAAAGTCAAAGTTTTAGCAGTCAAATGAACGGTTAAGAATATAATTAATGTCTATTATCTTATTAGGTTTCCTAATTGTATTGACTTTTTCTAATTAGAATTTTCCTTGTATAGCATAGCAATTTACCATGTAAAGATAAGTCTAAGCTTGCATATATAGATATGGTTCTATAAGGTTCAAGGTATTGCAGATATAATACATTGAATTCTCTCACTTGTTAGTTTTATGTTCTTTTTTTTTTTTTTCTCTTTATGTTTATGTTTTGTGATAAGAATAGTGAGCCCGAACCTAGAATAACCTAAATGAACCATAATTGGTAGAGATAAACCTATACAATACCCATTCATTACAACTTAAGCATATGGCAATCATGTAAGGAACAAAACAGGGCTACACTATAGACCCAGCAGAAAAGAACAAACAAGATGGTCCTCCCAAATGCCTCCCACCAAAATGTACTTCTGACATATTACACTCCCTCTTAGCCCCGCACCCCAGTCCTCCAACCGAAAATTTGGATCTCCTTCAAGATTCAAACAAGTTTGAAATGAATTTAACTAAGCCCTTAAAGAATATATGTTCTGTAAAAGGATATTGATTGTGCCTTATTTAATCTTAAGTCCAATATATACTTGATGTCTAAGAAAATATTTAAGATAAAAGTCTCACGTGATAAACATATTATCCTTGAATTAGACCACAAACGTATTTTTAATTTGGGCAACATAACTCTTGACACCTCTTTTGTCTTAGGCTCCTCGTCTAATCAAAATGGCAGACCGTTTGTTGATTTTTCAGCCTATGAAAGAGTTCCCCATATGTTGCACTATTTTTTATGTCTTTGATCAGCCCACGTATCGATCCATCCAATTAACAAAAACCTATTCTATTCCTGAAAAGCAGGTGCGTTTCCACAAGGCGACGGCAAAGACAACGTGAAACACATTTTCAAGGACGAACATCCTATTCGACCACCAAGCAGCTGTCTTGGACCTTTGTTACGCTGTCCCCGAGTGACTTGTCGAGCTCCGGTCATGTGTCTTATTCAGTTAAGGTTTTTGGACGCGATCTGTGTACGACGTTGGCAATCAAGGACAGGCTTGGGAAGCCTCACATGGTGGCAGCCAAATAATTTAGGTGAACAAGATGTCAAACTAGGAGATAAAGCTAAATCACGTGGTAACTTGCTTAAAAGAAGAACAATACATATAAGAAATTGAAAGCCATGCTAAGTGAAGAAATATATCACACTTCTCAAGCGAGATTCGTTTCGAAAATAATTCTAAAGATCTCCATACTTCCTAATTTTTACTTTTCCATCTAATTTTTATTCTTCCTCGAAAAATTAACAAAAGGACTGAAATCGGGTCATATTTCAATTGGTGGAATAATTGTCAGGGAAATAAAATCAAGTCTTTTTCATGTAGATATAGTGTCTGTCTTGTGAATTATTGAAGGAATTCTTGTTATAGTCTCAGTTAGCAAAATGAACTATTACCGTTCCCCCAATTGAAATATTGGTACTTCGCATGCAGAAACCTCAAAACTCTCATATAAAGCCGCCTTGGGGATTCTATGATATCATAAACATTATCTTGACCTTAGACTACTGAAAACTTCTATGGTACCATATAGATTACAATGTATGTCCCATAACGAGGTGCTCATTTATCGGTTGCTACTTAATGATTGGGCAATCTTTGGTATCTTGGAAAAGTGACAAAACAAATTCTGGTGCTCCAATCCTTTGCTAAAGTTGAATATGAAACTGTGGTTTCCATAAAATGTGAAATCATTACAAATAATTTATTTATTTATTTTTTTATGAAAAAAACTAAGGTTCTTAGTGAGACATCTACCTGATTATACTATAATAGCAAAGTTGCTATGCATATAAGATCAACCCCGCTCTCATAAATAAATCAAGCACCAAGAACAAAAATCAATAGACTTCTCGACTAAGGCCCTGTATAGATGACAGCATCTTAGTAATCAATAGGAGATCATTCGAGCAAGCACAATCACATTGGAAAGGTACGATGGAGGTATATGCCTGTAGGCAAAAAGAATGCTTGTGCTTGCTTAAGAATATAGAAAATACCCTTATCTACCTTGGTAGTTTACAAACTTGTCGAGCCTATACAAACTAAACGGGCCATGACCCAATATACAAAACAAGCAACCAATTAGGTCTACCAAAGTGAACATAGCCCCAAGATAATACTAAGTACACCAATATATAACACAACGTGAAGATCTTCTTTACAAGCTTCATGTTAGATTGGTATGCATAAAATATGACAAAAAACTGCTGTAGGAATTTGGACTTTTTATGTTTAGCGTGTATTTTTTGTAATTGGTGGTATTCGTTGCTCTAAGTTCTATATCAGTGTATATTCACACTATTTAATGTAAGAAAACAACCAAACACACATAAGAACTTAAGATATTTATGTAGTTCAGCCAAAGAGCTTGCCTACATCCATGGGTAAAGTAGGATAGAATATTACTTTCTGTTCAAGGAGTAGTATAGAAGGTTACAATGATTTCAATTCACTTTCTACTTCTAACATCCTTTCTCTTGATATCAAAGAGTATAAAACATAGTACTAAGCTCGTTCAACTAACCTTCTTCTTCTCTTTTACAAAATTGAAGTACCTTATGCATTGGTTTTGCTTTGATAGTTTTTGTAGAATTGCTTTCTGTCGATTTCTCTATTGTTTTAGGTATATCACTTATTTTTCTAAATGGTATACGCATATGTACACCACTAGTAATTATAGTTTGAGGTGGATGTGAGGATGAAGGTGGCAGCGTCTTCAAATAGCATTAGTCTTAAAATAGAAACACATCAATAGCTACTTCACTCTGTACTACTTGAGTTGTTTGGATAGAAACTAGCTGCTGCATCACCTGTTATCCCACCTATAATGGTTCTAATACCTTAAACATGTTTTACACACCTTAATCAACCTTAAGTAAGAAAAGTATGAGTCACAATACAACAATTCTCTGCCTTGATGAATAATTAGATCATTTCTTGTATTGTTTTTTTCTCCCTTGCTTTACCATTGTGCACTTACTATTTTACATAATGCCTTACGAAGTCTATTTAAATCTAAAAGCCTTACCAAGTCTATGTACATCTAAAACTTCTTAGTAAGGGGTACTTTAGTGAGCATATTAGAGGGATTCGAAATAGTAGGTATCTTTAACACTTTTACTTTACCTACATATATGATTTCTCTAAAAGTGATACTAAATATTAATACGCTTCAATTTTTCATGGTGTCTCTAATCTTTAGCAATATGAATAACACTTTGGCTATCATAGAAAATCTGATTTTGATCCTACTTCACACCTAATTTAGACAACAATCCTTATAACCAAGTGTTTCTTTGATGCCTTATACTAAACACATATATCCAGCTTTAGTAGTTGACAGTGTTAGGGCTTATAAGGCCTAACAATTCTCTTTGTACTTGAATAGTTCTAACGACCCAACTTGCAACATTGGCACATAGTTAGTGTAGCACTTCATGTCTACCCACCATATAATTTGGGGCTTTGTGCTAAGTGTGAGTGCAAGATAAAGGTTTGTTAATGGCTTAGGCTAGGGTTTGCATAGGCCTAGCTCTTATGCTTGAATGGGCAACCTATGTATGGTTTGGTTAAAATAATAACTTTATGTCTTGGCTATGAACTATAGCTTTTGACGTAGTGGTAGTATTTGAAAATCCTTACAGACAGTGTCATGGTTTGTTATAAAGTTACTTTCCAACATATGACACTTCTGCTAATGTGGAAATGTAGCTTGAAAGAGATTTTTTATTGTCTAGGTCTTTGACATATTCAAAATCAACATATCTTACAAATTTTTGATCTCCTTTTCTACCAAAAGGTTAAATCATAACTGGTTATTCCTTTTAAGTATCCTAAAATCTATTTTATTACCTTCCAATATCCTTTTCCAGGATAGCTTATAAACCTACTAACCATACTGATAGCTAGCATAACTTAAATTTAGTCTTGTACACCCTATGACATACATTATAGTTCCCATTGCACTTGCATATAAAATCTTCTTCATGTCTTTCTCTTTTTCATCAAAATTTGGAAATAAGTCCCCAGACAATTTAAAATAAGCAACAAGTAAGGTATTCATTATTGTAGTAGCACTCATGTTGAATTTGTCAAAAACCTTTTCAACATACTTCTTTTATAACAATCTCAATTCCATGGTCCTTTTTATAATTGATTTCCATTCCAAATATTTTCTTTGTAGTTCCAAGCTCTTTCATTTCAAATTCTTGCTTTAACAAGTTTTTCAACTTTAATAATTCAGACATACTCTTAGCTATAATTAGCATATCATATAGTAAATATGTGTAAAAATCATTAGCCATTCTTCTTTGTTATACATAATTGTCATAGGAGCTTTTTTAGTATTTGTTTGACACCACAAAACTATCAAATCATTTGTACCATTGTTTAGGAGACTACTTTAGACCATAAAGTGACATCATGAGCTTGCACATAAAACATTAGTGTTTATCTAAGAAAACTTTTGTATAACATCCAATTGATGCAATTCCATATTAAACAAAGCTACTAAAGCTAATAAGATCCTTATTGAGGTATGCTTTACTATAGGAGAAAAAAAATCATTAAAATCTACACCTTGCTTTTAAGTAAAGCATTTTGCAACTAATTGTGTCTTGTATTTGTCTCCATCATTGCTTGGAATGCCTTTATTTTCTTATAGCTTCACCTACAACTATCTTATCAAGAGGAAAAGGAACAAGTTCCTAGCTTTTGTTTCTCAATAGGGATTCCATATCTATTTGAATTGCATCATGCCATTTTGCTGAATCTACACTTTCTATTGCATCTTTAAAAGTTCATGGTTCATCACATAAACTTGTCTATTCTATAGCTGTTAAAGCATAAACAACTAGATTTCTATGGCCATGCCTTTTAACAATCTTATTTCCCTTCTTGCTCAATCTTTAGCAATTGAGTACTCTTGCACCTATTACCTCATTGGGGGACTTGATGTTAGTTCTGTTGTTTAAGGTTTTGATTCTATAATAACATCCTTTTCATTCTAAGTTTTAGATATACTAGAATCAGTAGTACCTTGGGATTTGAATTCAAACTTATTTAGAGCAATTTCTCCACCTTCTCATGTAATTCTTTATTAGGTTCCTTCTTCTTGAGCTTCACTTTTTCCTTTAACATATGATACTCATTAAAAATTACATCTCAGCTAGTAATAAGCTTGGATGATCTTCCATCAAAGAACCATAGCCTATATTCTTTTGCCCCATTAACATATCTAAGAAAAATACTTTAGTATGAATATATACTAGGTACCTAAAAATTCTTAGAATAAGTAATTTGTAGGTCTCCCACTCCATACCTCTTTAGGAGTTCTATAATTAAGGGTTGCAGTTGGTAATTTATTAATTAAAAAATAAGTTGTATTGGTTGCTTCAACCTAAAACCTTCTTGTCAAGCTTTACTATAGATAACACGCTTTTCACCCTCTCAAGGATTGTTCTATTCATCCTTTTGGCCACTCCATTTTACTGTATTGTATATGGAATTTTATAATGCCTTATTATGCCTTTTTTTCTTGCAATATTCCTCAAACTCTTTGCTACAAAACTTAAGACCATTACTTGTTCTTATTCTTTTCATTTGTTTGTTAATTTGCTTCTTTATGATCACCTTCCACTACATAAATCTCTTAAAGACTTGATCTTCATGCTTTAAAAAAGATGGCAAAACCTTCCTTGAATAGTTGTTTATGTTAGTGGCATATTCCTAGCACTACCAATAGAGGACAATCAAGTTGGACCTTATAAGTCGGCATGCACATAGTCTAAAGTCCTATTGGTTCTATGAGTTGCAAAATTGAATTTTACTATGGTTTGTCTCCCATATAAACAATGCTTAGAAAGATCCATTTTGGTGATTTTTTTACTTCCAAAAGGCCTTAATTACTGAGTATTAACATTCCTTTTTCACTTATGTGTCCTAATCTTATATGCCAAAGTTTGGTATGTTCTAAAGTCGATTTAGAAGTTACCATAGTAGTACCTACTATTAATTGTCTTTCTTTTAAGCAAATATAATCCTTTACATTGAATGCCTTTAAGTACAAGAAAAACACTTTTTGATACCTTCATAATACCACTTTTAGACTTTCATTCATACCCATTTTCCTCAAGTGTTCCTAGGAAAGTTAGATTACTTTTTAGTTATGGTATGTGTCTCTCATGAGTAATAGTCTTTACCATTCCATCATTTGTTTCTATTTGTGTTAATCCAATTCCAATGACGTTACAAACTACAAAAACCCATTGAGATAACCTTTCCTTTCTATGGTTGATAATTTACAAACTATTTTTTGTTAGGGGTCATATTGAATGGACAAATAGAATCTAAAACTTAATTGCCATAATTTTTTTTTTAGATACATTTAAAGCACATCCTACATTAAATTATGTATCTTCAACTACTGCCATTGTTTAATCATTATAAAAGCTCTCTTCTTTCTTTTGTCTTTCTTAACTTTTCTGTTAGGACAATCCTTTCTAATATGATCTTGTGACAATGATACCATTTGAATTTTCTGGTTTGAGAGACTAATTTGGACTTTTTTGCTTGCTTTGTGATTATGATCTTTTGTTACTACTTTGCTGCCATTTCATGCTTAGCCTACCTTTAATTGTCAACATTACACCACTAGCTTCCTTATATTCCTCATTAACTTTCTTTTTTAATTCTGTAGAGTCCAGAGAAAGCTTAACCTCTTCAATGGTAATTGAATGTAACTATGTAGTAATTAGGTACTTATATGACTTAGGAAGTGAACACAATGGTGGTACTCATTGCTGTAGTAATTGTTAATAGGAGTTTGAACTTTTTTTTGTTTAGTGTGCATGTTCTGTCATTGGTGGTACTCATTGCTGTAAGTTTTATATCAAGGTATATTCATATTATATAATGTAAAATAACAACCTAGCACTCATTAGAATATAAAATATTTACATGATTTAGCCAAAGAGCTTGCCTACATCCATGGGTAAAATTGGATAGAATATTAAATTCTATTCAAGGAGTACTAAAAAAGGTTACAATCATTTCAACTCACTTTTTACTTTTACAACACCCTTTCTCTTTATATCAAAGTGAAAACTAGAGTACTAAGCTCATACAACTAAACTTTTTCTCTTTATAGAATTGAAATATTTTCTACATTGTTTTGATAGTTTTTGTAGAATTGCTTTCTCTTGCTTTCTCTCTTATTTCAGGAATGTCACTTATGTTTTTCTAAATGCTATACACATATGTATTCCACTGGTAATTATGGCATGAGGTGGATGTAAGTATGAATGAGGTATCATCTTTAAACATCACTAGTAGTCTTACAACAAAAACACATCAACAGTTGTTTCACTCTACATCACTTAAGCTATCTAGACAGAAACTAGCTACCGCATCACCTGTTCTATTAGCCATAATGGTTCTAACACCTCAAAAATGGTTTACACACCTTAAATAACTTTAAATAAGAAAATTATGAGTCATAATACAACAATTCACGTATTTGATATATGCAAATTACTAGTTTGAAAAGATGTAGAAGTTAAATGGGTCCAAAAAAATACTTAAAAGAGGACAATAGGACTTATAATTATAACAAAAAGATAATTTACAAGGACAAAAATCTAACAACCATAGAACCACTATGCATTTACCTTTTTCTCATACTTTTAGCTTATAATTTTTCTTAGACTTGTAATGGGGAGAGAGGTCCCCATTTTTTATAGGGAAGTTAATTAACCTTGGAAGTTGGTATTTTTTCTTCTAAAGAGCTCTATTGAATTCCTTTTACAAGACATTAGTTGAAAATATCTTAAGTTTATAGAATGATTTACACATTTTTACTTTTTTCTTGAAGATTTTAGAATGATCTACATGTCTCTACCTTTCTATCTTTTTTTTTTCTTCTTTAATGGGTCCCACTTGTTAGCATGTATGTTTTCCTTCCTTTCTCCCCTTCAACACTAACCTTCTTCAAGAGTTTTTTGCTCACCATTCCTAAGCTTTTTCTATGCTTGCCAAAACTAGATGGATCTAATCCCTTTGGTAAGGATGTCAGTTATTTTCTCTTTTGTCATAATTGGTTGTAGTAAGATTTCTTCACATGAAACCTTTTCTTTAATGAACTGATAATGTACTTCTACATGCTTGGTTCTTGCATCAAATATGAGAATTTTAGCTAACTACATTGCCGAAAGGTTGCAAAATATTTGTATTGGCTCATCTATTGGTTACTCTAAGTCTTCTAGCAATTATATCAACCAAGTACTTTCTTGTGCTGCCATTGTTGCTGCCTTGTATTCTCATTCCATTGCTAAAAAAGAGATTGTAAGTTGTCTTTTACTATACCTATATATTGTTGTAGATCTAAGATTGAAAGAGTATCCTGTAGTTAATCCTCTTGTTACCTTATCTTTACCATAGTCAGCATTGTAGAAACAAATTAAGTTGTTATTCTTTTTTGTATATAAGATCCCATAATCCATAATTCCCTTTATCAGATGCAATATTCTTTTGACTACATTTAGGTAAGGTTGCCTTAAACTCTACATAAACCAACTTACTAGGTTGATTGTAAATGAAATATTTGGTTAAGTCATAGTAAGATAAATTAAACTTCTTATCAATTGATGATACATGATAAGGTCTTTAATTTCTTTTCCTTCTCTTATGGATAAACTAGTTTTGACTTTGATCTAAATGGATGTGAGTTTACACTTCATCATTCCACATTTTTGCAACAATTCTTTAGTATACTTATGCTAACATAGAAATAATATGTTTCCTATTTTATCAAGCTTAAGTCCAAGGAAATGTTTTAGTTCTCCTAGTTCCTTAATTTAAAATTACTTGATGTTTTCATTTTTCTGTTGATATCTCTTATCATTATCTCCAATTATGATAAGATCATACTCGTAGATAAGAACAATGGGAGATCTTACCATTATGCTTCTTCACAAAGATGCTTGTATTTGCATGTATGATTAAATATCTACTTTAAATAATAAATTCTCTTATTTTTCCATACAATGCTTATGGCACTTGCTTCAAGTCATACAATGCCTTCTTTAACTTGTGAACACACTTTAGTTGGACTTCAAATCCTTTTGGTTACTTAATGTATATTTCCTAGTCTATTTTTCCATGTGAGAATGCATTTTTGACATCCATCTATCATAGTTTCCATTCTTTATTAGCAGATAGAGCTATCAATGTTCATACTGTTATGATCTTTGTAACTAGGTTGAATGTGTCCTCATAATCCTACCTATATTGTTGTGAGAACTCTTGAGCCTCTAATTATGTCTTGTATATTTGTATTATCCCATTTGCACGTTTCTTAATTTTATAAACTCATTAGCATATAATTGGTTTTACAACTTTTGGTTTTGAAAAAGCACCTAAGTCTAATTTTTGCTTTAGAGCTTCAATATCTTATTCCATTACTTTTTGCCATTTTTCATTATTACACACCTCTTCATAAGAGATTGGCTTTGAGTCACTTACCTTTGCTACTAGACTAGCATCAAGATATCTTAGATTAGGGCTCTTTGTTTTGGTGGACCTTTGAGGTTCTTTTCTTGATTCATATTCAACTTCTTCCATTTTACTTAGATGATCTTCTTCTTGCATTCTCGTGTGGTGAACACCCATTTTTTGTGGACTTGATGATCTTTTAGAGGATGAGATTGAATGAGACGCTTCGTCTTTATCTTCATCTTGGTAGGATTCTTTATGATCTTCATCGTTCAACCTAACATTCAATGCATTCTCAAGGCTATTAGCATTTGATAGTGCTATTCTTTTAAATGACCATGAGAAGGATGCTTCATTAAGCACCACAATTCATAATGCATAACACTAATTAGTGTTTGGATCATAATATGATAACTTTATTTTTATAAAGTTATTTCACGTAATTTAGGCAATAAATAATATAATGCTTATTAGAAAATATTTAAATTTATCTTTATTTACTTAAATTTATTTTATTTATGTAACATAAGAAGGCATAAAGAAAAGGAATGAATATGAAAAACCTAATGCTTATTATGTGACAAAATATGATTAGAATATTAGGATCAAGAAAGTTAAGTAGACTTGAGCTTTGGATGATTATTATTTGATTTTTTTTTATTGTTGTTGGGTTTTCTAAATAATTAGAAAACCTAATCATATTAGAAATTTAAAGCCTAATTAGTATAAGAGTTCAAAATTCAATTGTTTTAGGTATCCAAAACCTACTTATACTGGAATAAGAGTTAGGTCTAAACTTTAAACTTTATTTAAGAGAAGAGAAATGACAAAAGAAAAAAGGGAGGAAATTTAACACAACTTAAGAGAGAGATGTTCAGTGAAATTCTACATGTAAGTGTATATGTCAAACAAATAATATAATGATAAATATGTGTATCGTCCCAGAGACTGATATTTACCAAATTAACTAATGACTAATGGTGAATAGACTCTAGAGTTTATCTAACAAATCAAAGTTATAAAACATGAAGTCAAAAACTAAATTTAACCTAAATTTAATTAACAAAATATGTTAGAGCTTTCGATTTCACCTAATTACTAGATACATATGTAAATCATTCATGTTAGCAAAATTAATTCTACTCATGTGATGACATAATCTCTTAATTTATTCATTATCTTATGTTTAAGTATAACGAATCTACTTAGTTTAACTTATTGTATTTTTACCCGTGAATTAAATGAACTAAGCATATTACGATTTGTGAATATTCTAATTTACATCTAAAACCACATAAATCATATAATATATATTTATTCATATTAATCTATAGTTACATATTACAAGAAATAACTGCATATTATCTCTTGTTAGTCTCTAACATACAAATTAAGTCATTCAAGTAGTAGCTAATCATCTAAAAACATTAAACTTTATAATATGTATCTTCACATTCATAAAACGCCTCATATAACATTTATATCATTATAATCAAATTCATCATAGCTATAACAAATTAAACTAAAATAACATATTTACACAAACTAAAATAGTGTAAAAACATGAACAAAACATTTTGAAATTTAAAAATATTAAAGCCGTCATCAAATGTCTTTAAATTATAAAATGGGTTGCACAAGGGTAGAGGAGATTCTGTCTGAAAAATGGTACGACACGAGCCATACACGTGCCGTCACGCACTTTCACACGTGCCGCTGTCCGCCGCCACTCGCCGCCGCTGATCTTCACAAAAACTTTCGGAAAGGTAGATCGGGACGCCTAGGTTGCAGATCTGCAAAAAGATCGTGCAAATCCGCCACAGAAACGTGTAGATCTGACGGAAAAGCTCAAACAGCGTTAGGCGCTCTTCGCCTGAAAACCGCCGGAAACTGCCGCGAAATTGCCACAGAATTGCCGGAAATTGCACAAGGAAGGCAGATCTGGTCTTTACTCGCTGAATAACGCCCAAAAACGACCGAAAATATAAATGGGATATCGCGTCGCCGAAAAACACCGAACAGTGACATTCGCCTGAAACGCTAGTAGAAGTGGCGTCGGGTCTGCTGTTGCATGACCCTCA
Organism: Casuarina equisetifolia; assembly: GCA_028551475.1. Lineage (NCBI taxonomy): Eukaryota > Viridiplantae > Streptophyta > Magnoliopsida > Fagales > Casuarinaceae > Casuarina > Casuarina equisetifolia. Next base: position 14,337,122 of record CM052356.1, read on the forward strand.
GCCTCTTCGCCTGGCGCTTGGCAGACGAACTCCGGTTAATCGGGCTCTCTCTGTGTCGCACTGCCCCTTTCTCCTTTCTCTACGCTCGACTCTCCCCTCGTTAATCCCCTTTTTCTTATCTTTTTGTCATTTTCTACCTTGCTTTTCACGTGCAAAAATTACCTCTTCCTTTGTTTCTTTGTTTCTTTGTTTTCACTCTTTAATACTTATTTTCTTATCATTTCTCTTGTTTTTCACCTATTTTGAGTTTGTTACATAAAATAATAATATATATATAAATATAATTGAATACAAATATAATTTAATAAAAATTATATTAAATATTACCTAAAATAATCAAAATAACTATGTATAAATTAGAGTTATTAAAAGGCTAAAAATTCAAAATTTTCTTGAAGAGAAGATAAAAAGAATGACAAACTTCTTGTTCTTTGATTCAAGATGCATTCTTTAATTTCTATTATTTTTCTTGCTTATTATTTCTTTATGTTTTGATTTCTTTTTGTTAAAGCTACAATATAACTTAATTATAATTGTATGAATTTCATAGTTTTTTTTTATGCTTTGTAAGATATTTTATTTATGTTAATTATGTGTTTAATATTTTTAAGTGATTAGCTATAACTTAAATGATTTGATTTGCATATTTAAGACTGAAAGGAGATGATATATAGTTGCTTAATGTAATATGTAACCATAAATTAGTATGGATAGATATATACCATATTGTTTGTGTGGCTTTTGATGTAAATTAATAATATTTATAAATCCTAATGCATTTGGTTTGTTTAAATTCATATATAGAGATATAATGAATTAATGAACTAAATAGGTTTGCTATATATATATGATAATAAATAAATTAAAAAATTTTATTATCACATGAGTATTATCCCTCTTACAAATAAATAATTAACATTTGTATATAGTAATTATGGTAAAATTAGATGCTTTAACATGTTTCTCTCATGAAATCTTTTTAAACTTAGTTAATTAATCTATCATTTATCATTTTGATTTGTTAGATAAATTTTAAGAATTATTCACTGTTAATAATTAGTTGGTCTAATAATTATCAATCTTCATGGGGATGATATCTTTTTTATCATTATATTACTTGTTCGACATGTTTACTTGTATGTAAGATTTTATAGAACACAATGCTTTCATCCCCCTAACCCTACCCCATCCTATCATTGTAGCCCATAAAAATGCATTGTATAGCTTTTTTTTTGTCAAAGTTGTTATATAGATGATTAAGTACAAATACATAATGAATGTAACCAAAAAATTAGAAGTAACTTATAGTAGGTCAAGAATTCCTTAACTTTTCATTAGGTGATACAAATCCAAGCTTTGCTTGTGATAGAAGGTTAATGACATAAGCTATTGTTCTTATGCTTTTAGCCCCAAATCTTCCTGTTACATTCTTGGAATGAAGCATACTCTACATATTCCAACAAGATGTCAATTTTTCTTTTTGCCACCCTATTTTGTTGTGGGGGTGTTTGCACACATTAATTGCCAATGAGTTTCATGATCCTTTAAATAATTTGAAAATTCTTTTGATGTGTATTCTCTTTCGTTGTTAGTGCATAAGCACTTAATGATTTATACCTATATGTACCTTGAAAATTGATTTATACCTATAAGTTACCTTGAAAATCTAACTTAATGATTTATACCTATATTTTCTTTAGATTTAAGTGTATGATTGATACCCATATGTACCTTAAATTCAATAAATCTAGAAAACACTTAGATTTTTTCTTTAGAAAATATATCCATATGTACCTTGAGAAGTCATTAATGAATGTTACAATATATTATAATCCTTTAATTGATGCTTGCTATACTTTTCCAAACATTTAAGAGTGAGCAAGCACCAATGGTTATTACTTGAAGTTGGTATATGGTAGTTGATGTGCTTTGCAAAGGACATTTCTAATACAAATTGTTTCTACTCATACGCCCAATTGAGGAGGACCATTTAGCAATAACGTTTCCATTATTATAACTTGATATACCTAACATATTTAAATCGTATGCTATTAATCTGTAGTTTCATTTTTTCTTGTCTTTTCTACATAAGTTGATTTTATTGACATTACATAGATAAAGTTTACCTTTTTTCCTTTTGTAATTTATTCATTCAAAATTTTTATGTGTTGGCATACTATAACATTTTTTGGGCCAAATGCCACATAATTCCTAGACTTAGCTATTTGAGATATAACTTGTAAATTCTTCATCATAACTGGGACAAGGTAGACATTTTTTAATTAGGCTTCTTTTGAGTTAAAGTGTGAAATGCACATTTCTTTTCTCATACAAGTGATGGGAAGCTTTGCATTGTTCATCGTCATCACTACTTTCTTGCCATTGTGATATAATTGGCATACCTAGAGTCTATGCTCCCATCTTGATCATAATCTAACATACAGCTTTTGTTGATTCAATTGTCAAACATGATGCTTCAACATTCTATCCTTCTTCATCATTGTCTCCTTCTTGAGTGGTTGATGTTGCTGAGTTACTTCGTGTTGACTTGTTCTTCTTGAACCAACAATCTTATGCATAATGTCCCTTTATACTACAATTGTAGCATTCAAACATTTGACGGTTATTTTTACATTGCTGACAAGAGTAAGTATAAATATGTGAATTTTTGGCCTTGCAAAGCTCTCCCTTATTGAGTACTTCTCTTTTGTTGGTGAGTGTTAGAAGAAGTTTCTTTTTTGGCTTAACACTTGGTCTTCCCTTTTGAGTGAAAAATGTTTCTTCTATTTCTTTTGTGAAGCATTAGTCTTTGACTTGTTAAAACTTTCCAATTGGCTAACAAAGTTTCTAATTATACAAGTAATGGTTGAGTAAACCATCCTTTAATAGCTATCATAAGCCTTTGATATTCAGGTTTTAATACCCATATAATAATCCATCTTAATCTCATCATAAATATTTTTTACTTTAGTAAATTATTGACTAATTTTCATAGACACTAATTGATGCAAGCTTATTTTTCAACTTCTAAAGCCTAGCTTCATTTGTTTTGGAAAATAACATCGGAAGGTATCCTAAGCTTCCTTTAGAGTCTTGACATTTTTAAAGTGCTTTAAAATCTTTTTATCAATAGTAACCTTTAGGGCATAAAGAGCCTTATTAGCCTTGACTTCCTATTTCCTTTTACCTTTTTGCTTTAATGGTGAAATAGCTTCACTCCCATTTGTGACTTCATGTATGTGCTTCAATAATCACAATTATAGTTGTTAAGATTTTCCAATCCTTTAGTTTTATTTGAAAATCTGCCATTTTAATCATTCACACCATGAAGCTTAGTTCGAGACTAATCGGCTTCACAACAACCTATTGCTTACAATGGACAATCTTGACTTTGCTCTAGTGGAGTAACAATCTTATTCCTGTCACCTAATATTAATTCTACAAAATTTTAACCCTATGTAGAACCTCAAGTGGGTCCAAAACAATACTCAAAGGTGTACAAAAATATAACTTAAAATGTTATTAATATAAAGACAATTTTATAAGGCCAAAAAGCTCACTCACAACTATAACCACTATGCACTCACTCTCTTTATAGGTTCATGCCATTTTTTCACACTTTTAGCTTGCTTTGTTTCTTGGACTTGAAGTAGGGAGAAGGGCCCTCCCATTTATAGGGAAGTTAACGAGCATCACAAACACGTTTGACGTGTCCTTTAGATGCTAGTAACGAGCAAGATAAACATGTTTGTTGCTGTTCTACATTAGGAAACCTAGAATCACAAAGAAAAGTTGTTGTTTTGGTGACTTTTGTGTATTGGTTGCTTTCCCAGTCTTTGAACAATAAAGAAGAACCATAGGAAAAATTGCGGAGTAATCAAGCGCCAATAAATTCTCTATTCTTTTCAAATTTAATTTTATGCTTAAAGGTACATGAAGTGGATATATTCAGTACATCAGGAAATTGAAGTGAACTTATGTATAATTTTGTGATCTCTTCATTAATTTAATCATAGATTATTTTAACCATTTTAGTTCTCTTAATTTGTTCTACTTATTGTTATACTTCAAGCTCTAGGATTGGAATCCAAGCATTAGAATCTACATGCTTCTTTGCCCAAGCTATAGGGTTTGGTTGACTTTAAAGCACTTCAATTTGCAGTTCACATATGATTTAGTTGTCAAAGTTAAAAGATTTGCATAATATCTACAACGTACAAGAGCACAAACTTTGTAGTTATATTGTCTTGAAAGAATTTCTCCTACAAGAGAAAAGTAATAGCTGTAGTATGCTTCATATGATGTTTCTATAAAATTTATTTACAAGTTGAGAAGGTGAAGGTTGCCCTTCTTATAGCCCATCAAAGACAAAGCAGAAGCTGCAATATGCTTTGAACTAAGACCTGTTGCTTGGATATGGTCGGTTTGAGAACCATGGTCAATATATCTGTCCAGAAGTGTCATAGCCCTCCATTGCAACCACCGAAAACAATCCAAAGTTAAACACCTACTTTTCAATAGTCATCAACTCTAAGGCATATGTGTTATGCATAGAAAAACTTAGGTGCTATATCTTGTGTGGCTATCATTTTCGTCCATGGGTTTAGGTGACCTCCCTTGATGATAAAAAGTTGGATTTGACGTAGGAAGATTTATATACTTTTGCCACTTTAGTGTTCTAAATGTTTCCCCTTATGGCATGAATATTTCTCTAATGGCTCTGTATAGGTGATATTATCTCTAATCAACAGAATTGATAAATGGAAGGATTTAATAAAGCAAGCTTTGAAGGATTACTTAAACAATGTGAGAAATTACCTTAAGAACTCCATCAAGCAATCCATTTAAAACCAAGTACTGGAAAACATGAGAGCTGAATCCTTTAATAGATCCTTCTTCCATAGTCATGAAGACCTCATGCTCTTGAGCTAACTTTTTGATCAGATCTCCATTAAGAGGCTTGTAGAACCATGCATCAACTATAGTTGTTGAGATGCCAAGCCTTGAAGAAGCTCTGTAATTGCCATACAACTTTGTAATATGGTCCTATAACCCAAAATAGCCACCCTGCTTTCTTCTCTTAGCACCCTTCCCTTCCCAATCTATTTTCCAAAGGTTCAAGTTAGCACAACATAGAGTAAGTGTTTGAAGCATACAATTGAAATCACCAACACAGAAAATAAGATAATGGAAGAGACTATTTAAGTACCTCTAAAGGTGTCCCTTTGTTATTTGGTGGAAGAATCGAACCAATTCCATTTCCTCTAGGGTACCTAAAGCAACTTGGTCGGTCATCTATGGTTGTAGTTATGGCCACCATGTGCATCAACTCAGTTTCATTGGAAGGAGCCATGACCACCATGTTAGGTAAACAAGCCAAGAACGTAATGTCAAAGGCCTCACAATGGGTTGGACCATCTGCTCCCGCAAGACCAGCCCTGTCTATGGCAAATCTCACCTGGTAGTCTTTGTAGATCCACGTCATGGGCAACCTGCACCACCACCACAATACTGAAGTATTTTTCAGTTGAAGTTTGTTGTACATGCCACAAGATTAAGTTGGTATTTTGAAATTAACTGTCCAAACTCGAAGTTCTAAATTTCATCAATTGCAAATTTTTCCGTGTAATTCACTCAAAAACTACATGTGAAACCTCTTAAATGATCCAAAATGTCTTGTAAGTAAACTCTACCAAAAGTAAGTTGCGTGAGCATGCACCTTTCCAATTATAACAACAAAAAAATGTAGCTGGTTGGTTATAACATATTCTTGAAATAAGTAACTCACACACTCCCTTTCCAAAAAAAGATGAATATACGAACTCTACCCTTAGATTTATCGGATGTATTGCTAAATATCGGCATTAAGCCCAAAACTTCTGTGAACTAATAATATTTTTCACCTAATCATAACCTCTTTGTAGAAAAGAAGACTAGATAACACAAAAGGGCTTTAGTCCTTCAGCAGCTAGGCCAGCAGCGAAGGTAACAGCATGTTGCCAGCGATCCTAACATTGAAGCATCTACTTGGGAATTGCTTTTGGAATAAATTAAGTCCTGCACCTCCTCCCATTGCAGCATGAATGGCTACAATTTTATCATTTCTTTCAGCTTCATCAACCAAGGATTTGGCAAAGTGCTGAGTGTATGAACGAGTACTTGTTTTGGACTTCAATTGTTTCCCTGACTTGGGATCAAATTTCACAACACCTAAGGACAAAACTAAATCCCTTAAACCAGGAGAAAATAGTGAACATTAAAAGAAAAATATGTCACATAAGAGTTAAAGAATGATATTTACCATGCATCTTGTCAGGTGCAACTTCAGCTAGCACATAACCTTTTCCTTTCTTAGTGATAACATGAATAAGAACAGGTCCTGTAGCTGGTATGGCCTTGACCTTCTTTAGAATATTGACAAGATCTTCCACATTGTGACTGTCTACTGGGCCAATGTAATATAGTCCAAGTTCTTCGAACAAACATGCCTTGTCACCACCCACTGTACCTCTCATATAGGAATCAGTTTTAGCATCAATTTCGTGCGCTTGCCCTCCAATATGCTTAATGATCCCCTACTTAAGTAGATTAAAAGAAGTTCTTAGGCAATCATAGATAGTGATGAAGTTAAATAGTATGTGCCTATTCCCAGAAAAGCTCATTTTGCGAGTTGGTTTACTTCGAACACAAGTTTCCACACCATGAGCTAGATTACCATATTCTACGCAACATGAACTTCTTGTTTATTTATTCTTTTGAGACCTTTTTTTGCCCTGAAAGGGTGACATAGCTTATATCTGATGAGTCTTGAGGTAGTTATATAGTGTGAGGATGGCAAATTTTACCTATGCAGCTTTGCGTAGTTGACGAAATTCTTCATTTGATTGTAGCCTCGTTAGGCATCTAGTGAGAGCTCCAACAGGAGCGGTAGGGCTGTCAAGAGTGGCAGTGGGCAAGGAAACTTGTTTGTTGTCGTTTAAAATGATGATAAGGTTTGTGTCAATGTAACCCACGTTGTTCATTGCCTCGTATGCTTGGCCAGCCATCATGGCCCCATCGCCTATAACCGAAATTACATGGTTGTTCTTCCCCAGCAAGTCTCTAGCAACTGCTATCCCTGAAAGGCATTGGAAATAGAGAAATTAATAAGACTTGTTAATAAATATGGTAAGAACAAAGTGCTCCTTTTGTTGAGCTAGCTGAAGCTACAAGGTTTTGACAGGCCACCTTTTGCATAAGGGGCCTGGTGGACAAAAGATTATGGTATGGGATTATACTTCGGTGTATTGCGAAACTGGACACCTAGACTGTAGGCAACATCTTTGTCTCCTTGAACATAAAAGGTTAAAAAAAGGTTGAAAAACTCTTTGGAATCAGTTTAAACTATCGGCATCTCACTTCTAGAAGTGTAGGCCAATGGTTTGCATAAGCTGAAATGCTAGTTGAACTCTCTCGGAATCTATGTATATGATAAAAGAGTTTTTTGTGTAAAGCGAAAACCCACAAAACAAAAACTAACTGATAGAAGACCAAAAAAAAGAAAAAGAAAAAGAAAGGGAAACAGAAGAGAATTTGTTGCACCTAAGCCGGCTAAAATGCTAGTTGAACTATGGCTAGTTCCAAAGGCATCATGGACATTCTCGTCCTTCTTAAGGAAGACAGCAAGGCCACAAGTTTGCCTAATTGTATGCATTCTCGATCTCCTTCTGGTTAATACTTATGCAGGTAGGCCTGCAAATCCCAAATATTCCTAGTAAGTGATGATATTTTGAATGGTAATGACATTCCTTGAAACAGTGCTGATGGTGGAATCATAAGCTGGAAAAGGCATGGATGATGCTTTTTCTCTTCTCTGCTAATCTTTTATGGAGGTTACATAATTTCTTTTTGACTCTTGTTCCTTGTTTTGGATCCCATAAGAAGAAAAAATGGCATTGAAAGCACGAACAGAGCCTTTATAGAAGTTTAGTATGAAATGTTTTAGTGGTTGCATGATGTGCAACGTCCTATATAATCTTATCTTCAGGGTTGTCGAAAACATGGTGAAGTGCAACTGTCAACTCAACCACCCCAAGGCTAGAACTCAGGTGTCCCCTGGTCTTAGAAAGTGTATAAACAATCTCTTCTCAAAGTTCATCAGCTAAGGTTTTAAGTTCCTAAAATATCGGTTGTAGAAACATCAATTTCAAAACGTTGAAAAGTATGTATATAAGAACTATCAATTCCATTTTCAATTATGCTTTACTTACGACCAACAATAAGCATCATTTAAAGACGTTTACCTCAACGAAAAGATTTTTCATGTGAGTAAGAGATTTTATGGAGTCAAGAATTGGAGTTAAGGGCTTCTCTCCTGAGAAATTGAGGGACTTTTCGACTTGTCCATTCTACCTTACTATGTGACCTCTATTCACCAGGCTTTTCTGTTCCTCAGTTGCATACTTGTGCTGCACAACTTTTGTAGCTTTCACTCTTTTGAACTGAAAAACAGAAGAAAATAGGCTGTCAAATCATGCTCTACCACTTATGTATAGGAAGGAAAAATACTTTCTACAGTGTGTTTGTGCAAGTTTAGTATCAATGAAAGCTTAGAGTAATGCTTCTTTCTCGTAAGAGCTAAGTCGGAAGTAATATAATTTCACTGAAACCAATGTATTTAAAATGGTAACTAAATCAACAACGTAACTAGAACTTCCACACAAAGGGGGAGAGTGTAGCGGGCTAGAAAGGCATTTGCGATTGGGCTGAATAAAAAAAGGGGAGATATGGGTTGAATGGTAGGCCGTAAGTTATAGAGTCGGCCCAAGTGCGTGTAGAGGGGGGCATTTTTGGCAAGACGCGAGGGAAGGGAGGAGAGATTCGAGATCTTTCAACTTGGTGCTCTCTGGAGATCGCATGAGAGTCTGTGGCGGTTTGGGTTCTTGTATAATGAGCCCTCATTTCCCTTCAAATTCTGTCTCAAACGTTCCACCATTCTGCATATAAGCCGCAATCGCAAGGTGTCCCTTGGGCAAGTTCGTTCCAAAGGGCCAGTTACACGGTCTCGCGCAGTGGAGCAGCAGTTCAAGGAGAAGAAGAAGGATTCCTTGCTACAAGTGGTATCGGAACCTTCTGATCCCGCAATGGAGGACTGCGTTTCCCAATTGGAGTCCAGATTATCTCACCTAGGGTCTCAGTTCACTACCGAGGTCCAAGATCTCCGAAGCCGAATGGAGAGTATGATGTCGCAACTCCAATCGCAACTCCAATTACTTGTCTCTCAACGCATGGATTCCTCATTGAGGGGTGATCCTAACCCTAACACCGGTGACGGCCTCATTTCCTCCATCGGCGAAGGTAACCCTAACCTTAACCCCCAATTTCAGATTTTAGACCCCAATGGGTCGAGTTCAGGCCCAAACCCTTCGAGCCACAATGGCTTGGGGTCTAGTGGGTCAAGACCTAATAGGTCGGGCCCCAGTGGGTCAGAACCCAATGGGTCGAGCCCCAATAGGTTAGGCCCTAGCGGGTTGAGCCCCAATGGGTCAGGCCTAAATGGGTTAGGGCCCAACGGGTTTGGATTTTTCAGGTCAAGTTGTTACGGGTAGGGTCAGGATTCTGAATCCACCATCCTAAACCGTATAACCCACTTTGATTTTCATCGTTTTCACCATGAAGATGACCTAACCTCTTGGACCTTTTTGGCCACTGAATTTTTTAAGTACCATGGTCTTTCGAACTCGGATAGAGTCCAAATCTCCACTTGGAATATGGCTGGTAATGCCGTGAAGTGGTTGCAATCCTACTGGGAGGATCTAGAAAGAGTCGGGCAGACCCCTACATGGGAGAAATTTAAGCAGGGGCTTTTAGATCGATATGGATTTACCAAACCCCGAAATTCACTTTGAATCATGATGAAAATGGAACAAACTGGGATTGTAGAACAGTATTATGAGCAGTTTAGAGATGCACTAACTTCTGTAGGTCCTTTTACCTCCCAACAAGTAGTTGACTGTTTTATTAGAGGATTGAGGGTTGGGATTCAAGGAGATGTTGATGCCAAGCATCCTGAGACCCTCAATGATGCGCTACATTTAGCGCTAATCTATGAGGATCAGCTATTGAAGAGTCAGGGCAATAGAACGCTCCTAATAGCACTCCGTAGAGTGGGTTTCGAGGCTCCTGGCCATAAGGGGGTGGAGAAATATTACCTCCTTCAGCTCTGGGAAGAGGTGCTCCAGGGGTTGTTCGTTTCCAACAACAATCATTCACACGGAATCCCTTACCAATCTGTAAGTTCACCTTTGTGGAATTAGAAAAAAGGAGGTAAAAGGGGTTATGTTTCCACTACAATGATAGATACGCTCTAGGGCATAAATGTAAAAAAAAGGCTATTCATTTGTGACGATGTGTATCCAGATGAGTGGGGGGACTATAGAGAGGGAAATGGACAGATCAAGACTGAAGAAGAATTCACAGATTGTTTTGAGACTAAGGAAGCGATGGGCATATCTACAATGGCTCTATATGACATGGGAATGGGGAAGCCCAAGACAATGAAGGTAGAAGGGTAGGTTGAGTCCTTTAAGAGACAGGTACGGGTGTTGATTGACTCCGGCAGCACTCATAACTTTATTGATCAAGGTTTAGTTGATAGATTGAGGCTTAAGGTGGATCAATCTTTGTCTTTTAAGGTTTTAGTAGCCAGTGGAAAAGCTGTTGAGAGTATGGGGGTTTGCCGGGGAGTGCAAGTGAAGCTACAGGTTGTAGGAATGAGATTGGATTTGTTTGTACTTCTGTTGGTCACAGTGGAGGTGGTATTAGGGGTACAATGGCTGGAGACTCTCGGTGATATCACTTGGAACTTTTCAAAACACCGTATGGAGTTTGAGATGGAAAATAAGAAGGTAGTGCTCAGGGATTGGAGGCCTAAACCCTTAAGGTTATTGGAGAAGCCAAAGTTGACCCTGAGAGCTAGGAAAAAAGGGTCAGTTCATGGTGGTATAGATCATGGGCAATGAGAATACGGAGAGATAAGAAAAGGAGAGAGCAATAATGGAGGATGCTAAGAGGTACCAGCACATGGAGAAATTGTTATAAGATTTTGGGGATGTGTTCCAAGCGCCCAATGGACTACCTCGGAGGAAGAGTCATGATCATCATATCATCTTGAAGGGAGATGGAAAACTTGTGTCGGTATGCTTTTATCGATATCCCTATGTTCAGAAGGGAGAAATTGAGAAGTTAATGAAAGAACTACTTGAGGAAGGGGTTATTAGGCTGAGTAAGAGTCCATTCTCTTCACCAGTGTTGTTAGTTAAAAAGGCCAATGGATCTTGGAGGTTATGAGTGGACTACCGGGAACTGAACAAACAGACGGTTAAGGACAAATTTCCCATCCCGACTATTGATGAATTACTAGATGAGCTGAATGGAGCCCGATATTTTTCCAAACTGAACTTAAAATTAGGGTATTACCAGGTTCGGATGAAGGAAGAGGATATAGAAAAGACAGCATTTAGAACTTATCACGGCCATTACGAGTTCTTAGTGATGCTGTTTGGAGTGACAAATGGACCGTCCACTTTTCAATCACTTATGAATATGGTCTTTCAAGAACAATTAAAGAAGATGGTCTTGGTCTTTTTCGATGACATCCTAGTCTATAGTAAGAGTTGGGAGGAACATCTCCAACATGTGCGGTTGGTTTTGGAAATCTTGAGGAAGAATCGATTATATGTAAAACTATCAAAGTGTAAATTTGGGAGAATAGAGTTGAAGTTTCTGGCGTTGAAAAATAGGGTTTTGTTGTGACTGAAAATATTTTCTTGTAAATATCAATTCTCAAATTATATTTTTCTAAATGTGCACAAAGAAAAATTATAGGAAGTAAAAGGTATACAAATTATAATATCAATTAATGATATTATAAAGTAACCAGGTTCCTACATTTCCTCATAAAATATATTCTTAAAGTCTTTGTGACATATATTCAAATATATGTTGATTATTTGAATATATTGATTATTTAAATATTTCTTCAAGAAATATAAAATATATTTGAATATATTTTATTTTAGGAATATGATACTTGGTTTGGTGAAATTGTAGGAACAATATATTAGCTCAAAATCAATATATGCAATACATTAAAAATGTGTTGATATTGGACCGTGTATTGATATTAGACCTTGTTGATATTGGACCGTATATACATGTTGATTATATTATTACTGTACTGGACTTTTGCTGCTGGACTATGAGAATATTGGTGCAGCCTAAGTTCACATCAGCCTGATCCCGTTCCTTGTTACGGTGTCGTCTTGATCATATCAGAGGCTTCCTTGATACGCTTGCTGGCTACGACGTCGTCTTACTTAAGGGCACATAAGAAACACTTATTCTTCGATGGGTTATGCCCTAGCTGCTTCACTTCTTCTCGACCCTGCCTTTGCTTCTCTCAAGCGTCGAAGCTTCAACGAGATGAATTTGGAGGAGACGGCTGTCAGAACGGTTGGATTTCAAATCAGAAGGTTGAAATGAGGCTGATTTGATGGATAGCCTACTATTCCTAATGGGAAGAAGGCTATGGTTTAGGTTTGATTGAAAGAAAAGCCCTAGATCTACTTCTATTTAAAGGAGATGTGTGCATGAAGGTTTTAGCTTGATGATTCACATCTATTTGAAGCGTTTTCTTTGTGAAGAAATTGACTAAGCTTACTTATCATTTGATTCAAGATTGTTCATCATTCGGTGATTCATAAGCATTCGGTGATATTAAATTATTTGGTTTGATCTTCGATTATAGCTTGTATAACATTATTTATGTGCTTATTTCACTTATAAACATTCTCTGCACATAAATTTTGAGGAAAGTCTGAAACCCTAATTTCTTCAAATTGGGGGTTTCATGATAGGAGCTTTGTATCTTGATATATTTGTTTGAATAGCTCCTCTGATTAGCAATATCCCACAAACTAACATATTATTTATGGATTTGCTATTGTATATGATCTTTTGATCATTATTTGTATTTGGATTTGATAATTCCTTTGAGAAGGAATTATTTGGATTAGGGAAAACATATTCTCCTAATCAGGTTGAGTAAAGGTGACTTCAATCAGGTTGGATTGAAGGAGAAGAGGGTGGACGTAGGACTCTGAGATAGAGTACCGAACCACCATGGTAAATTGGGTGTTGATTTTCTTTCTCCCTACTTTCTTAAACGATTCTGTTTGATTACTTATTGTTATATAAATTGTAAAATTGTTTGATTGAATAAGTTTAAGAAAACCAAAAGTACAGGTTCGGTACAAAAAACAATTCAACCTCCCCTTCTTGTTAAGCCATAAAACCCAACATCTGGCCCATGTGGTAAGTGAGAAAGGGGTAGCAATGAACCCTAGTAAGGCTGAGGAAGTAGTGCAGTGGCCAGCATTGAAATCTGTGAAGGCTTTGAAAGGCTTTTTGGGTACTGTAGGGTACTATAGGCAATTTATTACGGGGTATGGTATGATCACAGAACCACTTACAAGTTTACTCAAGTGAGATGCCTTTGTGCGGAACGATAAAGCCTAGTAGGCCTTCGAAAAGTTGAAATCTGTATTGACAACAGCTCCAGTGTTGACTCTGCCAAATTTCTCCCAGCCATTCGTTCTGGAGTGTGACAAATCCAAAACTGGTGTTGGAATTGTATTGTCACAAGGAAGAAGGCCCATAGCCTATTTCAGCAAGGCCCTTCATGGAAATCATTTAAGGCTATCTACCTATGAGCGAGAAATGTTAGCTATAATATTAGCGGTGTAGAAATGGCGGCATTATTTGTTGGGAAGTAAGTTTCTTATTAGGACTGACCAGAAGAGCCTCAAATTTCTACAAGACCAGAAAATCGTGACTCCCGCCTAGTAGAAATGGCTATTAAAATTAATGGGATATGACTTTGAAGTGGAGTATAAGGTTGGGAAGGATAATGTGGTGGCTGATGGCCTATCCCACCAAGTTGGAGAAGCCGAAGAAGTTGACGAAGACACTTCAAAGGGTGAATTAGCTGCCATAACTAGTCCCTACCCACAATGGCTTCAATCCATAAAGGAAGAGATTCAGAAGAACCCAAAAGCCCGGGAGATCGTGGCCAGAATTACTTGCGGGGAGGCTGTAGGACCTTAGGCATACAAGGAAGGAATCATCACTTTCAAAGATAAGGTATATCTGCCCTCAGACTCACCTTTAATTCCTGTAATAGTCTAGGAAATGCATGATAGTGTACATGAAGGTAGGGAGAAAACCCTAAGGAGAGTTAAATCTGTATTTTTTTTAGAAGGGAATGAGGAACCATGTGGAAAATGTTGTGGGGAATTGTGTAGTTTGCCAAAGGAACGAGGGAGAAAACACTAAACCTGTTAGTCTTTTACAACCTTTACCAGTTCCCGAACAAGTTTGGGATGACATCACTATAGATTTCATAGAAGGGTTACCTAAATCCCAAGGGAGGTCCGTGGTATTAGTAGTGGTGGATAGGTTGTCTAAATTTGGGCACTTTATTCCCTTGTCCCATCCCTATATGGCTGTAACAGTGGCTTAAGCATTCTTTGAGACTATTTTCAAACTTTATGGAATGCCCAAGTCAATAGTATGTGATCGAGACCCTCTCTTTACAAGTAAATTCTAGAAGGAGTTGTTTAGGCTGTAGAATACCAAGTTTAATTTCTCATAAGCCTGCCATCCTCAAACGAATGGACAAACTGAAGTTGTGAATAAGACCCTCGAGATGTATTTGAGGTGTTTTGTGGGCGAGCAACCTAGAGAATGGGTAAGCTGGCTACCATGGGTACAATATTGCTATAATACAAGTTGGCATAGTTCGATCTTGTATACCCTTTATGAGGTATTGTATGGAATAAGCCCCCCTCTCTCTTAAACTATGTGTAGGGAATAGCTAAGGTTGCTTCTATGGAGCAGATATTAGAGGAAAGAGATGCTGTTTTGCAGGTCATAAAAAGGAATTTACATGCTACCCAAGACAGGATGAAAAGATTATATGATAAGAAGAAGCGGGAAATTGATTATTATGAGGGAGAATTAGTGTTGGTTAAGTTACCCCTGTACAGACAGTTTACAATCACCCAATGAAGAGATCAAAAGCTAAAACCCAAGTTCCAAGGACCCTACAAGGTAATCTGGCAGATAAGGAAGGTAATCTCCCTTGAATCAGAAGATTCAAGGGAGATCCGGAAGGAGTGCAACTGGAAAATGAAAAAGAATTAGAGGAAGAAGAACAGCCTCAATTGGTGTTGGAAAGTAGGACACGCAATGGAAGAACTGAGCTGCTAATTCACTAGAAGGGCAAGGCCCCTGCTGAAGGCACTTGGGTGGCGGAGAAGGACTTTTACGACAAGTACCTTGGGTTTCAGAACAAAGAATTCATACAACCTTGAGGACAAGGCTAAAGATAAAAGGGGGAATTGTAGCGGGCTAGAAAGGCATTTGCAATTGGGTTGAATAAAAAAAAGGGAGATATGGGTTGAATGGTAGGCTGTAAGTGAGAGAGTCGGCCCAAGTGCGTGTAGAGGGGGCATTTTTGGCAGGACGTGGGGGAAGGGATGAGAGATTTGAGATCTTTCAACTTGGTGCTCTCTGCAGATTGTAGGAGAGTCTGTGGCGGTTTGGGTTCCCACATAATGAGCCCTCGTTTCCCTTCAGATTCTATCTCAGACGTTCCACCATTCCGCACATGAGCCGCTATCATAAGGGGTTCCCTGGGCAGATCCGTTCCAAAGGGCCAGTTACACGGTCTCACGCAGCGGAGCAGCAGTTTGAGGAGAAGAAGAAGGCTTCCCTGCTATAGAGAGAGAGAGAACGAGAGAAAGGTTGGGGGTGACCTTAGGTTCTTCGGGTAGAGGACGAGTAGTGGTTAAATTCAGTGACCTTGGGAAAGAATGTGAATTGTCAAAATAGAAACATGGAACCAAAGGGGTTTTGAAAACAGAACAAGCCATGTCTTTTTTTGCGAGAAATGTTGATGAGTGAAGACCACTTAATAACTCTGATCACAAGGAAGTAGAAGTGGTGGTGCTCTGATGAACTTTGCGGTTGTGGGCGATGGGAGAGCCTAACTAGGGTTTTATAGGAAATGTGGGGGCGGCGGGAAGTTGTGTCTCATGTTAGAACAAGGAAATTTCCAGTAGTTTTTCTTTTTGTCATTGTCTCACATGATAATGTGTGGTCCGAGCTTTCATCATTAGCTTGGTCAAATCTCCCTGCAACCACTTTGTCTGGACGACAAAGTGTAGATCCTCAGTGACATTTGCATGTCCAATTGCACCTAAACCTATGTCTTTCTTTTTCAAGCCCTTTCAACTTCCTTAGGTCTAAGTTGAAGTTTCCATTGCTTTTAGTTTGAACATCTAAAAGTAACACCTAGCACACTGTGATTCTGTTATGTAGCTTCATTTATGATTATTGTTAAGAACGAGATCACCGTTTAAATTGAAGACTTTTAAAATGAGTGATTCCTACAACAGTTGAATAAATGGAAAAGGATCTATCTGTGATAAGTGCTTTGGTCAAGATGAGTTATTTATTTTCATTTTTTAATGAGTTGTTGGTCTTATAAATTTAAAAAGAAAGACATGTTTAGATACCTTTAGATCTCTAAGCTCTTTCAACCACGTGGTTAGGGTCAAATCTCTCAAGTTAAATTTAGACCTTAAGTTCTGCACGTTTACCATGAACTTGCTTTTATGGGTTTGATTAATTTATCTTGCACTACCAACCAGTTGGCAGACCATGTGCTGGGCATTTTTGGCCCGTTTGTGCACTAGGCGGATTCTAATTTGGGCATATGCAGACCACGCACAGGTGGTCTTTATAAAAGAATTGTAAGTTGGTAATCAAAATAGTTAAATATGAGTACTTCAAGCCACCTGCCTTAGTTATCGCGTAGTTTGTCCTGTTCATTTGTTTCCTAACCCTGATTTATTTATTCCACCCAAAAGAAAAAGAAACGTGTGTCACTGCATGCGGAAATTTATCCTATTGGGGTTTTCTCACTTCAAATATATCTCTACAGGGGGACGTGTATACTGCAGATTCTCATTGGCCTAGTTTCCCACCACATAAATTAAATCAAACTTTTAAATCCATCGAGAAGTTATAAATCTTTGAATCAGAACACGTTTAAGTGCGGCCCAATATGTATTGTTTTTCTTATTTGCATTCAAGTATTAAAGTACTTGTAAGAATTCAGAAATATAAAAAAATTAATGGTTTCAAGTTTTTCAGATAACAAAGGCCATAGAAAAGGATAGACAAAAACCAACAAAGAAAATGACCTCAATGGAGGTACTTGTGTTTGAATGTAGCCAGTAACAAAAAGTGACAACAATGGATTACAAAGATAAAAAGAAAAAGAAAAACCTTCTATTCCGAAAAATTCTAAACAAAAGAGAACTCATACAAAAAATTTGATTTTGTCCGAGCTAAAAAAAAAGTAAAAGATATTGTATAATATAGAAACAAAAAAAAAGTGTTTGGATGAAATTCCTAATAATGAACTAATTATGAATTGATAATGTATGTTTATGAAATCCTAAATAAAAGCATAATACCTAGCCTATGCTTAGGGCTATCTTTAAGCTTTAAAAACCAAATCCATGCCTTAGCTTGATTTCTTGTAGCCTTTAAGCATTTTGAATTTCAAAACTTGGTTTCTTGCCACTTCTCCATTATTAGAACCTTACATATCACATCTTGAATGGAAAAAATCACAAAAAAGATTTTGAGACAAGCATGTTTTATTATTTGGTTTTATGTTCGTAGAATGGGGTTGATTGCGTGATGCTAGAACTGGCCCATTCATTTGTATCATCCTAGTCTAAATCATTCTTATTGAAAGCATGTTTTCTCTCCAATAAGAGTTTCACGTAAGATAAGTAAGTGAACAAAAGCAGTAGAATAAGAAAAGGCAGGGAGCATTTGCAAATGGTTTGGTGGGAATTGCGTAGAGCAATTTTCTATTCACACTTCCTTAAAGAGTAATAAGTATATTTACAACTTAAGTATCAAAGTAAGTCGGGCCTAAACCAATGAGCCATGAAATAATGAATACAACAAGTAACTACTAAGCCTCATTGACATCAACTTTTAAACATTTCCCCTTGAGTTGAAAATTTGATTTGCATAAATCAAGTATTCCAAGCTTGGCTAAAAAATGTTGATGCTATAGGCCTACATAGGTCTTTTGTAAGCAAACCTATAGGTTACTCCTTTGTATTTATGTAGGTTGTTTGAATAATTCTTTTCTCTAGCTTTTCTCATATGAAGTGATAGTTTACCACGATGTGCTCCATCTACTAATGAAATAATAGATTTTTTACTTTGTGTATGACTGTCTCATTGTCACAATATAATGACAATAGATGAAGGATAGTAACATTAAGATCCTAGAAAGTCTTAGAAGCTAGACAATCTTACAAATTGTATACTTATAGCTTTAAACTTTGACTTAGCTGAAGAATGTGAGATTAATAATTTTTCTTGGCTAGCCATGATACGAGTAAATCACCCAATTTTGTGTAGTAACTAGTCATATTTTCGTAACATAAGGCAAGTTATATAATCAAAGTCATAAAAGTTGTAAGCTCTAACTTGGAAGATGGTGAAAGGAAAGTTTAAATCCAAGAGTCCTTTTGATGTATCTCAACCCTCTCATGGCCACATCCATGTGTGATTGCCTTAGGGAATGCATAAATTGGTTGAGTTGTTAGACCATGAAGTTGATGTCTTGCTGAGTGTGGATCAAGTAAAGTAACCTTTTAATCATCCTGTGATATGGAGCTAAATCTTTAAATGGTAAATCATCCTTCTTGTTTGGGTCTCTTGCATCATACTTTAGTGTTTTCAATTTTATACCTTGCTCCATAGGAATGAAATCAAGTTTGGTTCTTACAAGTCCTGCTTCTAAGACTATTTCCAATGCATACTTACACTAACTAAGGTATATGTCCTTTGGTGACTAAGTATCTTAATTCCAAGGAAGTATTTACATTATCCCAAGTCTTTCATATGAAACACCGAATGTAAGTATTTTTTGAACTCTAAGATTGTAGAACACTTATTACTAGTGATGAGGATTCATCAACATAAAAGAGGAGAACAATAAAGGAGTCTTTAATGCACTTAGTGAGGAAGGCATAATTATGTCGAGATTGATGAAATCTCATAGTTAACTAAAGCCTTTGTGAACTTTGCATACCACTGTCTTGAAACTTGCTTCACTACATATAATAACTTTCACAAGTGACATATCATATGCTCCTTATGAAAGGAAAATCCTAAAGGTAACTACATGTAGACCTCTTTCAATAAACTGTCATGTACAAAAGCATTTTTTTTATATCTAATTAATGGATATCCCAACATCTTACTATAACCACACTGATCATTAATCTTATAGTTATTAACTTTGTAACTAGTGAATAGGTTTCATCATAATTAATCCTTTTTTGTTGTATATATCTTTTGGCCATTAGTATGGCATTGTACTTCTTAATCATATCATCAATATGGTACTTTTATCTTGTACACCCACTTATATCTTATGGAATTATGACTAGGTAGAAGTAGTACAATATCCTATGTGTAATTGGCCTTAAGGATCATTAACTCTCGATCAATCACCTCAACCCAATGGTTGTCCTTAAGTACCTAATAATAGGTCTCAAGCTTGATATTAACAAAATGAAGGCAATGGAAGTTTAGTAATGTGGGAAAAAGAGGTCAAGTGAGCAATGGTCTAAGGATGGTGACTACTTAGTCCTATGAAGGTGGTTGAACACATGTAATTGGTGGTCCAAATTGGTGGTCCAAATTGGTGGTCGTGTGGGCCATGATGATTGCTAAGGAACTAGAGATGTTCTAAAGAGGATTCTAGAGCTTGGTTAATGGTGTAATTATATGGGAGTTAGAAGGTAAATCAAATGGCTAATTCAATGGTGCACCTATGTGAGAATCAAATGGATAATCTTGTTATGTTGCTTTTCTTTCTGTTACTTTGAAAGTAGCTCCTTCAACTTCAGCCACTCATATTTTTAATATTTCTTTTTATTTCTCATCAAATGAATGACATTTTTTTTAGAAATCCTATCTATTCTTAGTATGATATTTAGGAATCTCATTGTTATTACTCAAACAAGCATGAAACGTGCTTGTGTATTCTGCCATAGGTCAAATCGAATATGTACTTATTGGAATAATTGTTGGAGACTCAAATGGTGGATATGCAAGCATGATAACTTATATGTTGTTTTATATCTCCATGAATTTAAGAACTTTTTCTTGCATTGTATCATTTGGTTTATATATCGAAACTAATAACATTCAAGATTATGCAAGATTATACATGAAAGGTCCTTTTTTGGCTCTTTCTTTTGCCCTGTGTCTTTTATCCTTAGGAGGTCTTCCTCCAATAACAGGTTTTTTCAGAAAACTTTATTTATTCTGGTGTGGATGGCAAGCATGTCTATATTTCTTAAGACCCAAAGGTGGCTTTAGTGTGATTGAAGGTGGATCATAGGTTTAAACAATGCCTAAAATGGGTGTTTGCTTATTTGTAGACTTATCACAAATGGGAGTTGAAAGGTGACTCAAAAAAGGAAACTCATATTTATAAAAAATGACATCTTGATTGAAAAATATTTTCCTAATGTCAAGGTTATAGACTTGATAACCTTTTTACCAAGAAGGGTAACCAAAAAAAAAAAAAGGGAATAGATGTAGATTGTCTTAAAGTTGTAAAATGGTAGCATAACACTTGTATCCAAAAACTATTTGGTGGTTTAAGGATGGTGCCCTGCCATGGAACAACTCAAAAGGAGATGGTAAAGAACCTTGGAAGCAATTATTCCCCTAATTGCATATCTTTTTGCTCAATAATGGCAAGTTGCCCACCAACTTGGAAAAATTAAGAAGTTTAGGATGTTTGGAAAGTGTTTTGTTTCCTAATTTTGGAATCCATCTAGAGGGGTAGCCAACCAACCTATAATAGGTCTTTTGGTTGCAACCAATTTTGTAGGCAATAGGCATAAATAGAACACCCTTTTGAATTGATCTTAGTGCCCATTTATGATGTTAATGGAACTTTTCCATTGGAGAAGGTAAACAACATAACCTTTTTAAGAGTTAGGTTAGATGCATTCAACTTTATCTTTTGGTGCTCATCCTCTTTAGCAAGGTTGAAACCCTTATCTACTATCAAAAGAGTCTACTTTGGTTGAATGTTTGTTCTTAGATTTTGAAAAGAATATGACAATCCAAGTAGAAAATCTATGGTATTATTTTAATAAGATCTTTTTTCTAATTTCTCATTCACTCGATAAGCGCAATTACCATAATAACACTGAATTGGAGGCTTGATGGTAGCAATTTTGACCCATAAGTCATTATACGAGAATAATACTCTATGATGGTGACTCTAAACATCTAATTTTCAAAGTGGCACTATCAAAGATTGAATCTCTACTTTCCAAAAAAGAGTTCAAAATGAGCTTTGAAGGTTTCCCATATTAACTTGGCATCATGCTTGCAAACAATGAACATTACCAAATTTCTATCTACAAATTTGTAAACCAGCTAATAGTAGCTTAATGAGACTAGTTTTAAAGCATGTATTTATTTGTACCCACTTTTGGGTAAGGGAAGGAGCCAGCTATATACCCCTTTTATTTTTTCTAAAGAGTTAAAGCTTGAATTGGCTGCTCCAAAACTCACAGTTGGAATACTCTTTAAAGGGTTTAGAGGTTAATGGAAAGCCTGGCATGTTTAAGGGAGACAAATAAAGTTCAATGGTTAACAGGAAGCCTAGCATGTATGAGGGAAACAAATAAAACAAATCTTTGTAAAGGTTGTAGGCTAAGGTTAGTGCAAGAAAAGTCAAAATAGCTTTGTTTTCTTCAAGTAAAGGCATGACAAAGAAGATAAGATCTAGTTGGTAGAAAGAAAAAAGGCTAAGGGTAAAATAGGTAGGGATTGGTCACATGTCAAGTGGGTTAGTGATGTGCATGCAATGGAAAAGTAAAAAACAAATCCATAGTTGCAAAGGCCCACAATGTATGGAGTGACTAGAATCTCTAATACCTATAATGTGTAATGTACAAAAAAGTCCTTGAACAAAGAAACTCAAGGTCGAATGCATACCTTGATGGAAAGCAATTAGAAAGCAATCAAATGAAAAGCACTTGATGGAGAAATTAGGAACTAGGTAAAGATAGCTTCCACCATAGTAACCTTACTTAAGATACCATGAATAAAAGTAGCAGAATAAGAAAATGCAAAGGGCATTTTGCATGGGGTTTGGTGGGATTCACTTAGAGTGATTTTTTTTATCACACTTCCTTAAGGAATAATGAGTATCTTGACAACTTAAGTAACAAAGTAAACCAGGCCTAAAACAATAAGCCCAAGAAAGAATGAATACAACAAGTGACTACAAAGGCCTACTAACATCAACATTTCAACAATTAGTTTTTGTCTTTTTTCTTAATTTTTTTTCGTGTTTTGGGATAGAATGTAATAAAAATAAAGTAGGTTACTTATTAGATTTCTCCTTAGCACATTGCAAAAGTTACAACCATATATTTATAGAAAAAGAGGTCGGGTATGTTACTACATGATTTTCAAGACATTCCCTTCCTACTTGCAAGAAAGTTACATAGAAGTCAAGGAATGATAGTTGTTGGAAAGACAGTGCCACCTTACATGTTCTCTCAACTACCCCTTAAAGATAGGTGTGTGTCCAACTTGTTCTGTCTTATCTTATGGTCAAGTTCCACATCCATGTGAATCTTAATACATGAAGAGTGAGGAATAAGTAGAAGGTTTAACTGCAAGTGAGTGAGTTATCACTCTATTAAGAGAAGTAGAAGTTGGGTTTTTCTTTTTTAGTTCTTTAAAAGCAAAAGACAAGTTCTTACATTCATATTTAATGAATGGTGATGTGGATGATGGGTATTATGTTCATTTATTTTCATAGCCTTATCTTATATGGGCTTGTATTAATGGACATCTAGAAGTTCTCTTATTAGGATATGTTAACCTAACTATCAATTGGTCTAATAAGTGACATACATGTTCTCATTAGTGTGGGCAAGTTCTTACCTAATAGAGCTATGATGAGTTAGATCTATTCAGGTAGCATATAAGTATTATGGCTAGGTCCCCTTCTTAGCTCTCACTTATACACATGTAAGCCACTTTAAGATATAATGAGAATCAAGTTATAAGTCTTTAAGGATGAGACTTTAATGTGAGTTTATTGGGCCATAAAGGTAAAATCATTATTTTATTTTATTTTATAGGTTGTGTACAGCAATGACACTTCAACCACTGCCTTTCTTCTCTATAAAACAAAAAACTTCCTTTTAGGGGTCCTAGTGAACTTATACTGACAAACTCATTTACAAATCTTGATTCTCACCATGATTTTGAAGTTGCCTTATCGATGCTTGTGCTAAGGAGAGAGTAGGCATGGTAAATGCTATATGTCAATTTTATGGAAAAAAAAAAAGGTATGTTTTACTTCCTTAAAAGAAATTTCTATGTTTATGATGGTTAAATGGATTCTAGGTGTTTTGGCCTTGTTTGAGACTGGATTTCTCCAACATATTGAGCATTGGCACTAAGGTGTCTATTTTTGGCAATCCCATTGACCTTGCTAACCATCTCTATATAAAAAAATAGAGCATGAAGAGCATGTTCTATTCAAGAAAAATACTATGGTGGATTTGCATTCATTGCATCTTTTTTTTCACCATAGCCAAGCTTTGATTAGTAAGTTAAGATGTCTTGATAGTCCACTCAAACTTTGTTGGGTCAAGTACAGTTTGGTACATAGATTGACAAAAGCTTTTCTTGGGAATGGCTTATTGAGTAAATTAGTTAGTTTCTTCAATGACAAGATGTAGGCTATGATGATCATCTCCTATGCAACTTTTTCACACAAGAAGTAATAGTCCACTTCAAAGTGCTTTGATTTGTTGTGAAAGATTGGGTTTGTGGTGAGAATTTAAAACAAAATTTCTCAAGAACACAAAACCCTAGCCTTTGGAAAAGGGAATTTGATTTCGATAATTTACACATACAATTGATGTCTAATTTTAAACAAAATCAATCTATATAGAAAGGAAAATAAAAACCCTAACATAATTACAACCAATTTACAATTGATGAAAGATTCAATTTAATTTGAGAGGATTTGGAAAGAGTTTGAAACCTTTACCAAATCTTTCGTCAATTTGGCCATTGGGTTGGAATTTTTGCCTTCTTGGAATTGCATGGGTGAATTGTGATGATTCAAATGTAAATGGAAGGTTTCTCAATGCCAAATTACATGCTAGGTTCTTACATAGTCAACCGGTGTTTTTGGTGCACGGGTTTGAATCCCCCGTCCCCCTTCCCCGGGTACGTGAGTATAAAAAAAAAAAAAAAAATAAAAATAAAAATAAAAACTAGTGTTTTTGGTGAGGTAGATGGTGCTCTGGGCTTGCAATGTGAAGGATTGACGTGGCTAGAATTGTCCACTTGTGTCACCACTTGGTTTAATGAAGGTGATCTGGCAGTGCTGATGTGGAATGCTGACAAGGCATTTAATAGCGAGAAAGACAACCAAAAGGTTATAGATTCCATGATCACCCTTTGTTCACCTACAAGGTGTAGATTCCACAATACCAATGAAAAAAAATAATGAAAAAAAATCTCATTTAGATTAAAAAATAACAGCCAAATGTTTTTATGTAATAGATAAAGAGACTACTTCGGCCTTTCACGTACCGTAGAAAAAATAATAATGCATGAAACTCGATTCACATTGTGCGAGAGACGATACTACGTGGGAGTAACCACACCGTTTTGTCATCACCCTTCGATGTGGGAGATCGTTTGTCTCTTTAACGAAATGTAAGGTCAGAACACCGATGATCCTCACTTGAAAGCAATGAGGGCGGGGAGGGGAATGGCTCTTGAAATAGCGGAAGCTGGAGCGTAAAAAGTAGCTCAGAGAATAGTCAAAGACACGGTTTTTCGACGCACCAATCGCTTGGCCAAGACTTTTGAAGGTAGTTCTGTTCATTGTACGAGACTTTATACTCTTTTTGACGTCTTTGTCAGACCTCGTAGCGATTCACGCAATTGACAAACATCCATTCTGGTTCCTAAGTGTCTTTTTCATTGTACAAGTTCGACGAGAAAGCGACAGAGATCGTGCCAATCTCATTGCTCGTGACATCCAAGCATCCGTCTTGGACCTCTGTTACGCGGTTCTGGCTTACGTCAGCTTGGTCATATTTCCACACAACAGGTAGGTTCAACAACAATAATACATCCTCAGTATTGTTTGCAAGTCCCATTGTGACTGAAGCAATGTCTTTCTTTCTCAAGTCCTTTCAACTCCCACGCTCATCTCAGTTTGAAATTCATTTTGGTTGAGTCAGCACATACAAAAATAACGCCTATCATCCATATTATCGTAATGTCTCTTCAATCATGTTACCGTGGAAAACGAGAATCTTAGAATGAATGTTTCCCACGTGTTGAAAAAATGAAGAAGGATTGATATGTGATAACTGCTTTCGGCAAGACGAGATATTTCTTTTTATTTTTTTAATAACTTTTTGGCTTTTCGGAATGACAAAACCAAGGACATGCTGGATATAATTAGATCTCTGGGCTCTTTCAACCGGTGGTGAGAGTCACGTCTCAACCTTTACAAATTTACTCTTGGTTCATCTTCAAAGTTTTAAGACCTTAAAATTCTCCACGTTTAGCATAAGCCCCCTGTTTAGGGGTTAATAAATTTGTCTTGCTACTGCTGACCAGTTGGCCCCGCATGCTTTAACCCCATAACATTCTTGGCAGATTTAATTCGTCCAAAGACAGATCACCCTCAACATTCCCTGTTAAAGAAGCTGATGTCGCCAAACAAACTAGGTAAATTTAAACACTTCAAGCCACATGCCTTAATTACTACATCGTTTGTCCTTCTCATTCTTTTTTATTATGCGATTTATCAATATAGCCTTCTCCCTTCAAATGAATCCATCACCGTTGAAGATGGAGTCTCGACATGAATGTGATTGCTTGAGCTGACAAAGGAACTTCCAAGTGTATTTTGTGATTCTTATTGGTTCAGTTTTCCGCCACATGGTTTCAATCAATCTTATTGCCTTTTCTTTGCGACTTGCACTCTAAGGGCTAGGCTAATGCATTGAGAAGTCGTAAACTCAAAGACCAAAACATGTTTTAAAGGGGTCCAGTATGTATTTTTTTTTCTTATATTTGTATCCTAGTGTGATAGTACTTTAAAGATTCTGTACGTTAAAAGGCCTAGTAATTCCAAGCTATTTAAATGATAAAGGCCATAGAACATGATAGAAAACCCCAACAAAGAAAAAGGCCCCAGTGATCCCATTTGTTTTATGACATAAGTAGAAATAGAAAGAGACAATAAAGAAAATAAAGATAAAAGAACCATCCATTTCAAGAAGTTCTAAACAAAAGAGAAACTCATAAAAAAAAATAGTTAAAGAGAAAATTCCCATAAATATTGATCTCATGTACAGTTATACAAATATCAAGTTAAATTGATTTTTTATTGTAAACTAGATAATAAAAAATAGGAGTTTTTCGATTAAAGTCTTAATAATGATCTAACTTTAATTAGAAAATTTTTGAAAATGAAATCCTAAATAGAAGCAAAATATCTAATCATATCATTAAGGATACTTGCGAGCTGCCGCAGTTTGGGGCTGAGTCACAAGACCTTGTACTTAAAAATCCTCTTCTTACTAAAGAAATTGAAAGCTTCTATTTTGGTTACCAATTGTGACCTGATTAGGGGAAAATGCAATATGAAACTACAACACCGAATTTCAACCCATGAAACTACAACACCAATTGTGACATATACCCATGTCACGATCTAAAATCGATTTTCAACCCAATGGCCAACTAAACTGCAATGGTAAATCTAGACTACAATCAGGTTTCCTTTTCCTTTTCTTATGATCTACTTTCGCAACTAAAATCATAGCAAACACCATAAACATTCAAGAGCATTTTAGCAAAAATACCCATATCAAGTGGACATGGCACACTTGCATCTAAAGGATACAACACTCCTACAACAGCAACGGACATAGCATAATGGCATAATACAGTTTCTTCGTAAAAGGTTCTGGGGTTCATTGCAAATGGATTTCCCCAGTTTACAATGGACCTAAGCAAGTAGTATTATGCCGTTCTAACACTTAACTTACATAGGTCACACATAAAAGGCTCATAGGCTTGGTCTTGCCCAACCCACATACCTACAAAAGCTTACATATAAGTCTATAAAACAACTATTGTAGCAAAATACTTTTGTTCAAAGCTTACTACAATTATGCTTATGACAACTTCTCCCTTCTCAAATAGAAACCTGGTCCCCAAGGTTAAGATCTGAGTACCTCAAATGAAACTAATCCATTGATTGCCATGTAGCAACCATAGCGGTTAACCCTTTCTAGAGCACCAACACTTCTTCAATATCCTTTCTCATCTAGGTTTGGAGAATGGCTTGGAGTTAAACTAACAATATATCTTTTGCTTCCACAAAATAAAATTTGTGTCACTATGGTAAAATTTTTGTCTCATTTATATTGATTGTTTGTCTCTCACTCTCTGAACTAGTTTATAAAATGAGTGAAAATTATAAAATCTTTTTTTAAAGGCTAATAAATCAAACAACAAATTCAATCCCCCTTCTTAGTTGGCCAATATAATTAACAACCCAAGCCTAATACCGTTGTCTTTGGTGGACTCTCACCCAAGCCCAATACTATTAATGCTATCAACCCAAGACAACTAGATATGACATCAAAGTCGACTATGGTGGAAGCTATACCATTCTTGTTTTGTTGCCTTCGCCAAATACAATCCATAAAAAATTAAAAAATTAAAAAAATGGGTGAAGGTAAGTTCAAATGCCCACCAACAACACACTAAAACATTTGTATTTAATGAAAATTTTAACTTGAATCCATTTGCTTGCGACTCTCTATTTCTTTGAATGGTTTGATCCTACAAGGTTATGAAAGCTCAAACTCACACAATTACATAGCCAATCACACGAGAACAAAAGATATAAGGTTCGTTTAAGCCAAAAAGCCCTACAGTCAATGCCTATAGAATTTTCTCATTGTTTTTTTTTTTTTCAATTAGGGATACAAGTGGGAAATTTAAGGAATTTATTAAGGAAGGGAGAGACCCAAAGTCCAACCTCCCATGTGGTAGAACATCCAAATGCCACTAAGTTACCAAGACACAAGTTTTCTCTTACTTTTGCCCCCACATTTTGCTCTCGTTTTCCCTTGGTTTAATGATAATACCCAAATCAAAGCCATCTTGTATGTAACTAAGGTAAATGATGATGCATAACATAGAAACCATAGTGTCTTATACAATAAATAGAATTACAACAAAGCCCTCATACTAACAAAATAGTTCCAAGGGTATTTGGGAGCAAAACAATATGAACCCGAAAATATGATACTAGGTTATTTGGAGGTAATGCTATCTTGGTGTCATCAATTTATCCATAGGTGGTCAACACTTCCCAATTCAATTGGTGCTAAGCGACATAGGATTAAAAAGATTTTAAGTTTGAGAGACCAAACCCCCACACCCCACGCCCCTAAACCCCCCATTTCCTTCACCTACTTGAAAGTATAAATTCATATTGAGGGAGTTAGAAGGTGCAAGTATCCCATAACTTCTCTGGTCTCTTATGCCGGAAGCAATAGTCTTTTACTGATGAAATGTAGTAAAACACTTGATGAGTTCATAAGGAAACTTAGGTTCTTGTTCCTAACTAGGCATATTTTGAACAAGGTCTGCAAGGCCTAATTCATGTCATCTAAATGCTTTTCTAACTTATAGGAGTATATTTACTTAAGGACACTTCAACCTATAGTTCTCATATAATTAAATAGAGAAATTGTGTTATGTGCTCGAGTGTGAAAGCAAGTAATTGGAAATTGGAGTATGGAACATAGCGGGTAAACCTTTGTTTCTTCAAAAATGGCATCCTTGTATCAGATTAGAGAAGACCAAAATATCTGTTGTTCCTATTTAGGTAAAGTTGTTTAACATTCCTCATGCTTTATGGAACAAGATTGGTATGAGCCATGTTAGTAGTGTTCTGGGTAAACCTCTATATATGGACAAAGCTACTGAACAAAAGCTCTGGCTATCACATGCCAAAGTTTGTATTCTAATGGATATTGATAGTGAATTTTCCCAAAACTTTGATGTTGATATGGGTAAAATGAGGTGTTTGAGATTACTGTGAAATATGGTTGGATCCCTCCTAAGTGTAAGAAAAGTAAGTGCTTTGGTCATAAAGATTGCACTATAAAAAAATATATATGGATCCCCAAAAAGAGTGAAGGCCCACAAGTAAATCAAAAAAGAGATGTTCAAGATCTAGTTACTATAGTAAAGAATCAAAATTCACTAGTACTTAAGGACAATGGTATTGACCAAGCAATAACTATTAAGCCTAATATTACTGAAAATTATTTTGGTTTTATTGTTGTACCTAATAAGAAGAAATCTCCTGGGAAGAAAAAGGATAAAGATTGTGAAATTATCTCAGAAAACAGGTTTCTCAGCTTGCTAATGCTAATGAAAATTAGACCACTTATAATGAGCTTTCAAATCTTCTAGATAACCTTGATGCAGTGGAAAAAGGGGAAAAACCCCTAGATCAATGAATATCTTATCTTGGAATGTGAGGGGCCTCAATAAAAGCCATAAACAAAGAGAAGTTGTTAATTTTATATCACCTCATGTTTGACATATTATTATTTTGATAGAGCATAGACTTAAAGAAGATAATGCTAGTTTTGTTCTGAAGAATATGTTTGCTGAATGGAATTACTCTCACAATTATTTGCATTCTAGTGTGGGAAGAATATGGATTTTATGGAAATCGCCCGAATTACAACTTTCAATCCAAGGAATTTCATCTCAAGTCATACATTGCCTCATCGATAAGATAGGATTCCCATCTTTCTTCTTATCTGCTATTTATGCAAGCAACTTGGAATCTGAACGTAGGGAGTTATAGGCAAATATTGAGTTTTTCTCTTCTCATATTGGAAACATTCCATGGCTATTGGTGGGTGATTTCAATGAAATTTGGCATGTATAGGAATGTATTAGGCCAAATGTTAAATGGACAAGGGGCATGGAGGATTTAAATGATATGATTGGGAAACTAGGACTGTTGGAACCCTCTTTTAAGGGTTCTGTTTTCACTTGGTCGAATAAAAGCTCATCCCAGAATCTCAGAGCAAGCAAGATTGATAGAGTTTTACTAAACCTAGAAGGGATTCTCAAATTTGATAAACTCTCGATTGAGTTTTTTCCTCCCTTGTTATTGGATCATTCTCCTTCCTTGGTTAAGTTAGATTCCATTCATAAAAGGAAAAAAGCTCCTTTCAGATTCTTCAATTTTTGGACAGCTAGTCCAGATTTTATAGAAACTGTTAATCATGTTTGGCAACAAGAAGTCAGTGGTACTAAAATGTTCAAAGTAGTGAAGAAGCTAAAGGCATTAAAGTTACCTCTTAAAAAGCTAAATTATGCTCAATTTGGTGATTTGCATCAAAAGGTAAAGGTGGCGAGAGAACAATTACAACAAGTTCAACTTAATTTACAACTTGACTCCTTTGATACAAATATGTGTACCGAGAAAAAACTGAAAATGAAACAATTGATTGCATTGAGTAAACATGAAGAAATCCTTTTAAAACAAAAATCGTGGAATCATTGGCTGAAAGAGGGGAATAATAATAGTAGAATATTCTTTTCATCTTTGATGCGTAAAAGAGCTCATAATAAAATCTCTCACTTAGTACTAGAAGATGGATCTACTATTTATGATGATGATGCCTTACGGAAAGCTATCATTACATATTATCAAAATGTACTTGGAAGTTCTCGTGTTAGTAACCTTTTCACTAGAAGGTACTCTTCCTTATTCCATTAGAATGTGAATGAAATGTTGAATTTACCTGCTTTTGAATGCTCTGATGTGAAGAGAGTTCTTTGGGGTTTTCATGATTTCAAAGCTCCTAGTCCTGATGGATACAATAGTTTATTTTACAAGGAAGCTTGGTCTATTATTAGTCATGACATAGAAGCTGCGGTGCTAGATTTTTTCTCATCCAATAAATTACTGAAAGCTATTAATGCTACTTTGTTATGCCTAGTACCTAAAAACCCTAACCCAAGTTGTATGAAGGATTTTCAACCCATTGCCTACTACAATGTGTTATATAAAGTGATCTCAAAACTACTTGCTGAAAGGATAAGCCTTATTCTTCCTGAAGTGATTAGTTAAAACCAAACTGCTTTTATCAGGGGTCGTCAAATCTTTGAAAATATTATGCTTTGTCAAGAATTGCTTCATAACTATCATAAAGGAGATAAAGAAAAGCATGTAGCCATTAAGATTGATCTTATGAAAGCTTATGACATGGTTAAATGGGATGTTATATTAGGTGTTCTCCAAGCTATTCATACTCCTTAAACTTTACTAGATCTGATTAGCCAATGCATCACTACTACTAGATTCTCTGTGAACTTCAATGGTGAGCATGTAGGTTATTTTGAGGGCACTAATGGGTTAAGGCAAGAAGATCCTTCATCCCCTTATTTGTTTGTGCTTGTCATGGAGATCCTTAATAGGATAATTATTGAGAAAGTTTCCACCTCTACTTTCAAATATCATTGGAGGTGCAAGAAAGAGAAAATCACTCACCTTTGTTTTGTAGATGATTTATTTTTATTTGCACATGGGGATATTAATTCTGTATTATGTCTCATTGAGGCTTTGGAGGAATTAGCAACATTCACAGGTTTGCAATATAATCCTAACAAAAGTCAGATATTTTTTTCAGGGATCACTGAACAAGAAAAACTTTTAATACTAAATCATACCCCTTTCTTCGAAGAAAGACTCCCTATTAGGTACCTTGGTGTTCCTCTTATTACAAGAAGGCTTATCTACACTGATTGCAAAGTTTTGACAGAGAAAATCATGGCAAGAATTTATGGATGGGGAATGAAACATCTAAGCTATGCAGGAAGACTACAACTGGCAAAATTAGTCCTCACTTCTATCTGTACCTTTTGGATGCAAATGTTCCTTCTCCCAAAACAAACCATATATGAGATTGAGAAGAAGATAAAGCATTTTCACTGGGCAGGCCACTTAGAATATCAAAAAACTCATAAGGTTACTTGGCAAGTTGTTTGTTCACCAAAAAAGGAAGGTGGTCTTGGACTACTAAACCTTAAAGTATGGAATAAAGTTTTGTTAGGGCGATCTCATAAATCACCCTAATTCATCCTTATGGAGTAAGTGGATTCATAGTACTAAATGTAGGAGAAATTCAATTATGGATCTTGACATCAAAGGAAATATGGCATGGAGTTGGAGAGGTCTTCTAAAATTACGACAAACTTTAACCTCTACACTAACAAAACCTTCTTATTGTTGTAAGGAAACATATAAGGAATTACGTCAAGTGAGCACTGAGGTTGAATGGTATAATTTGATATGGTCGGGAGGAATCAGCAAACATAACTTCATTGGTTGGCTCATATGTAGAGACAAACTTCCTATAGCAGCAGTGGTTTCTCGCTAGCTCCCCTCAATTGATCTGTATTGTAATTTCTGTGACTTTCAATATGAAAATAGATCACACTTGTTTTTTCAGTGCAGTTGGACTAACCATGTTTGGAGAACTAGTCTAGCTCAACAAGGCATTCGTAAGGTCATCTACAATTGGGAATCTGAATTGCAATGGATGATTAAAGCAACTAAGGGAAAAGATTTAGCCGCAAAGCTTCTCAAGCTTTCTTTCTTAGCTTATCTTTTTTGTATATGGATAGAACGTAATCGTAGACGTTTTCAGAATAAGTCTATTGATATTCCAATGTTGTTAGCTAAAATCAGGAGAGTAGTCCATGGAAGAGCTTCTTTATTTAGAAACATTAAACTCTCTCTAGCTATTGGTTTATTGAGTCATAGTTAGGGAATTCCAAACTCTATCTTCTCCTAGATGAATTGTAATATTGGGGTATGCCCCTAAGCTTATGTATTTCTTTATTCTTCGATGAATAAACACACATATTCATAAAAAAAAAAAAAAGTATTCAATCAAAATCTAATGGGGATTTTGTTGAATATTTTTTTACCCACTGACATAGGATAGAAATTAAGCCTTGTTGAGAAAGACATCACTTTACAAACTTAAGCCTCATTGGAGAGACTTCACACACAAGAACTAAACAAAATTTAACTTATATTTCTCAAAACTTGATTTGCAATTACATCTTAATACAATAATTTAAACAACCAACTAATAAACTGAAAACATGAGCAAACTTTTAAACACGTGATAAATAAACCCGTTTGTAACTTTTGCTACTTGATTTTCTCGAAACACTTCCACCTTAATATGATCTCGAGTTTGAGCTCTACCAAGTAGCCTATTACAATAAAATCTCTTAGATGGTGTTGCTTAAAAGATTGTCTTTTACCTAAATTTTCCTACTAAACTAACGATCACAATTCCAATCAACGATGCTTCACAAAAATAAAACTCCCCAATCATCTCAACACTTAGCACCAACAACAAATCCGAATTCCCCCAATAAAACAAGAAACCCACTTCAATCCAACAAAATCAATCAATGAAATACCTAAGCATCAAACCAATCTAAAAAACATAATCATTCAATGAAATACCAAATTGAAACAACTAATGGGAATGAGAAAACTCTTAGTTCATAACAACAAATCCACTATAACAATGAAAGAATGGGAAGCAAAAACCTAAATAGAACCTAACTGGAGCTCGTTTGAGAGATGCCACACCCTTTAAGGATTTCTCCCATTATTTTCTTCTATGTGCATCACCTCCTCCCCTTTTTCCCTTTTAAAAGTTTTCTTTGTCTTCCAAACGCCAACAACGGTGTTTCCAAAAGACCCACAATACCAAATACCTAAAAAAAAAAAAACAACACGTCAAACACTAAAAGAAAAACAAACAAATGACAACCCACTTGACTCAACGTAAAAAACCCTTTTACCCCTATGCAATCACAACAATTCCTTCCCTACCCAATTTAGACTTTGTCTTCAAGGTTGATGTCAGCAAAGCAAGTTTGAAGGTCTTGCAACAGTTGCCATTAGCTTCGTAGGCGAGAGTGTGCTCCAATGGGCTAGAACTTGTTCTTGATTCTTGAAAATTCTTTGCTCCAAAATCGCCTAAGGAATAGAACAAAGTAAAATCTAACATCCCAATACAACTAGTAACTTAGAATAAAAGCCTTGTCTCCCAACACTCATTTAAAACACAAGACATGAAAATCCAGGTGAGTCCAAGCAACATTAGCAAGGCGAAGTTTGTAAGCTATAACTTGAGCTTTTGGATGATCAAAAAAGGTCCATATAATCTAGGAGACAATTTAAAAGTATAATCAATAGCCATAAAATTTTGTCTATACTATTGCAATTATAAGTAAAGCTATAACCTATTATAAGTAACTTTTCAATGTTTCTTGTCATACATCACTTCATGCAATCTTGAGCATCTTATTTACGCAATTGTAGATGTAGTATACAGATGTCATAATGCAATAAATTGGCCATAATTGGAAAAGCAATCAACCACCACTAAAATAGAATTTAGAATATAAGAAGTAAGAAGGCCATCAATGAAGTCCATTGAAATGTTAGTCTAAACTTGCTCCAGTATTGGCAAAGGTTGCAATAATCTCATAGGGCACAATTTCTCACTCTGGTGGGTTTGACAACTCTAGTATTTCTAAATAAGCTCCTTGATATCCTTGTACATCTCATCCCAATAAAAGACTACTTAGATCCTATGTAAATTTTTCAAGAAAGCCTTATGTGTGCCATTGTAGAACACAGCAATAATAACCAAAATGAGGGTGGATGTAGTTAGGAGATATAAATGCTATTTAAAGAAAATCAACCTATCACTTCTTACATCTCTTTATTTTATTGAATGTCTTTTTTTATCCATCCAATCAAGTTATGGCATGGACAAAGCATCCATCACTGTTCCCAATGTTTCTTCCATAACATCCAATTAGGCATTTTCTAGCAAAATAGGTGTCAAATTACCATAATATGTTCTATTTAACTTTATATCTTCCTAATGAAATAAGGAATATGTAGTGCCATTCTCTTTCCCTCCTTATACTCAATCTAAAATCATAACCCATAAGCTTAACTAATCATCTTTGTTAAGTATGAGTAGAAGGCTTTCAGTCCCATAAGTATTTAAGGCTTTTATGATTTGTTTGAACTACAAGATTTTGCCCCTAATAAATAATGTCATTATTTTTTCACTAAAAGATGATTAGCCACACTAGGACTAAGACACGACCCAGACTCCTTCAGGAGGTAGTAGTGGGGAATTTTCTACAATGGACGAAAGCCTAATGGAGCAATGCCATGTGGAGGTAAAAGGCTTATGGGTTATGAACTTCTTTTCCTGAAGAAGAAGCAATGATGGTATTTAGGGAATAAGCATCGGCTAACTCTATGCTAGCAACCATAGTAAGACAGAGGATGCAAGCGTTACCTGGAATGATTGGGCTTAAAGCAATTTCTCCCTTTGAAATCTTGGCTAAAAAATGCACTAGGTTTCTCTCTTGACCCAATACTCCTCCAACACCATCACACAATTGATCACATTCAACCATAAAAGGATTAGTGAAATCTGGAAAAACCAACAAGGGTGTTTCTATCATTACATGCTTAAAGGTAGAAAAAGCCTTCTTTGCACATTCATTTTACCCAAAACCATCCTTCTTAAGCAAATCTTTTTAGTAGTCTTGCTATGAAACTATATATTCTATAATAAACTGTTTATAATATCCTATCAATCCAAGGAACCCTTTAAGCTCTTAATAGTCCTTGGTCGTGGCCATTCCACTATTGAGCATAGCTTGTCCTTATCCATGCCCAACTTGTCTCTACTTACTATATGCCTTAGATAATCAACCTCTGTCTTTCCAAAGTTACACTTTGATAATTTAACAAGTAGTGTGTGATCTCTCAAATTTGTAATGCAATTTCCACATGTGTGAGATAATCCTACCGACTATGACTATATATCAAGATGTTGTTCAAGAAAACTAAAATAAATTTATGAAAGAAATCTTGAAATATTGTATTCATTATAGCCTGAAAGGTGAATGGTGCAATCATTACCTTAAAATGTGCAATCAATAATTCGTAGTTCTTATGATAAGTGCAAAATGCTATCTTAGGTGCATCCTAAAGGTGTGTTCAAATTTGATGATATCTCAAACATAGATCTAACTTCGAGAAATATTGTGCATCATGTAACTCATCCAACAACTCAATTATTATAGGTATGGATAATTTATCCTTAATAGTGTGGTGGTTTAGCACTTTATAATCTACACACAACCTTCAAAGTTATCATTTTTCTTTGTTGACAATATTAGGAATGAGAAAAGGCTTGTACTTGGTCTAACTACTCTTACAGGTAACATATCAAACATTTTATGCTTAATCTCCTCTTTTTGAAAGTGTGAATATATGTAAAGGCATATAGAAATTGAATAATTCTCATCCTTTAAAGGGATCTTATGGTCTTCTGCTCTTAAGGGTAGTAACCTTTTAGGTTCTTGAAAAACATCTTTATGGTGACTCAATAATTGACACATCTCACCCCCAATTTCAGGTTCCTTGTGAACATAATTGACTGTTAAAATCTGTAGTAAACTCCTAATCCCTCCTTACAAAGTTCCTTATTGATTCAATCCATTTCTACCAATCTATTAGTTGACACAAAGATTCCTTACAACTCAATCTTCTTACCTTTCCACATGTGTTGCATGGTAAGCTAAGGAAAATCCCATAATACCTTACCAAGTTCATGAAACCATAACATTTTTAGGACCATTTTAGTCCTTGTTAACTATAATATATGCAAATCTATGATAATAAACCCTTAGGAACAAACTTTTACATTTTTAATCACACCCCCACTAAGTACCTTATCCCCATTTACCACCTTTACCTCCAAGGATCCAAGCTTAGTTAGTTGTAATCCTACCTTCTTGCCATTCTAACATGTATGAAGTTGTGTGTACTACAAATATCAACCAAGCATACAACTCTTTGTCATCCATATGTCAATATCTTGAGACCTTCATGGTCTATGAGCTATATACCCTTGAAATAGCTACCAAGGAAATCTCTAGAAGCTAGGCAACCTTACTTACCTCCTCTAAATAATTCTCATGTTCAGTAACTTCCAAACAAAATATCCACTTACAATGATGAGTAGTACCAAACTTTTCAACATAATTATAATATAGACTATGAGCTCATCGTTGTACTATTTCGACACTAGTAAGTCTTTTCACTAGTAAAATGGGTCATAGGTTGCTGAGATTACTTAAATTAGTTGGAATGGCAGGAATGGGATGAAGAACTAAAAAAGATGCCAATCTTGGTAAAGAAATATCTCCCCTATATTGTTTGAATTTAGGCTTTTGTAACATGGTCAAATCAATTATTGTTTTAAGCATGGTGAGCTAGTAAGGTTGAACCTTCATTCATATTGACTCTTTTAAACCACATAGAAAACTCTCAAACTTCTTGCTTAGGAGTTCAAGTGCCAACCCTTAATAACAATTGAGAAAATTACCTTTAATAATCATCAACATTACTAGTTTATTGCAAACAAGTTAAAGTAGCAAAATGACTCTAGTAATTTTGCCCAAACCTATCTAAGAAATCATCAATAAGTTATATACAAGTAATTGGTGCCTTAGATGAATGCCTTTTAAAAAATTGATACACCACTAATACATGAATCTAAATTCCATGAAACTATAGTTACCTTGGCTACCTTAAGGGTTGCATGGAAGTCAAAGATTTGTTTAACTCTACTAATCCAATCCGAAGGATCAAAGTTGCCATCATGGTGGGGGAATTCAAACATGTGTTGTAATTGTACTCTAGTAAGGCTAGAATCAAGTTGTGAGCCCTTTTCATAACCATTCCCACCATTATTCCCATTACTATCAGTTGTATTACCCATCAATGACCTTGTATTGCTATCCATTTTAGCTAATAAGGCAACAAACATTTGCATTATAATTTGGTGGCAATCCTATTTGGATTCCAAACTCGAACCCTTTTCTTTGTGTATGACCATAATTAGTTAGGTACCTATCATATTAACAAGCTATGATACCAAATTGATATGAGCCTAAGTCTAAGCTTTTGTAACTGGGCTATTTATAAAATAATCTACTAGATGGAGCTATTTAAAAGACCATCTTTTACCAAATTTTCTAATTGTACTAGCAACCATAATTCCAATCAATATGTTTCACAAAAAAAAAAAAACTCCCAAATTGCCTCAACATTGTAGTACCAATAACAAATCCAAATTCCCTCAATAACAATAAGAAAACCACTTCTATCCAATACAATCAACCAATAAAATACCCAAGCATTAAACCAATCTAGAAAACACGGCCATTCAATAAAATACCAAATTGTAATAGCTAATCGAAATGAGAAAACTCTTAGTTCCTAGCAACAAATCCATTATAAGAATGAAACAATGGGAAGCAAAAGCTTAAATAGAACCTAACCAAAGCTTATTTGAGGGAGCCCACATCTCTTAAGGATTTCTTCCAATATTTTCTCTATGCCTATTTCTACCTCTCATTTTTCCCTTTTACAAGTTTTCTTTCTCTCCTTCAACACCAATGAAAACATTTACAAAAGACCCACAAAACGTAATACTTAAAAAACGACACATTAAAGACGAGAAGAAACATAAACAAACAAACAACACACTTGACTTAACAAAAAAACCCTTTTACCCCTTGTGTAATCGTAACACACCTTATATGGCGTCTTAGTTCTTCAAGGTTTTCTAGCTTGCTACCTAGCATATCAAGCTTCTAGATAACTTCATGCACTAGTAGCCATTCAATTTTCTTTTATCACGGCCTTCCTTCTAGACCTCATGCCCAACAGACAACTCTTCCACATTTACCACAATGCACCACATTCTTTTCTTAACTAAATGTTCGGTGAAATCTAAATGCAAGTGAACATGTCGAACAAGTAATATAATGATAAGAAAGATATCGTCCCACAGAGATTGGTGATTACTAGACCAACTAATTACTAACGGTGAATAACTCCTAGAATTTATCTAGCAAACCAAATTGATGGATGATAGATTAACTAACTAAGTCTAAGAAAACTAAATACAAGAAATATGTTAGAGCATATGATTTCACCATAATTACTAGGTATTAATATTGATTATTTATGCTTGCAAGAGAGATAATATCTATGTGATGGCGAAACTTCCTAATTTATTCACTATCCTATGTCTAGGTATAGCAAACCTACTTAGTTTATTAATTCACTATATCTCTATATGTGAATTGAAACAAACCAAATGCATTAGGATCTATGAATATTCCCAGTTTACAACAAAAGCCACACAAATAACATGATATATGTCTATCCATATTTAATTTATGGTTACATATTACAAGAAGCAATTGCATATCATCTCCTGTCGGTCTCAAACATGCAAATAAGATCATTCAAGTGGTAGCTAATCACTTAAAAGCATTAAACACAGTAATATGTAACTTCACATAAACAAAATATCTTGCAAAACATAATAATCATAAGATTCATACCATCATAATTAGGTTACATCGTAGTTCTAACAAAAATAAACTAAAACATAAAGAAATAATGAGGAAGAATGGTAATAACAAATAAAGAAGGCATCTTGAATCCAAGAACAAGAAGTCTGTCACCCTTTTTGTCTTCTCTTCAAGAAAACCTTGAATTCTTGGCCTCTTTCTTGAGTTGTGCTCAATTTCCTCCTCTCTCCCTTTTTTTGCCTCTTCTCTTCTCTTAAATAAGGTTTGGGTTTAGACCTATCTCCTATCCTAGTAGAATTGGGTTTTAGAGACCTAAAACAATTGGGTTTTAGAGACCTAAAATAATTGGGTTTTGAACTCTTAAATTAATTGAGACTTGAATTCCTAACATGACTGGGTTTTTTATTTAAATAGAAAATCCAATAACAATAGAAAATCTAATAACAATTATCCAAAGCCCAAGCCCATCTTGACTCTCTTGATCTTAATATTGCAATTTTGCCACACAATAAGCATCAGGTTCTCCATGTTCATTCCTTTTCTCCTTGCCTCCTTGTGCTACAAAAACAAGACAAATTTAAATAAATAAGAGGAGTTCAAATATTTTCTCATAAGCATTGTATTATTTATTGCCTAAAAAATAGATAAAATAACTCTATAAAAATAGAGTTATCACTAAACCTACATGACTTTTTCTCCAATCTTGACGCCAAACTACTACATTTAAAATTTGTGTCACATTGATTGGAATGATGGGCAAAAGATCACCTTTTTGTAGCTTCCATATAAGGAGATACTTGTTGTAGTTGAAGAGCTTAACATCAAGGCTTGGCCTATTGAAGTGCTTAACCTAGGCCCATGAAGGTTGTTTTATTTTATAGTGTGTTAGGACTTATGTGTGTGTGAGAGATAACCTCCATTTCTTGTGAAAAGAATAATCCAATCTATATTAGTCATTGTGAGAGAAAATCTCAGCTTCAGCCTCTATATAATTTAAGGTCATTGTATTTGAATTTCAATTGTTATCTCTCTTACTTGGTTTTGGTAGCATTATCTTCTTAGATGGTTGTATGTGAACTATTTTGGTGTAATCTATGAGACATTTGAGAGTGGAAATATTTTACATTTGGTATCAGAGATTTAGGTGTTGAGGTTTTTTTTTTATGTAGTTATATTACCTAATCAAAAAAAGGGAGGAGAAAGAGGCTGTAAGTTAAAATCATTGGGTGGATAATTTTGACTAGGGTGGATTCAACTATTGGCATGAACATTTGGCTAATTTGGTTGAGTTGATAAGGGAGAATTAGTTGACGAGTTAGGAATTTTTCACAAGCTTGCTAATTTCTTAAATCATCCTTTCCAATTGTTATAAGATCATTAACATAATTAAAAGGATAAAAATTTTATTGTCTTGAATTCTCATAAGAAAAAACTTAAATCTACATATGTGATTGAATATCTAATATGTAATAAAGACTATGATATCTTTCCATAACAATTTCTAAGGCTTTCTTCAGGCTATATAAGGCTTTGTTTAACTTGCAAGCATAGTTCTTTTATATGTAATCTTTAAACAACTATGATTGCTTTATATATATTTTCTATCCAATTCTTCCTATAAGAAAGTATTTTTACCATCTATTTGCCACAATTCAACCTTTATTAGTAGCAATTGCTAATATTGTTTATATCCTTGTAATTTTTACAATAAGACTAAATGTTTCTTCATAATTCAAACCATACTTTTGAGATAAGCCTCAAGCTAAAAATTGTGCCCCAAATCTTTTCATGGAACCATCATTTTTTTTTAAAACTTAAAAACTTAGTAGCATAAGATTAGTTTTATTTCATTTTTTTCAAACCAACACTCCCATACATTACTATCTTTCAAATCTATGAACTCCTCCCCTATTATCTTTCACCACTTTTCTTAACTATATGGTTTCTTAAATGTTTTAGTTTCAGACTTAAGAATCTTAGTAGCTAGGCTAGCATCAACAAACTTAGAGTTTGGTTGCCTAACTTTAATATATCTTCATAATACAATACTTGTTTCTTGTTCAACCTCCTTTAACTAGCCAAGGTTATCCTTTTCTCACATTCTCACCAAGGAAATCCTAGTACACCATGGATTTGTAGATTTTTAGGATGCAACATTGAAGTTGATTTTTCTAAGATCATCCTCTTTCATCATAACACCTTCACTTGGTTTTTCATTCATATTATTTCTATTATCAACTTTTACTAAATTTTTTGACTCCACCGGCACTATGGATGCTTCATTAAACATTACATGATGAGAAATATAACATTAATTAGACATTGGATCACAACATTTTCACCCCTTTCTTTCTTCATCATATCCATCAACGATACAACTAATTACCCTTTTATCCAATTTTTTGCGTAATTGACTCAAAATGAACACAAAGCATACACATTCAGAGACTTGAAAGTGACTTATAGTAAGCTTATGTTTAGCAAACTATCAAAAGAAAAACATTTTCAAATCCTTCTTGAGGTAACCAATTAATGAGATAAGTAGTTGTTTGCATACTTTTTGCCTAAAAATGTGTAGGTACATCCTTGGAATGTATCATACTTTTGCATACTTTAGCTAAGTACTTGTCTTTTTTTTTTCCTCTCTATCTCTCACAACTCCATTATGCTATAATGTGCTAGGACATGTAAGTT
This sequence comes from Casuarina equisetifolia, assembly GCA_028551475.1. Classification (NCBI taxonomy): domain Eukaryota; kingdom Viridiplantae; phylum Streptophyta; class Magnoliopsida; order Fagales; family Casuarinaceae; genus Casuarina; species Casuarina equisetifolia. Next base: position 14,379,617 of record CM052356.1, read on the forward strand.
GTCTTCAAATCCCATGTAACTTAAGATATAATGAAAATTCATATTTATGCCAAATCTTATTATCCACCTTTTCTCTAAATAATGAACTCTATGCTTAAAACTCATTTTCCAAATTTTCTCTAAATTCAATGAACAAATGAAATATTTTTCTTTAAAAAAAAAAAACTCAAGTGAACTTGGTCAAATTGCCAATAAAGGTTACATATTTTACTTTCCACCAACTTATTTTTACTTTACTCATCCAAATACATTAGAGTGAACTAGCTTTAGTGGTTCTTAAACATGAAATCTTTATTCATTAAATGGTAACTGATGAGCCTTTCCAAACTAATAGATGGCACAGATAAAGTTTTATTGTACCTAACATGGGTATTCCTTTTACTATCATTTTGTCCATGATTGCCTTTAACTTGTTATACCCAACATGACCTAAATGTGCATGCCATATGTCTATTGTCCCACTCTTTCAAGTCTTATTAACATATGTTTCTTTAATAGATAATACATATATAGACCTCAATCTTTGTCCTTCCATTATGGGAATCCTTTTTACTTTTGTATATGCTCATAAACTTTCATGTCATCTAGACCAAGTAACATGTAATTTCCTAGTTAGCTAATTGAATCACAAATTCACTTCATACATGACACATGATATACATCATCAAATTTCACTTCTCGTGGATTAGTTTGTGACTTGTCTGCAACTTGACTAATATGAGTAATCGAAAGCTCTTAATCATTAGCAATCACCACAGTCTTATTACCCTTATACTCATTTGGTCACAAAAAGATCTTCATTTCCAATCATATGATTAATGCATCAAAAGTCTATATCCAATCAATTTTATAATTGATCACATTATCATCTAATAGGCTTGTTAAGGCAAACTCATTTATTATCATTTTGGATTTATCATTCTTTTCTACTACATAACACATGGCTTCTTTTTTATATTCCAATCTTCTTCATTTTTAGGTTTGTCTTGACACTCTTATTATTTTACTAAGTTACTACTCTAAAAACTTAATTCACCTCTTTAGCTATTTTGTTGTTAAGGACTAAAGGTGACAGAATTTCCATGAATTGATCTTCTACCAACAATATCCAACAATATGGCCTAGTTAACAACAAACATAGCATTCTCGATTATGCCGTTCATTTGAATGTTCTTGAGTATCAAATCCATCTTTCAATGCCCCCTCTAAAGATAAATTTCCTCTTTTTTTTATGAACCCCTAGTTGGATTTTGATTTGATTGTCTTCTTCCTTGTTTACCCCTCTAAGTAAAAAGTGTCTCATCAATATTGCTAATTGAAATATTAGATAGCTAATGTTCCAAGGCTTCTTGATTGGCAAGAAGATTCTCTAGTTCAATTATGCTTAGTTGCACTTGCCATCCTCTCAACATTGTAACAATTAAATTAAATATTAGCCATATTCCATGAAGAATAAGCCATCTTACTTGATCTTAACTACTTGTAAATCCAAGATAAGTTTGTTTATCCCGCCACATAAGGCTTTGACTTTGGTAAAGTACTAACCATCATCATCAATCCTTGATGAATAACTCCAAGTTCATTTTCTAGCATTTGTAATCTTCCTTCATTTTTACTTGAAAACAAAGCAACTAACACATCCTAAGCTTTCTTGGGAGCTTTGGTTGACTAAATACTCTTCAAAATTCATGTTTAATGGAAGTTCTCAAAATATATAATGCCTTGTAAGTTAGCTTCAATACATGAACACTATAAACTATAATTTTTTTTATTCAATTTCTTCTTGCCCAAAAGTGAATTACCCATATCAGCCTTTTTTTTTTTTTAACTACCACTAAAGTAATTGCCAAAAAAATAAATAAATAAATGACTACCACCAAAACTTCCTTTCTCTTTTTTTTTTATACTTTTTAGAAGTGATTAATAAAAGATAAAAAATTATAGCAAATGGATGTTAAAAATATTTTTTTACTTGAAGAATTGGATAAAGAAATATATATATGAAGCACCCAAAGAGGTTTGAAAAGTGTAGAGGAAAGAATTATATTTGCAAGTTGAAGAAAGCCTTTATATAGTTTGAAGCAAACCTCCATAGCTTAGTATGGAAAGATATTAATTCCCATTATAGACTAGATATTCAATCACACATGTAGATTAAAGTCTTTTGGAAATAATTCAATACAACAAAATCTTTGTTATTCTAATTTATGTTAATGATCTTATATTAACCAAAGGTGATAATTTAGGTATTAGAAGACTATAGAAAATATATTATTCATTTTCAGATGAAAGAGCTTGGGGAATTAAAATATTTTTAAGGACTTGAGTTGGTTCAAACCATGGGTGGCCTCTTTCTAAGTTAATAGAAATATGTAAAGGATTTGTTAGAGAAATTTGGAATGAAAGATTGTATTCCAATTGATACAATAGTTGGGCACAAAATTAAACTATTAGATGAAGATAAAGAATTACAAGAACTTACCATGTATAGGCAACTAGTTAGCAACTTAAACCACTTAATAATGATGAGGCTAGATATTACATTTGCAATTGGATTAACAAGTTAATTTATTCATAATCCTATAAGATTTCACTTGCAAACTACTTGGAGAATACTACAGTACATTAAAGGAATACTTGATCTTGGCCTATTATATGAAAAGTTGAGAGTGTAATTTGGTCAATTACTATGATATTGATTATGCTAAAGATAAAGACAACAAAAGATCAACAATTAGGTTTCTATCAAATCTTGGTTTAGTTGTTATTTCTTGGTCTAGTAAAATACAATCAATTGTTCCCTATTTACAACAAAAGCTAAATATAGGTTAGCAACAATTATAGCAAAAAATATATATATAGTGTTAGTATTAAAATACTTTTATTCTGCCTCCTTGTGATATAATTTACTGAAAAGTGAAACAATACAAATAATTTGTGACAATCTGTTTGCCGCACAAATAATTGAAAATCATGTAAGAACCCAACACATAGAAGTTTGCTCTTGGGAAAATTGATTTGCATCTAGTGAAAACAAGTTAACATGTTGCCATAAAAAGATGCTTGATCGGTGAATGAAAAATCATTAAATAGGGTTGATATTGAGGCGGAGAATTAGAGAGTCGAACATCAAAACTTGGCCCAATGAAGTGCTTAACCCAAGCCCATTAAGATTGTTTTATTTTATAGTGTGTTAGGATTTTTGTGTGTGTGAGACAGCCGCCATTTTTGTTTGTATCAATTGTTGTGTGGGAAAATCTCATCTTCAGCCTTCGTACTTTGAGGTTAGTATATTTGGATTGTACTTGTTATCTTCTTGGATGGTTGTATGTAAACTATTTTGGTGTAATCTATTAGACATATAGTAATAGAAATCTTTACAGCACTAACTTCCTCAATGAGCTAAACGACAAACACGGAAATGCCTCCTTGATTGTCCACTTTTATTCTGCCCCCAAGTCAAAAAGAAAAATTAATAGCCTAGAAATCATAAAATAATCGATGATAATTATAAAACCATTGGAAATTGTTAATACATTTGCTTAATATGTACAGAGTACAAGATACAAAATTTACAATATTTTCTCCTCCTAGTGACAAGGTCGATACGCAATCTATCTACAAGTTGAGAAGGTGAAGGCTATCCCTCTTATTGCCTATTAATGACAAAGCAGAAGCTGCAATATGATTTGAACTAAGACCTGCTGCTTCAATCTGGTCAATTTGAGAACCATGATCAATATATCTGTCAGGTAACATCATAGCTCTCCACTGCACCCACCGAAAACAGTCCAAAATTACGCACTTATATTTTAGTATTTCAGCAACTAAAGCATATATGACATGCGTAAGAAGACTTAAGGGGCTATCTCTTGTGTTTTATCATTTTTGGCTATTGGTTTAGGCGATCTCACTTGATGATAAAAGATTAGGTATTGACCCATAAAGTTAATAGCTTGCCAAAGTTTCTCTTAAGGGCTTTAAGAGATATTTTCTCTAACCAGTAGAACTAATAAATGGAAGCATTTAATTAAGGATGCTTTAAGGGATTACTTAAAGTAAGAATATTACCTTAAGACTTCCATCAAGTAATCCACTCAACCCCAAGAAGTGGGAGACGTGAGAGCTGAATCCTCCTATAGACCCTTCTTCTACAGTGATGAGGATCTCATGCTCTAGGGCCAAACTTCTGATTAAATCTCCGTCAAGAGGCTTGCAGAATCGTGCATCAACCACAGATGTAGATATGCCAAGCCCTTGAAGCAGCTCTGCAGCTGCCATACAGCTTTGTACTATGGTCCCATAACCCAAAATAGCCACTCTGCTTCCCTCCCTTAGCACCTTTGCCTTACCAATCTATTTTCCATAGTATGGGTTTGTATAATATATGAAAGAATGTTTAAAGCATACGCCATAAATTATAGACGAGGCAAATAAGACAATGGAGGAAATTACGTATCGAAGTACCTCTAATGGTGCACCCTTGCAATTTGGTGGAAGAATTGAACCCACACCATTTCCTCTAGGGTACCTAAAGCAGCTTGGCCGGTCATCAATCGCAGTAGCTGTGGCCACCATGTGCATTAGTTCGGTTTCGTTTGAAGGGGCCATGACCACTATGTTAGGTAAACAAGCCAAGAAAGTGGTGTCAAAGGCCCCACAATGAGTTGGACCATCTGCGCCCACAAGGCCGGCCCTGTCTATGGCAAATCTCACTGGAAGCCTTTGAAGGTCTACATCATGAACAACCTGCATCACCACACACAATACCAAAAAAAATCTTTTAGTCGAAGTTTCGTGTAACACGTGCCTTAAATTTAAGTCTTATTAATTACAAAGTTTGTCATGTGGTTCGCTAAAAAGCTGTTGGTGGACATTCTGAACTATTCAAAATTTCTTCAACGTCTAACATACACGAAGATGAAGTACAAATGTGTGAATAAGACAAATTATCGTGAACCAAAGTAAAGTGAAACATTTGAGGGATGACTTTATTCACCTGATCATAACCTCTTTGTAGAAAAGAAGAGTAGATAGCACAAAAGGGCTTCAATCCTTCAGCAGCTAGGCCAGCAGCAAAGGTAATAGCATGTTGTTCAGCTATCCCAACGTCGAAGCATCTAGTTGGGAATTGCTTCTGAAATAAATTAAGTCCTGTTCCCCCTCCCATCGCAGCATGAATGGCTACGATTTTATCGTCTCTCTCGGCTTCAGCAATCAAGGACTCAGCAAAGTACTGAGTGTATGAACGAGTGCTTGGTTTGGACTTCAGTTGTTTCCCCGACTTGGGGTCAAATTTCACGACACCTAAATATAAAACAAAACCCTTTAAACCACGAATAAATAGTGAACGGGAGAAGAAAATATGTTACACAAGGGTTTACAAGATGATATTCAAATTCTAAATTGCAATAAATAATTAAAATAACTAAAGAAAAGGATTTTGTTTTGAAGTTTTTTAAATTTTCTTTCTTAGCATATATTTATTATACATAGTTTGAACGAATTTGTAAATGTTTTCAAAATAAAGCTATTAAAATACTAATTTTATTGATTAGAATTAGGAAAGTAATGCATGAAAAAATATTACTATTTAAGAATATTAAACCCTTTCATGCAAATATTTTGTTGTATCATTATTGGAGAATTACAAATTGAAATTTTTCTTAAATGAACTATAATGCTAAGATATACTATTAAGCTTTTGTATTTTTTTTGTTTTTAGATGAATAAATTCACATATTAATAAAAAAAATGATATTCACCATGCACATGTTACCTAAGGGTTTAAACTTCGTACTATAAAATTTATAATATATATAGATGATATTCTACCAAAAAAATGTTTAAAAATGCTATTCACCGTGCATTTTATCAGGCGCGACTTCAGCTGGGGCATAGCCTTTTCCTTTCTCAGTGATAACATGGATAAGAAGAGGTCCTGGAGATGGTAGGGCCTTCACCTTCTTTAGAATATCAACGAGGTCTTCAACATTGTGACCGTCTACTGGGCCGATGTAATATAGTCCAAGTTCTTCAAACAAACATGCCCCATCACCACCCACTAAACCTCTCATACAAGAATCAATTTTAGCGGCAAATTCATGTGTTCGCCCTCCAATTTGCTTAGTGATGTCCTGTTTAAGTATATCATAAATGGTTAATTGATTGAAGATAGTGGTGAAGATAAAAGAGTGCGCGCCTATTTACTAACGGAGAGTTGAACTTTTTTGCCTAAAGGGAGGGCCTGGGGCAGGTGTTCTTCCAACACAAGTTTTCAGACCATGATTTGGATTACTATATTCCTACGTTAGCTATTTTCAACATCGGCTTTTTGTTTTTCACTGCTTTGAGACCTTTTGTTGCCCTAAAAGGGTGACATAGCTTAGATCTGACGAGACTTTAGGTGCTTACATAGTGCGAGATGACAAATTTTACCTTTGCGGCTTCACGGAGTTTACGAAACTTTTCACTTGATTGTAGCCTTGTTAGGCAACTACTCAAAGCTCCAACGGGAGCAGCAGGGCCGTCAAGAGTGGCAGTGGGTAAGGAAACTTGTTTATTGTCGTTTAAAATGATGATAAGGTTCGTGTCAAGGTAACCAGCGTTGTTCATTGCTTCGTATGCCTGGCCAGCGGTCATAGCCCCGTCGCCTATGACGGAAATTATGTGGTTGTTCTTCCCCAGCAAATCTCTAGCAACTGCCATCCCTGAAAGGCATTGGACATGGAAAAAGACACAGATTTGTAAACAGCTATGGTAGATAATCAAGAACTCCTTATCTTTGGCTAGCTACAGCTACAAGCTTTTGACGAGACACCTTCTGCGTAAGGGGCCTGGTCGCAAAAAAGTGGGTGGCTTATATAAAAAAGAAAAAGAATTTGAAAAAAAAAAAAAAACAGTCTTTTCGAATCAATTTTATCAGCCGGCATCTCACTTCTGACAATGTTGGTGTTAAAAATGGGTGTTGTCTCATATTAAAAGAGTGAAATAGGCCCTTTAACTTATAAGTGATAAAATTTTGTTATCTAATGTTTTAAGATTTTGAAATAGACTCTTACACTTTAATTTGGTATCAGAGTCAAGAATGGACCTCCACTTTGTGATCTCTTATGCCTCAAAGTTAGACTTTAGTTTACTTGCAATATTTGTATCAGTATACAAGTAATGAGAGTGTTAAACATAAATATTGTCTTACATTGAAAGCATGAGAATAGGCCCTTAAGCTTGAACTCTCTTAATATTTTGAGAGATAATCAAGAAACTTTGAGGAAAAACTAAGCCCACAAAACAAAATTAAACAAAAATTTTAAAAAATTAAAAGAAATTAATTATTTAAAAAAAATGAAAGGAGAATTTGATGCACCTAAGCCCGCTGAAATGCTAGTTGAACTGTGACCAGTACCGAAGGCATCATGTACACTCTCATCCATCCTGGGGAAGCCAGCGAGACCACTAGTTTGCCTAATTGTATTCATTCTCGATCTCCTGCCGGTTAATATCTTATGCGGGTAGGCCTGCAAATTTCCAGATATTTCCAATAAGCGATATGTTTCCACTGGTAGTAACATTAAAAGAAACATTGATCACAGTCAACTCAAGTGCTGGAAATGAAAGATGTTTTTTTTTCAGGCTTCTAGTTGGAAATTTGACTACCAATTTCCTACGAAAACCGAGTATGGTGCTTTTCCTTCTCTTTTTAACATGATAACAATGCTTCGATACTTAAATCTCATACGAAGGTTCGGTCGTTTCTTTTTCATTCATGTGCCTTGATATTCATTCTATAAGAAGAAAGGGCATGAAGATTATATGGGGCCTGCATAAGAAAAAAGGTTCTAAAAAGTGATATATAGGGCCTATACAAGTGACGTCTATTTACCTGATGCCCAACATCCCATATGATCTTATCCTCAGGGCTGTCGAAAACATGGTGAAGTGCAACTGTCAACTCAGCTACCCCTAGGCTTGAACTCAGGTGTCCGCCGGTCTGAGAAACTGTATAAACAATCTCTTCTCGGAGCTCATTGGCCAACGTCTTAAGTTCCTGAGATAACAATTGCACAAACATTAACTGCAAATCGTCGAAAAGGGTGTACTACAAGAGTACGTAAGCATTATTTCAAGGCTTACCTCGTTGGAAAGATTCTTCATGTGAGTAAGGGATTTTATGGAGTCAAGAACTGGAGTGGAGGGCTTCTCGCCTGAGAAACTCAGAGACTTTGTGACCTGTCCATTCTGCCTTACTATGTGACCTCTGTTAACCGGAGTTCCCCTTTCCTCCGTTGGATACATACCCTCCGCAACTTTCACTCTTTTGAACTGGAAAACGAAAAAGAAAATAGGCCTTCAAATTGGTGTTAAACAGGAGAAGTTTTCTACCATGAATAGTTTAGTGTTACGAGTTACTTTTGTTTCTTGCATGAGTTAAATTGGTAAGTAACATCATTTACCATAAACTTCAACACACACACAGAAAGAGAGAGAGAGAGAGTGAGAGAGACCTTAGTTTCTCGGGGCAGAGGACGGGTAGTGGTTAGATTTGGCGACCTTGGGATAGAAAGTGAATATTCAGAACAGAAACATGGAAAAAAAGGGATTCGGAGAACATAAGCAGCCATATATCTCTCTGCGAGAAATGTTTAGGAGAATCAGACTACTTCAGAAGATGAGTACGTCGAAGTAGAAGAAGAGGTGGTGCGATGGACTTTGTGGCTGTCAGCGGTTGCGAGTGCTTGAAAATGTGCTTATGCTAACGGTGGTTTTATAGGAAAAGCCGGGTGTGTGAAGAGAGGTCTCAGACGTTTTGCTTTTCTTTCGACGTAGTATGTTATTCTAGACGCAATACAGTGTGGTCTTGGCTTACTTCAGCTTGCTCAGATTTGCCCACTATCAATTGGCCTCAACGGCAAGGGTAAATAAAGACAACCAAGTGTTTGTTTTTCAAGGCCTTTCAACTCCGTCACACGTCTAAGGCTTGAAGTTTTCAAGTTTCACGTGATATTGAAATTCAAGTTAAAACCATTTCATCATGTGCAATTCTGAACTCAAATAAATATCATATTAAATATATAATTTTTTATAATAAAATTTAAATAAATGAAGTGTTTTTTTAATTTTTGAGTTAAATCTAAAGCCTTTTATCAAAAACCACCATTTGAGACCCATATTAAGAATATTAAACTTATTATTTCCCACAAAAGTTGAGGGGCCAAGGGGGGCAAGGATAAGTGCTCTTAAAGAGGATGAAAGGTTTCTTTTTACTTTTTTGTGAACTTTCATTAAAAAACAGAAAAGATAGATCCGTTAGGTACGTCTAGATCTCTGGCTTGTATGATGAGAATCAAGTCTTGACCTTTTTGAATCCTCTTTGATTCGTCTTCTAGTTTTGAGACAGCAAATTGCTCAGGTTTAGCATAAGATTGCTATTTAATGTTTGATTAATTTATCTTGCCATTGTGGAGCGGTTGTCCCGGTATGCGCTACATGCAAACCACCTAGACTCATTCTTTATTTAAGCAAGCTAGTGGAATCTGATTGCTTACCCAGAGGGTCTGAATCATTGCATGCCTTGTCCCATTCATGCTTTTCCTCCTGCGATATATTTATTTAGCCTAAAAAAAGAAGTCCCGTGTTGTGCATGCACATATTCTCTTTTTCTATGTTTCTTCGCGGCCTTTCTCCCTTCAAATGAATCCATAGCCCCTGGTGGAAGTGGAATCTTGAGTATGTGGCAGTGATGAATTGAGCAAGCGAGGAACCTAAGTGTGTATTGTAATTCTAGTTGGCCTTTTTTTACCATCACATAACATCAACTGATCTTATCTTTTCTTCTTCGTGATTTGCACTCCAGGGCTAAGATAATATACATTGGGAGATTGTTAATTCAAAAACGAAAATATGTTTTAACGGGGTCCAAGTATGATAATAGTTTTAAGAAGTCTGAAAAAAATAATATAGTGATTCAAGATATTTAGATAGAAAGGACATAGAAAATCATAGAAAAAAGCCAACAAAGATAAATTAAAAAAGAACCCCAGTGAAGGTAATTGAGTTCAACCATAGACAGCAATTAGTTATAACAAAGAAAAAGAAAGAAAAAGAAAGAAAAAAGAACCATCCATTTCAAGATATTTTTAATAGAAGAGAAAAATCATAAAATATTGATCTTACACAATTTACATAAAGATTTTACAAATAACAAGTAAAATAGATATTTTTACCCAAAAAAATTAAAAATATAGAAATGAAAATAGGTGTTTTGAAGGTTTCACTTGACGTAGAACCCAAAACATCAAGGTTAGGCTTTGGGGCATTTTAACTATAACGATTAACTAATTATAATAATAAATTTTTCTAAAGTGAAAAATCCTAAAACACCTCAACAATTAAAGAAAAATAGAAAAAAAAAGTATTAGATCTAAATAAAAGTACAATACATGACCTAGAGTTCGGCCTATTTTCTAACTTTGAACAACAAAAATCTTTGCCTAGGCTTGCTTTCATACAGCGTTTATTGGTTTTCAATTATAAAACTCAGTCCTTGTCTTTTTCTCTCTATATTTGATGATATCTTCCTGTTCTGGTTCCATTATAGAAGGCTCACGTTTTGAATCAGAGAAATAATCATAAGAAAAACCAGTTTTACTGTTTGGGTTGATGTGGAGAGATGAGGTTGATTGTGTAGTACTATGACTAGGACATCCATTTTTACCATTCCATTCTAAACCATTCATGTTTATATTGAAAGTGTCTTGTCTCTGAATTAAAAATTCACGTAAGAGAATTGATCATTTCCTCTTTTTCTATTAACTCTTTTTAGTTTTTTGAGACCTAATTCACATAATTCAAGATTTCTATAAATAAATAAAAAATTATAGAATAGCCATCAAAAAACCAAAATGGCTAATTAATGTTGAGAAGGACGATCCGACATGGCATTGGATGCCAAGATGAATGGTTGTTTGACAAACATGTGTTTTCACTGCATAAGTTTTACTGTATAGCCTCTTCAGAAGTTCAGCGGTTGAATTGTCCACGAAACGTTTAAAACTTTCAACAGTAGATACTATTTCTACACAATAACCACTCTTCACTAAATGACATTTCCAGTAAGGTCGATAATCCTTGAACTGAATCTTTGAACTTTCAGGGTTAGAAATGGACTGTAACCCAGAAAATTGCATAATAGTGTTGAGAAAATGACATCAAATGACAGTGTCGTGTGCTGTTGTTCTGGGGCATAGGTACTTTATGTCGATGTGGGGTGGTTTAGTGTTGGTTCGAACTGTCGGCAGCATTCGTGGTGGTTTCGTATGGTGGTTTTGCACAGTATTGTGCATTGTATTGTTATTGTTTGCCTCATGGCTGGGAGGCACCGGATGACATCAAACCTAACAAATCTTACTCAAGTAATCAAATTCCATGATGAGAAATTCATATAGAGTATATAGGTACTAAAACTACCGGTGGGACAAAAGGAAAAAAAAATTAATTTCCTCTCTTTTCTCCTCGATATTCATGGTTTTCCATCAATAAAATTGCACACGACGAAAGATAAATGAAATCAATTATGTATAGTTTAGTCTTCGTAACCCCAAGAGTTGTGGGTTGTACTGCGAAAGACTTGTGATGATCAAGGGAAGATGGAGACACAACTCTTAACTTTGTCCTAGAACCGGACCTCTCTTCCTTATCGCTGACAATGGTCCACAACCCCGAAGGAATAATGAAGCGGGTATCCCACTGCGTGGAAAACAAGGTATTGTCCCGTCAATGGCAGACATTTTGTCTTCGATTGGAAAAGAAAAAAAAAAAAAAAAGAACAGATTCTTGTGCTTGTGAAGCGAAGTATCTTTCATTGCGCAGTTTCCACAAAGGGAACTTCAGACATACGAATCACGTTGCCCTTGATGCACATCTTTCTCAATGTCCAAGAAGCCTCCTTCGGATCTTTCTTACGCGTTTCCCGCGATTTTCCGATTGAGACAAATGGCGTAGAAGGGCACACAAATTCCGTTCTAAAAAATTGATGGACTCTTTAGAGCTCTTGTGGGATGGGTTACTCAGATTATCTTCGTTTATATTATTGATGTTCAACAGTGAGCTATCAGCGACTCGCAAAAAGAGAACATTCTTTACCTGTTAAGATGGGTAGTCAGATGAGAACATTTAAATCTTATTTGAAAAATTATTTTTAGAAAAGTTATATCTATTTTTTGACGGATATGAATATATTAAAAACTGACATCAAATTGTTTCCCGGAGAAAGTGGTATAAAATCACCAATTTTTTTGATTTTTTTTCTCCATTTCTACAATTATCATGACTGTATTGATGATGTCTAGACATCTGTCTTTGTTGTTCAACAGAATTTACTTTCGTATTCACGGGTATTAGACTTTTGATAAGTCCGGACAAAGTGTAGGTTGAATTTTTTTCCCAACAAAAATCTTACCTCAATTATTGTTGTTTCCTGGTCTGTCTTTTTCTCTCCCCAAACACTCTCTCCTCCTAATAATTTGTTAGGAATTTGTACTTATCTGTGAGATTCCAGTTGGTAGAAAACCGGAAGTGGAAGAACTGAGTACTGAAGTGGAAATAATATTAAGAATCGATTTACATGTGCTTTGATTAATGAAAATAATTGATTTATTTGGTAAGCCACAAATCAAAAGCCTTGCCAAGTGAACAAATACGGAGCACTTCTCAAGTGAAGTAATCTCAAGTTGGATTCACATACGACGAGCCAAATCTTCATCTAGTGTACTTTTTTACTTTGCACTACCCAAATCTTCTCAAACATATTGATTCCTTTTTTTTTTCAATTAAATCAACACTAAATAGAGTTATTAAACAAACATGTCCACCTAATTAGACTCGTAAGATGATTGATTCATTTTTTTTATAATAGTTACCCAATAATCTTTACTGAATCTTTCATAAAATTTAAACCCAAGAAAACAAGTGATTCCTTCTTTGTCACAATGACGAGACAAATTTGATATAATTGACGTGAACGTCTCGTCAGTGTTATAAGGACCCTACCAATTATTGGAGTCCAATAGTTCAAGAGTCTTCCAGTTATCTTGACCTCCTTAATTTTTCCCTTTTTTTTTTAATTCAAATGTTTTCTCCCTAAATTATACATAGTAACGCATGGCATATTTTACTATGAGATTGTGGTGAAATAAGTTGGTAGAAAAAATGAAGTTAAATGGTAAGATCACTTCAATGTAGATAAATTTCCCTATCAAATGTCTTAACTTGGATGCTTGCCGAAGAGAAAGTTGATAACATACATAATTATACGACAAAATCATAGAAAGCAAATAATAAGTAATTAAGAGAAGTAATGTCCAAATGTTGAATGCAGGGCATCAGTTGCAAAGCGTGATGAAATGTTACGATCCTAAAGATAATTAAACCTGTCATGCCAATAAACTTAAGCTTTTTGACTCAATAGTTAGGTTCATTACATTTGATATCAAAGTTAAAACCCCCACATCCAAAGTTTAAACTACACAAGAGATGACTCGTAAAAAGGACTACTTAACAAAAAACATTATGAAAGGCCCCTAAATGCATAGAGCTAATGTGAAGCCACTATAAAGTGAGTCACTGGGATGTTGGCTGTGGAGCATGGTAGAGTGTTATAATCTTAACGGTAATTGAACTCACCATGCCAATAGACTTAAGCCTTTTAACTCAATGGTTAAGTTCATTACATTAAGATGATTATCAAACAAGTATAAATGGAAAAATAACAATCCAGTCCAAGATTTAGTGGACCTTCGAACTTGATACAGAATAATCGTGACGACCTTCGGCCAATGTCTGCTTGCGAAAATTGAGAAAAACGATGATTTTTTTAAAGTAAAATGTTACCGGAGAAAATGGACAAACAAATAATTTGTGAATTGTCTGAGGAAAAAAAAAAGTTGTAAAAAATGATTGGCAAAAGTTCCATAAAGACATCAAAGGGTAGATGACAAGTATGATCATAAATGGAAAGCAGTACTATAGAAGGCAAGTAGTATGAAAGAGACATTTGAAATAGGATGCTTTTACAATGTTAAAAAACAGACGCGACATCCTGGGACAGCTACAGTATAAAATCCCGATGTTATCTTCAGAATCAACATACACAGCGAAACATGCAAAAAGGGGAGTGGTTGATTGATGACCTCACTTGGACCCCAAGACACGAATTAATCGTGCTAGAGCTAAAAAGTAAGATTAAAGAATTAATACGATTGAGGACAGCACCCGAACAGCAACAGAAACAAAGTGGAAACAGATTGTAAGCAGATAAAGAAAAGAAAACACAACAAATATAAGAGCCGGGGATGGTCATATCTACTGCAAATTTTACATTGTATACGAGTTGTCTACTCCCAAACCAATCAGAAAAAATCCAAGTGACAAAACCACTACCGTGAATAAAATCTCAATCACCAGTCATTACGGATTAAAATGCTGTCTCCACTCCTCGGTTCTGCTAAGGCAAGCCGCGGCAAGCTTCTATTGATTGCTGGAACTGAGAGTTAGCTACCTCCAGCCTTGAGTGTGTTACTCAACCTACATCAAAGTTCATTTCCACTAGGTTTACACCGCAAGACTACCAAAAAGAAATGTAAAAGGGAACAACAACTTCTAAATCATTCTAACTAATTATGTGGCTAGTTTCTACTCTGGATCGATAATTTCGGCAACGTAATGTAAAGGGTGAAATGGAAAATGATATTTTTAGGAACTTCCAAAAGAAGGAAACAACAAAAATGAGAGAGAATGGGGGGACAAGTGTACATGGGAATCATATAGCTTTTAATTAGAAACACAATAATCTAAACACTTATTGAAGAGGAAAGAAGCAGAAAAGCCTTATAGTCATGACAATCGTCTAAGAACTTATCTCTCCATCCAAACCACCCATATAAAGATATGATAGGACATTTCTCCAAACCCGACCTTTCAATAGATCCAGGACTATCTTTGGCAACTTGTACTAATCAGAAGGAAGAATGAAACAAAAGCCACCTCATCAAAGGAAGTGACAAGTGGTCCAGTGACCATACAAAATAATTGCAAATGGTAAAGTTTTTTCCCAATTGTCACGCCTTAGGCCCGCAACACAGCAAAAGAGGAAATAATTTGGTGCATGGGGGCCGCATCTTCTATGATAAGCTTTTTAGGGCCCCACACCCGGACAAAGAAACTAGAATATATGGATAGACATGAAAGCCTTTCTCCTTGCTCTCAAGAGGTCGCCATTGTCCATTAATAGAAGACACAACAAGCCCCACATACTCTTCATCTGATAAGAACAATGAGTCCCGTAGAATGTTATCCTTCTTGTCCCAACCCTTCCTCCACCCAGATTACAGTCAAAATTCCCTTGCTCATACTCTCTTGCTGCCCCAGTAGATCAATACCAGCAATCTCATTTTTCAGTCATCACAAAGCACTGCCTTACAACCAATCCAAGCCAATTTCTTTCAACACTTCTCTCCATCACCATCAGAAGAAACCACATTTACCTGTGTCACCTACCAATACCTTGGCAATCCTAAACTTCAGTCACCAACATTAATAGCTCATTAAACCAGTAGATATCCTAAGTACACGACCACCAAGCTCAACAGAAACAAATACACTAAATGAGGAAATCACCAAAAAAAAAAAAAAACGAAGAAGAAGCAGCAATTTTAGGGACAAACCCACCAGGATTACCCATCAATTAACAGCTCCATTTTAAAAAATAAGAATTTATTATGTGTCAAGGGTACAGACAAAGCTCAGGTCTGCTTCTTGTGTTGACACTGACAAAATTATATACCAAACTTCTCGACGTTCTAATTCTCCAAAGTCCAAATGTCCATTTCAACAGCTTAAAAAAGCACAAAGAACAAACAAATGGGGTAAAGGGCTGAGGCATATGGCACAACAATAATAAGTCAGAAGAGAGCAAGAGACAGTATTTTGCAATTTAGGCAACTCGCAGCTTGTAAGCATGCTGGAGAAAGAGAGAAAAAAGAAAAACCACTCGCCAAAATGGAAAAGTTAAAATAACAAACAAGAAAGGTAAGCGTGGATACAGTCTATTTAACGGCCTCATTGTCAAAGGGAAGTAAATCGAGGATCTTCAATAAGAATCTTAGGACGGTTGCATGCTCAACCAGGTGTCAACGCTAACATTAGCATAATGTAATAAGGCATAATTTAATAATGCCAGAGAGGGAGGGAGCTAATTTGAATATTCTCAAACAGCAATTGTAGCAATCAATCTGCCAATAGGGAAGATACGTGCACAAATGAGGGGGGTGAGGGAAGATCACCAAACCACTCTGCCAGTAATCTTAGATTCTTTATCTGAAAGCCACAGGAAGGAAGATCCAAGATGAAATTATCTGTTAATTGGATAGTGCAAATGCTAGCCTAGATCTAGTGGCTCAAGGAAGCATGTAGAGGACGACAAGTGTAGATCCATGTCATGCTCCACTAACATTTTCACGACTTAAGTAATGTCTAAACATGTCTGGAATTACTGTACGGGTAAGCTTCTCAAATTGCAGCATTGATGATCCAACAAACAACTCCAACATTGCAGATAAGTGATGCATCCTAATCAAAATGGCTCAAGAAAACCTCTATTCATTACTCAAAATTGTAGCTCTCCAACTTAATACCTGATAGTATTGCATCTTGCAAATAGCCATTATCAGCCAGTATCAATGACCATCCCATAAGAATGAAGGTACAACTTACCAGAACCATCTTTACACATATACAACATGGTTTACGAGACAAAAAATCTCAAAACGGGACTAACAGCAAGCTGCACTCTGGTGAGGTAACATCATCATACTTGAGGTGCATAAAGTTATATCAACCTCTTTTTTAAAAGGTGGATACCTGAAAACTCAAATTATAAGCACAAATTGGCCAACTATAAGAATGGAAGTAAACAATTTTGTAGCGCCCTTATGGCACAAATATCAAGAAGGGGCCTACCAAACTGCATAAACAATTGAAGCCAATGACTTTTGTTGAAAGTACAAGCCCAAGCACCTTCCTCCAACCACATTTTAGTGGGAAACCTGTTTTAACCAACTCAGGACATATCTATGCTACTGAAGTAGACAGAGCATGACAAAGAAGTCCTTGCATAATGCTATCTTATAACTTTGGTATAGTGAAAAGTTGGAGAAGAAAAGTCGAGGAGAGGGGAAATGAAACTTCCTTGTGGAAAAGAAAATAATTGGGAAAGAAAAAGGGCAGAGAGAATTTACCCAGAAGATACACCATTAGGGAGGCGATACAGGTGAAAAGAGTAGTAAGTCAATATACTATCAAAAGGAACTGTTTTTGGTGAAAAGTAAATTTTGCCAGGTCATCTTTTTCCATTCTTCATTCCTACTTGAAGCAAGCTCTCTAGAAAACATTGCTAGCCCAACCTTGAATAACTACTTAACATCATCTTGTCTGAACTTCAACTTATTATGCTTGCAGCTGGAAGACTCAAAAGACATCACAAATTCTGGTGTTAAAACCTAACTTACTCTATAAGAAAATCACCATCAAAGCACAAACTGCGGCCGTGTAAAATGTTTCTTCTAACTAAAAATATTTGGGGAACTTCATCCCTGAAAAATTAAAATGACAGCTTCAAACAAATAGAAAACTCAAGCAAAAATCGTATAACAAAGGATCAGAAGCACTCTGTCTGACTCCCACACCATATCAAGCCCTAAAAAGTATTCTACCTATCTAAGGAGCATATGCACTGTAGATGTATTGAAGCAAAATAATTTTAAAAGTTCTAGTTAATTTGATCTCATAACTAGAGCCTTGGAAAACGATGGGCCTAGCATGATGTAACATGCATAAAAAGTTCAGAAGCAATACAATCAGGTAAATTCTACGACCAATTCCAAAATTTATACCACTTAACTGTAACCTAACTTACCAGTCCAAGCCCTCAAAGAGACCTTCTCCCTTTATAGCAGAAGTTTTGAAGATAGCCCACTGGCGGTTTTTTATCTTGTGCAACTCTAAAGCCTCTGTAACGGCAGCATCATCAAGTGCACCTGGAAGATCCTGTAAAGACCGATATGATATACTAGAAAAAGATAATAAAATAAATGGGAAAAAAATCTGGAAGCTTCTCAAACAGTATACAGAAGACATATAGAAACATGACGATTTAATAAAAGGACCTTTGCTCCTTCACCAACAGATAAGAATCAAATCTCCTATCTTTTTGAAACATGCAATAATGGCTTATAACACACTGCTTTTCTTTCAGCTTTTATTTACAACCACAACTGTATATGAAATCTCTTCCTATACAGCAAATCTTGGGGAATCAATAGTAGTAGCAGCACAAACCTGCTTGTTTGCAAAGATAAGGACAACGGCCCCTCTTAGTTCTTCTTCCTGGACAAAGGTTAAAAACATAAGCTAACATTACAAGATCTAAAATATGTGCATGAAAAATGCATCAGTAAGTGAAAACCATAATGCAATAGCCAAATGGGTTGAAAGGCACTTGTCATTCATTTCTTATTGATATTATAAAGGAAAGAGAAGAAATAAAGGTCTCCCCAAATTCTTTGATCACTTTTGAGAAGCAGATTTCTTTTATCTCATCACAGTACCACACAATTTCTGACACAAATTGAGAACACAATTAAGGGAGAGATGAGTCACTTACAGCATCAATTACTTCTAACATCAAACTTCAGTAAGTTTCGAAATCTTATTAGATACCAGGTGATAATCTTAGGATGTAACTTTAGAGCAACAAAAAGAAAGCCATTAGTATCACTTTTACAATATATTGATATGAGTCAACTATGCTCAAGTTTCATATAAACATTCAATCACTATATATGATAACTAGCGTAAATAAGTAAAAAGAATTCATAGAGCACAAAAATTTTATCCATCAACTTTGTCAAATCAATTCCATAGACCCGTAAGCATTAAATCCAAAATAAGTGGTACCTCCAAGATTGCGTGAAACTCATCCTTGGCTATGACCAGTCTGTCAGTATCACTCGAATCAACAACATATATAATTGCTTGAGTATTTGGAAAATAGCACCTCCAATAGGGCCTATGGGATAGAACCACATAAAAGGACGGGTGAGCTTGTGACAATAATGATTTGATAAGAGGAAAATTACATCAGTCATATGCACCAAACAGGTGAATTGTGCAGCATAAAGTCAAAAACCAAATATATATGAATGTACATAAGTATGTATATACGTCCTCCATACTCTTAATGGTACACACAAGTACAATAAATATCATTAAACTAAGGAGATTTTATGGCACAAGCATATCATCCTTCAAGCCAAACAAGGAAATGTGAGTTCTAGTTACCATATGACTTATTGATCAAACATATTATTTATATCAGTGCAACAAAAATGGTCACCCATCACCTCATTCAAGTCAACATTTCATCTACTTTTCTTTATCACCTTGCCCACAGTTTCATGTACTTGCAAAACCTTTAGTCATAGAGAAAAGTCTATTTTATGATCTTTGAGAACTGGTAGGCATGAGGGAGAAGCCTGGGCCTTTGATAAGAAGATTTTCTTAGCTATTCTATTCACACAGGTAGGATAAGAACAACTTCAGTATTATTGAAGAACTATTAAATCAGAACAAGGTCAAAACGATTCCAATTAAGGTCTTCTTTTTGTGCCAAATATCTCAAAATTTTCTTAGCAATGGGAGCTATATTCCTTTTTACTTTCTGCTCAAGAAATCTTATGTGTTTCCACTCCACATCAAGACCCTGAAAAATTGACAAAATGCTTTTCTTATTGGAACACATACAAGATTTTCAGTGTAAAAAGGACAATGGCAGTCCCACTGTTTGTAAGTTTTGTTGGGCTTTATTAGAATGTTTCGCTAATGAGATCTCACCAAACCTTATCAACAATTGAAGTTTAGCTGGTTGGTAAAAGCTTTCAAAATTGTTTTCATTTTGTTAGAAATTAATTCTACAAATCTAAATTATTTTTAGGTGATTTGATACACTAGTAATGTGTGAATGAACATCAATCAAGTTGTGAGAAATACATATTTGCCTCTAACAAAGCAACTAATCAATGAAGACCCAAAAGTAACACAACAGGAATGAGATGTCATAGAATTACGACTGCAGTGCTCCGTCCAAACCAAGAACTTATGAAGAAAGCAGTCCAGACAACCGACCTGATAACATTGCAACAGTAGAATATGGGACCATCCATTGGGTCCCAAATAAAGAATAGGTAATACATCAAAAGTCTCAAGCCACCAGTTAAAAGAATGCCCTTCCATTTTATCAGATTCTCAGTACTTGAAATCTTACAACCAATGACTGCTTTAGGAAAAATTGCAATGCCACATTGGCAGCACCAAGAACACCAAATCATTCTCTGAATAGGAACCTATAACTAAATAATTTGACTGCACAGAGACTTAAATGTAATGCAATAACAAATCCTTAACAGCCATTGTTTGCAAATAATAATATCTAAGAAATCTAGACATGAACAGTAAAACCATAGTAGTTGGGAATGCCAACAAAACCATAGTAGGCTCGGGCATGGTCAAAGGTCTAGCTTAATTCCTACAATGTCGTATTACCTGCAACTAATATTTAACATTAACAACCCCAATATATCCAAATTTTATTAATCAAAAGGCACCCAATAAATATAAATACATATACGCTCAAGCTGAAGTTAAATTATTAAAACCTGAATTTTAACATATATACAAGTCATTTGTTGGGATTACTGTATATTTCTAATGTTTTATGCCAACATTAACCAGATTCCCCCTTCCCCCCCCCCCCCCTGCCGGCTCCCCCTCTCAGAAACTCTCCAGAGCTCCAATAAGGGCTAAGTAATATAGTTTACTAGTGCATAAATTCCACGATACTAGATTTTATACATTTTAGAGCTCTCACCCACCAAAAAAAGGGGGGCTAAAAAAATTTCAAGCCAAACAAATTCTATAATTGAGAATTAAAAAATATGACAAGAAAAGAACAAAAACTGTTTACCTGATACTCGTTTGTCCACCTGCATAACAAAAGGATGAGGTGCAATCAGAACAAGCAGTTCACATGATTTGAAATTCGCAAAACTTTACGACTAGATCATAAGATCCAAATTTTCAATATGTGTCTACATGTGTGCGTGAATTTTCAAGATATGGAAAACTATTAATTAGGTATGATACTTCACATAAATATGATACTTCAAACACAAAGTTCTTTAATTAGGAATCCAAATGATGCGGCTCCAGCAAGTATAGAAGATTTCATATACTAACAACGCAACTCATGATCACAAACATCATACGAATATCGCCAAATCTGCTGTAAATCTAAAAACCAATGTCCAAATAAAAATGCATAAAACAACTTATCAAGCACGCTGTATTCATTGTTGGTCACAGAATTAGCTGTGCTTCAAACTCAATACCGTTTCAGGTTAGCAAATCTCAACATCTTCTTTTTCCTCTTTTGCGTTCCAGTCGACAAACTGCTATGATTATAAATTCCAGGATGCAGATCAAAGGGAGAACAGATAGCTTACCAAGATCCCATACTTGGAATTTGATGTTATTATACTGCACAGTTTCAACATTAAATCCAATTGCTGCACCCAAAGATAAGAACGGATTTAACAGGACACTCTACCACACTGGAAGACAGTAGGAAAAGCATAACAAAATAGATAAATAAAATCGTAAATCTGCCACCAACGAGACAATGACTAAACTGGGACGATAACCGTAAATGTTAGTCCTGGAAAAGAATACCAACTTGGAATCGTAGATACAACCTTCCCCATCTGAAGCCGATCTGCACGAAACACAAACGAAAACCATTGAATTATGCCCAAATTGGCCGCAGACCCATCATTCATAAGTGAAAAACAAGAAATGAGTAAGAGTGAATTTATAGAAACTCACAGAGTATTGTGGTCTTTCCGGCATTGTCGAGGCCCAGAACGAGGATCCGAGCTTCTTTGTTGCCGAAGACGGACGAGAACATTTTCGTAAACAGTATCCCCATCTTGGGAGATTCACTATCAGTGAATGCAAATTGAGAACAGATCAGAAGTGATTCAATTCGACTTAGTTTTGGTTCTTTCGGCGGGATTGAGGTTTAAGATCTCAGAGCAGAACCCTCAGGTCCGAAGAGGAGAGGGTCTGCTTGAAGAGAATTTCAAGACTTCGGGGTCGAAATGGCGACTTAGATGACCAGAGCTGCTCGCTCGCAGTATCGCCTTCCCGTCCCTTCAGTTTATCGGGATTGGAACCGATTCGCAAGAAGCAGCATAGAAGGTGGGGAGCCAGGCGATGACTTTCATGCAGCATCTGCCCTTGGATTTGCAATATCTGTGGGGCCACCCCTTTCTGGGCCATACGATACGACTTGGAGTTTCGCAAGTTGAGCCATCAAAAAATGTTGGTGCATATGGGCGATGCCATCCTTCTGCCCTGTTTGGACAAAAAGGAAAATTAACCCCCCCCTTACTTACTGTCAATATTTCCCCCACGGGGAAGGAAAATGTTTTTATTTTTAGTTTTTCTCAATTATTACTTTGAATTTAGAATTTATACTTTCTCTTGAATTTTAAATTGTAAATCATGATTTTCAATCTGAAGTTCAAGTGAATGGGATTCCTTGAAAATCTAAAGTTCATGACAAGATTTAGATTGTTTGTATATTAATTAACCATTAGGGATGAATTGATGAACATATTACACGATTCTTGATAATTTAAAAAAAAAAAAAAAAAATAAAAATAAAAATAAAAATAAAAATAATTTATACGTACACATGATATCAATATCGAATTTAAAACCAAGAGGTGTGATGCGAACTTGGCCAACCCCTAAGCAAAGGTGTCCTACCTGATAATTGATTGATATCCAGAGAATAGTGGAAGAAATATGAAACTAGGAGGCCAGAGGCAGCCATTGTTTATTGGGAATGATGGACACGAGCAAGTGAAAACGCCCAAAGCCTCCGTATTAATTACAAGTGCATATAAACCAACGATGGAATAAATATAATAATAAACAAATGAAATAATTGAGTGAAGTGTGGCTTATTTTTCTAGGCTCCAATACTTTCATTCAAGTTTGAGACTTATGTAATTCAAAAATAGTACAAATTTGGATAGGAGATGAAAATGCTATTTGCTATAAAAGGCTTTTGTCAAAAGGTTGCAAATAACTCCGATATGTGAATTGAATAAAAATGAACGAGGACAACCTCTTTGATACGAAATAACAATCAATCTCTATTTACATTAATGGAATATGAAATTGGATACAATGTCACAAGCAAACTCATTATCACAACTGTGGTCAAACTCGAGAAGCGTGTAAAATGTAATATCATGTGTCCCAATTGGTAGATGGGCTTTGAATCAAATATTGGCATGAAGTGAAACTATAAAACACAAGTAAGTTAAAATTTTGGAAGACATATTACATGTAAGATACTTCATCCAGTGTGATAAGTACAAGACACAAGATGTGTGCATGCAACGGACTAGGTTGCAAAATCTAACTTATAAGCTCTTCAAAGCTTATAACTCAGATTAACATACTTGAAATTTTGCTGAGGCATTTCTCAACTAGAGAAACAGAGAAAATAGTTGTCATCTTCCCTCAGAATCTGCTTTTTCTACAGTACACCTATTTCCTGACTGAAACTGAAACAGTAAGCAGGTGCCTGTGTCAGTGAATCGTGCAGGACCGCACCAACCTCGAATGTGATCACGTGCGTAGATATGCCTGCAGAATGGTCACAAGAAAAAGAAAAAGAAAATCAGAAGAAAGTTATACCATCGTAAGGTAGCGCCAGACAGACACTTGCATCTTCTTTGAAGCTAAGTGGATTTCATCTATATACCATCGTAGAAATCCCAGCGAACTGGCGTCCTGGTGTGGACATCCTCATAGTACCAAATAAAATCCACCTTCTCCCATAGGTTGCATAGAAACCCATCCGTCACAACGGTTCCGAGGTAATTAGCTCCGTCGAGAAAATCAGGCCGCGGAATCCCGACCTCAAAAGACATGACCTCGCATGTCCCCTCCGCGCCCAGTGTGTAGTAGAACGAGGTGCCGTTGTTCCATTCAACGTCGTACAGAAGCTCACCTAGCTGCTTCTGAAATATGTTGACGTTCCGGCCTTTGGGCCAGTCGTACCACAGGTCGGAGATTTGGAGGTGGGTGGTGCTCAAGTTCATGAAGAGCCGTGCGTGAAATTGCTCCGGCCACGGCGCCGGAGTTGGGGTGGAACGAGGCCATTCTCTTGAAGGACTCACAAAAGGGGGGAGCAAAAAGGCCAAGCAGAGCAGGTTGAGCTTCATTTCTACCTGCACACTTGCTGACACTGCGCACCGCTTTCTGGGGGACTTCTTAGGGGAAAGGGATAAAGTTGCAAAGGCTCTATTGAGTGGTTAATAAAAAATCGAATTTTGATTTAATTTTCACTGAACGTCATCCGGATAAAAGCCAATAGTATGAAACTTATGTTAATATCATCTATCATCCTCCAGAAAAGCCTCTCAAGTTTTTCAGCAGATATAATTAATTATTTTTCTCCTTCACCCCCCCCTAATCACGTGACAACTTCTCCAGTTCACCAAATTCAATCTTTAGCATTGTCTGTTCCTAAGGGAGTCTGGGACAATCGCCGTAATATTGCAGCCTCATCGATGTTACGGCCGAAATACATACATTCAGGAAGGCCCTCAACAAGGACTGACAGGAAATCAAGCTTGGAGACTTAAAAAGCTTTTAAGACTAAATAATTATATCATCGCCGCAGAAAACTGATCGATGAACTGTAAGATTGATCTAGGCCCATTTTCCTCAGCCAGATTCCACTAAATCAATGAAGTTAGGCACTTCCAAAAGGAAAAAAAAAAAACATTTACCCATAGACGAAAAGTTCCTGTAACTCAATACATACAGAGCTGCTTTCTGCAATGATCCTTTGCAGACAAGCATAATGCAAAGCAAAGATATTCACTGAAGATAAATAGGGGTGGAGGAAAGGGTTCAACGGGTTTGCATGTGCTTCCATGATGCAGAACTATGAGATTTAACTACGATTTGGTCATGTTACTTATTTTGGATCTCTACTGCGTGTTATTCCCTAGAAAAAGACTTGGAGTCCAGTACTGGGTGCTGTTTTCTACAATGCAGACTGGAAAATCATCTCCGCAAGTTCCTGCAACATTTGTACAAAAGCATCGTCAGAATCTAATTAAGCATTACATTTAACCGAACGTGAACATGAAATGGCATATAAGCTGAATGCTACTAATGATTTATGAAAGTTAACTAATAAATACATTGATTACACTTTTGAAGAGGATAGAGATTTTCATTCTGGAATTCTTTTCACGCTTGTCTCCCATTGCCATTGATAAGCTAAGCTCAGTAATTAGACTTTACTATGTCTAATGTTCATACATAAGGCACTACGAAGGTTAGGGGTGCATGAAATCTTTGTAAGAATCATCGGTAGCAGCCTGAAACGGATGAGAGGAATTTATCTTTTCAAGTACCTGCTTGGCTGAAGGAACTTTGAGTTCTCCCCCTTCCAAGGCTATCTTCTCAAGCATGTCAAAATCCACCTTACCAGCCTAGCGAAAGATATAAACATGCATTAGCAATGAAGGAATTTGAAACAGAAGAAACAGGAGGGTTTAGCGTGACGTTGTACGGAGAATATGAAGGCATCTCACCTCTATTTGAGCCCCAAGCTCTGTGTCAAAACTCTTATATCGCTTGCGAACCAGCTCAGCTAAAGAGCCATCCTTTTTTGTGATACAACCATAAATCCCGTTATAAGGTGGAAGAAAAGAAACTAATGATAAAGTTATTAGAAGCAGCCAGCCCACCAAAGAAATAAAAGAAACATTAATTATCACCTCAGTCAGCTTGGCAACATTACGAAGTCCACGAGCCAGGGTATCCATTCCACTAATATGAGCAATGAACAAGTCTTCAACATCTGTACTCTCTCGTCGTCTACATGACAACAGGTGAAGAAAATGATTGGAACCAAGTAAAGTTCAATCCATTCAAATATAACCATAAGCACACATTCAAGAAAATTGGAAGGACAGAAAGGACTACAATTTTGCATCAAAGTTGAATCCTCCTGGTGCTAATCCACCCTGCAATAGGAGAGACATAACACAGATCAAGGAAATACATTTTTTTGAAGAACCAAATGTGGCTGTTCTTATGACAAATACGGGGGAAACGTTTATCGCTTACATTTCTGACCACGCTGAGCATAACAAGAGTTGCCTCTCAATATCAGTGAGAAACTGATCTGTATCCCAGCCTATAGCAAAACGATGACAGTTCTAAATTAAAAACTGCTGGTGTCAGGAAAATTTTCATATGAAGTCCATGGATCAAAAATAAAAGTAGATAACTTAAAAGAAGTTCTAGGTTTATAACTATCCAATACCAATCTGAGGATCGCCAGTGTTTGCGTCAATGTTTCCCAGTAGACCATTGAGTCTTGCAGTTTCAAGCTCATGATGACAGCTGTGAGAAGTACAAAGACGATACAGGTTTGAGGAAGCTCTTTATTTATGCAGAGTTTAATCCCAATAGCAAGTTACAAATTTACTTAGAGAGCCCTGAAGATACAACTGTGACACACCTGTGACCAGATAGAGTGGCATGATTGCACTCGATGTTCAGCTTAAATTCTCCTGCAAGAAATAGTGCAGTAAGCTCATGAATTTGCTAGAGTTGATCAATTTTTTTTTGCCACAGTTGATCGATTGTCATTGTATACCCCACTTACTTTGGACTTCTATCTCAGAATTCAAATGTTAGTCACGACTGCAGATCATGCGGTCAACAACTTATAACATCATGAAAATATTCTATAAGACACAAGTTACAGAAGTAACTTATCTGATATGAGAAAGTTGTACGTTTGCACCAGAAAAAAAAAAAAAAAGGTCGAATTTAGAAGACCATGAATAGTTAGCTTTTATTACCTATAAGACCATATTTCCGCAGGAAATTAGCAGCTGTTGCTGCATCCCAGTCGTACCTGAGAACAAATTAACCACAATAAAGCTAAAAGGAGAAAGCAATGAATATTGTCAATTAAAAAATAAACTACAAAACATACTGATGTTTGGTAGGTTCTTGAGGCTTGGGTTCAATGAGAAGTGTCCCTGAAAAAGGAAAGATAAAGAAGCAAAAAAAATAAGTAGCTTACAGACTTCTGACACAGCCACGAACACAAAAAGCTAATGTTAGATGAACATTGCAATGAATTAAACAAAAGGGTACCATTGAATCCAATCTTCTTCTTGAAAGCAACAGCAGCCTCAAAGAACCTTCCCTATGAATCCACAAATAATAACTTAATAAGAGAAGAAGCATCATAACTAAAACCAGAAGCGAATATATATAAAAATGTATTGCATGAATAAACTTAAGACCCCTGTTGTCTAGGACAGGCACAGATTCATGGAAAGCTAAAATCAAAAGCACTTTATACTCCTTCATGTTCCAAATATTTTTACGATTTTCTTTTCATATCTAAGTTAAAAATTTGTACAGACCATTCAAATTAGACTCACCATATGATCCAGCTCTCGTCCCATATCTGTGTTCAAGAGAGTCTGATAACCCTCACGGCCACCCCAAAAGACAAAATTCTCTCCACCTAAATAATTTGTCACCTAGAGAATGTTCAACAAGGAGAAGTGAAACGTTAACAACAAGAAAAGTTGCAGGCATAAGTTACATTTAAACAGAAACGAAACTTCTGCACTTAACATTGTATGCATGAACCCACCTCCATGGCTTTCTTGACTTGAGCACCAGCATATGCATATACACTTAATTCAGAGCTGTTGAAAATCATTATGGAAGCATAAGTTCACAGATGATGCTGCACACTTAGACCGGGAGATAGATAATAGGCATAACTTACCTAGTAGCCGCACCATGCATATAGCGAGGATGCATAAACAGCTGAGCTGTACCCCACAAAGGGCGGATCTTGCTTCCCTGAACCACAACATAGTTGAAGCATTTAAGTGAGGCAGAATTCATATGTGCAACAGCTACATTGAAAATGAAAAAAAGACCAAGTTTTTCCCTGTATAACATGAAGAGAAGTCTGAGTTGATCTCTAAGGAAAATAATTTGCTCCTGTCCGAATGGGCCCAGTAACTTAAAAAATATGAACATTTACATGAATGTAGGCATCATTAAGATTTTAATTTTACACTTCAACGTAGCAAGCACCGGACAAAGTATCCGGATCATTGAAGACTTTCTATACTTGTTCTCTCATTCGGAAGTAACAAAAAACGTGCTTCATTCTTTAAAACCACAAATGGTGTAAGTTAGATTACAGAACATCCCTATAAACTCTTCATCATCTAGACTCTCATCCTGTCATATGGAAGTCTGACTTAAAAATTGCTCTAGTGGTTTTGAAAAATGTGAGGTCATGTGCCTAAGCTCACCATGTAACAAAATTCCTATTATCAACCAAGGAATAAATGAGAAACTTCCTTTATTGCACATGTTTCAATAAACACAGGTTTCCTTGGTCAATGTGTAAACGCAATCAAATTATAAACTGAAGAAAAAGGTTGACTGAATACATATTGAGCCTCAAGAAAGTAAGAGGCAGTTGATCCTCACTTGGCAGTAAATAAAGTGTGTATGGTGCAATTTACATAATAGTTGTTGACCCAACCATTTCCCAGTTCATCCATATAAAATTACCTGAAGCTCCTTAGCAAGGGCCACCACTTCATCCAAATTTGCATTACTTTCCTGTGAGAAAGATAACCATTCCAAGTGACTTGCCTTGCAGGAGTAATTAACTGTATAAAAGTCTTAATGTAGAGAGAGTAGATACAAAATAAAACTGCAAATTTTTGGAACAGCTACTCCTAAGTCAAGTAAGCAACAGAGTTTTACCTCCTATGCTTCAGACCTCTATATCTACACCAGTATAAATAAACCTGATCGGGGGCAAAGGCCTTAAAGTAGACTCACCTTCAGGGTTTTGCCATCAGGGGCTATATCCCTGTCATGGAAGCACCACCTATCGACCCCTAGCTTGTTTATAAATTCAAAATTGGCTCTCACTGTTTTACACATAAAAAAATAAAAACTTAGATCATTTCCCCTTGTACATGTATCAATGCAGAGTTCAAAAAAATTGGACTAATAGAGTTCAGTCTTTACTTCTTCTCTTGGCCATAGCCACTGAATTTGTACCATCTTCCCAAGGCCAATACTTTGTAGGTGCACCAAATGGGTCGCTACCAGTCCCACGAAATGTGTGCCAAAATGCAACGCTAAATCTCAGCCAATCCTGCCTCCGAAAAATCATTTTTTAAGAAACTGCTTGGAAGAGGTTATGTGATGGTAAGAATAAAAACTGACCTTCATTTTCTTCCCAAGGATCACCTCCTCTGCATTATACCACTTATACGCCAGAGGATTCTTGCTAGATGGACCCTGAAAAGACAGAAATTGCATATGAAGGCATCGCAGTCAAGAAGACTCAACTCCGGTTAATATTCCACCAGACGTATATCTCAGGCACAGTTAGTTTTCCACCAATACAGATATATTGGGCGTGATGTTCATTAAAACAAGAAAATTCGTAAAGCTATATAGTAAGAGAAACAGATGAAGGGAGATGAGAGACGAAGAAGAAAAAAAAAAAAAGGCATCTTTGATGAAGCGGTAGTACAGAAATTGAAACCAATGACCCGGACCAGTGGGTCATTACTATCCCTACCTCATACTTAATATTTGGAATCCCAGGAAAGAATTCCCCTTCCCATTCGCCTGAATCATCGCATTCCTTATCAAGATCAGCAGGACATGTTGGAGGATTAGCAATCTGGGGGAAATAGGAACCAACCAACCCCAAATTAAGATAAGAGGATTCATTTGGATTACCATTTAGGAAAAACAAATACAAAGAACTGTAAGGAATATAAAACATAAAAGAGAAGCTTACCACTCCAAGAGAAATCACATTCAAACAAAGAAGAAGCAACAAAATCTTCCCAGCCTTCATTTCCATAGTCTCATGCAAACTCCTCTGCGATCAACAGTAACAAAGTCACATATGCGCCAATCATCAGACAATAAACACAGCCCAGCAGAACATCTAAAAACAAATTAACACATACATCCTCAGGCACATATATGTAACCCAGCAAACCACCGCATAGTATGACAATTTTTGGGAAAAGCCATAACCAACATAGAGTATAAGAACATGGATTGCCATTAAAATCAATAATCAAGCACCAAACTTAGAATCCCAAAACGTTAGAACACTCATCTTCGGTAAAAATTCAACCAGAAACGATCAAATCAAAGAAAAAAAGACCTAAAAGATTCAAGAAAACTCCAAAGAGAAAGAGAGAAAAGACTCACGGACTGAAACGTAATTTTTGGCTCTACCGCAATTGCGAAAGGAACTGGCAAGTCCCTCAGTCTCAGCTAGTATGCGTGGCAGTATATATCTATGTATATTGTATATATATATATCTTTAGATACGAGAGACTAATTAGTTTAATGATTCCGGATGGAGGACTACTTCGTAAATCCCTAACGTGCATGCCGATGTTAATTTTGCCCTTTGTTTTTTCTCTTTCGAAGTGCATCCTCACCGGGGGTATTAGTGACATTTAGTTATCGTACTGCCGATAACTTCGGAGACTGAGTAACGGTGTGAGAAGATCACGCCTCTTTTTTAGTTGTGAGGATATCCACGTCCATTTAGTTGTTTGGGATGAGGTCCGAGTCAGCTATGACACATCCAATTGGACTCCGTCATCTTTGTCCCTAACTTGGTAGATTCACAAAACAAGGCTCTTAGCTTATCATTAAATCATGGGAACATTTTCTCATCTTAATTTATTATTACTTCTATTTCTAACTAACAAGATTCTCGAAAATTCTTGATTTCTTTTTTTTTTTTTTTTTTATTTCAAGACAAGGGAAAAATGTTTGTTAATAAATCTCCATTTTCTATTTATTTATTTTTCAATATTATGCTTATTATTGTCCACTTTTAGGGAAGAGTTTTATGGTAGCATTTTAATTATTTATTTAAAATTCTGGTGTCAAAGAAGAAAAGAAATAGTGTTGTTGGATTCTATTCTAACCGTTAGATCAACCCCAAAGGAAAAGCTTCTTGGGCCATGGGTTTGGAAACTGAAGTTGATGAAGAGACTAAGTGGACTTCTCAACCCATTCTCTGTGGGCTCGATTCAACAATTGACAGTCACTGGATTGGACCTCCTTAAATGCATTCATCCCCACCTCCTTTTTCTTGCCAACCAACTTTATCTAGGACATTGAGGGCATTAAATTTCCGATTTCAATTCTTTCTTCTCCGAGTTAGCTAGGTACAAAGGATGCAATTTATTGTCTTAATGGAATTTTAATTTCAAGCATTGAATTTGAGATGCTCTTCTTTTGAAAAATAAACGCTTGTTAAAGATCTTATTGTAACTAGGAATTTGATAGAAAAGAAGCAAAATTAGAATATAATCCATAAAGATTGACCTCTATATGAACAATAATAAGGAATAATCTATTTCCGTAATGTGGATAATGATTTTTATTGGGAGACAGGCCTTAGAACAACATTAGATAATAGCACACAACTCTGTTTCCAATTGTTTAACAGGACACTACAAACAATTTCCTTCACAAAAGTTTTGACAAAGAATGTTGGAAGGAAGGATTCTATTTGTTTCTAGCAAAGGGGTTGTTCCCCATCTATACATATGATGATGCAATCTTCCAAGTAAGTCTTGTGAACCCAAAAGTAAATACATCCCCAGCTGAAAACATCGGGATGATATTGCTTCCCTTCGTGGAACTTAAATTCTATGACAATTGGTTTGGATTTTGACCTGCCGTTGATCTTTCTTTTGCTTTGTACTTTAGATGACAGTGTTTGAAGGTTTGTATATTTGACAGACCATTGCGAAGAGAAAAGGAGAATGGGTTTTGATTCCATTCGAGGGACTAAAATCCCACGCTTACAGTTGGTTTGGATTTTGACTTGCGGTTGATTATGTAGCTATTGTTTTACCCTATCTAACTCGAGGTGAAAGAGAGATTGGTATCTCTTTTTGTCACACTTCAATATTATGTGCCTAGCATCAGCATACGAAGTGCAAATAGCTATTATTTTGTGTTATGATAGTATTAAAGCCAAATAATATACCAATCTTGTCAAGTAGATGTAAACATACCAATAATATGTTTACATCTATTTGACAAGATTGGTAAATTATTTGGCTTAATATTATCATGCTTTGTATTATGTAATAATAAAAGCAAACCAAGTTCTTCTCTGTCAGTAACTTCGGGTCCTAATATTTAAAATAATCAAAAATAATTTTTCTCGGCCTCTCCCATCCTACACAACTTCTACATAGTTATTACTTACTAAAATGCCAAATAATTTGGTAGACAGACGTGAGCCCAACACTCAGACAAAAATAAGATGTTGCAGCAAAATAGTGCACAGGGCGTGCTTAATATTAATAGGAGTTTATTAAACCGGTAGAAGACCCATGATACGTATTAACTTAAAACATTCCTTAATCCAAATAGAAAAGAAACGGACAACTTACATCCTATATCTAACCCAGCAAACCAACCACATAATGCAAAAAAAGAAAAAAAAAAAAATCCCCAACCAAACCCACCTCTTTGTACAACGAATCACAACAAGGAGACAGGGAAAATCACAGAGAACGTATCTGGAAGGAGTAAAGGTTAGCGTTATCAGTGGTTTCATTGTTTATCTGGAGACAGCAACAAAGGAAAATTTTGGCCTTTGATATGCAATGAACATTAGAGAATTGGAACTGCTCTGTGTCGGAGACGAACCGCGACGAATGTTGTTGTTGGGTTGTCATGACATTCCAGGACCTGTTGCCCGTTTACGTTAATTGTCAGTAAGGCACAACTGCCCCGAATAAGAACCACGAAGCTAGAGTATGATCTGTCTGAAGGCACGTGATCGGTGATTTTACAAAACTGGGCTGGGCTCCAGGTGTCTTTGAACGACAGAGGACCGACACTTCCTTGTCTAACTGTAGGCCTTCCCCTTGCAAAAGGAGAGAGAGAGAGAGAGAGAGAGAGAGACAGAGCGGATAAGGACAATATGTATATACATTCACTGGCTTTAAATGCGAGTGACGAACAGAATAGTGAAGACCTTGAGAAATCTAGTCGATGCCAGGTCACAAGAGAAGAGAAAAAAGAAAAAAGGAAAAAAAAAGTTAAAAAAGAGGAGGGAGAATGTAGCCAACGCATGGAGAAACGACACTAATACTATGGTGGGTGAGAAGTTTTGACCTGTAAAGATTGTTAGGCTGTTCCAAATGGATAATTTCTGACAGCCGTGTTGAAGAGATATTTCTGCCAAATGGCTGAAAAACAAGCGAACAGATGGTCCAAAAAGGGTGGGCGCATGATCATTCTACCCCTGAGGATGCGTTACAAAATTCAATCTTACTCAATAGTCAATTTAATAACAGACAAGTTTTTATTCTTTATCAAAACATCAATATTTTAATAGTTAATTTCTTATTTTAGCTATAACATCTCAGAACCCCAAACCCATTTTGTCTTAAAAAAAAAAATCTTTTCTTCTTATAAAAACATTTCCTAAATAAAATTTAGGTAATGTGATAATTTTACCACTTTTTTTTAACACACACCTTCATAGACAGAAGGTACACCCTCTAAAGTTTAGTTTTTATACTATATTAGAAAATGTAAAAATGGATAATTTGTTTTTTTTATAAATAATTTTTTTCAAGTATAAAACTTTTGCGACATTCGCTAATAGGAAGAATCTCATAATCCATTGTGGCCTTCAACCTTGTGGGGTATCAAAGTCCTTCATTTATGTCTCTCTATGCCTCGTGAGAAGCCACGAGATAAAGTGCTAGTTGGGACCGTCATCCAGCAAATTACTACTCTGCTTTGTACCTCAAGTTGACGCACTATGTTGTGTTTATGAAAAAAAAAGTCCCTTGTTCCAGGCTCACAGTGAAGCAGTAGTCGTCATCTGCCATAAATTATCTTTTTACTTTTTTGGTTGCCTGCTTCAGAAGGCTTCTATTTGTCCACAGACCCAATTCCTGAATTCTTCTTTAGAAAAAGAAAAAGAAAAAGAAAGCCTCCAGAGACTTGAAAGTGAAAGCAACGAAACAAGATATTGGGATAAGATTCATAGCCCCGGTGGTACCTCTAATAATGGCGTCCATGATAGATTAACCCAAAATTATTCAAGGGGACGAGGCATAGAGGAAAGGCGGATAGATTCAATGTATGCAAATCCTTGGAAGGCTGTTTCGGGACAGCCTCTGCTTATTGAGTACAAACGGATTAGGTTTTTGAATTTATGAGTTTATATTAGAGATGTGGTTGTCCAATGTTAATTATGTGAGCATAGTGTTTCAAACTAGCATTACATGTTTTCGGGTGGTTGAGTAAGTACAAGTTGAATTTCTATATTATAGATTGATAGTACATGCTAATAGATTGGTTATGTGAGTATGAGTCTAGTTTTCTTGTTATTGGGTCGAGTCCATTTTTTTCCTTTTGTGTTATTTTGTAATATATTTTACTAGTAACAACCCTTTTCTTATGATCCCAACGGTTTTGATTGTATTAATGCACTTTTGATTTGATTTTTATATGGTAACATTTTGTCTTAATTTGAATATCTTAGATTTAGAAAGTTGAGTGTCTCTTAGTTAAAATCTTTATAATGTCTGTACATTTATAGATATGCTATAAATATGTAACCAATACCATATTGATTACTTGACAAAGGACAAACACCTATATAAAGTGATCGTTCTAGTTGCATACTCTTTTTACTTTCTTCTTATACTCTACTCATATACTTTTCTTTCATCTTCTTCTAACCTCATTTTATGGTATTTTGGTTAAAAGTTGACTTAGTTTTGAACCAAAAGCTAAGCATCAAATGTACTTATTCCAAGTGCATTACAATAGGCCCCACACTTTATATTTGATGAGGTGTCCTTACTTATTGACAATTGGTTTTGGGATGGACCCTTACATGGTATTAAAGCCAAGTTGGCTTTCTTAAGTTGTGTCCTCCCCTATGTAAGGCCTTGGTTGTGAGCTTCTATTTTTCTATACTGCAATATTTTTGTTGGTCTGCAATTGAGGTGTTAAAAAATATGTCTTACCTCGATTGTGTAAAGGTATGCCCACACTTTATAGTTAGTGAGGCTTTCCTATTACCAATTAGTTTTGGAATATACCCTTACACGATATAGGTGTGGATGTTAAATTTTATATTATTAAATTCATAATTGCATATAAGTTTGTCTTTCTAGTTCTAGAAATGATTTCAAGGTGGAATATATGATATTTTACATAACATTGTAGTCATATTTTGTACAATGAATCCCAACAAGGAGACAAGGGAAATCACAAAGAACGTATCTAAAAGAAGTAAAGGTGAATGTCAAGGTAAACGTTAATAGTGGTTCCATTGTTTATCTCCAGACGGCGACATGGGAAAATGTTGGCCTTTGATTTGCAATGAATATTAAAGAATTGGAACAAAAAAAAAAAAAAAAGTAAACAATTACAATTATAAATAAATAAATAAATAAAGAATTGGAACTTCTCTCCATCGAAGAAGAAACGCGACGAATGTTGTTGGGTTGTCATAACATTACAGGATCTGTTGTCTGTTTATGTTTTTTGTCAGTGACGTACAACGGGATTGTAAGGAACTGCCCCGAATTGGAACCATGCTAGAGTATGGTCTCTCTAAAGGCTCATGATAAACATTACAACCAGTTTGATTTTCTAAAACCGAGCTCCAGGTGTCTTTGAAGGACGGAGTACCAACAATTCCTTTTCTAACTGTAGGTCTGTCCTTGTCTTTTGTGGGCATGCGATACGATTGTATTGAAGAAATATTAGAAATCAGAAAAGATTATCTGTGTAGTTAAGTATTAAAAAATTGAAAAACACTAATGGGCCCATCAGCTTGTCTAACGGGCCATTATGAAGACAACTAACAAATTACAAAAGAGGTCCAATAGAAGTGTACAAATATTTTAACACTTCCCCTCAAGTTAAATATT
Organism: Casuarina equisetifolia; assembly: GCA_028551475.1. Lineage (NCBI taxonomy): Eukaryota > Viridiplantae > Streptophyta > Magnoliopsida > Fagales > Casuarinaceae > Casuarina > Casuarina equisetifolia. Next base: position 14,415,866 of record CM052356.1, read on the forward strand.
TGTACAAATCAAATACTCCAAACTTAAACAATAGGTGGAGATGTTATGGGTTAGATAATGCTTTAGTCAACAAATTAGTTAACTACTCTTGTGTGCTAATATGACGAGTCTCTATAATCCACTTTTGAATCTTCTCATGCACAAAGTGATAATCCACCTCAATATATTTGGTTTTCTAATGAAAGATAGGATTTTGTTGCAATGTGTTCAACTGCTTCATTATTCCAAAAAAGTGAAATTGTATGTGGAATGCTCACACTAAGGTTGAGGAATAAGTTGAGTTAAATGATTTCACAAACAATGTATTCCATAGGCTTATATTTTGATCCAATTGAGGAATGAGATACAATTGGCTACTTTTTTGCTAGCCATGACACAAGTGAATCTCCCAATTTTATATAATATCCAATGACACATTTTCTTGATGCAAGACAAGTTGCATAATCTAAATTGTAGTAAGTAGTGAGCTCTGTATTTCAACAATCTTGTGGTTGTATCCATATTTGAATGTTTTAGTGTATGAGTGAATTGACTAAGGCATTGAACAATAAAGGAAATGTCATGCTTAGTATGGATTAAATATAAAAGTCTCCTAATCATTCTCTAATAAGGAGTATGATCACTAAGAAGTGGATTATCTTTCCTTTTAAGAACTTTGTCATTATACTCTAGCATGATCAATTTTACATTCTGCTTCAAAGGGGTGATGACAGGTTTAAACCCAGCAAGTCTAACTTCTAAGACTAGTTCTAATGCATATTTATGTTGATTAAGATACATATCCTTTAGCAAGCAAGTTATCCTAAGGAAGTATTTACACTTTTTGAGGTCCTTCATATCAAAAAAAGAATGTAGATATTCTTTCAATTATGAAATTACTGTAAAATTATCCCTAGTTATAAAGATATCATCTATATAAAATAACAAGATGATAAAAGAATTCCTAGTTTGTCTAATGAAGAGTGTATAGTCATGTAAGGATTGACAGAAACTACCCACTAGAAGTGCATCTATAAACTTGACATACCTTTTTTTTTACTCCTATTTCAATCCATATATAATGATTTCCTTAAGTGACATACTGATCGTTTCTCATGAAGAAGAAATCTAGGTGGAAGCCTCATGTAAACTTCCTTGAGCAAATCCTCATGTAAAAAGGCATTTTGCACATTTAATTGGTGAAGACACCAATTTCAATGGATGTAATGCTCATAATTGATCTCATTGTCACTGACTTGACCATTGGAGAGAAGGTTTCATCATAGTCTATCCTTTCTCATTGAGTGTACTCCTTTGCCACTAAACATGCTTTATATCTCTCTATTGTATCATATGTTTTGTATTTCACTCTATAAACCTACTTATATCCAATAGCCTAACAACTAGGTGAAAACATCACAACATTCCATGTACAATTAGCCTTAAGGCTAACAATTTTTTATTGTCAACTTAATGATTGTCCTTAAGCGCTTGATCATATGTTTCAAGTTCAATGGTTGTGGAAATGTAAGCAATGAAATTTTGTAGTGTGGGTAAAAGTGATCAAAAGAGTTGTAATTAGATATAAGGTAAGGCTATTCAATCCTACAGAGGAGGTTGAGCATATATAGTCGACAGTCCAAATGAGAAGTCATGTAAGTCGTGATGACTATTAAGGAGTTGGTGGTGGTTCCTTTGGAGAATGCTCCAAAGGTTCCCTAGAGAGTTAATTTGGTGTCATGGTTTAAATGGGATCAACAAGCCGAGATTGTGGACCTATGAGTGGAGAATTAGGTTTTGGACATGGTTCCATGGGTTCCACTTATGGCAAGGCTAAAGATGGCTCTAGTGGAACAAGTTGTCTACATGACTAGGTGACAATCGAGATTGGGGCAACTTGATTTGAGGGCAGATCATGTGAGGACTATGATGACTAACTTGAAGCAAATGGAAAATCATATTTATAAAAGACCATTCCCTGACTCATAAATAACTTCTTGCTTTTGGGATCATAAACCTTGTGACTCTTTTGTAGTGATGGGTAATCAAGGAACACGCATGGTATGGCTCTAGGAAAGAATTTATTCCTAGGTTATAAATTTATGATATAGCATTTACACCCAAAAATATGAAGATGATCCACAAAAGGTTGTTTGCCATGCAATATCTTAAAATAAGATCAATTACCAAGTGCTACCACTTGATTAATGATATGAGTGGTTGTTAGAATATATTCCTTCTAAAAATGTGCAAGAATATAAGCCTAAAACATTAAGGCTCGTGAAATGTTTAGTAAATGGTAATGCTTGCATTCCCTTACCTTATTCTATTGAAGAGTGTAAACATAAGAACTCTTATGACATATCCAACAAAAGGCCAAAAAAGAAGAACACAAAGTAAAAAAAAATTCTATGCCATTGTCAAAGTGTACATGCTTGACTAGGACACCATGTTAAAATTGAATTATAGAAATAAAGCTTAGATAGTGGAAAAAACTTGATTTTTGAAATGTAAAAGAAAAGTCCAAGTTATATGTAAAAAATTATCAACAATTGTTAGAAAGTAACATGATTGATAATGGTTGGGTTCCTTATAAGGTCCCCACAAATCCATATACATAAGATAAAAAATATCATTGCTAGAATTTTCACATTGAGGAAAAAAAGAATGAGTTTGTTTTGTCAAGGGACAAATGGAACATAAGAAAAATTTAGGACATTCAACACATTTTTCATGTGGGAAATAATATTTTTGGGAACTATGTCTCAAACATCTATATCATAAAATATAGTTAGAATTAAAATTATTATTACATAAATTGTTCACATTCACATAAGACAAAAGAGAATGGGCATTGTGCAAGACACATGCAATATAATAAGGTAATTCATGAAAGGAAGTTTGCAAACTATAAAGCCTTTGTACCATTTACCTAGTTCTATCACTTACTTAGTCGTAAGATCCTGAAATATAAAAAAAATCATTTAAAAATATGACAATGCATTGTAGTTAATGGTGATTTTCTTTACTTAAAGCAAATTAAATTTTAAGCGTGGTATGTAAAGGACACAGTTTAGATATATCAATTTTGTGGGTTGCACATGTCTAATTTGGATTGCATAAAGATAAATATTATCAAGCAACTTAATGGGCAAAGATTGATGTGTGCATAAATAATAAGAATATAAAGAATTTAAATCACACATAACATAGTCACTTGCCCCTAAATCTATAATTCATGGATAATTGAAATTAGGTGAGAGCATTATACCTTCATAGTTACCCATTGATTGGGAAGCCAAGTTGTACTAAAGTTGATTTAGATTAAATGAGATCCTAAAAAAACTTGGCTTATGAGATATATTGTAGTGCTTATAAAAAGATGAATTTCCCAACAAACCTTAAGGGTTTAATGATTATGGTTGCTCTAGATTCTGAAGAATATGCCCAAAATGATTGGATCCTTGAGAGATTGGTGTTGTAATTGGAACACACCCATTTGCACTAGGATAAAACATTGGGTATGGGTAGTTGAAATCCACAAAACAAGCTTAGTGCTAGCTTTCCATTAAGACCCCAAAAAAGAAATGCATTCTATGCACCAAGGGAGCCTATCCTATGCCTAAGCCAAAAGAGCCCACAGCTAAGCTTGCCATATGACCTACATTATATGTGTGTGTGTGTGGGGGGGGGGGGTTCATACCCAAATTGAAAGAGCTTAATTGAAAGAGCTTATAACCAAGCTTGACATATGGCCCACACCCAAACCAGTGGGATTTATGTTTACAGAAATGCTCGAAGACCCACCACCGATCTAAAGGACTTGTCTACTGGAAGTTGTTATTCCCTTGCCTTTAGGGATTTGTCTAAGGGGATAACCAACTACTTAGTAGCATTTCTCCCTGCTATGCCTCAATTTGTGGCAATAAGAGTAGACAGTTCTATGTTTTCCATCCATTTTCCCTTTGGTTCCGAATTGAGCTGATTGCACTACTGTTGAAATGCAAGAAGGTTCATGATATAATCACTAGTGGTGAATTCCTCCTTCCTACCTTAGTATCCATCTTCCTTGGCCAAGTTGAAAGCAACATCAATTGACGGGAGTGGGTCTTTTGACATAACATTTGTTTTATAATTTTGGAATGTATTTGATAAACCCAACAAGAAGTCCATGGTTCTATGTTGCTCTATTCATACGTCAACTCTTTCATTCACCTTGCAAGAATAGTTCCCACAATGGTAGTGGATTGAGCCTCTACAGTGTTTATTTATAACCAAAGATTACCAAGTTTTGTATAATACTTAGTGACGGTGGGAACAAGCATCTTGTTCTCAAATTGATGTTGGTGAAGGTGGTATTGTTAAGTGCTAATAAGAGTCCTAAATTGAGTCTTGAAGGTTCCTAAACCACTTTTAGATTCTTCCTTTTTAGCCATATATGACACCAAATCTCCTAACATTGATTTGTCAAACCAACTCTAAACTACAAAACAACATAGATCCTAGGCACACTGCTTCTTTGTGTCCATTTTTGGTTGAGTGAAGGTACTGTCAATGAGACCCCATTTGTTTTTGGCCATAAGGTAGTTCTCCATTTGATTACTCCAAGGCTTATAGTTAGTTTCATCCTTAAGTACTTTAATAACAAGAGATGCTCTAGGGATATTTATTGCTAAAAGATAATAAAGATTATGGCATGGGTTGATGATGACTGTTGTTTGGTTTGGATTTTGGGATGGACGAAAATGTGGTGTTCAATGTGGAGGAGGAGATGAGGGCATGGCTGTAATAAGCTTAGAATGTAAAGGTTAAAGTGGTCTAAAGGGCGAGTAAAGGTTGATGAAATTTCAATCAAAACATGGAAAAGTGTAGGAAAATTCAAATGCAATGTAGGCTACTTACTAACAAGCAAAATGAACCATTGAACAAAACCTTAAGAAGAGCAAGAGAATAAAATACCTCATAGTAGAGATGGATGAATTGCATCTAGTTGGTCGTAGAAAGATGATGAAGAAGAAAGCCAACATCTCCACCTCTTATAAATTGGAAAAGGCACTGTAGAAAGGAGACAAGGGATTGCTGTGAAGGCTTTTTTGTATTATGTCTATATATTTGTATGTATGAAAAGAGTATCTTTATAGTTTAAGTACCAAAAAATTGAAAAACACTAATGGGCATGTCAGCTTGTTTAACGGGCCGTTACAAAGACAACTAACAAACTACAAAAGAGGCCTAACACTACACATATTTCAATAGATTGGGGAGAGAAGCTTTAATCTGTAAAAATCAATAGGTTTCATTTGCCAAACTGGCCTAAATGAATAATGTTTGACAGTTGTATTAAAGAGATAATTTTTTCCCTTGAGGAACACTAGGCACCCGAAAATGGCTAAAAAACAAGCCAATAGATGGTCTAAAAAAGGAAGACGCATGATCTTCTACCCCTAATTCTGCACTAACATATGTTATAAAATTTAATCTTACTTAATAGTCAATTTGATAATAGATAAGTTTCTATTCTTTCTCAAAAAATCAGTAGAGCAATTAATTTCTTATCACTAGAACTTAGGTTCTAGATTTAATATCCCATGTCTTCAAACCCCCTTTGTCCAAAAAAAAAAAAAAGATCTTTCTTTTTTTATAAAGAGAATTTTTAAATAAAATTTAAGTAATGTGATAATTTTACCACATTTTTCTTAACACACCTTTTCATAGACGAAAGATACCACCTCTTAAAGCTAAGTTTTTATATTATATTAAGATATAAGAATAGACAAGTTTTTTATTTTTTATTTTTTTAAAGAAAAATTTTAAATATAGAATTTTTGCTACATTCGCCAATACGAAGAATCTCATAGCAAATTGTACCCTTCAACCTTTTCGGGGTATCAAAGTCCTTCCTTCATTTATGTCTCTCCATACCTCCTGGGAAGCCACGAGATAAAGTACGAATGGGACTGTCATCCAGCAATTTATTTCGCTGCAAGCTCAGATTGAAGCACAAAGTTCTGTATTTATAAAAGAAGTCACTTGTTCCAGGCTCCTAGTAAAGCAGCAGTCATAATCTGCCATAAATGGTTTTTTAACTTTTTGTTTGACTGTTTCAAAAGGCTCATAGTTGTCCATAGACGCAATCCCTGGATTCTCCAGAAAAGGAAAAAGAAAGCACACTGAGACTCGAAAGTGAAAGCTACCAAACAAAATACTGGGATAAGATTCATAGCTTCTGCCGTACCTTCAATAATGGCGTCCATGATGGATTAACCCAAAATTATTGAAAGGGACGAGGCATGGATGGAAGCGGATAGATTCAATGCATGCAATCCTTGGAAGGCTATTGTTAGGACAGCTCTACTTATTGAGTTCGGACGGATTAGGTTTTTGAATTTACAAGTTTGTGTTAGAGATGTAGTTATCCTACATTAGTGGTGTGAGCGTCGGCCTTATGTTTTATATTTGATGAGATAACCCCACTCAACGTCAATTGCTTTGGTTTTCATATGTTGTGTCTTGCATGCATTGAGCCCTAATTCTATGCATCTATCTACATTGTAGTGCCCTATATTTTATATTTTGTAAGATTTTATCACTTATTGTCAATTTGTTTTGAGATATGCCTTTACATGATATAGGTATAGATGTTCAATTTTATATTATTAAGTTCTTAATTGTACATAGGTTTGTATCTCCATTTTGAAAAATAATTGTTGAGTTGGGTACATTGTGGAGACAATTTTTGTCCCTACACTGTTGACAAGCTATATATTAGAGACATGTCGGTGCATGTGATTAATGTAGTGGTTTCACAAGACATGCTCTCACTTAATTAGATGATAGATTGAAAAAAAAATATTCTTAAGTTAGAAGGGCACTTCAGTTAGTTTTAGAATTTAAAACATGAGGAGTAAGTCAATATAATAAAATGAAAAATTTTAATTTTAATTGATATTTGATATTAAAGAAAATAGACTAAATCATGCCAAATTAGAAGCTCACCAAAGAGAATAGTTTTATTTTATATCCTGGGGTCAATCACGTTTAATGATTTTCAACTATCACTTCTTTTCCAATTTTCTTACTACATCTTAAATGTCACGTACTGAAGTGTCGATCTCGAAAGCCTATTATTCCTTCAAACCAGCTCGTGCAATGTGGACATGTATTTAATTATAAACATGCTTTTTCAAATAAAATTTGTGTAATATGAGATACTTTTCACATAGTTCTTGACAAGTTTAATCACAACTAAGGTAAGTTGTGGACTTTATTACAAGAATAATATGTCTCATCTCATATACCGAACATCATCTCTTGTAGTTGAACTCTAATATATTATGTTGAGAAAATGTAATTTTCTTTTTAATTCATTTAAATATATATTGTATTTTAAATATATTTTTTAAATAAGATTGAAATAATATGAAAGTCTTTCGTGCTGTTGTTGACATTATAAATGCAACATGTTATTTGCACTTCAATCATGGCACCGTTTCACTTCTCCAGCAGTAAAACCTCATTTTATTCAGAAAAGGGGAAGGTAATATACTTTGTGGTGTCAGTGTATCTAAGTTCCGTAATTTTGGTCCGTATTCATCACTATCTGTCAAACTTGGCGCAACGCCTTCGGTTGCTATGGGAATGAATAAGGATCACAAGATTTGGTGCTTCAGATTTGAGGACAGCAAACGCGATACGCTCTGTCATCTCTCCTGTCCATTACTTCAAAGATGAGACTGGCGTTCCTGTAGTTGTCTTTATCTGATTCAACCTAATTTTGAGGTTGATCCCTTCCCCAGAAACGCTTTTCCTGGTCGTTCCGTTCTTGGGTCAGGTTACTGCTATCGTCAACCCGACCACCCCAGCTTTTACACCTCTGGAATCGATTTGTCCCATCTTGAGCGCGGTTTCTTGGACTGACACGTTCAAAATTGTCGTTTCTCCTCCAACTTCTCTTTATAATCGATTTGCTGTTTCGTGGTTCAAAATCACGCAAGTTCTAGTGTCTGCCCATTATCTGCTTAGCGGTTAGGTGCCATTGCTTTCATAGAGGGGACCCTATGTGCCAACCATGGTTCTTCTCAATCACACCTGTTGTTATGGTTCTTCGCAATCACATCTGCCGCTCAATGTTTAGAAGACAAGCAGTTTAGAATGACACAAAAAAGGTTCTAACAAATACCGACTGTGCTGTAAAACAGAAAGGTATGGAAAAAATGGGGTTATAATTTTTTTTTTTATCCCTATTGTGCTGCGTATTTATTTTTTTTTTTGTTAAAAGACTTAAAATCTAATTCAAAAGTTACTTAAGAATATGAAGAATTTGTTTAAATTTAAAAAAATTCTTAGACATATGTTTTAATAATGCAAGACAACTCATATTATTAACATGGCTCATTGCTGTGATAGGAGTATTGAAGGAGAAACCTATGATAAATATCAATTAAGAGTAAAACCTAAGTTATGATATTACGTTAAGATATTAAAATATTTTAAGATAAAATGCCTCAACCCAACCTAAAAACTAGGTTAAGAGTATAAAGGAAGTTCTTTAATTTAAATAAATCTTCCAAGGCATGTTTTGGCAATATAAAATAATCCACACCATTAACATAGCCTTTCACTATAATATAGGTGCCAAGGGAGAAAACTGGAGTGTATATCATGTCAAGGGAGAAACTAAATTGTGATACTATGTTAAGATATTAAGATAAAAAAGTATTGGCCCAACCTAAAACAATAAAAAGAACTTCTTTTAATTTAAACAATCTTTAAGTGCATGTCTTTGTAATGTGGGATAATCCATATTATTAACTCAAACCCACAACATAATAGGAGTAATAAGGGGGAAACTTAGGATGAATATCAGTAAAGAACAAAAATTAGGTTTTAATAACATGTTAGATATTAAAACATTTTAAAATAGAAAGTCTTAGTTCAATTCAAAAGTTAGTTGAAAAATATAAAGAAATATCTTAAATTCATATACACATTTAAGTGTATGTCTTATCAATGTAAGATAATTCATACTGTTAACATTTTCCATATAGACAAATACGATTTGTCACGAGTTGTTGAAAAATTTAACTTGGCTACCCTTGAAACTGCTCGCTTTTCCAAGATTTTAGTGCTCCATTGTTGGCTTTTTCGCTCTAATTCAATCTTAACTTGTATTGTTGGACATTAATTTGTTTTTTTGAGGCCCACATGAATCTACTTGATATTTCTTTTTCGACAAATTATTAGAGGAATTTGCAAGTTTTTTCCTGTGTTTTCTTGTCTGCATTTATTTTCTAACAAGCTTTAACAAAGGCAGCCTGATTTAATATTCTTCAACAATTTCTTGCGGAGAAGAAACCAAAAGTTCAATAATGCGTGTTAGCAACCAGAAAAATTCAATTATTTAGATTTCTACTTAGCTGCAAAAAAAGCAACAGAAGAAACCCCAAATGCCCCCCTGCTGAACAAATATCTTCCCGCACCCATAGGTTGAGCATGATCCACATGCTTCAGCCAACCAGAATTTGTTTATTAGACATTATTCGTTTTGTCACATCGGGTCGTGATTTATCATGCATTATCGTTTGAATGATTTGACGTGGGCTTGAGGTTTTATTTAACTCTCTCATCTAGTGCTTCCATTTCCCGAATTACTTATCCATAAACAAACTCTAATCTGTCCACAAGTCCAACAGCGTGAACGGAATGAAAAGTACATGCCATCCGGGGTACTAAGGAGGATAATGATTGCTAGTGAGCCTCGTCTATCCTTTCCCCTTTCAAACTATATGAACAGTAATTTAGATAAGCTTGAACTAAAAGTAATTCTTGTTGGGTAGACGGAATGGTAGGCCATCTGCGTCTCCCATGTGGGAATCTGCAAGTAAATGCTAAACCAACCAAACCAGTGAAACACCAAAGCAAAACAGTGAAACACTAAAAACCCAATTAAAAGGAAATAAAAGCCAAAAATTCCGTTGACCATAGAGCCTTGTTCCTAGTGAGTCCCCACCAGTACCAGTAAATTCCAAAATTGTGGGACTGTGATTCAGCACAGTGGTCGGAATAAGACTTCCAACAATGTTGGTTTTTGGTTATCATTGAGAAGTTGGATATTATTGCGAAATGGGGCCCTAGCTGTCCCTTTCGGCCTTCCACATGATCAATATGGGCAAAGACTTTTCTTCCATCGACAGGGAAGGTAACATTTTAAATGAAGCAACGTCGGTCACTTACAGAGCCACGTCGGAGTCTTTTTTTTTTTTTTTAATTATTATTATTATTATTGTTGTTGTTTTTCCTGCTTCTTGGCAAAGCACGATTCCAGCTAACTCAAGCCATCTACCCCCAAGAGAGTGGAGAAAATAAACAAAACGTGAAGAAAGATCGCATGCACCAGCGAGGCTCCACCATTTACCTCCCACGTGCGTTAAAAAATTCAGAGAAAAATTGATAAACTGTGCACGCAAGAAGATACTTGTCGGAAAACATTGAACAGCTTGATATTAAGGATTTTAAAAGCATTCAACGTTTTCCATCGGTCAAAAGAACGTGGCAGTGCTTGCTTGAAGCAACGAGCCTCCCCCGGATCTTCCTGCGTTTTAGTGGCGTGTTTCGTTTTCAACTTTGTTAAGAAAACTTAATTATACTTCTGAATATATAAGGACAATATCATATCAAGATCTCGGTGATACGAAACAATCATAATTTAGTATATTCTTTCACCCCAAATAATGGAATGAAGAGATGAAACGTATATCTTAAAACCTTGTATGTAACAAAATGTCATACTCAAACTTAAGTTAATACCATATTAATAAGAAAAATTAAACCTTTACATTTAGAACTAATTATTAATGTTGAATTTAGTGTGTCTCCTACATTGCCCAGATATTGGTTTATTATGTTCTTTATAATAAAAGTGTTTTCTTATTTTACAATTTATTGGATAAGGTCTTGATGTTTGGAACGAAAAACATATTAAAAATGATGATTCCCTACATCATTATTATGAGAGATATGTTAAAAAGCAGTGTATGTTCCATACTGTTAAAACATTGGTATTTATGATCCTTATATATAAAATGTTGTTATTTATTATAAACTGATTTTAAGAGACGATGCAGCATGAACATACAATAAAGAGAACGTAGGCAAATTATTAACGAAACAAACTTGAACTTGGTTTTATCCAAAACCAGAGCAGCCGACCTTGGAAGACGGACGACACGGACGGTGGTACAGAAAGAAAAGTAAGTTAGCCGGTTCTAACTTTTACACTTAAAATGTATTTCGCCTGCTAAAAGCATCACTACAAAATTCTCACATGTGGATCTCTAATGAGGTCGGCGTCCGCCGTGACGTCGGCGCTGATGGGAGCTCATTTGGGAGGGAGGAAGAACTTTCCTTCCCCTCGGCGTGGTTTATAGTTAAAAAAACAACAATAATGATCGTTATGACAGCGGCGCTGACTAAGTTGATCTCAACGGCTACCTTCCATTCAAAACACGTTACCTACTCATACCAAATAGCCAACCAGTCATCCTCTCTTCCATGCCACGGAATTCTCCCAAGGCTCTAAAATCTGTATGTATTTCTTTAATTGACTCCCCAAGTCACAAATGCTCAAAGACCATGAGAACCAGAAGTATGACAGCTACAACCAAGAAGCACGAGCTATCTCCCAAATCTAACCGGATCTCATCCAATTTCGACCGGGACATTTTCGCAGACCAGACCGGATATAAGAGGCACTAGCAGGTGTTTAGAGGCTCTGTTTGTGGGTGCAGAAGGAGAAGATTAGATAGTCATTTTTTCTTTCTTTATCAATTTCCTGTCCGAAGATGGGGTTCGCTCCCAACAGCATCGGAAAGTACAAACTTGGCCGGACAATCGGAGAAGGTACTTTCGCCAAGGTTAAGCTCGCTGTTGACAGCACCAATGGGCAGTATGTGGCGGTCAAGATCATTGATAAGCACATGGTCATGGAGAGCAATCTTAAGCAACAGGCAGATTTCCATTTCTTTCTCTCTTCTTTCTTCTACCGATATTTGAGAGAGGATTCATTGCTCAGAAAGTAGAGCTTCATTTTTTCTAATGCATAGTTTTGGGATATTAATTGCAGGTACAAAGAGAAATAAGAACAATGAAGCTTCTACATCACCCCAACATCGTACGGATACATGAGGTGCGTTTTAGAGTTTCCCAATTGGTTGTAATTTTTCCCCTTTCCTTTGTTCAGAAAGCTATCCTTCTGAGTCTGGTTTCCGTGTCCAAATCAATACACCAGGTTCTCGGCACAAAAACCAAAATTTACATTGCGATGGAATATGTAGCAGGAGGACAAGTCACAGACAAGTTGGTGAGGAATATGAAATTTTCTACTTTCATCAGGAGACAAACACGGTGTTTGGATAGCTTTTCCCATTTTTCTTTTGCCAGAGCAAATTCTTATGTTCATTTTCTTTTCCCTCAGTCTTACACTAAGAGGTTAGAGGAATGGGAGGCAAGAAAGCTTTTCCAGCAATTGATAGATGCCGTGGACTATTGCCATAACAAGGGGGTATATCACAGAGACCTAAAGGTCAGTGAATATAGTCTACCATCGCCCTGCCATCCAAATTTCTGTGATAAAAATGAGTTCACGAATCCCTGATTAGGATATTGATATCCCATGTACAGCCAGAGAACTTGCTTCTGGATCAGAAGGGAAGTCTGAAAGTATCTGATTTTGGACTAAGTGCGTTGCGGAAGGTAGCAACCTTAAAGATCTTCTGTTCTCTTCATCTTTTAATCTCAGTCTACATTCAATTGAGTTCTGGAATTTGACAATTCCAATGGGTGGCTGACTGAAATTCTGATAAATTAACAGCCCGGCGATACGCTAACTACAGCTTGTGGCTCCCCGAGCTATGTAGCACCAGAGGTGAGTACTAGATCAGACTTCTCAAGACCACCGATACCAATGATGGTTAAGACTTGACCTTCTTTTGTCCCATCCTAATGCTTCGTCTGTACAACCATAGCTGCTGGTGAATAAGGGTTATGATGGAGCGCCTGCTGATGTTTGGTCTTGTGGGGTTATCCTCTTCGAAGTGCTTGCAGGTCATCTCCCATTTGATGACAGTAACCTGATGAACTTATATAAGAAGGTAGCTTCAAATGACATCATGTAAGTTCCATTTTTAATAACAGAATTCCATTTCTCTGATGGGTATATGTATTTGTGCAAAGATATCCAGAGCAGAATACACATTTCCTCAATGGTTTTCTGAAGGCCAAAAGAAACTGCTCTCCAGAATATTCGATCCAAATCCTAGGAAGGTACAGCCTTGATCATCCTAATTCTTAGATTCTAAGGACAGCTTTATAATTTTGGTGAGTTTTCAGATTTGAAGAACGGCTTTATAATGTTTGTTTTATTCCACAACCACAGCGCATAACGATACCAGAGATCGTTGAAGATGAATGGTTTCAAAAGGATTATGTGCCTGCTTGTGGGTGTGAAAGTGATGAGAAAATCCACATGGATGATGTTAAGGCCGCTTTTGATTCAACTGAGGTAAAAGCTCAATGTGTTTGCAAGATAGAGAGTCTCATAAATTTAAAATATCTGAAATTCTCAACAGGAGATCGCCTCAGAGACGACGAATACCAAATCGTCAAGTTTTATCAATGCGTTTCAGTTGATAGCCATGTCACATGATCTTGATTTGTCAGGTCTATTTGAAGAGCAGGCAAGTCTAGGAATCTGAATTTCATTTGCCGTAAGAGCTTATTTGGTTCATTTCTAGTCAAATCAATCCCTTTGCTTTCCATTTTAGGCTGAAAACAAGCAGAAAGCAATGTTCGGATCCAAGCATACAATTGTCGAAACAATAAAGAAAATAGAAGCTGCAGCCACAGATGTGAGCCTGTCCTTTGAAAGAATGAAAAATCACAAGGTACGATCTGTTCATTGTGGTCCGAACGTTCACTACCACGCCCTCCAATCCCTTTTCCGGCAGATTATTGACAATACTTCCCCATATCAGATAAAGATGCATCCAACCCAGAAGATGACCAGATGTTGTAGATCATACGTTGACATCTCAGCGGAGGTAATCAATTGTCATATACTCTTCAGCCTGGATAAAACATCAGAGGTCTCTTAACACTGGAAAACTACAGGTTATTGAGGTTGCTCCCACCAATTGTGTAGTAGAAATATCCAAATCTGCAGGGGAGCTACATGTATACGAAGAGGTATGAGGAATATATTCCTAAGAAAGTTATGTTTCTGGATTAGAGGATACGTACTGAACTAACCCTTTGTTAATGATCAGTTCTGCAAAAGTTTATCAAGCCTGTTGACAAAACAATCAGGGGTTCCTTCACAAATGGAAGAGCCAGAGGAATTCGGGTGTAATAGCAAGAAAAGCCAAGACAGTGAAAGGTAAAATGAAACCCAGTTTGCAAAGAAAAAAAAAAAAACTCAGTTTGCAATTATCAATGCCGCATAGATTGCCCGTCTCTCTACTAATTCTCAATTTTAATACAGCTCTGAAGACACAAATCACAAAGACAGTAAAAACCCCTCTGGGTATGCAACGTCTTAATCCAGGGTCTTTTTGGATTCTGAAATAAACATTTAGAGTACTTCATGCACAAATGAAGTTTCAAGGGAGCTACTTGTACATGGTTAAGCCGTGATTGACCGAGCAGGAATCTAAAACTACGATCTTTCACAGAGCTATTTGGTTTGTCAAGTTATTTGTTGTTTCTCTTGGTCCTATACAAAGATGTATAAATGAGGAATCTTCATTTCATTTTTCATTTTATGATAAATTGCAGTTCAAAGTTTTAAGATGCCTACACTATTGATTCTTTTACTCAAACGAGATGCCAACAAAGAATTTGTACTATCTCTAAAACTAGTTCAACAGTACATTTCCGCAGAAGACTATACTGACAACCCATAAAGAAACGACCAAAGTACAAACTCAACTAAGAAAAACCTTTGCATTCTAACCTGAGAAAACAAATTTTATAGAGAAAAAGAAAAGGGTATTCAATCCTAGATATGTCGTCCGATATGTAGTTCCAACTTGATGCCTCCGGGGACATTACAGTGTGTTTCAGTTCCAACCTCAATTCATTCAACTCAACAGTTTCCTCAAGAAACCTCAACCTTGGGCTGTCCATATTTGATCTCCAACTATTATTGGGAGGTTTCAATGGGCAAATACAATCTTTAGCCAGCCAGCTGTTGTGGATACCAGCCATCATTAAGATTGACCTTTTATGTACATCAAAATTTGTTAAATATGACTTGGACTTTGTAGGCTGTCTTTTATTTTCGTTTGCTGTTTTGGTTGGGTTTGGTTAAAAGCCTGTAAAATGGCAACCCTACCCATAAGAATCCTAGGGTTTCTTTATGTTTTGAAGTAGCCGTCATTAGGAGAAAGAAGCGTGGTTTGCATGTGTGGGTTTTCTGTAATTAACTTTGAGAGATCGACAGCTTGTTGATTCCAGATTTGAAGCCCTAAAGTCTATTTTCTTTTGGTGACAATTTTCTACTCCTTATCCAATAAATTAAAGGCTTTTGACTTGTAATCCATGTAAATTTTTCCGCTTGACAGCAGCGAAAGATAAGTCAATGGCCTTTTTTTTTTTTTTTACCTCCACTAGATTGCGTTCTATGGATTTCTTGGTTGAAAGGAAAATAGGTCTACTTATTGGTGTTGTATTTGATATACTGCTCTAAACTTGATTTATTTGCTGCTTCTTCGTTCACTATATTGGTGCTGTGAACAAATTTAATATAACAATTAGTTTTGCATTTATATTCATAACACAAATTTTGTGCATGTCATATAGAACAAGTGGCACTAGTTACTATTTCGGATTGTATAATCTTCTAAGTTGTTAGTAGGGGCATCTAGACCTCTTTGGATTACCATGTCTTTGCTCGGTTCCATGAATAAAGTAGCAGATGTGTAAGGATACTTACACCACAAGTAAAATCGAGGTGAGGTACATATTTCACTTCCCCAGGATGGATGATCTGTAAATTTTGTTTGGGGTTCCAAAACTGTATCTCGAGATTGACATGTAAAACGAGAACCCTCTATCCAAATAGGACATGAATAAGTAGAAGATGGTTGCCACTTGTGATTAACCATTTTACCAAGTGACCTTCATGCAGCTTGTGAATCAAAGCTGTGTTTGGAGAGCATCAAGGGAGTTGAAGGAGCATCGGTTGTTTCTGAACAGTTTGATGAATTTTGATGCTATTCGTGTGAAGGATATTCGAGAATGGCATACCCCAAAAATATGACTGACCTTGTATTTCACAAGGTAGCCTCCGAATCTTACAGGAGATTCGTTTCAGGAAAAATAATAATTGAATACAGGAAGTTTCAATGCAGTAATAAGACTGCATCATAGACGTAAACATAGATTGTGCGAAACGAAAAACCTGCAAGAACAAGTAAAAATGTTATAATTGTGAATAAAGTCATAATACTTATTGAGGTGGACATATATTATTTATAAACTAAAATTCTAAAAAAGAGATAATTACTAACAGTGGGTTGTTATTAAAATTTCATATTTTTTTTTCTTCTTGTACAAAAGGGAAGGAGGATAATGTGTGTTGAATCCCAGACCCAGGACTCTCCCAATAACTCCACTTTAGCTGCAAGAAATATGTTTTTCTGTAATACTTTCCATGTCCAAATATTAGAGTATAACTCAAAAGTAGAATACGCGTATGCTACCGAGGTATACAAGTGAACAAGGGATGCTGGACGATTACAAGTCGATAGAAAACCTTGATCAGATCATGGGAAACCATCATCATTGGTTTTCCGACGCTGAAACCGATATTTTTTTTTTTTTTTCAATTTCAAAGCGATGGAAACCCTCGGCTGAGGAGCATATATCTAGGCTCATTTATCACGGCGTTGCCGATACTTCGTTGTTCTTATGTCTAACAGTAAGGTTTCTGTACAAACGCTAAGAATACCTTTTCTATGAAATTATGTGCTATTTGGTTAATTGAAAACAAAGTACCATAATTACAAATGATAAGCTAATTCATATTAAATATGTCACCAAATAAACCAAATGTGAAGTACAAGGCGACAATTCCATAGGACTCCTAATCTATCCAAATTGGCCTTCAATATAAAACACAAGATCGCAAGTGTGACAATGCGCAAAATATTAGTGGAATCTAACCAATTCTCAGATTATCAACCCAAAATTTTTCTGGGACTAGAGAAGGAAGTTATCTATCATATGGTCAACCACATCAGCGCCATCTGAATTCAACCAATAGCTCTTCACCTGAAAGCACAGTTATATAATGAATAAGCAAGAGAAAGAAAAACCAGGCTTTTGTCAGTGACCAGTACTTCAAACATACTTAAGCATTATTTCCTTGAGTTTAATAAATATTTCAGTCATACTCCTCACTAACTATTCAAAGATAATCCTACTTTAAATAACGTAAAATCTCAGGTTGAAATGACATAGCGGAAAGAAAACAAAAAGAAATTAGAACAGAACTAAAAATCCAAGTACTCACAGTTTACCTAGGAAACAAGTTACCTTTTCATTTCTTGAGATTATTTTGAAGTTTGTAGAAGAGACATAATAACTTTTGACCCCGTGTTTGTTTGGTAAGTGATTCAAACAATTTGCCACATTGTCCTAAGGCTAACCTATATTACCTAAGCACCACATTTGTAGCCACAGCAGCAGATTAAATATGCTAGACTAGGCACATCTAGAGCTATTGACAAGTTCCTAAAACAAAAGAAAAGTTAAAAAATAAAGGTTAAAAAAAGAAAAGAAGAAGAATAAATAAGCAAAGCACAACTTATCTCAATCAATGAAATCAAATTTGAAATGTCTGAATAAAAGATTGTACATCACAGAAACAAAAGAAATGGCCACTCACTCAGTTACTCGGAACATGGGTCGAAAGAAAACCAATTTGAAGAAAGCGATAATAAAAAAAGCTATTTAGACAGAGAACTTACCTGAATAGTGTTGTGAGCAACATATCGCTGCCTACTTTTGTGAAAGCTAACATCCACACGTTCCCAAGGCACCTGTTTTAGACCCCTGACCATTTCTTCTACATATAGGAAAGATGAATACTCGTAAGAACCAAAAGTGAAACAGAAAAATAAATCAAAGCAATGTTTTTGGCTTACAAAAAGATGACAGGTTTATGTTGTCAGGACAACATAGAAAATGGTTATTTAAGATCATATGTAATCTTCCAAAATTATTGTGAGTATTTCTATAGCAAATAAATTGAAGCTAACAATCATGTTTATATGATTCTTCTCCAATGGATCTTCTGAGCCATTAGTTTTACATGTTACCTGTATACTTCAGTAATGTCCATATAGATCTTACCAATTTTAATCTTTTACTTCACTAGAAAAATGGAAGACACTGGTAAAAAAGAGTTAAATCTCCCTTTTATTCTTCTCCATTTCTTTTTTAACCTTGATTTGATAGGTAACTAATCTACTTAGCAGTAAACCATTTATTGGAGAAACCTTGTGCAAGAATAAAAGAATTATGCCACCTATTAGGGGTTTAAAGAAACTGGAAACTGCTAATACAATATTGTAAACATTGTCGCCAATCAAAAATTAGCAAGTTGGGACACATATGACGTTTAATCGATTATTGATTTGCAGTTATGGTTTCATGGCTGCTCCTGTCCAGAAGACAGGAGAAACGAAGCAGTCAGGAACCGAATGCAGCAAAAGATATAGGAATGCTACATGTATAATTTTTGATACTAGGCCCAGAGCTACTATTTCTTTGCTCTCTAACAGGATACTTCCCCCAATAAAATTGATCAGAAGTGCAGTTACATAATTGCAACTACTATAAGCTTCAAAGGTGGCATCAACCAAGATAAGTTAGAAACATTTCTTATTTATACAGAGGACTACTACAATCAGCTTCAAAGGAAAGCAATACTAAAGTGCGGTAGCTAGTCATTACCTTCTTCCCAAAAGGTTTCCAAATTAATTATCATTTTCTTTCCTTCTTTCTTCAGACTTGAGAATAAGTGAAAAACCTAAGGCTAGAATTTTACAGACCAAATAGAACATTTTTTATCTAATGCAAACACATGTGCGTTCTGGTAGGTTAATACATTAGGCATTGAAGAAGTTCAAATAAATTGGAAATTAGTTGGAAAAGCAAACTCAACAACAGCCTGATCCTGAGGGGAATCAACAGATATTTCAGTAGACAATATTATGTCAATGCCCATTCTCCAAACAATGTCAGTCCATTTTTGCCTACCAAAAGTCAAGGTTAAGAGATCTAGAGTCTGATCTGAATTTCTTTTAGGAAAATTTAAGTTTGTTAGTTCTTTTTACACGATCTAGTTCACTAAAAGTATTTGCTGCAAAAGATGCAGTAATACAAGTTCCACCAGCAACAAAGGACTTACCTGCCAATGTTTGTAAAGAGGACAATACCTGTTAACTCAATGAAACAAGAGAATTCCAGCACTTTACTCTTCCCATTCCCCTTGGACCTGGTTACTCTATTGAGAATCTCTACGTTATAAACTAACTAACTCAATTGCTCTATCTGAAAAAGAATCTTACCCTTCTTCATGGATGGCCATCCTTATAAGCTACAATTAAGAACTACTAGAAGGTTAGATTATGCGAGTGTCAACCTCAGGGCTCCAGCGCAATATCTTCCCCTCTAAAAATTTCAAAAGATGGAGAGAAACAATGGGTTTCATCTCATTCTACTTTATTTCCCTTCTCTTCTTCTTCTTCTTCTTCTTCTTCTTCTTCTTCTTCCTCTTTTTTTTAAGTTTTCCTTTAATGTGTTTTCAAGTTTACTCTTTAATTTTATGTCTAACATTTGGCAATTAGAAAGCCACCAACTGAGCAAAGAACACATGGCTCCAACGTTCAAGCATGCAGTGGCAAATCCATCCTCAGAAGATTAGAGTGTTTTGTCAACAACTAACCCCTAAAAATGTGAGAAGTTTCACAAACCTTCTAAATCCATTGTTTGAGCTCTGGTAGCTAAGGATTCTTTTCTATGAATGTCGTCCACGGTTTCCGGCTCAACATATACAATATGTGGATATCTCTCATCAATTACAAGAAGATTGGACTGAAAAAACAAAGAAAAAAGAAAAAGGAACAGGAAGTTACAATCTGTTGTGATACAAGGCATGTAAAATTAATTGAACAGGATATTATGCAGTAATGCATAAAAACCAAACCTAAGACTAACCTTTGGAAGTTCATGTTGACGCCGGATTGATGATGTTCTCCAGCCAACCATATCTTATGATAAGTGAAGATAAACATAAACATAACATAAACATAAACATAAACATATAGAAAGGGCACAATCATATGTTCAAACAAGTGAAGTTCCAAACACTATCCAAATACAAAAGAGGATACGATCATAATTTGCATTTGCATATGCCACACGACGCTTGAATGCACGTAAAGCTGATCTGCACAGGTTATTGATCACATATTACAAAGGTTGTAATAACTAAAGTTTACTGTTAGTTGGGCAACTAATCAGTGTTGCGGATATATTAACACTGACATAAATCTTAGGTCCTCAGAGTCATTAACCATTCGAAGGAGAAGAGGAGGCTTTCCATCATCGTTGTCAGTAAGGAAGAGATGCTTTCCAGACCTCCCAGCAATCAAGTGTGCAGTCTGAGATGCTCTTCTCTCAAGAAAAGGAAGACCACAAAGAAGTGGAAGCTGTAATGACAGAAATATGCAAATAAAATATAAGGATTAATATAGAACATGAACCACTATCTGGTAAATAATCATGCAGAATTAATAAGATTAACAACAATATTGCAGAAGGATTCTTCAATTATTGTGCGAGAACTAAAGATAAGCAAGACATCATCAACATGAAATTTACATAGACATCTCAGTTGGTTTAGATATCTTATATTATTGCGACAAAAATTTATTTACTTTCTTCTCAAGAATCAATACCATTTGAATCTGTATAGATAATAAGCACATATCCCAGCACATTTTTCAACAATCCTAGCAAGTAGTTTACCGTAACTTTCCGTAAAAATGCCCATGAGCCAAGAAGTCAAATTATCATTGCATGACAAACAAATAGCTAAAATTATGTATATAGAAGTGTGTTTCCCATAACCATGCTGGACTTACCTGTTTATGTCCCCTTGAACCCAGATGGGGTGTTGCAAATGTTATAAAGTTCATTGGCTCCAACCCAGCAATTTTAGCTTCAAGTGGCCGCTGATGGCCTTGCATCAAATTTTCTTTGTGCTCTTCACATGATGAGTTTCCCGTAAGACCTGCAGGTTCCAGTTTAGGAGAATGTTCGCACAGTCTCCCAATGGCGTACCTCGCAATAAGGCCGCCTAAAGAGTGTGCCACAAAAGAGATCTTCCGCACCTCAGGCCTACGTCTCACAACAGCCAACACCTGCATCAGATAATAATGTATGACTCAAGATTTATGAAGTAATATACAGCAGATTTAATAATTAAACACAGAAGCAACAACCTACAAGATAATATTCACGTTATATGTAGTCCAATTAGCATCAACAATTGCAATAAGAACCAAGAAAGCTAAGGTAAAATGACTAGAAACACGAGGTCATAAAGTTATAACCAAATACCTCTTCAGCTAGCCTTTCACCCATCAAGTCAACTCCATCAAATGTCAATCTGGATGAATTGCATTCACTGCCTGCTTAAAATGAGGTTACGTTGAAAGCGATTCACAGTATGAAAGGAGCCACAAATTCATATATTTCAGAAGGGTTAGTAATGAAAATATTTGACACCATTTCCAAAGTGAAAATTAACATAAACTGGAAGGACATGAGTTAGAATTTAACTTTGGAACTCCAGAGAAAAAAATGAGATGGGTATTTTTCAATTACATTGTAACTAGCCTCTTGATCCAACTCTATTCAGATTATTCAAGACCGGGCTTTTTTTCCAAACTTTTTCTTAAACTTAGCTAAAATGATAAAGTAAATAGACTGACTCCTTTATAAAGTTAATAGAATATCTTTATAATCGTAAGTTTTTTCCAATAAAAGTTTTCCACACTTGCCTAACTCAACCAAATTTTTGAATTCATTGTCCAACCATTCCACATATAGTTTCGTAATAGGTCTGCTAGTCACTATGCATGTCCTCCTTGCATAGCCATTCCTCTAAGGGGTTGTTGTGTAACAAGTGCAGGTTTTGCGGTTGTGATTTGGTAGGAGGGTTTAGAGTGGCTTGGGGGATGGCCCCACTACTCAACCGAAAGAACCGCTCACTAGCTAGTGCCAAGTTAATAATTAGTCCAATGAATGTAATGCTTAGGCCATGAAAATATTAATTCAATAAATATCATTAACTTCAGGCAGTACTCAAAATACCCTGACTCCCTACCAAACATATGGTTTTATGGGGAAAACCAAGAGAATTTCTCGTTGACATGATGCTCCAGAATTGTTACATTTTTATTCACTTGTTTAATCTCTTTCTTAGTATGTTGCGCTTATATCCACCTTAGGATTTACAAGCTTATCAGCAAAATCTGAAAACTTCAACTAACATATCATCTCATCGCACCAAATTACTTTTAGGTTGACTGCAAAAAAGTTTGGATATATCATCTATGGTAGCGTAAGAGGGCACCAGATGAGCCTTAATGAGGCCACTGACTCCATGAAATGAAAACTGACACTTAGTATAAAGCATCTTGTAAAGCAGCTAAAACAGGATCTTCACGTGATTAGAATAACTCACGATGCACAATTACTTTATCTGGAAGCTTCTTCACAAACTGCTCAGCAGCATATCTCCAATCCGCAGCACTGAGAACCAGAAAGACATGCATTAAACCATGTGCATACAGAGGCACTTCTGCAAAGCAACCAACATCTAACGGACCCAAAAATGATAATTTATACGAACAATTATATCCATAGTAAATGATTAGTGAGATGAGGAAGATGAAAAGTGGGAGCATGTGACTCAAACCAAATTATTTGGAGTGAACTAAGGACAGCTTCGTAGGCATCAAAGCTGTGAGCTTACAATTTTAGATGCATATTGTGTACTCACTACATGGACAATTTTCAGTGACAAAAACAAAACTATCTAACGGGAAGCAGCAATTAAAAGCAATTTATTTAAATTATCTCCCAGAAAACTTTAAGAATTTTATTTTCTCACCATAAAATGTCCTTTATTAGTCATATACACATGAACTTGTGGGATTGAACTGATGACTTTACCTTCCACCATATTCTCATTGGAACAGGAGGTGACGTTGGAGCTAGAGCTCAAAGACGTCTCAACCTGAAGTTGTTTGCAACAACCTCTATAAAGCGAAACCAGTTACTTAGTGATCCAATATATGATATCAAGAATGACTGTTAAGTGCAATGTTGATTCGTGTTCCAATCGAGTTTACTACCTCTAGCGGAATGCTATGTAGTTGGAAAGGACAATTGACTTGTAGCAAATCCGATTGTAAGTTAGTGACAAAATCAGAACACCGACATTTTTAGCCAACTGATCCAGTTCAACAAGAACTTAAATTCCAGAATAGGCATATAATGGCAGGACTTTTGTTCAACATCTTTTTAAGAAATTTCCAAGTCTAAGTGAACAAGTAACAACAACAGCAGAAGTTGTAACTTTATACCTAGAAGGAGAATAGT
The DNA here is from genome assembly GCA_028551475.1 of Casuarina equisetifolia. Lineage (NCBI taxonomy): Eukaryota > Viridiplantae > Streptophyta > Magnoliopsida > Fagales > Casuarinaceae > Casuarina > Casuarina equisetifolia. The sequence goes on from CM052356.1 coordinate 14,439,581, forward strand.
TCATACTGTTCTACACAGAGTTTTATGACCAAGTCTCCTCTTCCCCAGAAAGATTTTCATTTCGAAGTCATTGTACTTTTCAATAGTTTTCCCCAAAATTTATCGGTTTACTTACCCTAATGGGGAATTTCTTCCCCCTCCGATATTTATTCTATCTGTCCTGTACATAATCAAGCGAAGCACGCAGCTCATATCTCTAAACAAATTTGCACCAGTACTTAAAAGTAAGAATGACACCTTTCGCAGAAGAATTGTGAAGAATTTTTTACTTATTCCTTTGGTCTACGAGCTCGAAAAGACTTTGGATATCAGATAACCTTTTCTAAATGCTTTGAAGGAAATTAAACTCAGAAGTTCGTCACAGCTTTAGGCATGCATATACTGGTATCAAATTTCCAAATTCAAGTAACATTGGGTTCTTACGGCCCCTCGCTTCTCAGTTTTCTCCATAAACCACAACTTCAGCCCTCTAATGACCCTCGAATCATTCTTTATCCATAAGTTCCGTGCAAACGTATGTTTGCACAAAGTACCAATGTATTAGCTAATCAAAATATACTCCATGACATGCACACTCTGAAACGCACGAAGTTATACATCGGGTTCTTCGGTAGCAGCGTCACAATGTTTTCACCAATAGAATGCATCAATTCACACTCAAAATCTTCAAATAATTAAAAAATTAACCTCATTATAAACCAAAAAAGGAAAAAAAAAAAAAGAAAGAAAGAAAGAAAGAAAGAGAACAATTAAATGAAAAAGGCTAAAAAGCAGGGTGGGACAGGGGGAGAGAGAGGGAGCACAATATACGTGTGCACGAAGATAGACATACCTCCCTACGAGGCCATTAACCATGATGACAAGGTGGTCCGGGACCGCCCCCGGCGAGGCGTCGAAAACGTCCTCGCCACCGCCATCAATCTCAACCTTAATGACGCCTTCGCCCTGGTTGTTCCTGAAGCAGCCCCCGCCCATCTTCCTCACAAAATCCATCCTACTCGAGCTCGCGGACAGCACGGGCGAAGTCGGACTCGGAAATCGCCCAAAGTTGAAGAAGAAGGCCAATTCACGGCGGATCGGGCGATAAAATGCGGAACAAGACAATGATGGCGGCAACAATGAGGATGAGCAAGACGACGACGAGGCGGTTCCCGGCGGAGGAGTGGTGGCAATCATGGAACAGAGAATGGATAACAAATACAAATTTAAGTGGAAAGCAAAGAAGAGATGCACGGTGATTGGAGAGAGGAAGGCAGTGGGAAAGAAGGAAGCTCCTTGTGAGAGTTGAAAAAGCTACAGTGATAGAAGCGCGGAGAAACGACGCGAGAGTAACTAACTGTTAAACAAACAGAGAGTAAACGTCCCTTCTTCGGCGTCAGAGCGACGCTTTTGGCTCCTCCGAACCGGGTGTTACTATTTTTTTGGGGGGGACCTACAGTTATCTGACACGTGTCCCTCATCGTACTTATTTCGTGATTTACATGGGATAATGCGTGTTTCTCAGTACGAACAGACGGAGAAAGGACGAGCGAGAAGGCAACGAGTGCCGTTACGGGACTGGAATTTAGTTATTCCGCCTAAATTTTGACATACCATGCCCAACGCGTGTAAGAGGTTTTTCCTCCAGAAGCACACGGATCACCTTTTGCGACAAAATGTTTATTTACTTTCTGCGACAAATTCTTTTACCATCTGCCGTCGGAAAACATCACCTTTGTTGTATCGAGGTAATTGGAAGAGTAGAATTGAAAGGACGAATCATGGATTTCTTTTCAATTTTCGTGTTTTACTACGGCAACAAGTTTAATAGAATCACAATCCACGCCTTTGTATGTATAAGTTACACATTCTGAATAATAGAGAAAAATTCTAAAATTCTAAGAAATTACACTTAAAATATTTAGTTTCTTTCTTATTATTAATTTGTGTTGAGAAAATGATAATTTATTCTGTTGTCCGTGTGTAATAGTGTAATCCAGATTATGCTATGGACCATCATCTACACAATAACTATTTGTACACAAGAAATATAGATTGATGATTTTCTCTATCCATTGTATTCTTATCATAGTACTTAAGCAGGTTGATTGATGATTTTCTCTATTCATTGTATTCTTATCATAGTACTAAAGCAGGTTGCTTTCTATTCTTGATTGGTTACCAATTTTGTGCCTCCGCATTTTTGTTTGTGGCTGAGTTGCTGCCAACGTGAGTTACTGCTTTTTGTTCCCCTGAGTTGATATTCTTTGAGCTTCTACTACTCTTTGTGTTGGCTTGAATCTGTTCTCATTACAAGAAACCATTTTCTGGAGACTCCTTGGTAGTTTTTCATTCACGTAAAAGGCCTTCTAAGTGTGCTTTTTCTTTGGGACTTTTTAGCGAACGATTGTTCGTCCAGTTTTTTCGTCTCCTTAGATGTTTGGCATTTTGTCGAACACCTTAAAAGGCCAACTGTTTTCTTGTCTCTTGGATCGGATTCTACACTGTTTCGAGGGATAATGCGTGTTAGCACCGACGAGGGAACTAGAGGAAGAGCAAACCGGTTTAACCGGTGCCCACTGAGAGGAAGAAGAAGGCATTCTCCGACACCAATTTCGAGGGAACCAGCTGGTCCCTAGGTGAAGCAAGTTGACTTGCTTTTCTTGGATCCTAGTGAGACGAACAGGTTGTTGATTATGTCCAAAAAATTGGTCGGCCCAACTAAACTTCGCAAAATGGGTCAGAGATATGAAGCCTGCTCTACTCAGTAAGAACAAATATGGACCTGTTGATGGCTCCCTACCCGACATTCATCCTGGTTTGCGCCTTTGTCCTTACTAGGAGATAGGTAATGGAGTGGTACTTTTACGGATTCTTACCTTCCTATCACCAGATCTCTACAAGTGATTTTGTTGTGTTCCAATGGAGTGGATCGATTAACCGGTTTGGTTACTGGCTGATCCTCAAGTTCCCAAGGATGGTAACGCTTCTTAAGACCTATTTTGGAAACAGAATTTTGAAGCAAAGCAGTTGTTCTTATTTAAAGGGAAAACATAACCTCAGTTACAATAGTCCTGGGTTTACAAGCTTACTTCCTTCCTGATTCTACCCGTATTTATCCTTATTGTCCTATAACGACTACATAGATAATTAGGAGTACAAAAGATAGATTACCTGCTTCCTTCAAAAACGCTCTTGCCAGAGCCATGCCTATTAGCTACGATGACTCATGCCCCTTACTTCTTAATTACCAGAGACTCCTTTACGTTACCCTCATGCTGTCTGTCGCCTACATGCCTTGCTTCAGCCTACATCATCTACGTTTCTACGCCTATTGACTCAGAACGTGACAGATTCACCTGTGAGGGTACTAACGACAAAGAGAGAAAAATGTTTCGCATATCCAAAATGGAATCTACTTTAAATTACAAGATTCAAAAATGTATTTACCGTTCAGAATAGATCCATTTATCAATAGCCTTGAAAAGAATTATGCATCTGATCTCAATATGCACATACAAGGTGGTAAACATCACACTAAATGAGTCAAGACATTGCGAAGCAATCTAATTAAAGGCAAAGCCAACTTCAAAATTCCGTAAGAGGCAACACACCAAAACTTCACAAATGCGTGGTTTTTATTTCTTTATTTCTCTTTCCTCAGCTAAAGCTACAATGGTTTTCGTTTTGGAGACCTACGGGTGGTCGAGGCGAGAGATAATGGAATGCTTTAAGGACCAAGCCTATAAATGGTTGATCAATAGCAACTTAACACAGGCAAATACTTATTGTAGTTTAGCAGGCACACAAAGAAGTTGTGACTAAGAATCCATTTGGAGATGCAGACATTTTTCACTCAATGACGCAATACAAAATATCTATTCCCTTTTCATCATTTTATGGAAAACTGCAAGTCAAATTCTATAGATAACATAATAGGACTTAAATATGAGGTACCTCATCTGGTTGTTGCTGCCAAGCTACTAATTCTTTTCTGGGAAGGATGAAACCTATAGTGAGTTTGTATATTTTTGTAAGGACTATTCAAAATGAAAAAGGCTTATTGTTTACAAAATCAGAATTGATCATGGTGGGAAATTTGAAAACAAATACTTCAAAAAATTTTGTGCACAAACTGGTATTAGCCAAAAAAAATTTATCTCTTAGAACACACAACAAAATGGAGTAGTGGAAAAGAAAAATAAAACCATTCAAAATATGGCTAGAACTATGTTGTGTGATAAATTTTTACCAAAATACTTTTTGAGGAAGTTGTCCACACTAATGTTATATTTCAAATTGAGTTTTTATTAGACCTATTTTGAAACAAACTCCATTTGAACTATTCTTTGGAAAAGAAACCCAACATTTTATATTTTCATTCTTCTGGATGTAAGTGTTTTGTTTTAAATAATAGAAAGGATTCCTTGGGAAAATTTGATTCTCAAAGCAATGAAGTCATCTTCTTAGGATACTCTCAATCTAGTAAAGCCTATAGAGTTTATAATAAAGGAACTTTAGTAGTAAAGGAATCAATACATGTAGTTTTTTATGAGAAAAAAAAGGAACAAGAAAGTTTGGGAGATAGTGAGGAAGAAATATATGAAGATAACTAACAATGTAGTAAACGGTGATGAAAAAGAAAAAGATCAAATAGTGACAAATGAAGAGACAAAACCTAGTTTTCCAAGAGTTAGAAGTGAGGTGGACTAGTCTCAAATCATGGGAAATGTTGAGGAAGGATTATCCATTAGATCTAAAGTTAAAAATGTATGTGAATTCAAGCATTTCTATCATAGATTGAACCTAAAAGGATTGATGAGGCACTTAATGATGAAGATTGGATAATGGCAATGCAAGAAGAATTAAATCAATTTGCTAAATGAGAGGTATGGACTTTGGTGCCAAAACCACTAGACCATATAGTGATAGGAACTAAATGGGTATATACAAATAAGATGGATGAGCATGGAATAGTCATAAGAAATAAAGCTAGTTGGTAGCTCAAAAGCATAGTCAAGAAGAAGGCATAGATTATGATGAAACATTTGCTCCTATGGCCAAAATGGAAGCTATTAGGATGTTACTTGTATTTGCTAGTTATAAAGATTTAAATTAGATCAAATGAATGTTAAAAGTGCATTCTTAAATGTCATTATTAAAGAGGATGTGTATGTTAAACAACCTCCACGATTTGAAGATCCTTTATTGCATGTTCATGTTTTTAAATTAAATAGAGCATTATATGGTTTTTTAAAAAAATCCATGGGCTTGGTATGAAAAATTAAATAACTTTCTACTACAAAATGGTTTTATGAAAGTGAGAGTAGATCACACTTTTTTTCATTAAAACTAAGAGGATGATATATTGATTGCTTATGTGTATGTGGATGACATAATTTTTGGATCAACAAAAGATGAGCTATGTAGAGAATTTGCAAGTGGAATGAAAAAGGAATTTGAAATGAGTATGATGGGTGAGTTAAATTTCTTTCTTAGACTACAAATTAAGCAAACTGAACATGGAATATTCATTTGTTAGTCAAAATTCACCAAGGATGTTTTAAAACAATTTAATTTTGATAATGTTAAAGCTATATCTACACCCATGAGCACATCTCTTAATTTTAAGTGTGGAGATAAAAGCAAAGAAATAGACTCCAGACTTTAGAGAAGCATGATAGGCTTTTTGTTATATCTAATAGCATCTAGATCTAACATTTTGTTTAGTGTTTACTTTTATGCTTATTATCAAGCTAATCCTAAAGAAGTTCATTTAACATTAGTAAAATGAATCTTTTGATATCTAAAAGATACTAAAAACTTAGGGATATGGGTAAGGGATCAAACTTTGATTTGCATTCTTATAGTGATGCTGACTATGATGGGTATAAGTTAGGTTGAAAAAGTACTAGTGGGGTATGCCATTTTTTAGGGAATATGCTTATTTCTTGGTACTCTAAAAGGAAAAATAGTGTATCTATATCTACAATAGAGGCTAAATATGTGGCTACTATGAGCTATTGTGTACAAGTTTTGTGGATGAAACAACAACTTGCTGACTTTAGTGTGGATGTTAAAACTGTCTCACTTAAATGTGATAACACTAATGCCATCAATTTAACCAAAAATCCTGTCCAACATTACAAGACAAAACATATAGAAATCAAACATCATTTTATACAGGATCATCTAGCAAAGGAGGACATTGTAGTAGAATTTGTTAGAACTAAACTTTAAACTATAGATATTTTTACTAAATCACTTGATAAGGATAGATTCTATCAACTTAGATGTGACTTGGGCATATGTACTGCAAACAACTTAAATCTTTCATCCTGACTTCTTAGACGTTATTCTTTTTACTTAACTAGGGTGTTGAGATTGTTTTTGCAAGATTTTCTTTTCCCATGTCATGCATACCATACCAAGACAACCTTGATGTGAAGGGGAGTTTTGCTATACCTCTGATATTGTCAAATAAATTTGTCTATTATCAGGGCCAGTATCACCACTTAATGCAAGGTGTTCCTTTCTTTATCTTTGCTATATCACTTTGTAGGATTCTAGCCTTTCTAAAAGCAGAAATAATCAAGAAGAGGGGGTTGAATTGATTGGCTATTTAAAAGCAGAAATATTTCTCACAAGTTATAATGTAACAAATTTAAACAAACAAACATGTAAAAGAAAACACAAAGATTTTTAGGAGGTTCAGTCACAACAAATAACAGCCTACGTCCCCTGTTACCTTTTAACTAGTGTGGCTAAAAGGCCTCTTCCATTATCCTTTGCAACTTTTACAAAAGTTTACAACTCTTACATCCAATCTCTTCTCTAAAAGATTAATTTCAATCCCACCAAAAACTTCAATGATGAATAAGTATAACAATATCATAAAGTTGTTGTGAATATGAAAGTTAAACAAGTGATAATAATACTTAATAAAAATCAATGACATCAATCAAAGTAATAGGGTTAGGAAATGCTCAGTAAAACAACAACTTTGAAGAACACATTACAGCAATAAGCTTGAGTGCTTTAAAATTTGCAATGTATTCTCCAGTTAGTCTTTCCTTGATCCTTCACTTTTATCTAAGGATTCTTTCCATAGTAGGTCTTTTCCATAGCCGTTTGCTCTTTATAAATATCCAATTTCCTTTTTCACATCCCTTTACAAATATTCTTTTTCTTACTTAACTTTCAATCAGAATGCATCTAGTCTCAATCTTGTCTTCATCAATCCATTTGATTCGGCTAAAGATAAAAATCTTCTTCTTCTTTTGAAAACATTCCATAATGGTGGTTGAAAATGATTTCCAAGTATCTTTCTTCCTTTTCTCATAAGACTTTAATAGAAAGGAGTAAAGATCATACCAAGTGAGTGTTTTGGTCTTCAATAATGGCTTGAATCCTAATTTCCTTAAATAAATCATCTCAAAAATCTTGTTCAAGGCCCTTTTTGTAATAATAGATTTTATCTAAAAAACCTTAATGAGATTTTCCTAAATCTCTTCATTAAGCTACATAGTGGAAGAAAATAATTCCAAATAAGGAGTTCAAACCTAACATGTGAGAAAGGTACATTTGCATTTGGTTTTTAAGAGAAAGCTATAATAATGGGTTATGGGTTACATGTCTAGGTCAAGAATTGATCTCCATTTTCATGGTCTTCTTCATACATTGCCAGTAGTGACCTCTATCTGGCAAAGTACTTCATAGCTTCTCATGGATTTGAGCATGAGCATGTTAATGATAGCTTGTCAATGATTGCTTAAGTCTATGCTTTTTATTTCTATTTTGGTTGGATTTTGGTGGAGCTTGATGTAATGGCATAGGTAGGGTTAAGTGAAAGTAAGCGGTGATGTGGAGATTGTATGCAATTCTCTCTGTCTAGGGTTTTAAATGTTGTGGGCAAAACTTGAGATTAGGTCAAACAATTTGCACAGGTTGATTTGATAATGGGTTGAATAATCTCATAGGCTAGGCTTGCACGCTGACTTATGTGTGGGCTGAATGTCCAATGCAAGTAGAGTTGACATGTTAAGCTATGGGCCGAATGTCCAACATAATTAAAGTTAGCATGTTGAGTTGCAAGCTGGACTAGAAGATGGGCTAGACAAAACACTTTCCTAAGCATCTAGAAGATAGGCTGCATAAAAACACCTTCCCAAGCATAATATCCTCAAAAGGATAAAATCAAATGCACCCAAGATAATATTATTACATAATTTTTCATATCAAAATATTATTATTCAACACACTCTTCCTTGCTCCATGTGTTTGGTTGTGCATAAATTGTAGTGTTTGTTTGCTTGTTCGATATCTTGTATGGTTGACCCATTAGTTACTTGATCTCATTCACTCACATTGCTTGACATTCTTGTTGTGGGAGTTTTCAAGTCACCTATCAACACCTTTCTATGCTTGCTTTTTGATGTTGACAAAAGGAGGGAGAAAATGATGATTTTCATGATCTGGAGAAATTCTTTTTATTCTCAATGGCATAAGACACTATGTTTAGTACATTGTTTATGTACTTGAATTAGTGAATCATAGTATTATTTTTCACAAAAAATCTTGTGTGATGGATGTGTTGAATGAGAAATAGTTTTTCATTTAAGGTTTTATCCTCATTAAAAAAGGAGATATGGTTTAATATATTTTGATGTTGACAATAATTGAAAAACTACTATATATATTTATCTATATCTTGTGCCAATATAAAATGTGAAACATATATCAAATAAATAATCAAGATGATGAGTATTTGCAGACAAAAACTCATATTTACCAAAATTGTTTTGTTCCTTAAAATGTTTTATTTGATCTTTTGGCTATATACACTTTGGCTTGAAATTCACATGCCACTAGTATTTATACAAGCTTCAAAATTCAAATTCAATTGTGAAATCTTTGTGAGAACCTTTTTTTTTTGCATTACTGCCTAAGATAAAATGTTCAAATAAATTCAAAATTTAACTATCATCTTTTGAAAATTATTGATAGGGTGCATTGAATTATTAATTGTGATCATTGTATAGCATTAAAGCATAAAAGAATCATTCTTATTCTAGAATATAAAAGGAAAGAAAAACAAAACAAAAAGGGAACAAAATTATGTCTCCTTGTTGCATTATATGGTTGGATTATGTACCTAAATGAAACCATGGATTTTCACTTAGAAGAAGGGTTAATATATATATATATATATATTCAATTGAAAAGCATTAAGGCAAAAAGGTCACACACCAATACCTTCTCTTGCCTTTTTTTTTTTTTTTCTTTCATCTTTATTTTGAGAATTGTAGATGCCCTTTGAAAGCCAAATATGACTAAAATGGAAGTTTTTCAAGAAAAAATCAAGGAGTTTTAATGGTTGAATGGTAAGATTTCAATTTATCTAAATTGTTTTGACTTAAAAGCTTATATAATGACGGCTAAGGTTTCGGTTTAGGTACACACAATTTTGAGAAAGCATCAATCATACTCTTAAGCAAAAAATCCTATGAAACAATCCTCATTCCATTACTATATGAGTTGCTTGGTAATCTCTTTCTAATTTTAAGACTAATTGATTATTTTCATTTTATAATCATGCAAGTTGAGCTTGATTATAGTGATTGTTTCAAGAAGTATTCTGAAGTATTTATTGAATGAGATTATTTAATTAGATTGTTAGCTTGCTCTTAACACATTTTGGTCATGTGTCCTCTTTTAAGCTTGTTGCTATTATGAATTATATCATGCTGGATTATAGTGATTGTTTTAAAAGTATTCTAAAGTGTTTGTTGATTGATTATATTCTTAACTTGCTCGTAATATATTCTAACCATGTGTTCTCTTTAAGCATGTTATTATTGTGAATCAAGTCAACCTGAGTATAGTGACTATTTCAAAGACGTTCTACGTCGCCTGTGTATTGAAATCATTGGATTATTTTGTTAGCTTGCTCTTGATATATTTTATTGTGTGTTTTTCTTGAAGTTGTCATTATCTTATTAATCTCGCTATTGTGAGTTGAAGTTGGTTGCTTGATTTCTTTTTTGAAGAATTGAATTTGAGATAACATACAAGAAATACATTGATTTGAGTTAAGATTGCTCCTTACAAAAGAAAAGAATATATCATTGCATGTGGCTTGTGTTCGCTTTGTAACAATAAGCTAAAAGTTGTTTTTGTTAGTGTTTAAGACCATGTGTGGTCTCATTTAGATTATGTCGTAATTAAAAGCCAAGTTAGGCCTTTTGTTTGTAAAGTGGACTATGGATCTTTGTGTTCAATGAATAAAAAACCAAGGTGTACTAAATTGTAGGAGTATAACTTTCATAACATAGTAAAAAAGCTCTCTTACCATTGGTAAGAAGGGGTGAAAGTAGGTCCAAAGGGAAGCCAAACCACATAAACATTTCTTTGTGTACTATTAATTAATTTATTTTTGATTAGCTATAAAACAAAGTAAAATAACCCAATCCAACCCCTTTTATTGGGTTAATCCATATCTAACAAAAACTTCACAACTCTTGGAATATTAATTAAATTAGAAAGTGAACCTATACTACAAGCTTATTGTAATTCTAATTATACATCATGCCCTACAGGAAGGAGATTGACTATAGGCTTTTGTGTCAAACTTGGAAGTTCTTTGATCTCTTGAAGGTGTAAAAAGTGATTTATTATATATAGATCTTCTACTAAGTTTGAATATCATGCTATGGCAAAGATGATATGCAAGATTGCTTAGCTTTTTAGGCTTTCAAAAAATTGGAGGTTTTTTATTTAGAACTTGTCATGCTCTATTGTGGAAATGGATTTGTTATCAAACTCATTGCCAACTCAATTTTTATGAAAGAAATCAAGCATATTAAAGTAGATTGTCATTTCATACACACGAAGAATATCTAATCTTGAGATTAGACACAAAAAGAATTGGGAATTTTATAGCACCATTTTCTATTAGGTATGCTAGACATGTATAACTTAAGCCATCTACCAACTTGAGAAGAGGTGTAAAAATCATGATTATTCTATTGTCCAATGTGTAATAGCATAAACCATATTATGTTGTGGACCATTATGTAATAGGAACAACTTATAGAACACTTGCCTATGTAGTTCTACACAATTTTTTTTAATTATTTATAACTATTGTACACAAGAAGTATAAAATTGATGATTTTCTCAATCGCTTGTGTTCTTATCAATTTGTAAGAAATGAAAATATATTTATATATAAAAAGTAAAACATACCAAGATCTAGATAAAGTAAGACCCATATCAAATTTTAATATGTCTCTTTTTTTTTACTATAAAAATAGTTTTCATAAGAACTCAATAAATGGATATTATAAGTTTGTTTTATGCTTTGAGATGTGGCTAATGAATTTTACATAGTTAAAAAATATATTAAATTTTTTGCATATATAATAGTATATTTTATTAATTCTAAAGTTGACTTTTGTGTTAGATAATTTATTTTTTAATGTAATATTTGAATAAAAATTTTCTTAATATCCTTATGAACTTTTGGTGATTCAAGCCTATGTATTATTTGTATAATGTAATACTATGTCATCCCTTGTATACAGGGCAGCTTGAAAGTTAGTGGGAATAAAGGCAACCCTTGGAAAGCCCCTCGGAAGAGCAGAGTTCGAGCCTTTCAGTGACTGGTGGCCCAAATGAAAAAGTTAAAAAGTTGTAACGCCTTATTCCTTGACAGCTCAAGGGGACTCAAGCGGATGGGAATAATAGTCAAAGCACGGACAAGTGGACAGGCGAAGAGACGGGTAGTTATTACACGGCCTGCAAGGTACAATAAATAGCGGTAAATGCAGTTTGATACGGGGAAGGACTCTTGTCCGGTCACTAAATCATTTTTGTATTTGGCCTGGAAGGCATACGGCCATCTTTTGAAGGATTACTGGGTCCACAGAAACACCCCTTTTAGAAGAGATGAGAAGTAATTTCCACCATCTTTGTTAAGGAGGTTTGATCCGACGAATGCAACAAAGCCCCCTAATTGCAAACACCCTGACTGTAGTTTCTACTCCAAGTTCGGAGGGTCAGCAACACTACTTAGACAGGGAGTTTATTCACAGAAAATTTAGCAGGTGCGGTAGTGTATAGAAACACGATTAGTCTCTATCAAATAGCTGTATCTTCTGTCGCTACTGGTTCTGGCAGGGGAAAAGTGAATTCTTCAGAAATACAGAGGGAATCAGAATTCTGTTCTTTTGGGAAAGAGGGGCCTGCCACTTCATGGGTGATCTCTGTTCTTTCAGGTTAAAAAAATTTGAGGAGGTAATGCTGAGACTACTAGGACAAACTTCGGGATGCTCAACAAGGTGAGGTTAAATTTGACGGTATTCCTACATAGAGGGAATTTCCTAAAGGTTTTTCAAGGAGATTTGCTGGGTTTTCCCACTAGATAGGGAGATACAGCTCCTCAGTAACCTGATAACCGGTTTGGACTCCATTTTTTAGGCTCTTTTTCGCAGGACACAAAAAAGTTAACGAAGCCGGAGGAACGTAAGAGAAATTTTCACCATGAGTGCTTTAATATTGGTCGCCGACGATTTGGAGCAAGGGTATTCTGTGATGATCCCAGATCAGGTGTATCTTGGAGCGATTATGAAAACATTTTTAAGAAATTACGAGAATCTGTAATCTTATGGTTGATTATAGACCATCTTGCTGATAATTAAAGTAAATCATTTATTCCTGGGTCAAATACGGGCCGTCTTAACAGTCTGTGGATGTATCTTTAAAGGGTGCACATAAAGGGTTGAGCCAGGGAGGAACTGCCTTGAAGGCTCAAGCAAGTGAGATGTCAGTACTAAAAAAATATGTTTCAAATGATTTAAATTCTAATTAATAAACTATATTTTAAAGCAACACATATCCCTCCTGTAAATATTTTTATTTATAAATTTTGTGGGGACATTATCCTTATTTAAACTGAAATCCATAGTTTATGCTTACTTTAAAAAAACATATTAAGAATAATATGAAAATATCTTACATTTTGTAAATTTAGATTAAAAATTATCTTAAAATAAAATGTATGTTATTCCTTTAAGCCAATTAAAAAATAAAAAACTAACTTTCTCACCAGTGAAACAGCGTACCGGCAAGAAGGAGCCGTCAAGTCCATTGTTCATCGTCCAAATTGGCGACTGCTGCTATGCGTAGCCATTAAAACATAAGCTTAGGAGAGAAGAGCTGGCTTTATTAGTACAGGTTGGTTGCAGAAAAGGACGACAAACCCACAAAGACACTATCCAGTACAGTATATTATACCATAATTGAAACATCAATATGGCCTTTCGCCAATGTAATTTCCAGGAGGATCATAGTTGCAGGTCATGAACACTCCTCTGCCGCCGAAACAAGTCACCCTGGCGCACCCGAGTCTCCTGGTTGAGCTCCACACTATTTGAGTGTAATGTCCACATTGCTGACCGCCGGCGCAGGAGTTAGACCAATAGTTGTACCACTTGCGCTCGGAAACCCACGCCGAGACTGCTTGAGAGGGCCTCCAATCAACGCCACTGCCCCAGAAAATGTTCTCGCCGTAAGGCCCATTCGAGTGCTGCAGAGCGCAGTCGTAGCGCCTCTGATTAGCGTACTGTTGTGCGTAACGCGCCAGGTTTGCATCCCACGACAATGGCGGCAGTCGAAGGGCTAACCGGGCGACATTATGAGGAGCCAAGAACTGGTTCGCTAGGCTGCGGCGCCGGCTTTGCTTTGCGGCAGCATGGGTGGTTGAGATTAGCAGAAGAAAAAAGGTGATCGAACCCAAACGCGAAAGCATTTGGAGAAATTGTGAAGACATTTGTGGTGAAGGCCTCTGTCCAAGTTTCATAACTTTTATAATTACGAACATGGGAGTTGTTGGATTGGAGGGTATAAAGTGTCAACGGTGGGGTGGCACCCATGTTCGATAATGATTGCCACATTTGGTTTTGAGGAACCTTTTTTTCCAAGATTTAATAATTTTAAGTTGGCGTTTCTCTCTTTTGTTTTCTCTTTATTATTTTATTTTCTATTTTCGTTATTGAGCGGTGCGTTTTAATATTTTGATACTCAACAGTTTGACAGATTCACCCACATTTCCATACGGAAAGAGAGTACATACACAAATAAGTGTGGAGTGACAACATAAAAAGCCAAATAAGAACATGGAAAGCCATATTTATTCTGCATTCTTCAAGGCTCTCGTACCTATGGACTATAAAGATTATAGATATTTATTAAAAATAGATAATCTAGATGAAAACCAAACATTATTAAGAAAATAAAAAATAAAAAAGAAAAATGTCTAAAGTTAGATAAAGTTTGTAATTAATTTCAATCTCTTAAACTTTTTTTTTTGTGTGGAGATATTACGTATTTATTTATATAACTCATTCCTAACTGTTCATTGGAAACGAATGATTGAGATGCCATGGATTAAAGGTTCCTACGAATTGCAAGGATCTATTCATACATTATATCGCTTGGTTCCAAAATCTAGCATGGAGAGAATCCAATCAAAAAGACAGTCCTTAAACACCCTCGTCATATATATATATATATATATATATATATCTATATGTATATTTCATTTGAGGTAGAGTTAATTGACTAACTCCTTGGCCAGGAGTATAATAAGGCTACCCAACTTCCTCAATTATTTTGTTTGGAAATGATAGCTACGACTAATTGGGTAGCATAATCAATGGTGACCGCCTTCTTAAGCAAAGGATTTCTTTTGTATTCTTCTTGATCAGTGCCGGAATCCGTGGGGGAACGAACAGATTACCTGAATTAACGGAGAGGCCGACCTTCATCAGTGGAGCGGTGAAATCGGTTAGTATCCTCCTTTTGGTCAAACTCTTCCCTACACGCATCAAGTGTTCATGCTTTTTCCTCAAAAAGAGCACAACAAACCTGTCTTTTAGACTTCTTTCGTCATGGGCGTTGGAACATTTCGTTAGGATCAATGCCAGAAAAGAGAAGGTTCTTATAGTAGATTTTGTGTTGGTTACTGAAAGATGCAACTTCTCCTTATAATTAGTTTTTGTTAAAATGTTCATTTCCTCTACGCACAAGGAATAAATAGGCCATTACTTTACTTTAGTAATGCAGAAGATGAACTGAATTTCACCGCATTTTTTTTTTTTATCTTAAACGTAGGAATATACTTTACATTGTAAACTACTCAATCCATTGAATAAAAAAGTATGTTACGTAAAATTTAAGTTTTAATATGATGTTAGAATGTTCATTTCTTTCTTTAAGATTAGTTTATCAGAAAGAAAATTCTCCTGCATATTAAAAGTGAGAATTGATTAAATCAACGTTTGGAATGAGCTTGTAATCTCCTTGGTTAATATGCCCCGGTTTCAGCACAAGCAACACAGTGATGTCGGCTTCCCAACCCACATTTACCTTCCATGAACAGTAAGCCATTTGCAAATAGCCCCATTAGTTAAAAACCCGTCTCCTAACTTGTTCAAAGCATTATTGAGAGCAGAAGACTTACCGTTCCTTACTAAAAGTGTACATTTAAAGCTAGGTGCAAAAGAGATAAGATTGATAATTTTTGCAGAAGAACTTCCGTGAAGAATTATGGCGTAGGGAAGAAGGTTTTGTCTCTAAATGGTGAGAATTCTAGAAAGTTTGACCGACGAAAGAGCTAAAAAAGACGTGGGGAGAGGAATCGAAAAAGTCTATAAATCAAGCGGGAGAAATGGGATTTGAACTGCAAAAATCTATAAGGATATCTTATTCCTGACATGCACAAACGTTGTGCTCTATTATTGCTTGATCGATCAAAATTTATTTCTAGACCAATGGCCTTGGGTTTATTATAGTGCATCTATCATATATTATATGGTCACCCCATGTATTATTTGAAGTCGTTGCGTGACTATTGAACCTATTCTATGACCATTTCATGGTTTTTAGATGTTAAGATCTTTGATTACTATGCTAAAATCCTTAGAATTGAAGTTTAATTAAGGATCATTTTCTTTTGAACCGTAGCATTCCTCCATGTTTCTAAGCCAATGTCTTAATGACTCATTCTCTAACAACCCACTCTCTAAGTGACTCACATTATTGGCAACACACTCCTTTTCTCCTTCTTGGCCTTTTGGATCTAGACACCATATGTTTGCTCAGGTTAAGGTTCAAATTCAAAACATGAAGTTAGCTCTGAGTATATGCCAAAACCCTAAATCTGAAGGCTAATTAAGGATAATTTATTTTAGATGGTTACACTAGACATGCTTTACAACCACTCTACGATGCTAAATTCTTATAATGATCACAACATGGTTGACTATGGTATCGATTAATATAACCATTATCAAACCATTGTATCATTTGGCTACCACTTTATGGTGACGAAACTTATCTTGAAGGTTACCTCCACATGTAGAAATTAATCCCTATTAATTCATTTTTTTTTAAGAAATATCTCTTGAATGCTTAATTTTATGGGTAACTCCCACAACCAACATGCTTTTATATGTGATTCCTAAATTCTAGAGAAAAAATAAGTAAAATACTTCAAAATATATAATATAAGGTAGTTTTCAAATGGTTGCTACATGATATTCAGATTTTTCTTATGAACTTTTTGGGTTTAAATAATGTTTTTCTCCCCGTAGACTATTAGTCTTATATAATTTAATCCCTTTAAATACTAATTGAGTTCAGTCAAAATTTTATTTTAAAATTTTGGTATCAATTTGTGAACTCATCAAAACTATATGTTGACTTCAACGAGAAATGTAAAACTAATTTACCCTTTTACGTGGAGAATGGTCATTTTAAAATTTAGTTATGTCATTTCTTTTTTGTCAAACATCATGCATTTTGTATATATCACAAAATTAATAATATTAAATAGTTCAATTAATCATACTTCTTATAATTTATAAGCATTATACTCTTAACTAATGAGATTCTACTTCTCATATCATTTTTTTATCTTGACAACAATGATGGTTTTGTCTAGACTTTAATTGTTTGATATTATTTTATTCCTTTTATTCCAAGTATGGTAGACTACAAATTTAAATGACATGCTAAGCAATGTTGTTACAAAATTTTGGTTTTTATCATCCAACTTAATTAATTCCTCCATTGTTAAATCTCCATATGCATTTTATGGACTTGTAATTAAATAATAAATGTTCATTTGATTATTATTTTTGTTGATAGAAATTGTACTATTGGTCTATTAAATTTTTTCATACAATTGCTCTATGGTAAGTTTGTCTTTGATAGTAATTTGAAGTTGTACTTATGTATCCATAATTTCCATACTAGTTTTACTCATTCAATTTCTTCTCTACCCTTTTTTTTTTTAGCTCTAACAAACTTTTGATGTTTCAATTTGAATTAGTAGTTAGTTGTGAAAGTTCATTCTAACCTATAAGATACTTTTCCAATTGTATACTAATGATCATTTCACCTCCACTTTCAATACATTTCTTCCACTACATTTTTCTAAGGTCATCCATTTGTCTATAAAGAATTTGATTGATTATTTATATGACACCATAGAAGTTTACTAACTATTACTTTATTTCAAGTTTGCATGTTTATCAATCTCAATCCTCCATAAATTTAAGAGTAACATATTTTTTTCTTGAGCCACTTTACAACACATCAACTACTAGATGCACAAGCCCACAGCAAGAGTTTAATAATTTTTTTTTAAAATTTCCTATATCGTTATTTATCATCTATTTTTTTATTCTAATAAAAAAATTCTCCATATCTTAATCATTCTTTTGGGGTTTGTCTTTTGTTAGGTAACTGAAAAATGTAAAGGAGTTGAGTATCTAGACCTTTTAGCACTAGGCAACATGAACTACCAATTCTGCTACATGATTGTTGACATTCTTTTGAGATTTCACCATATTATCAATTGTTACATTTAAATATGTAAAATATGATGATTATGTATTGTTATCTATAATTGTTGAACACTTAATAATAGTTGAGGTTTCTAAGGATTAACTTGGTAAGATGCCTTATATCTAATCTAGATCCATAGACTAATTTGAAATTTTAGAATAAGGTTTGAATTGTCTTTACATTTCCTTTTGCAAGTAAAATTTAAGATATACTAATGATCAATACAAAATAGTTAGGGGACATTACCCTATGATGAGACCGTACATAACATTATATCAAATAAAAAATAGTCTCTTCTGGCCTCTCCATGCATGTTGAATCTATAAGTTTTTAACTATTTTGGGATCCTTTGGACATAACAAAATTTATTTCTTAAAAGCCTTTTGATGGCTTCAAGAGTTATAAACTCACATATGCAATGGTTCTAAAAATCCTACTGTTCTTTTTATTCCAAATGACATAAACAAAATATGTAAATACAATATTAAGTATACATGTTTTAAAACTTTCCCTTTTGCATGGTGAAGGAACCAGCTAATCCTTGAAGGTTAGAATAAGTATGATGATATCACATTTAAGTAATATTTTTAATTGTGCCGAAATTGTAGTTGAGTATAGACATTTTAAAGAAAGGTAGTAGTTGTATTATATAAACAGTAATCTTTATCTCTATTTTTTGTAACTAATCGATTCTGCATTGCCATCTATCCTATCATCATATGTCATGGGATCGAATCGTCCTGATTTCTAAAATCTTTGAAATTTCAAAATAGGGTTTAAATTAAACTAAATTCAAAATTGTGTGGTAAGTGGAACAAAATGGAGACCCGGAATGGAGGAAATGTCGTTTGCTCCGTTCTTGGGCTCTCTATTTCATGTGAAAGCTTAAAAGGCCGACTTATTTTATGGCCAGAATCTAGGCATCCACTCTGGATCCCTACCTCACCTTCGCTGCATTGCGCGGCTCTCTCTCAACCAACTTGAATGTGTTGAAACTCGTTCTCCTTCCTTTCTGGACACGATTTTGTCCTCTCCAAAAAATTATTCTCTCTCATTTTCATGAGAGCAAAGCTGATGATCCCTCAATCCTTTATATTATCATAGCCAAAATCTCAGACTCAGGTGGCCCTCTGCACATTCCACCGATCAACCATGCCAGATACGGTGAATTTAGTTCCGGGAAACCACGTGGTGGCCTTAGCGTTCCCATTTGGCAGCCATGCAGCGCCACTACTGAGCCTCGTCAATAGAATCGCGAGCTCGGCCCCGTTGGTGAGGTTCTCATTCTTCAGCACGGCCATTTCCAATCGTTCCATCTTTTCCGACCCCTCTAATCAGGTGAATAATGTAAAGTGCTACGATGTGCCCGACGGCTTGCCGGAGGGCGACACGGCTAACTATCTCCCAACCGAGGCGATCAGTCTGTTTCTGAAGGCCACACCGGGGAACTTTAGGAGTGTTATGGAAGTGGCAGTGGCCGAGACAGAAAGAAAGATCAGCTGCGTAATGAGCGATGCGTTTTTCGTCTTTGCTGCGACGATGGCTGAGGAGATGAATGTTCCTTGGGTTCCGCTCTGGACGGGCGGACCTCGCTCCCTTCTGGCCCACGTTGACAGAGATCTCATCTGGCGCAGACTAGGCCAAAGTGGTAAGCATTTCTTGAAAGAATTAAGTGATGGTCATCGACAATTAATAGGCACCACTTTGTCTATCTTTTTAAATATGCATCTGGAGTTCCCTTTCATCAGGGTTTAGCTTGGGCTCGATGCAGATCAGTGTCCGTAGTTCATGTAATTCGGCTTGACAAGGGAGGTAGGTAGCCCCTGCCGAAGACGTAGCCACCATGGAAGCATGTACCCTCTGGTTGTAAGCATGTTGAAGATTAGTATCATTATAATAACGATAGGTACAACTGAAAGGTTACAGTACAGCCACCAAGAAAGCCATGTTCCCTTCTTCCTCAGTTAGTTCTTCCTCAGTAAGCTAGTTATTATGAAAAAGGCTCACAGGCATCATGTCGTCCAGTCTACTTTGATCAAACTACTTTTTAATGGGTGAGGTCCGTGGCTGTTAAGTCACATGAACAAGCAGAGAATCCTTGCTGTACGTGACCTTCTAGTACCCGCGCAAGCATATCTCCCTTGTGACATATCCTACGTTGGTTGAACTTGCTATGAAAACAACTATAAGTGACTCTTATTATGATTAATTATTTTAAGTACCATGAATATGTTCTTGAATCTAGTCATAATATGACTAACTACTGGCCACTCAACATTTAGCTCTTGGATTCACCAAGATCTCGCCCGTTGGTTGACAAATTCTGACAATTACAATAGCGTTTCTGAGCTAATTATCAATGATTTTAGAGACAAAAAGTTGAAGTATGCTATCATTCTGAGTCAATTAAATTCGTTCAACTGCTTCGCTAAACTTAAATGCTACTTTTGCATATTCGTCTGATTGATTAAATCTCCATATTTATTCCTGCAGTATGTGAAGATCAGACCCTTCACTTCTGTCCAGGACTTTCTCCAGTGCGTGCAGCTGATTTGCCTGAGGAAATAGCGTTAGAACACTTGCAGACACCCTTTTCAAAGATGTTACAGAGTATGGGATCGGTGTTGCCGCAAGCGACCGCGGTTGCCATAAACTGTTATGAAGAGGTAGATCCTGATGCCCTGAATGAGCTGAAGTCGAGATTCCAGAAGTATCTCAACGTTGGTCCCTTTCCCCTAGCATGCCCACCACAATTCACTGCTGATAATGGTGGCTGCCTAGAGTGGTTGGACAAGCATCAAGCCTCATCCGTGGCGTACATTAGCTTTGGAAGCGTGATGACACCCCCGCCTCATGAGCTAGCTGAGCTGGCAGAAGCACTAGAGGCAAGTGGGTTTCCATTTCTGTGGTCATTTAGAGGCAACGCAAAGGAAACCCTGCCGAAAGGGTTGCTAGAAAGGACGAGCAAAAATGGAAAACTTGTTCCGTGGGCTCCCCAAATGCTAGTCCTAGAACATCGTTCAGTCGGAGTGTTTGTCACACACTGTGGATGGAACTCCATTTTAGAAACTATCATAGCAAGTGTGCCGATGATTTGCAGGCCGGGTTTTGGGGACCAGAAACTGAACGCGAGGGTCGTAGAGTCGGTGTGGGGCATTGGTGTGGGTGTTGAGGGCGGGGTTTTCACTAAAGATAGAGTAGTGGAGGCTCTGGAACTGACTTTGTCAAGCAAACAAGGGAAGAAAATGAGAGAGAAAGCTGAAGCCCTCCGAGAACTTGCCAGGACAGCCGTTCTACCAAATGGCAGCTCCACCGAGAGTTTCAGGACTCTGGTTCAGATTGTCACCAAGTAAAATGGAAATTAGGGAAGCAATTTCTATATTGATCACTAGATCGTACTTCAGTAATGTCCAAGCTTTCTTTATTAGAATAATTTTCTGTAATTGGGTTTCCAAGGATGGTGACCTCTTTTCGATTACTGAAACAGTAGAATAATTTTCTGTAATAATTGGGTTTCCCAGGAATGGTGACCTCTTTTTTTGATTACTGAAACAGTAGGAGGGACAACAAATATTAGTTATTAACCATTACAAGTTGTCATTCTAGGCCTCGACAGAAAATAACTAATAATTAATACAAGAAAATAAACTTATTCTTCTCTTTGATCAAAATTCTTTTTCATCATGATCTCAGTACCTAGCATTTTCTGTAGGATTGATATCTGACTCAATACGCAGCGAAATAAGATAAAACTTGATTTTAACATAAACTAAACAAGACAAGGAAGAAATCTGGGTAAAAAATACGAAATTTCATTAAGTAGGAAGAAAGTTACAAACTTTTAAAATTGACACAAAAAACTGTTTTATTTTTTAATTTTTGCAAAAACTAATTTTTTTTAGGGACTTCACTTTTACATTTTTTAATACAAACCTTTAATTTATAAACAAACATTAGATATTAGAGACATAATACTTGATCTTTAAAAGAATTCCAAGTTGCTCTACAACTGTTTTCATGTAGATATAATGATTACAAGACAGTACACATCATTTTGTCAAATTTGTAGAGTCAAACTTTGCTGTTGCCTGTTACTGCATCCTTTTTGACTTCAAACTCCTGATGCTGCATCTGTTTTGATTTCAAACTCTTATCTTCTTAACTGTTTGATAAGGATAGACTACCAACTTTTTTTATACATTTTTAATATATAAACACAAATTCGTCCTTTAAAATTTGAAGATAGACGGTTAGAATTTATTCAGGCCACGGGTGATCTGTTTCTAGAATGGGTCTCGCCTACAACAACATGCGATCTTGGACGTTACCCATTTGCCATGGTTGCTATGGGTATGGTGAGTTATCCATAAATGTCCGATCGTCTCCAGCGCAATGGCTAGCCGCTACCGACGCCTGATTTCTGCTACCATCGGTTACTGATTTGAGTTCGTAGAGTGTTTCATTCTGGCCCATCATTATCGCCTGAGATGCGCCGGTATTGAGGGAGAAGGGGTTTGTGGAAGAGGATGGAAGATTCAGGAGAAGGTATCCGTTTTAGTGGACGACCCGATTTCTCGGCATGGAAGGTGATTAACCAGAACCGGCCGCACCCGAAGTTGGAGCATTCGGCTTTGGCCTTCTTTTTGTCATCTTGGGCTTCTTGAATATGGGCTCTTTCAAGCTCTTGATCATGGATTTCTTAGCTGAAGGCCTTTGTAGACGAATGGTGGCTTGGAGCAGAAGGGGAAGTTTGTCTTCACATGACCCGCCGTATTAATTACTTTCTATTTATTTACCTTCCCTTTCTGCCGAGGATAATGGCCCAAATACGTTACCCGAAGATATAAATAATTTCAAAGTATTTTAAAGAAGACACACAAATACGAATACATTCAAATGAGCATATTGTTTCGCACGCACTGGCTGGACCACGGAAGTGGAACAGTTACTCCTCTCAATTATGGTCAACTTTTTTAAAGTAAAATTTAAGTTCATACGGGATAATATCGGAGCTAACTAATTCATTAGCCCAAGGGTGAGTTCTGTTATGGTCTTCTCTTGTCACAGCTCTAGGGGCACTCGGGCTGTGACGAAAATGTTGTGGTTTTGAGTATGGAAGGTTGTCACAGCCCGGCCTTGTGGTATACTCAGTACCTTCTGTCCCTTCTTGAGGAGAAAGTGATTGCGTGTTTCTGGGTACATAAGTACATAAGTGAGTTGATTAATCCTCTCAATTGAGATCGCTCTTTTTGAGATGAAATTTTCTTCCAACAAGACTCCACTTTGCATGAACATGCTGATGTGGCCACACCATAGGAAGAGGCATCACACGTGGAAGCACCAGAGACAGAGATAGCTTTGCTTAAGCAAGTCCACGTGGTAGGAAGAACTGGTGGACAGCCCAGTGGCAAGGAGGAAGGCGAACCAAAAAGCACCAAGCCAGGGCATGAGGAGGTGCAGGCCGTATCGATTGAAGAAGTGTGCACCGGCGGCTTAGAAGTGTAGAACTGTCGTAGGCCTGGGAAGCCTTTTTGTCTAAGGAAGTTAGCGTGTAAGAATAAGGAATAGGGTTACAGGAGGTACTCCTGGCTACTGCAGTCTTGATTAAGGCCCTTGACCGTGAAGCCTTATAGGGCCGAACAGGCGGCAAGTTTTCTTTTAAAAGGATAGCTAGTGAGTCAAGAGTGGACAGTGACCAATTGTATTTTCTTAGCTCTGTTTTGAATGCTATTCTCTCCTCCTTTTCCAAGATTTTGTTCCTTATTTGTTGCCAAAATAGGTCCTCGACAAGGGAAGAAGCAGCGCTTCGTCCCTTACGACCAGCCACTGCACAAAGGCCGGTGACTCAATCCTGCACAACTGAACATAACAAATTTAAGCCCGTAACAATATATTTTCTAAGATCAGGAGTAGAAGAAGCAGAAGAAGAAGAAGAAGAAGAAGAAGAAGAAGAAGAAGAAGAAGACAAACGAACAAGAAGTCCGAAGCATACTTACAGCATCGAGAGAATGACAAGCGGAGGCAGAAGAGATCTGAAGCACGCATTTATGCGAGTCATTCCAAAAGAACAAGTCCAAATCATGGCCTACACAAATCACTTGTGAGGGAGAGCGACCTAAAGCATTAATTAGTCCTTTAATTTCTGACTTGTGTGCTTGGAAATAAATCTCAAGAACTAATTAATGCTTTAACTCGCTCTCCCTACAGGTGGAAACAACAGTTGCGGTGCAATATGGGGTTGGTGAATAGATGAAAACCCTAAATTTAAGTCACTGAAAATGATAGGAAGAGAAGAATATTCGTGCCTTCTTTCTTGAAAATCTTGAACTCAAAACAACAATAATAATGTTCCGTGTCTTCCACAAAGTCTTCAATGTTTTGCATTTTTTTGTTGAAATAGTTGAACCCTGTTATACAGCTTCATGTTTTGCAAATAATAATAATAAGTTACAACTCATTTTTACTTTTTTTTTAATAAAAAAATTAAGTTTCAGTTCTTAAATCTATTGAATTTTTTGTCAAACAGGTCATAAAAGTATATCTAACAATACTATTATATAGTTAAAAAGATTAATATTGAAGTTTAGAGAATATAATAGTATTGCAGGGCCACTTGTATCAGTTAATCTCCTGTTAAATCTTTTGCAGGTGATTTCAATCATGTTCGTTGGCCATCTTGGAAAGCTAGCCCTTGCTGGTGCTTCCATGGCCACTTCCTTTGCCTCAGTGACTGGTTTCAGCTTGTTGGTATGGTTACTACTCTTCATCTAATTGATGTAGCTTGGCATATGGCTTTTAGATATTCTAGCCAAAAAAAAAAAAAAAAAGAGCCCAGTTGATATATATGTAACTATTTGCTCATTTATTGGCTTTTGAACAAAGAATTTTCGGTTGATTTTTCTCATTGACCCTTTTAACTTGTGGATAATCTGTTCAGCAATTCGACCATTGGCCCTCTTTTTTCTTTTTTCACCATGGGCCCTCTTCATACCATTTCATTTGGAGTTTTTGTCGTTTGTTTTTATTTCTTCATGGATAGGCATTGGAACTTATACTTGCGCATACAAGTTACTCACTTTAACATTTTTGAACAATATATATCATTGCTTCAATACCGTAAACCAGCAATATGTTCTTCTCTGGCACACAAAGGCTTGTCATTCATAACTTACAATCTTTTTCATGTTCCTTTCGTTACCTGATTAATGTAAATGGACATAGCTAGCTCCATCGGACAGAGACCGGAGCTTCAGAGCAGATTTCCTCACATTTCGTTGTCAAAATCACTTGGTTTTGTTACATTAGAATCTTTTCCTAAATTTTCACCTGATCTTGTTTCCCTGTAATAGGCATATTTTGTAGAGAAAATTGTCTGATATCATTATGATAGCGTCCCTTTTGTTTTGAGTAGATTGGAATGGGAAACACATTAGACACATTCTGTGGTCAGGCTTACAGAGCAAAGCAGTATAGCATGCTCGGCATTCACATGCAGAGAGCTATGCTTGTTCTTCTAATGGTTAGTCTTCCCCTGCATATATTGTTAGGTTTGGAGTAAATTAGTAAGGGTAATTATGTAACTACTATATTTGTATTATGGGTAGTTTATAAGAGTTTCTTAATCTTATTCTATTTAAGTCTCCTAGTCTTATTCTATTTGGGTTTCCTTGGTACTTGTATAAAAGGAAACCTTATGGGGAAACCTAGGTATGAGGTTGAGAGTGATTGAGAGAAAATAGAGGTTTTTCTGTAAGCACTGTAAGCCCTCCTCATCATAGTGAAGAATTTCTCCTTAGGCCGGGGATGTAGGGATTATTTTGAACCTTGTAATTTCTGTGTGTTCTTTACTTGACTAATATTCTCTTTGTGTGTGTGGTGAGATCCTGAGAGATTCCATGAGTTTAGATTCACGGGTTTGTTTTCTAACAAACTGGTATCGGCGCCTAGGTTCTTAAATTAGGGCCAAGGCTCGTTCTTTGTCAGGCAGTTAGTAGAAGAACAATTGTTTTGGTGTGTATTTAGCACACCGCACACAAGAGGGAAGCTATCAACAAAGGCTTTGTTCCACGAACCCTTTTGTCGAACATTTGGTGTGTAATGCACGGAGGGAGAAGCTAAAATCGGCGTTTGAGGTACGAATTTTCTTCTCTAGCATTCGTTTGTGTGATTTTTGACTTCTTTGTGGTCGGAAAATTAATTGAAGTGCTGCGGGTTGTGTTGAACCTATGAGCCCGAAAAGGAGAATTACGATTTCTCTTTCATTTGAGCATTTCATGGAGCGATTTTGAGTTCTATAGACTCATTGGAAGCCAATCTATTGATTGGTGTTCTTGTTTCGTCAGAAACCGCTTTGGAACGGCGGTAATCGAAGGAGAAAGACGGCTGCAATAGCAAAAACGGGTTCTATTGACCTAGAGTTGACCCAGTCAAAGTTAGACCCGTTGACTAGGTCAAAGTTTGACATGTTGACCGTTGAACGTTGACCAGATCCGAAGACCTGGCCCAGCCCAGATCCAAACCCGATTTGTCAACTTGGTCCAGTTGTCCGTTGACTGACCGAGCGTTGACTTTGATCGTTGATCGTTGATTGTTGACTTTGACTGAATGAAATTTTTAGATGATTTCTGTGCCAATTTTTACAGTATTTTTCTATGATTTTTTGGGAGATATTTGACTATTTTTTAGCATAATCAGAGGGGTATTTTGGTCAATTTGATTGGCATTTGTTGAGGAGTATTTTGGTAATTTTACACTTTTAATTTCTATTGAGGGAAAAGTCAAAAAGGAGTTTATTTTGTTGTGATGGATGATATGAATACTTTTAATAAATATATGACCATGTTAAATTCATCTAATTTTCAAACTTGGAAGCCGCGGTTGGAAGATTACTTGATTAGTAGAGATCTGTATGATGCTGTGGATGGAGATTCTGCTAGGCCTTCGAATCTGACTGATAAAGAGTGGGAGAAGTTGAATAAGAAAATTGTCTCTCAAATTAGACAATTTATTGAGGACAGTATTTATCATCATATTGCACATGAGACTAAAGCTAGTGAGTTATGGAAGAAGCTTGAGGCTCTCTATGAACACAAAACTTCTCAGAATAAGGTTTCCCTACTTAAGAGGTTAATTAACTTGAAGTACAAGGTAGGACGGCCGATAATAGAGTTCTTGAGTGAGTTTAAGTCTTTGGTGAATTAGTTAGCGATGGTAAAAATTGCTCTAGAAGATGAATTGCAGGCAATGTTATTGTTGAGTAACTTACTTGATAGCTGGCGGACATTAGTAGTCACTCTCACAAACTCAGCTTCGAGTGGCATTCTGAGTATGAAGTCAGTCCATGAAGGTTTGCTTAATGAAAAAACCAGAATAATTGAGCAAGGAGCACATGGACATACAGAAGTATTGATTACAGAAAAGAGGAGGAGAAATAGATATGTAGACAGAAATAGAGACAGAAGCAAGAGTAGAGGTAGAAGTAAAAGTAGAGCACCAAATTCTAATAGATCACGTGGAGTCTCACGTTCGAGGAAATATTTCAAGTGCTATCATTATGGTAAGTCTGGCCATTATAAGAGAGACTGTAGAATACTTAAGGAAGAAGAATCAAGGAATGGAGAAAATGAAGTTGAAAAAGATACAGTGGCAACTACATCCGGTATTGGGGATATTATGATCTTTTATGATTCTCAAATCAACATCTCATGTCAGGTTTCATCTTGGATTGTTGACATAGGTGCCTCTTTTCATGGTACCCCATATGAAAGGTTCTTCACATCTTATTCAGGTGGTGATTTTGGATGTGTTAGCTTGGGAAATAATGCACATGCAAAGATAGTTGGCATTGGAGATGTAGTTTTGGAGACTAGTGTTGGATGTAAGCTAGTTCTGAAGAATGTCAAATATGTCCCTAAGATTTGTTTCAACTTGATCTCTACTGGCGTCCTTGATGATGAGGGATATGATAATTACTTTGGTAGCGGTAAATAGAAACTTAGTAGAGGTTCTCTTATACTTGCAAAAGGGCAAAAGGTTAATACTTTCTACAAGACTGAAGCTAGTATTCAGAAAGGCAAGGTAAATGTAGTGGAAGATAATCACATGGAGCTATGGCACATGCGACTTGGACATCTCAGTGAGAATGGACTTCATCATTTGATAAAGAACAAAATCATATCAGGAGTCAGTGGTGCTGATTTGCAGTTGAAGCCTTATGATCATTGCTTAGTTGGAAAGCAACGTAGAGTCTCATTTCGGAGAGGACACCCGTCTGAAAGAAAACATGTCCTTGATTTGATTCATTCAAATGTGTGTATGTTGAAGGTGAAAACTCCTGGTGGCGCTATATATTTTGTTACCTTCATTGATGATCATTCTAGAAAGGTATGGGCTTATGCACTGAAGACTAAGGATCAAGTTTTGGAAGTCTTCAAACAGTTTCATGCTATGGTTAAGATAACAACTAGAAGGAAACTAAAGTACGTCCGTGTAGATAATGAAGGTGAATACAGAGGGCTGTTTGAAGAATATTGCAAAACTCAAGGTATCAGGCTTGAGAAGACAGTTTTTAAAACTCCAAAGCATAATAGGGTTGCAGAATGGATGAACAGAATTATTGTTGAGAGAATCAGGTGTATGCTTTCACATTCTTGATTATCTTAGTCATTTTGTGGTGAAGCTATGTGTACTGCAGTAGATCTTATTAACCTATCTCCTTCAGTTCCATTAAAAGGTAATCTACCTGAGAGAGTATGGACTGGCAAGGAGGTTTCTTTCAAGTACTTGAGAGTATTTGGTTGTAGGGTGTTTGTTCACATTCCTAAGGATGAGAGGAACAAGCTTGATGATAAAGCTTGAGATTGCATCTTCTTGGGCTATGGACATGATGCTTTTGGATATAGATTGTGGGATCCAGCTGCAAAGAAATTGATTAGAAGCAGAGATGTTATCTTCTTTGAAGATCAGACTATTGAAGATCTTAAGAAGACTGAAAAACGAAGAGTTGTTAATGAAAATCTTAAGGATATAATCACACCTTCTTCTTCCCCAATAAGTGCACATGAAGGGGGAACTACACAGGAAGAGCCACTTGAGGATGTAGCAAGTGAAGAAGTTCCTAAAACTCCAATTGTTGAAGAATTTGAAGGACATGTTGATAATCATTCAATTGAGTCATCGACCTAGCCACCACATGAGTACTTGATGCTAACTGATGGGGGAGAGCCACAATGCTATAAGGAAGCTAATGAATGTAAGCACAAGAAAGAGTGGAAGAAAGCTATGCGAGAATAGATGAATTCCTTGCGGGAAAATCACACTTATGATCTTGTGACATTGCCTAAAGGTAGGAGAGCACTTAAAAATAAGTAGGTGTACAAGTTGAAGTCAGAAGAGAATAATCCACTACCAAGGTATAAGGCCCAGTTAGTTGTGAAGGGTTATGGTCAAAAGAAAGGTATTGACTTTGAGGAGATTTTCTCTCCTGTGGAGAGGATGTCTTCAATCAGAGTTATTCTTGGTTTGGCTACTAGATTGAACTTGAAGGTAGAACAACTTGATGTGAAGACTACATTCCTTCATGGAGACTTGGAGGAAGAGATTTATATGGAGCAACCTGAGGGCTTCATAGAGAAGGGTAAAAAGAATCTTGTATGTCAACTGAAGAAAAGCTTGTATGGTCAAAAACAAGCATATCGTCAGTGGTATAAGAAGTTTGAGTCATCCATGTTACAACATAGTTATAACAAGACCAGGTTAGATCATTATGTGTTTGTGAAGCACTTTTTAGGTGGTGATTTTGTCATCCTACTCCTATATGTTGATGATATGTTGATTGTTGGCCAGGACATTAAGAAGATTGCTGAGCTCAAGAATGATTTAGGCAAGTCTTTCACGATGAAAAATTTGGGACCGGTAAAGCAAATCCTTGGTATGGAAGTTAAATGCGACAGAAAACATGGAAAGTTATAGCTATCTCAGGAGAAGTATATAAAGAAGATACTTCAGAGATTTGACATGGACAAGGCAAAAGCAGTAAGTAGTCCATTTACAAGTTATTTCAAGCTGAGTAAGGAGTAGAAGCCAAAAGTAAGAGTGATGTTGAGTATATTAAGAAAACACCTTACGCATCTGCGGTTGGTAGCTTGATGTATGCTGCGGTAAGTATTAGACCAGATATTGCTCATGCAGTTGGAATAGTTAGTCATTTTCTTTTAGATCCTGGAAAAATACATTGGGAAGCTGTGAAGTGGATACTCAGGTATCTTAAAGGAACTCCTAAGTTGTGTTTATGTTTTGGTAATGATGAGCTTGTATTGGTTGGATACACATATGCAGATATGGCTGGTGACCATGATGGGAGGAGATCTACAATAGGGTACATGCTCACCTTCACAGGGGGAGTAGTTTCATGGCAGTCTAGGCTACAGGATTGTGTTGCTTGTCTACAATAGAAGTAGAGTATATAGCAATCACTGAGGGTGGAAAAGAAGTTTTGTAGATGAAGATGTTTTTTCAAGAACTTGGCATAAAACAAGGAATGGTTATCCTTTATAGTGACAACCAAAGTTCCATCTGCCTCAGTAAGAACACGTCATCTCATTTAAGGTCTAAGCACATTGATGTCAAATATCATTGGATTAGAGATGTATTAGAATCTAAGTAGTTAGATCTTGTGAAGATTCACACTGATGATAATGGAGTAGATATGTTGACGAAGCCGCTGACAAGAGACAAGCTAGAGATTTGTCAACGGGTTGCTAGAATGGACTCCAAGTAGAGTCAAGTCTAAGGAGCAATGTTCTTTCTCTTATGGTGTAGGGATGTTGCACTAATGTTACTCCAAAAGGGGGGAAATTGTTAGGTTTGGAGTAAATTAGTAAGGGTAATTATGTAACTACCATATTTGTATTATGGGTAGTTTATAAGGGTTTTCCAATCTTATTCTATTTAGGTCTCTTAGTCCTATTCTATTTGGGTTTCCTTGGTACTTGTATAAAAGGAAACCTTATGGGGAAACTTAAGTATGAGGTTGAGAGTGATTGAGAGAAAACAGAGGTTTTTCTATAAGCACTATAAGCCCTCTCATCATAGTGAAGATTGCTCCTTAGGTCGGGAATGTAGGGATTATCTCGAACCTCGTAATTTCTGTGTGTTCTTTACTTGACTAATATTCTCTTTGTGTGTGCGGTGAGATCCTGAGAGATTTCGTGAGTTTAGATTCACAGGTTTGTTTTCTAACATATATATGGGCCAACGCTAGCCACATTCTTGTACTCTTGGGACAAGATCCAAAAATCTCAACTGAAGCTGGTCATTACGCTCGCTTCATGATTCCTAGCATTTTCGCTTTTGCCATCCTTCAATGTCACATTCGGTTCTTGAAAAGCCAAAACATCATAATTCCTATGATGGTTAGTACAACAATAACAACACTGGCACATATACCCATCTGTTGGGTCTTAGTATCCAAGTCTGGTCTGGGAAATAAGGGCGTTGCTGTGGCAAATGCAATCTCTTACTTGATCAATGCACTGTTGATGATAACATATGTTCGAACATCTCCCTCCTATAAGAAGACATGGAATAGAATTTCGAAGGAAGCATTCCATGGGATTCCCCAGTTTCTGAAACTATCGATACCTTTTGCTATAATGCTTACGTAAGTCTCTGATTATCCCCTTCGAACCATCCCTTCTCCTGGGATTTAAGAATTTGAATGAAACAGAAAGAAGAAAAAGTTGTCTAAACTTTCCTGTTTCATTTTGCGGAACAGTTTAGAGATCTGGTCATTCGAAATGATGGTTGTCTTATCCGATCTTTTAACCAACCCAACGCTTGAAACATCAGTGCTGTTAATCAGGTTTGTACCATAAGCTCTAAAATGTCAATCAGGTTTCTGTAAGTACTTACCAATTCTGGTCTATTCCGGCCTTAACACATGTTCAATGGTTTACATGATACCTCTCGGTCTTAGCGGTACAACAAGGTGAATGTCAGCTAAACTATGTTGCGGTGTCTGCTCTAGTCTGCATTTTCGGGTACCAGTAATTCTCTTTTTTTGCTGTCATTGTAGCACCAGAGTTTCAAATGAGCTAGGCGCTGGAAGACCACAAGCAACTCGTCTAGCTGTACGGGTGGCTGTATCCATGGTTGCGGCAGAGGCCTTTCTGGCAGCCACTGTGATGATATTGGGCCACAATGTATGGGGTTATTGTTACAGCAAGGAAAAGGAAGTAGTAAAATATGTCGGAGAAATGTTGCTTTTGATTGCAGTTTCTCACTTTTTTGATGGAATTCAATCTATTCTTTCAGGTTTGTGAAACCCCTTCTTGTCCACTTTATTCCTTCACTAAGCATATATGATTTTGTTGTCTACATTTGCTAAGCTCGAGACTTGATCAGTGAAGAATCGTTGAATAAGAACTTGTGTATTTGCAGTCATATATACTGAAACTTATATTTAAACACCCAAACCGATTTATTTTGTTTTTATTTTTTTGCGAACAATATCTTCTTAAGATTGATTAAACAGTTAAGTCAAGTGACAAAGTTATAATATCATAATTAATAGGGCATTTATGTAATTATTAAAATTAGAATTTTTCTCTATAAATAAATGTAGTATGAAAGAACTTTGTGAGAGTGCCATTTTACTAAAAGCACTTTCAAGGGATTGAAGGAGATGTATTGTGAGGAAGTAAAAGAAAATCTATAAGATGCAACTAAAGGAGACGTATTATGTTAATTCAAATCTCTTTAAATATACTATGATTATATTTATACGTTTTTATTGTTATATGTTTGATTCATTTGCAGATAATAATGTGATCTAATGAATCCCCAATATATCTTTGCAACATTTAGTTTTTCCAACATTCCCTTAGCTTAGTGATAAGTTAAGGAGCTACTGGTCTACAAGTTTGGATGGGTGCATTTATTAAAAGAAAAAAAAATCATCAATCCAACTTCATTTCAAACAACAATATTTATTTTTTCTAATAATTATTATACAGTAATTTATTTTCTAGAGTTAGATTTAGTATTACCATGAAGAATTATGCACATATCTTAATTATTTACTTCTTTTAATTGATATTTCATAAATGATAATTTGGATTTTTGAAATCAAAATCTGCATGTACATATTTCTTATGTAACACAAGTGAAGAAATAAAACTAATGATAACACAAATGAACAAAAAAAAAATGATAAATCAAAAACACTGGGTATTGAAATAACAATTTAGAATGTTCTTATGAAGAACTATCACTACATGCGGCTTTTCTGCATGGTAAAAGTATAGAATCTCATACTATAATACGGAGAGCATCCCTACCAATGTGGAATTTTAGTGCTATGCAGCCAGTAACCGAGAACATGAAATCCATCAAAATAGCATCTCCTCATTTACTACTCTCTTGCTGATTTTTTTTTTATTTTTATTTTTCACTCTAACTATGTTTTGTTAAAAATTCAGGCACCACGTCAGGATGTGGGCGGCAAAGGCTTGGGGCTTTTGTTAATCTGGGAGCTTATTATCTAATGGGTATTCCCACGGCTATATTGTTAGGTTTTGTCTATCATCTTGGCGGGAAGGTGATTCGTATACTTTCAATTCTTTCTTTTCTTTTTTCTTCTTTCTTTGCTTAATCTTTTCAATTCTAGATACACCCCAGAAAATAAAAATAAGAGAAAAATAGGAACATTAACCATATGAAAATGTCTGTTCTGACTCTAATCACAGGGACTCTGGATGGAATAATAGTGGCGCTGTTTGTGCAAGCATTTTCTCTTTCGGTGGTAACCCTACGCACTGATTGGGAGAAAGAGGTACGCTATTTGACATGGAAAGTTGCACATAATCCTTGGTTCATTTCATCTGATGTTCACTTTATTTTCTCTTGTAGGTGAAGAGAGCTTCGGACAGAGTATATGAGACAATGAAACAGCCAGATGCATTGCCATAAAGTTTAATTAGAGGCGATACTGCCGTTGCCTTCAAATTCTTGGAAGTCACTGTTGAAACTTTTTCATGTAATGATAAAAAACCATTCATTAAGACTACCTTTCTGCACCGCACGTTGTTCCCACGCAAGCTATTTTTGTCAAATTTTTCTAGGTTTCGTCTTCAACCTAAAGTAAGATACTCCAAATTCGGGAGTCCAAGAGTTTTATAAAACGTTCTTGATGGAAAAAAATGTGAATGAAAGATCTTGAACTGTTGAGTGTTAAACATATTAGTTGCAGGATGCGAGATTACGAGTTTTCCATGTGCATCATGTGAGTGCCACGTTATTCTAGGCTTTATTTTATTTTGTCCTGCAAGATGTCACATAAGCATTTACTTTTAATGTCTCTTCCTCGAGCTTGGGTTTTGTACAAGACATATTATCAAATATACGAAATAAACTTGAGAGTTAAAAAAAAGTACAAAATACCGTAAAACTTAAACAAATATGGGTTGGAGGCCCATTCTAAACTTTGAGCTTGAGGGCCAATTTGAAACTTTGCACCTAAAAACTCATTTTGAAGATTTGAATTTCTAAACTTATTTTTTCAAATTTTGCCCTTTCTTCAAAATTTGGGTTTATAAACTGGTTTTGAAGATCTTGAGCTTAAAGTCCATTGTCAGAAATTTAAGGCTGAAAGGTCAATTTTAAACTTCGGAAAACATGTAAGATGTCTAGGCAATTTCTTACTGCTTTCTTTGAAAAGTTGAGGATTCCTTGACCACCTAAAATTGTAAGGTTTTATGATCAAGTATTAGAGTCTTTTCCTGTTTAGACAAGCCTGAAAAGAAAATTTGACACTTTTCTAGATGCATCTTCAGACATGTTATATCTTCAAACTCTTGCATAGCATCTAGTAAACACAATATAGACTCAATATCTCCTTGAGTAAATAAAAAGAGATCATCAGCAAAGCATAGATGAGTGATCTTCTCTTTAGCACATTTCCAGTGAAACTTAAACCTTCCAGAAGATACTTTCTTTTGTATAATTCTGTTAAGAATCTCCATCACAATAACAAAAAGAAAAGGAGAGAAAGGGTCTCCTTGTCTAAATCCCTTTGCCCCCTTAAAAAAACCTGTATGAGAGCCATTGATGTTCACAGAATATCCAACAATAGTGATGCAACTTTCCATAAGTGATCTAAATTTGTCTAGGAACTTCAAAACTTTCAGAGTATTTAAGATTGCATTCCAGTCTATTGAATCATATGCTCTCATAATATCAACCTTAATTGCCACCCTTCTCCCATGAATATCTTTGTGATAATTATGGATTAACTCTTGACATAACAAAATATTTTCTTTAATGTTCCTTCCTGGCACAAAAGCTGTTTGACAAGGATGTATGAAATGAGGCAGAGCTACACTTAATCTTTCTACCACAATTTTAGATATGATCTTGTACAACACATTACAATAGGAGATTGATTTAAAATCTTTCATATTAGTGGCATTAATTTTCTTAGGGACTAGGGAGATTACTATTGAATTTATGCTTCGCAGTAGCTGTCTCCTTTGAAAGAAAGCTATAACTACATCTTCTATGTCACTCCCTATAATACTACAAGCTTTTTTTGAAGAAAAAGCTATTATATCCATCAAGACCTGGAGCTTTGTAATCATAAAAAGTATTAAGGACCTTTTGTATATCTTCTCTTTGAACATCTACTATAAGGCTTCTCTTTGTCTCTTCTAGGATTTCTGTGGGAAATAACTCTCTTAATTTTGTTTCTGATGGTTGAAGTTGGTTTGCCCTCCCATGTTTGTTTATACAAGATTTGAAGGAGAACACAAGTTGCTAGTACCTAGACAGCATATGCTTTTGGCACATGATTGGAAAGAAACATTTGTTTCAAAAATTTTAACATAAATCAGGAGGTAAGGTTTCCTTTGGTGACAACTCCAAAGGAAAGATTGAAGGTACTAGTGAAATAGGTAATTCTGAAACTCTAACTATCAGTAATGTGCTATATATGGATGGATTGAAGTATAATTTATTAAGTGTGAGTCAATTATGTGATATGGGTTATCAAGTAAAATTTAAACCTACCTTCTATGAAATTGTTATTGAGAAAACTTGAAACTTATTGCGAAAAGACAAGGTAATGTGTATGTTTTGAATATTAAAAACACTGATGGAAACATTCCATGTTTATCCTCTATGAGTGATGATTCAATTCAACTGTGGCACCATAGATTAAGACATGGTAGCATGAATTTGATTCATAAATTATCAAAGAAAGAACTAGTTTTTGGCATACCTAAATTTTTTGAAACATGAAACATATTGTGTGATGCTTGTGTTCTTGCTAAACACACTAGATCAAGTTTTGAATCTAAAACTACAATTACTACATATGTTCCATTACAATTGCTGCATTTTGATCTTTTTGGACCTATAAGAACACCTAGCCTAGAAGGAAAACTATATGTGTTTGTTCTTGTGGATGATTACACTAGATTCACATGGATTTTCTTGGTAAAACATAAAGATGAAATGTTTGGAGCATTTGTTGATTTTTACAAAAGAATGAAAAATGTATATACCTTTAAAGTCAAAAGTGTACGTTCAAATCATGGAAGGGAATTTGAAAACAAATTATTTGCTAACTTTTGTTCCAAAAAAGGGATTTGTCACAATTTCTTAGCACCTAGAACTCCATAACAAAATGGTGTGGTAGAAAGGAAAATTCTTACTCTTATAGAAATGGCTAGAACAATGCTTTATGAAAATAACTCACCAAAATATCTTTTGAGAGAAGTTATAAATACAGCTTGCTACATTTCAAAATATGTGTTTATAAGGCCTATATTGAAAAAGAAATCCTTTAAGTTATTCCATAAAGGAAAACCTAATATTTCTTATTTTCAAAGTGTTGGATGCAAGTTTTTATATTGAACAATAATAAGGAATCTTTAGAAAAATTTGATGCCAAAAGTGATGAAGGAATATTTATAGGATATTCCATTCACAACAAAGCATATCGAGTTTATAATAAGAAAATGTTATCAATAGAAGAATTTGTTCATGTGTTGTTTGATGAATCACCTACTGTTTTGAGCAAAAGTTCTGATGTGATTAATAATGTTCTGGATGATTCTATGAATTATGAAAGAACTGTATTACCCCCTTTAAGAGAATTGTCTCAAGATTAAGAAAGAGATAATTCTCTTGCAATAATATTAAATGAAAATCCAAAAAAAATAGAAAACATAGAACATGCTTTCCCTAGGTTAAGAAACAAGGTTGATACACAAACTATCATAGGTAATCCTAATCAAAAGATATGTACTCATTCTATTGCTTGTAATCTTGAAGAAGTGTATGTTGAACAACCTCCAGGTTTTGAAAACCTCAATTTTCCAGAACATGTATTTAAACTATCTAAAGCCTTGTATGGTCTTAAGTAAGGTCTAAGAGCTTGGTATGAAAGGCTTAGTAAATTCCTACTTAATGAAGGGTTCAAAAAAGGATAAATTGATACTACTTTGTTTATTAAAAATGTGAACGATGACTTGTTGTTAGTGCAAATATATATTGATGATATAATATTCAGAGCTCTTAATGTGTCTTTGTACAAGGAGTTTTTTTAACTTAATACAGAAAGAATTTGAAATCAGCATGATAAGAGAACTCAACTACTTTTTGGGTCTCCAAATTAAACGAAAATCGGAAGGAATCTTTTTTAGTTAAGAAAAATTTATTTGTGACTTGTTGAAACACTTTAAATTGGAAGACTACAAACCTACCTTAACCCCTATGAGCACGACAACAAGGTATGACTCTTTTATCTCCAATAAAAGTGTATATTCAAAACTTTATAAAAGCATGATAGGATCTCTTCTCTATCTCACTACCTTTAAACCTGATATATTGTTTATTGTTTGTCTCTATGCTCATTTTCAATATGATCCTAAGGAAATCCAATTAATGGCTATGAAAAGAATTTTTAGATACTTGAAAGGCACAATCATGTTTGGATTATGGTATTCCCATAGTTCATCTCTTACATTACATGCATATAGTGATGTTGACTTTGTTAGATCTATCCTAGATAGAAAAAGCACTAGTGGAACTTGTCATTTCTTAGGTACCATGTTAATTTCGTGGTTCTCCAAGAAGTAAAATAATGTTGCAATCTCTACCACAAAAGCATAATACATAGCCTTAGGAAGTTGTTATGCACAAATCTTATGGATGAAACAGCAACTAGTTGACTTTGGAATATTCACAACTCTTACCAAAATTAAGTGTGACAATACTAGTGCCATAAATTTATCAAAAAATCCTATACTTCATTCATGCACTAAACACATCATGCTAATAAAGGTGATATATAGATTGAATTTATTGGTATATAATATCAAGCGGCAGATTTTTTTCATTAAACCCTTGCCTACATATAGGTTTATCACTCTCCATAGAGAATTTGGAATTTGCTTGTTGGAAAATCTCTTATAAGTACTTGTTGTGCTATATTGGTTGCATGTCATGCTTGATATCCTTCATGTCTTACTCTTATTGGCATTCTTTACCTTTATTACTTGTGAGGAGGAGTTATTTGTAGCATATAGTGAGGGGGAGCTTTTCTTTTTGGATCATGACAAAAAAGGGAAGAAAACTTATACTATATGATTTGTCACTATTAAAAAGGGGGCACTTGTGGAATTTCAATGTTAAAGTTTTAATAGGACAAAATATTTCATTAACTTATATTAAGGTTACTTAGTTTGATGGATATTATGCTTAGATGGTATCTTTTTCTTTTGGTGCAGTTTATGTTAAACTATTCTATTCATTTCTTGGTCCAAGGTGCAGTATCATGTGGTTTGATAGACATTATACTTGAAAGCTCACAATCTAGATGGTTTCTAATTAAGCACCAGCCTAACCCACAATACTTAATCCTAAGGCAGTTCGTGTAAACTCATTAATCAAGCTTCAAGTTGACAACTTCACAACCTTAACTCATGGCAGCCACTTCTCATCGCCATCACTCTTTCCAGTAAACCAAATTATACTCTGGTTTGTGAGAAGCCATCAAGATCATTCACTATTTAGCCAAAACTAGAAATGGAATGCACTGATTCACATCCCTATCATAAGATTATGCACTGGTTAATGAGAAGTTATGAAGATCATAGTTGATGCCCATTCAAGCCTCGAAGATATGCTCAGATTCTCATATGATAGGTTTGAACTCTTTATTTAGGAATATTCTTCCACTATGCAACCTATTTTTCATATATATATGGAATAATCTCATTAAGGGTTTAAAGACGAAATATGTTTCAAAAAGGGAAGTTCTTTTAAAGGATTTGAGCTGATTTCTTGTATGTTATTATTGAAGACCCAAATGCATTTTTTGGGATAATTTCTTTCCATCTATATTGAAGTCTTGTGCAAGGAAATTCAAGTAAATGATAGGCAATACTATGAAGTTTTTTTCGAATTTGAAAATGAAGACTCTAGCTTATTTAAGTAGGTTAGGAAGCTTCTAATCTATTTGAATAAACTTGAGAAGATTCTGACTGATTTGATTAAGTTGACATTTTCATATTAAGCTAAATTAGAGAAGTGAAAAAGGGAAATAGTGATTTATGGTGCAATAGGTACGAAGAAAACCTCTTGTGAAAATATTCCTATTTAACATAGGAAAGGGACCAAAAGAAAGCAGCAACCCAAAAGACAAAAACATTAATCTCTAAAGTTTTGGAGCTACTACATCGTGTTCTTCAAAGTTTCTACACTACTGAGCATTTCTTAACCTTACTGTTTTGATTGATGTTTCTATAGAATGTTATTTTCACTTGCTCAAATTTCATATTCATAGCAAGTATATTCTATTACTGTATTCATTCACCATAAAGAGTTTTGGTGGGATTGATTTGAATCTCTTGGATAAGAGATTGTTTGTAAAAGTTATGAACTCTTATAAAGGTTACACAGAATAATGGAAAATTCCTTTTAACCACGCTAGTTAAAAGGTAATGAGGGACGTAGGTAGTTGTTTATTGTGGCCGAACCTCCTAAAAATCCTTATGTCTCTATCTTGCTCGGTTGCTTGATTGTTTGTTTATTGTACTATATCTTGTGAAACTTGCATAGTCTTAAATAGCCAATCAATTCATTCCCCCCCCCCCCCCCCTCCCCTCCTTCTCCTTCTTGATTGCTGGAAAGGCTAAAATCCTACAAGGAAGAAAACTTAGAAAAGTGACGTCATTTAGATCAAGTAATTTAAACAAAAGCATAACAAAAGAAGCCTCGGCATATCCTTTCTTCTTGGTTTGAAAACCCAGCCAAAAAAGTTAATGATGTGTAGCATTTGGACTATAAACATACTAGATCTTCATTCTAGTCTCCTTTATCATATAAGAAAAGGGTCAAATTGAGTGATTTACCTTTGTTATTGATTTTTACTTTTCTATGCCTAGATAATAAATTACTTAATATTTGGAACTAAAACTGAATTTTGAATACAAATAATGTAAATCAAATAATACACAACATAATAAAGAAATTAAGAGGTTTGGTTAATTACTAAAACCTACATCCCTCATCCCTTAATCAACTTGGTTAGAACTATATTAGTTAGAATAAGGTATAAATTTTGTGGATTAACTTTTTACATAAAAATAGAACTCTAGGAAACTGAGAAAAGAACTATAAGAAGAATAGATTGAATTCAATGATGAGAAGTATAATTGGCTTCCCCATTTATGGCAAACAACATCAAGATGAAAGGGTAAGCAAACAAAAATCAAGGCAATCCATTTTGATTACAAATCACCATGAATTTACACTAGAAAAAGAAAAATGTTGAAAAATGTAATAGTTTGCAATTCAAAATTGAAATTATCATGATTGGCGTTAATGTGCTTTTCTAAACTTTTGCATATTTTATCTGACTAGTATTCTTTCAATAAAATGCCCTTCATTTTAGTCCTTTTGGCAATTTATGGTGACTAAGTTATGGTATAGGGAAAGTAGTGAAGTTTAGGTGCAAGGTTGAGGGTGATGCAAATGAATTACATGCACGCACCTTTTCTTTAACTAATATGACATGGTTGCAATTATTGATATGGTCTACCAAACCTATTATAGACTTGCCACATGTTGATGACATGGCATTGTTGCTAAGTGGTAATGATAGCGGGCTTTGTTTTTAGGCCTTGTTGACAACATTATATGTATATTATGTTGGTCTTATGAGCCATTTCTAGGCCTAAAGGTGAGTGAGGCATATCTATAATGACACTACTATGAATGGTGGCTAGTTTTCTAATAGATTTGTTAGATAATGTTTCTATATGGTTATCATCAATATTAAGGTATTGGCCAATCGAAGGCATCAATATAATGTGTGGTGTGCTTTAATAGGCTATATTGGTTAAGTGTCTACCTTAATTTCTCATTGAATTTGGAGGAAACTATTATGGTTGAATAACATTGTTGGCAATTGTAAAAGCAACTATTTGTGTTGTTTGTTTGGCAAGCTTTAAAAGAGCTTCCTAAGTAAGGAGTAAACCACATAAGTCTTCACTAGTTGTTTTGGTATGGACAACAATGGCAGTAGCAAGCAATGAATAAGGTATTTTGAAACCCTAAAAAACATGAGTCAAGTATCCATTTTTAGACATCAATTCAGTAACAATGAAAAGTTAATCAACAATCATGTCAACTTCTTAAAGAAATTTGTCTCCATTTAGTGACCTTTATTTGACATCTAGAGACGAAGTCAAAGAATGGAGGCTTTGGTGGAACTATGGGCTATGAATTCAACTAATAATGCCTTCTAGAATTCATTTACAATTTTGTACTTGGCCATGGTGGTGACAACATAATTAATATTAGTGTTAGAATCCAAACCATGTAAACTAATCTCATACCTACCAATCTTGAAAGGTAGGATTCGTGTCATGGGTGATAACTCCATTTTCATTCATGTTGGTGAGGAATTCAACGAGGTAAAGGAAATAGCCATCAAAGACCCCAAGCAAGCCACTAACTTGCACATAAGGCTCAATTTGAGTCTTCTAAACAAGAAATTTTGGACCTTCCAACCAAACTTTGGTAGATGGGATTAAAGGGTTGCTTGGAGTAAGCAACAGTAAAGTGTAAGTCACAAAATGTATATGCATGTTATGGGAAAAAATTGATGAAAGTTTGAAATAAGTCAACTTTTATTAAGCAATATAAAATGATACCAAAATAAAACAAGGATTTTCTCAAAATATGCAAACTTTCTACACAAAACTAGAACTCTAAAAAACCAAGAAAAAAACTTTAAGAAGAATATAATAAATTCAATGATGAGAAGTACAATTGGTTTGCCAATTTATTGTTGGGTTTTATGGTTTAACAAGAAAAAGGGTTGAATTGGTTAAGCTAAGATTCGGTCAGCCTCTTTTTGACTTTAAAAATTATTCTAAACTATGCTATAAAATGATTGTGTAAGTTCTAACAAAACAACAATTAAACAAGAGTAAACAAAGGCAAGTAAGACACCAAATTTACCACAGTGGTTCGACACTCAATCTTTAAGCTCTACATCCACCCTCTTCTTCTTTAATCCAACTGATTGAATTCTCCTTTATTCAATCTAGATTAGAAAAAAAACATTCTCCCTAATCCAACAAACTCCTCCTCAAAAGACTTTCCAAATCCGGTTACAAGATATGATAAAAAAAAATCATGTACAAATGCAAATCCCCTAATACTATGATGATTTATGGCATATTACTAATCAAAGGAGCTATTCAAATATGAATAATGAATATCTAAACTCTTATCACAAAACCCCCAAATTAGGACAAATTAGGGTTTTGGATTTCATAAAATTTTTATGTGCAATATGTATTTTGAATGTAATTAGCACATAAACAAAGCATACAAGGTACAATAGGTGATAAAATCAAAGAATAAATGATTTAATCACAATATCACCATAACCTTGTAAGCCAACGAGAGTGAAAGAACTTGAATGAATAATCAAGTAAACTCAAAGAATGATTCTTGATAGAAAGGGAACTTTAAATGCTCATAAATCATCAACCTTTTCTTCAAGAACTAACTCTTCTTAAATAAAGAAGATAAATCTAGGGTTTTGGATCTCAAACCATAACCATAGCCTACTTCCCATTAGAAACAATGAGCCACCCATCAAATTGAGCTCAAGTCACTTCTTAGAAACCCAATCTGACCATTCTAACATCTTGTCTCCTCTAAAATCCTCCCGTTGAGGATTCAACACTACAAAGAGAACATAGGCTTCACCGGAGGTTGTCTAATTTGAAAAGCATCAGTTAGGGTAAAATGATTGAACAAGTCTCTTAAGCAAGCTTCCTTTAAGTTGGACAAAGCTGTATAGACAAGTGTTGCACTATGTAATCGGGTAAGAAGCAAGTGAGGCTTCTACAACAGATGCAGGCCTCAACATTAAGAAGACATGGGCTAGCTTTAAAAAAAGCTCGGTCCATCACCATGTAAGCATGGTCCAGCTTTTAACAAGCTTGGTCGATCAGCACATAAGCACGGTCCAACTTTTAACAAGCTCGATCCATCAACACATAAGCACAGTTTTAATCCAGCACACGGCTTCACTTGAATTAACAACAAGCTTGGATAAAACTCCTCATAGATTGATCCTTGACTTTTGATTAATATGTTCCTACAAGTACATAAATCCAAGTATCATTTTTCTTAAATATATCAAAATATATTTTCAATATCATTCATACAAGACATTTCTCAAAGGCATTTTATGAAGATATTTTATGAAGAAATGTAATAACCCAACTATTTTATAATATTATTGATTGATATTATAATTTATACACCTTTTACTTATTATGATTTTCTTTTGCACATTTAAATATGAAAAATATTTTTCAAGAAATATTCACAAATAAATTTTGTCACAACAAAACCCTTATTTTCCAACATTTATAACAAACGAAATCCAATG
Source organism: Casuarina equisetifolia (assembly GCA_028551475.1). Classification (NCBI taxonomy): domain Eukaryota; kingdom Viridiplantae; phylum Streptophyta; class Magnoliopsida; order Fagales; family Casuarinaceae; genus Casuarina; species Casuarina equisetifolia. The sequence goes on from CM052356.1 coordinate 14,483,454, forward strand.
AAAGGGCAAATAAATTGGAATCATTGCAATATATTTTGATTACAAATTTCCATGGATTTACACTAGCAAAACAAAAAACATTTGAAAACCTAACAATTTACAATTGGAACTGAAATTATCATGTTAGAGTTAATGTTATTTTCCAACTTTTGCATATTCTAGTCAACCAATATTCTTTGGACAAAACACCCATCATTTAAGTCTTGTTGTCATAGGGAAAGCAGCAACATTTAGGTGAAAGGTTAAGGGTGACATACATGAATTGCATGCATGCACCTTTTATTCAACTAATATGATATGGTTGCATTCACTGACATGGTCTATTGAACTTGTTGAAGTCTTACCACATGTTGATGACATGGCATTGGTATCAACATGGTAGATATCAGAGACTTGTGATTTTAATAGTATCCAATGACTTTATAAAAGATTCTTTCTTCTACATATAATCTCATAAATCAAGAGACTTAAATCTCAACATACCACAATCCAATGATACAAATCGTATGTTAAACCACTTGATGTAAGTATATCAATTTAACAAGCAATATCAAGAAATGTCACCACAAAACAACCAATTCAAAAAGCTACAAAACAATATGATAAGATGATAGAGTAAGTAAAAGAAAATATCAATAAATTTACAACTCATGTTGAAAGTGCATCCAACCTTTCTTGAAGAGATTTCTAAGCCTTTATGTGTGCCAAGTGCATATCCTTCCTTCCTTCTTCTCTTTCCTTTATAAACTCCCAAACCATATGCCCATTGAAGCTTCATTTATTTCCCAATTCATTTTGTATCTCTTTCCTTTGAGAATCTATTTTTTTTTATTTATGTACCTCTACATTCCCTTTTTTATGGAACTTCAATTTTTCATACTCTTACTTGTAATAATATTTCTCATTGGATTTTGTAGCAAGCTTCTATACCCATATACATTTCTACTATTCCTTTAATAGAGATATTGATACAAACCTTTATCTTCCTTGTTTACTCTCTCAAATCATGCTCTAACATAAACTAATCTTGCCCTTCCTTATTCATCCATGAAGAAACTATAGGTATAGACACAGATTAAAGGGTAAAAGCTCTTTTATTAATAGAGCAAAACTTCATTAATACAAAATGGGACCTATTAAACCACATTTTGCATGTATGAAGAATGTAAATAAACCCTAACATAGCTATATATAATGGAGAAGAGAAAAAAAATGGCTGGTACAAGACAAGCCTTGTTTTAGACAATTATAATATGTTTACACAAAATAGGAAATTGCTACTACACAACAAAAAAGCTAGTTGGCTTTTGATTAATGTTAAGCTTGTTGTATGTGTTTATTGAGGCAATCTAATTGGTTGCCATGTGGCAACTACATTGAGAACACCAAGTTTGTACAAGAGGTAGAAATATTTATAAGTTCCTAATGTCTTGGTGTATTTGCCAATTGATCCTTAGTTCTAATGTGCTCAATTCTGATGATTTAATGGTGAATTTTCTCATCAACGAAATGACAGTTGATATTACTAAGCTTGGTGCACTAGTAGACAATAGGATTGGTAGCAATTTCATGGCCACCTTATTGTGATAAAATAACATAATAGGCCAAGGCACAATGATTCCTAATTTATGGAGGAATTATTAAAGGGTAAAATTATTTCCATGTTAGACAAGCCTATAATCACCACATCAAGCAAGGCACTTCTGAAACAATAAAATATTTACACATCAAAAAAGCCATGTCATCACCACATTAACCAAAAGGATGCATGTAAGTAATTCATGTTAGATATCACACCATGTTAGCCCTATACTAGCAAAACTTTATCTTCCTCAAGAATGCCATCCATGTCTCTCAGCTAGTTGAAGAAGGAAAGGGGACCATAATAGTAAATCCTTTTCATAACTAACACAATTTCACTTTTTCTCTTAACCAATTCACTAACCCTAATTTATCTTTTTGGACAATTATTGATTGAGCAAGAACTAAAAATCATTACACCATCATTAAGACTTGAACCAAACACCAATGTTAGCATTATTGTACAATAGCCTAGAGTAATGGACTTCTTTCCCTTACATTAAAAACGTAAGTGCGATAATCTAGCCATATAAAGGGGCTTGGCTACTCCCTCCATTGGGTTGATCTTTTAGGATGGAACCTAGGTCCTTAAAAAGTGGTATCAGGGCCAAACCACAACTTGACCTGATTGGCTTATGACTACTATCCTTAAGTATAGAGTGGGTAATGGGTCCACCCAATGGTGCTTGTGATTGTTATCCTTTAGTATGGGTGGGCAAAGGTGACCCCCTAATGTCATATAGGTAAAAGGCCCACCAACCTCGAGGGTGATATGGATTTGGGTGGAAAAGAATATAATAGACTTCATTCTACCACATCATAAAGGCAAGCAAAATGATCTAGCTATATAAAGGGGTTTAGCTACTTCTCCCATTAGGTTAACCTTTTGTGATGAAACTCAAGTCTATGACACTAGACATGATCATCAAATTGAAAGAAAAAAATTGTATTAATCTTTTCCTCTACTTTTTGATTATTTTTTAGGTTTTTTTTTTCTTTTCAACAAGGTTTAAGTTGGTATGATAGCTCTCCTTTGGGATCTACATGCCTTACCCTAGCAGCTCTTTACCTTTTGGTAAGATAATCTTTTAACCTTTTACCTCACCACCAATCTCATTATCCACACCTAAACCAGGATGTGGAAATTGATTTTTATTTCATCCATGAGTGAATTCAAAGACAACTCTCAATCCATTTTCTTTCATTTGTGATGTATTTACCAAAGGCCTCTTATTTGCACAATTTAAAATGATTCAAAACAAACTCACATTTCATACAATGAATATCATCGAATTCAAAGAAAAATTATTTATTCATCTTTTCCTCTATTCTTCAATTATTTTTTGGTTCTTTTCTTCATAACAAGGTTTAACTCAGTATCAAAGCTCTCCTTTAAGATCTACATGTGTTACCCAACAATCCCCCACCCTCTAATGTGACAATCTCTCTTTATCCTTTACCCCACCACCAATCTCATTTTCCATGGCCAAACCAAGCATGTGAAAATGGATTTTCATTTCATTCATGAATGAATTCAAAGATAACAACTCTATCCTACAAATATATTTAGCAAAGGCCTCTCATTTGTGTGATTTAAAATGATTTAAAACAAGTTCAAGGTTCATTCCACCCTATTAGCTTGCAGTGAGGGTAAAATTATTTTTGTGCCAAACAAGACATGTCATCTCCACATCAACTAGAAGACCCATGTAATTGAGCCATGTCATATACCATGCCATGTCAACCTAATGCTCACAAAGCTTCACCTTCCTTAAGAGTTGCCATCCTCACCTATGGACAACTCTCGGCTAGTTGAAAAAGGAAAAAGGACCACAATATTAACTTGTCTTCACAACTTATGCAACTTTCCTTCCTTTCTCAACCAATATACCAACCTTAATTTACCTTCTTGGACAATCATCAATTGAGCAAGATTGAGCAATCACTTGCTCAATCACCAACCCATCACCAAGACTCTAGTCAAACACTTAATATGGGAGGTTTCCTAAATAATTGTTGAGTCCTTAATTTCTTAGGTTTAATTTATTGTTTGAGAATATTTCCTTTTGTTTGGTTTTCTATAATTGTCTAGATTCCTGATTTATCTAGGTTTCCATACTTGTTAGATTTCTGATTTGTCTAGGATTCCTTATTTGTCAGAATCCAGATTTGTTAAAACTTCCTTAATTATAGGGATTCTTGATTTGTCTGGATCCTTCTAGAATTAGGTTTTAAGGATTCCTGATTTACCAGGATCCTTCTAGAATTAGGTTTAGCTGCCTATTTAAAGGGAGCATTGTTTCAGTTGTAAGAGAGTTGTTTTCAAGAGAATAGAAACCCCAAAGTTGTGTGATCAACTTTTGCATCCTTTATCCAATTCTTGCCAGGGATTGGTGGTGGAGCACCTCCTTGACTGGTGGTGTTGCCTTTACGTCTTGGAGCTTGTTGGTATCTATCCTTTTATTTTGATTATTCCTATTTTCGTTTTTCATCCACAACATTATTGTATAGATTTTTTGTTATATTCATTGACCAAAAGACTTCTTACAAATGATAGAATATGGCTCAAATGGGAACACTTAGACCAAATGATGATAAAGTGGGGCTCAAATGGAAACACCTAAACCAAAACTATATTCTAAAGACAACCAATAATCGAGACTGCCTCATTTCATAAAGATTATATCTTTTTATAGAGAAGAAACCCTAATGGGCTTGACTAACCTAACTTAACTAACTCTAGGCTAGACACATAAGCCCAATCTTGTAACATACCATCACCCTTTAAATAAAGCTTGACCTCAAGCTTTCCAAATTTAAAAGAAACCTAATAAGAAATGGTAACAACTTGATCCTAAATTTGAATTTGAATTTGAATTTGAACTTGAACTTGAATTTGAATTTAAATTTCAACATGAATTGGAACTTGAATTGGAAATCATACCATTAACAGTTGGTATCGGGGTAGTTACACCCTAAGGAATTGTCCTTCATACTACATATTTGATTTGAAGAAGGAAGATGTTATTAAGCTAAGAGAAGGTATTGCAGAGACAAGAGATATGCTAATGAAGTTGCAAAATCTTGCCTTGAATGTGGCCATAAATTTAGCATTGTTGCACATGGATCTAAGAAAGGCTCAGGTTGAGGCTAAAAGGAAAAGGGCAAAGGCTAGAGAGCCAAAAGTGGAAGTTCTGACTTCAAACCCTCCAAATCTGGCTAATCTTAAGGTGGATCTAGCAATAACGGAGGAACTAAAGGAGAGGTAAGAGTAGCTTCCATCCTTCAAAATGACTGAAGTTCTTTAAAGAGCAACAACGTGGGGTGCAAGAGTTCATTGTTGCACTAGGATGCGTAGACTTGACTTGGAAGGTCGGAAGGGTGCAATTAAGCACCAAAATTGTCGTAGAAAGCTATTAAGGAGAGCACAATGGTGAAAGATAGAAAATCAGGTGGTTGGAAAGCAAATAAAAAATCAAGTAGTTAGAGAGTAGATCGAAAATCAAGTGGTTGGACAGCATATCAAAAATCAAGTGATTGGAGAGTAGATTAAAAATCAGGTGGTTGGAAAGTAGCCTTAAGTTAATTTCAAATTCGAATTCGAATTCAAGTTAGTTTATGGTTTATCTTTTGTTTGGGCTTAAGATCAAGCTCTCTATAAAGGGGAATCATATGTCATGGGTTTGGGCTTACGTGTTTAGCCCAAAGTTAGTTAAGTTGGGTTAGTCAAGTCCATTAGGGTTTCTTTTTTACAAAAAGACATGATCCTAAAAAGGAAGGCAGACATGGTTATTGGTTTTATATTTAGAATATAATTTTGGGTTTGGGTGTTCTCATCTGAGCCCCACTATATCTTTTTCTGGTCTAGGTGTTCTCATATGAGTGCTACTATTGGTTTGTGCTCCCATATGAGCCTCATCTAATTTCCATTATTGCTTAGTGTTCACATGTGAGTATCACTCTATCCTTTGTAAGAAGTCTTTTGATCAATGAATACAGTTGTTTTGAATCATAGCAATAGTATTTTCGTTCCATTCCTGTACACTGGCCTAGAACCTATAAATATCCCTTGAATTCCTGTAATTATTATCATTGAATTTAGAGAAAAAAAAAAATTGTTTCATCTCTTCCTTTGTTCTTCGATTATTTTTTGGGTTCGTTTCCTTACGGCAAGGTCTTTTAGCATGGTTTAATTGGCACGATAAGGAATATCACCGCAGACACAAAGTAGAAGATAGAAAGGGCGCTTTCTGGTAGATAGCCTACACATTCAAGCACTTGGAAGAACAGCGATGCCATCTTGAAGCGTCTCAGCTTAGGGCGAAACCCACAATGGGCATGGTTGCTGACAACCAATAATTATTAAAACCTGTCTTCAAGTCTGTTTCTGGGAATTTCCATTAACATCAGGCATTAAAGTAGTTATTCTTCTAACTAAAAAAATCCTACAAATAAGAATGAGATCTCTACAAATAAATCTGAAGGGGAAAAAATGCAAAATACTTTGACTAATAATCAAAACTTTGCACTCAAACACAACCTCATCACAATATTGATCAAGCTTATCTTAGCCTACAGCAATACAACCCAAAGTGATTTCTAATCTAAATTTGAATCTGAATTTGGTGATTAAAACTCTCAGTTTGGGGGACACTAAGATGTTAAATTTTGATCTAAAATTACAAATATAAATGACCAACGGAAGTTTATTACAATTTAAGTTGAAATTTTTGTTTACGTTTTTGGGTAAAGATTAGTCCGTGTTATCCTGGTATTTTAAAAATCACTCCCAAAATACTATCTTAATCATGTAAAGGTTAACGTGAGAATTTCTAGCATACTTATAATACCTTCACAACTTTATCCATCAACGTAAGATCAATTTTTAGAGTGTCACAAAAGTGTTATCATCCTTAAGTTGAAACGAGTTTTAACACGTTGTATTGGGAATCATAACATATTTAACCAAATAAAAGATTGAGATTTGTGTTTGTGTTACAAACAAGGAATTTGCACCACGTCCATAATGTGGAATAAACTTGATAGGAAATTCCTGGGGTGCCATCAATTACACTAATTAGGTCAAGAAATTATGTGATCATATCACTTAACAATAGGTTCATTGTCTATAGATTTTCCAGAAGGAACTTTTTGCAAGAGAAGTCACCTTATTGCATTCAGATCCAAGCAGGTACTACATGTAATATAGTAAGATTAATCTAAGGTCCACTATAATGACATGCAAAAGAAGATTTCTTTATGTTTTCTTCGTTAAGCGAGACCTTATTGTCTAAGCTTAAATCTTTTGAAGGTTAGATATCATCTCTTTGTACTTGCTTCATTCATCGTTTTCTTACCATTTGGTTGTCTTTTATCACCTTTTATTTATTTATTTTTTTTTCGAGGGGAGGGAGGGGGGGGGGGAGAGGAGAGGAGGAAGGGGAACATGGAAAGTTCTAGCCCTATTTGCCCATCTTGCCACGTGCCACAACTACAGCTTAACCAGAACATTCCAGCACGGAAATCACAATAAAACGTGGACATATTTGATTTCTTTTGTGACCATAGGAGACACTCGGTAATATTCTATGACATTTTGAGCCACTGACTATTTATGTGAATCTCTAGTCATCGGGATTTCTGGAGCAACGGAGCTTGAAGTTGAAGGTTCTGAAGGATGTCAAGCAACTGCTGCTGTTGCTACAGGAAGCTCTAGAGCAAGAGAATGAGTACTAGCATTATTCACACCATTTACAGGACGTATTATTAGAAAATTCTGACTCCTCACTTTAGGAACATCACAAATAACCATATCTTCTCCGCCTTAAGATTCAAACTACATGTTGTAACCTATTTCGTAACCTTGAAATATCTGCTGAGACTTAAGAACAGAAGTGGATTCCCAAGAGTTTAAGGATGATGATTTTGCCTCGAAAGCATTAGACCACCAAACCCCGTTGTCCTTTGGACCATTCATGTCTTTGAAGCAATCAAAATCAGTAATCTGATCTTCCTGTGGCATGAAATCCGCAGTTTTGTTGCTAAGAAAGTAATCAAGCTCAGCTTGGAAGGTGGAAGCCTCAATTCCTGCATTAGCCTGTTCTATGACGTCTGCTTTGGGAACAAGAGCTGAATCCAGTGGATCGTTCCCAGCTGTGAAGGTCATGGAGTTATCTGGGGATGAAAGAAGATTGAAAGAATTCTCCAACTCAGTTACCTTCGGCTTGCTTATAGCTGCAAGATCCTCTTGAAGTACAGCCGCCGCTGGTGGCTCATAGATGTGAATATTCTGTCCTTGCCCAGGTGGAGGACTAGGCAAGGGTTGTTGCCAGGAAGCGGTGGGACTTCCATTCAAAGACTGCAAGCTCTGGAGCATGATCTTTTCTTGCAAGGGATGCAACTTCGGCCACAGGGCAGGACTGTTGCAGAAAGAGAAAGGCTTTTGAAGGTTCTGAAGTTGCATAAGGAGTTGAAGTCTTTCAAGAGCCGAGTTGCTTAGGGCTGGTGAACTTGAGTTATCTTCCAGATCATTTGCGTCCTTTCTCTCATCCATAGACGACAACCGACTCGCCTTGAATTCCTTGCGCCTTCCGAGTAATTTTTTCTTCAGTCTCGTGTTCCAGTAGTTCTTGATGTCATTATCTGTCCTTCCAGGCAGTCGAGCAGCAATAATAGACCACCTAAAGGTAGAAGGAAATAAAGGTTTAGTCCCTACCTAGAAAACAAGGAGAAATAAATATAATAGCTTAAAAAAAGGTCTGTAGATGGAGATCTGGATTTCAAAGGTGGAGGAGATATGCAAAACCAGGGCATCGAGGGCTAAGAAAAAGGACAAGCACTTCATGCTGAAATTCTTACAAGGCTCGAGGGGGGGGGGGTGGGGGGCGCGGCAGCGAGAGAGAGAGAGAGAGAGAGAGAGAGAGAGAAACCTGCTGCCAATACTTATGTACAGGCTGCAGATGATGTTGTCTTCTTCTTCAGAGAATCCTCCATGCTTGATGTTGGGCCTCAAGTAATTTAACCATCTAAGTCTGCAACTTTTTCCACATCTCTTAAGCCCTGGGAAGTTAAAGCCAGCAAAAGGTCAAACCGATCATGAACCTTCTGAAAAGGCGAATCAAAACCACAAGACCAGTATCAATTGTATGAGAGAAAATACCAATTTTCTGAGGGAGCGCAATCCAGTTTCCTCCAGTTCCGTACTGTTCAATATAGGCTTTGAGTTTTGCATCCTCTTCTGGAGACCACGGCCCCTTCTTCACGTTTGCCTTATCACAGCATGGAGCTCGACCCATCTCTCTCTCTCTCTGTGGTCAGGAAATATCCGAAGAAGGCTGTCTGAGATTGGTGTGAAGAATGGAGAAGGAAGACCAGGATTTATAGAAAGAAAAAGGGGATGATGTGATGGTTGTAATAACACAAAAGTCTTACACCTCACCCTCTCTTCTTCCTTACTATTCAACCCTCATTCTCTCTCACTCTCTCTCTCTCTCTCTCTCTCTCTCTCACTTTTTGGATTAGTTCGGTCATCCATGTATAGTTAATTATGCATGCAACTGGACAAATCATAACGCAAATTTCTTCTTCTTTTCAATATTAAATCCCACTGCCTCTTCTGGTCCAGCTAGTTTATTATTTGAAACCCAGTGCTGCAGGTATATGATCGGACGAAACCTCCATTCTTCAGCTTGTCACTATTATCGTCGAAATGTTCCTGTAGCCACCCTAGTTGTTGTTACTTTAATTTAGTTAATGCAACAGAAAATTGCAGAAGCAAACTGACATAAAGACTTCGGGATACACGAATCATGACTTTCGTATATGCCTTTCAGAAGAAAAGTTCACCACGATTTCAGCCTGAAAATATCTTCTAACTCGTACATGGTTTCAGGCACTCTTGATCACAACAAGATAAGGGGCATAAGAACTCGTCGGCTAAGATCAAGAATTTTCAAATGGTACCGCTGCACTTTTTCAACATTGTCAAGAAACCATGTCTATGACTTGTTAACTTTGAACAAGCAAGTGACAATAATTTCCCGTATTGGTTAACACAAAAGTTGACGTCGCAGTGAATTTCCAAGCTGCCTAACAGTTACGAGGCATCGTTTCAATGCCCTTATGTCATCCCCGACCAAGTCAAGAAACAAGACACCCTTTGTTAGAACAAATTAGGTACAGTCAATTCTAATCTTCCGTGCCTTCCCGTGAACATCGATCTCCTTTTTACGGTACCTATTATTACCCCGCTGTAATATTTAATCATTACTTTCAGGAACTCTAGCCTCACCGGTTGGCTAGGGTCAATAATGAGCAGTGGAGGGGAAAGGAATATTTTAACTAGGAAGAAAGAAACCATACGGAAAGGCATTGCAAATTCAAACCTTTTTGAGGAAGCATCACTGATTGACCTCGGTTTCCTAATTTAATATTTTCCGAGGGTGTTTTCTTGATCGAGTTGGAGGGCAGATGAGGCTTGGAATCGCACCAACGTAGAAATAACAAGAGGAAAACCATCAAAATTCAAAAGCACTTATGCCTTAAATTATTTGTTAATTAATGTCGGGATCACCAAATGTACAGAAATCTTTTGGAGGAAGAAAACATGTTTCTGCTTGTCCTACTCTGAACCCCAGAATCAATGCATTGACAATGCGTTTCATGGACAAGAAAACTAGAAAAGAAAGAACTCAAATAATAGATAAAAGGTCACTGCATTCCATCATCACGAAGACCGACCCCAGGACTATTGTATTAGAGCTGGTAAAGGTGGTCTTGGTGAGAGAAGATAAGCGTGGATCAGTACAGGGATATACAAAAATGATGGGGTATTATTGGTGCTAACTCGACCACTGCCTTCGAGACTTTCTCTAACGATTGGATATGGATAGGTACAGGCACATGTACTACTTGAACTTTGTGCAAACTCTTCTCTTGTTAGGTTCCACGGACCAATAGCTTCTTATGAGTTTAGAGTAAAGAAGTGGCAACTACCTCCGTAATCGCACTAACCTTATTCTTAATTCGGAGTTCTGTAGATCGATCTCACTTCTTCGTGAAAGAATTTACTCGTTGATTTCCACTTGAACAGTACCTTTTTTTTTTTTTTTTTCCTGGCTGGATTTTCTTCAGTCTATTATAAAGTTCGGTGCACGTCATATTACTAAGATATTAATATGTTATACTATTTATGTATAAAAGTGCTATTCTCTCTTATAAACCATTTTGAAGTAAGGAAATAAGCCTTCTAACATAACATTAGATCATAGGCTTGAAGTGAGAGACCATGAATTATAGTCTATGTGGAGAATATTTCCCCAAACTATTAAAATCCAATCTATATCTTGCCTTGTCAAGATATTTGTCTATTATACTCCTCAATATATAAACCTTTGACTTCATCTCTCTTTTTATTTTTTTTTAATAAACAGCGTTGAACTTGTTGCATGCTAATTTTAAGCAAAATTTAAGTGATAAAATGAGTCTTTTAACATCTACACCTTTAAGATTAACACGATTTGTAACTACTTCAGCTACCGTATTCTAGTTTACAACCTTTAACGAAATTTTAAACAAAAAATCTCACATGGTTTCACCAATATCATAGCTACCCAGGAAAGAATTTCGTGAAACCGCCCCCTTTGAATTTTCTGCGTATCGATTATATATTATTTGCTTTTGACTTTCATTTCTTTCTAAACGAACATGGCATCTCCTTCGCTTTTTCCTGTTCTTGTCGCATCTTTTTTTCCTTTCATGATCATGTGGGTAGTCTTCATTCAGTCTTTAACAACGATGAGGTATTATTACGAAGAAACGAACCACAATATTCGCAGGAGGACCACATGCCGTCATGGAGTTGACAAAGATGCTACCAGTGGACTAACACAACATTTTCTATATCGTTATATTATCTGGAAATTTCTGTGGAAATGTCAGTGCGATGAATAATTGCTTAACTTCAACGACTTTGTGGTGAGCATAAATTTAATCAAGTTGTAGTTATCTCCCTTGCGCTTTATGTAATATAATGCACAGACGCTAGAAATGGACGCAGCTGCTGAGCTCAACCTGGGTCCGTTTCTGCGCCCCCTCACTGTTTGTCAAAACCCTTCCCCTGTCATGATTATGCTAAGAAGAATAAATTTTGTAGTTGTTTAGAAATAGTCTAAGTTCTTTCTTTGTAATCAATCCCTATAGGAAAAAGACAGTTAAATATATAAGAATAATATCAAGACAAAGTATTAGCTAATATGTGTAGACAAGAATTCTATAGTAGAACATAAGATTCTTAAAATAAATTTAAAAGGAAAGAATAATTATCTAACTTTTGAATTAATTTTGTGTTTTCTTTTTTAACATAATATCAAAATTCAAGCTAATTATCCTCTTGTTACCGATATAAAGGAAAATGTGTGTAGAACAAGAGTTGCACACAAGAAAATAAAAAAATTTAGGTGAAATTTAAATGAAAGAATGTTTATAAAATAATTAGATAAAAAAAATTAGAGACTCAATTTATGATAAAGTAATATATGAAAAATGAATTTTGATCCCATGTTAAAAAGAATAAAATTTCTTAAATATTTGATCTTAAAAAGTTATCTAACCAAAATATGGTGATGCAGGACAACCATTATTTTTTAACAATTTTAATCCGTGAAACCTATGCTTAGGATGCAAGAAATTGACCCGGGCCTTCCTACGATCTAATCTCCTCAAAGCGAGAGCATGTGGAATATGTGAGGAAGGGGCAGAATCCCCAGAAAACAACAAGAGGAGGAGGTAAGGGAAGTTGTTGGCTTGCTGCTAAAGATAATGCAGAAGTTGCAGAAGCAGTCGTTCTCCTCCAGGCATGTGTCAGATGTCAATTGGTACGTGTCATCTTTGACTTTGGATACCCATATTATACATCGAAAGTGTATAATATGGAGGGCGTAGGGAGGAAGACGATGGTGTCACAAAATTTGACCTCCCCCCAGGCTTTTCCATTCCAGAAGGAGTTTGCGTTCGTGTTGCAGAGCCATTGGTTCTGGGGGACTTGGAATTGATAGTTTAATCATTACCAAACCATATAAAAGCTCAAACTCTCATCGAACCACTTGAACATCAAAGGAGAACAATTGGGAATTAAATGGAGAAAGTCAACCATGTCACGAATTTGGTACTCGCATGATCATTTAATCAACTTGAGTCAGTGGTACGTGGGGCCTAGAATACGAGTTTTCTTCTTCTCAAATAAGATTTTGTCTTTGTTTCGGAATATAACTGGCTGATCTTTGACTACAATTATTTGCACACGAAATACTATTTCAAACACTACTAGAGCCCCCTATCACACTTATCCTCTGGAAACAGAGACAAACAAATAATGGAAAAAGCAAAATGGAGTGGGAAAATTAAAATTTGGAGACGAAATGAAAATAAAGATGGATTCTATTGAAGTGTCGTGGGCCAACATTCTCAAAAGGCTAATTCAATAGGCTATGCTTACCTACAATACCTATAAGTTCAAGGGTCTATTTTCTAATAAATTTATATTTTTATATAGAATATTGCAATTATGAAGTAATCTTTTAGAAATTTGAGTTTTGGCCAAATTTAGATATAAGCAAACATGTTTGGAATTATGGGAATTGAGGAGATTATTTATTTATTTATTTATTTATTTATTTATTTTGCCTTTCTATTTTACCTTCCCACTATATTTGAATGATAGGACTCGAAAGCTTTTGATGATATTTCTCTTTTCTTTTTTTGCCTTACATAATAGAAGCATTTTAAAATATTTTTAGAAATTTGAATTTAATTTAAAATTCTAAATTCACAAATTAACCTTTAAGTTTAAATATGTAGAAATGAATTCGTTGCAAATTACATTTAAATTAAGAACATTTTATTATTTTCACTACTATTATCTTTATAATATCACTTGTATTATTAACATAATTCTACTATCTTTATTACCATTTCTTCTATTATCATTATTGTGATAACTATTATGCTAGATTTTTTGTAATTAATTTAATCACTCAATGATTGCTTCTTCAAAGATCGTGGTAGCTCTTCAAACAACAGGACATCCTAGCATCTGCTTGATGAAGCCAATATCTGAGAGCCAAAACCTGGTTGTTTTCAATTTTCTTATCCCCATTATAATAAGCACTTGTCACATCAACTTAGTTTCTGCTTCTAAAACCATTCCCCTCCACCTTATATTCAAATTTTCTTTATTTAACTTATAATCAGCGGTAAATTCGACTGATTTTATTTATTTAACCACAAACTTGATACTAAAATCCTACTTATTGTTCAAAACCATGAAACAGAACCACAGTGACAATTGATCACAGTGGCCTTAGGAAGTATACCTTGTTTATGATTATAGTAAAGTCCGTACAAGCTTGAATTATTAATTATACAAAGTTCATGCCTCATCTTTTGATAACGGATTCCTGGGCTTCAAGCGCTAACACGCAGTGGCCTGGGTTAGCAGCACCTAGGACATATGCTCAAAACAGCCAGAATTGTTAATAAAAATGAGGTTCTAGAAAAATAATCACATCTCCAAGCGCCAAGGTAAATTAAGAACATGTCTATATGACATCTTGTGTAAACATCATAACAGTTGGGAGATACAGAGAGAGCAGTGGCACAGTAGCTTCCTGTTCCATCGGAGTTACAACAGCATAAGCATTCATTATTTTTGACGGATAAAGCTTATAATATTGCATTCGTCACTAACTTTTATTTACATCATTCCGAAAAGCTTAGTCTGATCTCCGATAACGTTGTAGTAGAATCACCACCTGTATCAACAACTTCATTATAATGGGAATCTTAATTAAAAAATAGACTCAAAGTTCTATAAAAGTTGATGAGAAATACTCACATTTTAATTCTACAGCAGAAGCTCTCCTCAATGTATAGTAATAATCTTCTAGGAAAATCCACTGTAGAGAGCATATAATTGCACTCAAAAAGAGAACATACCAATTCTCAATGCAGTACTAGAAAAGGTTCGTTAAAAATGAACCAAGGCATAAAACTACACTATTATCTTGCGTAAACTTGGAAGACCAGTAGGCTGCCTTAAACTGCAAAATCTACTCTCGCTTTTCATTTTCCTTTTCCATCAATTTCTTGCTTGATATATAGGGCAGTAATGAGACCAACTGCCTCAACCTTGGGTTTATCTCACATTCATTGCTGCAGCCATACTCCGCAGCTTCTGTGAGATCTCCGAAAATGACGGCCTTGCCACTGGGTCAGAATCCCAACAACTTTCCATCAAAGACTTCCATTCAGGATCACACCATGTTGGAATTTGTGGACGTAATGTGTTGTTTACAATTCCACCTGGGAAATCAAAATGAAGGCACACATTGAAAAATCATGCCTAGATTTTCATTCTCTAATTATGGCACACGCTTAAACAGTGAATGTATTTGCAATTAGATTCTAAAAATATTACTACTGATTGAAAGAGAATGCCACATGCATGACTTCCAATTGTTAAAGCCGTTTGTCCTCGATCTTTAAGAATATATCATGAAGACAAAAGAGATTTCAAAGAAAACATTTAAGTCGGACATTAAAAAAATAACAAAAACAACATTAAACTAAAACATGGAAAATAAAAATCAACTACAAAGGATTATAAAAACAACATTTACTTTGAAGGTCCTCCAGAAGCACAATATTTTCCCAGAAATTTGAAAGTCCAAGTAAATTGATACATGAATTTGGGCGTGCAAAGAAAATATACCCAAACTCTAAAAAGTTAACGAATATTACAAAAATAACCTTCCTTTGACAAAATAACTAACAGGAAAAAACTTGAGAGGAGGAAAAATAAAGTATCTGAAAATATGCGTGCTTCACTCTATTATCTCTGGCCATTAAAATTGATGGATTAAGTTGATACCATCCCCCAATGACCTCATAATAAGATCAAAGTTGATTTTGATGGAGTCATATACTCCTTTTTTACCTCTTCATCCAGAAAACGTAAGGGAAAAAATCCATTCTCTTTTCTCAAGGACATTTTCTATGAACAAACTCAACATTCTCAACAGTTAATAAAGGCTCAGAAAATAGAGCTTCCAGCATTAACAAAGTAGATTTGCATATGCAGTCAGCTCATCTGACCATTAGAATTTTGGTACGGAGGAGGAGGAGGATATCACAAAAGGTATTACAACTAAGCTGTTTTGTTGAAAAGGGAAGGAAAATGGTGTCAGTTTCCTAAATCTTCAATCATTAGTTGACCAAAAAGGCAAGCCTCACCACTATTTATACATCATGAAAGTTCAAACTACTTAGCTGCGATACTAATTAATAAGGGAATAAATTGAAAAAAACTTCTCTTTTGGTTACTTTCTTCTTCCTTTTTTTTTTCCAAAATTCCTTCACTTGATTCTTCTTGAGAAATATTTTTCCTTTAAAAACTTTTTTCGACCAAATGGAGGACAATCTTCTATGTATATAGAAGGACATCACAGAGGAGAAAAAGTTAACAAAATTTGGCAACACCAACTCAAACTTTTTAATGGACACTTGATAATTTATATGCTCTAAAGAAGACTGGACTTGGATTTAGCAATTAGATGAGAAAGCACAAGCAAAACCATTGAATTAAAAGAAACACTTGATTACATGACAGGTTCCTATCCGACCAGCACAATTGACAAATAGCCATGACGAAGATACAGCTAAAATGCATTGTGCTACAATTACCAGACCAGATAACAGAAGGCAAAAGATAAACAAGAGAAAAAGATAAGAAGATGATATAAAATTACTCTTCAACCCTAAAAGTTTGGATCAATTTTATGTTCAACTAATGTATGACCCTGCCAATGCCCAAATCCTTTAGCTCACTTGTCACAAGAAGCATCAACAAACTTATACTACACATCCAGCATCACCCAGAAATGAAATGGATACAACAGGTATGCAAGCAAGGTAACAATGTTAAATAGGGCATCCAATCTACTATTAGTTTGGTACTTACCAATAATGGAAGCACAATGCAAATCTGCATAAGGCTCATCACCCGTGAGCAACTCCCACATGACAATCCCAAATGAATAAACATCAATCTACACAACAGAAAATAGGAAATACTGCCAATGAAACATGAAAGCAGAAGACAGCTCAAAGAGTTAAAAATAAAAATAAAAAAAATAAAACAATAGAAGAAACATTAACCTCTGAAAGTCGAAATTTGGCTAATTACCTTCTCTGTCACCATGTGGCTTTTACCACTAAGAAGCTCTGGTGCCATCCAGGGCAAAGTTCCACGGACACCTCCTGACACTAAAGTGTGTTGTTTCACCTTTGATAAGCCCAAATCACCAATCTAAAAAGATGAACACACATCACGTTTAGTTTCAAACCCAAAACCCCTCTAAAAGTTATAATCATGATTGAAAATCCAGTCCAAAACACAGTCAAATGATATGGAAGAGGGGGCGTTGGGTTTTGGGGTTAAGAAAAAGAAAAATGATAATAGCTTAGCATCAAAAATCATTTCTTACAGGCTTCCAGTTGTCCCATCTAATAATATCAGTTCATACCTTGCACACTGGGCGCTGAGGATCTCTCATATTAACCAACAAATTCTCACACTTCAAATCAAAATGCACAATGTTCTTTCCATGCAAATACTCCATCCCAAAAGCAGCATCCATTGCTATGATAAGTCTCTTACGACGATCAATGGTTCTGTCCAATTACACAACTACATCAAATATTCTATTTTCAATGATTTCTTTATACAAACAAGAGTGAACAATCAAAACTTTTATGTGAAAAATACATTCTAAAAGAGGCAACAGTGTCAAAAATATTTAAAATCTGAAACATATGTTGAGCTATCAGAGCAGGTACCTGTCTTTCTTCTGCAAAAACTGTTTTAGAGATCCGTTAACCATGAACTCTGTCACAGTTGCTAAGGATCCACCAGGACCATCACGAACAATTCCATAGAAAGAAACAACATTTGGATGATGTAATGAGCTCAATGTCAGAGCCTCCTTCCAAAAATCCGCAATCTAAGACATTAAATCTTGTCAGCATAATAACACAGGAGAAAATACAAGAAAAATGCAGGCCTTCCCACCAGAACTCCAGAAAGAAAAAAGAAAAAAGAAAAACAAAATTCTTAAAAGGACAAGAGAATCTTCCAAGTTACATTCACATACCATACTCATGACGACACTGGCAAAAATTTAAACGATGAGAAAAGCAATCTTAGAAATAACGGCAAAAATACTAAATAAAAATGAGAACCTATAACAGATCAAATTAAAATAACAAAGTTAAGCTTCCAATAAAAAACTTATACAATTTCAGCCTCGTCACCTAAATTATTGTCTTTTTCATTTTTTCTTTCCAAACAATTTCAATGAATAACTTAATTCATTACATGGTGAAACAGTACAACTCAAGCACTTTACTTTGCTAAACCACACAAAATCTCACAACTGAATGTGGCATATAATTGCAGCAAAAACATTTTACCATTATGATCATGATTTTATTGAACATGACCTAACATGAGAATCCATGTAATATAAAATTAACAAACGCAACACCAACAATCACACAGAACTGTTAGGTCAGTATATTAGCTGGCAAATAAAGTAGCTTTAAAATACTATCAGAAATCCTCAGCTTCAATCATGATGAAAAGGATAAAAGATTGAGAACTGAACACCTCAAAGAGATTTAAAGCCTCCAGATTCTTCCCCATGCTTCAATTATTTAGATTCATGGTCTATCAAACCCAACTGTTTGAAGGCTAAACAGGAAGGGTTAAGTAGCCATTTGATTTCATCACCAAACATGGCATTGTGGAAATGTTGGATGTCATAATTTTAGGCCTTTCATGTCAAGTGACCCATAGTGAAGCCTATTGCATACAAAATCCACGAATCCAAGAGTTCCAGAGCAAAGGAGAAGGCTCTAATGCGGCCTGTACCTCATAAGCCCCTTAAGGTTCCAACATGATAACCCAAGATTTAGGGAGGGGTAAATTTTTGCTCTGTCATGTCGTGACTTATAATATAAATGCACGAAAATGTTAGCTACTTGGTCCATTCAGCATAAAAATGAAGCTAATATACAAATGTCTTAGTCATCCCAAAAATTCTACTCCAGAAGATTGTGAAATTTTCCATAAAATAGTTTGAGATATTAAAACCCAATCTCCTTGCAGCCAGATCACCAAGACCACCAATTGCATGTAACTATTGTAAGCAATCATCCTTTTTGAAAAAATAGTTGACAAGTGTTAGTTACAAGAAAAAAAAAAAAATAGAATGGTGTATCTATACCAATACACCATTGCTTGAAATAGCTTGAAGTTAGGACAATTTTAGTCTTATAATTAAGATAACAAAAGCACTGCAGGCTCGCTTGACCTTAGTTTCACATTATAAGAAGTGGAATTTCTGAATTAATCATGGTTGTGTAAACTCTTAGAAATGACCTTATTTTCTTTATTTTGGGTAAAACTTTACTGAAAACCATGAAAAAGTTGAAGCAAACCAAGTAAATAACTGGGAAAAAGTTGAGGTTTCAATTTCTTTCTGTTGCATCTCAAGCAAATTTGTGAACACTACCTGACCTGATAAGTTTCATATTTATTATGATTGTTCTTTCATCATTTCTCGCATAGCACTACCTGACTTTGGTGGAATTCCTGATAAGTAAATAACTAAAGAGGCCATTTACCATAACACAGTTCAAGCATAATAGTAGAACAAAAGCAAAGATGAATATATGACTCTACCAGACGTTCCCTCTCAGACGGTCTCCCTGCAAAACAGCTGGCCTTTATCCTTTTTACAGCCACATCAGAACCCTTCCATTTCCCATGATAAACGGCACCATAAGTTCCAGTACCCAATTCCCGGATCTCCTCTAGATCATCATTCTTTATTGTCTGGTCAATGAGTAAATATCCATTAGAACCAAGGACATGAAAGACAGAAAAAAATTATCATCAATAGCGGATGGTAATAATCTAATCATATCTAAAAGCTTCATATGCATATTGAAATATAAGACGGCAAAAATAACCTGTAACCCCCGGTCAATAGCTTCTGCCTCAGCCTTTGTTGGCTCAATCTTGGTGGTATTTGGACCGTCATTCTCATAATCCAACTCCAAATCACCATTGGTGCTCTACAGATAAACAAGACATCAGAAGAATAACAATCATGATTCAACTTTCTTTTAGAAAGAAAATTTACTTGTTTCTCACCACTAATTCCATTTCATTTTCAGCTGCTTCCTTAAGGTCATTGCACCCTTCAATTCTAGCTATGACCTCCTCAGCTCCTTCTAGTCTTGCTCTTCTCACTGAAGCAATCAAATCAGGCAAGAAACTCAAATCATCTGAAAGCTTGCAATCTTCACGAGCAGTAAGGTTCGTTTCACCCAGTTCCACAACACCACTACTCTCTTCTGCAGGCTTTGAGCAGATTGCATTGGCGGATCCGATAGCCGTTTGCTCACAATTGTAATGAGCAATTTCCTTTTGCTCTGAACAGGAAATAGTCTGCAAATCAGAGTTCTCAACCTTTATTACTTGGTTAGCCTCTTTTTCTTCTTTAATTATACTTTTACCATCAGACCTCCCCACTTCAGTGTTGCAGGTATCATTTCCAGAATCCAGATTGTAACCAGGAACAGCTGGAGAAACCAATTTATCTTGAACCAGAGATGAAGATGAATCCAACACTGGCGTAGGTTCCAAGTGGGTGGCAAAGTTCACCATCTCAGGTGGAGGACAAGCTGTACTATGGTTTTCCTGATTGCACGTGTTGGGGTTCAATTTTACAGCATGACCATAAGAACATTCTGGCATGGCTGTCCCATCAAAACCAAACATTCTCTGAGAGGAATCTAGATGAGGTGTTTGACTGTCCACACCAACACAGGGGCTTGGACTGCCCTCACACCTGAGAAATCCCGGATTAACTATACCATTTACTTGCTGAGATGAATTGGATGCTTCATAAGTGGGAGCAACGTGCATCGGGCTATTTCTCCAAACAGAATGTCCAGGTACAAGTCCATGTGACACCGGGTAAAGATTATCTCCTCCATAAGCATAAGGCAGATTTCCATACCGTACCCCACGTTCTTCAGGTGAAGGAATATGTACATGGGGTACAGTTTTGTCGTGCAATACCTCATTCCCCAATTCAATTCCACCACTGGGATTAGCATAATGTGCAGATATAGGATAGCTGTCCGCTAAATTACCATGCCCCAAAGGGAAACTAGGGCCTGGTCCATCCACAATGTAGTGATCACTCAACTTTCCAGCTCCAGAGACATGCATTCTTGCTTCATCAATCCGACCACTCAACTGGTGCTGGAGAATCCATCCTCTATCATGTATTTGACTTTCATTATAAGCAGATCGATGATCACTGTTCTGGTCATTAGGATAAATCCCATGATGCAGTTTCGCATCTGCATTCAACATGAGACTTTCCCTATTCTGGTGACAGTCAGCACATGGATTAGAAACATGGGAAAGCCCATTTCCCATGTGGACCTGCTCCAAAGGTGGCTGATTTCTGTGGAAAGTCACCCGGCAATGCTCACAGACACTATTACCTTCAATAACACTGGGACTCTGAAAAATGTTACCAGGAAAACCAGACTTATCACTTGATACTACTCCAGTTGGCAGCCATACAACATTCTCAGAGTATTGTGATTGGTGGTCATGAATATGCTGGTGATTCACTTGCTGCCGAGAATACTCTTCCGTCATTCTATCAATGCATTTTTCTGGTAATTCTGTGAATGGCATCCGATACCGTGCAGAAGAAGGTGAAGAAGGGTACTCCATCAACTGTCTCGGATCATGATGTCCATGATGCCTAGGAGAATAGTATGCAGGGCTCCATGGAGCTTCCATTTCATTGTACCTCTGAGCCAAATGCGACAATGATCCCATATGAGGTATTGTTAGGTGACGCAAGTTGAACTGTGGCAAAGGCATCTCAGAAGTCCTTTGGCTATGTAGGCCACCCTCCATACCTATCGGGTTAAGGAATTGTTCCACGCCATGGATATCCTCAACCGGACTAATCCTAGGGGACTCAGGTTGCTGCTGCTTCCTAAAATCAGAAGCGTCATTCAAATTATTCAGAGCATCCACATACCTCCTCTCAGTCTCTCTTTCATCTCCATCAACATAATGGGATGAGCCATCTTGGTCAGGGTGTGAAAACAGAAAAATTCGTAGTCTAGTGAACCCGTCACCTGAACCCAATTTATCATACTCTTCCAACATGTTAATCACATCGTCATCATTCACAACAGATACAAGAGCGTCAAGATCCTCATCCGGCTGCTGGTACTTCAACACTGCAGCCGCTGGATAAAGCTCCCTCATTTTAGTCATCAGCTCCTCATAAGAAATACCTCGTGGCACACTTACAATTCGCGTCTCTCCACCCACATACCGAAGCTTCCCATCTTGGGGGCGCGGCAATATACTCCCAGAAAAGCTACACAAAAATTTAACACGTGGGCCTTCCTCATTCAAACAATAAGTGGAACCCGAGGGCGATGTGGGCGTTGTGCAAGGGCTATCCATCAAGTATGTAGAATGACAAGGGTGTTGCCGATCGACTTGAAACTCAGACTGCCTCAAACAGGCAATTCCATTGTTACTCATGAGTACCACTATTCCATATAGCTTAAAAATTTCGCTTATAGCGTAAAACCGAAGGCCTAGCCACAAAGCGCTCTAACCACGCTAATGCAAATTCATGTATTCTCCAACGTTAAACTAGCCGTATGTGGTAAAAACTAACATTATCCGACGACAACCGTGGCTACCATTGAAACTCACGGCTAAAACCCAAATGAATAGAAATGACAACAAAATACCGAGATTTCCACCTCAGAGGTTACAAACTCCCAAAATTTCTGAAACGGATCCCAAAGGCAACACAAAAATCAACCAGCCGAGAGGCAGACGATGGCTAGGTACCTGAAATAGAGAATCTCAGCAACTCCCCAAAGACGGAATTACAACAGCCCGATAGAAATGACAGCCCCAAGAATCCTCCCGAGCCACTTCCACGCTTATTCAACGCCCCTCCGCCTTTAGGTAGAATGTTTGCGACGTGGATTTCAGCTCCGCGCTGGTGATCTAGCAGAGCAGATTAAAAGTATGAAAAGACTCCGTGATTATGGTGAAAGGGAATGAAGGTAGGGAAGAGGGAGGGGGAGAGAGAAGTGGCTTGGCTTTCTTTCTCCCTGCGGTTCTTCTCCAAGATGCGATGCCCGGGTGCCAGGTAGTGTCCCACGTGGCACTACCTGGTTTCTGCGTTCTCTTGGCATCTATTTATCTCCTTCGGGGATATGCTCTCTCCCTCCCACGCTCCCCTGTACCACGTGCATACACAGTCCAAAGCCTTTCCTCTATTCATTTTTTTTTTCCCTTTTCCCATAAAAAGAAAAACAATAATTTCTCAGTCTTCTAAGTGCTAATGATGATGGGTTATGACTAATTATTTTATAAATTTTATGAAACCTATTTCAAATGGAATACGACTAGCTTTTAAGCTTTGCAAAGGTTTTTAAATAAAGGCCTTGGAAATAAGATCAACATTGGGAACAAATGTTAGGTGTTGGAAACTTAAGATGGTTAGATTTATTTTCGAATATTGAAAATAGTGATAACTATATATTGTAATATAATAGTTTATTATCCTTATTATATACCAATATATCGTTATCTCTAAATAACCAATTTTGGAAGTACATAAACATTTCAAATACAACACCATAATATATGTCAGTCAAGTTCATAAGATTTTCTTATGTTCAATGCAAGAAAGCGTAGTTATTATTGAATTAGATTATCAATAATTTGGTATAGTTTTCTCATTATATATACCTATGTGACTTGCTAATAGTAGGCAATTTTAAGAAAGAAATTGTCTTTCTAATGTCAAGCTTTTATAATTAAAACACAAAAAAAAATTATATTATTTTTTTACCATTGTGATTATTTCATAAGAGTTATCTATGTGCAAAACTAGATAATATTTAAGAAGTAAACCTTATCCATCAAAAAAGAAATTGACAAAAATTAGTTACGTGGACTAAAAGTTATACTAAATAAATACATAATGATAATTGATGTGGGTGAAAGTCCCACATTGGCCAATTAAGGGGATATTTTAGTGCTTATAAAGGCGTGAGTTCCCTTACCTGGCAAGCCAGTTTTCTAGGATGAGTTCTCCCACCCCTGAGACCCATCAATTGGTATTAAAGCATCAATAACTATCACAATAAATAATTTATGTGACTGACTTTATAATTATAAAATAGAGAATTTTTATTTCAGCTTTGATCTTCGTGATTATATTAAGACAGGTACTTGTGTAGGAAACTAGATCACATTTAAAAAAGTAAACCTTATCTACTAAAAAGATCAATGACAAAAATAGTCTCATTATTTATTTAGAATGAAAGATATAATAGAATAACTATGATAAGGACAAACATAATAATAAATAAGATATTCTTATGTATGAAGCTAGGTAAGATTTAAAAAAGTAAACCTTATCCATTAAAAAATTAAATGACAAAAAATAATCTTATTATATGTTTAGGATAAAAAATTGTAAGTATAATTAGCAACCTAAGAAAGGAGATTATTGAATTAAGTTGCGGTGTAGGTCTACTTGTTTATTTATTTCTGTTTTTACCTAGCTTACGTGATTAAATTCGATTATTGATCCCTATGCTGCAGCAAATATTACTAAGAGAGAAAGAGAGAGACATATCACGATCAATTTTGGCAAGTGGTTCGATTTAATCTAGAATCTATTTCACTCCAGTGTTAATCAATTGTGATTAAACAGATAGCTTCCCCTAATAACAATCACTTACAAACCAAGACGTGTGGTACCCCACCAACGACAATGGTGTTTCTTTACAGAAGAAACCCCACTACAACAAGAAGTGGACGGCACTTGCCAACAAGTTCCTCCTTCATCAAGAGAAACTTACAATAGACAAATGGATACAAATGTAATATTCATTCAAATGCACGCCCCTTTAAAGGCTATTTTAATAATGGTTCAATTTATAAAATTAAATTTACAATGTATACAAATAACCTAACAATACTTCTAATGAAGTACCAAATTTAATCAACACTTCAAAATATTGATCACTTGCTTTCACTTAGCATATAAAATATTTGTCAATTCAAAATTAACTACACCAAGATAATTCACGAATACTTTCAAATATAATTAGCCTTAAATTAAGCTCATTCAATCCTACCACTAGATCTGAATCAAGATGTATTGGAGAACAAGGTTGGTGAGTGAGCTCTTTCATTCCATCCTTTCATCATCCTCTACCTTCCAGTCTCAGCCAATAATTATCACCATGTCTCAATTTAGGGAACATTCTTCACTTTTATATCAACAAAGTCCACCATGGTATGTTGATGTCAAGGAGATAAGGAGATTAAAAGATCAACTCAATGATGTTCTTAACTCCTAAGGACCCAAAATCGATGCTAAAACCAAAAGCTATGAGCCAACAAAGAAGATGATTATGTTTCCTAAAAGAGGATTCTAGCACTGATGGAGATTAAAGGAGAAGGAGATAAGATGAAGTTTACTATGGCTTCTTAATGGAGAGTCTCAAATTTGAAGGTAGTCTTGACCCCAATGAGTTTGTTGATTGGTTATATAAAATTGAAAAAGTACTTGAGTTTAAGGGGTATAATGATGAAAAGAAGTGTAAAGTGGCAGATTCTTAAATTCAAAGGATATGCTTCTTTATGGTAGAAGAATGTAAAGAAATAAAGAGACTAAGATGGTAAGGATAAGGTTCAATCATAGGAAAAATTGAAAAAATTTCTCAAAAAGTGATTCTTGCTCACCAATTACAAACAAGAACTCTATCTTTAGTTACATACTCTCAAGCAAGATGATAGGATTGTGGATGAATATATTAGAAAGTTTTGAAAAACTCATGATAAGGTATGAATTGGTGAAGCCCAAGGAGCACAACATTGCATGATTTCTTTACAACTTGAAATCTAAGATGACTAGCACAATATAATTGCAATCATATTGTTCTTTTAATTATATTTGAAAGCTAGTCATCAAAGTAGAGAAGTAAAGAATGACCATTAAGAGAATTGGATCAAAGCTTTTCAACAAGAAGGGTACATATTTGAGGTCATAAATTGGAAGGACTACTTTCTATAAGAATTTCTCATCTTAAAACAAACTCGAGATCACCCTAAAGGGAACAAAGAAAAGGTTAGGGAAATTTCAAAGGAGAAATCCAATTTTACAAAACAAGATCCAAAGGAAAGAAAATGGTTTAAATGCCAAGGATATGGTCACTTTTAAGCTAATTATCAAAATAGGATAGTGATGACCACAAGAGAAATTGAAGAGATTGATAAAACCTATTATACAGGAAAGTTTGGTGATGATAAATGTAAGGAGAATGAGATCATTAAGCAAGATGATTGTGGAAGTTTTTGTCAAATCTTGCATGCCAAAGTTAGTCCATCTAATGTGCAAACATAAAACATCTTCCAAAACTCACTACACAATCAATGGAAATGTATGCTTTACTATTATTAATAGTGGATGTTGTACTAATGTGGTTTTTATAACTTTTGTCGAAAAGTTGAACTTGCCTACGTCAAACCTTCACACTTACAAACTACAATGGTTAAGCCAAGAAATCATCTTCAAATTTCAAGGCAAGGCCTAATTAACTTTTCTATTGGTAAACATTATGTTAATCGGGTTACTTGTGATGTTATACCTATAGATGCTTCTAATTTGTTGTTAGGAAGACTATGACAATATGATAGGGGTACTATATATGATGATAAAAAGAACACTTGTTCCTTTAAGATTGGTGAAAAACTTATTATTTTAGTTTCACTTAATCTCTCCCAAATACACCAAAAACCATATGAGATAGAAGACAAGAAAAAGAATTTGTCCCTAAGTAAAATCCAAGTGGAGAAGACCATTCAAAAACACAAGTCCATCCATGCATTATTTATAGCTAAAAGGCAAGATAGTGAGAGGAGTGAGTGAACTATATCTTTTTATCCAACCACTCTAAGTTGAATTTAATAATGTATTCCCTAGTGACCTTCCATTAAGTTTACCACCACTTGGGAGGATTGAACACCATATTGACCTACTCTCAAAGGCAACCTTATCTAACAAATTTCCTTATAAATGCAATCTTGAAAAGGCTAGAGAACTACAAAGGCTACTGGTGGAAGTAAAGAAGGAGTAGGGCTAGAGCTAGAGCTAGAGCTAGAGCTAGAACCCAAGCCAAGGTTTGAAGGCAAATCCTTTTTAACTAGGGGAGATCAATGTGGGAGAATCCAGGTCAACGCAAGCTAATGATCCAACTAATATGTTATTCATGTCAACAAATACAAGTTTTGGTCACAATTTGATCCAATGGGTCCAAGAAGTCCAAGATTGAAAAACATCTCTAGAATTCTTTAGGATTTCTAAATTATCTAGGTTTTCTTTATTGTTTATATTTTTTTAATTTTCTATGATTTTCTAATTATTTGGGAATTCCTTAGTTTTCTAGGATTTCTTACTTGTCTACTATTCTTGTTTAGGATTCCTTAGTTGTTTGGAATTCTTGGATCATCTTGGATTAAATGTTATGTTTAGTTCTTTATTTAAAGGGTGAATTTTTTCAATTGTAATAAGTCTTGTCTTATTTTGAATGAAATAGAAAACTTTAAGTTGTTTGCTCACCTTGTTTCACAACCAATTTTTGCCAAAAATTGGCTATAAAACACTTCATTAACTTGTGGCTAGCCTTTATGTCTTGGAGTCATTTCTTAGCATCCATCTTTTATTTTTATTTCTGTCTTTTGTCTTTTGTCTTTTCACCTCTTTCACCAATGGCTTAGCCTTTACATCTTAGGTCATGTCATGGCACATATCTTAAGTCTTCTTATTTTAAACTTCTATTTTAACCTTTGTTTCCTACCAATATCATTCTTATTCAAAGTACCAAAAAAATTACCATTAAATATTAGCCTTAAACCAAGCTCAAGCCCTGCCACAGGATTTGTATTAGACAAACTTGTTGTTTTAAAATAAATCAAGCATAACAACAACAAATAAAGTGCAATAGAATGATCAAACCAATTTGAGAAATCAAGCAACAAAGCTTTTTTCATTCTTTATAGGTCCTTTCTAACGGCTTGTTTTCTTTTCATTTTTCATTAGCTTTTTTAGTTGTTTACTACAAGTTAAATGATAGAACTAGAAAGGCCTATCATGAGTGACCAAAAAATTAAGAAATTTCCAAACAATAGAAACTATAAAAAGGGGATATTTTGTATGGCTTGAATTCGATAATTTTACAAAGCATAATTACAAATATTTATAAGACCTATTCTAGCATATATAGTGGAAAGAAATCAAGTCACTAATTCTCTTAATTGGTGGCTAATTGGTTTATGGTGATAATGGATTAATGAAGCAAAGATCGCCTAATTTGTGGCTTCAAAAATAGTAAGGCATTTTGATGATTCTTTCCTTGTGTAGAC
This sequence comes from Casuarina equisetifolia, assembly GCA_028551475.1. Taxonomy (NCBI): domain Eukaryota; kingdom Viridiplantae; phylum Streptophyta; class Magnoliopsida; order Fagales; family Casuarinaceae; genus Casuarina; species Casuarina equisetifolia. The sequence goes on from CM052356.1 coordinate 14,511,667, forward strand.
AAAATCAATTCATGAGGAAGACAAAGCTAAGTTGGTGTGGGCTAGATGTGGCAAGTTTGATGAGGTGTCAAGCACACATGGGCAAAATGAGAGTGTGGTGGACATCTGAGGTGGCAATGCTAACCGAGAATTATGGATTTGCCCTTTAGTGCCCCTTACAAGTTGATGAGGTGGAATGAACTATAAGCTTTTCTTGGTGAAGATATCAGCAAGTTGGTCGATGAAGGAAAGGAAGTAATAGCTAACATCTCTGAATTCATTGACATATGAAGTGAAAGTCGATTTCAACGTATTTGGTTCTTACACGGAACATTAAATTAGCGGTGAGGTAGAGGAAAAAGAGGTTGGCACACCATAATATAGGTGTTGTAAAGGCTTAAGCCATTAGGTGTAGGCACTTTCCAACCATGTGGAGATCACATTGTAAGCACCTCTATCCAAATTAATTTTGCAACATCAATAGGACTTTTCACTTTAGCCTAAGTGCTTGAACATTTAATAATATGTTGTTTACAAAAACTCTAGGAAATGATGTTAGATCCAAGAAATACACATAAGTCACTTGTGGAATGACAATCATCATGGTTTCCTACCTAACTTGCATCTACATGAGCATGTAAATCAAGTTTAGGATTTTGTGTAATATTGATAACATGACATGATATTTCTACAAGAAAATGAAGAATTTGTTTGTTGGCCTACTAGTGAGTTCTCTTAACAACATGCATATAGGGGCACATGGTGTCAACAACATAAGCAATATCCAAACTAGTTAAGGTGAGATATTGGAAAGCCTAACAATACTTCTATAATTAGTTGGATGTAGATGATTCACCATCATGGTGGATAAAGGGGATGGGTGTAATAATGCACATAGTGGAAACAACCTTAGCATGTTCCATGTTTACATATTTGATTATCTCTTAAGCAAATTTGCTTTGGTGTAAAATAATGCCTTTAGGTGTGTATTAGACCTTAATTTCAAGGAAAAAGTAAAGACAACCAAGGTCTTTGGTGGAAAATTTATTTTGTAATGTGCTCATGATTGTGGTCAAAGGAGCACAATGAGACATTGTAAAATGGAATAAGAAAGAGTCCACTTTAAATTCAAAGAAAGATATTGTTTTCAAATATATCATTTTCTAAAATTAAAAAAAAAAGTGCCTCCTTTCGATAAATAAATGCACAAAAATGCCCCTTCAAGTAATGAATATTATTCAATTCAGATTTTGAAAAGAAAGAATTCTCTTTCTATCAAAATATAATATATTTTTTTCAAAAATTTTCAAAATACTTTCAGAATTATTTCATTAACATGGACAAGTAAAAAACTACTACAAGATTCACTGTGAATAATGAATAAAGAGTTGTTAAAGTTAAAAATTTTGAACCCTAGTGTTTGAAAAATATTACTAAGACATTGATGTCAAGCACATGATGTTTGTTTTAAGTAAACAGAGTGATCATTATAAGAATAAATAAGACATATATTAGGGATTTAACTAATTTACAAAGCCTAGGGACTGTACTACGTAAACTTCTTGATGTGGATCCAATGGAAGGATCAAGCAAGCTCTATGTGGGGTTAAGGTAGGGTGGTCATCTCTTCCAAGTTTTAAGGCTTTTATGAAATATTTTTTTAAAAAAAAAAAGCTTAAAAGGAAGAGAAAGGCTTTTAGAAAAATAAAAAGAAAAAACACAGAGAAAAATGGAGATAAAGCCGATGATCTTCCCCCAATGAACAGAGAAAAGTTTGTTTGATTTCTCATTCTATTTCTTGTACTTAAGTTTATTGCTTCTTGGCCATTAATTTTTTTGTTGATCTAGTCTTGTTGTTGACAAATTATATTATCCGTAGTCTTTGTGTAAAGTCCTAGGTGACAAATACTAGTACTCTTTTAGGGCTTTTGGTATAGTCCTCTACTAGGTGTTTGTTGCTTGTATTTTCTTGCTTATAGAGAGCTAGAACAAGGATTGTAATTGCCGAATATTTGGTTGTAGTATAAACCATGAGATTACGTGTTGTAAAAGAGATCTATTGATTAAACGAACGCTTTAGTCGTTTGCTAAAATAAGTTAGTTAGGTGAGGTAGACCTAATTACTTAAATTGGTGTGTTCTATGATCTATTGTTTGTGGTTTTGGTTCTATTATCTTGCTAACTGAAATGACTTGTTTTGTCTTACCACCTACATTATTGTTGAATCACACTTGAACCATAAGAGAGTGTCTTTTAGTCTTTGTACTTAGTCACCCTATTAAATATGATTTGTGTGCAAGTTTAATTTTCACTTCCTATATTGAGCTAACTAAGTGTGGTTAATCTTTATGCATTAAACTTTTTCTTGTGATGCTCTCAACTTTATATTGTTCCTTCTTCATATTGTTCCAGCTTAAGTGTTCATAAAAAAACCTTCTTCTTATTTAGATTATCATTTACACTATTGTTTAATTGAATTTCTAGTTTGGTAGTGTTATATTTATTATGTTGTACAATTTACCATGCTAGAAATTTAATATATTTATATAAAAAATTACTATTTTTTCTACAATACTCTTATATACTTATTATCCACTAAAAAGTCTAATCAAAATTACATAGGATAAATTCATCAAAAAGAAAACCTAATTCACCCCACTTTTGGATGACTATATCTTATAACAAGATATTGTTCATATGAAAATTTGAATAGTTCATCAGAGCATGCTGGTCATCTTTATGGCTTATGGGTAACTTGAATCCATCATCAACAATTCCATATTGGTCACCATCATAGGATACAAGATTCTCCAAAGTCAATGGCAATTGCCATGATGCAATTAGTTGCCATGGAATCAAGGAACCAAGTAGAATTTAGTAGTTTTAATGTGAGGCATGCCACATGGAAATTAGCATGTGGAAAGTTTAGGGTTGTTGTTGGGGAAAGTTATACCATTCCTAGAATTGGTTGCATAGCATCTAGAACTCTAACAGATTTGGTAAATTAAAGCATATCAGTTCTAGTTGTAGTTGTTTTGGGCCGATAAGTTACTAGAAGGCAACGATGGTGCATTGTGTTACACATTTTGTCCTTCTTAAGCCTAGAAATAGGTTAGGGGATTGCATTGGCTAGTTTGCACGTTTGTAAAGTTATGACCCTAGTTTTGTAAGCCAAAGGTAAAAACAGTAGGTCTAGTGAGGTCATGTTGTTGGTCAATTAGGTCCAATATGGCCTCATGTGTAAGTAACATACCCTTAAGTTTTTTTAGGTTGAACATCTACATTCGAGTGTGAACTAAGATAGGTGTGATGAGTGACAAGTAATCTAGACCAAGACTATGGAAGAATTGTATCAAATATTCATTATTGATAGGTTCACTAATGGAGACAAGTTGGGCAGAGAGATGGTTAACTTCTTACAAAAATTAAGTAATCAACTACTTACCTTGGTTATTATTTGTAAATGAAGACACTTGAGCAATGCTCAAAGTAGAGAATTCTATTACAAAGGCTACCTATGCTTTGACCAAATGCTGATATTTGGACAAGTCGGTGATTATTGCATCAAGGGAGGTGCAAAGGAGCCAACCAATAGTGGTCTTGTCATTTTGTCTACCAATCCTTAAAGGCAAGGTTTGAGAATTTGAAAATGGTGCCATTTTCATTAGTGCAAGTTATGGTTTCTAAAAAATAAGGATATGTGTCATCTAGTATTAAGAAGAGATGACTTGCACATAAATATGAAATTATTCTTGCCTTTTAGGCAAGATAGTTTGAGCCTTCAAAGTAGAGTTTGACAATGAACCAATTACCTCTGGTATGCTATGCATGTAACTAGGCCTTTTACCTTGAAATCTTCCCACACTCATTGACCCTTACTCCGTTGATTACCAACTATGGTGTTGAATTAGAAACCTAAGATTATTTATTTATTTATTTATTTAATAATGCACATACATGGGGAAGGGGAGAGGGAAGGGGTGTCAAGGCTAAAGGGATTCAACAAGAGAAATAAGATTTCTTTACTTAAAAGTGAATACAAAATTTGGGTTGCAAGTCTGCCACCCTATTAAAATTCCAAGTCCTTTTATACTGCTTGGTTGATTCCATTTTCTGCTACAAAACATACTATCTTAACAAGAATTACTCCCGGTTCCAAGTCCTTTTATACTACTTGGTTGATTCCATTTTCCGCTACAGAACACACTATCTCAACAAGAATTACTCTTAATTACCCTTATTTGGTCTAATTACCACCAACTACCATTGCCCTTTGCAATTCTAGTGTAGAACATTCATTTTGCAGTTACCTCTAAAATATTCTCCCTTGGACAATTGCACCCTTAATCATTTTCCCCAAGCTACATCCACTCCTTGATTTAGTTAGCACAACTAGTTAGGTCATCTCCTTAATGGGCAAATGTTGGTAACATTCCTTCCTTGTTTAGAGGGGCCTTGTCCACAAGGAAAAGAATATATGAATTAATAAGTAATAATTTATATATTAGTCTTCACTGAGTTGCAAAAGACCCAATTTTCTCACCGTATTTGCAAAAATTTCTTCCTTGTGCTTTTGTTGTAACAATGGTAAAAACAAAATTTTATTTTTCTTAAACTTCCTTTTAATGAAACCCATCTTCCCTTAAAGCTGAACCCTCTAATATTCCATATGATAATATTATTCATGAGAAATTAGATGTTTTGAGACATCCATTACTAGTTACTTGTTAAAAATATAAAGGTAGTTCCAAGAGATACCAACCTATCATCTTACTAGTTTGGTAAAAAAACATTTCATTCCTCCTTCATAAGTCTTTTGTTCTTCTCTTCGAAGTGGCTTGTATCAATTCTACATGATCAATGGAGTAATGGCATCTGGTTCCCCTTCTTTAGCCTTTTTTGCCTAACTACCATGCAACTCTTAGATACCTTTTGAATGTTATCCAATACAATATTAAACCTAGAGGTGTTATCTTATTCATTTAGGCTAAAACCCTAAACTAGTTGGTGTCATTGTCTTCACTTTCAAAATCATTGTCATTTATTGATGTCCCAATCTACATTAGTTCCTTCGATGCCACTAAGGCATTTTCATAAATAGCTTGAGATCTTTCTATTCTAGACACCATGGCCTAGTTCTACAATTCTATCAATGGTGGAAAATGCTTTTTCTACATAGATTGCATTGGCTTCTTACTATTAATCATGCATCATAGGTGGAACGCAGGCTTCATGTGTTGGAAAATAAGGGTTTTGTTTGTGACAGAATGTATTTATGAATATATTTGTTGAAATATGTTTTTCATAAATGTAAAAAAAAAATCATAGGAAGTAAAAGGTGTACAAATTATAATATTAATTAATGATATTATAAAGTAACCAAGTTCCTACATTTCTTGATATAATGTCACTATATAGTGCTTTTAAGAAATAATTTATTTAATTTCATTATATAATGTCTTGAAAACAAGGCTTACCAAATTGAAATTAAATATGTCATACATTGTGATCAAGAAAAAATGATACTTGCTTTTGCTTTGATGAAGGTTGAAGTATATGGCTCTATTTTTAGAACAAACCTTAGTTATATCAAGAACTTATATTATATCATTCTTAGATTGATATTGATTCTCAGCCTATTTCTATTCTTGTCCTAATTGTATTCTTAGCCTGGTTGTATTTGGCCTGGTTATATTTGGCTTGGTTGTATTCTCAACCTATCTTTATTCTCAGCCTGGCTGTGTTCTCGACCCATCTCATGACCCGCTTATCTATCTAGTAGATAAGTAAGCTCGGCTGGTGATGAAACTCACCATTTCACTTACACACCATCTCATTTATTCGCTTGATGCCCTAATAGCATATTATCAACAACTACCAAAATGAGAGAGAGAGAGAGAGAGAGAGAGAGATGGAGGAATGGCGACACTGGTGACTAAATCCTCAATGGGAGGATTTGTGAAGAGACTGATGTCAAAATAGTCGATTTGAGCTAGAGAAGGAAGATTTGAAGGCTAATTCACTATTCCAATGGGAAGATAGCTTCATCATTGAGGTTTGAAAAGTCTGAAACCCTAACTCTAATTTTTATATTTAAGAAAAGCTATTTTATGGAGAAGGGTTTGACACTTACAACAATTTGAAGTTCTCTTTGAGTGAAAAATCGACTATTGAGCTCATCTTTTGATCATTCAATCTTCTTAACTTTTAGTGAAGTACAACCTTATGGTGATATTGTGATTAAATACTTATTTGTTCATTTATATCATCGATTGGATCTTGTATAACTCTATTTATGTATTGATTTCATTAAAAATACTTATTGCACAAACATTGAAAGGAATCTGAAACCCTAATTTATTTCAATTTAGGGTTTTTGTGATAGAAGCTTAGAATTATTATATTTACATCAAATCAACTCCTTTAGGTTACAGAATCCTACAACTTGTCATATTAGTTGGGATTTGTAATTGATTTATAATCTTTTGATCATATTGTGTAACATTGTACAAGAAATTCCTTGAAGAGGAATTGTTTGAGTTAGGGAGAATGTTTTCTCCTAACTTAGTTGAGTAAAAGAGACTTCAATCGGTTTAATTGAAGGAGAAGATGGTGGACATAGGACTCAAAGTGTGAGTGTCGAACCATTCTAGTAAATTTGGTTCAACCTTTTTACTTTCTATTGATCTAACCTACTTATAATATTTGTTACCTCATACTTTGTCAATTATCTGTTCCTAACCTATTAGAATATTTGATACATATAAGTGTGACAATACTCTTGATAACATGTTGTTTGACTTGGAAGTAAAGCATCATATGTGTTCAATTTATGTTGATATTATTTGTGTGACTTGTCTAGCATATTGAGTTGAGCATTTGTTAATAGTTTTTAAATTGCTGGTTATAACAATTCAACCCCCATTCTTGTTAAGCCATAAAACCCAACATCATGTACTATCTTTTTAATTCCATGTGCCAATGATGCTAATGTATCATAACAAATAGCTTGGTATCTTTTAGTTGTTTTGTTGTTATTTCTGTTGGTAAGATAATGAAAACACAATGATCACTGCCTTTTCATTGCAAAACTCATTTTCTTTTTCCAATTACATCTCCTTCAAGTTGTTTTGTCTCCATATATTAGGTGATTTTTTATTCTACGTTGTCCCCTGCAACACCTTCCTTTTTGAAGCATTTTTGCAAATAGGTTCCATGTGCACCATCTTATACTATTTTTACTTTTCAAGCCTTTTGTGTAGAAATTTGATTCATTGTTAACTTGTGTTAAGTTTAAAAGCTCATCACTAGGGAATTAGAAACTTCTTACACCCTTAGTTGTATTTGCATCCTTAATATTTTCATAGGTTTATGAGGCATTATGTTAGACACCTTGTAGTTGAGCTTACAACTTATGACACTAGTCACACTAATGGCCTTGGAGATGGAAATGAAAGCAACCTTTTCTCATACTTGACTAGTTGTAGGAATGGTTTTCAAAAGCCTATTGTGACCCAAAAATCAACTAGCAATGACTTTTCTAAGTCCATTTCTAGACACACCTACACGTATGTTGGGTGTTAAATTTTTGTATTTAGATCTGAGTGCAAATACCTGCCTAATTGGTTGTTGAGCTTCTCCAATTAACATGTGTTGTGAAGTAAAGGAGGCAAGTCAAGAAGACTAATCCATAGCACCACCATAGTTGAGTCTTCAATGCAATTTTCATCCCATCAAAACCATAAAAATCAAGTGTTTTCAAGGACTCTTTGTTATCAAGACCAAGCTTGCATGAAATCACTTTCAAATTGCAAGTGAATACTAACCTAACTTGCCAATTTTAACCTAACTATGGTTGGTTTCTCAAGTCCTTTAGAAACCTTCATGAATCACTTGAACATGTCCATATATGGGCACTTACCATTGAATTTTTCTATTGTTTGGTAAAGATAAGACAATGCCACCCCCAACTGTTCATTTGAAAAATAACATTAGTCTTCTCATTCAACAAGGCTAGATTATGCAATACCATTTGCACATTTAGGATGTCTAGTTACTTGCCCACCATGAGGAACAGTGCCTATAGGGTGCATTTAGTGGCTATTCAATAAGACTTGTGAAAAAAGAGGTTATGATTAGGTTGATTTAGGTTCAATGCTAGTAGTTTCATGCCTTTGACATTGAAATGAGTGTTGGCTTACCCCCTTCAATAGGTAGGGAGGTTGTGCTAGCAATCACTATAGCACCAACATAAAAGTCAAAACCAAGTTTTAGGAAAGAGGGGAGAGGTTTTTAATAGGCTAGTTAAGTAAAGAATTCCATCTTTAGTTTCTTGAATCCCATAAAATGGGTTCGAGTGTTTTAAGCCAATTAGTGTCAAGTACAACATCAACCCCTTATAAAGGGTGGAGATACATATCTAGAACACAACTCCACTCATTGCAAATGAACCTTTAACTTGGCACAAATTTCATTGGCTACATATTCCCTTTTACACCTTTAATCCTAATCGATTGGCTAAAGAATCACTCACAAAATTGTTAAAGCTATTAAAATCAAACAACACTTGAACACTTAATTTGAATATGCCCAAATTTCCCAAGATTTGCATGGTTTATGATGAGTCATAACCATTAATAGCATTTAGAGAGATTCTAGGTTCATAAAGTCATTCATAGCTCTAATTCTTCATATGTCATCACTTCCTCCACTTCTATTATCTACAACCCTTTGATCTGAAATACCCTCTACCATTATTGGCCTAGAGTGAAGCATTTGTTGCAATGGAAACATAAGCCCTTGGTCTTTTGATTAGTGATCTATGTGAGGGTCAGTCATTAGACTAGAAGTTATGAACTATTTCTTAAGCTTAAGATAATCTTTGTCTTTCTCACCAAAGAACTCAATCAAGTCATGGGATGGGTTAGCTCATAAATGTAGGCTAGCCAAACCATGTTAGATAGCAAAATGGACTAATGGGCTTGAACAACCATGCTTACCGCCCTTGAGGCCTAACGTGAAACAAGAGATTTCTTGTTCCATGAATAGTCTTCCTAAGTGTAAAAGCAACTTTGAGAACTTATTGTAAAGTCTTCCAAAAAGTCAATTTGTTTTAGACAAAGTAGCTTTTTAAAATGCAACTGAAAGTGCTTGGTTCAAAATTGTTCTTCCATCTCCTTAATGAAAATTGTGCAAAAGATATCTAGACCATAAGTTCCTACCACATAAGCCAATACTAGACTTGGGTGTTGCCATCAAGGTGCTAAGTTGCTATTCTCACTTGCACTTCATCATCTACCTTATAGAAGTTAAAATATTGTTTGGCTTATTCTAACCAATCATCTGGGTCTTCTCTGTTATCGAAGTAAGGAAAATCCATCTTGATTCCTTATGGACACCTTCTTTCAACCTCTAATCCTAGCTTAATTTTTTCACTTCTTGCCTCCCATTCAGTTAGGAGTACCTTCACCAACATACTAAAAGGAAAAGTTATGGGTTCATAAGGTTGTCAAGGCTAAAAGTCATTATGCTTTCCAAAATTGCCTTGAACTTGCAATGGTCTTTAGTCTCCTTTTAAGCCAAATCGGCCTCCAATTTTTTGAATGAAGCCTCTACCATCATAGAATTAAAGGTCTTTAATACCAAAATGTTACCACACTGGAATGCTAAGTGCATAACAAGGCCCTTTAGCTAAAAATCTTCCTATGCTCACTAACCCGTACTCCATCAATTACCACTTATGATGTTAAATTGAAAAGGCAAAGGGAATTTAACAAGGGAAACAAGATTTCTTTACTACAAAGTGACTATAAAATTTAGGTTGCAAGTTTGCCACCCTATTACAATTCTCAATCCTTTTATACTACTCAACCAATTCCCTTTGCTCTACAGAATAAACTACCCTAATAAGAATTAACCCTAGTTCCCTTATATATGTCAACTATAACCAACCATTATTGCCTCTAGCAACTCTAGTGCAAATTATTGTTACACAATTGCCCGTGAAATATTCTCCCTTTGATAATTATGCCCCTATCATTTTGCCCATGCCATGTCCACCCCTTGACTTAGTCAGCAAAATTGGCCAAGTCATCTGCCTACTTGGCAAATGATGGTAATAAACCTAGTAAGGGTAGCAAAATGGGTCAAAATATCAAGAAGGAGGTGGTAATGGTGGGCTTTTGGGAAGCTATATGATCAAATTGGGCATTACCTAAAAGGCAATTGATACCAAGTTAAATGATAAAATTGAAAAGGCCTATCATGAATGAGTAGAAAAATAATAAATTGTCAAAAAATAGAAACTATAATGGAGAATTTTTGTATGGCTTGAATTTGATAATTGTACAAATATTTGTAGGACATATTCTTACATATACAAATGGAAAGAAATCAAGTTATTAATCCTCTCAGTTGGCAACCAATTTGGTTTCTAAAGGTGGTGGATCAATGAACTAGAGACTATTTAATTTGTGGCTTTGGAAATGGCAAGGTGTTTTGATGATTCTTTCCATGTGTAGTCAAACTGATCTATGATGAGGGAAGTGATTAATGTCTATCCATTTTTGGATCTCATGGGATTGTTAGTGGTTGGTGGAGAGATTGATTTGTGAGGAAGATAAAGATGAAATTGAGTTGGTGTAAGGCTAATGTGGCAAGTTTGATGAGAGGTCAAGTGCATGTGGGCATAATGAGAGTGAGGTGGTGTTGATGTGGCAATTCTAATGAAGATAGAATTATGGATTTGATTTATGAGAAAGATGAGGTTGAGTTGGTGTAGGGCTGATGTGGCAAGTCAATGAGGCATAGGCACATGTGGGTATAAATGAGAGTGAGGGAATGTCGACATGGCAATTCTAATAAAGATAGAATTACGGATTTGCCCATTAATATTGCTGAAAACTAGCAAGCACGTTAGTGATTACAAAGAACCAGTTTTCTGTTTGAACTGCTATCGTTTCCCATAGATTTTCCCCGTTTTATTTGTCAGGTGTAAGATTCCTCAAGAGTTCCCACACCAAATCAAATAGCGTAGTTTTATTTAGTGGACCGATTTATAACACGGGCTCTACCGTTTGATTGGGCCGCAATATAAATTGGGCAGTGACTCCATTCTAACGTGCTAAGTTACTGGATTGGGGCATGCTCTTTATGCGAGAGAGATTTTATCATTGGGCCTTGCAAGTCAATAAATTTATAAAGTATTTAACTATTCGACAGTCTTTGTTATTAGAAAAATGGGAGAATAAATAATATTTTCATGTTAAATATTGGGTTCAATCATTATACTAAATGGAAGTATATTACAATACTACTTTATTTTTTTTACACAATTCTAGTACAAAAAATACTATTATTATTTTTTGAAAACAAAACTCACTTTCATTATTAAAATAAATATCCGTATTCTTAATAAAAATATTTAAAAAAATCACAGGAGGATAACCGTCATCATAAATGAGTCAAAATTTAACTATAACAAAAAAACAATGATTACGATGGTAATGAACATGGTCCAGCAGTGACATTTACAATGTTTGAGAGCCCATTCTGTAGGCCCACGCCCTTGTTGATAGTTCCCTAAGGTAAAGAATCTTTTTATTGGTTTTTTAGAGAACGTTTATTGGTTTTTAACCTGTTTTTAGTAAACATTTTTTTACTATCAACTATTGTTCAAATATCCTAATTCGTTTTTACTATTTTTTTGCATACAAAATATATCTTAGACTCAAGGTAAAATGTGATGAAATAACACTTTTTCATACACTAATTATATCTAAAATGTTCAAAATTAAACAAAAGTTAGAGTAGATTAATATATTTTTTATATTATATTAGAAAATCTAAAATAGAACTTAAATTTAGTCATAAATTGAATATATACATATTATTTAAAGATTTTTTAAATACGAAATTTCATTTTTAACAAAAATAAAAATAGAAAACCCAAATTTTGGAATGGTCTCGTTCTCTTTTCCATCTCCATTCCGATGCATCTTGTGACATATGAGGCGATGAAATGAAAGAATTTAATTTGATCCAGTATTTCTCTTTTGTTTGTTAGAGATTTCTGAAATTGATTTTCAAATATAATGGAATTCTTCGTAAATAGAAGAATATTTTCTTTTTAATAAATATTATCTCAGTGAAACCAACAAGACGGATTTTTCGCTTTGGGTAATTTGGCGAGGTTAAATGACCAAATTGCCAAAGAAATATTTATATATCCGCCAGAACCCGAATACCCCCATCAAAACCCACCCGAAATACTAATCCCCTTCATCAAGCAACCTCCTTCTCCCAGCCTCTCTCTCTCTCTCTGTGTCTCTCTCTCTCTCTCTCTCTCTCGCTCGCTCTCTCGGTGTGGGAATCTTAAAGAAATGGGTCAGGGTCCATCTGGCGGGCTGAACCGGCCGGGCGGTGACCGGAAACACGATGACGGGAAAAAGAAGGAGAAGAAATACGAGCCGGCAGCGCCTCCCTCCCGTGTTGGCCGCAAGCAGCGCAAACAAAAGGGCCCCGAGGCGGCGGCCCGGCTCCCCACCGTGACTCCTCTGACCAAGTGCAAGCTCCGCCTCCTGAAGCTGGAGCGCATCAAGGACTATCTGCTCATGGAGGAGGAATTCGTGGCCAATCAAGAGAGGCTCAAGCCCCAGGAGGAGAAGAACGAGGAGGACCGGTCCAAGGTTGACGATCTCCGTGGCTCCCCCATGAGCGTTGGCAATCTCGAAGAGCTTATCGACGAGAATCACGCTATAGTCTCGTCCTCGGTTGGGCCCGAGTACTATGTCGGCATACTTTCGTTTGTTGATAAGGATCAGCTGGAGCCCGGGTGTGCCATTCTCATGCATAACAAGGTCAGCTGTTGTCGCTAATGTTCTGATTGTTTCTTCCTTTTAAGTGGGGCTTCAAATTGACTTTAGAAAATGATATTGGGAATTGAGGATTTTGAGTTTGGCCAATTGTGGAAGGATCACGTAATGCGGTGGTAATTGTGCTTGCGTCTGTTGTTGTAGAGTGCGTGGGCAAAAGATTTTTCCATCGGAAAAGGATGGTTGCAAATGAAACGTTAAACGTTATGAGTAAAGAATTTGATTTGGAGTTCTCTTGGAATCATAACCGGCTAGGAAATAGGAAGATATCGGAATGATGATAGAGGAGGAATGTTGAAACGCTATGCACATCAATTATGTCTAGCCTGAAACTTAAAGTATACATTCTTGAAACTTCAAGTTACGTTCTTGAAACTTACCTGCTGCTATTTTGTGTTTATCCTCTGTTCAGGTCCTCTCTGTGGTTGGGCTTCTTCAAGATGAGGTCGACCCCATGGTGTCTGTCATGAAAGTTGAGAAGGCTCCACTGGAGTCGTACGCTGACATAGGTGGATTGGATGCCCAGATTCAGGAAATCAAAGAAGCAGTAGAACTTCCTCTTACTCATCCTGAACTGTATGAGGACATTGGTATCAAACCCCCCAAAGGAGTCATACTATATGGGGAGCCTGGGACAGGGAAAACTTTGCTTGCTAAGGTGCATATTTGTGTTATCTATCTTCCTTTTGTGGTTGTGTTTTCGTTATTTTCTTTTCCTTTTTCTATTCTGATTATTGGTTTAGCGTGACAATAGATTTGTTATTGCTTCATTGTGCTGAGTTTGGTTCTAAACATTCCATCATTGTCTTGCTAAGGTGCATATTTGAGTTATCTATCTTCCTTTTGTGGTTGTGTTTTCGTTATTTTCTTTTCCTTTTTCCATTCTGATTGTTGGTTTAGCGTGTCAATAGATTTGTTATTGCTTCATTGTGCTGAGCTTGGTTCTAAACATTCCATCATTGTCTTGCTAAGGTGCATATTTGTGTTATCTATCTTCCTTTTGTGGTTGTGTTTTCGTTATTTTCTTTTCCTTTTTCCATTCTGATTATTGGTTTGGCGTGACAATAGATTTGTTATTGCTTCATTGTGCTGAGTTTGGTTCTAAACATTCCATCATTGTCTGCTACTGTTACGAGTATGCAGAGCTTAAATGGAGAACAGGATTTTTCGGCTGGGTAATAGTATTGGAAGTTTCCTCACACCTAGTGAGACTCTTTTTGGTTTGAGAGAGATTATTTTTTTCATGAGAGGGAACCACAATTTTTCAGTTATCTCATTCAGTTTTTTTTTATCAGACAATATAGGTTGCTTCTTATAGAAAAATAATATTCAGATTCCATTGTCACCTTATGACTTCAAAACTTTGTTGGAAGCTGCACCACAGAGAGAGAGAGAGAGAGAGAGTTTGTTGATTGCTGATGTAAGATGCAAGATTATTAGCATTGCCACTGAGGTTCCTTCTTGTTAAAAGAGAAATAAGTACGTAACTCAGGTTGTATATTTTGTGGAATTTTAAGAAGCTGCACCCCGAATTTGAATTAAGTCCCCTGCTGGTACTTGGTTCCCTTCACATTCTACACAGTTACTCAGTTGTTTATAGAGAATGAACTATTGATATCTGAAAGTATATTTTAGACTCTGGATTCCCCTTGCAAGAAAAGCTAAGTTTAGGTTACAAAGGCTAAGCACACCTGTCTCCTACTTCCTAAGTGTCAATTGTAGGACAGTTCTTTGCTTCTATTATTGTATTTTTTTTTTCTATTTTTACCTTGGTTAATGGTAAACATCATTTAGTATACAATAAAATAGTTGTTGATGTTTTGAGATAATGATTGGTATAAGATGGAGGCCACATATATTGAAAAGAAGAAGAAGAAGAAGAAGAAGAAGAAGAAAAAGAAAAAAGAAGAACGAAGTTCAGATGTATGTTGTATTGTTTTCTGTGGGGTTTCAGAGTCAAATTACAAAGAGTTCATTGATCTTTTCAGGGAGAATATCTTTCCTTTTCTTTTTCTTTTTGTTTTATATTTTCTTGGGGTTGGAAGCGTGGGTGGAGGGGAAACTTCTTTAATTTGGGAGCTCTGACTTCTTTGAATACAAGTGATACTAAGTAGAGCTTGATGTGAATATTGGCATCTCCAAGTGAAACTCCACTTGACTTCATAACTAACTCACTTCTATGAGTGTTGATGCTGCACATTTCATTTTGAAGTGTGTTGTGAATTGATGCATGTCTGTTGTCTACTAACGTAAACACCATGATACATATAGGCTTAGAGATCTAGCATGGTATTCTATCAAGCTTATAGAATCAGCATGTATTGTACTTCATGTTAATCCACTTCAAATGTTTGTTTGGTACTCTGATAGTGTTCTTTCATTTCTGTTTTCAGGCAGTGGCAAACTCAACATCAGCTACTTTCTTACGTGTGGTTGGAAGTGAATTAATTCAGAAGTACTTGGGTGATGGTCCTAAACTAGTCAGGGAACTGTTTCGAGTTGCAGATGATCTTTCACCATCAATTGTCTTCATTGATGAGATTGATGCAGTAGGCACAAAAAGGTATTCTAGTTAATGCAGTGTGGGATAATTCTTTCTGTCAACCCATGCGTTTGATGATATCTTTTATTTGTGTTTGTTTCTCAGGTATGATGCACATTCAGGTGGTGAACGTGAGATACAGAGGACTATGCTGGAATTGTTAAACCAGTTAGATGGTTTTGACTCAAGAGGAGATGTTAAAGTGATTCTTGCTACAAATAGAATTGAAAGTCTTGATCCTGCCTTGCTGCGACCTGGTCGAATTGATAGGAAGATTGAATTCCCCCTGCCTGACATAAAAACAAGGAGGCGCATTTTCCAGGTACTTTGGGTACATTGTGTAGAAGTACCACCAGAAGTGATATCACAATTTCCCCACTCCTTTTTTTCCACTATCTACTATTATTGAATTATGTGTGTGATTTTTGGATGGCAGATACACACGTCAAGAATGACATTGGCAGATGATGTCAACTTAGAAGAGTTTGTGATGACCAAAGATGAATTTTCTGGGGCTGATATCAAAGCAATTTGTACCGAGGCAGGGTTGCTTGCTTTAAGAGAGCGTCGTATGAAGGTGACTCATCTACAATTTTTTTCTTTGTCCAGACACATGCATATGTGAAAGTTAACTTGAGATAGTCTCTCCTTTCCTTCGCCCAATAAAATAGTTAAGGTGAAGCTCTCATTTACCCGTTAGTATGATTCTGTTTAACCCAGTTGATTTGAGTCCTATTAGTGAATAAAAAATTATGACTTCTGTGATACTTGAGGGTGACAGATTATTTTAGATATCATGAATGCATCGGGGCATTGACATGATACCACATCTAATTGGTAGGTCGTATATGCTTGTTTTTCCTCATCATCCAAAGGAGGAAAATCCATTTTAGCGTTATTTTCATTAAACATCTACCTGGAGGGTAAGTTGTGGAGACGTGAATGTGAAATAGCGACTCTTGCATAGCATTTCAAGATCTTTTTTTCTCATGAACGCTGGACTTTTAATAGCTGCCACAAACACAATGCACCTTAGCATTTTTTTTATTTATTTACTTTAATTCATGTTATGCCATTTCTGGACATTAGTCTTCCCAAGGCATGATTTTATCATAGCTGCACTATCGCTAACATTTTGTGGGTTTGTTGTGTCCTTCCGTAATGAGCTTATTTTTATGATTGTTTTAGAATGATAAAATATGATTGAGTCGTTGACATCTTCTGCACTTGCTCAGGTAACTCATGCGGACTTCAAGAAAGCCAAGGAGAAGGTGATGTTCAAGAAGAAAGAGGGGGTACCAGAAGGCCTCTATATGTAAAAGAGATCTTGTTCTGTCAGGCAGACCCAAAAAATTGATCTTTGTTCTTTTTCAGCTGTTGCTGTCGAATGACTTGAACATGAAATGTTTTTTTTTTCAGTGTAATATGAAGAACCATGTCGGATAATTAGGCAATGCACACACATCTAGGCTCAGGTCATACAAAATCGGTGGGCAGTGATTAGAGGGCTCCGTAACTGATAAGAGTTAATGGTGGGCACTGATTCCTCAAGGCTACTTACCTCATTACATCCTCGAGTTTGTTGGAAAATAAGCCTCACGATGATGCCTAACTGCAAGTGCAATTACGTCCTGAGCACTCTTCATTAAGATTGAGGGAAAGAACCTCAACTATCTATCACGTCTTTTCTTGATCTGATTTTAAAATATCAGTTCATAGTTCGTCCGTTTTTTCTGATGAAAATCCAATATTCAGAAAATTTCATATTAGGCTCAGGTCAATTGAAATTTTACGTAACTTGAGGCCAAATCACTAGCAAATGGAGTCAATTGAAATTTTACGTAACTTGAGGACAAAATACATCCCACAAGGCTTAGCGACCAAGATTTTTACCTTCCTCTCACTTGATCGGTTGGTTGGGCCGTATTACCAATGAAAGAAACCGTTGTCGCCTTAATAAGTTTTGACCAATTGGCGGCTTTCCGGAAAATTGGCCATTTTTATTCTTCAGCATTAGATTGTCCAAATTGATTTTTGCACGAGCCATTTGTGTCACGCCCGGCAATGAATCATGATAAATTTGGAAAATCTATAAATAAATAAATAAAGGAATTAAGATTGCTTACAAATAAAAAGGGCTTTGCCTCTGGATCTAATTCTTTCTACTAGGTTGCTTCAACAAGACTTTAATGGACTAAATTGCTTTCATGAATAAATAAATTTGGAAACTTAGGATTTAAAAAATTTAGGATTTCGTGAAACTATTTGCAATATCTCGATTTTCGGGAGGGAGCATGAGAAACATGTACATTGTAATCCTGTGGTGGCAGTACGAAAACATGTACATATTGTACCCTGCAATATATAAAGCAGGACATAGAGCAGAGAAGCACAAACTAAGCCAGGGCCTGAGCCATTATGGAACGATAGGATAGCTGCCGCTCATAAAGCTCCCGGAAAATTTGGTATTTGGCACCATGGTACTCCTTCACCTTTGGATCTTTAGATGGATGAATGACCTGCCAACATTCGAATTTGTAAAGTCCAAATGAAGCTGGAATAACAGATGACAAGTAGTACTCTTAGCGGCACTTACGGTAATAAAGATCAAATCGTACACTGAAACAGTAACTGCAACTTCCTACTGAACTTTTTATGAAGCAACTACGACACAATTATGCAAAGAATATCAGTGCTCTCAATAGAAGACTAGAAAAAGAGAATTAGGAACATTGAACTAGGCCTCATGCAGTCCCAGAAATGGCGCACAGTAAAACGTGTCGGTGCAAGTTTGATAAATAAAAAAGCTGCTTCCAGAACAAACATCGACACATCATTGCAAATCATATGGAAGGTTATATCCCACACCTACGTTCAAGTCCCTTGAACTTGGATATCCACCTTCCCACCTTATCCTATGTTGAAACAGAGAATTATGATGATGGAAGAGAATAATTACGCATACCTGACCAGCTGCATTCAGGGCCTTCATGGCCTCATTCAGTCTAGAATACTTCCTTGCAGCAACTGAACCGAGAATGGCAGCACCCAAAAGCACAGACTCGCTTTCTCGCGGAAGTATTATGGGGAAACCTACAAAAATCATGAACAATTATCCAACAGGTTGACATGAACAGCATAGTGCTTAAAACAGCTTCAGGACTTCAATTGATTTGTATTTTTTTTTTTTTTTTCAGAAAGTTCTTTGTAAAAAAACTCATCTACTGGTCCATATTTATGCTGAACAGGATGCAGCTAAGGAGTTCAAATGCTGTGAGTTTAAAAGATTTTGACGTTGGGGCACATGTAATATGTGATGTCAGGTTTTCTTATGCCCTAAGTGGTGGTATCATGGCCCATACTCAACAGCTTCATCTAGGAGCTTTTATTAGGAGCATTGAGACTGATTTAGTATCAATAAGCTTTTACTTGTCCACCAACTGACGTAGATTCTTCTTAAATTTGGCCATTTGTTCTCAAAAAAGAGAGAGTTAATGAAAATCCCAGTGCCGAGGGGTTTCTATACCCTCTTCTTCTCTTTTTTCTTCCTTGTAGCATTCTTACTGCTCCACACTACTCTCCACAAGTTGACCTCAGATTACTGTTTTTATGTATCTGTATAACATAATTAACCTCCCCAACCTCATCAGCTTACTTCCCATCAACCTTGAATTATCCAACCATCTTTCCTTTGCAAGGCAGCCCCTAGGTAAGAGATTCTATAGTCTGTCCCCCAGCAACATTCAATCGTTGTCAGCCAGTCCATTCATTCCAAAGCAATATTCATGATCAGAAGAAAAGACCAAAGGTAAGGTTCACTGGAGTAACAACCTATTTAGGAGTAACCATCATAATTCCTGCCAACTATGCTGACTAAAAATTAGAGGCACAAACAATAAACATAAGATGTCAGAAACAATGCTCATGCTCTAAACAAGTCAAGAACAAATCGTCTTTGATACTATTAGCTGCAATTTCTAATCAGAAAGGAAAAGGAATGGAATGATATAATGAACTATAAATGTTGAACTTACACACTCCCCCCAGAAGTAGCACATATATATGTATATACATACACACAAACATGTGGCACAGAGAGAGAGAGAGAGAGAGAGAGAGAGAGAGAGAGAGATACCAATGATATCTGCTTGTTCTTGAACAAATAAGGAGTTCTTTGAAAGGCCACCACATGCAAGTATTGTGTCAATCTGTAAAGGAAGAAACAACAAAGATGAAAGGTTAAATAAGTCCAAGAAGAAAAACAGCCTGAAAAGCTTCACCTACTTAGCTATCAAACAACACTTTACAATGCCATCACAATCAAAAAAAGAGAATTTAACTTTGCAAAACATTTAGCTATCAAACAACCCTTCACAATGCCATCACAATCAAAAATAACGTTGACAGTAAATCATAGACACTGCTAAGAAACATAATGGTAAACCAAGGAGAATTTAACTTTGCAAAACATTTCCATACTGCAATTATGCCAAAGTCTAATGCACATTTCATTTACACCCTGTTCTCAGTTTCTGAAAGGATGTTAGTATGGGGTACATACTCCTCAAAAACAGTGTTATGTTAGATGATCATTTGGGCAGTTGCTTCATACCAACTCCGTATCCTCTTTTAGGTCTCTAAAATTTCTTCCAAGAAGCCCATCACTGGAATGGTGGTCCACTCGAGTTAAATAGGTAGAAAGTGGGTCCATTTGGAAACTAAAGTTTATTCACCTTTCTTATGATAGACAAATAGCATCCACTAGGTCAAGCTAAGGTCGATGGTGTTGTACATTCTAGTTCCTCTAATAAGGCTGGCATCGATGTTGAGTGGGAAACTTTGAAAAGAAAGAAGATTATATGATTTTTTTGGCTCATTAAGTTGCTACCATTGGAAGTCATTTGTAGAACTGGACAGTGTAATAGGTATAAGAAATGAACTACGACAGCAAAATGATTAAAATGGCTATTTTCAATAAGTTGGCCCCTAAACCCTAGGCTCTGGTGACTACAAGGTACGGTGGTGGGGCGATTTAAAAACCCTCGGAATAAATGTATCCACAAAAACTGAAAGTTGGGGGTTCAAACTCAAAGCTAACATGCATAAGACTTTGAAGGATACTACTTTGAAACAAATTCTCCCCCTTCAAGTAGGGAAGTAAAGTTTTCTACCCAAAACGGAAAAAAGATCACATGCACAGAAGACATTGTATTACTCATAATTTTATCATTCCTTGTGTATGTTCAACTGCAAACACATGCTTGTCACAAAATTAAGACGTTTTCAGAGGATAAGATGTTTCAAAGGATCAGATGTATACCTAATTTCAAACTACTGTATTAAGCAAAAGCATCAATATAATTCTTACCCCATGGCCATGGGCATTACAATGCTCTACAATGTGACGTGTTCCATATGCAATACCCTGTAAGGTAGCCAGGTAGAGAAGGGCCAATTGTTTCTCACTTGTCTCAAGGGTTAAGCCACAGACCATTCCTTTTGATTTGGGATCTGCAATAGGAGACCTGAAACATAAAACATTTGGCAGCGTAATTTTCAGAAGAAGAGTTTTGGCACGATGACCTGAGAAAATCAAGCTTTGGTCAACAACCATTACCTGTTCCCATGAAAGTCGGGTAGAACATGTATGTCTTCAGTCAAAGCAGCAAGAAATGGAAGCTTCAGATCACGCATCATTGTTTCTAATATCTCATTCAGAAGTTGAAACACAGAAATATCTGGAAGATTATAGAAGAAATATAGACAAACCCATATTACATTTGCATAGATGCAAATTCACCCTATCTGTCACAGGAAAGATGTTCTTAGAAACAAAGTTAGAGTTAACTATCTCACTTCGGGAAGCAGCACGATTCGCAACAAGGGGAGATGCGGCATGATTTTCAATTACATGGTCCAACAGTGCACCAGTAGCACTCTGACCTCCTTCTGTGAGCCAATATTCTGGTATCATAGCTGAATGCATTGAAAACAGAAAAGTGCGTAGCAGATTAGTAGCTACAAAACTACTGACTAAAAAACAAGTTGTGGATGTAAAAAGAAGCATTTCTTCCATTTTACTATCCAACTACCTTTAAAATGAAGCAGTTTTTAAATTTTCCATGCCCTAAAATAACACCATTGTTTACCAAATTATTAACTGACACCACTCTTGAGTTGCTGTTGACTGGTGTTATCATGACTGGTAATATTGTATGGAGCACATTTAGTACCTCAAAAAAAAAAAATTGTGGAGGTTCTAGCTTGCAGCAAATTAGTTTTTCATTGGCAGACAAGCAGTAAGATTGATTGCGGGGCCATTTTTTTCATATGAATATGCAGAGAGAAGAATAACCAAACATTCAATAGAGTGGAGATTAACTTAAATTTTTGCAGTCCACATAATTGCAAAAAACCACAACCTCCATTTTCACTTTCTCAACCTTTAAACTGTAAATATTTGGAGCCACTCTGGTGCATCTCCTGTCTACTGATTCCAGTTTACAGCACCAAAAGTTCATTGCCTCTTCTAGGATTCTTCAATTTGTCACATTCAGAAAATACAATCAAAGTCTGCCAAAAAACATACTGAACATGAATTCCAGAAACAAACCTGACCAGAATGGTCCCCAGACCCCTGGAATGAACAACTTGCTCCGTGATACAGCCATATGGCAAGTGGAAGTTCCACAGACTAATGCCATTCGGTGGCATATAGCTTCCTTGTCACTCTCTGAAAATTTATCATTCTTCAATATGAGAAAATAGTACAGGAAGTTAAGCTACTAAATTATAATAACAAGAACATCCTTTTTGAGAAGCCATAATAACCTTTAGCTTCAGAATCTGACACACGAACGCCTTCCATCAGGCCCACACCACCAGCATGAGCATCAATCAATGAAGTGCCAACAGGAATTCCTGGTACAAGACCCAGTTCCTGGAAAATAAATGACTTAGATAAGCAAGGAACTAACCACAAGATTGGGTCAATCATATCAAGTTAATCACCCCCCAAGAACAAAAGAAGGAGGGTGCTAACGTTCAGTCTTGCAACTAAATGACTATATTTATTCTGCTAATAGACCTCAAGAGCTGCCATCAAAATGAATGTAAAATCTTCAGTACAAAATTTCTTGCCTTTGCAGCAGCTGGAGTAAGACCAGAACCCAGAGGATGGCCAGGGAAAGCTACACTTCGTCCTGTTAAAGTTGTTCATTGCCGAGTTATTTAAAAAAAAAAAATCAGAATAACAAAAGGTGGGGTAAAAAATTACATCAATGAGAAATAGAAAAATGAAATAAAATTTAGTTCATACAAAATAAGCAAGGAATAAATGATAACAAACTACTCAGAATTTACCTTTGTGCTTAACTAAACAAGATAAAAGTGATAAGACCTATTCCAAAAATACATATACAAATAAGAATATAACTTAGGCAACAGAAATCCAGATCATCCACCAAGAAATCTCTTTACCATTCATTACCATGAATCGCTTACATATACCTTAAATCTTCAAGAGTTTCACCTGGTTGTATACAGAACAATGGGTTCAACCCAAAACAACCACAACTAATAGCATCGTCCACCCCAGTTCTCAAATAATAAGTTGCTTTAATAACAAATCTTTATATATATTCACAAACCCATCCATGTATTTCTCCAAGAGACCTATTTAAAAGGAAAAATAAGTGTACACAGATGCAGTCCGTATTTTCACATGCATAATGCTATTGTTCCACAGGAAATATCACAGTACAGGAAGTCAGAAAATCAGACTAAAAAGCAATAGTGACGAATATAAGTTTATCAACAGTTCAAATAAAAATGAGTAACATAATTCCCACTCAAGCTAAATTAGTTGTCATGGGGATGCACGCCAAAACAAATTTAAGATCTACAATTCAGAGCCCCATAATGATGGAAAAATGTATAGACAAGGACTGCAACTCTGAAGGAATTGTATGACATATGCATCCTAAAAGCTTGGAATTAAGCAAAAGGAACATTGGAAGTTCGCAGATTCTATAATACACAAGGAAAACACATTTGAAGGTAAACAGAAGGGTCGGCTTCCTCATGCTTGAGACAATACAGCAAGAACATTTAGAATAGTCAAACAAATGGCAAGTGGCAAATGACAAATGCCAGAGTTGAGATCTCATTCATTTTTCTATCATTGACAGAGAAGAGAAAAAAAAAATAGAAGCTGTCTAGAAAGCCTACCTATCTTAGCATGATGCCCTTCTACTAGATCACCCAATCCAATCTCCTCCCAGAAGTCATCATCCCATCCACAAGCTTCCATATCTCGGGAATCTTTTTCACTAACTTGCTGCATGTGTGCATGACCAAGATACATCCATTTGCACACTGTGGTGCACAGACTCCGAGTATCATCTCCCGTTGCCCTAGAAGAATCCTAACAAATCAGGATATTCAACTCGAAATCCAAATTGACATGCAATAAGAAGGATGCAGGAGTTCAAGAGGATTTTCTCATGACTGACGGATTAAAATTACCTATATGACAACCAATCACTCAAGTCCATCCACCTGAACACCATTGACCAAGATTCTTGCAAATTTTCTTTCACCCAAAGAAGCTGAAATATTAGTCTCTATCAGAAAATTTTCAATAGAGAGACATAGAACCAGTTGAGAAAAAAGAACTTTCTACCTAAGACAAAAACAATGGAGAAATTATTGACTGAGGAAATTGGACATTACGTTTAGAATCCACCCGCCTCACCAAAAGAAATCTAAAACAGAAGAACAATGGTATCTTTAACACAATACTAGTTTGATAGAGAAATGAAGTCTAGTGCTTCCTGATATAGTTTTCTGCCTTTGTTAATAGTCCATCCTCAATTCCCCGTCATTCCAAGAACCACTGAGTTTAACTTACCATATTTAACTTTATAAATTTTCCATATTGGTATAAACGACCTAAAACTATCTTGATGCCCTACCACTTGCTGCAATATACCTGCTCACTGGGTCCAGTACAATCATAGTTTAAGATATCAAAACTCAAAAAGCGTCAAAGATCAAAAATACTTCTATACTAATTACATCACCATCATTCACATAAGTCATGGTATGTTTCATCTTAAGAAAGGATTAAGATTCTAGTGGTTTAATTCACGTAGAGATTCTTTAAATCATTGAAATTTACTGAAATCAATTGCGGCAGGCAGCTGCATTGGATGACCACAATCATAAGTCCAGGATGGCATGATCTGCACCCTGACACAAATTTAGCACTCTCAAACTTCAATATGTCGAATTGATATTAATAACATCAAAATGGTCGTAATCTCATAGCACAGAAACTAACAAATAATAAAGAATGTACATATGATAATCAAGCACTTGAAGAATATAGTACAAAAGAACTTGACGAGAGTGTCTTTAGCATTACTCTTATATACAAAACATTTGTCACGGTCGCTCATTTCCACCAATTTAACATTTTTACACCGAGAACATTATCCTCCTCATCCATGTTTTCTCTCTCACTAAGGTCATTCCACTTGAGTTGAAATGGCACCTCTATCCCTTTTCTATATAAGACTATATAAGAGCTTATCTCACGGACGGATGAAATGTCTAACTGCTTGAAGCGATGCATCTTTCATGGGGCATGCATCAAGAGAAGGCACAGCTCAATATTGCAAAATAATTAAAAAGGTCAGCCAAATGGACAAGCCATTCAATCTATGCAAGAGCGACAGGCAAAATACAGAGCACGACGCCACTGTTCCCCTACCATCATTGTCTCCGGGGCCTCCTATAACCAAGAAAACAATACTTGCCATTCAGGTACCTTTGGCGGTTGCATCTCAGGGAAAATGGCTCCGCCACTGTACTGCAATACGGTTGATTTATGGAAATTGATCCTTTCAGCTTGTGCTACAGCTCTGTGGTCCATCCATACTATGACATTTCTTCTGGAATCACCACTCCAAGAAACTGTGACAGGAGAGCCATCAGCATCCACTGCAACTGCAAAAGGCAACCACTTTCTTTGCTAATTATATAGGCTCTATCCTCCTCGCTGTAGATGTAATCAGTTAAGTAGTTTTCTTCACTAGAATAAAACGCCGAACAAGCAAACCACAGAATTACACACCAAGAGAACAAGTAGCCGCAAATCCCAGACCCTTCACTTCTTCTCCCGTGACTTCCGCGAGGGAGCATGCTGACTTCACAGCCGAACAAACCGCATGCCAGATATCTGTCGAAGATTGCTGGTTTTCAACAAAGAAAGCTTGTCAATGATCATCTATACCACATATTTGTCAAGAAAGTTTGTCAGATGTCTACTACTTTGCTCCACAATCATATTGTCGTAATCAGACTTCAAAATTATGTTGCCCGAAGGCCCTAGCTTTATATTAACATTAGTATTTGACGAATTTCAATTGCTCATTACCTCAACACAGTCCCTGTCCTTCCATATCTGTATTGGGCTACTAGAAGAACCGAGAAGCTTCCCCTTCTCATCAAACAGGCCTGTACAAAGAAGCCCATGGTAACGAAAAAGCCGTAGCATTTAATGAGAATAAGCACTACAAAACGCATTCTTTGAAAAGATACACAAAAGAAAAGAATGATAATGCACGAAAGAAAAAAGAAAGATTAAAAATGATATCAGAAAGACCATCAAAAGGAACCCGATGATCAATCCCAATCAAAAGCGAACGCTACCAACAAGCGCGAGACAACATCCAACAAACACCAGAAACATATATGTTGTAGACGTAGAACGAGCAAGAGAGAGTGGACCTGCGCGGGCGCTACCGGTGCCGACATCGACACCAAGGAATACAGAGCGGCGGGGACGTAAGGATTCTATGGCGGCGGCGGCGGACGCGGAGGCGGCCATTTCCAAGAAGGAGGATGCAGAGGAGCGATAGCGCGGATGGGGCAGGAGTGGGACGGTACCCGTCAGCCCTCCTCTTTGGCCAGACATTTCCTTTTCCTCTCTTTATCTACTTCCGTCCTGTTGATTTGGAGCACCTAATCACGCTTTTCCAGTTTTCTGCGCTGCGAATAAAAACAAAGTGTTTGCCATTTTTAGAAACGCATTGATAGATGTAATTGCCCCTCTAAAAGATAGTAATAATTCTTATCTACATCCGCCAACAGACGCAAGAAGAAGACTTTAATTTCTTAAATATAGGGCCCTTTTTTTTTTTATTCATCTTCCAATATTAACACCTCCTCATTTAATAATAGATATATTCATCTATCATACAAACCATTAATATATCATCACTTATTTTGACATTTTCAAAGAAATCCCTATTATTAGAGAGGGGTCAGGTGGCGTGGTCATGGGCGTCCGGCGAACTTTGAATTAGTAGAACCTGAAGTGAAAGTCCATATCCCTTTTTTTTTCTTTTTCTTTTTTTTGTTCTTTTTTATTTTGTTGAGTTAAAGGGGTTGTGGAAGTAATGGAGTGTTGAATTTTGGATTTAGGACCTGGACGGCCAATAACCAACCACTAAACTAGCTTGATGACGAACATTCCTACTTTTACAACAAGAAGAAAAGGAATATCACCGATACAGGTAATATACTCAAGCTTCGAACAAATGAGAGTGCCGGCCAACTATAAAGTACAAAAAGTCACCACAAAATCTCGAGATTGGTCTCATCTAAGCTTGACACATGCAGTCAGGAGCAGGATACGTATATATCGATTGCTTCTCCTTTCTTAAACGGATTGGCCCTTGTCTCTTTTTATGTCCCTCCAGAACAGCACGTTGGAACTCTGACCATTCAATGCTCCTGTCAAGAAAGAGCTGCCCCAAGAGTGCCATGTTCGGTCTTATGGTTTTCAAGTTCAAGTACGCTCGATGTCCCACCTGATGACACAAGTTTCCAAATTGTTCAAGGAATTTCGAAATGAGGACACAAGAATTCACAACACGAGTTTCCAAATGGTTTTAAGTATTTCGATGTGAGGACAGAAGAATTCACTACTTGATACTTCAAATCATGACCCCGTTTCCCATTTGTCTTACCATCAAGTGGCGAACATCAGCCTTGATGTCATAATCTGACTACCAAATAAAAAATATATCCGAAAACACTTACCAAAGCATTGTGCATATTGCCTGGAGAACCAGAAATAAAGATGTCGCTGTGCATGCTCACATAGTAATCAACTGCAGCCAACAAAGAAGCCTTGCCTTCAACTTTAGCCAGTTCCTCTGCCGTGGCAAGGCTCTTCTTGTCTTCCATTAGTGGAAACAATTTGCGCAAAGTTGAGATCCTTGCCTCTCCACCATAAACCTGAAAAATTATTTCCATATATCAATCCCTAATACATGATACCTGCGTCCACAAATAACTGGGAATATATCTGACAACCCATATAAGCCACTTAGCCGTCAAGTAATTTCTCAGAATTTCAACTTAATAAAAAAGTCATTTAAACCTTGTGGGAAGCAAGATAAAGGCGAGTATTATTGTCAAAACCCAAAGCTGCTAGCACCAATCCAATCTCTTCTGGAGTCAATGGGCAGCGTCCTTGATTCCGGAGCTCCTCATCAGTGAACTGAGAATTTAGAACCCTCCCCTGCCAAATCACCTGTCGGTATTTTGCAAGAGCCAGTTTCTCAGCTTTACCCCCACCAAATTCACAAGCTGAGTGAGCAGCCATATCCTGCATAAAGAACATTACCTAATTCATTGAACAAACAAACAAGGAAATTGATAGTCTTTTTGCCCTGCCCCAGATATTGACAACAAATCTCCATCAACAAAGGCACTAAAGGCACTAAAGGCATTTGAGATGGTCTAGAAAGGAAGCTGCTATTAGGAGTCCATCCTGGGGCTTATTCTTAGTTTTAGATCCTCTACCTGCCACTAAGACCCCAGATACTCATCAAAGAAAATTTCATTTGTGTAATTTTTCCAACAACAGCATTTGATAAGACATTAATATCAACTTAAGATATTAGTTCAACAAAATCCATAATAAATAACTGAAATTGTATCTAAATGATTCTCCATTAAAGCAATTAGGAACATACTTTATCAAAACGAAGATGTAATACAACATATTTCTCAGCTTTCTGTTTCCCCATCACCTTCCTTCGCTTTGAAAGGTACTCAGTCTTTCTTGCTTGGATTTTGTTGGGAGGGGATCGGAGGTGATTGACAAGGGTGTCTCCCAAAACCCTAATATGAGGAACAAAGACTAGTGCTTGAAAGTTGACTTTACACCGTAGAAGCTGAATATGTGGAGGCAAGTTGTCAAAAGCCAATCGGTGAGAGAATGGGGCAATAGCAGCGATTCCATAACTGCATCAGAGAAAACCTTCCCCATAAATAATAAACTTGATGATATAATAGGCATCTGGACTTCAGCGAAGTTTTCTCCAGTAGTAGATTTTTTTTTTTTAATTCTTGGATTCATACGAAAAGTCCCCTTCAGGTAGATATATAAATATCCAATATCCATTTATTTGAGATTTGCAATCCTAATCATGAAAAGAATTTTGCTATAGAGGAGTTGTCACAAAAGGAGATAGAGAAGGCAAGTGTACACATATCTGAATGCCAGATGCCAATTGTAGTGAATGGTGACTTTCCAAAGAAAACCAGGAACCCAAGTTAACTGCTACGGGTGGCATTTTACGGACAAAAGTAACATAAACCTAAAACCACCAACCTTACCAGCAACTCTATATCTCAGGCGTAAGGACTAGCTATTCACTGACCTCTGCAATACGGGCAGGATATTTTCCAAATACCAATTAGCTGAAGCATGAACAGGTGCTGTCTTAATTCTTGTAGCTCGAATGCCCGTACCATAATACTCCCTTGTGCTCCAAGAAAATTCACTAGGCAGTTGTTTCACTATTGAAACTTCATCACGTAGGACATCAAGAAAGTGCTCAACATCAAATATATCCATGAACGAACTGCAAATCATACATGAACAAGTAGAAATGCCTTATTCATGGCCAAAAGAAAGGATCATAACAATGCATAAACTGCAGGTAGGGTTGCAAAAAATAACTAACTCATAAAGTACCTAGAATCTTGCCAGACAGGGTTCACCTCTAGGTGAGGAATCACAAGGGTTGCATTCAAAATTTTAGCAACAGCAACTGCATCACAGATCTTTAGGAAACAGAAGACAAAAAGTGAAGTTGGATGGACGTCCCTTCAAAGGCAAAACAGTGTGCTAGAACAAATAACAATAATTTTTTTGTGGACTTCCATAAATTCATTATCTATCACTGGGAATTTTCTCCCATTATCTCCAAAAGATACATCCTCATTGTAGATTCTCAGTTACTTACCCCCATCTTCTGCTGGTTCAAACCTCCATCCAGGAACACCTGGATATACCCCATAGATTTTTCTGGCACTAAAACAAGATAATATATGTGAGTCAACAAGAAGACATTTTGTCACCCAAATATTGAAACCCGATTTATCTCCCAGAAAATCCCAACCAACACTTCATCTCATGTACAAGATTTAGTGGACAAACCTAGACGTTATGCTCAATTTTCAGCACTCACTCACATGGTACATTCGTTGGCTTAGCACAGGATTTCCATCCTTGGTTGGCCAAGGGAGACCAGAGTTTCCTCTGTCGTTCAACCGACTAGAAGCAGAAGTAAATCACAGATCAAACGTTTAACATTCACGTTAAAGAAAATTAGCCAAAAAAAAAAAAAAAGATAAAGATAAAGAAATACAACAAGTGCGTTGTAAACACCTACTCACAGTTTGCCTTTGTAATGCGCCCTCTAGTAGAGCTAAGTATCTGGGCTTCGGAGCATTCCACTCCTGGAAATTAAAAGCAATGGAACAATTTTTTCATTGATTTCAGTAACAATTGTCGAATGTAATCCCCAATGAGTTTCAATTTCACTTAATTTGAACTGTGATCTTTATAGAAATCGCAAATTACATTGAAAAAGACATGTAGATTAAGAGACACATCGAAATCACATTGATGCTACTTAGCCATCCGATTACCCCAACCGGAAATCAATCATCCAAAATAGAAAAGCAAACGTAAAAAGAAGGGCTCACACCACTAGCAAAGCTATCGAGTCTTAGCATTTTCTAGTAACTTCTTATGCACAAGCAGGTCAAAAAAGAAAACTAATCATTCTCTAATCTGAGTGACGTACAGAGAACATGGAAGGCGAGGCACGGCCAAGAGGGCCGAACAGATGGGGCACGAAAACCGGCAAGAGTACAACGAAAAGCCCGGCAATAGCAGATCTCAGGGACCCGCTGAAGTCGACCTTCATCGCCTGTGGTAGTAAATGCGACTGACTGTCTCCGGCGTGTACGGTCGAGATCCCAAACCCAACCCTAGATTTCAGTCCGGAAGCATGTAAACTTCGACCAGGCACGAGACGATCAGAAGACGTAGTCTTTGCAGGGAAGCTTTTGATCAACCGCTAGATGCCAAGCCCCGTAAGTGTCCAAGTCGGGGAAAGTGGCTGACTTCTTTGGATGGCCGTCGGAAAATTCGTTTTCTTACTAAAATCACTTTGGAAGAAAATGATAAAATGTAATGGTTTATTTCAATCAATATCAAATATTTTCATTCTAGTAAAATTACGGGTTTATGAGTGGTATAATATTAATGCTAATGCATCCAAGTCAAGATTGCTGCAAGATCTTACTCATCTAATTGTGCGTTTTAGTATGATTTTGAAGAATTTAATTTATTAAAATCCCTAAAAAGAATAGAGATAATATTTTTTTTTAATAAAGAGTCTATAATGTAATATATTTTAAAAAATTATTCTTTCATATTTATTACCCAAAAGTTTTGGGAAACATTAAACGAGTTAACAAGTCAATTGTTCAATAATCAGTTACTGACTCTCAAATGGCTACTTACAGAATTCCCTTTTATCTTAAAAAGAGGGGAAAAAAAAAAAAAAAAAAGGTAAAGACGGCGCACAAGAGTTCCACAAAGCTCTAGATACATTTGCCCGGGAGTATCATTTCTACTTTTTGAACTTACCACTTTCTCACGAATAATCTAAAGTGTTTGGTCTTATGATTAAAGAATAAACAAAGTCTTGTATGGCAGTTAAGCTTACTGATATTTAGTTTGGGAAGAACCTGTGCGGAAACTCTTTTCTTTTTTTTTGGGCCGTTCATCCACATACCAGCAACAGCAACAGCAACAGTTAATATAGAGCCACAACTCTATTGACAGCATGGCAGCAAATTCCTAGACTAGGAAACACAGTGGTAATGGAAACAGAAAAATCACCCCCGGTCCCACTTACAAAAGGGGAGGGACCTCTAACGTTATCCCGATGGATGAAGGATTTCATTCCCATCTGATTCCGGTGGTGGAGTAAGCCGCAGTCTTTTAGCAGCACGTTCCCCATCTGATTCTGCAATGTGATCATCACTGATCATCAGCACATCATTACAAGCAATCTCCCCATTCTCTATAACGTCATGACTCGGAAACAATGATAATGAATTTTCTCGATGGATGCAGAGCTGACCACAATCCCCATTACCATCATGCATTGCATCAGGGTTGTCGGAACCTTCACAAGCAGAAACATCCATCATCAACTTGCTAGCTGCAGAAATAAAGGTTTCTCCCAGACAAAAGTTTTCAGTTGGGGTGGACGTTCGTTCATCTGTCCCTTCTTTTTTACTTGTACCCGTATCCTCTCCAACTGGGCAATTTTCAATGATCCCTACGTCTGAATCATCAGAGGCACTGTTTGATGCTTCGGGGGATGAGTCAACATTATCATGCACTCCTTGCACGGAGATCCCCAAGTTATAAGAAGTTTCGCCTCTAAAATCTCTTGACGAGAACGGAATGCTACTTGCCTGAGGCATGACGCCAATCGTTTGCTGCATACCAGCATCACCGGTAGATAAATACACAAAACGGTCACTGTTTTCTACATCTTCCTATATAAAACAAAAAAGACAAGTCATTAAAAACAAAAATATTGCAGCCACGAATTTAAAATTTACATGGCTTCTTGTCATATGGAGATACACCTAGGGTAGGATTCAGGAGCCGGAGATGCGTTAATGTTATTACATTGAACAGAATGTGGGAGTTATATGCCTCATAAAAGTCGTACAAATAAAAACTACTAACGAAGAGCTTTCCTTCCGAGCAAGCGTCAGTTCGAGATTAAAAAAATTACCACCTTTTCATTTTAGGATGCTCAACAATTCCAAAATTAGAAAACATAACTATGTAACTTTTTCTAAGACATTCACTTACTATGAGGTGTAATAGACGGAAGACTACAATATATAAAAGCAGTGGCTTTACATATGCATGTAAAAGTTGTAAAAGATGTTCCCTGAAATTGTTAGAATTTTACTAAATTGACAAACAAGACCGTATAGGAGTTTTATTAGCTTTCTTTCACGGGTTACTCCAAACCAAGAAATAGAAAGATATGATTCCCAAACATTGGCTAGACAAATAGGACCCAAAAAAAAAAAAAATTCTAAATCATTCATGTTATCAGCAGAAACCGTTATTTTCAAACTCAATAACAGCGGGAATTCACATACTACACTCTTATGAACACTCACACCTAAAACCAAAAATAAAAAAGAACAAAAAACAAAAAACAAAAAAACAAAAGAGAAACCAACATCCAGAAACAGTGAGGCAGCGCCTGACTTCTCATCATAAAAGAACCGGTTGTATTAACCAATTTAACAATGGTCACGCTCTCTCGTTCTAATATTCTTTTAACAGCAATAATGGATAATTCTCAATATACTAAAGAAGAAAACATAATACCTCTGTTGGTGATATAGCACCATTGAGATGGAAATAGGGTGATGGCTGGCCAAAAGATGGATACCGCTCAAGTAATGATCCAGCCGACACTCCTGCCTCAAGAAACTCTTTGAGAACCAAGCCTGAGTTGTTAACACAATGAGAATTCATCGAACATGCAGGTAATAGTGTCATCTCAATCCCCTGGCTAGATTGCGAACTAGATATATTTCCTTGCTCAGCTATTGCAGGACCACATCTCTCAGAAAGAAACTCTACACCAGTTTCATTCTTAAGGTTCTCTGGGAATTCAGAGGGATCATCTTCTTCACAAGCAGCCGAAGAGACTCCTGGGTTACGACTTTCAAGGAGTTCAAAGATTAACCTCTGGATAAGAGTACGCTTGAGAGAAGCCTCGGCAGGTGGAAACCAATTTACATTAAGCTGGGTAAAAGAAAATGTTAGCATACATTGCTAACATCTAAAGAAAAAAAATACATGAAGGGCAACAATCATCAGATTATGTAGTAATTATCAAATCAAAAGAAATTCTGAAAGAAGGATTCAGTACGACAACTCATAAAATCTCTGTCGTCAAAATGGACAATAAGGGCATTTATCCATGGGTAGGTTCCAACAGCATGATGGACACGGTCCACAGAGAACAAAGGCTAAGGGAAAAGGAAACCATTGGCAAAAAGAAGAGTAGAGAAGAAGAAAACCAAACCAGGTTGGCTTCTAAACGAACTGCCATGTACCAGCAGGAACTCAAAAGTTGCAATCTCAAAAATATCATAAAATTGTACCACAAACTAAAAATGGGCAACAAAGGATTGCATATTATTCATTAGGAGTTTATGATATTTACTTCAAGAATTTTCACATCCAATCAAATCAAGGAAATAAAGTGGAAAGATAAATGTTCAAGGGACTTGGTGAGCAGACTTACAAACTTGGAGCACTTGATAATTTTGAATGGATTGAAGTTAACAGGAGCTTCTGCCAAAAAGAGCTCCAGATAGTGGAGGAGAAACAGACCACAATCAAATGAATTTTCCTGCTGCGGTAGCTGCCATAAAACGTGAACAAAGAAATACTTAGCCATTGAACAGCTAAGAAAGCGAAACAAGCAAGTATCGTGAGCCTAAAAAACTGCCTCTACTTCATACATGTCTCATATGATAAAAGCAAAAAGGGAGGAATAGATTTCTCAGTTTTAAACTTGAGAGACAATGAAAGAGATGGAAGATATACTTAAGCCGTAATTCATTATGCTAAACCTATCAACTTAAACTCTTGCAACTTCTTGTTAAGGAAAAGTAGCAACATTGGGCCCAGAAGGTCCAGATTCATTATCCGTTGGATTTTATATTATTAACTATATGAAGAACCAAAGTATTAAGGATTTCAAACAATAGATTAAGTCCAATTCTTTGCAAAATAGTAATATATATGACTTTTACAAAGAAAAACAAAATCAGACATATAGCTCTCAACAAAATAAGCATATTTTATGTAATTTCATTTATCTATATCATCATACTACCTGTGTTATACTATCTCGAAGTCAAGAAAATCACAACCTTGAGATTCAACCAAAGGGTTCACACTATTAATATTCATCTATTTATTTGTTCATTTTTTTTTTTCGTATAGCAATACCATATTTCATCTTGTTGCTCTTCAAACCCTTTCTAAACAGGGTCACATATATAATGTTAGAATACAGGATTACCAGGAGCATAATGTTAGAATACAGAATTACCAGGAGAACAATATTATGTTCATATAAAGCCCCGCAGATCTAAAAGCTACATATAAATATATGAAATAATACCTTCGAATAATGACTACACCTCAACTATAGTTGCTGGCTGATACAAGCAGACTACCAAGCCATTCTGTGTTTTTTGTTACATGATTCAACTTCAAAGTAGCTAACAATTATAAGTGAATACTAGAGGCAATACCTCAAGTGAGACAAACCGCAGGTAAAGGAATCTAGATGAGATATCTTCCGCTGTCTCCTTTTGCCTCTCTTTCCACTCTTCCCACAAATAACTGTCATTTGAAGGTTATATCAGAGTATATAATTTTATACAGGGTGAAACTTTCAGAAGCTATAGCAGGCCTAAAATGATAATAAGAAAAGGATAAATCCAAAACATTAGAGTAACAAGTCCTGCAGGGACCAAACTGAATAGTGAAAAACTAATGCATAGTACACTGGTGACATGGTGTTTTTAATGTGACCTGTTAATATTTATCAAAATTATGTCCCACTCAAATTTGGAAATTAATAATTCATCAACTACAGTTTCTTTTAACGTAAAAAACATACTTAAGTGCAGCTTCCACTAAAAATCCAGGGCCAATGTGGAAAATGATATAACAACAGAAAAAGTACTACCACTGTCCTTTGTTAGGCCAAAACAAAGTAATAGATAAGGTTTTTAGCAGCCCGAAAGTAAGAAATAGAGCATTATGTTCCAACACAGACTCAATCCAATCAATTACCTTTTAAAGTAGGTACTCATCAGTTAATCAAAAGATAAACTAAAAAAGAAATAAATATAAATAAAAAAATATGAGGTTCCAACAATAAGCAATTAATTCAAATCCAGGAAAAAGTGAATCATGCAGTGCACAAAACATAAGACATTGATAATTAGGAATGTTATTTTCAGTCAGCCTCAATTAACAAAAAAAAGGGGGCATTCAAAGACAACAAGCAATATGGAATGACACAAAAAGGAACCAACAGTTTCCAACAGAATAGCATATTTTCAAACAACAAGCTACAGATGTCAGGAAACAGGAACATGTAAAGTTAAGAAGTTCAAGGATACCTTTGGATAAGATTTTTTATACCCGTATGACTACCTTTGATAGAATCCATATGCAATATACATGGTACTTTAGGTGACTTGCTCAACTTCCCATCTGAAATATGGCAAAAGAATGAATAGAGGGAATTTATGGAAAGATGTAGTATATCCAGCAGAACATACCTTTTAATCTAGCCACATCACCAGGATGGCATATTATTATTAAGCTCCAATGAAGACTGTCATCAGAATGCAGACACAGTTCACATCAGTGCTCCAAACTTAACTAAAGCCTAGTGCAAAAAGCAAAATATTTGCTCAGAAAATCTTACTTGAAGTTAATAGGAATGAAGATGTAATCTTTCTCAAAAATATCAACTTTCCTTGTCCATTTTCGAACACGTAGAAAAGCAGCCCTACCATCTGAAGCACTTGTTGGGTCTTTGTCCATGTCAGCCAACTTCCGAAAGAAAAAACTATTGAAAAAGTGGTATCGATGCCTCTCCTCAGGTTGAATCTGATTCTTCAAGTACCTGCAGTAAATTAAGATTCTAAATCATCAATGGCGTTTTTATGTCAAATGGTATATCCACTCTCCCAATAACACTGATGAGTCACTTAAGACAGATTTTTTTTTTTTAATGCATACATTTAAATGAAGGACCAAAAACCATAATCAAACAATTCAAGCAAAGAAGGATAAAGCTTCACTGGTAACTTAGCTAGGCTTATTTCCTACTTAAAAGGTAAGCTGATGATTATGAATCCCAACTTTGATCAGGGTTGGCCTCAGAGAGAACTAACCACTTTTGAAAGACTAAAATGTGCAAATACAATGCAAGGGCAGTAATCATCCCACTACAAGATCAAGCTCAGAATAAGAAAGTGGTCTCAACAAAAAGAAAAATGATAGTGTACGTATCCAACTTACTTGATGTAAAAGTCAATGATCGTATCATTTATGAATGTATCTGGTTGTAGTAGATCAACATCTCTCTTACTGATGGAAACAGCATCAGAATCCCCTTTTGGGTAGATGACATCTTCAAAAGGCTCATCAAAACTGTATATATATAAGTGACAACTAATGAGTAAACAAAATACAGTACTAAACCACAAAAGTACACCAAAATATATCATGCTCCTGGGTCAAGTTGAACAAAAGCTACTATTGGACAGTGCAACAGGAATGTTTATTAAGTGCTTCCAAGTATTTTCTGTGTACTGATTTAAAAACGTTTTTTATGTAATACAAAGTTGAGAAGTTTTTTATATTTGAAAAATTGAATTTTGCAGGCCACTTGAGAAAAATCTAAGATGTACTTCATGAAAAGTGTCTATAATCAACAATGAAAAGCGAATACTAAACAGGATTATTTTTGAGAAACATAAGCAAGTAAAGAGGTGACTGATTACATGCAAAAAGAAAAATTGGAACCTTTAGTGAACGAGAAGGATGAACATACAGCCACCTATCTGGTTGAGATGGTTCGATGCCTGTTTTTGACCTATTGGGATGGTTCTATGTCCATCTATTCAACAAATGTCCCATACAAACACCTCAAACTATGTCAAAGACAGCTGTGCAGCCACCTTTCTCAGT
This sequence comes from Casuarina equisetifolia, assembly GCA_028551475.1. Taxonomy (NCBI): domain Eukaryota; kingdom Viridiplantae; phylum Streptophyta; class Magnoliopsida; order Fagales; family Casuarinaceae; genus Casuarina; species Casuarina equisetifolia. The sequence goes on from CM052356.1 coordinate 14,549,279, forward strand.
TGAAGCAACCATGTAAGCAACCTATTACATGAAAGTGGTTATCTATCCTATTCTGATAATTGCAGCAGTCACCTCTATTTGGTTAGGGTGACCACCTAGCCTATTGTGCTGACCCTCACCCTCTCCTCCATTAGAATCACCGCACCTTCATTCAGGGGGGCCATCCTATCTGTGTCCTCCATTTTCTTTTGACAAATTTTATAAATTTTTCCTTTTGTAAAATGTTTAATATCTTATGTTTTAAAAAATAAATAATTTGTTAAATCTTTTGAGAAAATCATTTAGTAGTATGTGTTTCACAAATACTTGTTAAACGTTTTGAGAAATGCATGTTCTTCTTTTGAAAACCATACTCGTTAAATGTTTTGAGAAAAAGTGTGTTTTTCTTTTGAAAACAAAAAAAGAATTTTTGAGAAGTATAATAAACATCTCTTAACATTTCCCCACAAATAAAAGAGTGAAAACTATTCTAAAATGCACGTGAACAACGCAAGTATGTGATATAGGGAAGTCTAAATTTCCTAATGAACTTGTTTACAAGTGGATAGAGCAAAAGAACAGAAGAGAAAGAGAGAAAGAAACTCCCGTTGAATTGATGACAGATGGCAGATGACAAATCACAGGATAATGGAATAAATTTTATGAAAGTTAACATCACTGCAGTTCCATTAAAGAGAGCAATAGATCAGTTTTCACTCACCTTGGAATATAATGCCTCTGCCCAAGTAGATTAGCCCCTTCCATTCCCATGTCAGTACTAAAAGCAGAAGTGAAGAAGTTATCTTCCAATGTAGTACAAGTGATGTAATACAAAATTTAGAAAAAAAACACAAATTTTAAAAGATGAAAAAGCCAGTATTGCTTACAGCTGGTATTCCTCACATGCGCAAAAATGTCAAAGCAGATAAAGAGAAAACATCCAAGCCACAAATCCACCACAATTAAGAAGGTCTAACTAAAACTCCAAATTGCAAGTGATTATCATGCACTTTCAAACATTCTACCTTCAGGAAAGAATTCAGGAAAAAAAAAACAGTAGGTGAACTCCAGCTCTACTCCAAATGCAGCACAGGGGTAAACCCCTCCTTCCCTCCCTCACCCGCCCCCAAAAAAAAAAAATCAAATCCCTGAAAACCATTACCAGGTACTACCATGTGATACATTCATTATATATACACACACATACACAAATTCGTAGTAGACTGATCGACCAGAAAACCAATGTTTACACATCCCAAAGACCCTAAATGCTTCCAAGCACTCAATAGCTCTAAATCCAGTAAAAATAATGAATTCAGAATATTTCTACAGCAACTTACTTTGATACGAGACACTAAACAACCAGTTTCATACATCAAGGGCACTCTAACCACTCCAAATAGAAGTAAGAGACACTGTGAAGTCCATGACATGGTGAAAGTCCAAATGTTACTCAACCTTTCTCATATACTAGCTCATGCAACAACCACAAAAACAAAGAGATATCATTCCTAGAGGCAATAGGGATGACAGGTTTAACTTTTGTTGCTTTTTCCCTCAAAATTCAACAAAAATTTCCTTGTGGATGCAGGATATTCCAAGTTCAGATAATAAGCACCATTCGATCTTTTTTTCTTTTGATTTAATGAGCTAAGGAAATCAAGGTATAGAGCAATAGGTTTATTAATGCAGAGAGGCTATATCACTCTTCATTATACAACGGAAAATACTATTAGTTTATGAAAAATATAAAATAAACCTAAAGAAATATAGATTTAATTGAGGAAATTTAAAAACTCACTCAGCCACAACATCCCACACAGCCGAGTAGTTCCCATTCAAAGAGGTGATCACTTCCTGTTTCTCAGACCACCTAGGGTCGGCAATCACAACCTTCAACTCCTCAACACCTAAAAATTGTAGCACATATAAAGGCAACCAGCAAAATCAGAATCTACCATGAGCCAGGTCTGGCACTTCTGGAAGCATAGAACTAAAGTAATAAAGTTTCAGAAAAGAAAATTAAGTGACATCCTATTTCACAAAAATGGAGTCCACATTTTTTTAAGACCAAAAGGCAGCCACTATCATCTCTAATAATTGGGCATACTTTCACCAAAAAGTATCTATAAACATACACGTATTAACAAAAATTAGTGTTATACAGACTCAATGAATAATCACTTACAACCATCCGTTACATCATTCTACAAATATCACAAAAAGATAATACTTTTGCAACGCGTCCATTTCATCCTACTCATATGTTACTACATCATATTGTCAAACTGTAGTTCGGAGCCCTATACCTTTTCTTCACTCATAGCCACACTTTCATGGAAAAGGAAGTCAGTGTCAAAGCATGGAAAGGGATAGGCTAAAAACAGAAAATATGCAAGCCTGCCATGCAGTTTTCTAAACTTAAAGAACATTAGACAAACTTTGCCAATAAATGTTGTTTAAAGTTCAGGAAAGATAAAATGGCATGAGTAAAATATGAAACAATCCACAACAAACACTAACAAGAATACAGATCCTTGTAATCTCAAAAGCATCAGCTTATGTAATTTATTTTAGTGCACTGACCTGAAGTGCTACATCCATTATTAACTTGAACTTCATCCTTTGCTTTTACATGTAACTTTAGAATGACGGTCTCAATCTGGATGCAGTCAACAAAAAGAGTACACATCATCAAAACCAAACACATATGAATAGCAGGAAACTTAGCAATAGTAGCATCTAAACACACTTTTGGCATCCACTGGCACCTCACGTCCACGAGATCATTGATGCCCCATTCCAAGTCAAGTGTCCCTTCATTCCCATATGGAGTTGAACCACTGATTTTGATGCGACTGGGTGAAAAACTTAGCAGGGGGCTTGTGCAATAAATATCCCGATATATAACATAATCAGGACAAAGCATAACTTCCACATTTATATCATCCTGTAGATTGCAAAAGGACAATAGTCACAATTCGGAAAGCCTTCAGACCACTACAATTGAGCCATTGGAGAAAACATACCAAAAGTTAATTACAATGATTATGAGAATTATCTAGCAACTAAATGGGTATAGACCGCAAGTTCACTTCCTATTTGCAAAAGTTTGCCTACAAGTAGGTAGCAGCTGGCACCTTCAGACTCAACAGGACATAACTATTCCCTGAACTGAGAAACTAATAGAGCCAACTATTATAACTTCAATAAAAATTACTAGATGAAAACATACGAAAAGTTAATTACAATGATTATGGAGAATTGTCTAGCAACAAAATGCATATAGAGCGCAAGTTCACTTCCAATTTACAAAAGTTTGCCTACAAGTAGATACACACCTTCAGACTCAACAGGACATAATTATTCCCTGAACTGAGAAGTTAATAGAGCCAGCTACTATAATTTCAATAAGAATTACTAGATGAAAAGTGAGAAACCAAACATGGGAATATTTAAAAACAATTTCAAGTCATACAAGCTGTTCAAACATGATAATACAGAAAAAATTAACACAGGGATAAATTGATTGCATTACTGACCAAAGGCAGCAGGATTGAAAGCTAAAGGACAATTTACATGGCCAAGCAACAAATAGTGCCTCAACAGACATAAATCACTATAAAATGAATGTAAAACTTGGTACCGTATCACCAGATCTAAACAGCATCAAACTTGGAACCTATGAAAGGTCAGAAAAGTTCCACTTAATCCCCACTTCAGTAATCACAATCTTTTGAGTACATTAAGAGACAGGATAGTTACCATTTCCATGTCGCCATAGCAATTATCCGGTGCACAACGAATCAATGAAACTGAAGTTATACAATGACTATAGTAAGAAGATGAAGGTACTCCAAATAAATGAAAAATTAGCAATGCACATGATACATGACAGAATCCTCTGAGGCATACCATCTTCTCCAATTTCAGATGTTGGACTTGATGGAGAATTCACATTCATGCTCTCGTCAGCATCTGAGACCACACCAACTGGCTCATCCTGCATACATTCCAAATAATGTAAATCTAACCTTGAACACTAATTTCTGTGTTCATAACATTTAGGTAATAAAGATATGAAAGTCAAAGGACACTGAATGGAGACTTCAAAAAGTTATAATTTTTCTGGCCCTTCCCTGGACAAGGCACTCCAAGACTTGAATCTTTTCTCTCTGGTCCAGAAGGGAAATCTCTGGACTCATAAGTATCTAAGTTAAGATGAGGAAGTTTGTGATTTACACAATTAGAATGCATCACAGTGCCGAGGCCAGACAGCTCTTCCCTGGCAGCAAAGTTCTCTTCCTCTGCACCTAGAGTGGTATGTGAACTAGCATTGTCATGACCACGATCACAGTCAATTGCATCAACATTCACACAAGGTATAGTGCCAACTTCTTTTCTTCCAACATTGGTTCCCGGGGCAACTACAAACATAAATGCATGCACTAAGAATAAGAGTACAAGCAGAACAAATGGATTAGAATGTGCAACCTACTTATTTTACTGCCAGGTTTGATAAAACAAGAAGAATTAACACAAATCATAAACAGATGTATTAGTACAAACTTGTAGCAACGGAGCAAGGGACTAGGATAGTAAACTCAAATAAACTTGGGTAACTGATTGCTAGTGTCACCAAAACCAGCGCAGAGTGCCACCAAAAAATTATCATGACCTTGTTGAACAGCTACGGCAGCCCAGCATGAACCATCTACATGACTTAACAGTACGTTTTACCTTTGCAAAATCTCATTGGATTAAAATGAATTGTAAAAATTTTCCCGGCGAACATATCCCACTAATCAATTTTAAAAAAACGTGTCCAACCATCATTACAAGATAGACCTCCCTCCTGCATCTTCTTAAACTTCCCTCTTCATCGCGGAAAACGCGAAGCTACGTCACCGTGCGATTGTCTAGACATAACAACTACCAGATTCTAGACTCCAAATCCTGGTTTACATGACAACTCAAGCAGAAAACCTTGTAGAACACCCCAAAAGTTTACATGACAAAATAAATGTACCTCCACACGGTCGGCAAATTACCAGAAAAAAGAGATATGAAAAAAAAAAGAAGTCAAAAGCTCCATCAGATTCCTGGGAAATTGTAAGAAAAAGAGCAGGAATGGAGGGAACGTTACCACATTCGACAAAATCGCACTTCAACGACGCGCGACTGTCGAGGTTCGGGTTTTTGAATTTCTCGAGGTATTTCTCGGCAGCCAATTCGGTAAGCGCATCCTCTTCCTTGAAATCGAATACTCTGAGAGCTCCGCGAGGAGAGCTCTTCATGACGAGATTGAAAAAATAAGTGCTCAAGCTCCGGAAAACTGAAGCAACTCAGTGAACAGGTACTTCGCGTTGACGAGAATGAGGGAAATGCAGAGAAAGATGGAGAGATCTCAGGGGAATTTAGCTCGTTGGTGCATACCCTAATTTCTACAGGAAACGAACACAAAAGGAGGGTCTTCGGAAAAGGAGGACAGACTTGCAGGGGTTTTACTGGGGAGTCCACGCGCACCGGCGGAGCGTGTACCGATGGCGAGTTCTAAAAGACACTTTCGACCCACTGTCAAGGATGCTTCGTAGAGACGTCAGCGAATAGGACTTTTTTATTTATATTATATTATATTATATTATATTATATTCGAGAAACATATTTGATAAACATATCGGCTACGCGGAAACCCCAACTCATTTTGGGCTCCCATCACTTAAATTTAATGGGCCTTCTAAATCTCTTGAATATCAAAATAATTTATAAATCCTTATTCTACGATTTTAAATCGAAGTGATCCAGTCATAAATCTGAAAAGTAAGTTTATTCTGAAAATTATGATTTTATCCTAAAGTGAAAAAATTAAAAGACAATAGAAAAGAACCAAGAGCTATGTGGTGTCGATTATCCTCAAAACCAAATTTTTGGATACAATTAAATTACTCCAAAAGACCATAGAAGGACGACTGCTTCTTCAAAGTCAACCTTTGGAGAGTTAAGTCCAAAATTGAACTCTTGGAATAAACGACTTAACCACGTATCTAGATGGAAGTGGGTTCTTTATCCGTTCCTACCCCTGTATTAGACAAAGGAATTAATACAAATTTATGCTACAAGGATTTAAAAAACCATGTTAAAACTACAGAGATTTATTTAATACAAGGTTTAACTCAAGTACTAATTTAATACTTACTACTTCATACATATTAAGAATATGAGGTTTTTTTTTTAACGTATACATTCAAATTCGGGCACTTAAGTGTCAAATTTAGACCAAAAATTCTTAGGTCTTGTTAGTTTTCAACTAAACTAGCAAGTAATCAACTAAGAATATAGGTATTTCAATGTTTATTCTAATGATGATAAGTAATAAGGTATATTTTCAAAAAAATAATATATTTTTTTGTTAATATTAAAAATGTGTCATATTGAAATATAATACAAGGAATTCAGTGTATATTATGCAAAGAAACATTTTTTGTTTCCCCCACCATTGTAGAAGGCTTATACATTTACTTTTCTTATTCCTCAATCTTTTTTTTTTTTCTTTATCTCTTGAGCCCAGTCCGTGTGCATTGTGATCCCCTTTTGTACTGTGAGCTCCACCTCTTAATTGTTATGGATAAATTTTTTTCTTTCTTGTTCATTTACTATATTTTATATTTTCTGTTTATGAAGTAAAGTAAAATAGCAACAGCAAACAAATTTATCCATAACAATCAAGCAAATCAAAAAAACAATAAAAAGCAAAAGAAAGACCAACAAATCCACATATATATAAAATCAAAAATCAAATCCACATGGCTGCCACGTAGGATAGTTGACCCGTTTCCTCTATGGGACTAGACGCCTACAACGGCCTGCCTTGCATCCCCTTTCTCTGTAAGCTTCTGCGCCATTCCCAAGTTGATGTAAAAAATGTTGTTGTCGAGTCCGTTACATGAGACCGTTGTTGTTTTGTCTTCTTCTCTTGCATATTAGCTCTCGTTAGGGTTTATCATTGTTCGAGCACATACGTAGGGAATGTTCCTTCTTCTTCTTCTTCTTCTTCTTCTTCTTCTTCTTCTTCTTCTTCTTCTTCTTCTTCTTCTTTTTCTTCTTTTTCTTCTTCTTCTTCTTCTTCGTTTCAACAAATCGGTTTGCTTGTGAAATAAACAAGATCATCCGAAAACTTTGGCTCAATCCGACCACTCTAGGTCCAGATTTTCACAATGTATATCGTTTTCAAGCGACTAACTTTTTTAGCTTAACGACAAACAAAGTAGATTTTGATTGTGAAGTCATGTACAGTCAGGTTATGCAGCTTACTGCCATTAGAATAACGTTTTCTCTTGATGTCTGAGCCACTTGGTCTGCTCGTCAGCTTGATACACGAAAGGGTTCTTCTGGCATTATTCATGATTCACTTCCTTGGTTTTCTCCAGCAACATATTCCAAATCATAGATGCAAACTTCATCAAAGGTTCTAATTGCTTTTTGAGATTAAGCCTTCCAGTGTTCGAATTAATGGGTTTTGCTTTTCCCTTTATTAGTTTCCTCCTTGATCCTTTAACAATCCGCTATTTAAATGCTTGTGTTGACCCATAGGGCACTATCATTACTGATTAAAAATTTGCCATCGCAGAACCCAACTCACTTCTTATGTTTAAATTTTTATTTTTTTAAAAGTAAAATTGAAATTATCAATACAAAATAAAATTAAGTAAAATTTAATTATTATTAATAAATATCTAAAAGTTTCATTACTTAGAGTCTAAGCACCGAAGTCGAGCATGGTCCATTCCTTTCTCAACGATGCTAAATTCTCAGTCTTCTAAAATATACTAACATGTTTCTTGTAAAACCATTTTCTTCACTCATATTTACAACTCATAAATGATCTCAATTTCTTCTTTTGCTCTAGTCCCCCAGGAGCCCCACGGAGGATTGCTTCATACCTAATAGGACTCATGTCAAATGTGTTCACATGAACTTGTGAGGTAATATTTGGCGTTAATATCAAATCCAACTATAGCAAATCTAACTATTGAGTCAAAAGGCTTAAACCTGTTGACACAACAATTTGTATTATTTGTGGACCATAATAGTCAATCATAGCAAAAGAAAAAAGAACTTAGGAATGCCCAACTAAAAGCCAAGGCACAGCCGTTTAAAAGATTTTTAGAAATACTAAAACACCATTTCTAATTGTTTAGTTTTTTGCCATCACTCAACCTAATGTCCTCTTGTGTTGATAAGCACGTACTCAATATATTACATTGAATAAAGCAAACAATTTACAATACAATTCTCTAACACAATTATAAAGCCTCAGCACAATGCCAGCCGTTTTTCAATATCCTTATGGATATTCGGCAAAACATTCTCATGTAGGCAGCTCCCTTCACCATTTAGTCTTTTTCATGTTATAGTTTTGATCAAATATATTCCAGTGTCATGTTTGCCAATACCGTTATACTACCAATATGGGGATTTGTCATTGAGATTTGGGGTCATCTAGTGAAGCTGACATGGTGAAAGACATCTTCGACGTACTAAGTAGATAGATTTCATCCTAGAGAAAATGTCAACGAGGTTACTATTCAATGGCCTGTAAAGATAGGATTTCCTCCAACATTTGTGCCCGAGCAAATAGAGCAAATAGAACTCATGAAGGTGGGGCTTGTTTGTGTTAGCTTATTTTATAAGCTCACGTAATGTGGGCTTTATCAATGAGCATAAACAATTTTCTTATGAAGGTATACTAATGTAATAAATATTGGTCCAATTAATTAGACAGATTTTGACCTTAATTGCGAGTATGGTACTAACCAGTGTGGGCCTTAGTGCACCTTATAAACTGTGATGTGTCAGGACTATTTGGTTGACACATTTTATGTTATATTGGCTAAGTCCCCCTTCTAGCTTATAATATGTGCATTGGGATATGTATATGGATCAAGCTTATGGTAGGGGCATTATGGTCATTTCACAATGATTAGTAATTTTGTTTATTTAACGAAATAGAATCACTCTTTTTTATATATATCTTATACATGTTCGTTAAGATAGATGCTCTTTTGTTATTTTTTCTCGACCATTAAGTGATTTTGTTTTTCTGATTCCATTGTGGAGTTTCAGCTTTTCATCGGCTAGCACGTTTAAGCAATAGAGGGTAAGATCTTAACCTAGATCCTACTAAAAATGCAGCCACTTTTAGGTATGCTATTCTTGTTTTTTGTTTCTATTTTTAACTCACTCTCAACCTATAACTGATGTTAGATTTTGGTTTACGTCTCGTTTGAGACAAATAAATTCTAACAATTGGTATCAGAGTTGTTTCAACATCAATTTGGGTTGAAAAATGGGTTCAAAAACAAGTTTTTGGAATTCTATTATTTGCTTTTAGATTAAAAAAAATCAAAATTTTGAAACTTATTTAGATTGAAATTTTAAGTTCCGATTTAGACCAATCCGGTGGTTATTTTTCAAATCTAACACCGGATCTATAATCCTCGAACTCTCAGAAGTCTGGTGATGTACCTTTTATTCGCCGTTAGTGGCGTTTTCGACCAGGTCAAATCTAACCTAAGAAGACCCAATCAAGTTTTTCAGCAAGACGACAGTGAATCAAAAAAATCTTGGCTATCGAAGGTTCACCGAAAAATGGCAATTCCGTAGGTACCGAGTTCAACCGAAGAACCGGCTAAATGGTGGTCAAACCGGCCATATCAACCAAATATCGGCCGATACGGCCGATACGGCCGATACAGGTCGAAACCAACCGAAACCGGTCCGATCTGGTTAACTTGGACTGGTAGCACCTTTGATCAACACATGTAGGCGCGTGCGGGCTCCGTTTGGACTCTAATTTTCGCTGAAATCTTGCTTTTCTGATGAAGATTGTTATGGTGTGATCTGTGTTGCATTTTGTTTATTGTATATTTCAATTTTGTCAATTTTCTTTGATATTTGAACTATTTTATTGTTTTTATGCAATAAATTTATATATGTGATGTGCAATTTTTGTTTCACACATGTGTATGGTAATTTTGTTATATGCATTTTGTTTTAGCATAAGTTATACCATATTGATATGCATGCTATTTATATTATGCACATATTTTGAATAAATGGTATGCTTTTTATGCATCACTTGATTGTTATTTTTGTGTAATTCAATGACGAATGCCCCTCGTCAATTTAAGATTTGAATTACATATTTTTTTAAGTGAGTAATATTTTTTATTTAAGTCTGTGATACAAGTGGGTTTCATGATTTAGTTAGGTTGTGACTACCATAGTGGCACAACTTGATTGAATTATGGGATTTCAATTTTGTGCTGAAGTTAGATCTCTTCAATTATAGTGTATGGTTATACTCTCACAGAAGGTGACTATGTATTGGAATTTGAAGAGTAACATAGTTTGTATGCGTGAGTTTCACTAATTTAAGTAGTCTATACACCCATAAGTGGTGGACTATGAGGGTGTGGTATTGGTTCATCACTACTACTATGTTAAGAGTGTTACAATTATGTGTCATTCATTCGGCCTACATGTGTTTGAATGATTATATAAGCTCTCATTTGGTTTACTCACAAGATGCTAATTTTTTGTATCATTTTTATCAATCACCTTTTCTATAAACAATGCTCAAGTCACTGTTGAGGTTCTTATTGGTGCAAATTACAAGAAGTGGAAGGAAGATATATTATTTGTTGTGGAAGTAGCATAGATTGGAAGTGCACTCAAAATGGATAAGCCTACTAATTTGACTCCAGAGAGTACTGAGGAGCATAAGCTTCATTATGCTAAATGGAAAAGATGTAATAGGTTTTGTCTTCTAACTATAAGAAGGACCATCCAAGAACACCTTAAGTGTGATTTTCCTAAGGAATGCACAGCTAAAGAGTTTTTTTAGACAGTTTCACAGCACAATAGAGTGTCTTCTCATGTTGAGATAAGTTCACTTATGCAAGCTCTTGTTTGTATGAGGTATAATAGAACTAAGAATATCAGGAATTATATTATGAGGATGGTATAGTATCAAACGAGGCTTAAGGCTTTGGGTATGGTATTTTCAAAGCAAAGTATTGTGCATCAAGCTTTAATTAGCTTTCCTACTGATTATATCATTATCAAGACATCCTATAATGACAATTTACAGGATTGGACTGTTGATAACCTAATTGAGAAGCTTATAGTTGAAGATACTAAGTTAAAGACTGAAAAGTCTCATTCAGCTTTGTTTTCTCATGCTTCCAATTCTAGTAAAGGAAAGAGGCCTTTGAATCAGCCTCAGAAGGAGCCAAAAGTCACTCAGCCTAGTAATAAAGAACCAGGGTCTTCTAGCAACAAATTAACAGTGAACATGAAAAATATTTAGTGTTTATTCTGCAAGAAAATGGGACATATGAGGAAAGACTGTTATAGGTTTAAGAAATGGTTAGCTAAGCATCAAGGTAAAGGTACAAGTTCTATGATTAATGTTTGTGAATCTAATTTATTTGAGGAATCATCTAACCCTTAATGGTTAGATTGTGGAGCAACTAATCATGTTGCTTTTACTATTTAGGGGTTCATAAATAGGAAGAAGCAAAACCTTGATGAGAAGTACCTCTATGTTGAAAACAATCAAAAAATGGAAGTGAAGTTTGTTAGAGATGTCATCCTTCTTATGGATAGTGATTTTAGGATGATTTTGAGTAGAACTTTTTATGTACCGTTGTTTAGGCAGAATTTGGTTTCACTTTCTGTACTTGACAGTTGTGGATATGTGTTTGAATTTAAGAACACATTTATAACAATATTTTATAATACAAATTTGATTGGAAATTGTGTTTTGTCGAATGGCTTGTACAAATTGGTTTTATCTCTACATGAGATTTATATTGCTTCTACTGTTAATAAAAGTGTTTCTAAAAGGCCTTTTATTAAGGACTTGTCTTATACTTTATGGCATAAGAGACTTGGCCATATATCTAGAGATAGAGTGGACAGGTTGATCAAAACCAATATTTTACCTGCCCTTAATGATGATTTGGAGATTTGGAAGAAAAAGGCAGCTCATAATTTTGAGTTGTTAGAAGTGATTCACACTGACATCAGTGGTCCTTATCGAGTAACTTTGTGTGGTAATGCTTATTTTATTACATTTATTGATGATTTCTCTCGTTTTGGGTATGTCTACCTAATTGAGGAAAAATCTGAATCACTTGAGAAATTCAAAGTGTTTAGAACTGAGGTTAAAAAATAATCAAGGAAAAGCATAAAGATTGTTAGATCTGATCGGGGTGGAGAATATTATGGCAGACATATGATGTAAGCTAGATTATGGGTCCAGTTGCTCACTACTTATAGAATTCTGGGATAGTTGGACAGTTTACTATGCTTGGAAGCCTTGAACAGAATGATGTAGCTGAGAGGTAAAACCATACTCTTATGGAAATGGTTCAATGTATGATGAGTAGAACTACTCTACCTTTTTTTCTATGGGGAGAAGCTTTGAAGACTGCTATCTATGCTCTCAACCGTGTTCCTACTAAAGTTGTGCCATTAACTCCTTTTGAATTATGTAAGGAATGCAAACTTAGCTTGAATCATCTAAAGGTTTGAGGTTGCCCTATAGAGGTCCAATTGTATAATTCAACTTTAGGCAAGTTGGATTCAAGAACTATCATATGTTATTTTATATCTTATCCATATAATTCTAAAGGGTATCATTTTTATAATCCTATTGGAGGTATTAGAATTGTTGATTCATTAACAGCTAAGTTTCTGGAACTTAATGTTGCAGAAAGTGGTTCTAGTTCTCAAGTTATAGAGAATAGTAGTGATGTTGATATAAGTATATGGTTTCCTTTATTTATTCAATTAGATGCAGTTGTGTAGGAACTTGTTGTTGGTGCTATTTCTATAGAAGTTCCACTTGTTCAGAATCAGGATACAGAGATTGGTCCACTTAGGAGAGCAAACAGGGAGAAAAGACCTGCTATTTATCCTAATTATCTGGTTTATCTTGGCAAGCATAACTATGACATTGGTGTTGTTGAGGATCCAGTGACTTATACTCAAGATGTTTCTAGTCTTCAATATGATTTTTGGAAAGATGCCATGTGAGATGAGATTCAGTTTATGAAGCACAATCATGTTTGGGATCTAGTAGAGTTGCCTAAGAAATGCAAGCTCATTGGTTGTAAGTGGGCTGTCAAAACTAAGAAAGATTCCAAAGGAAAGATAAAAAGGTTTAAGGCTAGATTAGTCACCAAAGGATTCACTCAAAAAGATGGAATTGATTATAATGAGACATTCTCACTAGTTTCATCTAAGGATTCGTTTAGGCTCATAATGGATTTAATAGCACATTTTAATATAGAGTTGTTACAGATGGATGTTAAGATTACTTTTCTAAATGAGGATCTTGATGAAGAGGTTTATATGCTTCAACCAGAGGGTTTTGCAAAAGGTAATTCTAATGAACTTGTTTGTAGACTTAAAAAGTCAATTTATGGTCTTAAACAAGCTTCTAGATAATAGTATTTGAAGTTTGATACTTATATTACATATTGTGGTTTTGTTGAAAACCTTGTTGATCATTGTATATATACTAAAGTCAGTGGGAGTACGTTGATTTTCTTGATCCTTTATATGGATGATATCTTACTTGCATGCAATGATAAAGCGTTACTTCAAGAGTCTAAGAGACTTTTGTCTTTAGAGTTTGATATGAAGGACCTTGGTGAAGCATCTTTTGTCTTTGACATTGAGATCTTTAAAGATTGTTCACGCCATATTTTGGGTCTTTCTCAGAGAACATATATTGATCATGTGTTAGTCAGATTTAATATGCAAGAGTGCAAACCTTGTACAATTCCTGTTCTTAAGGATGAAAAGTTACACTTGATGCAATGTCCTAAGAATGACGCTGAGAAAGAATTGATGAAAAATGTACCATATGCTTCAGCAGCTGATAGTTTTATGTATGCTCAAGTTTGTACAAGACCTGATATTGCCTTTGCTACAAGAGTTTTTGACGAATTTCAATCTAGCCTAGGTCATGATCATTGGGTTGCTGCTAAGAAGGTTATGAGATATTTGAAAAGGACAAAAGATTATATGCTCACATACAGACATGAAGACAACTTACAATTAATGGGTTATTCATATTCAAATTTTACAGGCTGTTTTGATGATTTAAAGTCTACATCTAGTTATGTCTTTATGATGGTTAGTGGTGTAGTTTCATAGAGAAGTTCTAAGCAGACTATGATCACATCTTTCACTATGTACACAGAGTTTATAACTTGTTATGGAACTTCCATACAAGCTATAAGTTCCATAACAAGCTATTTGGATGAAGAACCTTATAAGACAGATGATCTCACTTGATTTCATTGATAGGCTGAATGCATTGTACTGTGACAATAGTCTAACATTATTGTTTATTAATAACAACAAAAGTATTAAAAGGGTCAAACACATTGAAATCAAGTATCTAACTATTAAGGAGCAAGTTAAAAATGATGACTATTGGCACAAATACTATGTTAGCTGACCTACTCACTAAAGGACTTACTCTTATAGTGTTTGATAGACATGTTGTAAACATGGGTTTAGTAGCATCTTTAGATGCTTTTGTTTAGTGGAAGCTATTATTATATTTTCTCTATTATTTTTGTAAGACAATATCTATGATATTTTGTTATATAGTAAACTTTGTTTTACTCATATTGTCTGTTATATGTAAATTTCATAGATCATGAGAATGTTTGTATAAGACAGGTATTAAAGACTTAAGGGAGGTGCAACCTTAAGCATTTGGCTGAGACATTTATTGATAGGCCATATTTTGATGTCTTGTAGCACTTAAATTTATACTTGAATATTACAAACAAAACATATAAGTTCATTAGAACCTTAATATTATTATCTGAAAACTATATGTCAATGACTATATATGTCAATTTTTTAGAGCACTAAGACTGACAAGAAATGTACCACATAAAATTATTTCCCTAGTGTTATTTGTTTGCCACACTATCATATTAAATCTATGTTAGTAGAATGGATAGCCCTAATAACCATGGTTGGTGCTATGTCTTTAGTTGGCATAGTTACTGTTATAATTTGAGGGTTTTGAAGCTTTATGGAATTGGATTTGCAATGAGGAACTATCATTGAACCGATATAAAATCTTTTTGAAATTATTTTCATATATAATTTATATTAGTATTATATTTGTTTTATAAACATTGATATGCCCAAGTGGGAGATTGTTAGCTTATTTTATAAGCTCATGTAATGTGAGCTTTATCAATGAGCATAAACAATTTTCTTATAAAAATATATTAATGTAATAAATATTGGTCCAGTTAACTAGATAGATTTTGACCTTAATTATGAATATGATACTAGTCAGTGTAGGCCTTAGTGAACCTTATAAAACTGTGATGTGTCAGGACTATTTGATTAGCACGTTTTATGTTATATCGACTAACTTTCCATTCTAGCTTATAATATGTGCATTGAGATCCGTATATGAAATCAAGCTTATGGTAAGGGCATTACCATCATTTCACAATAATTAGTAATTTTGTTTATTTAACAAAACAAAATCACTCTTTTATATATATCTCATACCCGTTCATTAAGATAGACACTCTCTCGCTATTTTCTCTCGACCATTAAGCAATTTTGTTTTTCTGATTCCATTGCAAAGTTCCAACTTCTCATCAACTAGCACATTTAAGCAATAAAAGATAAAATTTTAGCCTGGATCCTACTAAAAATGCAACCGCTTTCAAGTACACTATTCTTGTTTTTGTTTTTTTCTATTTTTAACTCATTCTCAACCTATAACTGATGTTAGATTCTATTTTAAGTCCTGTTTGAGACTAATAAATTCTAACAGTTTGTTGATGTTCGACATTAGAACGATAGCGCAGCATAAAGCAAAGTTATTTCATGCATGGGATTGATGAAGCCTTGGTCGTAATCCCATACAATGATAGCTGAAAAACGCTGTTTAAATCTCTAGCAAAAGAATCAAGGCATGTTAGATCCACTTAATTCATAATATATTATGGTACATACATAGACAATGTCTGATTGCAGATATCCAAAGCCTATCTATCAGCCGAAGTTCACTGCGGGGTCACTACCAAATCTCATGCGAGAGTAGCATGAGATGATTACAGATATTCTCTACGTAATTCAGACGCAAACTGAAACGAGGAGAAGCACTAGCAACAAGTTATAACAGATGCTCTAGTCACTTAAACCTAACATACATCTTTGTAAGCAGCATCATTTTGATGGACTTAGTTTACCTCTTAAACTGTCCTGGACTCTCAGACTTATTTATTGTACCAGCCTGCTCCTCCGTCTTCCACCAGTTTCATCTAAAGGGATAGCCTGGAGGAGATTCAATGGAAAACCATTCAACAATATAATCAATAAGAGGTACAGACATACAGAAGTTTCCCTACTTGACTACATGCATATTCTGAATAGGCGTTTTGGTGCCTTCAATTAAAATTATGATCGTACTTCCTAATTTCCCAAAAAGGGGCACCTCAAGGGCCAAGTGAAGCCCACACAAGGATCTTCAAACAGCTAACTGTTTGGAGATCCATTTTTTATAAATCAATTTTAAGAAAATAGTGACTTTTTAAAGGACGAAAAGGTTCTTCAATATAAAAAAATTATATAGAAAATTATCACTGACGGAACTAGAGTTTTAAACAGTTAATGGAAATTACCCATGTCAATTTGAGAATTCAGAATCTTTCTTCATTTCTTTTTGCATTTTCTTCTTCGTTTTGCATACTTTCAATACATTTAAAAAGGAAAAATAAATAAGAAACAAAGAGAAAATTTCCAGACTGTATTGCATACCCTAATTTGAGAGATGTATCAGAACCCTCGTCCTCCGGGGGAGGGTGGCCACCATTGGTGGAGGCATTGTTGACAGACTCTGATGACGCTCCTTCTTCCTGGATCACGATGTCTGAGTCCAAAACAGCAGGTCTTTTCCCCTTATACGAAGCCATCATCTGCAATCCAGAAATCTCATCCAACATTTTAGAGATCTCATGCGAACAAACTGAGGAAATTAAAAAGAATTTACAAACTCACCTTCTGCTTTAATTTCTTGTTCTCTTCCCTCAACTGCTCTCCCTGCATTGGTAGTCAGCGGGAATGCAAATAAATGACACTACATTCCAGGAAAATTAACTAAACTGAAATAACCATAGGCAGCCTGCTAAAGTCAGTTTCAATGAACTTCTCCACATGTAGATTTTGGGTATAAAAATACAATTTGGGCATAAACAGGTAAGTTTATAGGGTGTTGACACTACCAATTCAACAGCTAAATCCCTAAGTTTAACGATATATTTTGGTAAGACAAACGTTAGGCTATGATGATATTCACTTACCTTTCTTGTTAATGAACTAATCTCAGAAAATATCCGCTCTTCCTGAAATAAGGAAAACCCTCAAGTTATTCTGTATGTGAGTTTGTCTATAACATAACAGGATTTGAATCCACATACTTATACAAACATTGCCGTCATTATCATATACAAAAACGAAATCAGCGGTTTAGCACCAACCTTAGTCTCAATCACACGCTTAAGTCCTTCTTCAAGCTTTCTTTCCAATTGCTGCAATTCCTCTAAGCTTAGTCCTTGAAGATCCTCTCCCCTCGTCTGCCTGTTGTCAAAGGTAATGGAATTAGTATCAGTATCAGTATCAGTATCAGCAAATACATCTGCGTGTTGTCTAAGGTAATGGAATTAGTATCAGTACTAGCAAATACGTGGAATATAATCCTGTAGCGCTAACAATGTACCTCAGTTGGTGAGTCTTATCTGCCACTTCTTTACTCAGTCTGAGGTTATTACAATGCTCTAGCTGAAAGTACACAGGACAGCTAATTAAATAAAGTTCTAGAACCAGCAAAGCTTGAAAAGAGAAGAAAATGTCTATGAAGGACTACAAATACTTAACTAAACAATGCAACACTCCTCATAGTTCCAGAAACAATTCTGTAATTAAAGAGAAGTAATGCCTTTCTGAGAAGTGACATGAACACTTCTGGATGCCATGGATAAACAATCAGATGAATTCATCATTTGGCAAAATGCTAACGTGAAAAAGAGAACTTGTAAGACTTACCTGCAGTTCAAGAGACGGCTGGCTCGTTCTCTCAAGGATATTTGAGTTCAGATTGTACCGTTCAAGTATGTCCTTCATACTTCACAAGATGAAAGAGGACATAGTTAGAAGGTGGTGTACTGTGGAAGTAAGCTCCTAAAATATGGGACAAATTAACTGGTGAGTAGAATGCCAGGTTCCATAGTTAACAATCATGATAAACATACTTGAATAAGCATGTTTATTATACCAAACTCCTTAATGATTGAAAAATCCATTTTTCTTCTTGACAAATACAGAAAAGTAAGCGGGGCAAGGATTGAATCTTCTTCAAATTTGCCAATATTTTTGGAACTCTCCGCAAATACTTTTCATAAATGCAACAGCTTGTGTTAGTCAAGTAGGAAACTTTATTCATCATATCTTCAGTTCATCTTTTCCTCCAAATGACCATGGGAGAAATGCAGGCCCAAAGATTGAACCTCAATTGTTTCATCATTCAGTTGATTGTATTAGACCAAGCAAGCACAAACTCCTAACACTAACAACGATAAAAACATGGTTTGTCATGCCGATACAATTACCAAACAGTATTCTCTTTTTCTCTTTTTTTTTTTACTCGAAAAGAAAAAGTGAGCAGCTGAGATATGATAATAAAAATATAATCATGTCTGTATTTCTAAAGGACACAAGATCAGGTGAACAGAAGCACATACAACATACCTACAAAATAATCGTGGCAATCTTTCTAAAACACCCGAAATCATGTCTATAGTATTAATTTTGTTATCATAATGCATTAATTTGTAAAGCCATTCTATATTATATCTAGGTTTTAGTTCAGCACTTAAATTGATGTAAACATGATTTGCGAGGCCTATGCAATTGCTTAGTGGTATTTTCTTTTCCCTTTCTTATTTTTCTGTTGGAAAATAGAAATTTGAAAAGTGAAGATTGCAATTAAAAAGAAAAAAAGTTACGATAACCTCTCTAAAGTACTCAAGATCAGGTGATGAACTGCGGTACAAAGATAACTTCAATCATATATACGCCTACAAACAATTTTAAAATTGTTTGTCAAATTTGACTCGTTTTCATAATTGTGCATTCAATTGTAAATCCTTGTATATTACGTTTAGGTTTTAGTTTTATCAGATCCACCTGATGTCGGTTCATCAAATCCCGAGTCGATCCTAGGAACACAACAACATCTCGTGTTCACTCTCTGGTACTTTCATTTGTGGTATAATCTAATACCTCTACCTCAATTAGCTAGTTTGCTCTAAAAGGAAAACTCCATCAACATACCAACCACAAATTGTTGCAATCATTTATTTCCAAGCCAAACAACAAAACTATAGAAATATATGCTAACTGTAGAGATTTCCAATAAATGAACATCTCCCATGATTTTTTTCCTTCTCCACTTCATCTGTTGATTTTATTGTCAAATATCCAGCCCTAAAGAGGTCACCCCACAACCAACTATTTTAAAGAAGCTGAAGTCTTCTGTCTTGCATTTGCCTGAGTAATGTCCTATACATTGGTGTCAAACTGTAAGTTCTGACTCTGAACATGGAAATAAATGGAAGGTTTTAGCAGCAGAGGTAATGTATGTTTTGACAAGATGAAAACCATATGCTTACTTTTGCTGAGACTAATGCACTTTTTTGGTGATCAGAAATCATTCAAGCTCATAGTCACAACTGAAACTTGTCACATTATTTCCTTTCCTTCACCGCCTGATCAGATTGACAATCCCTTAGAGACAATTACAAAATCTTGTTCCCCCAAATAATTAGCAAAATCATCCCCCTAAATTGGCCATCATTTTTTAACAAAAAAATAGAGAATGTTTCTTAAAGCACCTCAGAATGTTTTCTATGATTAGCCTCGGGCTTTTGAAATCGACCTCGAAAGAAAAAGGAGGCATTCAATCAATCTTGAGTATGGAACTCAATTACTTAAGAGGCTAAGATTGAGCAAAACTATAATTCTGGTTATTGAACAATCTCCACTACCGGCTTTAAGTCTTAGTAACACAATAAGCTCAATCATAGGCCCCTAACCATCGAAACAATATATTACGATGTTCCTCAGTACTACTCACAGAAAACTATGACTTCAACAATTAGAATGGTTGAGTCAAAATGTTCACAAACTCAACATTCACAAGAAACCAACCAAGCCAAGTATGTCAGCCTAAACACTAGCTTGCCCTCGAATTTACCGACTGCTGAGCCGCAACTAAGCAAGACAGACTTTCTTCTCAGATCAAGATAAGAGCCTACAGTACGGAAAGGTCGGCCCTCCAGATCTTCCTCTTCCCCCAACTTTTCTTTCCTTTTCAATGAACCAAATAATAAACTAAAAGAAACTGATATTGGAATTTAGAGCACTAGTGAAGGAGTTCTTAGCTACAAAGACACCGATCAAAAAACTTTAAAACACACAAATTGTTAAGGAATGCATTGTCACACTAGAGAGCAGGATTATTTGGAAATATTTAAAAATGAAGTTATCCACCCAACTCATGAAATAGCTTTTAGGTTGAACTTTGAACTTCCTTACATAATTCACCCACCTCCCAATGACAGTATCATGAATCCCTAGAGCCCCAGCAACCATCAACGGGAATTATAAGTCTGTAAACTAGTTATAGGAGTTCATCCTGGATTTAACATCAGATAAAAAAAAAAAGGCGTACGCAAAGAAGTATTATCAACAACCTTATTTTAATTATGAGGAGTTCTTAGGTTCCTTTCACTTCATAAATAATATACTCGCACCTAAAGTGAACTTAAAACAATAAGACATCAGAGAGACTTCTTCTTTTTGAGTCTGATACTATCAGTTACAAGATTCTCTCGTCCCTTGTATTGAACCCCAGAAGTTTGCACTCAATATAGGAGATGTCAAGTACTTTAATGGGAATCATATCATTGTGACTTTCATCTTCATCTCCGCATAGAACCAAAACTTGGTACTATGCCTCTGGTTCTCCAAATCAACTAAGACAAGGGCCATACCTAGAGGTGATGAGAATATTTACTTCATGTACGTCAAACTTCAATTTTCCCTACTCATCTTGTCACCGTGCGTAAAGAGCCATCCCAATTGATAGTAGATAGCTTATATATTACTAAAAGACTAGAAGCCTAGAGTTCTACTTATATAAATTTGGCTTAATCTATTAAGGTGAGGATGATACCAAAAGGGAAGCCTACGAGTCGGCTTAAGAGAGCATTCATCTTGTACCTAAGTAAAAACTTTATAAAATATAACAAAAGGGCCAATTTGTGAAGATAGTTTAAGCAACTAGTTGCATCAGGATGACAAAGAAATACCAAAGTAAATTAACTTAGCAAAAGAAATACCAAGTTAAATTAATTTACCATGAACATGAAAATTCTAACATATAGGTTAAATATAGCATCTAAAAATCATATATTCACTCTTCTTCTATATTTTCTATATCAAAGGACTACTCATTTGACACTTCCACAACTAGACCTGGAAATTGCAATGAGAACTATAAGTCTATAGTATTTTCTTGTGTTGTTAGTCAAAGATACCAACTAAGATTCACCTATATCTTGAGTGTAGAATGTGAAAAGCATCGTTTTCACTGTTATGCTAGATTTACTATACCAAGGGATTACTGATTGACACATCAAAGACCTGAAAATAGCAATAAAAGCTAAAACTTCATTCTATTCTCTTGATGATTATTAGTTGACGGCACCACCAAAAATCTATTTCTTTTAAGCGTGTATTTATGTACCAAAGCTGTTCTAACAAAACTAAAACTTGCAAATCTTACGCATTTCAAGATCAAGATATCTTCCTTTAGTTTGTCCCTTGGAAAATCAAGTTACTTAATTTACTCTCTCAATTGTTTAGGGAATCATATATATGTTATGTATAGAATATGAAAATTCACCATTTTTACAATTATGCAAGATTGGCCCAAGAAAGCATTCCTGATTGGGAGAAGGCTTAAAAAAACTAGTTCCATCCGGATTACAAAGGAATCCCAAATTGAATTATTTTCGCCAATTTATTCCATCTATGTTACATATAGAATGTAGAACCATCAATTTTACATTAGATTTGCAACTTTAAAGGCCTACTAAATTGCCATTTAAAATATTGGAATTGAAGATTGCAATAGAAGTCTAAAGTATTCTCTTTGTCAGGAGAAGCCCGTGCCTTGTCATCACAACATGCCACATTAGAACGCTGACATGGCAGCTGTGATAACCTGGCAACGGGTTCTCCTAACTCTCTTGATGACTATTTCTCGAGGACCAACAAAATCCATTGCTTTTTAAATATGTATAACATTTGGTCTAAGAAATGAACTTGAAGAGATTAGCCATTTCAAGATCAAGATGTCTTCCTTTAATTCATCTCATGGAAAATTGAGTAAACTCTTTTAATTAATTCAAGAAAGTCATAATCCTGAATCTCTTAAGATAAAACGAATTGGATCTCTTTTTTCCTGTGCTCTACCTAGAGTTACATCCTCCAACAGATGGTTGCTACTTGTCCAAGCCCTTTCTCGTCTTCGCCTTATCTATTTTTGTTGCTTTTATGTTGAAAAAGTGACTTCTTTATTCTACCCGATAAATCACTTGTCATTACACAAAACTCCTTTCTCTCATCAACAACTTAACATATATAACGGCTAATTCAGTAGGAGTGCACTCAATCGGAAACCATTTTCCACAACCATAGCCAATACTTAAAGAGTTCTAAGCATCCTAACAATCAAGATGAAACGATCAAGAAACACCGAGAAAGTTCTTTCAAGCTATCAAAATTAAGATGACTTTTATTGGAGGAATAAAGGACACCTTTTCGAGCAGTAAACTGCTCGAGGCTTTTTTTCCTGAGAATATCCTACGGGATACCACCGAAAGAATATGGGAAGATGAGAAAGCTACATGATTCTACTCACCGATAATATGCAATTTTGTCGTCGGATTAATATATTAAATCATAGCTCAGGTTGTCGAAGGTAAAGAAATCTGTAGGCTGCGAGTTAAGATTTCAACATGGTATTTACGAGGATTTTATGCGCAGAAATGGACATCGACATGTCAATATCCAGCAATTTTATGGCGTGGATGAAGGAAATTCGGAATGGGTAGCTTACAAAAGGAGAAACCGTTTCATCGGGAACTTATTTCGATCAAAGCTCGTCTTTTTCTGGGACTCAGGATGAAGCTCTTTTGTTGCCACTACCAACAAGCAAAGATAAGACTGTTATTTCATGAACAATGGCGGCTCAATCGAAGCGATCAAGAAATATCCTTCCTGGACTTTCGATTTTTTAAATCGTTTGAACGCCTCTGGAAGTTCATAACGTTATTATTTCTATGGTTGGGGACGGTACGAGGTTTCTGCTCCACAGAAAGAACGTAAGAAATTTGAGCAAAGAACTCGGTTTTATCAGGATGAGTGTGAGACGGTCTAGGCCTTCAAACTTTACCGTGACACTCTCTGTGTCTCTCTATCTCCCTCTCCCTCTCCCTCCCCCCCCCCCCAAAAAAAAAAACACACACACACACACTCTCTCCCTCTCTCTCTCCTATCTCTTCCCCCCCGCCCCTCTCTCTCTCTGAAACACAAACAGACACATGGAGACAGAAGCCAAAAGCGCAGAAAAGTCATGCAGCTATGACAAGGAACCATGAACTCCCGAAGAAAACAAAGTAGAGGAAGAAAAAATGCAATACCTTGAACTGGAAAACTCAAAGAGCTTTCCAGTTGCTGAGAAGATTATGAGCGCAACCTCGGCATCACACAGCACAGAAAGCTCCTCAGCTTTCTTTAAAAGCCCTCGTCTTCTCTTGGAGAAGGTAACCTGCCTGGCCGTGACGTTATCGATCTTCTTGATCTTGATCTTCTCCCTCGCCATCTTTTATCCCTCCAAAAATCAAACGAAAAGGCTCACATTTTCACATTTCATGAGGATACGAGGAAGAAAAAGCCCAGAACGGGGCAGGAAAAGTGGGTTTCTGCTAAATCTCTCCATATATAGCGAAAACCCTAGTAAAGCAGCCAGCATAGATCTAGGTAAGAAAGAATAAAAAGCCAGAAAAGGCCACTAATCTTCGCCCATGAACCTGCAGTCGTGCAGGAGCAGAGCTAGAATTGGTGGGATCTCTTTCTTTACCTTGTTGGAGTGCAGGACCGGATAACTGTTAGGAGTCTGAGCTTTAGACCAGTGGTCACCAATTAGAAGTAAAGAGAGTGAAAATTGAGGAACAGAGAGAAGGACTTGTTTGTCTTCCAGAAAGGCAACGGAGCCTTCCCTTTTATAGCTAAACAGGCCCTCTTTTGTTTTTTTTTTAACTTCCCGCTTTCAACATTTTCTTGCCAAAAAAAGTATAAATAAACAAATAAATCCTTCCCTGCCTCCGCGTGTGCGTGCGACTGGGGAAGCCGGGATAAAGACAAGGATGAGGCAAACTGATTTTTTTAGTACCAAAATTTCCAGTTCGCCTGGGGGGCTATAACTCGAAGGCGCGTCTCTTCTCTTCTCTTCTCTTCTCTTCTCTTCTCTTCTCTTTTCTTTTCTTTTCTTTTCTTTTTTTTTTTTAATTCGTGGATCCTCGCTTTTCCGTACGCCACGATCATGCCGCCATCACTTCATTCCACGTTTTACTTACACGATTCATCGTAGTTCGTCTGGCTTTCCGTACATACTCTTTAATAACCTTGTATTTCCCACTCTTTGGCTGCGTCCATATCAAGACACCCGCCACCCCCCGTATGACAGATGTGGTTGCCACTAATAATCAGACCGGGCACTTCAATGCTGCTTTTTACCCAGTATGGCACTTCTTTCCATGAACGTCTCCTAAAGGTTCTTTTTATCCGGGGCCACTAACCCTAAAATGTAATAAATTCTCCGAAACTCTAGCTTTAATTCATGTAAAATTGATAGATCTGTGCTGAATAAACTTTGCTCCTGATTATTAAGTGTTCTAAACAATAGCAAAGGTATAACAATTCATGCTATCGCATGTATTTTTGATGAATGGAATACTTGTTTCGGTTTAGGGAAATGGGTAAATGAAACCTGGATTGTCTATATATCACTCGAGAATAAATTTTTCTATAGACTAGATGAATATTCGCTCGATTGGTAAGGGATTTGATTTGCTCATGGATGACGCTTATACTTCATTGGATTCACAAGGTTGGCAATGATTATAGCAAGCCGAGTCTTTAGAAGATTGGTCAGGAAGGTTACGTAGATTGAATCGATTGAACTGGCTGTCTCCTCGAGTTCGTCTTGAGATGTGGTCTTACATTTGGTCACGTATAAACACCAAGGTGTTGATTATTTTAACCTTCCGCGTATGAGTATGCTTAATATAACGTCCATCCACCCTTCTTTTTCCTTATTATTTTTCTTCAAATCCTAGTTACACCAATAATGTTTAAGATTTAATGGTTAAACAAATAAATAGAGAAAATAATCTAAACAGTATACTTCAAATAAAAACTTAGCCTTTAACAATTATCACTAAATTATAAACAACTTTTCTCATAAATATATTATTTCTTTTTATACCTTTTTTTTTTAAGTTAAGCTTAAGAGCATGAGAAATAAGCGGCTTTCACAAAGTTAAACGTTATACTTAAAAATTAATTTAAGTGTTAATAACTTTCATTATATTATTAAGCTTCATCCTGAAAATTTTGTATTTTTGATGTGAAATTTTTGTTTTATACATATTTTTTCATATATTAAACATTATTAAATTTAAATTTGTATAAGATAAAACATATTTAGTTAAAAATCTAATGATGTGTTGAAAAATGAAAAATTGTTCTCAAAAGTTTATTCAATGACTGAATGATATTTTTTACAAATGTTTTTTGCATTTAAGTTTTATTTTAAGAAATTTAACTTTCCATTCAAGAGCTTACAATATCAAACCCAAAACTTTTTACATAAAAAGGTCATTAGGCTATTAATAACTCCGCTTAATTATTAATGACTTTACTTATTTTTATAGTCATTTGCTGCTAAACACGTTATTAAATGTTTCCATGATTATAATGTCTAAAAACTCCAAAATTAGGGAACCAAAAAGAACTTAGATTTTAGACTGCTTCAATCTTAAATAAAAAACATCATCTTTTTGTCGGCAAAGGAGTAATTACTTCCCCAACTCTAAAAATAATAGTATCGTTGACCTTGCAGAAAAAGAAAGAAAAAAATCAGAGGGAAATAACTTAAATGGTAAATGCATTATTAAAATGGTGGACTTCCCAAACCTCCTGTTGGACGAAAGTTGTCCAATATGTATCTGAAACAGTAATGACATGATGACGAGGATTCTGCAACAGTGAGTTCAATTATGCAAGTTGCGGGAGGGGCATCGATCAAAAGTCGGGCCTTGGATTGGCAGTCGAGAGATGGGAGGCATCATTCTGTGGGAAAAGGCCGGCGCAGGGAATCGGAGGGTACCTTTTTGCGCTCTCCCTTGCTGAGGTGGACTTGCACGCGATTGACACACACCCCACGCAAGAATCAGACCTACAGCTGCGCGTTCCCAAGATAAAAATGAATGTAAACTTATTAATAATGAGTGCACATATGTTAATATATCAATGACATAAAAAATAATTAAAAAAATAATTATTATTTAACACACATTTTCTTCTTGAATGTGGAACATTCGACCTATGCTTCATTAATTGATAAAATAATAAGATACAAGATTTAGAAGATTCAAATTTTTATAAGATGTTATGTTAAACATATAATTTCTTTAAAATTAGTTACTAGAAAGGAAGATTATTCAAACTTATGAGAGATATACATAATCAAATGTTAAGTTTTTTTTTTTAACAAGCAAAACTCAAATTACACTCTTAATATCTTTTATAAATTATGTCCAAATCTCTAGTCCATTTTATGCAACATCACTTGTGATTGTGTTATAGTCTGAAAATCACGTGGTAAAAAGAGCATGTTAAATAACATTGCCAATGAGTATATTTTAAACTCAGGTTTTATCTTTCATCCCTTTATAGTTGATAAAAAATTCAATAAGAAGTCTTAACTTGTATTTGAAATTCTTATTACGTAGTTCTTACTTCATGTTTGATAGTGTCAAGTTCTACATAGAATTAGAAATTCTCAAATGAACGGTGGCCAACAAACTTGGATAAAAACTATAAGATTTTAGAATTTGTGTATACACTTCATCCATTCAACGATTAAGATCACATGCGTATTTGTAAACAAAATGTATTTTGAATTTTGCGTTAAAAGCCGGTGAATAAATTGTATGATTATCCCCAGGTTTCCAACTAATAGTTGCAAAGAAGAAGATATCTTTGAGCAGCAGCGCTAGAGAAGCTTGCGCCTAGGACTAACACGACCCTAGGCGCTGACATGACCCTGACATCACTACGGATGTGGCATTGACTAGGATGCTAATATGGCCTTGACTAACACGATAACTTTCGTTAATACATGAAAAAATATATAAAAGAGTATTTAAATAAATGAGTTTATCCATTTACTTTACTTTTATTTTATTTTTAATATTAAGAAATCATAATACAAAATAATTATTGTCGAACACTTTCATCGAGACACACCTAATGACAAAATATTACTATTTATATAAATGAATTCAGAATTTTGCTGTGATTATCTAATCTCATGATATGACCGGGTACGGTGAGATGTCCACGTCACATGGCAGACAAGCATGGGGAATAAAGAAGTCTTCAAGGAGGAGGCATCCCATTTAAAAAATCGAGGAACGTCATTGTTGTTGATGATTCAATCTGTATCCTAATGCACTGTCAACTTATCTAACCGGGGGTACTAGATGGATTTTAGGACAAAAATATTCATCGGATATATGCTCTTTAGATTTTAGACAAAAACATTTACTGATTGGATGCGCTGTTCTAAGTTCATGTTCTCCATGTCTCCTCCATTAATGCGAAGCTCTTTCCCTTCCCTTTTTAACAATCACATGGGAGTTTAATTACTTGCTTTAACGTTGCGACAAAACTCGAAGCCTTTGCTTGCTTTTTATGCGGTTCTCAGGAAATCTCTCTTATTTCTGTCATTCTTTTTTTTTTCCTTTATATTAAAATAATTTTATTGTATCTTTTATGAAAATATATAAATATTTTTTGGTCAATAGCAAAAATTCAACACAAAAGATATCATTTTACTCATAAATTACTTTTTAAGTTATACTATAAGATTTATATTATAATATTAAAATTTAAGTTCATTTTTTATAACTTTCATTTAACTTTACATTTTTTATATATGTTTGACAATGTGAGAAAAATACTCATTTCACTTCGTTCAATAGTGAACCAAAGATGTGCTGGATTTAGAAAAAAGTGTTAAAAGACAAAGATTTACTAAGGTAACTTTTAAATTAAATTATAAACTTTTCAATATATTTTACTTTAGAATTAATTTTCAGATAAGATTTTAAAAACCCAAAGATTCTCCAGATGATACTTAACCGTTCAACTAGTTGATATCATTCTCCATCATCGATTTGCTTTTTAAATGATCAATGATTTGGGGTAAGCAATTAGAGAGGGAGTTCTCCCATCCCGCACGAGCTTTAAAATATTAGATGGCATCGATCACGAGTGATGCTAGGCGTTGGAATTCCTTGTGGAGCTAAAAAATGGGAAGAAACAGTGCAAAGTGGGGACATCCATGGACAGGATGTTCTTGCTGTTGCTACAGCTTTTACTCGGCCCCATGAAAAGGTGGCATCTGGCTGATGAAGCATGTGATTTTGTAAATGAGTTCCATAGAAATTCCGTGGTCCCAGTGGAAGTCTGGTTTTCTGAAACGTAGGGTTCTTTTTCACAGAACATATGGTAAAGATCCTTCCTCCTAATTGCATCGAAAAAGAGCTCGTTAATGGAGAGTGAGAGCACAGAAAAGATATCCACAAATTGGATCGTTGGCCACTTGTCGAATGCACATATACTTTGTAGATCTGCATGCCGAATCAGATGCTGTATCGACTTTTGGTCTCTTCACAGCCCGTGGCTTCTCAGATTTTGATCTATGTGCGATCCACGGATGAGAATCAGCACATAGGCGTGATGTCTCAGGCCTGGAGCACTAGTCCTCAAAAAGAAATCTTTCAGACTCCATTTCTTTTACATAAAGTTGGAATCCTTCAGCTTGCCTTAGCCCAACATTGAGAGTTTATCCTTATGTTTGTCCGTTTCTTAAGAAAGAAAGCTACGTTTTCTCATTTCCAGAATACGCTCAGTTTTTTCCTTCCACCTTAACTTGTATTATCGTTGTCTTAGAAGTGTGGAAGTATTGAAGGAAGTATGGACTAGTGTGTATAAACACGTCTACTTAATAGCTTTGGTCTTTGAAGCTTTAGTCCCCCGTCACCAATTTGCGAACCGGGACCTAATTCTTAATGGGTCTTCTTGTGTCATTTTCAACATTGTTGGAGATTGTCTTACGTGGGTTTCCTATGGCCATGTTAACAATTTTATTAGTAGTAGTATTTCTACTTCTTATAAGACATTTTGAGAAAATATGTTTGCTTCTTATAAGCATAACTTGAAACAATTTCTTTTAAATTAGCTAACAAATCACATGAAAACATTTTGGAATTTAAAAAGTGAATGTTATGACTATAGGTATATTATGCTTAATAGGTTGAAAAGTATTAAAGATAAAAGTATCATATAGAAAATGATACAATTATTAAATAATGTGTAAATATAAAATATATTTTCCAATTCATGAGTTTATTTTTAGGTCACATGTATGTAGAGGACGCTCTTTTTTTCCTCCCTTATGACTCGGTTTTAAAGGAAGGAGTAAAGATATGTTCTTCTTATGTCCAAAGTCATTAATGGAAAATCTTGACAATGTTGCAAATTAAATGTAGATTCCCTGGACAAGAAAATAGTGTGAAGTGCATCTTCCTCCCTGTTAGAAATACTAGTACCCTACTCACTACCGTAGGTATGGGGATAAAGCCTTCACTCTAGGTATCTGGTAATGATGATTAGGCTCTATGGGCACTTCATTCACAAGCAAAACAAAGCAATGGATTCCAGGTCTTTCCTATGTCAAGGTATCTCACAGTTAAAAGTGCTAATCTTTACTCGACACTTGGAGAAGCTCAACAAGGAATACTTTCTCAACATACAACCCCTCATGCCTTCCACACGTCTTACAGACAAGTAACACCTAGTACTGGGGCCTTCACAGTGAGACATGGTACCTCAATAGAGCCATATCATAACTCTGCCTTTAAGAAATACAAGGGTCCTTACGTGGAAGAAATGCCCATGTCTCCAATCTTTAGAAAGTCCAACACATAGACATGTGGTCACGTAAATTGGACTAGAGGAGAGCCGAGCAATCAGAGCTTACATGTTTCTGCAATTCATCTTACCATCGAAAGAGTCAGCAGTGCATTAGGACTTCCACGTCACCGTCCAGATGATCATAACGTGCTCACCAAGCGTAAGAAGAAAGACACAACTGACAATCTTGGTTCATCTGACAAAGGTGGCATCGACTAAATGCATGTAAACCAAAATGTCATGATGAAGGGAAATGTTATGCAGTATGTGTTTTACCTATAAATATGTGCATGTAAGAAGACCTACTCACCAAGTTGCTATACTAGTGAAAGGCTTTTGTATGTAACCTTTACATAATCTAAGGCCAGCTGAGTGTTTTAACATCCATTCTTACATTTCATAAAATTTCTCTTGGTATTGAAGTGGATTATGATCCTCACCGTTCCAAACTAAACCTATCCTTCTCACCTTAACTTCCACTTTCATCCTTCGCACTTTCATCTTCTGCTACTCCAACTATGGCCTTAAGAATTCTCTCCCTGTTTCCCACCTCAGTTAATGTAAGCAACTTTGTCACCATTAAGCTCACCGAAGGGAACTACCTGGCGTGGATGACTCAAATGAAGTCCCTTATCCAAACTCAAAAACTACTTGGCTTCATTACTAGAGAAACCAAGTGCCCGCCAGCTATTCGCACCACTGGCAACTAGGAAGAGCACAATCCTGTTTTTGATGCCTGGGTACAAACAATGCTCTTGTTAAGTCCTGGATAATTAGCACCCTATCTAAAGAAGCTCTTAGACACATATTTGAGCTAGATACCTCAGCAGAAGTCTGGGAAGGCCTTGCAAACCACTTTGCATAAAAAATAAAAGCTAGAGAATTTGACCTCTTGTCTCAAATTCACAACCTCAACAAAGAAGGCAAGCAACTCACGACTTTCCTATTAGAATTTAAAGAACTGTTGAACCAACTTAGCTCTATTGGGAAGCCCTTATTAAACTCAGCCAAAACTTTCAGACTACTTGAAAGTTTAGGACATGAGTACGAAGCCTTCAGAACCACGATGTTTCGCCCACCTATCCCATAGTTTAATGAGGTAATATCTCAACTTCAAGGCTATGAAGCCCGACATAGTAGATACCTATATACTACGGCATCAACCAACCAAAACAAAAATCTAGCCTACACTACAGTCAGAAACACCAGAGGAAGATGTGCTAATTCTCACAATACATTCCGAGGAAGAAACTTAATCACAAGTTTCTCCTCACAAGGCAGGAGCTTTAATCCAGCTGCCTCCAATCTATCCATGACCAATTCGATTGAGGGTAATATTAGGAACTCACCAAGGACAAGTTAAAATACAGGCAGAAATCCAGGTGGTAATTCTAACTTTGATAACAAGCCTATAGTGTCATGCTAGATCTGCGGAAAAAAAGGACACACTGCCCTTGAATGCTGAAAATGATTTGACCACACTTATCAAATGGATGAAGTGCCAAAAGCCCTAGCTGCCTTCCAGATTTTGAAAAATGATAATGAAGAATGGGTTACCGATTTAGGTGCATTTGCTCACATAATAGATACACCAAGTAATCTCACATTCTTTTCTAAATATCAAGGTTCAAAAAAAATTCAAATTGGAAATGATAAAGTTCTCCCAATCTCCCACATAGGGGAAACATCCTTAAATAATGGACGAATCAAGCTCAACTCAGTACTAGTATGCCCAAGCATGAAGAAAAATTTCCTATCTATTGCTAAACTTACTACTGATTATCTCTGTGTAGTTATCTTTGATAAAACTTCTTTTATTGTTAAGGATCTAACAACGAAGGAAATCCTCCTCAAGGGACATAGGAGAGGAAATATTTATGTACTGCCTCAAGAAAACCAACACGCTTACTTCTCAACCTACCAACAAACCACCGATGGCAGTACATGGCATAAACGGTTGGGACACACAAAACTACCACTCCTGAAATATTTGCAAAGTTAGAAGCTTATCAAAGTACAAGGCGATTTTCTGAATTTCTGTCATATATGCATGGAAAATAAAAGTCATAAATTACCCTTCTCAAGAACAACTTCAAGAACCTTGGCACCTTTGGAAAAGGTTCATAGTGACCTTTGTGGGCCTTCCCTTGTAATATCGTGTCAAGGTTACTTGTACTATATTGTTCTTGTAGATGACTATACACGTTACACGTGGATCTATCCAATAAAGAGAAAATCAAACTTTTGCCAAATCTTTCAAGAATTCCAAATCATGGCCGAACGTCAATTTAATACCAAACTTAAGATACATCACTCTAATAATGGAGGAGAGTACACGAGTCATGAGCTAGATAAACTTCTACGACAAAATGGAATCGTGCACCAATTCTCATGTCCCTACACCCCTCAACAAAATGGTGTAACAGAAAGGAAGCACAAACACATTACTGAACTTGGATGGTTTATGATGCAGCAAAGCAGTGTTCTCTCCAAATATTGGGTTGAAGCCTTCAGTATAGCCATATACATAATAAATAAACTCCCAACAAAATTGTTAGAAAACTCTTCACCATTTGAAGTCCTCTACAAAAGAAGACCAGACTACAATTCAATGAGAGTTTTTGGATCATTATATTTCCCATGTTTACGACATATCTTAACTAACAAATTGTCAACAAAATCTATTGCTTATGTATTCCTTGGTTATAGCTCTAAGCACAAGGGGTATCGATACTTTCAATACGAATCAAGAAAGGTATTTATTTCAAGACATGTCATTTTTGACGAAAATACCTTCCCCTTTGCAAGAAAATGTACTGAAACAAAGAAAGAAAATAATAATTCATTTTTGAGTATGCTATCAATTAAAGTCTTAACAGAAGAAGGGATTGCCGAATCATGCCCATAGACCACTGATTTGGAAACATACTGGTTACCTTATCAAGAACATTCTGTTAGCACAGAAGAGGGAGCTAAAAAATAGCCTTAAGGATGAAGCAATTGCCCAAATAATGTAACATGGAATAGTAATGCAAGTACACTGAGTAATCCTGCTTCGGATCTAAAAGACTCAATCAACACTGAAATCTACAGAGATCACTTAACTTCAGAAGTCCAAAACTGAGATCACTTAGAGACAGCAAAAACTTCAGGCAGAGAAAATCAACCATGTAGAGTCCTAAAACAACCTACAAGTAGACCCATGTCGACACCCAGCTCGACTTCACAAAATCCAAATACGGACTCCAGATCACAATCATAAATCTCCAAAAATCCTCAAGGTAATGATATTTGTACTGAAGAGAAGAACATTGAACACGTGGTAATTCAAGACAACAGTGCCAAAACTTAAATAACCCAAGACCCCCCTCCACTCCAGATCAACAACCTTTGAACTTGAACCCTCAATCCTCTTCTAAACGAACCCACACAATGACCACCCAAAGCATGAGCGGTATCACTCGTCCTCACCCTCGTTATGCTCTCTCCACAAGCCTCATTATACAGTTAGTACCTCCAATGCCACTCAATGTTAACCAAGCATTAGATCATCCTAGCTGGAAACTAGCCATGGAATAAGAAATGCTTGCTCTTCAACGTAACAAAACTTGGAACCTAATACCAAAGACTCCCATAATCAATATCGTTGGGAGTAAATGGGTGTTTAAGCTGAAACTGACACCCACTAGATCTCTTGACCGATTGAAGGCAAGGCTTGTCGCCAAGGGGTTCCATCAGCAACATGGCGTGGACTTCCTAGAGACGTTTAGCCTGGTCGTGAAAGCCATAACCATGCCACTGGTGCTCACTCTTACTACCATGCAAGGATGGGAACTAAGATAAGTGGATGTGGACAACACATTTCTGCATGGGGAACTCACCAAAGCTGTCTACATGAAACAGCCTATTGATTTCAAGACCTCTCACGACCACACCACATCTGTGCACTGAACAAAGCTTTGTATGGTTTCAAATAGAGCCCTCGAGCGTGGTATAATCAGCTTACAACTTTCCTGCTCGGCCAAGGCTTTCGCTACTCCCTGCATGACCCGTCTCTTTTCATTTATGAACGAAATGGGGTACACCTATGGGTGTTGGTATATGTGGATGACTTAATTATCATAGGTAACTCTTCATCTTATGTGACAGACTTCATTTACTACTTAAGCTTTCAATTTTCGATTAAGGACCTAGGCCAACTTGGTTTCTTTCTTGGAATACGAGTGCTACATGATGAAGGAGGCATCCACCTTTCTCAAGAACAATATGCCATTGATATACTGAGACGAGCTGAGATGGAACATTGTTGTCCCATTGACACACCCATGACCACTAAGCTGCCAACAATGCAAAACGGTGGAGACCCATTTACTCAATTGACCCTCTTCCGGAGCATCCTTGGTGCACTCCAGTACCTAACACTAACAAGGCTTGACCTGGCATTCTCAGTAAATAAGGTTGCACAACGCATGGCAACTGCAACAATCCATGACTTCCACGAGCTCAAGAGGGTCTTGCGGTATGTTAAGGGTACCATAAACTTGGGGTTAAGAATCTTTCGTCGAAGCAGTGCAAAGCTATACAGCTTTATAGACTCTCTGATTGGGCTGGTTGTGCCCTCACTCGATGATCAACATCCAGACTATGCATGTTCATTGGAGGCAACTGCATCTCTTGATGTTCAAAGAGGCAGACAACTGTGGCTTGCTCTTTTACTGAGGCAGAGTACCGAGTGTTGATTGCCGAAGCTGTTAAGACAGTATGGATACTCCATCTTCTACGTGAGTTCGGTATTGAGTTACACTCCTCTGTAAAGTTGTTCAGCGATAACATGTCAGCGCTACAACTGAGTACCAAACCCATTTTCCATTCACGGACTAAACACCTAGAAGTGGACTTCCACTTTGTTTAGGAAAAAGTAGCCAGGGCACCCCCATTAATGAATTCGTGCCTTCAGCTGAACAAGTAGCTGATATATTTACCAAACCCCTTCCGAAAGATCCCTTTGTGTTGATTCAATCCAAGTTTGCGAGGGACTGTTAGAAATACCGATACCTTACTCACTACTATAGGTATGGGGATAAAGCCTTCACTTCAGGTATCCAATAATGATGATCAGGCTTTATGGGCACTTCATTCACAAGCATAACATACTGATGGATTTTGGGTCTCTTCCATGTCAAGGTATCTCACAGTTAAGAGTGCTCATCTTTACTCGACACTTGGAGAAGCTTAACAAGGAACATCTCTTAACATACAGCCCCTCATGCCTTCCACACGTCCTACAGACAAGTAACACCTAGTATTGGGGCCTTTACAGTGAGACACAGTACCTCAATGGAGCCACATCACAACTCTGCCTTCAAGAAATACAAGGGTCCTTACATGGAAGAAATGCCCATGTCTCCAATCTCTAGAGAGTCTAGCACACATACACGTGGTCAAGTAAATTGGACTAGAGAGAGCCGAGCAATCAAAGCTTACATGCCCCTACAACTCATCTTACCATTGAAAGAGTCAGCAGTGCATTAGGACTTCCACATCACCGTCCAAATGATCATAACATGCTCACCAAGCATAAGAAGAAAGATACAACCAACAATCCTAGTTCATCTGAAAAAGGCGACACCAACTAAATGCATGTAAACCAACATGTCATGATGAAGGGAGATGTTATGTAGTATGTGTTTTACTTATAAATATGTGTGTGTGCAAAAAGACCTACTCACCAAGTTGCTATACTAGTGAAAGGCTTTTGTATGTAACCTTTACATAATCTAAGGCCAACCGAGATAGGGGCGGGGGCCCTGGTTCAGTGGTTAAAGACACTGAGCCAAAACCCTGACCGGCGAGTCTACTCGGTCATGGGTTCAAACCCCGTCTCTCCCCTTTCCCCGGGTGTGTGTGTTTAAAAAAAAAAGTAAAAAAAAAAAAAAAAAGGCCAACCGAGTGTTTTAACATCCATTCTTACGTTTCATAAAATTTCTCTCTCTCGACACTAACGGTGAGATAGCAAGCAATTTGTTACTATTCCCGTAACTTTTAATAGAGATTGAATAAAGTAAATGTAGATGCCCCTAAGAAGAAAATTGAGTGAATTATCAAATGACTTTTCCATGTGTGTTTGGCACAACTTTTTGTTGGTTCATTTACTTTTCTACTCTCCACATTTCTACCAAAGGGTGGGAATGAAAATAAAAGAAGGTAACTATGCCAATGCCAAAACTTACACCTTATTGGAATCAAGTAATTGAATTAGACTCCTCTTATTTAGTCTAATGTTTGTTTAAAAAATAAAAAAACTCCATGAAAACTAGAGTATGTCATCCAACAATGCATATCCATGATATTAGCATATGCAAAGATGCAATGTGTATATCACGAGAGAAATGTAGTTACAAACTATCTTACTAATTATGGGCATATAATCCAAAATATGAAACTTTTTTATCGTTCTAGCTTTTGTGCTCATGTTTAGCAATTTTCATGAAGGATCAATTCAGCTTAAGTAATTATAGACTACCATAGAATTAAGTAAATGTATTGTCTAATAAATTTCATACTTTTATTTTAAGTTTTTATGTGTCAGTTTGATATGTATGGCATTTTGTCTTTTTTTAAGGGTTAGACTTATACCATATCCTTATACTTATCTAATATATGATTATTATGTTTAATCTTGTTGTTATTAATAAAATTTTTTAGGGTATTATCTTTATTTCTTCTCAAAATAAAAAAAAATGACTAATGTCATTAAAATCAGCACAAGATCACGCCTAGCACAAAATGTTGGTCTTCCCCTTTCCTTAGAACTTAAATTACTCATAAAAGGAAACAAAATAGGAAAATTGTGAATCCACCTCTAACTAATTAATTCTTTTTCCTATTGATATTTGTTAAAGATGAAAGTCTCACATTTAAAAAATTTAGTTCTTATATAGCATTTAAATGCAAAAAAAATTATCTCAACTTATGAATTAGCTTTTGAATTGAATTTTGAGTATTTTAATATGATACCATAGTAAAATAAAAGTTTTCTAACAAGATATGCTTAAAACCCAAGATATGTTTAATGTGTAGAGAATTGTTAGAAAGCTTTTATTTCACCTTATTTAATCTTAAAACCCAAAGTATACTCAATGAGTGAGGTAGTGTAACAAAGCATTCATTTTACTTTATTCAACATTAAGCTAAAGATATACTTGGTGTGTGAAAGGGTGTCAAAGACAAAGTTTTTGAAAAAAATACAAATCTTTAATACAAAAAATATCTTCCTAACTCATAAACTATTTTTGAAGTTAAAGTTTAAATTTTCTAATAAGATTTAGGTGCTTTAGAAGATGAAAATTTAATAGCCCTGTCATACAAAATATAATGTTTTTAGGCTACAGATTCATGACAAGGTTTTTTTACCCCAAATTTTAAGGCAAACCCATCAAAAGTTGAATCCTCAAAGTTTTTCTTTTACGATGGCTTACTGTCTTCGCCCCAAAGTGTAAAGGTTTTCCTTGGTCTTCGTCATCCGCTCGTTTTACAATGTTCGTATCTGGAATTTAAAGCCCTGGCGTTCTCAAACTCTCTTCTCAGGTTATCTTTATTTGTCTTTTGTTTTTTGGAGGAATATGATTGAATTGTTCTTCTTAATTATTTAAGCATCCCTTGCACACAAGCAAGTCCGGGAATCGAGTTGCCATATGCTAAAAGAAGTTAAAAAAATGGTTCAAACAGAAATCAATCTATTTGGTCTGGTCGAGTGAGAACATACCCGAGTAAATACATAACTTATGGAAGCTGAGACGCCATGGAGATCACTCCAGTTTGGAGAACATTGTTGAACTCGAATAACTTGGACCAAGAAAGGATTTCGCGTGGAGGGAAGTGGAATTGCAGGAAACGAGACTCCTAGTGGCACTTTTTCCATAAGCTTTGCTTAACCAAATTTTAGATTTTGAAATTGACAATCATAATCGTTCATCTTCGCTGACTGAAGGCAACCTTTCCCCTGGGAAGAGTGAATGGTTCTGAACTTCAAAAGAAGATCTCTCCTGGACCCAGTTCGTCGAGTTAAAGCTTTCGGCATTTGAGCTTCCCATCTACCACAAAACATCTAATTGCTTGCTTGGATTTGTTTTTTGGGCTGTACGCTTCGGTCCTTGCTAGTTATTCTTCGGTTTTTATTGCCAGCAGATCATTATTTATCTGAAAAGAGAAAAGCAAAGAAGCTCCTCGCTCATATGCTTAAGATTTCCTTCCACACACTTCATCAATTTGACATATATATATCTTTTATTTCAACATGGAATTATATTAACTATAATATTTGCAAATTAAACTTTTTTAAAAAGTGTTATAGCTAATCAAACAAAAATACCGTGTCAGTTGGAAAAGGAATCTTGATTCAAGTGAACCTTAAAATGTCATTTAACAAAACCACTTTGAAACCAACAATAAAGGTGCGAGGGAAACCAAATGGCCAAACCTTTATCCTTAACATATAACATAATTACAACAAAATATATCATATACTTATTGACTTAGGTTTCATTTGTATACAAAACAAGAGTTTTATATTGGAATTTAAGATTATCAGGTTGAAATTTCAATGAAAAAAGGATTCTTTGACTCATTAGCTAATTTTTAGGTTAAATTTTGATTTTCTTAACATGACATTAGAGTTCAAGTTGATTATATTCTAATAATGAAACATTAAACTCAATAAAGTTCAGTATTATATGAGAAAACATGTATAAGATAAGAGTCTCATAAATATAAAAAAATAAAAAAAATCCTTGATGTAAAACTAAAATGAAAAAATAACTTTTAATTTTTAGACTAATTTTTGAGTTGGACTTTAGACTTTTTAATAATATTGTCATTTTTACAATTATTTATTACCTTTTATTTGAAATTTTCATTTGAGAATTGTCGATCTCCTTACTTTGGATGACAAGGGTTTTCCCAGCAAATCTTGTTGTCATGCTTAAAAGGCATATTTACTTGTAATATAGCCACTCATCGACTCACGGGCATTTTTCAGATATGAATTTTATTTTCCCCTCATTTCTTCATCTTAAACTAGATATCACACAAGTTGTAGTATGTACACGGGTGGGCATATGCGTGTGCCTACTATAAGCAGCAAAAGGGGATAATGGTAATCACCGAACTTCTAATACAATGACTTCTATCATACACAATCGAATAGTAGAGTAATAATTATCACGATGTCATATGAACTGTGTTAGTGCATAGGAAATCCGCGACCTGACGGATTTAAATGATTGATGATTTCCATATGGTTTAAATGCATTCCCTAGCCCCCTTGCAGTGACCGAGAGGAACTTGCCATTTTTGGTTTTGATTTCGCCACCGAATATCCCCGATTCCAAGATCAGTTTTTGTATTACGCCACTCCACAAAATATCTGATTTCCTAATTCCAAAAGTAACCCTCCCTCTCTCTGGTGATTGGCATTTCAAAAATAATATTTAAAAATTCGTTTATGCAGTTTTTTTAGTAAGAAAAATATTTATGAGAAATAGAGCTGCAATAACTTAAAAAACTGTTTGTTAGTCAAATAATGCTTATTCGAGACTCATAGTTTAGCTAAACAAGATTAAGGTTTTATTCTACGGCCCATATTTTCCACAAGCCTAGCCCTATGCAAAGGAGCCCCATATTCGAGTAACCAAAGGGAGAAGGCCCAGGCCCAATATAACGAATGTCTTTTGCAGACAAAGAAAGGATGCTATGTTCGCAAATAAAAATTTATTATTATTATTACTACTATTTTTTATTCTTTCAGATAAGGAACCTGGTTCATTTCGCAAACCGAAGCACCATCGGAAAAGCCAGCTCACTTCCTTTATAAAAAAATACTGACATAATGAGATATTAAGAGTTTTTCATTTATTTAGAAATATATACATTAAATTGGATGCGTATTGTAATGATATATCATTTGGTATCAGCCGAAGTTCATTTGTTATTTTTAATATGGTACTTTTTTTTTCTGATTTCTTTAATATATAAGCTATAAGAGGGAATGCAATTGTTTAGATCTATCGTATTTAATATTTTCTTAATGCAAGAAGTTTCAAATTGATAATATTTACATACGACCCCAACCCAACTCGACTCATTTGTCGACCAGCCGGCCGGCGCAGCATGGAAGGGAACGCCGATAGAGTAGAAGCCGAGCGGTTGCTGAGAATAGCTGAGAAGCTCCTGCATAACCGAGATCTAAGCGGGTCGAGGGACTTCGCCATCCTTGCCCAGGAGACGGAGCCCCTTCTGGAGGGCACGGATCAGATCCTTGCCGTGGCGGACGTGCTAATCGCATCGGACAAGCGCATAAACAATCACCATGACTGGTACGCCGTCTTACAGGTAGACCGCTGCTCCGATGACCAGGAACTCATCAAGAGGCACTATCGCCGCCTCGCGCTGCTGCTTCACCCTGACAAGAACAAGTTTCCCCTCGCCGATCAGGCCTTCAAGCTCGTCGCCGATGCCTGGGCGGTCTTCAGCGACAAGGCCAAGAAGGCCCTCTACGATAAAGAGCTCAGCCTCTACGACAAAGAGCTCAGCCTTTTCTCCAAGGTCGATCTACCCGCCCAGCAATCGAAACTGCCGGTCCGCCGGACCCACCGCCCGAGCAACAAGAAGGGCCAGCAAAA
Source organism: Casuarina equisetifolia (assembly GCA_028551475.1). Lineage (NCBI taxonomy): Eukaryota > Viridiplantae > Streptophyta > Magnoliopsida > Fagales > Casuarinaceae > Casuarina > Casuarina equisetifolia. The sequence goes on from CM052356.1 coordinate 14,590,450, forward strand.
TGGCGAGGGCCTAGAGAATCAACGGCTGAGATTGTCGAGCTTCTGGACGATGTGCCCGTACTGCTACAATCTCTACGAGTACCCCAGGGTTTATGAGGACTGTTGCCTGCGGTGCCAGAGCTGCCGGCGGGGCTTCCACGCTGCACTAATCCCCTCGCTGCCGCCTCTCGCGCCGGGGCAGGAGGCCTACTATTGCTGCTGGGGGGTCTTTCCGATGGGTTACGTGATCGGAAACTCGGATATTGAAGGGAAGAGCGCCACTGCAGCTGAAACGAGAGTTCCGGACTGGATGCCTCCGTTTTTTCCCTGCCCGCCGTCTCAAGACACTGCTGGAAATGGTGATACGACGGCGCCGGCCGCGAGATCCGAGCCGAAGAAAAGAGGAAGGTCCCGGAAGAATTCCATGCATGCCTGATCCGTGGATTTGTGGGACTCATGTATTACGTATATGAGGCATTTTGATGGTGGCGATGTAAGGAGCAGCGATGCGGAGAAGGTACGGATTTGGGTACTGATGATTATGATGTTTTGTGAAGAGAAGAGTTATGGGTGGCGATGACGGAGGTGTTGGGCGTTCAAGTTTTGCAGGATTTCGAGCAAAGGAATGACTTTGGGCGGTGGGTTATTTTGGGAATCGTGGTTTGAAAGATCTGTAGAAACTGTTGTACTTGTTGTCTTCGAAACATATATTCTGTACACACCTTCAGCGTGTTGTCTGAACTGACGGGATGAAGATCATCCACACTGTATGTCCAGTATTTTGAAACTTAAATGAAACCTTGGTTAAATGCCCCAGTTTTTAAGGTTGAGTAAATTTTGTGTGGCCCAGGGGGGCAAAGCCAATTACAACATTTTCCTCCAGTTCTTGCTCATGAATTTAGGAAGGACAAGGACAAGGAAAAACGAGGTTCTAAAGCCTGTTCTGTTCTGGTTTATGATTGCGGTCGAATGATGTTTGGCCTTCTTACAGCCGATGAACTCGTTGTCGAATGATGTTTTTATTTTTAGCCCTCTTCCATCCGATGAACTCGCTGTCAAATAATTGCGGAAGGAGTGGGTTCTCGCAACTTCTTCAATACCAGAAAACAGAAAGACAAGCAGAAATTTCCAAAAACGAACTGACTTGTGTCCCATGATGTCTGCAACTCTTTTCCCACTACAGAACAATCAGATGTCCAGCTTTGATGACCAATGAATGGACCAGGGAGAGAAACTCCAGAGTGCACCGAGCAATATTCAGTTAAAAGAAGTTTTCCCACTAGAAATCCCAATACACAAGTCAAAATTATGTCGATGCATTCGTCCCAGGCGGAACTGTTAGTCGATGTTCCTGTTACGACAATGCTTATTGATTATTTCGGTGTAGGACAGGTATTTCGAATTCGCGAGATCAGGATGCTTTTTCAAATCCTGTTGGAGAAAACTATGTATTCTATTCTTGTTCCCTCACAGTTGTCATTACCGGATATTTTAAAAGTTTCTTTCCACGCCCTCAGAATTATTCAGATGTGCAAATGAAAAGTGAAATGAGAATTATCACGATTATGAAAGTTTCAGTCTCTTGGAAAACCTATCAAATATGATAGAAAAGTTATATATATATATATATATATATTAATAACCCATAACCCATAACCCATAACTCTTACCAAACTTTTTACTCAAGAGCTTAAATTGAAGAGTAACAATTTTGCTCAAAATATGCTCATGTCAATACAAAATATAGTCAAGAGGATTTATTTTGTGAAAATTTATATCTTTCTTCAAAATTAACTTGTGATATAGGGAATACAATTAAATTAGTATATTAATAACATAAAACACATTAAATTTTCACACATATCTCATTTTAGGCATGAAGAATACTTATTCAAATACCCAATTTATGAGCAAATCAGTGTTTTTATTGGCATCTAAGTCACATGATGATTTATTTCATTTTTAAAAAATAAACTTGTAAAACTGAAGAATTAATATATCAAGAATGCCGAGCACATTTAGGGAAGTTCTGGCAAAAAAAAAAAAAAATGAAAGAGGATTTGTCGTAGAGGAGTTTTAACTCCAAAGAGAAACTTTGGACTTTAAGAAAACTTGCCTTCGCCAATTTAAAGAAAGCTAAAAGAGGAATGCGCCTTTTTGCATTCCCTTTGGAGCAGAGCTACTGCTCTTTCATGCTCGAAGACCGTTGGCTGATGGGACACGTCGATATTCACAAACGAAATCAAAACCAAAGCGATCCATCACCAGGAAACCCAAAGATACGATCTACAGAGCGACACGCACTTAACACTGGAACCGAAAAGATCACCTGTGTTGGGTTTCTCGTATTTCACGACCCTCACACTTCCCTCTGCTTGCTTCCCGGTTGTTGCGTCTTTTCTTGTCTTCGAGGTCGACGGTAAGTAGCAAAAGCCCCTGCTTTCCTTTCTTCGAGTTTTCGTTTTGTGGCAGTTCAACTTGTGATGCAGGCGTGGTGTTTTTCCATGAGTTCGAATCTACCTTGTTTGGTTGCGGAGAAAATGTAGGAGGAGCACAAAGAAAGCGAAAGCTTTAGATTGTATGTTTTGTTTGTTTTCGCTGACGACCTTAGAAGACATAAACACACTCTTGTGTAGTTGGGGGCGGACAGGAATGGCTTATTTTCTCTAATAAAATAAATGCATGATACCTACGGAAGTAAGGGTATTTTCCCTTTGTCTTTTCGAGTAACCAAACGTAGGTTGTACTTGTTCTCTATTTCTTAGAAAATTAGACGTCTTTAGAGTATGTGGCTGCATGCATTTTGGGTGAAACAAGATTGCCGCTTTTGATGGGTTGGTGAAATTTTCATATTCCTTCTTTCATAAACTTTTCTCGTTTATTTGGGTTACTCGGGGTAGTTATGGGGGAAATCAGTCATTTCGGGACACCCTTAGCCTTCTCATTGAGGCACTAGCTTTGTGTTTTTACTAGCTAAGCAGTCTGCTTTAAGTTTCTGCTAGACATTACATTAAACTTAAAAGCTTATACCTGATTCTCCCCCGTTACATAAGTATAATGCAACTTTTCTGCCTCTTGCTATATCTTAAGATGTAGTCTAATGAGATAATTGGCTCAACTAATAGAAGGTTACAACTCGATATTTTGAAAAGCAACATATACAATATTAAGGCAACAGCAGAGCGTAGACTTGAGGTTAAGCTGAAAAGTGAAATGTTTTGTTTGTTTTGTTTAAATTTCTAATTGGGTAGCTTTACCATCATTGGCCATAGTCATGCTTAGGATGTCATCTGATGAGTGGTTCTTGGTATTAGACAGTCCCCTTATTGCAAACGCCAACCATGAAAAGCAAAAGTCTTAGATGTGGAAAAGGCCAGATTAGCAAGAAAGGCCTTGAGGAGGATGAAGCTACTCAATTCATGCTGGGGGATTTGTTATGGGTCAAGCTCAACAGTGGCTCATGGTGGCCTGCACAGGTATTCGCAATTCTCTGCATTCTATCTCCTCTGGTCTTCATAGCTGCTGGCATCAATGGAACATATTTGATGTTAAATTATATATGTACTAAATTATGTGATAGCTTGTTGATGAGAACGCTGTGAGTGGAAGCATTAAACCGAGCAATAAATCAGCAGGGGAATCTCTCGTTAGGCTCTATGGAAGCTATAAATAGTCAGTGGTTTGAACTTTTCTGAATTTTATATCTTTCCGCTGGTTTACTCCTTTACATAGATTAACGTCTCTGTCATCCATCTTGCAGCTTGTATGTGGATCCAGCCAAATGTCATTCTGAGTTTGAGCTTGTAAGTGTTTAATGCATGTTACCTAAATTTCCAGGTAGCCTTCAATGTAAATTTTGTTTTTTTGTTTTTTACACGTGCCTAACATACTGTCTTCTATCTCTTCAGATACTAGAGCAGAACAGTGGTTGTTATCAGAAAATTTTTAAGAAGGCCCTAAAGCAGGTGAAATTTTCTTTAAGCCTTTTTGGCAATGTATAAGCAGGTTTATTAGTGTGGTAAAGCTGTTCTTCTTTGGTAATGAATGGTATTGTATGCTTGTATTTGATCATATTTCCTGTCATTTGGATGTGACTTTAGAATTGTCCCCGCTCAAAATATGGTAAGACCACTTCCTTGTGGCCATCTTTCATTGTATTCCCGCTTTGGCACTCTTACAATATATGGTACAATATGCATGAGATGGACATTAGTCCCTTAAGCCTTGGGCATTTAATAAGAATCTCGACTATCTCTAGTTTCCACTAAAAAAGAAAGTGTTTTAGTGTACCTAGGTCTTGGTTTTGACACCACTTACCCTGAAACCCCTTGACCTAACACACAAAAAAAGGAAGGAAAAGCGATATTTGCTGAGAGCAAGGTCTTTAGGTGTCTAGGATATGCATAAGTTGAGATCCTATAGTTCAAGAAAACATTTGTCTATATTTGTGTACATACTAAATATATGTTGATGCTTATGGCAATTTCAATGAACATGTTCAAATCAGTTGACTTTTAGGGTGAAGAGTCACTGACCCGCAAAACAGAATCAGCAGAACTCTGAAAAGGGGAGGTATACTACTTGACTAATGTGCTGCATAAAGTTAACTAGTATATCAAGTGTCGAAGTCATAGGGGCTTAGTTTAATTTGTGGTTGATATTAGATCACAATATACTTACAACTGAAGTCATTGGGTTTCTGATGAATCTGGGGCAAAGAGAACGATAGCAGATGAATAGTACTTGCATGTCACCCTAGAAATTTGCCCATGTATTTAGACTTGATGAATTCTGGTTATTGCATTCATTGGGTTTTGGACAGTTCATTATATTCTTAAACTGAATGCTGATAATAGTTTTGTTATTACAAGCAAAAGTACCACACCACCCTGAAGCAATACACTAGCTGCCACTGATTGGTTTGGATTGATTCACTCAACTTTTTATGTTCGTTTGGTATCATGAATACCCAAGATTTTAGTGTTTTTCAAGATACAAAAACTTGAACTAAGATGAATGTCTGTGTGCTGGTTGGTTTCTATGAAGCCAAACCGTGTGCACATGCATGCTAAGGTTTGTCCCATAAGAGGATTAACATGGCCCAACAATTCCTGATGGTGTTGGAAGACAGGGCTTTTATCCATGTATGATTGTCAATGGTTATAACATGTGTTGCTGGAATCTTTTGGTACACGGTATACATGATACTTTATAAATCAGAGTACTAAAGATGAGAAAAATGTCTGTTCCATTCCGATTAGAGATTCTCATAATGGTCATAATATTTTTATTTTTAGGCAGAAACTATAAGAATTGATGCATCTAGGGATGAGTCCGATCAAAATCGAGTCAAGGATCAGGATGTAGAAGCCTCAAATTTTGTAAGTCTAAAGCATCCTATATCATAAACTTCTGTTGCCTCTTGTCATGTTGACTTTGAAGATATCTTATGGTTGGTAAATATCCGTCTACAAGTCTTAGAAGAACTAGAACACTGAAGCCTTGTAACTATGCCAATATGAAAGGAAAACGCAACATAGAGCTAGGGAGATAAACTTGTAAGGTACTGAAACTTCTGTGAACTGGTTGCTGCTTTATTTGCCTGCCTTCTTTCCTAATTTGGTGTTAGTACTTGCATTTCCCATGATTTACAATATTGGAATACCAACTTGGTCTTAGGTATTGGTTTCTCGAAGACAGTATCTTCCAAAGTTTACACCAAAGATGAAGGAGAAGAATGGACATTCCAAAAAAGCTGAGGAAGCAAGAAATGAGGCCTTGAAGAAAGATGGAATCAAACAGAATCATAAACCAAATAGCTCAAGCTCTGCAGTGGAGGCAGCAGAAAACAGAACCTCTAGAAGAGATAGGAGGTTGCGAATGGAACTCAAGAAGTGGTCAAATGGTGAGGAAAAGAACTCTAAGCAAAAAATGATGCTGAAGAAACTCAAACTAGATGGCCCAAGCATTGAGCTAACCAGTCGAAGAGCAAAGGAGGAGGCTAGAACTAAAATCTCTCTGCAGGCAAGAGCATGCAAGAGTTTCAAGCGAAGGAGGTCAAGTACTGAAAAACAACTAGATAAAAAGGCCTATGAAGTAGATTTGTTGCAGAAAAAACCTCAGCAACATAGCAGGAGTGCAGAGAAAGACAGAAGCTTTCAGTCTCCCATGCGACATGGAATGTGTAGTGAATATAAGAAAAATGGCCCATGTGGTGATCAGGAAGCAAAAGACAAATCCTATAAGCCAAGTGGATTGCAGAAGAAACCGAAGCCAAATCCTGTAGGCATTGAGCTAACCAGTCAAAGGGCAAAGGAGGAGGCTAGAATTAAAATCTCTCTGCAGGCAAGAGCATGCAAGAGTCTCAAGCGAAAGAGCTCGTGTACTGAAAAACAACTAGATAAAAATGCCTGTGAAGTAGATGTGATGCAGAAGAAACCTAGACAAGGTAGCAAGAGTGCAGAGAAAGACAGAAACTACCAGTCTGCCATGCGAAATATAATGTGTAGTGAACATATGAAAAGTGGCCCAAGTGATGAGCAGGAAGCAAAAGAAAAATCCTATAAGCCAAGTGGATTGCAGAAGAAACTGAGGCTAAATCCTGTAAGCATTGAGCTCACCAGTCGAAGGGCGAAGGAGGAGGCTAGAATTAAAATCTCTCTGCAGGCAAGAGCATGCAAGAGTCTCAAGCGAAAGAGCTCATGTACTGAAAATCAACTAGATAAAAAGGCCTGTGAGGTAGATGTGATGCAGAAGAAACCTAAACAACGTAGCAAGAGTGCAGAGAAAGACGGAAACTACCAATCTCCCATGCGAAATGTAATGTGTAGTAAACATAAGAAAAATGGCCCAAGTGATGAGCAGGAAGCAAAAGAGAAATCCTATAAGCAAAGTGGATTGCAGAAAAAACTGAAGCCAAATATCTCAATTGCTGAGGAAGAAGCAAAGAGTAAAAGCTTCTGTCAAGTTGAGGTGCAGAATAATCTCAAGCCACAGCTTTCAGGCACGGTGAAAGGGAAGAAATTCATAATTCCTGATCAGTATGTGGTGCAGAAAAAAGCCAAGCCAAATGACAAAAGCACAGGAGAGGATGCAAAAATTAAAAGCCGTGGGCAAGATGATGTTCTAGAGCAAAACAAGTTAAAGAGCCCAAGCTGTGTGAGTATTCCTTACGTTCTCTTCCCCATGTTTGGAGAAGCCTTTACGTGTAAACAAGTTTGATCAAATGCGTTTTACACTTCCTGAAACTGGGTCCTGGAGTTTTCAAAAGTGAGATTTAGACCTGTGTTAGATTTTGTGGTATGATTAAGCATGGTGGTAGGATGCCTCTCAAACTATGCTTTTTTACTCTCATCCTAGAAAACTGTGGGAGCCTAGTTTAATCAACGCCAACTTCAGCTATGTATGCCGCTTTGTCCCTATAAATTTATGTAAAGTTTTGACTGAACTTAGTTTAGATAGTACTTCTTATGGAGAGTGACATTACGGGTTCAAGAGCCATCATATGCATGCGTAAATCACTTGTACCGTGTAACTTACTAATAAGGCATCTGCTTTCAGGAAACAATTCGTTTTGGAAAGTCTCAAGAACTTAGTGCCCGAAGAATGAAAGTGATGCAAAGTCTTGGCCTAATTGCTCCTTCTGGGTCATAGAGATGGTGATACGACCACAAGGATGTATGGCGTGCAAGTATGGCAGATGGCAAACTGGCAGGCAAGGGAAGTTGAGTCCGTAGGCTTAGGTTTTATGCACCGTCCACAAGGATGTATGGTGTGCAACTATGGCAGATGGCTTAGTGGCAGGCAAGGAAATGTGAGTTCGTAGGCTCAATTTTTGTGCACCTTTTCTAGAGAAGTATGTGGTCGGGTCTGGCAGGTTGTTTTGTTATTTGCTTTAGGAATTCATGCAGGTTGCTTTTGTATTTTTAGTAGGTAGCATAGGACACCCATCCTAAATGAGGGTCTGTAAAACGCTTTAATGTAGGACCGGGTACTAGCTTGCTGTTAGGGAACAATGGGATCTGTGGCAGAGGTTTTGTAGTCCAAAACCAAAACCTATATTTAAGGCATGGATTACGATGAAAAGTGCAACTAAGTTTATCCCCCAAAAATTCTAGGAGGTCCAGTTCTCCCTTGAATGAGACCAACCTCCTTCCGTTTCCGACATTTCGCATGCCCACCACCATTGCGCGTAAGAAGCAATCCAACAACTCCCTCTTGGGAGACTATCCCGTGAATCGACCTCGAACTAGGTCCTACGCCCAAGCTCTAGTCAATTTGGCATCGGAGCTGTATGGGGCTGCGAAAACACCGAATGCCATGTTTGAAGAGCATGGCAATTCTTTAGAAGCTACCCTGGGTCGCCGTTTTAAGGAGCTTTTGGACGCTATGCAACAGATGCTTGAAGGCTTTGCTACACAAACGACTAACCAACACCGTGTGGACAGCTCGGTGACGGGTTAATGGTGATGATGTGTAGCCGAATACCTTGAGTGGGATTCACAAATCCGACATGTGTCTGGATCCTGTGAGCAGAGCAGTTCTTTTTGTTCAACAACATCCCGGAGCAAGACAAAGTTCCCATGGCAATCTGGAATCTCGAGTCTGATGCGCAGGTTTGGTACCAGCTCCTAAAAAAGGACCCATTGGAAGGACCTGTTTCTTGGGCAGGCCTTAGGACCGAGCTCATGGATCATTGTGGGCCAAACAAATTTGCCCACCATTTTGGTGAGCCATCTGCACTACCAGGTAATCATCGACACGGCTGCGGCAAGGGTTGTCTAACCCTTGAGCAAGAAGTTGGTTGTTTTATGTATGGCTCAAGGACGCTATTCGTGTGGAGGTTCAGTCTCATAACTCCATGACACTATTAGAGGCAATTGGATTGGCGCGACTACATGAAACTCAAGTCAGGCTATTTTGCACAGCTTATTTCACCCTGATGAGGAGAAGCACGACTTTTGCTGGGTTTTCTTTTGCGACAGGCAACCCAACACCCAGTAACTCCTTTATACCCATTCGAAAGCTATCACCTGAGGAAATGAGGGGACACCGGTTATGGGTTCTTTGTTATAACTGTGACAAGAATTATAATCCTTCCCATCGCTGTACAAAGCTTTTTTGGCTGGAGGCTGCCGCGCTTGAGACCATTGAAGAAGATAGTTGTATGAAGAGGAGCCCTCACCGCCACACACCGCTCCTGAGATATCTCTGAGTGCCATTTACGGCCTCACTAGCCCTCAAACCATGAAGGTTCTTCGCAAGTTGGCCAAAGCAAACAACAAGGTTATTTGTGTCGTTGATAGTGGCAATACCCACAATTTCGTGGCTGAGGAGGTGGTGCAAAGGGCCAGGTTGTTACCGAAGAAGGACAGAGCCTTGGCCATGAAGGCTGCCAATGGCAACTGTGCAGTCAGTTTAGGCGTTTGCAAGGATGTTGAGGTAAATCTTCAGGGCACCCTCTTCCATATTGATCTTCATGTCTTGAAACTTGAAGGGATAAATGTAATAAGGAGAGAGAGAGAACGCTGGTTTTGGTGTGCCCTCGGGCTCTGGTTTGTATTCACAGAATCTGTCTTACAACAATTACTTACAAGATGTCCAGTTATATCATTTACATCGGGACAAAGAATAAATAATAAAATAAATAATGCCAATGGGCCATGAGCTTATATAAATAAGACTAGGCCCAGCTATAACTCCTAATAATAAATTTGGTGCTTGGGTGTGCCATGGCTTTACAATCTAGGAAGAATATTGTGGGATTTCACTTGAGTTGACTATGGCGTTCAATAAGGATGGCACGTGTGGAGTTACAAGGGATGACCTTCCCAGCTCATAATTTCATGGAAGGCAACAAGTTTCGAAAGGCTTTATGCAAGGAAGGTCTAGGCTTCCTCTTACAAGTCTTTGCTCCATTTGTCCATAATAAAGCTATGCAAGAGGTTCTAGAGGAGTTACACTCTCTCTTGTAGGACTTTGTCGATCTATTCCATGAGCCACTAGGGTTGCCACTTTTCTACTTGCACAACCACAACATTCCTTTGCACAATGACATAGGCTAATCTCTATCTATCCTTACCATTATCCTCACTTTCAAAAGGAGGAAATTGAAAAAATTGTATGCGAATTGTTATCAAATGGAGTCATCCGCCTAAGTACCAACGCCTATTTATCTCTAGTTCTTTTAGTTAAGAAAAAAAATATCATGGAGGATGTGTGGACTATAGGGCTCTCAATCAAATTACTATCAAGGATAAATTTTCTATACCAACCATTGATGAGCTTTTTGGATGAATTGTATGGTGAGATGGTTTTTTCTAAGCTTGATCTTCGTTCTAATTATCATCAAATCCACATGAAACCTTGCAACATCCCTAAGATAGCTTTTTGTACCCAATCATAAGTACTTCAAATTCCTTGTCATGCCATTTGGTTTAACAAATACTCTTTCTACCTTTCAAGCCACCATGAACACTGTATTTTAAGCTTTTTGTCTACAAGTTTAAGCTTGTATTTTTTTTATAACATTTTAATTTATAGTTCTAGTTGAGACAAATATATGAACCATTTGAAGTTAGCTTTTGACACCTTAGAAAAGCATCGTTTATTTGTTAAACTGTCCAAATGTGATTTTGGGAAGCATAAGATCCATTTTCTAGGATACAAGGTTAGCCAAAGTAGGTTGGACATGGAAGAAGATAAGATCCACTCCATCATGGATTAACCACATTTAAAGATTGTGAAAGCTCTTCGAGGCTTCCTTGGACTTTTCAATTACTATCGATGATTTATTCATCATTATGATTTGCTAACTAAACCTCTCACAAACCTACTCAAAAAAGATGTCTTAAATGGAATGATTTTGCCAAGGCAACATTTATCTAGTTTAAATTGGCTATCACCCAAGCCCTTATACTGGCATTTTCTAATTTTAGTTAGACATTTGTCGTGGAATGTGACTTCTCAAGCACTCATGTAGGTGGAGTTCTTACCTAAGAAAATCGCCCCACTAGCTTCTTTAGCCAAGCACTTTTTTGGCGTAGGCAATTTCTTTCCACCTATGAGCAAGAGATGTTAATGTTGATACTCACAGTATAAAAGTGGCATCATTATTTGTTGGGATACCTCTTCATTGTACACATAAACCACCAAAGTCTAAAACACTTATGGGAACAGTGTTTATCCTCACTTGCATAACAAAAGGCTTTGATAAAATTGATGGGTTATGATTTTAGCATTGAGTATCGTCCATATTGTAAAAATGTCATGGCTGACGCTTTATCCAGATGAAAAATTGATATAGAGGTACCACCAGCTCATCCTGCAATTAATATGGAGACCCTACCATCCGTTTTGCATGCGATCAATCACCTTCCTATTGTTGGATAGCATGTTGAGAATGTGGCCTTCGTCCTACCATCCTTGCATGTAATTGATGTTGCTACACTTGACATGTTTACGTCCCTTGCTCCCATGTTCATGACCTATATTACTCCAATTGTTACGAAAACATGTACTGAAATTATCGAGTATTCTCTTCATGCTTCGGAGGCTTACATGGAAACCATACACTTTTTTGCCATCTTTTATCTTGTGCCAAAGTAGACTGCACCTATCAAGGAAGAGATTGCTAACAGCTTGAAAATGCAAGCTATGGTTTAATGCATTCAAAATGGCAAGGTAGTCAAGTTGTAGTCTTATCGGGATGACCTCATTTTCTTCAAGAATTAGTTGTTTTTGCATAATGAATTGACCCTCCTTTTGGTTATTAATATCAAATTTTACAACAACACACTTTCCAGTGCATTCATGATGTGTTTTATTGGCCTTACATATGGCGTGCTATCAAAGAGTTTGTCTAACGTTGTGTGACATGCTAGCATAATAAGAGTGAACTTCTTGCGTCCACCCCAGGGGGCTGTAAGGGGTCTAATGTTACCTTTTCCTGTGTCAGACCAAGTTTGGATTGATCTCTCCATGTACTTCATCAATGACTTTCCTTTCTTTTGTGGTAAGAATACCATTGTTGTTGTGGACTTAAGTCACCTATACACTATTCCTGTTGTGGCTAACTATTTTACTAAATACAATTGTTTCCTACCCTTAAGTCAACCATACACTACTCTTGTTGTAGCAAACTTATTCTTCACTAGGGTGTTTAAGCACTATGGAATGCTATAAAGTATCATTTGTGGTTGTGACACTATCTTCACTAACATTTTTTGGCACGAGTTCTTTCATCTTCTGAGGGTTAGCTTCAAATTCCCCTATGCTTACCATTACCATCCTTAAACGAATAGCCAAACTAAGTTCTTCAATCATTCCTTAGAGATCTATCTTCAATCGTTTAATGTTTTGTAGGTTTAGGTGAAGTGGCTGGCTTGGTGTGAGTACTATTACAACACTTGTTGGCACAATAGTCTTGAAACTAACTCGTATGAAGTAGTTTATGGCAAGAAACCACCTACACTACTTTCATATATTTTACATTGTTCCACTGTTGCATCTGTAGATATGGTGTTGTAGTAATGAAATCAAATGCTTAAGACAATTTGTGGCCACCTCTTGAAAGCCTAAGCTCGCATGGAACACAATTACAAACTCAAGCGGCATGAAGTGTAGTTTAAAGTACTTAACTATGTGTTCCTCCACCTTCAATCTTACAAGTAAATGCCAATTGCATTCCATTAAGCACTTAAACTCTCCCCAACTTTTATGGTCGCTTTAAAGTTATCCTATATATTGGTTTCATTGCCTATTGTTTACAATTTTTGACTATTTTTAAGATTCATAGAGTCTTTCATGTTTCTTACCTTAAGAAAGTAATTAGTGAGAGGTTGAGGTCCAAATAGAGTCGCCTCACAAGCTAGATGAATCAAACACACTCACTATAGTCTCACATGTTGTTTTGGAGGGTCGCATATGGAATTCCAACCTGCAAGTCCTCTTCCACTATCATGGTTTAGCTCCTGTGGATGTCATCACTTAGTAGTTCCTACACTTTGACCTTGGGGACAAGGTTTAGCTTAAAGAAGGGGGAAATTGATACGACCACAAAAACATATGGCTTGCAAGTATGGCAAATGTCTTATTGGTAGGCAAGGGAATGAGAGCTTGTAGGCTTAATTTTTATGCACCATTTCAAAAAATGGATGTGGTCGGGTCTTGCAGGTTGTTTTGTTATTTGCTCTAGGAATTCATGTACCTTTTTTTTGTATTTTCAATAGGTAGCATTTGACACTCATCCTAAATGAGGACTTGTAAAATGCTTTAATGTAGGATTAGGTACTAGCTTGCTATTAGGGAAAAATGGGATCTGTATAGCAGAGGTTTTGTAGTCTTCAGTTAAGGATCAATCCATAACCAAGACCCATATTTAAGGTATGGATTATAATGTAGTGATATTTGTACTAGATGATGTATAACCAACAATAGTTTCTTTCCATTTATATTTTTTATTCTAACATAGGAAAGAAGTAAAGGTTTGTGAATGTAAAGTTGTTAGGAATTGCTTTTTGGTAACATGTTGATATATGGGCATCAGTGTGAATGTTAAAGGATGCCAAGCTTCTAGGCAAATAACCTCGTCAATTTAGTCATTGTGATCCTCCGTGGGGCGGCATTTCTATTTTTATTGAAAGTTCCTCCCTCTTTCTCCTCATGTTGCAATCCCATTTAGAGCGGCATTTTTATTTCCCTTGGAAGTTACACCTTTTTCTTCTTAATGTACACCAAAAAACAATGAAGAAAGTGAAGAAATCTATGTGAATGTTCTACCTCTTGCAATGTTTGATGTAATAATATGAGACAAAAGTTGTGTTGTTGTGTTGTGGAAATGTCTTATCACACAAATACATAAATGTGTAAATCAAGTTATAAACACCAAAAGATATAAGATTTGAAGTGATTTGAATGAATGAGTCTTGTATCCATTATCATTGGTGCAACTATTGGCCTTTCTTGTTTTATTAAGTTTCTCTAAGAGAATGTAAAGGTTTGTTTATAAGATTTACTAACAATATCTTCCTCATCAAACTACATCTACAGTACCTATGTACTAGTTCATTTCTTGGTTGGCAATCACATCACAAAGTAGTATCCTTGGTTATTACCCTCACAATGTGACATATAACTCTTTATTAGTTTTTTTTCCATGCCTTTCATTTTTAAACTAATACAAAAAAGGGTAACCTCTAAAATGTACTTATAATAGATTTGAAATATATTTAAGATATATGTAAAATATGATGTACTTAATGAATATTATATAGTTAGTTTACATGTTTGTCCTTATTTCCATCTATATTAATTCTAAGTATATCTTATAGGGTAAAATAGCACCTTTGTCCACTTATTGTTTAAACTTTTATTCCTTGATGCCACCTTGTAGTTTTTTCTTTTCCTTTTTCCTTTTAGATCATTGAAGTTCATAATAAATCTAAACTTGTAGTTTTGCATACCATACCTAACTTCACCACCATCTTGATGACTTTCTTTCTTTCTTTCTTTTTTTCCTTTTAAATTGACTTGTAAATAAGAGAAATATTTTTAAATATAATACATTAATAGATAATAATAATAATAATAATAATAATAATAATAAGAGATTTATTTTTTAACATAATTAACTAAGCTTTTACAAAAATGAATCTTGGAAGAGTACTTTACTTCATACACTTACCAATTAATAATTTGTGATTCCTTTTGGGTTCCAGCTAGCTTTCCTCAGTGTCTTCTTTTGCCTAAACATAGCTATATTCATTTGGTCTTGTACGAAGGATCCAAAATTAGTTCCTCTTTTCCTTACTTTTCCTTTTTTTTTTTTTTTTCTACTTAGCAAGATATACTAGCACCCCACTTCTTGCTGGGACAGTGGAGGAATATTATAGAAAGATTGCTTCAAACCAGAAAGGTAGCTCATAGTTCTATAGACAAGAAAGATTCCACTCACCTTCGATGTCGCCGTTATCGTTTCTGAAAACTTTTTCCCTTTTACTCGAGGGTCTGAGGTAGGTGTTGTTCCTTTTTTCCTGCCATCTGAACGCATGGAGAAGGCCTAGCAGGCTATACGCTTTCAATTGGTGAGGGCTCACGGGGGATCAAACACAAGCAGGATCCCTCTGGCCTAGAAATGGGAAATCAAACAAAAGTGGACATCGCTTCTTCGGCTTTGAGGCCCCCCCTTCCTGCACCCCCTGAACTCATCTGTCTGCCGCTGCTTTCTCTATTACACTGCCATCGGATTCTCACCTTCCTGCAGGCTCGCTTTGTGGGGCTCGGCCAACATACTTACATGCATACTCCATAGCTGTTCTTTGTTGTTCTTCTGGTCTTTGTAGTTCTCTGAACTCTACAGGCCGCAGTGGCAGCATTCCTGATTCCGGACGTTCCGATTGGTGCCATGCAACTTAGATAAGTTTTGCCTTGATTCAAAGTGTTTTACCCAAGAAAGTGACAAAGACAGAAAATTTCCATGGTTGCGAGAAGCAGATTCAGACTTCCGTTAGTGTACCCAATTTCGACAAAAAGTTAGATTCCTTTCTTTTCTTTGTTGGGTGATGGTTCACTAAACGTAGCCAAAAAGTATCCATTTTCTTTGCATCGGACGTGTTATGTATAATCATCATTAGTATTTGTTACCCAAGAAACATGTGTATCTCAGTATCTTGTTGTGATGTTCTCTTTTTATTTAAAGATTACTTTTTCTCTATTTTAAAATACATAATATGCTATTATAGTACTTATTTATATATAAAATTTAACGTGTTTCATATTATTAATTTATCAATTATTGTACTTTTTATATGTAGATTTATTCCCCTCCTTCTAAGGTTATTTTTAAAGAAAAAAACAAACATTTTAATATAATATTAAAAATCTTAATTTTAAACTAAAAAACTCACTTATTAATAAATTGACGGATAATTATTTATATTTAATTCAAACTATAAAATATAAGAGAAGGAATTTGTTTTTTTTATGAACCATTCTTTCATGCTGTTATATTTTCATATGAGAATTAATAGTTTTCTCATACTTAAAAATGAATGAAATTTAGTATATGTCCTCCATTATCAATAATTAATTGCTATATTTATATAAAATGTAAATTATTTTATTATTTTATGGTTGTTTACAAATTTTTCCTTTTAATATGGTAATTAACATTTGTAATAAAACTTAATTTCCTAAAAGTTTCAACTCTCTAATTACCATTTTCAAAGTAAAGAAATAAATGGACGCCGGAGGTGGACTCGCATTTTTCTTTCTTTATATTTGCGGGTGTGAAGATAGGGACTCCGTGAACAAGAGTCTGAAAATGCAAGAACGGGACACAATTTCTAATTTCTAATGGCCAAAAGTAGCTGTCGGCTCATGATGGCTACTGTCATGTTTTGATTCCCTTACAAAAGCTGTCTACGCCGCCGTTGAGTCGTGCTTTGGCTTTGAAATGACTCCGCCACGTTTCGGCTTTCCACACCGGCACTGCTTCTCTGTCTACGCACTCCCTGTCCACTACCAATAGTGTTTCACAACTTGTCCCCATCCACTCTGTACGAAGGGAATGTTGAAAACGATCCCACTCTTTTGACGTTGCCTTCATAAGAGAAAGAAAAAAGAAAAGTTTAACCCAAATGACCGGAGTGGCCTCACTTAACTACCCTCTCGTACTGTGTTTATCAAATCATGGCCTTTGGGAGTTCTCCCTCGGACTAGTAAGGTGGGGGGGTCTCTTTTTCTTAAACAGCCAGTTGTAGAAAAGCTTCTGTCTCTCTTTTAATACTCTTCCCGGTCTTTACCTTTAACGTTAAACCTCGTTGTACGTTCTCTGTTTCCTCGACGATTCCAGTTTCGTGTTCGTAGTTCCCCTCGATTTTTCCGAGGGGGTAAATCTTAGTTCTACCTTTTTGTGAATTCTAGGTCTTTCTTTATTGTTATCGTGGATGTTTGCTTAATTTCTTGCTGTTTGATTCTGGCTTCTTGTGAACAGAGAGATGCTACCTTCTCAAAGGTTCTACGCGTCGGAGTACCGAAAGAGTGAACGCCTTCGTGAACCAAGGTCGGCGGTCAACCCGTTGGACGGCGGCGATTCTATGACGAGCTCGGTGTCAAAGAGCCACAAGGACGCAGAGAGGAGACGGAGGCAGCGAATCAACGCCCACCTCTCCACCCTCCGCACCCTTCTACCTAACTCCACCAAGGTCTGTCTATACTCACGTTCTCTTGACCGTTATTTGGATCGAAACACGGGGGTATTTTCGATAATCTAGGATATTTGTTTGCTGTTGTGTTGGTACAGGCGGATAAGGCTACGTTGCTCGCGCAGGTGGTCCAGCACGTCAAGGAGCTGAGGAAGCAGGTGGATGACGTGGCGCATCAGCATGGCAAGGCGTACGGTACAGGATCGGAGACAGGTTTGTTCCCGAGCCAGTTAGACGAGGCCACTCTGAGTTACTGTGAGGTTGGGGAGAAGGGAATGAAGGCGACACTGTGCTGCGAGGACCGTCCTGGTTTGAACCTGGACCTGGCCCGGGCGATTCGGTCGGTGCGGGCCAGGACTGTGCGGGCGGAGATGATGACGGTGGGTGGGCGGACCAAGAGTGTGGTGGTGGTGAAATGGCCCGGGGCTGGTTCGGGGGGAGAGGAGGATGTTGGAGCCTTGAAGCGGGCCTTGAAGGCTGTGGTGGAGAATCGGGGTTCGGGTTCTGGTCTGGGCCGGACGTTGTCGGGGAACAAGCGGGGTCGGTTTAACGACGACGACGACGCCGGTTTTTGTAATCGGGGCAGTGATCGTTTCCTTTGATTTTTCATTATGGATGTAAAAAGAAATGGGGTGAGTTGTAAGGAGATTGAAAAAAGAAGAAAATAGAAAAGGAAAGAAAGAAAAATCAGAAGAAAAAAAAAACATGAATATTTGGTCATGTAATATCCCAAGCTCTTACGGATTAATGTGCTAAATCCATGTCTCTCTTTTTTGGCAATAAATAATACAAAGAGCAGATAAATAAAAACAAGAAGATATGAGATCAGAGTGGCCAGCCAAAAAGACGTGCTCGAATGGGACAAGTGCGTGTCCTGCCCAAATATCTGGGCAATTCCCCAAGGGACCCTAACCATTCCGCGCATGGGCGATTGCTTGCGCGAAAAGGGCCAACGATGAAAAGCGAATCTCCACTCCACGTATTCAAAAGACCGGATAACTATTGGTCTTTGCCGGTTGGATAACCATGCCTTCTTTGCCGTGTCTTCCTCTCTCAACGAGTGATGTTGTAAGATGGATAGTTCGATATATTAATAATTACTTCACGATGAGCAAAACGATGACTACGTGATGGCGATGACAGAGATGATCTGGGGAATTTGTGAGTAATGTCTGTTTACTATTTTGTGTTTGTGAACCGTTGGAGCTTGAATATTCCATTGTTGCTTTGTTGCTGCCATCCCTGTAACTATTATCATTTTCTGGTTTTTAAAAGTTAAGCTTCAGCACTGACCTCGAGAATTTACTCCCGAAACGGAAACACAGGCTCTAGAACTCGGACTTTCATATCGAGGGTGGTATCTGTAAGCTCCTTCAGGGTCTTGGTCGACCCCTTTCGACGGTCATCCCTTTCTGGTTTTGACCATTCGGTCGTGGGTTCTCTAAGAAATACTCCTAATCCAAACACGGTGAGTTCTTCCACAGTTGTCCTCTGTTCTGTCTTGTTCATGGGCACGGTCTGTAGCCTTCCCGACAGTTTTATACTGCTTTTGGATGTGAAATTGCCATTTTGTTTTTTTTTCTTTTGAAGTATTAACCTATCTTTCTTCCGTGAATGTTTAATTCCAAGACCAAATTGGCAAAGGATGACGAGGCCCGTTTATCATTACTGCCTTCAGTCGAGTAAGTGTATTGATTTATTACGATTAATAGGTACCAAAGTATTCCATTTTGTCCTGATGGGCTTTGTTTTTATCCGTGGAATGATAAAATGTGTCAAAGAAAGATAAGAAACTAGAAAAAGAAGTAGGGGGAGCAGTAGAAATAAGCTGTTGCGGGCTGAAGCTAAGGCTTCTAGGACATGGTATTCATTCCTTGTGGGCAATAAAGAAACAGAAATTAGTGTTTGATACAAGCTCGAGAGCAAAAATATGTGACATTTTGTTATCAACAGCTATTATCACCACCATTCTCGTTTGATTAGTGTTAAGAATAGAGTTCTATTCAACTTAAGATTCCCAACGCGTAAAAATCTTAGTAAACCTAAAAATGCTAGCACACCTAGGATCTTAAGTTGGATAGGCCTCTTTCCTTAACAATTAGGTTGCGAAAGGGAGAAAAAATAGGTTTCTCACCATTTTGAGACTACATCCATGTTAAATGTCTGAATTGCAATTTTAAGTTTCTAAAATGATTTTATTTGAGTTCTCATGGGTGGCCTGTCTCTGTAAAAAAGTGTGGAAGAAGTTGTGCTTTTGGTTGAAGATTAGTTTCTGTCATTGGTGTCTCAAAATTGCCTTCTGTTGCTACTAATTTCATCTGCAATTAGCAGTGTATGAACGTTGATGGTCGATTCCTATCGTCTTATGTGTTTATGGGTCGCCATTTTAGTTCATCATATAGTCACACCATCTTTGTATCTGTCTCTGCATTCTATTACAACCATCTTCTATCCCTTGATTTCTTTCCTCATGGTGTTTCCGCTCTCACAGAACCTGTTGATGGCTTCTGTTGACGTTGTTCATTTCAGCAAACACGATCTCTTCGACATGTATTGCAATATCTAGTTTTGATTGCTAGGACTCTTGCACTCTTTTTATTGCAGAATCAAATCGACTGTTATTTTGTTGCTGATGCCAAAGATAAGAGTGTGTCCTAAAAGTATTTGGCTTCCGTATCTGCAGGAGAGACCAAGTTCCAGCACCGAAAGCTTCAAGCAATTCACTTGGACTTGCTCAGGAGCTTAGAAATTACAAAGTAAAGAATATGGGCAAAAGTGATGGTGGCCAGGACTTGTTTGCTGAAATGAAGCAGAGGTTTCTTAGTTTCAAGAAGCAGAAATATATGTGAGTAGCATTTTGTTTGTACATGAGAGCTTACCTTGCGTTAGGAAAATTACTTTGCCTATTGACGGACTTATGCTTTGAACAGAAAGGAGTTGCAGCATTTTCAAGCTATTGCAGACGCTCAGTGCCCTAAGGTGGTAAACAAACTTGATTCTGTTAATTGTTCTTGATATGCCACAAACCTTACATGTGGATTTAGTAGATATGTAACTGACAAATTCGAGAACAGTTCTTGGTAATTGCTTGTGCAGACTCAAGGGTTTGCCCTTCTAACATACTTGGGTTTCAACCAGGAGAAGCCTTTATGATCCGTAATGTTGCAAATCTTGTTCCTCCACTTGAGGTGGTGCTTCAGAAATCAACATACATGGTGTGTACTTCCACTTATTTCCTTGTAGTCAAGTAACAATTATATTATGTTCTATCTTTTTACAGAATGGACCATCAGAAACCAATGCTGCTCTTGAGTTTGCGGTGAACACTCTTGAAGTAGGTGAAGGCTTTCCTCTATAAGGATTCCTGCAGCTGTTGAATCACTTCCATTAAACACCCTATGCTTGTTTACTGTTGAAATTTTATGTCCAGGTTGGAAACATTTTCGTCATTGGTCACAGTAGCTGTGCCGGAATCCAAACCCTTATGAGAATGCAAGACAACGAAGACTCAAGGTTTGGTTATGGCTTATGATAATGGTTTCTGTTGAATCCATGTTGTGGTTTTTACTCAATTCCTCATTGCAGTTCATTTCTATCTCCAGAAGCTTCGTTGAAAAGTGGGTCGTTAATGGGGAAGCAGCCAAGTTAAGAACAAAAGCCAAAGCAGACCACTTTAGCTTTGACCAGCAATGCAGACAGTGTGAGAAGGTCATCTTTATTTTATACTACAGTCTCCTTATACCATCTCATGAAATTTGCAGAAACTCTGAAGAGTGAAAATACTGGTAGAGATTTTGAGTCTCGGATCATGTTGGTCCTGGAACTGATTGTGGCTCAACGTGTTGAGCAGGAATCTATCAACCGTTCACTGTTGAACTTGCTTACATACCCGTGGATACAAGAAAGAGTCCGAAAAGAGTTGCTCTCCATTCATGGAGGGTACTATGATTTCCTGAACTGTACATTTGAGAAGTGGACTCTTGACTTGAAGGGAAGCGGCAGTGGAGAGAAGGGCGGTTTCTCCGTCAAAGATCAAGCACTTTGGTATTGACATTTCGGTGGCTCTTAATGAAATTAGAAATTGTGAGTTGATCTGAATCTGTCAAAAAGGACTCAAATCGGTTTAAGTTGTAAATTTCTTGGTGAACTTTTACTTTTTGATTAAGAAAAATGTCCCAAAATTCGAAGTTCTTTATTTATTAGCTGACAAAAAGATTATCTTATTTGCTTCTCCTGCAGTTATTCCTCATTAATGAATTTGGACTTTTAAAAATATTTTTTTTATAACTCTCATAAAATGGTTCAACTTTTTCTCCTAAAACAAATGGTCAATAGAATAGAATACTTCAATAAATAAGAAGAATATACAATTACTATTTTTAACATGCACCTCGTCTCAACAGGGTGAAATTACTAAAAGCTCAATCCAATTGATGACTATCTTATAGGCCTAATTAGTGAGTGATGATACTCTACATTTAAAATTAAACTATTGTATTATGTATGAAATAGTTAATTTTTTTTCTATTAAAACTATTGTATTATGTTTGAACATTTAAGAAGGATAATAAATTAATAAATTAAAAGGTTGACAATATGAGATAATTATTCGTGAATCAAACCTATAGATTCAAAGTATCAAATCCTATAATTTTTGCTCTATTACTAATAATCATTAGGTTTTAGGTATTTTCCTATACTTGATATGAGATTTTTTATTTGAACTTCAATTATGATATTATGATTAAAATTGTCAAACTTCTCCCTTAATATTTATAGATAACACGAGACATCCATTACCTTAAGAAAAAATGAAAAATATTAACTTCTATTCAATTAGATTTATTTCAACCACATTCTTTTTAATTGAAAAAAATAGCCAAAAAAAAAAAAAAACTCCACCAGAGCTCACTCTGTCAGCGTCAGGCGTTCTGTGCAAACGCTGTCGTATCTGGCAACTCTAAATTATTCGACGTTCGCACAACACATCGGCGGCAGCTTATAGACGAGAAAAGCGGAAAAGCCGACCGCAGAGGGAAGAACAAAGTCCAAAGCGAAGCCAATCTCAATCTGAGCTTGGCCTCGACTCTTGAGGCCTTAGCTAGCGCAAAACCAAAGCGAGCAAGGCGTTGAATTGCCATGATCTCGCAGTTCTTCGTGCTGTCGCAGCGTGGCGACAACATTGTCTTCCGCGACTGTGAGTCCACGCATCCTCTTTCTGCCGATCTAATTCCTCTTCAGATCTTTTCCTTTGATACTTAGAGAACCGTCTTTATCCTCTCTTTTTTTTTTCTGAATATCAAATCCAAACAGAGTAGTCTAATTTTGTTTCAAGGAGATGTTGAGATCTAGGAATTACTGCTTTACCCGCGCCTCTAATGTATTTGTCTTGAGTTTGTTTTGGTCAACCATTTCTGGAAGCAATTTATTTATTTAACTTTCTGATTTATATAAGTATTTGTAGGCTTTGTTGGTTGTTAATTGCTAATTGATCTCAATCTTGCAGATCGTGGTGAAGGGCCAAAGGGAAGCGCTGAAATATTTTTCCGTAAAGTGAAGTTCTGGAAAGAGGATGGGCAAGAGGAGGCACCACCTGTCTTTGTAGGTATTATTTTACTGAAGAATGTTTGGCACTGTACTTTTGTATGATGCGAAAACCTGTAAAATGAAAGTTAGATGCACATTGATTGAGTGGATTACAAAGTGTATAAATGCTAAATCACACATTGGTTCTGTTCTACTTTAGATCGCGTAGACAGGTGATTTTGAGGAACTCTGATTATATTTTTTCACTAGTTATTGTGGATTATAGTAGACATTATTAAATTTTCATGCATTATATCCTGTTCTACGTGTATCCTAGAATACTAACGGTATAAGTATTTCTGTCACATAGCTGTCCCTCTGCCTACAAAGACCTTTTGCCTTGAGAGTTTAGTTGGAACTGTCTGGCTTTTGTAACCTCCCTTCTTTTTTTATCCCATTGAAATCTCGCAAAGGATGGCCTGCAACGTACAGCTAACACCTTGGGATATATGAATCGATCTATTTCTCGATGCTTATCTCTGCTGATTATTTCCCATCGTTGATTTTGTTCCCTTGGATATATTCGTGTTTGCATTGGTAATTCAATGATATTTCTCTGTTTTCTTTCATTTCACTTCTTTTCACAAGTCTTGAAAGGTTGAATATTGTGTTTTGGAATCTTTTCAGGGGAATGCATCAGTTTAGTTTCTTACATATTTCTTACTCTTTTGTTGGTTGTTATTCCTTTTGTTTTTATTATTATTGCATCAGTTGATGAAATTTTTTTCCCTACATACTAGTAGCAGGCTATTTGTGCAGCGTGCTAATTCTTATTTTTGATGTATCTTTTGCATTGACAGAATGTGGATGGTGTAAACTACTTTCACGTCAAGGTTGTGGGGTTACTGTTTGTTGCAACCACAAGAGTTAATGTCTCACCTTCTCTTGTCTTGGAGCTTTTACAAAGGATTGCCCGTGTTATTAAAGATTACCTTGGGGTTCTCAATGAAGATTCGTTGCGTAAAAATTTTGTCCTGGTCTATGAGTTGCTTGATGAAGTCATCGTAATCATCCTCTCATACTCTTTATCTTGGTCTTTATAGTTAATGAGCATATGTAGAAAGCAGTTGCCCCTCCCAACCCACCAAGCCCCCCCCTCCTTTTTCCTACCTTTCCCTTTTCTCTTTCTTTTTTGCTTTTCTTTCCTAATGTCATAATGTAGTAGCTGAGTGACTGGTTTTATTTCTGTTCAAGAAGTAATACTCTTGTTCCCAAGTAAATAAGTTTTAACTCTGCATTGAACCTAAATTCCTTGAATTTTTGATTGATATCACTTTCTAAAACGTGCTTGCTTAGATGTGTTTGGCTGTCATTTACTGGCAGGATTTTGGTTATGTACAAACAACTTCCACCGAAATGTTGAAGTCTTATGTTTTTAATGAGCCAATTGTGGTTGATGCTGCGCGTTTACAATCTCTTGGTCCTGCTGCAATTTTCATGGTATTGTATCTAATTGATCAAATTCTCCTATAAATAGGACGTAGGTGGTGTAATTTTGATTTTTATCGTTGTATGTCTCATTCAATTGATTCCTGAAATTTGGATTTGTGCAGCAAGGGACAAAAAGAATGCCAGGAACAGCTGTCACAAAATCTGTTGTAGCAACTGAGCCTGGGGGTAGACGGAGAGAGGAAATTTTTGTGGATATAATTGAAAAAATCAGTATCACCTTCAGCTCAAGTGTGAGTACATGTAGCTTCATTTGATTTGGATATTTGTAATCAGTCTAATTTCAGTATTGTAGTATGGTAATTGACCTACTTGTGGGCAACCCAAGGAAGTTAAGTTTGTTTACCAGCTAAAGAGAATTGCTTTAAATCAAGTCCGTGTATTTTCTTGATAGTAACAAGTCAAAAATAAAATCATTTTGTGGATCCCATGTCAAAACAGAGATAATAATACTAAATAGTTTGACCTGTTTGCATGTGTGGCCTCTCTGACTTCCAGTTTTGTGCTGCAATGCAATATACAACCTGTGTTGTTCAACTTTAAGAAACTTTATGTGCATGCACAAAACTTGATTCTTTAGCGTAGGGACAGAATACAATTCATCCTCTGTGATTGAACATTTCCATCCAATAGATGGTCAGGGGATATTATGCCTCTTATTTATGTTTTTAATTTGACCACACTCGAGATAAAGCTGTGTCACAACACTGCATATACCCAGGGCCCATATTTGCACGATGGGTATCTCAAAAATTCTACTCATAAAATAAGGTCGAAATAGATAATCTGACATGAAATTCCACTTCCACACAAACCACAACCACCAGCCTGATTCAGAAAATAAACACTCCTGGAGTTCCTGCCCCATCCCTCCTCAGCACTAAAGTATCTCACCTATTCAGGAACCAACCACTGTCAAACCTCAACATTACTGTATCCCTTGATAAGTTGCCCCTTTTTTGTAACTGTCTCTGCCAGTTTCTTCAACTTTCTATACAGGTAGCATCAATGTTGCATCTTTTGTCTTCTTTTTCTTAATTCCCTTATATCGTTTAACTACTTTTCCTTCTGTACTCATGATATCGCTATGTCATGTTAGTTTTTTCTTTTATGTCTTTATCTTATTTGGGCTAAAGAAAAAATAAAAATAAAAATAGCACTGTGTTCCCTTAATTTCTAGTTTTTGTGCCTATGCAGAAAACTCGGGGGGTTATCTACTTTATGTTCTTTTGGTATCTCTTTGGTTTTGTATGTAGATCCTACATTGCATTATTTCATTAATGTCGTTTTAGTTTCTTTCATCCAAGATTAATGTTGCTTCTTTTTCGTTATCTTTTTTTTTCTTGATCCCAGTGCCTTGTCTTTTTTCACTGCTTAGTTCGTTAAGTACTTAATTAAAACACCTGTCTATTGACAGCAGTCTTTCAGTTCTATAATTTCATGTAATTTATACATACTATATTTTTTGGACGCATTAATGTGGATCTATAGTAAGCTTGATCTCTCTAACAAATACTTCTTCATGGTACGCAAAATTTCATTTTGATGATTTTTCTGGTTTATTCTCATTTATTTCTCTGATTAGTTTACGACTTGCATTTTTCTTAGTTCAGAAGTACTTCAAACGATTGTAATCAGTTCAAAATTTTTCAAGCAAAATCAATTATATTTATACTTGCTTTAACAGGGGTATATATTGACTTCGGAGATTGATGGCACCATTCAAATGAAGAGCTATCTCAGTGGTAATCCAGAAATCCGCTTAGCTCTTAATGATGACCTGAGCATTGGAAGAAACGGTAGATCAGTCTATGGTATTTCCCTTGGTTTTACTTGTTAAACCACTACTTTGTAATGATGTTATAACTTCTTACTTCTCCTTCATGCCTGTGATGCCTCAAGTTTTGAATGTGTTGACAAGTAAATGTTTTCAAGTTGAAAGACACATTTCCACCTAAATCCTGTAGCTTCCGATTGAAAGATGTTTTCCAGTTAAAATGCTTTCATTATTGTATCTTGCTATAGTGAACTTATGTTTGTTAGAATATTTCTAGTGACTCTTATAAAACTTTTGGATCTTACTTTCACCAATCTACTTGGTGGTGCTGCTTTCCATTCTAGATTACAGGAGTTCATCTGGGTCTGGAGCAGTGGTATTGGATGATTGTAATTTCCATGAATCTGTACGTCTAGATAGTTTTGACGTGGACAAGACTTTGAGCCTGGTGAGTGAAGTTAAGATACCGTAGCTTGCAAATCTTTATTATTTAAATAAATAGTTTGATATATTTATTAAACTGGTGCTTCATCATGCTGATTCTATTAGATACCACCAGATGGTGAATTTACTGTGATGAACTACCGTATGACTCAGGAGTTCAAGCCTCCTTTTCGCATTAATCCTTTGATTGAAGAAGCAGGTGTCCTTAAGGTTGATACTCTCCTCTTCTATAATGATTACGATTGAAAATGCTTAAAGAATTCTTTGTATGTCATCAAATGGATGCTTTTGGCATATGTTCAGCGGCTCTGAATTGAATTTAAATCTTCTGTCTCTGTGTTTTATTTTTACGTTGTTATTTAAAACTAGTAGTTTTCAGTTATCTCAGAAGTTTGCCAAGTGAATACTTTTATTATCCCTGTACCCTTATCTTCATTCTACTCTGACATGTAACAACACAATTGTAGGCTGAAGTGATCATTAAAATACGTGCTGAGTTCTCCTCAAGCATTACTGCAAACACAATTTTGGTTCTGATGCCAGTACCAAAGTATACTACCAGGTATAATACCGCATCATCTCTCTATTATTTGACCTTTCCCCCCCATTGTTTGATAGGGTAAATGGAATTGTTGACTAGATAAAGTATTTCTGTGAATCTATTTTCTCCTCATTTGATGCTTCAGTCGTTTGGTCCTTGATTTTTCCTAATTTTTCTGTAAGAAAGAGTAATGTGATAATCCGTTTTGTGAATTTTTACTGCATTTGTGTTTCATGCTCTCTACTTCATTTAGCCATGTGAGGGATTGACATTGTTCAGTTATCTCAATGGGAAGAATGAGGCACAACCACAACAAATTGATGTCGAAAATGGGGGCATTAAATTCTGTAAATTTAAAGCCCCATATGAAATGCTTTAATAGCTCATCAGTCTCTGTTGTTTCATAGAGAAACAAACCATCTACAAATAGTGTTAGAAAGGCTGTGCTGAATTTAGGTGGACAGTGTTTGAAGTAATCTTGTATTCTTGGCCTTTGAAGGAGTTTAAAGAAGGTTGTTCATTCATAATTCTTGGCATTTGAGGGAGTTTAAAGAAGGTTGTTCATCTCATAATTCTTTGCATTTGAAGGAGTTTAAAGAAGGTTGTTCTTCATTTACTGAATTAGGAATCGCAACATACTGGCCACATTGGTTGGTCAGAAGAGATTGCACTACAGGACTAATCTGCAGTGATTTAATTCCCAATTCATGTTATTTCAGAGCTAGTTTTGAGTTGGAACCTGGAGCAGTTGGACAAACCACGGATTTCAAAGAAGCAAATAAGAGACTTGAATGGGGTTTGAAGAAGGCAAGATTTCTTATCAACGACTTCAAGATTTCTTATTGAGTAATTTCCTAGTCAATCAGTAGAGCTAGATTGCATGCTTTTAATGCAATTATTATACTTTGCTGGCAAAAAGAAGTTACTGATAAGTGTGATAAACTACAGATTATTGGTGGATCTGAACATACTCTGCGGGCAAAGCTGACATTTTCTCAGGAATCACATGGTAGGGTTTATCATTCTCACCTGATTTGTCTCAATTTTGATAACTTAGTTGATGCTCTCCAGTGAGTTGATTTTTTTTTTTCCCCTTCTTGTTTCCATATCTTGTTAACTTATGTGCTACTTGTACTGCTCACAATAGGAAACATCACAAAGGAATCTGGGCCAGTTAGCATGACTTTCACTATACCTATGTATAATGCTTCAAGGCTTCAGGTAAGACATTCAGATTTTACTAGTTGGGTACACTACACTCATTACAAGATGTGAGTGTTTAAACCTGCATGTGGAACCCGAGTGAATTGCAAGCACAAATATTTATACTGTCATTAGTTTGAATGCTCTAGTTAGTAATTTTTTCCTTACGCTTTTGTACTTTGATTTCTGTGCAGAAACCTTGAGCGGGTTGTCTAATATTAGTTGTATTGTTCTACTGTCATTAGTTCGAATGTTCTGTTCAAATTTTTTGCCTTTATATTTATGCTCTGTGACTTGGCCTGTTTGCATATTTGAGTATGTGTTTTTCCAGGTTAGAAGCCTGCAATGATGATTTAATATTAGACAAACCGTCATTAGGCTGTCTGGGAAAAAGTGGATTATGACCACTTCTAAAAATGGTTTGGTCCCACTTTAAAGCCTATGTATGCGTGGGGGCTTACACTGCAATTATGTGACTATAGGAAACTGGATGGAAGTTTTATTTTATAAGTTTTCTTTCTTTGGCTTGTAACCTAACATGCATCTCCTTTTGAGTGCTTCTGTAAAAGCTTGGTTCCTCATGTGTTTCTATGATCCAGGTGAAATACTTGCAGATAGCAAAGAAATCCGGAACTTACAATCCGTATAGGTGGGTGAGATATGTGACTCAGACCAACTCCTACGTGGCTCGTATGTGATGCAGTTAAAGCTCTCGCTACACATGCTTTTCTTTCTTTCCTTTGCTGGCAGTTCATTTACTAACTTTATGTCACTCTAGTTGGTTAAATGCCACAGTTGCAAGGGTTATTTTCGTTTGCTCCTGCTACTTGGTTGTAGACTCCTCCCTCTAGAGGTATCTGTGTTTGTTAAAGAGTATCATTTAAGGGACTGTTTTGGAAATTTATAAAGGGGTTAGATTCCAATTTCACGTACTTTACCCTTTTTACATTGTTATACCACTTAATGACTATGGAATTACAGGGAAATCCACATACCTGCCATGCCTACCAGGGCCAAGAATTGCCTAATTTATTAAACCTTCGTAATTATGTTACATATTTTAGGGATCGTTTAAACTGTTAGAAAGCTTATTTTGGCCTTCAATTTAACTTTTAAGAAGTACATCTTCATATATATAGGATTTCACAATATGGTAATAGATTGTAGTTGATGTGAGATGTTTGAACATTCTCAGGATTCGTAAGTGATAAAAATAAAATCTTATATACTTGAGTCAGAAGTTTTTATATTATGTTTAGAAAAAAAGTTGTTTTCCTCCTTATAATTGGCTCTTAAGGATACCTTGATGTATAAAGGAGTTTATGGTAAATTACAAGAAAGGTTAGAACATTTCGACATAGACAAAAGGTCTCGGATTGAATAAGAAATGACATTAGATTACGAAATATAGCACACATGGTAAAATATATCGGGGCGTGTGACCCTAGAAATAAAACTGGCAAAATAAAACTAGCATTGAAGAGTTAGATTATCGTGACTTGATCCTAATCCTCTAAAACCAAGGAAAAGGCATACGATAAGCACTGGATTCTGATCGCAAACATGATTCGTGGTAATGTAATGAAGCTAAGATAAAATAGATGAACCTCCATTGACTCAGAGGAATAACTGCGACAGATGCTAAGCCTTCCTACCCAAACCCTAAGAAGTCTCTTGCATGCCACATCCCTGACGGTTCATCCCTCCATAAAACCCTACCGCGAACCTCCACATGCCAAAGCATCCTTGGAAGAAGCTTATGTTGGGAAATCTGAGCTCAAACGAGCTCAAAAATGAATCTTTGCTTCTCATTTAGAACACAAACATGTAATTGAAAGTAATGAGAGAATAGTACATTGTTCTGAGTCCATATTGTATAAACATCACTTGATTATTCTCTTTTATCATCTCATGAATTACTGGCTTGATAAGATAACTTAATCCACTGAAGATCTAGTAGGAGTTTAGAGGCAAAACACGGTTTCTTCTCAATTTCTATAATGCATTCCTTTTCTTTGGGTGTACGTTGTTATGAGATAAAGGTAAGGGTGGGTGACGTGTCCGAGAAGGCCCCAAATTCGATATTTCTAATTTTGTCTCTTACTTTAGCTTAAATTGTAAATATCTTTTAACTTACTAATAATGTAGGATTTTCACTAAATGTGGATTATCAATATATGTATTAAGAGTTAAAGGAGAGATTTAACCATTTACTGAATGTGTCATCCATATAGTTCTACTCATCATGGTTCTATATAGCATACACGAGTCTACACTAACTAATTCCATATTTGACAGTTAAGAATCTAATATGTCTTGTGTGAATATATTATAAGATGTTTATTCAAAAAAAAGTTTAGTAATTCTAATTTTCCTTGGTATAAGTCCACTTCAATAAACTATTACAAATAGTCTAACAGCTGAAACTTCTCGGGAACTGCCAACCGCAAATATGAATTGCTACGAGAGCCTGTAAGCGGCAAGAAAGTTTTTGCCTATTGCCTTCTTGCACGCATAACCACTGCCAGAAGTTCCTGAATTTCCCAAGCCAGAATCTCTGCCTCTTCTAACAGCGGCCAGGCCTGGTTTACCAAAACCTGAGCTTCCGACTCTGCCTCATGTCGCCAAGTCTGAACTGCCTCCTCTGCCAAGGCTGAAAGTCCCAAAACCTGTCCGAATTCTCATCTCTGCCCCATCTCCCAGACCTCTCAAGGCCCGCACAGCCCACCATCCCAAGCCTTCCCAAGGAAATACCCTCCTCTTCCCTCCCCATACCCCACGCAACTTCTAGACCTTGAGTTGCCCTAACAACATTTTCTCTTATGTAGAATTTTGTTGTTGGGGTCTTGTAACATTGGTTATTATTAGAATCATAGAGAATGACTTATATAAAACTTAAATACTAAAGCATTAAGTGACGGAATTTATTTTCTTTTGTAAACTACTTTCTAAACTAACTTTGTTTTTTTTGTCAAAACTCACTATATGAATTGAGGGCCCTCGAAAGTCATGTAGGCCCATTTGTATAAAAAAAAAATGAAAAACCTTGCTCGGGATGGAATAAATGCTCAGTTGCTGTATAAAAATAAGTAGCTTCATTTTCTGTAGTTTATGCCCCCCAAAAAAAAAAAAAAAAATAATTAGTAAAAATTAAAAATTAAATAAAATTAAATAAAATTAAAAAATTAAAAAAAAAATTAAAATTAAAAATATAGTAATGGAAAAAATTAGAATACAAAAATAAAATAATTGTAAATATAAAAAAAAATAATACGTTGAATATGAATTGGAGGCCTCCGTTGGTCATGGAGTGTGAAATGGTTTTTTTTTTAAATAAAAATAAATAAATAAATAAGCCATAAAAATATAAAAATTCAATAGATAAAAAAGATAAAATAAAAATAAAAACATGCATATGGAAATATAAATAAAAAATAAAATATAATAATGAAAAAATTAGAGGTAACAATATAAAAATAAAAAATAATATATATATATATATATATATATAATGCCATATGAATTAAGGCCTCTATTAGTCATGGAGGTTGACACATTTATTTGAAGAACAAAAAGGTAAAAATAAAATAGTAAAATATAAAATATAAAATATAAAATATAAGACATAAAAAAATTGTAAAAATAAATTGTAAAAATATAATATAAATAAAAATAGAATAATATAAAATAATAATAATAAATTAAAATAAAAATGAATTGAAGACCTGCAAGCAATTCATGTCACAAACGGAAAAATTCGTTCAAGATGACAAAAATGCTCAAGGTTTTGTAAGAAAATTTGAGTAGCTGTATTTTCACTCAAAATAAATATTATGAATAAGGGGTCTTTGATAATTATGGAAGTGATACAATTTTTTAAAAGACAAAAAAGAAAACTAAAGTAGTAAAAAAATATAAAATATAGAATTCAAAAAATTAAAACGATAAAAAATAAAAATGCACCAATAAGAAATATAAATTAATTAATTAAAAGCTAACTTAACTAAAAAGTAAAAAGTAAATAAATAAAAACTTTAAAATATCTAAAAATAATATGTGCAATATGAATTGGGGACCGTCGTTTTTCATGTAGGTCAATATTATTTTTTCAAAAAACAAAACAAAAGGTAAAAGAAAAAAAATTGAAAACATAAAAGTGAAAAATATAAAATTTAAAATATAAATATATAATAAATATAATATAAAAAGAATAAAAATTAAAAAGTGAAAAATTAAAATTAAAACAAGATTAAAAGTTAAAATTAAAATAATTGAAAAAAAATTAATATAAAAATACAAAAGATAAAACACACCATGCAAATTGGGGGCCTTCAATAGTGTTAAAGGGTGACATATTTCTTTTAAAATAAAATTCATGAAAATAAAATATTTATCAAGAAAAATAAAAAAGTAGAAAAATCAAAAAATTAAAATTAAAATAGAAAAATTAGGAAGGAAAAATGAAAAATAAAAGTATAAAAACATAAAACATAAAATAAAAAATAAAAAATAAAAAATAAAAAATAAAAAATAAAAAATAAAATGTGCTATATGAATTGGAGCCTTCAATAATTAAGGAGGGCAACTTATGCTAAAAATGGAGAAACTTGTTTAACATGACAAAAATACTCTAGCAATTGTGAAATAATATGAGTAGATTTATTTTTGGTTAAAATGCACAGTATGAATTGGGGGACCTCAATAGTCATGCAAATCAACTCATGTCAAAAATGGAAAACCTTGTTTGGGATGACAAAAATATTTAAGTTGTTGTGAGAAAATATAAGTAGCATCATTTTCACTCAAAATGAATTATGTGAACTAGGAAGGGGTCTTTGATAGTTATGCAAGGCAATTTATGGCAAAAATACCAATAGCACTATTTTTGCTATAAAACACACCATATCAATCAAGAGCCATTGATGGTCACAAGGGATGACAAAAAAATGGTAAAAAAATGGAAAACTAAATTTTTTAACAAAAAAACTAAAATAAAAAAGACAATGGGGGAAATAAAATTTGTTATTTGAATTGGAAAATTTCATTTTGTATGTAGTGTAATTTATAACAAAAATGGAAAACCTTATTCATCATGGCAAAAACATTTATGTTGTTGTAAAAAAATACGAGTAACTTTGTTTTTGCTAAAAGGAATGTGCCATGTCAATTAGGGGTTATTGATGACAATGGAGTATGATTAAGTTTTTTAAGAAAATAATAAAGAATAATTGTTAAAAATTTTAAAAATAAATTTAAAATAAAATAAAATACAAACAATGGGAGAAATAAAATTTGCCATTTGAATTGGGTGCATTTGTTATGCATGCATGGCTATATATGACAAAAATAAAGAACCTTGTTTATCATGGTGAAACACTTTGGTTGTTGTGAAAAAAATATGAGTAACTCTATTTTTGCTAAAAGAAATACCATGTCAATCATGGATCATTGATGATCATGGAGGATGACAAGTTTTTTAATAAAACAACAAAAAAAGAAAAAATAAATGGTTAAAAATTAAGAATAAATTTATAATAAAATTAAAAATTAAAAATAAGAAAATTGGAGTAATAAACTTTGGTTGCATGCTTTCAATAGTCATGTAGGAGAATTTAGCTTCATTTTTGCTAAAAAAAAATTCACCGTATCAATTGGAGACCATCGATGATCATGGAGGACAAGGAGGTTTTTTAATAAGACAACAAAAAGAGTAAAAATAAATGGAAAAAAATTAAAAAATAAATTTAGAATCAGAAATTTTAAAAAATAGTTGGGAGAAATAAATTCAGCATTTGAATCGGGTTATTTTTTAATAAATGAAAAAAGAGTAAAAATAAATGGTAAAAAATAAAAAAATAGCAACAAGAAATAAAAAATAAAAAATTAATAATAAAATGAGAGAAATAAAATTCAAGATTTGAATCGGGCGCCTTTGATAGTCATGTAAGAAAATTTGTTGTAAAAATGGAAAACTTGTTCATGATAGCCAAAATGCTTAAGTTGTTACAAAAAAATATGAGTATTTCTGTTTTTGTTAAAAATACTATATCAATTAGGGGCCATCATGATCATGAAGGACAATGAGGTTTTTTAATGAAAGGATGAAAAAAGTAGAAATAAATGTTGAAAAAATTTCTTAAAAAATTATTTAATACAAATTAAAATAAAAAAATGAAAAAAAGGGAGAAATAAGATTTGGCATTTAAATTGGGCACCTTCAATATTCACATAGGGCAATTTGTGGCAAAAAGAGAGAACCTTGCCCATCTTGGCGAAAATGATTAGGTGTTGTGGAAAAATATGAGTAACTTTTTTTTTTTTTTTTTTTTACTTCTAGAAAACGTATCATACCAATTCAAGGCCAACAATGATCACGAAGGACGATGAGATTTTTTAATAAAACAATAAAAATGTAAAAATAAATGGTAAAAGATTATTAGTAAATTTATTAATAAAAAGTTAAAATTAAAAATAAATGGATCAAGACTATAGAGTAGCTAGTAGATATTTTTACCAACTTGTTGTATTAGAGATATACATGTATCTATTGAGCAAGCTTAGTGTCTTAGGTATCTATAAATCTTTAGCTTGAGGGGAAGTGTTGGAAATATGGTTAATATGGTTGTCTTACTTCTTATTATTTTCCATGGTTTATATGTCAATAGTTGTCTACATTATAGAATCATTACCTTGGGAAGTATATATTTTACAAATATGAATTACTAATTTTGTATTATTTCTTTCTTTTAGGTGTGTAGGTCAATGTACCAAATGGAGGCTTATATTGTTTTAGGTCAATATACAAAAACCCTTTTTCCCTAAGTTTCATCTCCTTTTCTTTATTGTTTTTTTTTATTTCATGACATATATGGCTTCTAAGATAGCTTAGATGATTGGGTTATTTAAGAAACTTGAGGTCTTCATTCCTTATTGTATTGTGATAATGAGGTACCAACTCATATTGCAATCAATTTAGTTTTTTATGGGTGTACTATGTTCATGGAGAATAATTGTCATTTTATACATGATAAGATACAAGAGAAATTGATATGTGATGCGGGGAGCAACTACGTCAACCTAAGCTTTTGGTCCAACCCATATGTTGAACTTGTCATTCAATACTTGTTTGGATGACAATGGAATCTAATGGGTTCAAGAAAGGGCAAAGTTGAAAAGCATCTCATGAATATTATGTAAAATTATTAATATTGAGGGTTTCTTAAATAGTTAATGAATCCTTAATTTCTTGGAATATGTATTTGGCATTTATCTTTGTTTAATTCCTCTTATTTTTTTTTTTCTTCTTCCCTATCCAAGCACTCACTTTTCTCATAGGAAAACCCAAAACACAATATATATATAATTTTTATCCCAAACTTGCTAAAGCTCGCCATCGGATCCACATCAATATGCATATGCAATATTTCTACCAAAGTAGCCAATTGACTTGTCGACAAAGGTTTTATGTTGCAAGCTATTACACATTGATCAATCGACGAGAGATTCAACAACTAAAACAAAGATTGATTCTTTGGGGTCCTTCCTTTATTCAACCAATAGATAACATCAACATTTATTGAACAAGCTTGGAGTTTTGGACCTTCGCAAGCCCTGGGCTTGAAGGGGGTGTGTTTGAGTTTTGCTTTGTTTAGGATTGACTAACCTTACTTGGGCCTCTGTTCTTTTTTTTTTTTTTTTTCCCTCTTTTCTTTTACACACACGTTCGGTGTTCTTTGGTAATTGTACAAAAAGGTTTGGAGTCTCTTTTCGGAAGAAGACATCACGGGAAAGATAAAGCCCATAAGCGTTAATTCAGGAATAGTTGTTTTTCCTGGTTTGGCAAAGCTGCCTTCAACTTTTCCAATTCTTCTCTTACAGCCTAGTTACTTTCACTTATACTCGGTGGCCTCCCAAAACTTCGAATTTTGCCGCGTTTTTGACGAACTAGTTGGATTCCAGACCGCAACTATTGGTAAACTTTGTGTGTTTAGTGGCTGTGACCCATCCACGTAAATCTAAATCTTTTTCCTCATTGGAAGCGGAAAACAAGGGTGCGGGTCGATACAGTGTAATGTATTGTGTTTAAACAGTTGTGGGTCTAGTTGTTGTCGAGGTCTTGTGCGAATTTGGACAGTCAAACCTGGGCGGACGTCCAAAAACAGAATAAGATAAATCTGTCGCTTTTTTCTGGATAAGGAAAGGAAATGCGCCCATGGAATCGTGTAACCTTTCTATGGCCCAACAGATGCATGAAAATTTGTAGTCATGATTGATGACGCCGCGATCATGTGACTTTGTCCACCGTCCTTTTCATTCTTGGGACCAATTTGTTCATGATTTCTTCTCAGATAATCTTATTATTAGACCCAGATGCGTAGTTGGTTAGGAATGATCTCTTCGC
This sequence comes from Casuarina equisetifolia, assembly GCA_028551475.1. Classification (NCBI taxonomy): domain Eukaryota; kingdom Viridiplantae; phylum Streptophyta; class Magnoliopsida; order Fagales; family Casuarinaceae; genus Casuarina; species Casuarina equisetifolia. Next base: position 14,627,034 of record CM052356.1, read on the forward strand.
ATACTCCTACCAGATCACTAGTTAAAACCAATCTTTCCAACCGGGTTATTTTACTTGATCACAATTACATGAACTGATTGGGATCTTGACCTTGGATTCATGGTAGGATTTCTAATTCCACTATAATTAATCACATGCGTAGTAAATAATGATGATTTACTTAAAGATGTTGGTGGGGTTATAAAAGTTAAAGGGTGGGAATAGGCAAGGTCATTTTCATGGCACAGGAGAGAACTACTCCTATCGGACCTCAAGGAATGAATAAAACCCAGCAACCCAAATTTCCCTCATTGAATCTCGCACGATTATATCGATTCTTGTCGTGTTAAGCCACTACCACATCATATTCAAAGATTTTGTCATGGTTTAGTTACTAAAGCATTAGATTTAATAGTTGCTTTTAAAAAAACAGATACCCAAAGAAAGTCGCTAAAAATGGCTACAAAAGGTTTTTTTTTTTTTTTTTTTGTAAATCAGGGCGAATCCCATTCTCACAAGACCGATGGCTGGTGTGTAACCCACCTGGGTTGGAAATTAGAGGTTGAACTGGGACCGTCCAATTTTACTTTAACGGCGGCCAATCAAAAGTTGGTGCTGTAAATTACTTTTGCTTTTCTTCTGAGACGACGGTTGGGCACGTTAAAATCACGCAAAGTGATTCGTTTCTGTTTTTTACCACCTTCCCTCGGTCATCCTCTGCAACCCAGTTCTTTTCAATGCATCCTTCCTGGTACCTTCGAAGCAACCCTTTTCTTTTTGGAGCAAAAGAAGGAAGAGAAAAATGTCAGATGGATTTTGACAACTCGGAAAAGGACTTCTTTCTTTTATATCCTTCTTTTCTTTCTTCTCAGTGATGCTCATAGGCTTTATGGGGTCAGAAATTATTATTATTTTTAAATAAATTATATTGATAAGTATTAAAATACAAAAATATTTAAACATATTCTAACATTCTAAGTGTTATTACATTAATGATTATATAAAAGTTGAAAGTCTCTACATGCCAAGATAACATTTATTTGAAATTTTTTTATATTTTTAGATAATTTTTTTTTATCTCATACTACTTTTATTACTTTTGCTATCACAATAAAAATACTAATTTTTTTCTACATCTTTTATTTCATTTATTTAATATATAATAAATACAAGTTAATAAAAATATTTTTAAAATTTAATAAATAAATCATTTCATTTAATTACTTTGAGCATTTATTGTAATTTTTCACTCTATGATCCAACATCTTAGACATATACAATTCTTGATTGCATCTATTCCATTAAAAATGTAGTTTCCATCAATTACCACTATCAAAATCTTCGTACAAGTAAGTAATTGCGTTTAGTCCACTGTAGTATCAAGTTAAGGTAAAACTCTTATCTAATTGTAAATGATGTGAAGTTTTTTCAACAATGTTATATCTCTGCTTTTCAATATGAAAATTATAAATTCTTTCCATTATAAATACATGCATTAACAACTGAACTTTTCACAGTAAAGTCGATAACTGCCTGACTTAATTGGTAATAAATTCCACAGTAGACAAAGTAAAGAAAAATGTTTTTTTTTTTTTTTTTTTTTTTTCATCTGCGTCTCTTAGAATCTTAATCTTAGTCTTGACTGAATTTTGTATTTCGTTTATACAGTTATTTTGCATTTCCTCCTGCCAAAAAACGTTGGACGATTGCATAATAATCAATTAATCAAGACCTGAAGTTTCTACATGATATCTGAAGGAAACTTACGAGAGGTGCAACATCAGTACAGGATAAAGGAATTCGTACTTACTGTAAATGTGAAGTCTCGTTCAAATCAGATTATCACCCATTGTTTCGACTTTTTGTTCCCCTCCTGTAGCTTGTTTTCCATTTAGCGGAAGTATTTCACTTTAAGCTCCTGTTGGCAAGTTCGCATTCCATTTTGGCTTCTTAAACGAGTAAATTATGCTTGGATTGGATGCCACCCACAAACAATCCCATGCTTCTGCGGTAAGCATTACCCAAAACTGTCACGCTTGCAGCACTTTCCGGATGATGATGCCACCATGTTATCGTGACGAATCTTGAGGGAAACTCAAAAGGGGAAGGGTAAAAGGAGATCTGAAGGCTCCAGGAAAGACATACTTGATTACTTAGGTTGTCTACTGTACGAAGATTATGGTGATTGCGTTGGTTTCGTGTACACGAGTTGCTCGGAGAAGACATGATGGAGGACGTTCAGGTGGAGCACCGTTCATTTAAAGTTCACTAACGTTATCATCTTCGTAGCAGTAGGAGCCATACCTGCGCCCACTTTGAGGTCGGTTTCAGCTTGTTGGTCACTCCTTATCCACTAACAAATTGATTCTACTTTATAACATGGATGGAGAGAGAGAGAGAGCAAAGAAAGTCTACAATATTGAATAGTGGAAGACATACAAAACCCAACTGCTGGCTGCGTTTGTACGCATAGTTCTCAGTGCAAAAACTCCAGATTGGGAGAAGCTCATTGCTCGGACCTAGATGTAATTTGGTAATTCTATGTTATTCTTAAATCGTTTTTGTAATAGGAATAAGGTTTTAAATATGATAATAAAGTTAAGGTTTAATTATTTAATTCATTTACTGAAAAACAAATCTTTATGAAATGAAAAGTGTTTCTTTACATTAAAGCAATGAATGTTATTAAAAATATAGATTCAAATATGTATGAATGATGTTATTATTCTAAATTCATTTTTAGATATGGATAGTTTTTTTTTTTTATTTTTTATAAGGGAACAAAAGTTCATATTCAAATATGCTACTCTTTCATTTATAAACAAAGAAGAGTTATTATTGAAAGTGATGCTATCAAATACGAATGAATGATATTATCATTATTATTCTTAAATTAATATTTAGAAAATAAATAAATAAAATTTTAATATGATAATAAAGTTTTAAGTTTAAAGGTGTTTTTACCTTGTCCATAAACAAACATCCTTATGAAAAATGTATTAACACTCTAGTGAAAGGTATTTCTGAAAATAATATATCAGAAGTCTTAAATTACTTAAATGAAAAAGGAACGGCTCTCAATTATTGAGTCCATTAGTCAGTCAACTTTCCTTTAGACAGAAACAAACGAGCATTCTAAAACATTTACTTTGATCGTTGATTCCCCTTCCATTGGATAAGCGTTTCCAAGGCATTGATGGGTTTAGGTTAGTCTTTCCAAATTCTAAGATCTTGCTTCTCCGAAAAGGCACTGTTTTGATTGACTTTGTACGCAGTCTTTTTTGGTTCAGCTCACGAACAAACAGTAGCGGCCTGTATCATAACACCATCCCCTTCTTTTTTTCTTTTTTTTTTTTTTCTTTCGGCGCACCTGCAGGTTTTGTTTTTGGAGAATTTGCTTAACAAAAGGAAAGTTATACCAAAAAGATGAAAACGACAAAAGGGATCATACGAAATGAATTGTCAAAGAGCCTAGAAACTAGGAACCCTCGTACTTTGGTTATTGGCCGCTCATAACTTAGGTTCTGAGTTCAATATTCCCCCGCTCTTACACCCTCTTTTTTTTTTTTTACCTAAATAAAAAAGTCATAGGAAATGAATTACTTCCCTTGGGCACAAGAGTGTTTGCTAATTAGACGGTCATAAGGGGGGGGGGGGAAGAGGGAGAAGGGGATTTGATGTTCACTCCACACGTTTTCATTGGCTTTAAAATAGGAAAAAGTGCAACAATCATTCTGACTTTACAAGCACAAATCAAGATGTGTTAGTGAAGCAAAATGATTACAGAGATTGAAGCCCGTAAACCCTTTCGATCGAGGCTTAGCAAAAAGTTGTCCTTGAGCTTTAAATTTAGCACATGAGAGGCATCGATGGATACCTTCGCGTTAAAGCAAGCGAGCTAAACAAATTTGAAAGAAAATGGAAGAAACGAAACTGAGGAGGAGGAGGGAGGAAAACAGGAACAGGAGTCATTGAAGGGCGTTCCCCCATTACCCAAAAAAGGAAGCATCAAAGGAGTCGCTGTCAATCCATTCGGTCGGGAAGGGCCTCAAACCCTCTCTGCACATCTGTCTCATCTCTCTTTCAAACTTGAAGAAATTTGTAAACAAAGGCGGTGAGGTGGTGTGGTCTGGTCCAGCTAACCCTTACCTATTTCTTCTTCTTCTTCCATTGGCATTTCTATCTCGTGGACCCTACTTTACTTCCAACCAGCGGCGCCATTAGTCTTTACTTGGTTTTAAAGCTTTACCCACCTCTCTCTCTCTCTCTCTCTCTCTCTCTTTATTTTTCTCTCTCTAGAACTCTCATTTATTATAAAGAAATCCATACCCTTCTTGGTCTCTCTCGCTCCCCTTGCAAGCTCGTTGCCCATCTCTGGCTGCTCCAGGTGCGACTATTCCTAGTCGTTTCCCTTATTTTTTATTACAGACCCACAGGCGTCCTTCCAATCATAGGGTGAGGGGGAGATAAACAACAATATACAAAGAGAGACGCTCATCATGAAAGGCGAATATGTAGAACCCAAGCCCGAAACTCCCACCAGTATGTTCTCCAAGCTTCATCAAACACACCCACAACAACAACAGCAGCAGCAACAGCAACAGCAACAGCAGCAGCTCCCTCACCCTTTCTCTCATCCCTTCCACCAAGTCTCCCCTGCCACCCCTCGTGAATGTCAACAGCAGACCTCCGAAGAGGACGATAGCCGAAGCAGCGGTGGCCCCGCCACCACCGCGACCCTTCCGACCTCGCTGGCTCTCAAGTCTAAAGCTTCCTCTGAAGGCGATGGGGCCACCATCGAAGTAGTGAGACGGCCCCGGGGCCGCCCACCGGGCTCCAAAAACAAGCCTAAGCCCCCGGTTTTCATCACCCGCGACCCCGAGCCGGTCATGAGCCCCTACATTCTCGAGGTTCCTAGCGGAAGCGATGTGGTTGAAGCTATTACCCGCTTCTGCCGCCGTAAGAACATGGGCCTCTGCGTCCTAACTGGCTCCGGCGCCGTCGCGAATGTCACCCTTCGCCAACCATCGCCTACTCCTGGCGCCACTGTAACCTTTCACGGCCGCTTCGATATTCTCTCAATCTCTGCAACGTTTTTCCCTGGGTCCACGCCCTTGCCCGTCCCCAACGGCTTGACCATCTCGCTCGCTGGTCCCCAGGGTCAGGTTGTGGGGGGCCAGGTCGCCGGTTCTCTTGTCGCCGCCGGAACTGTCTTCGTCATCGCTGCGTCGTTCAACAACCCCTCTTACCACCGGATTCCGCCTGAGGACGACGTGCATAACTCCGCATCCGGAGGCGCTGAGGGACACTCGCCGCCGCTGTCGGCTGGCGGGGAGAGTAGTCACGCACCGGCGGAGACGTGTGGGATGTCCATGTACAGCTGTCACTTGCCGTCTGATGTGATTTGGGCTCCCACTCCGAGACAAGCACAGCCTCCTCCGCCACCTTTCTGATTTGCTTTTATTGTTTACTAGCTTGATGTTTTTAGTTTATTTTTTATCCTGGGTACCGTGAATTTGCTAATGTATTTTTTTGTATTTTATTTTTCGGTTTTGTGGCCTCCGTTTAATTTTGATGTTAATGTTAATTAAGCGTTTAGTTTAGAGAGAGCACCGGAAGCGGAACGGAGTGTTTAGTATAGGTATTTTAGTTTACCCGGCGAAGTCGAAAAAGAGCTTAAGACTCTTGCTGCTGTGTAAAGAGCAGTTAGGGACTGGTCTGATTCATGATGGATGGCGCTTACAGGGTTTAGATCAAATCTTATCTCTTGAATTTTGTTAAAAAGTTGTTCCTTCTGACATATTTCTTATGTGTGGTTACGATTATCTATCTATCTGAACTCTGAACTCGAGAGGATTTGAATTTTGTTAAAAAGTTCTTCCTTCTGACATATTTCTTATGTTTGGTTACGATTATCTATCTATCTATTTCTGAACTTGGGAGGATTGGGAGCGAAGGAAAATGGGAGATGCGATGAAGTTATGGGGGACCGACTCAAGCAAGCCTGTCTACGGCTTCCTCTGCTCCCCCTGCTGCAGGATAATGCTGATTCGATTGATTTTCCGTGACGTCGCGAGCTTCTCGATTGAGATAAAAGAGTGTGAGATAAAAGAGTGTGGCAGTAGAGAACGTGGCCAGGGTTCTGCCTGACAGTTCCTTTTCAGAGCAGCAGCGGCTGGCAGAGGTCTGAGTTGTTTTGCGTTGTCCAAGACGTTCTTGAAAGCTCTCAGAAACCCAACTTTATTTCCCCCCATCCTTCTTTGTATCAGATACAGTTTGTACTTTAGTTTGTCTCTTTTCTCTGCCATTGGTGAAAAGAAAAGATAGAAAGGACTTCTGGTGAAAGCCAGGTTCGGCCCTTCTTGGTCCCCTTTGTCCTCTATCGTCTGCTGCCTACTTCTGGTCGCGGTCGTCGTGAGCTGTTGCTCACTATAGGGACACCCGTGCATTATCCTTCTCTCCGAGTGGATGTTTCGTGAAGAACCAAAGATGGGCGACAACCAAGGGACGAAGATAAAGTACAAACTATTATGGGGGTTGTATCTACCTCTTGTTCCTCCACATTATTGTGGAATGGGTCGAAAATGATGTCTCCAGCTTTGTTGAGTGGCTCTTCGGGGAATGCTCGGCTTTGGATTAGATCTCAGCTAAAAGAACGAATGAGGATTGAGGATTGAGGAACTATGATGTTCCGGAGGGTAAAGACTGCGGTAACTTTTCTCTTGTTGTTTCTTTTTCTCTGAAAATCAATTCAATGAAGAAGATCAGATCTTGATGAGGAAGTAACAGAAAAGAGAAATAGGAAATAGGAACTGTAGCACTTTCCATTCTCGGAAATCACGATCACTGTTTCTCGGGCGAGTGATGCTTCTGACTTGATATGTATATGTCCTATAACCGTGCATGGAATCCGTGTGAAAAATTCTCACTGCCTCTCTACCCAGCAGAACGAGCAGTAAAATTCTTTTATGCTTGTAGATGATGGGAGTTTATATCAATTCATTTACACGAACTCGTTTTGAGTTCTGGGTCTCTTGCCTTTCACAGAATGTGGGAGCTCTCATCAGTAAAGCTTGGTTGCCCAATGCTCCACGATATCAATTCAATGTGAGCTCTCGTAAGTTATGGCATGAGTAGGATAGATTATTATATTATTAATTTGAAATACACGTACGAAAATTTGACAATCTTAAAGTTATTCAATTCATGAGCAAGAAATGTCTACTTTAAAACCACTATATCATTAACATACAATTTTTTCTTCTTAATATTAGGACACGCACCTCACATCATTAGCATAATATCTACATAATATTAATTAATAACGGTATAGAGCCTCTTAGCTTCATTATGGGGAAAGATTTTGTCTAACTCCTAGATTTGAAAATCTACCCTTAGTTCCAAAGATTTCAGGGCGGTTGGAAGTTGTAAGTCATCAAGCCAATGGTCCGACATAAACACCCTTAAGTTCCAAGTTTGACCCGTCGCCAACGGGTACAATGATGCCTTTTCCCAAAGCCTATCTATCAACTAGGTCACTGATATACGTGTCTCGCTTTGGTCGTGGGACGATAGCATCCTAAGCATCCCCTTTCTTGCGGGGTTGCTAGCAAATCTCTCTAGAAGACTTCACTCATGAAAGAATCAAATTACCCCCTTGGGAAAACACTTTACCCATTTTTCCTTAGTAAGATCGAAATTTATGGCTCTTGAGACGATGGAAATGACCCCAAGTTTTTCTATCACTCACGTGAAACTAACATTGAATGCATATGAATGCGGTTTAACTTGAGGACCAAATTAACAAGAATTAAATATCCCTATTAAAAGTGAATATTGTTCCACATTATGAGTAAAAGGAATAGTCTTATTTTACAAGTTTAAAACTTTATATGAAGATCTATCTTAAAATTTTAAGGTATTAAGTGAATTTTTTAATTATTTATAAGACTATAAACCAATTATTTCGCTTATAATATAGGGCAACACTCACTTTTGACTGTTTCTATTTATACGTAATTTTCAATTATCATGGTAATATGCAAGAATAAAGTTAAAAGTTTGAAATGAAAAAAAATACAATCTTTACATATCAAAATATTTATTAAATTTGTAAATTAACTTTTCAATTACAATTCAAGTTTTTTTAATATAATATCAAAGTCCAAATTTTTCAATATTGAGTGCAAAGTATAAGAAGTCTCAAATAAAATAAAAAAGACAAACCAACCTTCTAAAATGATTTTTTACTAGAGCAAGTTATTTTTTAGGGATTACCACTTGAGTAGTGAGGGTTCAGAACATCCTCTTCTCAAATAAATTTCCTAAAATCCCTTTACCGTCACCTCAAAAAAAAAAAAAGGGGGGGGGGGGGGGGGGAGAAGAAGGAGAGGAAGGTATATTTAGTTTGCAAGAGAATATAGAAGACAAAAATTGTAAATCAAAAACTTTTGATCTCTTTGTAATATTTAAATATAAAAATGTTCATCTAACTTATATGTTAGTTTTTGAATTAGAATCTTAAAATAAAGACAAATTATATATTCATGAACAGGTTGTGGACAAAAGGTTGGGGCAACCAGTGCAGAGGCTGAGGTGCATCGCCGGCAGTCACTAGGCTGCCCTCGGCGGCCTAAAATGCATCATCTTGGGAGTCACTTTCGCTCCCCACTAAAAAGATCCAGTGTTATTCCCAATTTCACACTTTGGCCTGGCCAGAGAATCCATTTTTGTGCCGACAAAGCTTTTCCCAACCTGGCAATATGGGTTGCAACATGTTCTTGCTTTGGCTCCTGTTTGCCTCGTTTCATTGCCTGTAATTGCTCAAACGGAAAGGAAAAAGGAAAGACAAGTGGTGTCTCGATCTGTTTCGTATTTAATGCCGTTTGGAAGACCTTCATCCAATCGATGGACGCATGATGAGCTTAGGACTGAAGTGAAGTGCAATCGTATCTTTGGGTCCTTTTTTTGACATTTCATTTCCCATTTGCACTCGGATACGCATGCAGTTGGAGGTTTATCCTAGAACTCCCAGCGATATGGAAAGTGTGCTCCAATTTTATTTTTTTTTCTTTCTTTTCCTTCGGAAACATGTTATAAACGTTTACTTTCTCTCAAGTCCATGCTGCTCTGAGTTTCCTTTCTATTATCAATTATTCATCTTGTTAAGAAAAGTGAATGGGAAGACCTATAAAGATTTCTAAATAGATTTATAATGCAACCAAGAAATTAATTTACGAATAAAAAAAATTTATAATTAATATTATTTTTAAAAAATCTTATCCTTTTGTTCTGAAAATACTGTCCTCAAAATTTTTATGTGCACAGAACACTACCCAAATAACTCAAAATTAAACAAAAATTGAGGAGAATTAACTTAATTCTAATACCAAAAAGTTTGACTAAAACCTTAACTTATGAATTAGAGAGAGTAATTTTATATTTCTACATTACTCAAAAGTGATATTTTTTTAAAAGTATATATGGCAATTACCCCGAACATGTTTAGTGATTTCAACGTTACAGATAAAAGTTTAGTCTTATGTGCAGTAAAGATGTATAAAGACGGGTAGAGTATCCTTTTTTCCCACCCCACCCTTCCGAAACCAATTATTTGATTTGCAAGTTGGCGAATTACAAAGTAAAGGCACCCCAGCTAGTTGCATGCCGGACAGTGATTCACATAGCCTGTCGCTCCTTCCTTGACCAGTCTCTTGCTTTGATTTCAACATCTGTGCATCCAGCAATGATGACGATTCTCGTCAGAGCAGCATGCTCTGGTTGACCATCTTAATGGTTGTCGAATCGGAGTTGAGCTACCACTAAAGTCTTCTTGTGCCTACAAAATTTCCCTCTACACGGTGCTGACGTAATGATACATGCAGCGGTTCACGATTGACTTGGTTGCCGTTTTGTCGGGGATTTCTCTGTGCATTTAGAGATTGGCAAAATCAGATTGTCCATTTGATTTGAGACGTTTTTGGAACTATGTAATCCACTTTTAACTTCCCATTCATTTCTATTCTGAAGGTAATTCCTTATATCGAGATTCTTCTGCGTACCGTCTTTGTTTGTTTTAGCGTTTTATATTGCATCGGAGACTGTGAAAATACCAAAAAAAAAAAAAAACCATTCTTTTACAGGTTTAAGTTAGAGATGTCGTATGGGCTTCGGCTTTATCTTCTCCTTTGCTGATTAGGGTTTTTCTTTAACGTAACAACCAATGAAGACTGTTAGGTATAGTCATATCGATTCCCCCTTACTGCAGCTTTGTCTCATAAAATGGCATATGGGTTGGAGTGAAAAGGCATGCGAGAACGAGGTTCGAAATACACTTGCATTTGAAGAATGGAGGAGCTATGAAACCCTTGTTAAAAAGTTTTTATTTTTATTTTTAAATCAACTCATTAGAAAGTAAAATTCCTTTACATATAAATAATACAACATACTAGTATATTAATAATATAATACATATTAGATGTCAATACCTTCTATGTCTATATTCAATTGTAATTTGGACACAATTAAAAACTTTACTAAATGTGACATTATTATACTTAACATGACGTTTAAGGATTAAATGCCCATTTATTATTTAAAAGAGGAAAATTTTTAAGGCATGTATACTTAAATTTATTATTCAAACATTTTTTTGTTTATGTCATTTAGAATAAAATGAATATTAAGAAAGGAGAACAATATGGTTATTGAATATGTAACTCTTGAAGTCATTAAAAGAATTTTAAAATATAAATTTTATTGCGTTAAAAGATTCTCAAAACCATTCTCAAAACCATAGGAGTGCTCATAACCATCTTGCAATGATCTTTGGAGTATATTAAATTTTATGTATATAAGAAATAAATAAATAAAAATTCACATTGATTCACAAGCCAAATAATATCTTACTTTAAACCTAAACTCTAATTAGTAATGTTTTTTTATTAAAGGGTTTGGGATAATCAAGTTATGGGGTTTAGCTTACTCTTCTCATTTGCTAATTATGTTCTCTTTCCTTAGCATATTTATTAAATACACTTATTAAATAATGGTCAAATAGACCCTTCTTGAATGTAGTTTTGCCTTACTAAAATGTGGAAGTCTGTGCCATTAGCTAGATGTCAGTGAAGCTACCTTTACAGAACCCAAATTTTATGTACTTGCTGTTTTAAATGTGGGCAAAAAAGGCATAGGAGAAGATCAAAAGTTAGAACTCCTTCCTTGGATTTCATTATACGAACATCTTAACAACTGGAACACCAATCAAAAGGAATTTACACGACCCCACAATGCTGGATTGGGAGACAAGCACATTAGCAAGAAATTAGTAAGTAAAGGTCCATGGTAATTAGCTCCATTTTCCTCATCTAACAACTTAGGATGTAAAGTTCTTTCCTGCCGATTCAATCCCCTGGTTATGGCTCTGATCTTCTGTATACGATTCCAGAGAATATTTTCAGTTTCCGGATGCCCTATAAGTAGTCAAATCGTTATCATTTTCTGAACAAGACTTTGCAACTTGGTCCATATAAGGCTGCCGACCGTGGAGTTATTCAATTCACTTAGACATTAATGTGGACTTTTCAAGAACAAACCTTGGTTTTTAAGTCGTAATACTTTTCTAGAGACACCCGCATTAGCTTCTTTCAAGGGGCTTTTTGGGTTTTACGGAAGGAAGCATAGAATTCAAATGCGAATACCTCTTTGTTTAATGGAACCCTGAGATTGTTCGTGGAGAAACCAAACATTGTTACGTACTCATAATATATATATAAGAGTATGTCTGTACCATGTCTCCTCTCTCACTGTTCGTGCACGAAGTCTTCAGTTTCCTTTTCAATTGCAGTGTGTTTTGGGCCTTCGGAAGAACTTCCGATGGCTTGGAAAAAGGTTGCCAAACTTTAAACTTCTTCTGTAAGCGTTTTATAGCGTATTAAAAAAGTACATTAATCGAGAAGAAATAGTAATAGGGAAGATTTGCAGGGTCTGCCGCCTACAACACCCTGAATCCACCATTTCTATCAAGGGATCTGAGCCCTGTTTCTCCATAGCTTCGTCTCAGTGTTATTCCACTTGAGAAAGTAGAAAAGGCATCAAGAAAATGTTCCTCGACAAAAAGGAAGATCAAGCAGTTTAAATAGTTGGATTCTGTTGATTTTCCAAACAGTGGCAGCCACAATGGGAGCATGAGGCAGATACTGTTAGATATGTCCACCTACTTTTTCCAAAAGAGTGTCGATTCTTCGTGCTCGCAACTTGGTCCACAGGCCAATATGGAAATACCACCTTCCCATCTTGCGTGAAGATATAGATTCGAAGACTTGTCTGTGTGAAAAGAACGAGGTTAATCATGGTTTTGTTGATAAAAAAGGACTAGTTTGAGTTGGTTCTGACGAATGGGATAGCAAGTATCTTTCCACGCAAACTTTTTCAACAAATGAAGGTGCAGATTCGTGCTACAAGTTGGATTGGAACGCTTGGTTAATGGCACAACGGTCAAATTAATTTGCTAGTGATTAAAGATTAGTGCTGAATGAAGGCAGCAATGACCAAGTTTTTCAGCTCCATGCACTGATCCAGATCTGGTGGGCAAAAAACGATTTCATGTGGAGCATAGATGAAAAAAGGGTTACAAGAGTTTCCAACATAGTCTTCTAAAATCGATTACTAATAGGCAAATTTCTAAATAATATAATAAACAAGATATTAATAACATATCTTTTCATTCCGAGTACAATATAGAATGACAAGAAGAGAATAATAAAGACTTAATCTATGATTAGGTATTACAATTAAAAATAACCTAAAAATTAATTTAAAGGTTAAAAAATTATTCTTTTATTTAAATTTCACGTTAAAATTTTTATCCAGTCGTGCACATTTAACTTTCTTCCCTAAAAGCTAAATATTACTAGAAGAGACATTAGGACAATCATTCCGTAGCTATTGGGTTGGCTTCTTCCAAAATGGCGGCCAATTTTTTTTGATATTGCATCCAAACATGGAGAGAAGGATGTTAAATGAACAGATTTCTTCATAGCATGATGACCAACCCGGATCCAATAATTCCTTGATCTGCACAGGAACATAGCAGCTTGCAAAAGAGGTGCCTTAAACCAGACGGCAAAAGTCACACAGTTTTTACTAATATCTGGAAACTTCCCCGTTTTGAGCCGAAAAGGTGTGCTACCGACGAAGACTTGGGGAGTAGGTTTCCAATCCCCGAAGATTTCAACCCCCACAGGCCACCACCACTTTATTGTCTGGTATCGCTGCCGCTTTGTTCACCATCTCCGAGGCAGATAAGATTCTGCGGTGGTGTGGGCGGTGTGACCTTCTTCGTGGTTAAGATACGTGAATTTCTCTTTTTGAACGTCAACACGGATAAAATTCAAAGGGAACATGTGAAACATTAAAGAGGTGTGGATGTGCCAAAACCGTTCTTTCCTGTTCCTTTGTCCCCCCCGTCCTTTTTTAGATCAATATACAAATAGTACAAGTTAAAAGGCTCTTCGCGGTGTGATTTTCTTGTTCTTGTTCCTTTTAAGTAAAAGAATTATCTCTTTAATCTTTAAACTAAGTTTCAAATTAACATTTGGACCTTCTATCATCTCAACTCTTTCTGTTGAGAAGGCACTTTTGAGAAAAAAAAATTAAATAATATAAGCAAATTCATATTACTCTTAACAAAATTATTACAATTAACATAAGCCATGAATTTCATGTTGCGAGTGATATATTCGTTTCCAAACCACTTCCAACTTTCAACTTTATGAACTTGGGTGTTGATTTTTGAACTTAGGTATGATATATATATCCTTAAACGCACTTGTTAATTATCATCTCAACTCTTTCTGAGAGCCATTTCATTAGGGCAACAAGAGCCGATTTAAGGACTACGGGAGTATGAGATTCAGTTTGACCCATTCAAACTCAAAAAGGGATCGTGGGTCTAAAACCCATGACCCCTACAACGCGTGATTGCTTAGTCCAGAACAACTTTTATCAATAGTCATAACACGGGCCCTCCCGAAGAGTCAATGAAAACTACCCCTCATCCAGAGACCACGATCATGAATGAGAAAAAGAGCCCACGGAGGGCGTCGCGTGTCGCCTTGTTGGTTCGATGGACCACTCTGTTGTCCGCTTTTAAATGCGTGTTTGAACCTGTTTCTTTTCTCTCATTCGCTGCTGTTTCTGTTCATATGTTAGGACAGTGATGTTTGCTCTGGTTCAAGCGGGGTTGGTTTTACCACCAGCGAACAAAGTGAATTCAGCAAAAGATGGGCACATCAGCTGGGTAAAACGAGTTATCGAGAGTGGTGACAAAAGTATCGATCCAACCAGTCCTCATGTACAGAAGAAACGTTTGAAACATTTAATGGATTTGTTGAAAATAAGCCTCGATATGTGAACTTGATCTCGGACCCACACCTCATTTTGGTTACCAAATCCGTGTCAGAAAGTGTTGGGATGTGTTCAATGTTTCCAATTAATGTCTGTCTCACAAGATTCTCGAGCTCATTGAAAGAAGAGATATATGTGCCACATTGACTTACATCAAACATTTTGCGTCCGCCTTAGTAAGTTGATTGACAAAAATGGTTGCAGCTGATTCATTTAGATATATAAAAAGGACAATTACAGGAGTACATTGCGAGAAGACCCTCCTCGCTCCACTGTTATGTACCACCCAATAACTCGGATGTATTGTAACCAAAATGTTCAATCTGATGTTTACCTCGTCGGTTTTCTATCAGAAATAGCAGAGGTTACATCGAGGGAGAAGTAAAATCCTAATCTGTCTGAGTCAGCCTCTCTATAACTTCTACTAGTACCTAACTGTCTACCATGTCTACTGTCAGAATGCCAAAAAGTAACATTTCCCTCAGTTCGAGATCCGTTTGACTCCGGGAAATCCGAAGCACGCTGCCCTGAATAAGAAAGCGACGAACGAGTTGAGATTAAGGGAGAAGAAGTGTGAGAGGAAGATCGAGTATCAGAATCAGAGGGATCCCCTAAGTTGCTGCTCCAACTCCGTCCTGCCTCACCAAATATGAAGTCAGATAAGTCGTCGGTGCTCGAAGAATCCCGAGTGCTGTCGGTGCTGCAGGAACCTTCATCAGAGTTGCTGCTGATAAGGGAAGAATTGTCACTTGATGAGTCCTCTTCTGGTCTCCGTTGCAACTGGGCGTACCGCGGGTAAAAGGGATCAAAGTTGACACCACTTTCAGGAGGAGTTGATCGGGGCAAGTTTGGGACGGCAACGGAACGTGCAGAGCCAGGCCTTAATTTGGATGTAGCATTCCTCCCAGCTGCTCTCCAGGCTTTGCTCTTGGGATCAGAAGATATAATTCTGTTCCTTATCAACCGGGGAGCCCTCGGTGAGCACCTGAAAACATCCATGCAATATGATTATACATTCATAGACAGAAATTCGGACTCAAAAAGGAATTAAAAACAATTGAGTCATAAGATCAATTACCGGGCATAGAGAAGCATGTACGCCCCTTTCGTCAACACCCTTTCACGGTCCACGGGAGTTACCTACATGACCAACCCAATTTGTTAAAAGAGTTCCGGATTATGTTGCAAAACAAATCAGTTTTACCAAAGCACATAATACATTTAAAAGTATTACGTGACAGGCATAACTTTTAAAAGTACCAACCACTGACTCAACTAAAATATCGAGCTGATCCTTCATGGTCTTGAGGCAAGCTTTTCAAGAAAGTCTTTTCCGATAATAAAAATTACTTTTCCAGTTAAATGCAACCTTTTGAAAACTTTTGACACTTCCATATATAAATACTTTGAAAACGCAAACAGACAGACATTCATGAAAAACCAAAAAGAATAAACGAAGTGGAGACTGCCCCCCACATATGGAGGCTACTGGATCTTGCCTGACGCAATTTTTTTTTTTTTTTAAACTTCTCTTGTTTAATTTACTACATATTCTTTCTCATGTATATATACTAATTTTTTTCCTTATCGTCTGGAACTTATTTTGGATATGCCTCCACCAAAAACACTTTTCCAATTTCCCCCTTTTCAAAACTTCAAAACCAAACCATTTTTTAGTACTTTATCACAATTTTTCTACCTGGTTCTCCAATATCCTTATGAACTTTATACGTGCAGGTAAAACTCAATATCATCAAGCATGTAGGACAGAGTTCCCAAGTGCCTTCACCCTAATGCAACAACATTTTCCACAATTCGAGGTGATATACGCATTAGTGGTGTGACATAAGAACTTTGATACAACCGAAATTACAGAATGCTTAAGGTGGGTAAAAAGATATGAAACAATCCCACAAACAAAGAAAGCATGCCGTAAATGGATAGAGATAACAAGTATCTAACAAAAGACAAACACATAAGGAAGTTACTTCAGAAATGGAGGAAAAAGGATTTAAGAACTTACACTGCTGTCATCAATCTTGAACCACTTGTTTTGGTTATTCTTAACATAGCATACATAATGACCAGAAAAGGAGGCATTCATGATGTCCAAGTGGACCACCACTCCATAAAGCTTATATATAGGCGATGTATCACTTGTTCCACTAATAAATGGTGCCAAGTCCAGGATCTCCGGAAACTGAATTGGCTTGTTGAGCTTCCCAAATTTTCCAGACTGTAAAACATTATCAGTGAAAAAAACAAATGAATTTCCAATAAAATACAGCAAAATGTCATCCTTAATAAAGCTATCATCTTAATTACCTGAAATCGCTTTAGTGCTATGGTAAGGATATTTGGGGCCTCCATTATTGTCAGCTTCTTTTTGGCTCTCTCATAAGATTTGCATCTGATTAAATAATAACAATAAATTATCAAAGGAACGACCATTTATAAAGCTAATGGTTTCAAATAAAAAAGACATTCCATAAATGGTAATACCAAATACGCAAGCACAACATAGCCTACAGGATAAATTGATGAGCAATCATCCAAAAGCAATGAAGCAAAGACAATATGCCAATTCAAAAATGCAAACTACATTTCACAGATGAGCTCAGCTGCACCAATCTCCAACCACCTCTCTTCCAATAAATGAAGCGCTAAAAGATTTTACACTGAAG
The DNA here is from genome assembly GCA_028551475.1 of Casuarina equisetifolia. Lineage (NCBI taxonomy): Eukaryota > Viridiplantae > Streptophyta > Magnoliopsida > Fagales > Casuarinaceae > Casuarina > Casuarina equisetifolia. The sequence goes on from CM052356.1 coordinate 14,644,103, forward strand.
TTATTTAATCATAGTAAAAGGTTATATGTTATCTTTCCAACCACAACAGTGTTTCCCTGTCCCAGCTAGTAAACACTGACCCATAGAAGGCATACAATCATTCACAAACTAGTAGCACATAATAAGATCCATGAGGTCAAACAAATCTCAATCAGACAACCAGTAATCTTTTTGGTGCATTGTTTCCAAAAACAAATCCCAATCCATCCATTGCCAGAGATGAAGATAATACAGTGATTAAACTCTGCTCAGGTTTATAACATTCAGGTTACAAATAAGTCAAGACTGCAGTCCTTAAACTCTGTTAACAGACGTATCTATTGACACTAAGCTGAAATTCATAAATATATCATAATTATCAGAAATATGCTCATAATAACTTCATAGATCTTAAGAATCCAAGCCAACCTGCTACACTGGTACTTGTTTTCACCATCCAAAATCTCAGTGCCCGTAAATTGGTGAAGAGCCTCTTCCAGGGTTCCTATATCTCCTCCTATCTCGACAGTAAGATCCATCATCCTTTCCTGCCGCTCAGACTTCCCATGGCATTTCGTGCACTTAATCTGCAAGCAGCAGTAACAATTTATCTGCATCAGTGACATTCCTGAAGAAATCCTAACGCAGACTGTGAGTAAAATTATATTTGGGACAATTAGATTCTAGATTCGAGACAGATAAACAGTTCATTTGAACATATAGCTTTTTGAATATCAGTGTTCCTGTAAAGAACATATATTACCCTTGAACGGAGGTAACCCCCAAATGTAAGGCTTATTAGAGAAGTTTCTTCTTCCAAACAGCCAGATGCACGTGCTCTAGCTTCCTTGAGGCAAATAGATTGCATTGTATCAATGGCATACCTGTCGTTAAATATCTTATTAATACACACATTACTCTTTCAGAGCTGATCCATAAAGAAATGTGTTAAGGCATAAAATCCTCAGTAATTTTGGAGCACACCTCAGGAATTCATGGGCATCCTCTTCTTTTCCATTGCCAAGCTGACTTCCAACATTTTTCAGTTGTGAAAGTATGCCTATAGGAGAGAGTGGAGATTTCCCTTCCTTTGCCTTCAATATCAAACCTTCAAACTCACAGTTGAAACACCCTTCCTTATGTACACCTGAAAAAGAAAATAATCAAATAAATAATAAACAGCACAAGAATCTACATGGATATTGCATAAATAGTCAACATCAAATAAATCCAATGGAGACTCGGGTCATCAACATACATGATTTCGAATGAAGACCTTGAAGAAAATATGCATTCAGAGGAGGAGTAAATGTCAAGCACTGGAGCACAGCATTAGCATAACAGCTGCAGAAAAAAAAAAAGAAAGAAGAATGAAAATATATGCTAATACAGAATAAGAAAATTTCTCGTAGGAGAGGCAACTCAAACAACTAGGAAAAGAGGAAAGCCAGATTTCAAAATCTGCAAAATCCTTAGTCAGCTATGGAAAATGGAAAGACTATATCTCATATAAAAGTACGACCTCATCACATAATTTGGAGATAAATTATCCAAGCACAGATCATATCTCTTTAGACAAAAATCAGACCATCAAATGAGTACCAATTCAATTAACAACTCCGCAGAGCAAAAAAAGAAATTTACTTAATAAGATAAAAGAATAGCTGTACAAGAAGACTCCTATCTTAAGTGTGTTTTCTGAAGTGTGGGTCCATGAAACAGTTTAATTCCAGACAAATTAACAACAGCCCTACTGATCATAGACCAGTAAAATATACTACTAAATATTTAAATAAATCAACAGTGATCCTGCTATTCCTTGCATCCTGCTATTAACAAGTTGAAGGGAGACAACCACAGAATTACACAAAGAACTTATCAAAAACAAAATCACATATAACAAACCACCAATTAAATTCAAGTAAACAGACCCCGTATGCAACACCTATTCTACATTACCTATTCCCGCAATTAATAAGACCACAAGGTTGCAGCTCCAACTTGCAAGTATAGAGCTTGACAAACAGTTCGTATGGAAACAGCCCCTGTAAACAAGAATTCCTAGTCAACAAAAAGTCCTATTTCATAGAAGAGTAAAATTTTGTGGAAGCAAAAAGCACAAGCTGAAGGAAAACCTTGTCAGTGTATCTTCCAGCAACCTCACAGCCATCAACTGAGGGTTTTGATAATTTAGATCCTCTAAACTGATCCACAACCTTCAGAACAGAGGTTCGCAAGCCATTCCTAGCATTTGGACAGCTAGTGGCCTGAGATACAACAGCACTACCCTGAAAACCATCGATCTTTCCAGATTTAACCACAGTAACTGAATTCCCTTTGGCACTTGAAACTAAACAAGCATCAGAAGCATTAGATAACATATGACCAACTTCTCTAGGCTTCAAATGACATAAAGTACTTGCAACGTCATTAGCAACATGTTTTGCACTCTCAGAGCTTGATGATGGCAAGTTGATGACATTAGTAGCATCTGCGCTAAAGGAATCCTGAGAGAGACGAATAGATGAAGAGGAAGATGCCACAGATTTAACTCTTCCCGACTTAAGCATAGGTGAATCATCAGTGCCATTATCAGTACAACTCAAACCTTCATGGTTCAAGGATGGAGAGTTCTTGACCTTCAGAGCTCCAACACTAGACTTTTCAGATAAAGATGCTCCATTAACAGGCTTAAGGATCTTCAAAGAACCTAGAAGAGTATCATCTGACATTCCACCATTGGCCCCAGCACCTTGAGATTGCAGAGGAGATGTACCTTCAGTAATATTGAATGAGAAACGTAAGACAGATCCAGATCCAGGAACTTTTCCATTACTGCCACCATTAGACTTGGATAGAGAAGAATTACCAGAGGCATCACCGGTGGACCCAATGGAATCAAAAGCTGGGCCCCAGAAACCAGATGAAACAGTACGGGGCTCAGCAACTGAATCCTCATGCATATGATTCAAGCCCAAACGTGAATAATTAGTTGAAAGACCCTCTACATCACGACAATCAGGTATAGTCTGATTGTGTTTACTTAATTTACTACGATGATATACAGAATTGGCTAAACTAGCAAATTTTGGTGATAATGGCTTCCCTTGATTCATGTTAATAACACTGGAACTGGTCTCAAATACTTCAGGGGGATTATCAACGGACTTATGTACATCTGATCCCACAGACTCATTTGAGCTCATGCTCTTACTCCAAGGAACATCATCTGATACACCACAATCAGCAGTGGAAGCAGAAAATCCAGACAATGAAGTATCAGATGATTCAGAAGCAGACTCAGTCCTTTCACCATCTTGAAGAACCTCAGCTTTAGTGCCATCAGCATTCTCACGTGGAGATTCAGGAGAATGACCAGAGTTGGCCAAAACAGGTTCTCCAGGTAGTGCTTTGATTGGGGTTGTGTGTTGCCCACCTTCTGTCTCAAAATTGTCACCATTGGCCTCATCGCTGTCTTGCTCTGGCACCTTGATTCCCACATCACTCAGAGTCTCACTAGGAGGATGACAGTCCTCCCTGTGACCTTGTCGCCAATGGATTATCTGGCATCTTCCAGAACTGCAATTTAAATTCTTATGTCACTAACATGTATTATATCTGTCAAACTGGTTATCAGAAATAAACAGAAACTGCCATGAAAACTGAAACACTCTTAGCTTTCACAAGAAAAAAATAAAAATGCAAGGCCATCAATGCATGATATTTAGCAGCAGAAATGTATTTTTTCCAACATGAATCCCCAAGAATCACGATGGGTAACAAGAATAAACAGAGTGTTACATAGTCTATGATGGAAAACATTTGCAACCTTCAATGTCTTAATTACCACCATAGGCACCCGAGTTCAAAGTAACAATCCCTTCCAATCACAAACCCTACATTTCATATTCAACCAAAATTTAGAAACCAGTAGCTATTAGGTACTATAGTCGGTTAAAACATCATAAGTCAATCACTATCTCGTAAGGAAGATGATCACACTCGTCTTCCTAACATTCATGATCCCCAGTTGCAAGTCTGTTCCCTAACATGCAATTTAATAACAAATCCAAAAGTTGCTCCCGAGTTCTATTTACTTGGGTCTCATGATAATATATAATATTACCAAAATTGGCACCAGAGTTAAAAGTGCCGATCTCTTCCAATTACAAACCCTATAATCCACATCCAACTAAACTAAGAAACCGATAGCTGTAAGATACAGAGTTAGTTGAAACATCTCAAGTTTGTCAACATCTCATAAGGAATATGATCTCCCTATTCTTCCTACCATGCGCAATTCGTGATCCCCAAAAGTCCGCCCTGTACACGCAATTTCACAAGATCCCAAAAATTTCTCTTGAATTTGGTTCACTTTGGTTTCATAATTATATGCGATATTACACAAAATACCCGAATTGAAACAATTAAACCAATTCTGAAACCAAATTAACATGCCAATAATGTTAACGGTAATTTTTGGGGGCAAAAACATACCAGTACCGGACGGCCTTGCATCGGGAACAGCGGGTGGTGGTGGCGGAATAACAGACGGCACACTGATGATAAGTAGTTGAAACCGGAACTGGAGAGAAGGCACCGGACACACCATGCTCAGCCGACGCCTCGAGCTCTGCTCTAGCGGCCTCTTCGGCGGCAAACGCCAAGAGGCGCTTGATCTCCGCCCTCCTCGCTACGGCGAGACGCCATTTACGCCGGATTAGGAAGCCGATTACCGGGGCGACGACACACGCGAAGAAAACGACCAGGCTGCGAAACCCTAGATACCGAGTGTCAAGCATTTAGCCTGCACCCAATTCACATCCAGAAAAGGAAATCAGCAAAACCCTAGGATCGCCGCCGCTCATAGATTCGCCGGTCGCGACGATGGTCCCTTTGACTCCGGCAGTGGCGCATGCAGAACAGGAGCCGATGAGAATCCGATCTACAGTGGGGATTGGGGAGATTATCTCACACACGCAAAAGAAAAGGAGTTGACAAGACAGCACATGGATTATGAGTGAGAATTTAGGAGAGAAAACAGTGAGAGTGTGAACAGGGAACGCGTTGTGGAATTGAAAGCGAGCACGGAAAATAGATCGGGAATATAGGGAAGGGAGAGACCCGAAAAAAAAAAAAAAAAAAAAAAGCAGCAGAGGGTAAATTTCGTTCTTCGCTTTTATTTTAATATTTTCGTCGTACGTTAGCAAATAAACAAAATTTATTAGAGTTTTTTTTCAAGTCCTTTCTTTGGGAAGCGTGAATTCATCCTCCTCATCCGGTCCCCTTTTTTTTTTTTTTTTTTTAATCTTTTTATTTTAATGATGGGAATCTTGATTGGACCGAAGGTGGGGATTGGTGGCGAATGTTTGATTCGGTGGGAGGGGCACATTTGTGAATACGATGGCTTACTCACCTTTCAATTTTTATTCGAAATTTCACGAGCCCTTGCCCACAAAGGCAAGAAGAAGCCGCATAAAGTTTCTAGCCGTTGCCGCCATGGAGAAGGCAACCGATTTGATTCTTTACCGTCTCAGTCGGGATCATATTAACGGATAATTTTTTATTAGGATGACGTAAGAGGCATGGTCAATTGAACCCAACGCTACGCTTTTCCTTTCTGGGCGCGTTGGTCCCAATTTAATGCCTTATTTTCTCAACTTACGGCTTTAGTTTTTTGTTGGCATTCCATCGTGGAAAACGGCTAATCAAACGTTGGATTTTTCTTTTGCCGTGTGATGCGCGTTGGGAACCGAAAAATAAAAAAATAATTTTTTTTTTTTTTTTGTAAAAGCAAGGTATTTTAGGTCAACAAACAATGTGATTTAAGAAAAAACAGGACACAATATTTGCAACGTTATAATCACCAATATCCTGATTAATTTTATGTGATTTTTAAACTATTTATTATAGATCCTTATTATCATATTATATCATGTAATGTATAAATCTTTTGAATAGCCATCCCCTCGCATGCTTTTTTTTTTTTCTGATAAGATAAAATATTTGATTTTACAATTAATATAATGCATTTTTCTTTTGACTCGTAAGTGGATAGTGTCGTGTATTTTAATTAGATATATTTAATATTATGTAATCAAAAAAATTTGTAGTAATTATCTCATTGCATATTGCATACAGTATACGTGATAAGATGAAATTTTTGTTTTATAGTTTTTAATAGTTTTTCCTATTCACAATATAGGTGGTTGTGTCACGAGGATATACACTATATATAATTTAAAAGTTTCATAAGTAACTATCTCATGCGATAAAATACAACAAATTAAAAATAAATAAAAAACTTTACAGTCATTAAAAGTGTCTTTTCTTTGAACTCATAGACGGAGATTGTTGCGTGTTATGAAACTACATGCAATGTCATCTAATCAAAATTTTCCTCGACTTCATTAATGATAAGGTAAAAGAAAATTCTATCTTATAATTCTTAAAAACTTATTTTCCCTTGGAGTTTTATTGTCTCATTTACTACCGTACAGAAAGGTTCAGTAAAAAGGTATTATTTACTATGGTAAAAATTTCTCACTTTCGCTCTCCAACCCATTCTCCTTTCCTTGTCTTTTGCGATGTCTTGTTTCTCATAGAGATTTGGCATGCGTCCAAATCATAGGGAATATTCTCTCTGGAAATTACACGCAAATGTTTTGAAATTATGGGTAAAATTGGGTGACTCAGGAGGAGAAAGCGGTGGCAGTTTTCGTTCCCTAACGAAAGAATTGTTTAACAAGGCTGCTACGCAATGCAAACAAAAGCCACCTACTCTTTTTTGTCCCTTTGGCAAGACATTTTGTCCCGCGTGCTTCTGATTTTTCCAAGTAAACAAACTCTAAATCTCCACCCACTCCCCCGATGATACCAAGCGCTGCAATTGCCCTTGGATTTATCATCATCCACCAACATTCATTTCCCTGTTTCCACGGGACATTTTCTTCTGCGTTCATTAAATTATCATCAGGCTTCCACGACCAGATTATCATTAGGTCCTTTTCGGGCAATAACTGCACTAGCAGCTTCGCCAAGAGCCGCAGGATTTCATGAAAGTGAAAACTTGAATGCTCCGTCAAAATGAAAGGTTAAGTACTCTTGAGTGGGGAACAGCTGTTTCTATTAATGAGTTGTTTTCAAATAGTGGCCGGTCGTTTATTTATTTATTTATGTATTTGTGTCGGTTCTATTGACAAGTATTGGACGAAAATTGTCATTTCAATTCAATTAACTTTTGAGTCAAATTTTTAAATTTTTTAATATAATATCAAAACTTACTCACTTTCTTACACTCCATACAACTTGGCTTTAATAATGCTCAAGGTATGAAGGCTGGTGTAGGATGAAAGTCCTATACTAAAAGATAAAATCCTTAACATAAAGCTTAACTATTAAAAAAGTCAAAACATTAATCTAAAAACTAATTCATAAATTGTAAAAGTATTTTTTCTACTGGAACATTATTTAATAATCTTATATTTTTAATATGGAATTTTGGTCCTTATACTTTCAAAAATCCCAAACAATTAACTCAAAAGCTAATTTACATGTTAATAAATATTTTTTATATTTAAAAATTATTGTATGACCATACATTTTCAATATAGAGCTTTTGTCCTCAATACTTTCATTTATAAAATTCTTGCTCATTAATTATAAAAATAAAAATTTCTTATATAAATTAGAGTATGTAATCCATTGTAAAGTAAATCTTGAATCCATTTTAATAAAATTTAATAATATTTTTCTCTTTAACTTTATGTTATGCACTAGAGTCCAACACATAAGTAATGGTAGTTGATCATTACTACTCTTAGGAGACAAACTCCAAATTAGCCACATAAGATGCTATTCCACATGCGCTAAAGTAGAATGGTTAAATGAAGAAGATGGCAACATACAACTAGTAGTGTAGGCAAAGCTATCTAGTGAGAGGGTTTCACTTCTCTGTCTTCTCTTGTTTTAAGTATGGGCTACTATGTTGTTGGTTGATTATTAAGAGAGTTTCATGTAACTTAAGTTGTAAATGCAAGTGGAGAACAATAACTTTCATAAAACTTTGGTTATGTAACAAGGTTGTTTCCCTTGAAGCAAACTATTTTAATATATTTCTATGTTGTCATCATTGGTGGCCATGAGAAGAAGGATTTCAAATCCCTTTCTTGGGATGACTTTATGATAGCAATGCTAGTTATGAATCATTCAACCAAGCTTGTAACAACTTGGTATCTAAGTAGAAATATGGCAAAAACGACATCAAAATTTGCAGTGAAAGGAAATACATAGAAGATTTAGGGAATTATTTGACAATATGCAGAAAATGTTTACAAACATTAATGCAAAGATGTATCTGCAATAGTGATGGGAGTGGTATGGGTGCATCATCATTCAACGATGGTTGAAAACCTAAAGTCACGAAGATGGGTTTCTTTCATTACAGGGGAATGGAAAAACCTATGTGGTGGGTGTGTAGGACAATACAATATTCAGTTTAATTAAATTGCTAATGATGAAAGTGTTTCTCTTGCATCTAGAACTTAGATGAAAAGGGTCAAGTCTAATACTAGTTAGTAAAAGAAGAATTGATGGAATAGATAAGCCTTGAGAGGCATTCACAACCAAGCTTTTTGAGTGTTATGGTACTTTTCAATATAGAAGTTTATTTGGAGAGTTAACAAAGCTACTACAAAAAATAGAGGGTTACTATATCAAGTTCTCCAAGCTTTTGTCATAGGCAAGGACTTTCCCAACAATACAACAAGTGTACTACTTTGTCATTGGTCTCAAAGAAACCATCCAATCTTTTGGCTATAGTAGGCCTCACACACCTTTATGAGGCTAAAGGCATTGTTAAAAAAAAAAAAGTTGGAAAACTTTTGTAAGGAAGGTGTTACTTGGTCCTGCTAGTATAACGAAGTCAAATGTATACCACTAAAAGGCTATCTCTAGTAGAAATGAATAAGAGGAAAGCTAATGGCCTTTGCTCTAATTTTGATTAGCAATACACTACAAGCCATCACTACAAGAGACCTTTTTTTAATCATAGGTCAAGAGTTGTTTAAGGGGCAAGGGAAATGGAGGTGTTGGATGAAGCTAAGCTAATAGTAGAAAAGGTAAAGGAGATTGTAGGTATTTCCATGAATCCATTGTATGGGTCTAATACACCACAAACAATGAAAGCAGAACAATTCTTGGATGAAAGGAAGGTTAAGTTTAAGTTTTTAATCAATATAGGAAATATACACAACTTCCTAGGTTACAAATTTGCAAAACAAATAGGGACAAAATTGAGTAAGGGAGGAAACTTTGTGGCACAAGTGACTAATGAGGATCTACTAAAGATCAATGGTAGTGTGAAAAGATCTCACTAGTATTATAAGGAGTGCCATTCAAGGTAGATTTCTACATACTCTTATTAATATTGTAGATGTGTACTAAACAAACAATGGCTAGTTACTTTGGATCTTGTCATATGAGACTTTACTAACTCAAGATAAAGTTCATTTTTTGAGGTAAAAAAGTGGCTTTGCATGTTGTAACTTAGCCCCTGAATTTGTTGATAAATCGATCTAAGATAAATAAGGAAGTTCAAAAGCATTAGAAAGGACTTTTATTACAAATTATTGCTTTACCTGAAACAAAATGGCAAGAAGGACTTGTTTTAGGAAAGCAATCAAAAGGGATAGAGGAGCTACTACATGAATTCCAAGATGCTTTCAAGGAACCAAAAAGCATCTCACCTAATCATGAGCAAGATCATCAAATTCAAATGTTAGAAACAATGCAACTAATTATTGTGTAGATTGACAAATATCCTTTTAGAAAATAGAGTTGAAAAAAATTATAATTGACTTGTTGGCATTCAAGGTCATAAGGGTAAAGCCTTTCCTCATAACCAGTTCTTATGATCAAGATACATGACAAAAGTTGGAGGATTTGTATAGACTATGATGCATTTTACAAGCAAACAATCCCTAATAAATTCCTCATTCCAACCATGGATGAGTTGCTTGATAAGCTTTATAGATAAGAATTTTTTCACTTGGCTAAACCGAAAATTATGGTACTGGTAAATATGCATAAAGGATGAAGATATCCACAAGACTACTTTTTGGATACAATTCTCATTTTGAATTCTTCGACATTGCCTTTTGGTTTATGCAATACTCCATCATCTTTTCACTGTACTTGTGACTTTTGTTCCCATGATTTTGTGAGAAAATATGTGCTTGTATTCTTTAATGATATATTAATTTTTAACTGAAATTAGACTAAAAAATTAAAGCATGCTAAGATAGTGCTTGTAAGGATTGGGCAACATTAGTTATTTATTAAATTTTCTAAATTTGAGTTTAAAAGTAGGAAGGTGAATTTTCTAGGCCATGTTATTAGTATTATAGGAGTAAAAGTAGTCAAATGGAAGATAAAAGCTATCCTTGATTGACCAAACTAAAAAATGTGAAAGCCATGAAGGGATTTTTAGGTTTAATAGGTTACTATTACCATTTCATCAAGGATTATGGTAGAATTGTTAAACTGTTCATAGTAATGTTAAAGAAAAATGGTTTCATTTAAAGAGAAAATTTAAAAGAAGCTTTAAATGAGCTCAAAATGGCAATTACAATAGCACTAATGTTGGCCTTGCCCAACCTTAGTATCCCTTTTACCCTAAAACATGACAACTTAGCTGAAAGGTTCAATGGTATTCTAATATAAGAAAATAAACCTATTGAATTCTTTAGTAAGGCTATGCATGGGAATAGTAGGTTGCTATCAATTGTTTTTTTTTAAAAAAAAATTATGAAACAAAGATGTTAACCTTAGTAATAACTATTAAGAAGTTGAGCTATTATCTGTTAGGATACAAGAGTTTGAAGTTCTTATGGGGGCAAAGGAAAGTGACACCAACTCAACAAAGGTAATTATTCAAGCTTATGAGGTATGGATTTCTATTGAGTATAGATTTAGGGTGACAAATAAGGTAATTGATGCTTTATCACAATAGAATGATGGGCTAAATGAATAAGAAAACTTTGAGTAGAAAGGTAAATCACAGTTAAAAGCCTTAAACTTATTGTCTTACAAGTCTCTTTAAACAACCTAAACAAGGGAACTTGAGGTTAATGTAGAATTCAACAAGTTTATAGTGTTATCAACTATCTTTCTTCCAATTTCTACTTAGGGTAAGCCAATAGAAAAAGAATACCAAAGATGCAAAAAGGTAAGGAGACTAATTGAGCAAGTATGATAGGAGCAAATCAAAAGGCCTTAAAGGTACAAGAAGGGCTTTTATTCTTCAAAGATAGAATCTACTTGGACTTGTTCTCCCTACTAATTATGCTTCAATCATTTATCAATGACTAAAACTCTACATTTACCTGCCAATTCTAGTGTGATGTTTTCTCCTTTGAAAGAACTTGATTCAACTTCTCCACCATATACCATTCCCAAATTGATGGCATACGCATTTGCGCCATTTCATGAGTAATAGACTTATGGATTAGGCTAAGTGGTTTTCCTAGATACAATATTGTTACAATACAACTATTTATTCTATTACTAACCATGCCCTTTATGAGGTAGTTTACGGAAGAAACCTCTAACCTTGGTGTCCTATTTGCAAGGTTCTACAAAGTTGAGAGCAATGGATTAGTTTCTACAAGATAAAAATGTTGGTCAAAGAAGGTCAAAATGCATATTTGGAATGCTTAATTACAAATAAAGCACTAATATGTCATGAAGAAGGCCAATACAAATTTTAAGGTAAGAGAATGTTTTCCTAAAAAGGCAACTATACTAGAAGTTCTCATTAATAGCTTACAAGGCAACAAAACAAGCCCTAACGTTCATGACCATTACAAAGTTCTAAGAAAGTTAAGGAAGTCACCTATAAACTCTACTTACTTTAAGGCCAGGATTCATCTAATTTCCCATGTCTTTAAACTAAAAAAATTTATAGGCCTAGTGACTCCAAAGATATCCTATAACATTTTGATAATAAGTAAAGTAAAGATACCTTTACTAGTAATGAAGGTTGTGTTGAAATAAATAATTTAAAAGTAAAGACAATAAGCCTTAGTTCATTGGGTTGGAATGTCACCAACTGAAGTAACATGGGAGAATGTTGAGTGACTAAAGATTTAGTTTCCACTATTCCACCTTGAGCCCAAGGGTGAACTAAAGAAGGAAGGAGATGTTATGTGCCAAAGTTTAGCATGTAGGTAGTGGTAGTTGAACATTACAACTTTTAAGAGACATACTACAACTTAGCCACGTCGAATGCTTATCCATGTAGGCTAAAGTAAAATTGTTTAATAAGAAGATCACAACATGCAACTAGTAACATATGGGAAGTTGTATAGTGAAAAGGTTCCCCTTTACTTAGTATTCCTTTTTTTTTAATATGGGTGGTTGTGTCATTGATTAGCTATTAGGAAAGTGTCATGTAACTTAAATAGTAAAATGTAGGAGAAGAGCAACAACTTTTGTAAAATGCTAGTTCTATAATGAGGCTACTTCCCCTTTTAAGGAAACTAGTACAATATATTCCTATCTTATCACTATTGGTCGTCACAAGAAGAAAGGTTTCAAATCCCTTTTGTTAGAAACATAAACGAAATTGCTAACAACAGAATCAACAATCCCGCCATCCACATCTAAACCAAAAATTGAAAATCAAGACATTAGTCATGTTTGAAGTAGAAACAATGGTTATTGAAGTTAAAGCAAGCGCATGTAACACACACATCATTCTACCAAGGCAACCTATAGACAACATGAAGATGCCCGTGTGCATCTCCCGCATAAGAACAAATCTTCATATCCTTCATTTGACAATTATACAAAATGATTGAAGGTAAAATAAGAGGTGTTTAAATCAAAAGACAGTGATTTCTTTATTACAATAAAAAAGAAAAAAAATTATCAACTTTATTGATGAAATTTTCAACTTAAAATCTAATCTTAGAGTTCTTCATGACTTCGATTTTCATAATTAATTTTGTATTGATCATCATCATTAAGAGATAATTTATGTTTGTTTTCTGACTACTATAAAAATATAGTCAAGTGTACTCCAAATTCATCCAAGAAATACAAATTATATTTTTCATATTGTTCTTCATTTTTTTAATAAGAATTTCTACAATATATTGTAAAAATTCTTATTTTAACTCCTTCCTTGGGATGACTTTATGGTAGCAATACCAATTATGTGCTCGGTCAGCCAATCTTGTAACATTTTGCATTTCATTCCTTTACATTGACTTCATTCTTTTAATTTATGCTTAATCACTCATAAATGTTAAATAATAATTTTTTTACAGTTATTACATCTTGTCGAGAACCCAATTTTTATAATTTATACTCTCCCGCTTCAATCTCAACACACACATAAAATAAAAATAATGGTTTTTATTATTAATAGATTTATTTAGAATTATTCGTGTAAGTTCAATTGTTTCGTTCTCCTACCAAGTCTTAGTCAAACAATATACTTTTATATTTAACAACTGTAATCATAAATATTATTCATATGTTAAAAGAGACCATGATGAGTTTATCTTTAACAAAACAATTATTCCTTATAATTGTGTCTGGCGTGACGTGGACTGGCTGGGTACGGTACCTTCTAACACGAGCGACTATTGGCCCGCCCATGTGGCTGTCACCTTCGAAGAGATGAAACGGCGCCTTCTACGTCTGGGACACAGAAATAGGAAGAAGGAAAATCGCTGGGAAGCTGAAGTCAACGATGTCCGGGAACTTGAGGTGCGTAGTAGTGGCGGTCGATGGCAGCGAGGAGAGCATGAACGCCTTGAGATGGGCGCTTGATAACCTCAAGCTCCTATTGCCTGAAGGCGAGTCCAGCCCCGGCGGCCACTTCGTCGTGCTGCACGTCCAATCCCCGCCGTCCATCGCTGCGGGCGTCAATCCGGGCTCTATCCCTTTCGGCGGGCCCAGTGAGCATCCTTAAATTTACCGATTCAGCATGCACTTCCACTGCTTTGTTGTCACTAACTTCTGTTAACCTCAGTGAAATTTAATAATTTATAGTTGCTTAACGATCGATTAGGTGATTTGGAGGTGCCTGCGTTCACTGCGGCTATTGAAGCACACCAAAGGCGCATCACCGCGGCAATATTAGAGCACTCTCTCCAGATTTGTTATGAAAAGAAAGTAAGGTTTCGTTGCGGGTTTTTTCTTTCCCAAGTCCACACACATGTGCAAAGGCAGATTTAAACATTGGTGTTTAAGTTTTTCCGATTCATCATGTTCTACTATCCACTTAAGTATTAGTATCTGAGCATTAGTAATGGCAAGTTCATGAATCATTATCTCATGTAGTTGAATCGATCAAAAGTAGCTTGATCAGATGGTTCAATCATGTCAATACCTCTCTGCTTTGTCGTCCGAGTAATAATTTTCTATTCACGATTCGTGTGTTGCAATGAATTCATGTGGAAACTCCAATTTTAGCTTTAAAATTTGACTCGTAGGCAGTACGGGGCAACAGGTTACCTTATAGTTACTCGATATGGAAGTATTTCGTACTGTCATCATGTTGGCATATAGTGTGGAATCCCCAATTTGATTCGAGGAATTTTCTTTTTTGAGCAGGGGAAAGTCGAAACAAAGGTAGTTATTGGTGAACCCAAAGAGAAGATTTGTGAAGTTGTTGAGAATTTGCATGCTGATTTGCTTGTGATGGGTTCCCGAGCTTTTGGCCCTATTAAAAGGTATCTATCTATTAAGCTTTCTTTTATAACGGTCTATGGTGGTACGTTGGGGAAATAACTTGGCAATCCAATTAAGAAGTTAATAGTTACTTTTACAATGCAGAGCAAACTTGTGGTACCTAATTGGTTTCTAGCCTTGAAATTTAGGTGTAACAGAGTGCATCGTGTGCATATTGATTGTATGTTTTTATTGAAGAATCTGGAATTTTGTATTTGTAACGGGCTAATGGCAGCCTTGGATAGGCTTAGGCTTATAGGGGCTCAGGTTGGGGATGGTATTCAAGAATAATTGGGTGTGGCTTGCCATTAGGTCATGGCCTTTTGGCAAAGTGGTTGCATTCATTTCAATTAGCATCAAAGCCAATTTCCAATCTCAAAGTTCAACCACAGAGAGGACCTTAAGAGTAGTTGTCAAGGTGATGCATCACGAAGAGGAACCTTAAGGAGTAGCTGCCAAGTGGGGTGCATGTAGAGCATGGTGGAATGTAACATGTTTATGGGGGCCTGGGTTAAGGATGGTATTCAAGAGTAATTGGGTGTGGCTTGGCACTAGGTCATGGCCCGTTGGCCAAGTGGTCATATTATGATTCAAATAGTTGTAACAGTCCTGCCTTGTTTTGTTTTCTGGGCATGAGCTGGTTTATAGTGCTAGTTTGTTGCATGTTTTTTTCTTTGTAAACCTTCTCCCCCCGCGCCCCCCCCCTTCTTAAAGAGATTTATATTCATATGAGAATTAGATTTCCATCTTTCTTCTGCTGTCTTTTATGTGACTCAAAAGTGTCTCTGCCATTGGCTCTCTGTTTTTTTCTTCAATTTCACCTTTTTGCAGCAGTGTAACTGATATTAATGAATATCATGTTGGAGATCATTGTCAGATTCTTGAATTGAGTTGGGTCAATGGACCTAAGAAATAGTTGGGGGGTAAGGGCAATCAAGAGGTCATTATTATGGAGGGAAAGTGACTTGAGGGCTAACAGTGTACCTTGGAAGCGCTCCTGCCTTGCAACTAAACAAGTCTTAAAATTGAGTTACTCTTCCCATTTTCCGTTTACTCTCTTCATTTGCCTATTTTTCCTAGCGTATTTACTCTTGCAAGTCATGCTTGTTCATTTACAGCTTGGTTGTTCCTCTGGAGCATTAAGCTCCATTAGAAACTTACTGATCCATACTAGTCCATGCTAAAGAACTTGGCATACTTTTTTCATTAAAAAATAATAATAATAATAAAAGACTGGGTTGCTTGTGTTCTTTCTTCCAAGAACTGCTATGTGGGTGCAAATGTATGAGGCATGACTCAGGCTAGAGGTAGGTTTTTTTTTATCTAGTGCTGCCAAAATATTTATCCTGCACATTAAAATATAATGATGCTCTTTTTTCTTTTGCTTTCGTCAAAATTTCCTGTTAGACTTTCTAGGCACAAGAAGTTGAAGCTTCCATTTGTTTGATAGTTCATAATTTGTATTATTTTATAATATTATTTTTATTAGAGGTGGCTTGATTAAATACCAGTTGCTATATATATGTTTCAATTTTTTCTTATGAAAAAGGTTGTTGATATCCCTTTTTGCCCACGACTAGACTAAACCCAGTATTGTAATTGATGTTCACAGGATGTTTTTGGGAAGTGTCAGTAACTATTGCACCAACCATGCGCAATGCCCAGTGGTCATAGTCAAGGGCAAGGGCACTGCCTGATTAGCTTAGATGGGTATGAATCTCAGTACTATATAATGATAAGTTGCAGTGGCATTTTGTATTTTCATTTCCTTGCCTGTAATTCTCACTTTTAGTTATCTTTCTAGTCTAAATTTACTATGATTTTCGTGTCAATTTTCTGTTAATTTTCTTTTCCCTCATGATGCTTTTCTTTATGCTTCTTGTATTTTGTCTTAACAAACTTTGCATTTATTGCTATCTTTTATTCCAATGTAATTCTGGTCTTTTAAGTCCATACTTAAAGTTGTTTTTACAGACCACCCAAGATTCTTGTAATTTTCTACTTCTGGCCAAGGTTTCATACTAATTTGACAATTTTTGTACTGAAATTGTTGCTTTGTTTAGTAAGCATGCGTTATTGTATTTCTTTATAGCCCTTCCATTTCAGAATATCAGTTCGTGTTGAGTAGATTGACTGAAGTATTCTTTTGGGTGAGTCTGTATTACAGTATATTGGGACACTACTCAAAAGCTTAAATTTATAAGTTTTAGTCCAGTGATTTTATGTTAATTACTCGGACTTTTGATGTCTATTCAATATACATTTTTTGATGCATGTATATTCAACAATCTCCCGTTCGCATATGATTTTATCACTAGTCAGGATATTTCTGATGTATTTCAGATGAAGAGTGCAGTAGGTTTCTGCTGCTGTCCTCGATTTGTGCTGATGCTAATAGAGCTCCAAGATCATATTGCAATTAGGGAGTGCATTTGAGATCTATGACCGAGTTGTGTAAAGTGTCAAGTTGTTGCAGTGGGGTCTACTTCTTCACCAGCTATGCTGTATTATGCCTCTCCCGCATCCCTTCCAAGCTGTTTGAAGGACAAATTTGTTTATATAATAATCGTATGTTTTGTGTTCTTGTCGTTGTTTTTGTACATTGCCATTGTGTCAATATGTAATTGTGTTCGTCTATTACCTTTGGTGGATGTTATACTGATATTTGTCCTAAAGTTTAACCGATTTCTTTGGTTGTTAGATTGTCCCCTGACTCCTTGTGTTTTATATCTAGTTGTTTCCACTGGAACAGATGCTTGTTGACATCAAGTACTAAAAAGTGTCACGATTAACGCGTGGGTTTTCTTTCCAGCTCAAAGTCTATATATGTTTGCGTGCTTCATTTGGATTTTCACGTTTTGGTGAACTTGTTTTGAAATTCTCAAGCGCCTTTTTCTTCTGGCATGTTTTGACCCTCTCTAGTTTCAAGAGAAATTGTGGTTTGGTGGGCAGAAATGCAGACTACTACGGCTGCTGTCTTAATCAGATGTACAGGCCACTTGCATCCTATTGTACACTAGAAATGAGACGTTTAATATAGAAATTGTTGGTATTTGAGGGGGGTTAAAGCGTGCTGCTTGTGACAGTTTTTTGGTGGTGAAAAGGGTAAATGTCAAGCCATATCCTTTATGGATGAAAAATCCGAGGGAAGTGGCTTTAGATACCAGAGATCTATGATTGTGTCCGGTAAAAGTTTGGTGGTAGTAAATAGTCCCAGTATGGTTTCCTAGAGCCGCTTGTTGAGGAGATAAGACGGATTTGGCCATTTTCTAGGTTTGTCAGACTCGCCGACAGCTTGCGTTTCCATGATATAAGACATGCAAAACCACCACAGAAGCCTCGTGAGCCGGTAGGGACTGCAATTTTTAAATCATTAGGAGTTAAGTAGGAGAGTTCGGCTTTCAATTTTGTCCATTACAGTCATTTCGTTTTACTAGGACTTACCTAGGAAGATTTTTATGGTTGCGTCAAAATCTTTCATTTCTAATCAAGCTTATCTCTAACCAATGTACTAATATATATTTTGTTTGTTAGTGAATTTATTTATGGGTGATTTTTATATATTATCTATTGTTTAATATCTTTGCATACATTAATGTGTCTCATTAACTTATAGACCAACTTTGTAAGAAGCAAAAGATTTGGTATTTTTGGAGGATGAAACGATGCCCCTGAAACACAACATGAAACCGAGGAATCTTTTTGACTCTTGACTTGCGACTTGTGTCGTCTCTCATATTCAGTTTAGGGCGTCCAATCTGTTTCCAGCTAATACCAGCATTTTCGCTAAGAAAGATGGTACTAGATCACATGATATGCTAGCAGTTCCAAATCCCCAGTGCCTTGGAAAAAAGAAAAAAGAAAAAAAAAAGGAAGAGTAATCACATGCAAAATAGATCCGGTAATTTTCTAGTCGAAGCGTCGTCAAAAGACCCGATGATCGGCAATAGCAATCGGTAATAATCCGTACCCCATCAGATAGATTCCGATGAAGAAGAGGGCCCACCTGCGTACCAGACAGCTGGTTTCGCAGAACTGCAGATGGTGGACCAGCGAAAGAGGGGAAGTCTTCGCAAGCCCGTGACCGACCGCATCGGAGCAAGATTTGGTGCTGTCATTTTTAAGCTAAAAAGAGAAAGTAGTCACGAGCGGCTCAGGATGCATCTCATGTTGAAATGGCCTTTAATTATCTAGTTATGTCACTAGCGACACTCTCCCTAGTGACTTTTTAACGCAAGTGGTAATACAGTGGCAGGGTTGTGATTCACGAAGATCGGGAGGGCAATTAAGTAACCACCGCTGTTCAGCGAGATAACTCTACTTCTTTCGGAGCATTAAGAGTTTGTCGTTAGTAAACTATGAGAACTAGGTTATAATGGCTCCGCGCGCATTAGACAGGACGTGTTGCTTTGTCTTTTGCTTCCAACTTGGGGCCTTCTTTATCATGAACCCACGACCCATGGCTCCCATTTTGCGGCCTACTTTTTGGCTCCTTCTTGGCCCACAGGGGACCTGGTTGACGCTGCTAGATTAAGCCGAATAACGTTCCATAATTACCCCACTCGTCATCTGGTGCCAATTATCACATGAGCATTTACGTAATTACGAAACCCATAGCTTCATATATATATATATATATATATATATATATATATATATGCGGTGCTTCCTCGCACCATGCTCACACCGAGATCTTTCTAGCCATCTGGACATGGACGCCAGAATTTCTACTTTCTTCTTCTTTGCTCTTCTTTTCTCAGCCACCAGAGCTTCCGATCCTTGTGAATCCCAGCCGGATGGCTCAGGCGTCTCTGTCATTCCCATCTACAGCAAATGCTCTCCCTTCAACAAACCCAAGACTGACGCCGTCACCACCGTCTTGAACATGGCCTCGAAGGACCCGGAAAGGGTCAAATACTTGGCCAGCCTCGGTGCCCAAAAGGTGACCGCGGCTCCTATAGCGTCCGGTCAGCAACTCTTCCACATTGGCAACTATGTCGTCCGAGTCACTCTCGGTACACCGGGTCAGCTCATGTTCATGGTCCTGGACACCAGCTCAGACGAGACGTGGGTCCCGTGTTCCGGGTGCACCGCTTGCTCCGCCACCACGTTCTCACCCAAAACTTCCTCCACATACGGGTCGTTGGGTTGCTCCGAGCCCCAGTGCTCGCAGGTCCGTGGTCTCGCGTGCCCCACCACGGGGTCCGCTGAGTGCCTGTTCAACCAATCCTACGGTGGAGATTCATCTTTCTCGGCTACCCTTGTCCGTGATTCTCTGGGATTAGGCAAGGATGTGGTCCCAAGTTACGCCTTTGGGTGTATCAATGCCGTTGGTGGAGGGTCAATTCCGCCCCAAGGGTTATTGGGTCTGGGTCGTGGACCCTTGTCGTTCCTGTCACAGTCGGGGTCACTCTATTCCGGCATGTTCTCATACTGTTTACCCAGTTTCAAATCCTACTACTTCTCCGGGTCACTGAAACTGGGTCCCTCGGGTCAACCCAAGCACATCCCGACCACCCCACTTCTCCGCAATCCGCACCGCCCATCCTTGTACTATGTGAACCTGACGGGAGTCAGGCGTTGGCCGTGTTCTCGTCCCCATCGCGCCAGAGCTCCTGGCATTTGATCCCAAAACCGGAGCCGGAACCATTATCGACTCCGGCACGGTCGTCACCCGGTTCGTCCCACCCGTTTACACGGCCATACGGGATGAGTTCAGGAAACAGGTGAAAGGCCCATTTTCGTCGCTGGGAGTGTTTGATACGTGCTTTGCTGCCACCGGCGAAGCTGTGGCGCCCCCGGTGACGTTCCATTTCACTGGCTTGCACATGAAGCTGCCAATGGAGAACAGCTTGATCCACAGCAGCTCCGGGTCTCTGGCATGCCTGGCTATGGCCGCGGCGCCGAGTAACGTGAACTGGGTGTTGAACATCATAGCCAATCTGCAGCAGCAGAACCATCGGATTTTGTTCGATGTTACGAACTCTCGCGTGGGAATCGCACGTGAGCTCTGTAACTAGTTTTTGCTGGCTCGCTCTTTCAGATTCGGTTCTGTTCTGATGCCATGCAAAATACGTGGTAAAAATAATAAATAGGACAAGCCTTGATGCTTCGATTTTTTGTCTTCTATGGTTATGAGAAGAATTGGACCACTTCCATGGGGATTTGTGTCTTTTGGTCCCGTCGCTGAACCAAATCTCCCTGGAAATCATCAAACTGTAGCCCTTGGGAACGTGACTGAGGAGGGTCCCTCATCTTTTGCACTATTCTATGCCTTTCAAATCTAAAAACCTTGATCCAATCTTAGATTTTTTCTAATCTAATTTTGAAGTAAGGAAATTTTTTTATAAAATATATTTTAAAGTAATATTTAAATAATTTGATAATTTATATCACATTATTTTTAGTAAGTTCATTAACCCCAAGTGTGAAGAAACATTAATGTCATAATTAAACTTAGACCGTAATACAAAGTTGAAAAACTTAATCTTATCCAAAATTGACTTTAAAGTATGAAAATTTTCTTCCTCATAACAATTATTTCAAATATACTTTATATTAGACAACTATTAACATTAATTTTAGTATACATAAAATTTGCATCAACATAAATTGTCTTTTAAGACACCTATAAACAATTTTAAAAC
This sequence comes from Casuarina equisetifolia, assembly GCA_028551475.1. NCBI lineage: Eukaryota > Viridiplantae > Streptophyta > Magnoliopsida > Fagales > Casuarinaceae > Casuarina > Casuarina equisetifolia. The sequence continues at coordinate 14,665,471 of CM052356.1, forward strand.
CCACAAAAATTTTTATAAGTAAGTTTTTCAGATTAGTTACAGTATTGTAGTACAATTGAGTATGAACTATAAGAAAATCAAAGAGGAAAGAAAGGCCGAAGCAACCCCAATTTTTCTGTGACAAAAAATGCAACAGCCTTCCAACTCTTTCTTGAACGTCTCTCCACAGAGCCTGAATCTCTTCAATGTTACCTAAAGACTTCTTCATGACTACCACAAAAGATAACTCTTCGCTTTGCTATATATATAATCACCTCTCCTCCTCTCTCTCTCTCTCTCTCTCTCTCTCTCTCTCTCTCTCTCTCTTCTGTGTGTGTATGTGTGAGTTCGTTGTTCTGTCAACCCCACCATTGGTGCACCGCCACCCCTTCATCCCTCAGTCGTCCGTATAGCGCCAAGCACTGCCAATAAGCCCTATATCCGGCATAGCCATTCCTCTTCTTTCCACCGAGCCCCTCTGGCTTGCACTCCAAGAAAAGCTCGTCCACCAATCTTATCGTCTTGCTCTTCACCATCTCCTCCACCACCTCTGCCTCCGCCTTCATCACCACGTACTCCTCGTCTCTCACGTTCTTCTTCAACCAATCCGACATGCTGATCTGCGGGACCTCCTTCCCCGTGGACCCCTCGGTCACGGTCTCAATCTTGTACATCTCGAAGTCCTTGTTCCTAGTGGGATAATGCCTACCGAACCAGCTGGTTCCGCTGCAACCTTCCTTATCCGGCAAGCCAACGTCTATGAACACACGGCGAGGGTAGCTTTCGAGGGAGTCACCCATCAAATCAGGAAGGTACCTAGTTCGTTTCAAATAGCGCCTGGATTTCCTGGAAGCGCCCCTCGGCGGTTCAAGCAGCACGTCTTCAAGGTTCTTAAGCGCGGCCTTCTTGGCTTCCGTGGCATATCCAAATAGCCTTCTTTGCGCAGCAGAATTGAGTTGAGGGCCAATTTTCTTCATGGCCATGACGGTTGACTCGAACCTCCTGACATAGACGATTTCGTAGTTGGAAGGCTTGTGGAAATCATCGGACGGGTTTCCGCTGAGCTCAAACATGAAAATGCCGCCAATCTTGAGAGTTCGATCGATGAAATCCGCGGCAGCGGGGAAGTTAGATGCCAAGGCGAAGTGGAAAGTTTCACTTGGAATCGAGCTATGTCGCTCAAAATCCTTGATGGAGAAGAGGTCCACTTCATAGTCGCTTAGAATCTGAGACCTCTGTAACGCTTCCTCGTTTCCATTGCTCAGGATAACAGCTTTCTTTCCCTCTTTCAGGAGGCCTTTGCTCCTCAAATCATGGAAGAGTAATGGCAAAAGCTCAAGATTGATCTGACCATCAGGCACAACTTTAGCCCTAGTATTGGTGGCTGCGGAAGAGGTTGAGGATCCCCCAACAATCGACTCCACCCAGGGGAACGAAACAATAAGCAATGCCAAAAGCATGCAGCGAGAAAGAAGCCGCATAACCGTGGAGTTCGGGAGCCTCGAATTCGAAAACTGAGCGTCAGGGTACAATCCAAGCCCAGCGAGGGGAAAGCGCTTGAATTTCTTATCGTGGCGTTTGTTGCGGAAACATTGAGCTCCGTCAATGGCCATTTTCGCAGATTCTTGATCATCAAAGTTTGCTAGACGAACTAGCGGTGAAGACGCCCGGGGACAGAAAAGAATGAGAAAAACGGCAAAAGAAAAGAAGAATCGTCGCTAGTGGCAGAGAGCTAGCTATCTAGTCAGGAGAGGGAACGGGAGAGAGCCGAAGAACTTAGCGAGTGCAAAACCTAGCGGCGGTGTGATTCCCACCCACAAGGGCCACACGTGCACTTTGCATTCTAGACCACAACAACATCAACTGCCTCCTCCGCTGCACCTCCATGTTTAGATTTTCCGATCCCGGACCGATGGTGTCTCCAACGTTGTCCTTCTTAACGACACATTTGAGATAAAGCGTGAGAATTTTACATCACAACCGATTAAATAAACATGGAGGGAGACAGGAGAGGAAGGTTATGATCAGTTCTTGGTTCTTTCTTGGTTTTTTTCTTTTATGGTTTATCTTTTGTGGGTTTTGGAGGGAGACAAAATGGTTGGATGGGGGTCTTGAAGAGATGAGACCGAGGAACAAGGCTAAATTTGGCTGAAAACCGTTTGGCCGGTGCCACGAGAAATGTGTTCGGCCATTGTTGGATGTTTTTTTTTAGCTTTTTATCTGTTCTTATTTTCATGCACACAAAAGGAAATCTCCTATGAAAGCGCTCAGCGTTTGTTATAACATTTCGGAAAGATGAGGTTTAATAAATTTGACATTAAATTGATCAATCGACAAGTCAACCAACCATTTTATGGTTCTGATTATTTGAGCTCTAACTCAAAAGCTGCCACAGGTTATCTTCGTTTACTCGTTAACAAAGACACCTTCGTCTGCCAGCTCTTTATTAACTTAGAAAAGAAATTTTTATTCATTTCAAGAAGGTTTGTAGGTAGGTAGGTATGTGTGTCAACAGCTTTTTATTAAGTTAAAAAGGAACTATTTTCATTTCTAGAACTTATAAAGTTAGGTATGTGTTAATAGGCCAGTAGGTCAAAAGTTGAATATTAGCTACCTAGAACTTAAGTTTTGAGTTTGATACTTATAGTTCCAAATCTTCTTTACCTGAAAAAAGGGGAGGGAGAAAAAAAAAGGTTGTTGATTTGTATAGCTTACACAAAAAAAAAAAATGTTTTTCCAAATGAATGATCGAGTCAAAGACATTTGAAAAAAAAGAAGTTTAAATTAAGAAAATTAAAAAAAAAATAAATTTGGGATTTAATTGTAACGAGTTCACATTTGAAGGAAAGTTACATTACCATCTACTTTATTGCTTAATATGTTGGACCAATTGGAGTGGCTTGGGCCGGGCCCATATATGGGTGATCTGACTCGTTGGATATTGAGTTAACCAGACTGGATTAAAGGTTTATTCCTGGTTTAACTTTTGAGATACATATATTGAAGCAATTGTGTGCGTTTTACATGTGCGTGGTGTACAGTATAAGAAAAACTCCACATTAAAAAAAGTATTTTGTTGTTCTTCTTCCCACCTTGATCTTTAATTCTTTCCTTTGTATACTCATTTTAAATCTTGACATAATATATAAAAGCCTAAAGAAAAACACAAGTGAGAATAAAAAAGATTCGAAACATGTTTTAGGAAATATTTATCAACGTGTTGAATGAAACCTAGGTCATTGAGGTCCTTAGAGGTATGGACGATCTCGTATTTCTCATACTTGGCCGGGTTTGTAGTACATTGAAAATCATCCATCGTTGATTGCAAAGGGTTTTCACTTAAAGTTGTAACCGATTGGTGGTAGTAAGTATAAAAATACAACAATAGAGTGGGAATTCACTTGTTAATGGTCTTCTCTGTCTCTTGTTACAAGGTGTCTTTAGATTGTTGTTCCTCAGTGTGTGTGATTATGGAGATAAGACAAAAACAGAAAATCAATCTAAAGAACGATCAGGTTGAACCGTGCTTCCTAATGACCTTTTACATGCTTTAATGTACCTTCTAGATATATATTATAAACAGCTATTTCTCTCCCCCAGTTACATCTCCATGGGAGTTGTCACTGTCTATGGACACTACAAAATGCAAGAGTGCCCTCCATTTTTATAGTTTTGATCATTCCATTTTCAGTCATGGGTACTAGTAATAATCATGTGGATAGTTACTAGTTGATCTCTTTTTCCTCTTCTCATTTTGCTTCAAGTCGTTAATTTTATGAGGTAATGAGCATTTTCTATGTAATAAAAAATCATAACCTAATGGTCGTATCTCCAAAAACTTCAAGTTAGGTTTTGTCATTGGAAAACTAATCAAAACACGTACATGGAAGAAAAATTTCAAACACTTCGCTTAAATTGAGGAAATGTCTCCCAACGTGCTATTGTTGGATTCACTTACAAGATAGAAAGCGAACGGTATGTCTTTGAGGTCTACTACCTCAACCTCATCAACTTGTTTTCTTTACAATTCCCTAACCAACTTTAATTTACTCCTTAAACCAAGAATAATATCTACATGAGCTACTATATGATGTGGAAGCATCCAAGACAACTCAAGTTAATGATCAAGCCTATATTATGTTTGTGTCAACAAATATAAGCTTGGGTCACAACTTGATTCAATAGGTCTAAGAATTCAAAGATTGAAGAGCATTCTTGGAATTCTTTGCAATTTCTAAATTATCTAAATTTTCTTAATATTTATTTATTTTAATTGTTTGGGATTTCTTAATTTTTTTAGATGACCTAATTGTCTAGGATTTCTTACTTGTTCAAGATTCTTGAATCCTCTAGGATTCCTTAAGTGTTAGGTTTAATTCCCTATTTAAAAAGTGAGTCTTTTCAATTGTAATCAATCTAGTGTTGTTTTGAATAAAATAGAAAAACCTTCAGTAGTTTGTTTAACTTGTTTCTTTTATCTAATTTTTACCAAAAATTGGTAGTGGAGTACCTCCTTGACCTATGGTTAAGCCTTTATGTCTCCGAGCCATTTCTTCCATCTATCTCTTCTTCTTCTTTTTTCTCTCTTTCTTTTTCTCCCTTTAACCTCTTTAACTGGTGACCTAGCTTCTACACATTGGATTGTGTTTAGTCACATATCTTTAGTTTTCTTGTTTAACCTTTTATTTAAACCTTTTATTTTCTACCAATCTCAATCCCAATCCCAATCCCAATCCCATTCATAAAACACATAAAAAATGATTTAAATTATTATCCTTAATTGAGCTCACTTAATTGGCATCAAGTGGTATCAAAGATCTGGTGGTGGGCTTGAGCAGCTCAATTTAAGGTTAATATTTGACAGTCATTGTTTTAGTAATTTTTGAATAAGGATGGGTTTGGTAGAAAATAAAAGGCTAAAACAAAAGCCTAAACAAGAAAATTGAAAACATGTGTTAAGACATGACCTTAGAGATGTAACGGTTAGGCCATTGATCAAGGAGGTAAAAAGACAAAAAAAAAAAAGTAAAAATGAAAGATAAATGTCAAGAAATGACCTCAAAATGTAAATGCTTAACCACTAGTCAAAGAGGTGTTTGTTGAAATATATTAATATTTTGATGATGACAAATAAGAAATTATAATTGCTTGAAAATTATAATTTATATAGGATCCAACAGTGTTCAACTACCATTTTTTGGCAAAATTGGATAAAGAAAACAAGTTGAACAAACCACTTAAAGTTTTTCTATTTTACTCAAAATAAGATGAGGGTGATTACAATTGAAAAGACTAATCCTTTAAATAGGGAATTAAACCTAACACTTAAAGAATCCTATAAAATCTAGGAATTTCAAACAACTAAAGAATTCTAAACAACTCAGGAATCTCATAGAAGTAAGAAATCTTGGACAATTAGGAAATCCTAGAAAACTAAGGAATTCCCACATAATTAAACAATCCTAATAGTTAACAAAATATAAAGAATTAAGAAAACCTAAATAATTTAGAAATTAAAAAAGAATTAAGAATTAAGAATTAAGAAAACCTAAATAATTAAGAAATTCAAAAAGAATTTGAAAGATGCTCTTTAATCTTGGGCTTCTTGGACCCATTGGATCAAGTTTATATTTGCTGGCATGAACAACATATGAGCTAAATCATTAGCTTGAGTTAACTTGGATACTCTTGCACCAATCTCCTTGGGTTAAAGAGGATTTGCCCTAAATCTTGGCTTTGGCCTTAGCTTTGCTACTTCACCATGTCCTCCACTTGCCTTTGTAGTTTTATAACCTCTTCAAGATTGCATCTATAAGTAATTTTGTTGGGTAAGGTGCCCTTAGGGGTATGTTTATATGATGCTCAATCCTCTTAAGTGCTGGTAGACTTGATGGAAGGTCACTGGGAAATACATCATTATATTCGACCTAGAGTGGTTCTATAAGAAGATACGATTCACTCATTACCTCATTTTATTTCCTTTTAACTACAAATAATGTATAGTTGGACTTATGTTTTTGGATGGTCCTTTTTCTTACTTAGGAATAGATTCTCTTTCTTATCTTTCACTCTCTATGGTGTTTGGGGTATTTGAGAAGGACTAAGTAGAGCTAAGGTAATAAGTTTCTCACTAAATTTGAAGGAATAAGTGTTCTCTCTATCATATTGTTAAGGTCTTCTTAGCAACAAATCGCCAAGCATCCATATGTATAACATGACAAGTAACCTAATCAACATAATGCTTACCAATGAAAAAGGTATTTAGGACTTGCCTTAAAATTTGAAAATGATTTCCTTAACTTAACCATTGTAGTTCATAAGGATGTGGATGAGCTGATGTAGACAAGTTCAACTTCTTTACAATAGTTGTAAAAGTTACTAATACAACTCCCACTATCAATAATGATAGAACACACCTTCCCACTGATTATGTATTGAGTTTGGCATATATCTTTTCTTTGTTCATTAGGTTCATTAACTTTTACATGCAAGGCTTAGTAAAAAATAAGCATAATTTTACAATTTATGTGCTTAATGATCTCATTCTTCTTCTTAGGTTCATCATCAGCAAACTCTCATTTATTGTAGGTTTCATCAATCTTTTCAATTTCTCTTGCAGTCATCACTCTCTTATTTGGACAATTAGCTTGAAAGTGACTATATTTTTGACATTTAAAGCACTTACTTCCCTTAGGACTTTGCTTTGCAACATTGGACTTCTCCTTTGAAATTTCCTTGCCTTTCTCCTTGTTATTGATCTCGAGTTTGGCGTAAGATGAGGAATCCTTATAGAAAGTAGTTCCCTTGATGTATAACTTCAAGTCAGTACCATCCTTGTTAAAAAACTTTGATTCCTTGCTCTTCAAGGTCTTCCTTTGCTTCTCTACTTTGATGGCCATTTGCAAACATCTTCAAAAGAACAATAGGTTTGCAATTTTATGATGTTAGCTTAGGCCCTTAAGAAATCATGTTATGATGTGCTCCTTGGGTTCTAGCAATTCACATTTTATCATAAGTTTTTCAAACTCTCTAATGTGTTCCTTCACACTCATACATATAATCTTGTTTAAGAGTGTGCAACTTGAGGTAGAGTTTTTGTTTGTAATTGATTAGCAAGAATCTCTTCTTGAACAATTTCTTCAATTTTTTCCATTACCTAACCTTCTCTTAACCATTTCAATTTCTTTTTTTCTTTACATTCTCTCACCATAAAGAAGTATATCCTTAGAATTAAAGAATAGCCACTTTACATTTCTTTTCATCATTATACTTCTCAAACTTAAGTACCTTCTTAATTTCATACAAACAATTAATAAACTCATTTAGCTTAAGAGTACCTTCAAATTTAGGAATCTTCACACACAAGCCATGGTCATCTTCATCTCACCTTTTCCTTTTCCTCCTATCTCTATTGTTGCCAAAATCCTTTTGGGATGCATGATTGTCATCTTTATTGACTTTTTAGTTTTTTTTTTATTGATTTTGGGTTCGTAAAATTTTAAAAACACCATTGAGTGTGAATAAACAATTGTTGTTTAGGCTACATAAGACGAACATAAGACGAATATGAACAACATTTCCTAAATTGAGACATGGTGACAATTGTTGTTGAGGCTAGAAAGCTAGAAGATGAGATAAAATGATGGAATGAAAAAACTCACTTATTAACTTTGGGCTCTAATACTAATTGATGCGAATTTAGTGGTGGACGTTAGTAAGCTAGTATAAGGTTAATATTTGATAGTTCTTTTTTTGGTATTTTATGAATAGGAATGAGATTAATAGGAAATGAAAAACAAAAGTTTAAATTAGAAAACTAAAAATATGTGCCAAGACACAACCTCAAAGATGTAAAGGCTAGGCCATTGGTCAAGGAGGTAAAAAAACAAAATTATATATATATATAAATGCTAAGAAATGGCTCCAAGAGGTAAAGGCTTAGCCATAAGCCAGAAAAGTGCTTTACCACCAATTTTTACCAAAAATTGGATAAAGGAAACAAGTTCAACAAAATCACTTAAAGTTTTTCTATTTTATTCAAAATAAAACTAGACTAAATTTTTTTTTGGTGAATTAATTAGAGTTTATAGATGTAAAGGTTTTTAATTCCATATTAATCTAAAAAAAATATAAATTGAAACTAATGATAACCATGAAACTTTACATTACCTTTAAGAACCTAAATATAATGTTAGTGATCAATTTCCTTTGTAACTCAAAAGCTTTGTTATCCAAAAGTACATTAAGTACTTGAAGGATAGAAAGATGAATTTATTTGCTAGAGATCTGCAATCTTAAAAACTCTAGAAACTTCTTCATTAAATGAAATTGAAACAAAGAAGTCACAGTTAGTAGATACATTTAAAGATTGAATTGCATCAGCATGGCCATTGAAGGTCCTTATACAATTTTCAGAGTTACCATCCCATACTCATATTTTATGATCGACATAACCTATGGCCATGTAGTTAGATGCACTAAGCCATGTCAAGCATGTTGTTTCATCATCATGTTCACATATGTTACAAGACACTTAAGTGTTACAAATCTTAGATAATTACTTCTTGACAAAGCCTCATGTTGTCATACAATTGAGTTTGGTCCTAAACTTCAAGCAAAATAGAGACATTTAATTGCATTTGTGTGAGAATCTAGTTTTCTAACAACCCTCCTAGTTGTTATATTGGTCATCCTTCGAACCAGTAAGGACATAAGTTGAATTAAGGCTTATTGCCATAGAAGTAATCTCCTTTCTTGGTATGGATGACCTTTTAACACACAAATGTTTTCTCCACTTTTGGGATTCCATATACTTAAAGTTACATCATTAGAACTAGTGCAAACTAGTTTGTCATTAGGAGTAAAATCACCATATGTGACTTTACCAACATGTCCTAAAAATGTATTGAAACAAGTCCTTTATTAGTATTTCACATCTAAACGGTGGCATCCTTTGAATTAACTAAGACCAAGGATCCTCTTGTATTGGAATATATTTTAATGATATTTGAATATATAAATATTTAAATTATGAGAAAAATGGGAATTATAATATGAAAATATTATTAACCATTTTGTTAGTATATATTGATAATTGAATGATGAGAAAAATTGAATTATAATATAGAAATATATTGTAATTCTTATTTGATTATTTATAGAATTTTATAAACAAAATAATGCTAAAATTGTATGCAAGAAATTGGATTAGAATGAGCTTAGTCCGTAAGTTAGACCCAATCCATATTGTGCAACCTAGTCCAAAAAGGTGCAACCCAGTCCAAAGTGTGTGACCTAGTCCAGAGAATGCAACCCAGGTACAGAGTGCAACCCAGGCCCAAAAGGCGTAACCCACAACCAACTTAAGTGCCTGCAACCTAAAATCTGACTAGCGATGATGTCATGACTTCACCAATAAAATTGGCCGCTTATTTCACCTTTGATCAAGGTGCAAAATAGTTCGTTGAAAGATAATGAAGAGAAGAATATTTCTGCAAAGAAAAATCAAAGACCCACTGCTTAAAGAGGATTAATTTGAAGAAATTGTGAGTTTTTCAAGTTTTAGCCCTAACTGCTCAAAAGTGAAATTGGAAGTAGATTAAAGGGTTTCTGAAGGCTATTTTAAAGGGTTTTTGTAAAGAAGAAGATTTTTTATCAATTCCTGAAGAACTCACGAAGTTTAGTTTCAAGATTGAAGAGAATTGAACAAGATTTGAAGGAGAACCCAGTAACTCATTTTTAAAGGTCCATGAAGGTCTGTTTATGTAACTTAAGTTACTAATCAAATGAAGTCATTTTAGAGCCTGATTTTGAATGTCTTTAAGCTATAACAAAGAAGCAAGCTTAGTTTTAACTCTCTGCCTCTCTAACAACTCGAAATCGAGTCACTATCAGTTTAAAACAGGAAGAAAATCAGAAGTCAGAACAGTTAGTTTATGAAGTTAATGAGGTGTGTTTTTCATGTTTATTTAACTTGAAAAAGAAGAACAAATCAGTGTTAGACTTGCTCAGATTTATAGAAACAAAAATCTACTTGAGAAACTAAATATACAACTTATGAAGCTTGAGTTGAAAAGAAATCTTAGATAAGTTCTTTCACTTCATTACTTTTTAAGTTTGCTTGAGATTTCTACTTGTATATGTGCTAATTAGATTATGAATATTGTTTTGCACTTATACTTGTTTGTAAATCTGAAACTCTAACTTTGCTATTATTTGGGGGTTTCGTGATTAGGACTTGATTATATAAATTGCTATCATTAGAAAGTCCTTAGCTTAGTAATCTCCCATATACATTTCATATCTTAAGGGAATTGCTTAAGTTTGTAATAAGTTTGAGAAACTTTGACTAGTTGATGTGTGTTGAGACACACATTGTAATTGTGATCCTTAGTGTAATGATTGTTTAACTCCTTAAAGAGAAGTTGGAAAGTATAGAAGAAAGTTTCTCCTAACTTTGTAGTAAAGTGGACTTTAACTAGTTGTGTTAAAAAAGAAGCAGGTGGAAGTAGGTGAAAAATGGTTGAACCACCATGTAAACTCATGTCTCATCTCTCTTATGTTTAATTATTGTTGAATGCTTTATTTGATTGCAAAAAGTGATTGAACACCAATTACAAGTGAATTTTTGAAAAGAAGCCTAATTCACTCCCCTCTTAGTTTACTATATGATCCAACATCTTGGATGCCACCTAATCCACTCAATCCCCATTCTAGGACCCTTAAGTGAGCATTTCAAATTTCCTGACTATATTTCCGAAATATGAACAAGTCCACCTAAGCATCCAAATGCTAGCAACTTCTTATTGCTACTAAAAGCTAAATCATAGACATAGTCCACATGACCTTGGAGCTCAAAAGCCCAATCTTTTTGATCAATCCTTTAAAGAAATCCTTTTCATTTCTATCGCCAATAGTTACAACTAACCTAGCATTTGTTGGGCTACAAGCAACAATGTAGAGCTTATGAGTATGACTAACAAACACATGCACAAAAACATCATCTAGCTTCTTAAAAATATTGACATAAAAAATGACTTCATCATCATTTGCATTTGGAAGATCTTTTTGGTTGATGAGGAGTTCATGAATGATATCAACCTTAAAGCTCCTCCTCATAAATATCAACATAAAAAGTGACTTTATCATCATTTGCATATGGAACATCTTTTTCGTTGATAAAGAGTTCGTGGATGATATCAACCTCTTTGAGAAAGACCTTGTCATCATAATCCTCTTTATCATGTTGGTGCTTAGGCATTCATCCCTTTTCCTTTTCCATGTATGGCATCTTTTTAGGGGTTCTAATAGTAAGGTTTAAACTTTGTTCAATGTTAGAAATGAAAGTAAGGGATTTTGACATAAATATTGACATAAAAAATGACTTCATCATCATTTGCATCTGGAAGATCTTTTTGGTTGATGAGGAGTTCATGAATGATATCAACCTTAAAGCTCCTCCTCATAAATATCAACATAAAAAGTGACTTTATCATCATTTGCATATGGAACATCTTTTTCGTTGATAAAGAGTTCGTGGATGATATCAACCTCTTTGAGAAAGACCTTGTCATCATAATCCTCTTTGTCATGTTGGTGCTTGGGCATTCATCCCTTTTCCTTCTCCATGTAGTGGCATTTTCTTGGAATGAACTAACACAATCATGGAGAAGGGTTTTTTAGGGGTTCTAATAGTAAGGTTTAAACTTTGTTCAATGTTAGAAATGAAAGTAAGGGATTTTGACATAAATATTGACATAAAAAATGACTTCATCATCATTTGCATCTGGAAGATCTTTTTGGTTGATGAGGAGCTCATGAATGATATCAACCTTAAAGCTCCTCCTCATAAATATCAACATAAAAAGTGACTTTATCATCATTTGCATATGGAACATCTTTTTCGTTAATAAAGAGTTCGTGGATGATATCAACCTCTTTGAGAAAGACCTTGTCATCATAATCCTCTTTGTCATGTTGGTGCTTGGGCATTCATCCCTTTTCCTTCTCCATGTAGTGGCATTTTCTTGGAATGAACTAACACAATCATGGAGAAGGGTTTTTTAGGGGTTCTAATAGTAAGGTTTAAACTTTGTTCAATGTTAGAAATGAAAGTAAGGGATTTTGATCATCAATTTTTGGTAAAAAATGGATAAAGGAAACAAGTTAAACAAACCACTCAAGGTTCTTCTATTTTATTTAAAAGAATACTATATTGATTACAATTGCAAAGACTTAACCTTTAAATAGGGAACTAAACTTAACACTTGAGGAATCTTAAAAAATCTAAAAATCCCAGACAACTAAGAAAATCCAAACAAGTAAGAAATCATAAATAATTAGAAGTTTTAGAAAATTGAAAAGCTCCAAGACAATTAGAAAATCTTAGACAATTAAGGAATTTCAAAAATTTAGGAAATCTCCAAAAATTAACAAAATATAAACAATTAAGAAAACCTAAATAATTAAAAAATCCTAAAGAATTTTATAGATGCATTTCAATCTTGGGCTTCTTGAACCCATTGGATCAAGTTATGACCCGAGCTTCATTTTCTAACATGAAAAATATATGGGCTAGATCCTTAGTTTGAGTTTACTTAAATGCTCTCCGATCAATATAGTAATAGATTAGTGGAAAGATTCTTACCACTAAAGAAAGGTCGGTAGAATATGTGATTTCAAGGAAGAATACGAGGCTGCTTGTTCCCTTTCCACTTTCTTTAGAGCATGGAATCTCCTTAGCATTTACTTATTGTAAAACAATTTGCCCGGGTCATGTGAAGTGAATTCTTTTCGCCTCTGGACATCTTAAGGGACTTAAATCTAACCAGTTCCCCATGTAGATTGTGACAAGACATTTCGTCATTTTCGGCTTTTTACCCGTATTTAGATGAATCAAAGTCGACTCGAGTCCAATGCATGTTCAGCTCTGCGAATCCTTCTCCTCCCTAGAACTCCAAAAGGCACCGCCCATGGTTCTTTCCTTCAGCAAATGACATTACAATACATTTTGATTTGGTGATTAGGAAAACTTTTGCAGCGACAACTGAGGCATGCAGGAAATTGTGATGGAGCGATTGCTGCTCTTTTAGCGGCCCAGACAGCTGCCAAATGGGGCCTTAAAAACCTATCTCTGGAGGGGATTCAAGTGGTTGATCCAGCCTTTCAGCACCAGGAGTCCACGTGCACCTGTTACGGGAACCGAATCCGGATCAATCTCAACGCAAAACATGAGTCTCTCCATTGTTTGAGCAAGGGGGACTGTTGGGTTCTGAATAGATCCATCTGAACCCCAAGCCCAATCTTTTCTCGGGGACTGATGACCCAAAATGAATTTGTGTAGAATTTAAAAAGCTGCGGCGTTGATCCCAAAAAGAGCCGAAGCCTCGAGTTCAGCGTGGGCTAAAAAGTTGGTCCTCTTCATTGTGAAGTCCCGGGCAACTTCTCTGACTGCTGGAAGACAGTTCACATGGACTTCTCAGGTGGAAGCTTCTTGGAGTTCGTAGTCCCTCCTGCTTTTTTGGCGTTATAAAGTCCCGGGCAACTTCGCTGACATGTTGGAAAATGGCACGGGCACTTTCATCTGTTAGCTTCCCAGAGAGAGCCGAAGCCCCTATCAACACTCTTTACTTTCAGAAGAAGGCATTACTTGAAGCAAACTGTCAGCCTTCAAAGACAATTCATCCCTCAGTTCCCACTTCCCTGCCAACTTCCTCCCCCACTTAGAGGCTCTGAATCTAGCTAGATCCCGAAGCATTGCATCAGGTGCGCATGCACTGGAACATGCCTGGCCACAAAAAAGATTCTACTGTTCTTCAAAGAATATGTTTTTCTCTCTTCTTTTTGGATGGTTGTTGGGGTTCTGTTCTCTTTTTCCAGGCAAATGATATCGCTTGCTTGGAACAAAGACTTTTCCGACCAATTGGTCTTGGGTGCCTGCTGCGTCACTTGAAGTGAAAGCTTTAAAAGGTCAAATTAATGGGTGCTCGATTTCCCACCTTGTGGTGGGATGTGTCTCCTCCACAATTCATGTGCCACTGACCGTGATATTTAATGCTTCTGAAGGCATCGTATGGACTTGAGGCCGTCATGGAAGATGCTCCACTTATTTTTCCTCTAATAATGCCAAACATTGATTTCATTTGAAAGGAACATTTCCGCGTTGAGATGTGGCTCAAAAGGGTTTCCACGTACACGAAAGGAAAGAATGACATCTTCACATCCAATCGAAAATAATGACACTTCTTAAGTCTTATTAATTTTAATAAGTTTCCTAATGGAAATGTACAATTCAAAACATAGTGTAACTTTCCTTTTGTGTATTCTCGGCTTTTTTAACCCATATTCATTTTGTGTATTCTAAGCCTTTTTATTCCATTTTGTGGATTTATAAAAGAAAATAAAGAAAATTTTGAAATATAATTTATTTAAGAAATACTTACAAGCCACAGACCAATAAAATTGTTGATTTATTTTCTTGACTCCTATTTCTCTCAAAGAACCCATCGATGATGGTTCCAAGTTTATCTTTTGACGAAATGGTCGGCTTAATTGGTGCCTTGTCGTTGTAAGCGTCTTATTTCAAGTATCATTTGGTTATATTAATTCTCTAAATTGTGCTTTAGTTGGTACAACCTGACTCCTCTTCTCCATCAAATCAAAGCTCAGCCATAGACTTTTGAAATGGGCGTTGGAGACTTGAAGCACGCCTGGTCTCGAATTTGATTCGACCTTAACTGGCTGTTTTTCCATGCTATTGAATATTCTTTGCCGGTCCATGACTAAGCAAAATACTAATTTCAAGGAATAGGAAGGAGGTGACCTCTTATCTAATATTTTTGGAATATTCTTAATTGGAAGTATGATTTTAACCAAGTTTTAGGACTCTTGTAGTTGAATTATTATTATTATTATTATTATTATTATTATTATTTTTATTATTTTTATTATGGGCTTTGTTTACTTAATTGGAAGTATGATTTTAACCAAGTTTTAGGACTCTTGTAGTTGAATTATTATTATTATTATTATTATTATTATTATTATTATGGGCTTTGTTTACTGGGTCGTTGTTTAGCAAAACAAGCCGAAGGAAAATTCGGTTGGACCAGCTCCTGGAATGTGGGACGCGTGACTCTTCCGCGGACGAGTCAAGCCCGCCGAACAAATCTAGGGCATCCTATGGGGACCCACCACCAACCGCGTTCGCTTCCCTTCCCTTCCAATATCCGTTCTGCTCCACATTTCCTTCTGTTTTCTTCTTCTGCCCTCCACGCTATATATACTTCTCATTTCTCCCGGACTTCTCACAACCACAGACCTTCTTCTTCTCTGCCACTAGAAAGCGTTTTATATGTCTCAGAGGCCTTCCGTTCCTCACTCTTCCTCCTTCTCCTTCGGCCTCCATTCTCATCTCCTTGTCTCCTCTGAGATGAACCCCAACTCCAACTGGTCTTAGCACCCCCAACTTCTGTTTTTCGTCTTTCTCACCTTCTTCCTGGCAGTGGAACTAGAACTTCCAGTGTTCTTCCATTGTCTACCCTGACCAAAAACATGGGTCTCAAGGGTTTCGTCGAAGGCGGCATTGCTTCCATCGTTGCGGGCTGTTCAACTCACCCTCTGGATCTCATCAAAGTCCGGATGCAACTCCAGGGCGAGAAAATTCACGCTCCTGCACCGCAGCCGCTCCATAATCTGCGCCCGGCGTTTGCCGCTATGGGAACGCCTACCACCCTCAATGTTCCTGTGGCCCCGCAAGCCGCCCCACCGGTTCGTCTCGGGGGACCCATAGCCGTCGGCGTTCGTATTGTCCAAACAGAAGGTGTCGCTGCATTGTTCTCTGGCATCTCCGCCACCGTGCTCCGACAGACGCTTTACTCCACTACGCGTATGGGGCTTTACGACGTGCTCAAGCAGAAGTGGACCGACCCGGGCACGACCCACATGCCTTTGGTAAAGAAGATAGCTGCCGGTTTGGTAGCTGGCGCGGTCGGCGCGGCGGTTGGGAACCCCGCCGACGTGGCCATGGTCCGAATGCAAGCCGACGGACGGCTCCCGGCAGCTCAACGTCGCAACTATACGAGCGTGGTGGACGCCATCACGCGCATGGCGAGACAGGAGGGTGTGTGCAGCCTGTGGCGCGGCTCGGCCCTGACGGTGAACCGAGCCATGATCGTGACAGCGTCACAGCTGGCCTCGTACGACCAGTTCAAGGAGATGATCCTGGAGAGGCACGTCATGAGCGACGGCCTCGGGACCCACGTGACGGCGAGTTTTGCAGCGGGGTTCGTGGCGGCCGTCGCGTCGAACCCCGTGGACGTGATCAAGACGAGGGTAATGAACATGAAGGTGGAGCCAGGAGAGGCCCCGCCGTACAATGGAGCCCTGGACTGCGCCATAAAGACGGTGAGGACGGAAGGTCCCTTGGCTCTTTACAAGGGGTTCATTCCCACCGTCTCCAGGCAAGGACCTTTCACTGTGGTGCTCTTCGTCACGCTGGAGCAAGTCAGGAAGATTCTTAAGGAATTCTGAGGATTAACATAACACTATGGGTTCCGGATTTTTAACCATTGATTGCCATTCCTACAGATTACGGTGAAATTGGAATATCTTTTGTATTGACTATGCTATTCTTTTCAATGAAGGTTTTTCGGTTTTACAATTCTTATTCCATGATATGCTTCTCGTTATAATTATTTTTTACCTCAGTTGAGAGCCATAGGACGATAGACTTAACTTTGATGATCTACGTAGTCTGCTGCTCCGGCGGAGAAACCCGAAATTCTCTCTTTTCTGAAGAAGGAAAAAGAAAGTAAAATCCCAGAAAACTGGTGACTTGAAGCTAGGATTTTCTCCACCAGATTAGGTCAAGCAACTCCAGTAAGATTAGATATGGTGTTAAGCAGTACAACAGATATCAAGATTACAAATACTTTCAGGCTACAACAAGGAGATGGATGATCTGTACATCGTAAGGCTCGGGGGGTGTAGGTGCTTGAGCTTGATTAGCATCAAACTCAGGTTGTGCCAAATCTATTAGCAAGTTTCATCATCTTTCAAAGTTCTACGAACTATATGGTTGATGATAAAAGCAAACATCAAATGCACAAAACAGTCACCCAGGTGATGATATAAGACCTGGTATCATCTACATTTTGTCATTTGGTCTTTGGAGGAAGAAAATATTGGCTCCCTTAGCCTTGACCTTCTTCCACGTTTAGAGACAAATGGCATTCTGATCTTCCCCTGTTCAGGCTAGGTTGATATTGGCCTTTTCCAGCGGTTGACTATCTCATTTCCTGTACTTCTCTGCATTTGCAAATGATTGGCCTTTAGTCCCCATGCCAAAATTCGCAGGTAATGTGCAGTAATCCAATTCTTCACCCGTGTCTGGATTCTGGACAGATTGAACTTCAACTCCTTGACCTTTGTCCAGGTTTTGGAGTGATTGGCGGGGTTCCGTTCCCCCACCTTTCTCCTGGTTTTGGACAACTTGACCTGACACATGGGTTTTGTCAACATTTTGGAGTTCACTTGCCAGCTGGCTGCGCCGCTCTTTCAGAAAGTTCAGGCGGGTCGTCAACTTTGACAGAGCAAAAGTCGTTGAGTTTGTACCCTAACGTGCACAAAGGTTGAAGGGAGTTATCATCAGTTCATCGAGTCCATTACCAACGGAACAGAATGTGAAGCTTTTGAAAAGTTTAGCATCTAAAATGCATAAGCAATTAACTCCTGATAAATTCGAGTAAAGATTTATTAAGTTCGTTGCCTGTATAATGTCAAAAGCTATGATGCATATAGTAATGGTCCCCATACATCCTCCAGGACCAGGAAAATTCACGCTATCATCTTGCCATAGAGATAAAGAACGGTAGAAACTAAAAGATTGCACCTACATCACATTATCGATAACATTTATGACTTGAAAGTTGATCATAAACATGCACCCAATGCATGCAATTGCACTGTTGTATCATACTCCCTCTTTGTTTCTTGCAGCAAAACACCAGGAATTAAGTTGATTAAGCAATAATGTTACAGCTCTTGTCCCTATATTGAAATTAAAGTCGATATAGGAAGAAAGGTAATTAAGCAGCTTATTAGTATATATAACACTGATGCTGGTTTAAAAAAAAAAAAAAGAATTTAAGTGATACTCCTAACCTCCAAAAATAATGTGATCCTGTGAGTTAAAATTCTAGAAACCACAAAAAAATTGACAAAAAATTATATCGTGAGTAAATATACATAACCTACCTCAACCCTTGAAACAGATTTCTTGGAATTGGTTGGAGCCGTTGGCTTGCCTAGCGTTGGCTCCACAGCTGAAGAATTGGCAGAACCCCTAGCAGACCTGGAGTTGCTGCTATGTGCTGCATCTGGCAGCTGCTTTTGAGGCGTATGTTTACTAGGTAAAAATGTTGTTTCCCCCTCACTCTCGCTCTCTGCTCCATCAAAACAAGCATCCTATTGCACCAAATTCCTGTCGTAAGTTGAATAGAAATTACTAGATAAACATTCTAAATTTAGCTTGATATACTGCTTTACAGATTGGTGAGTTATTTGTGAAGCTCCTCAAGGCTTCTCTATTCGACAAGTATAAGCTCCTCAAGGCTCAAGCGAAGCCTGAGATTGAGTTTTGAGTTGGCTTCCTCACACGTCAAGCCTGAGCAAGGCCAAGCTCAATTTAATTGGGATATCTGCGTACACAGCTCAACAGCTGAAGCAGACATAACGCTACTGTGTTGAATACAAAAACAAGCCCAAGAAACAGGAACAATACTGGCAAGAAGGACAACGTAACCACTATTTGCACTAGTAAAATTCAAAGTCTACTACAAGATGTGTTTAGATTAATAATTAACCCCACGAAAGCGTTCAAGGTTAGCCAAACTCTCTATATGACAGAATCTTTAACCTCTAAAAGGAAAAAAACGTCTGAGAACTCAAATGAGTCTCAAGCTTAATCCAAATACAACTGAGACAAGCATGAAAATGCAATATGCAACTCAACTATTTTTGAACCCTTCACCCTCTTTATAAATGACAAATGTGCGTTAACAATAAATGTATCTGTAAATATTCCTGTAGAACACACTACTATTACACATGCACAGGCCGGCTGGAAAAGGAAAATATGAAAGGGGTCAAAAGAAGGCTTAACTTTTATTAGAATAAACTAAGATACAGTCAGGACAATCAAAAGAACCAGATTTTTATATTTGCATTACTTTTTCCGGACATAGGTCCCTTTACTGGACAAACAATGCAATATAGCTCTCAAACAAAGCAATATAAGTTTTTTGAGAGCTAGAATAGATACGAATCCTGGCCTTGAATTGACCTCGAAAGAACTATTTAGCTCTTCCATAAACAGTAGCCCTCTGGTGTATCGAACCTTTTTTTTTTTTTTTCTCTTTTCTTCCATTTTCCTTTCCGATTGACCAATGAGAGAATCTGAAATCTCTACGATTCAAACCCTAACTGTTGTCTTTTCCTTTCACGATTACCCTAGACCCTTTTGGGAGTACCAGTTAAAGAAAGAACTGAAGTTGGTATCAAAGCTATCATTACCCAACCACTGTTCATCTGAATTCATTCAATATAACTAGTCATGCAATCACCAAAGTCAATTAAGAGAAGCCATCCCTTAACAGAAAGAAGAGACTTGATGATATGTTTGCAAGATGAGTGCCTTGGTCAGAAACAAGTTTGATTTCATAACTTCACCGTAAGGTGCTCTTATGACCATAGTTTATTGGAAGACTGGCTGTACGAGGGAGGATTGTGGGGAGGCTCCACCTATCGGATCCACCAATCACTCACAAGAAGAAATTCTAGCATTTGGCAATCTAAGAATAAGAGATTCATAAAAGAAAGGCACAATATCTCTATATTTATGATCTTCACAATCCATTGATATATACCTAAGAGCAAAGAAAAAATTCTGAAATACAAGTATCTCTCCATAATAAAACTCGTAGGAAAACAGCACCCCCTTCTATGATAGGAGCACTAGCCCTTTTAATTCTAATACAGCTATTACTCGTGTAGAAAACTGAGAATATTATTCAAGAAATTATTTCAAGAGCTAAATCAACGTACCTTATTTCTTGTTATTTCAAGAAGTGAAGCGATTGTGGCTTCAGTATCCTTTTTCTTGTATTTCCTGAACCCAAATTCCGGGGAATGAAGAGAATAAAAAATCTCAACCATGCAAAAAGAAATACCAACAACAGACTACTTGCCCGCATTTTATCTTCTTAGATTTCCAATAGGCTTGTACACATGGGTGAGTAGTGATGGAGTCATGTTAATATCCAGGGACGAATATTTTTGAAACCCATGAATAAATGATACTCTCTAGTGACCCTAAGAGAAAAAAATAATACCTACTCAGCTTAAAATTTTCTGAACTCTTATTATGCATTTTTAATGTGAGGATTTTGTCATATGTCAAGTGGTGATATAACCACCGATATACTACAAGAAAAGAAAAGATGGCATGTAGCAAAGAGTAAGCACTGATCAAAATTCTTTTCCAAAGTAACAGGGCATATTCTTTAGCATGTTCGTCTTCTTGCTAGTAATGTTTTTGGCTCCCTTTTGACGTACAGGCATTGCATTGAGATTACAGCCAATGGATGCCAAATGTAGAGAGAATTATAGTACGAGTTTTGATGAATAAGCTCATACATTATTGAATTTTCAGCAAAGCAATATGTCATACTGTTCAAGATGCTTGTCTCGTATGCTACTCATGTTTTTCCTTTCTTTTGATATGTAGGCATGGTATTTAAGAGTATTGAAAGCAACACCAAAACTTTAGTAATATTCTTTAACAAACAAGTTGATACAACAAGTGATGGACCACTGCAAAAGAAGATCTTACAGTTTGGCTTGATGATTTGGAGTTTGTTGTCTACGATTGTATGGAGCATGCATAGGACAATTGGTTTGTTCACATTGTTGAGTAAGCTCTGCTTCAAGATCATCAACATTCTTCTTCAAACTGATCACATCCGCCGCTGCCTGAGCTATTTCTTCAAGCTCTGCCCTTGTCTTTGGCACATTTGCGAGTTAAAAATTGATCAAAACTAGTTATGTCATAACAGTTAAAAGTGAGGTAGACCAACCTTTTCATCTATAGTGGCTAAAATTGGTATCGGCCCCTGCGAACTATGAATTCCTGCTTCAAGAACTGTCCTCAAGTCTCTTTCTTTTTGCAACTGTTGCTGTAGCCTTGCAACCTATAGGTAAAATTAAACACTCCCTTGAGGCCTTCCTCATCAAGGTTGGTGACTATCAAAGACATCTGAAGCAACTAATTGATGATTGATACTAATTGAAAATGACACGTCACATAAGTAGAGAAGCAGCAAGGACATTCACACCACAGAACATATAAAAGAAAAAGAAAGAAAAAAGAACGGTGTTCTCAGATATGTAGGGTACATCTTGCTGAAGCGCTAGACGACGCTCATGCAGAGCCTTCTTTCTTCTTTCCAGACTAGCTTGCAGAACTGCATTCCCTTTAGCCTGCAAATGGAAAAAGAAACCTATAATTTCCCAGACATTAAAAGGATATCATAAAAGAGAAATGTCTGAAGTCTCTACCTCTTTTGTAATTCTGTTTTCCAATTCATTTTTGGTTGTCTCAAGCCTTTGGATTTCAACCCTACATATGCATCAAATGGAAAACAAAGTTAGATGCATATGAAAGTTCAAGAAAATTAAGAACCACCATCACCGTAAATTACAAGTTCCTAGATAGAGTCAATTTTTCCTGTTGTATCACTCCATCCTAAATGCCAAAAGCAAATGGTCATAATCTTTTTGCAAATTAAAGCCTTGTAAAAAAGCTTATTAATTGACATCGACAATATTGTGATCAAAGTACATTTCTGTTAAATATTATAACGACAAAAGTAACTATTTATAATTGGCATGTAAAAGAAAAAAAAAAAGAAATGGAAAGATAATGATGTCTGATTGAGACAAGGGAAACAAAGTATTTATTAAATAAAACAGCCCTACAGAACTGAAGAAAAAAATAACATCAATAATATAAAAGCGAAAATAATTGGAATGAAGATGGAGCTTATGATTAACATGTAACAACATCCAGCAATCATTAAACCATGGAGAAAAACTATTATTACCATTATAGCACAAAAACACTTCAAATTGATTAAGTTTGAGGATGGAATTTATCTATAGCGAAAAGAAGGCTCTGAGTGCTTTCGGCTCCTAATTATTAAGGAAAAAAAATAAATTTCAACTCTTAGTTTTTTCTTTTAATGTACATAAATGAGAACCAAGTAATTTATGGTTGTTATCTTCTTTTTCTTTTATATCTACTCAAAAATTAAAATAGATAAGCAAAACAGTTTACATGAACATCTATTAATTAGTCTTATATTTTTTAGAACTCAGATTTCTCTCTCTCATATATACTTAGGTAGCCTTCACAAAAGGTAGGTCTAGCATATAAATCCATGTGAAGCTTAACATTCATCAAACGAGGGCAAAGGTTATTTGGTTCTTGGTTGAATACTATTTCACCAATGCTTGGTCATTCACCTTCTCTCTCTCTCTCTCTCTCTCTCTCTCATGCTCATAAAACAGCAACCCTGAATTTAACCTCCCTACAATGATCTCTCATACGCACAGTACATTTATCCCTTGTATAAATGAGTACTAGAAAAGATTGGACTTGCCTGCAGCAATAGTGTCAAGCCTATGGGAAACTTATCAATGACACTAAATAGGATGGGTCCAACAAAAACTACATAAAGTTTTATATGAATTTACACGAGAAGAATTGATTTCTACAGATGATGGATGCATCACTTACTCTTCTTCTATTGAACAATCAATGGATTCCATAGATAGGTTCTTCCTTGCCTGCACACGTGCCGCAAGTAAATAAGTTAATAAGTAAATCAACAAAATAAACTAAAAACACCCTCGGTTCTTTGTTTCCTAGGTTTAAAACATGGACAAAAAATTGAGCAATTCAAAACTGATGAATGTCAAGACCCAAAGCCTCCCTTGCAAATTCTAGACTCACTATAATCGTAGACATAAGCTAAGGAAACATGACTGAGAAGAAAAGAGCCTAAAAGGCAAAAGTTTGTATCATAAATCCCGAAAAATATACTTACAGAGGTACGGTTCCATGTGGTGCGAAACCTAGCACTATGTGCAGGTCCATTGGGTGTTGTTGTAGATTTTCTGATCAATGAGGTTGAACCAAGGTAAGTAGAAGCGGGATCCAAACTTGGTTTTTGAGAGGGATCTCGTAGTAGTTCAGCCGATTCAGGTGTCTGAATTTCTGAACTATTTTTGCTTTGATTTGGAACACTCTGACTGATCTGTAGGACGTTATGTTGAGGCAACGAAGTTTCAAATGAAGCTGATGACAACTTCTGACTGGCTGCAGAAGCATCTTCTACCTCAGGGGAGCGGTAACCCGAGTTCGAATCATCAGAATCCTGCACCTATCAACTAGTTAGCATAACTTTCAACCTCAAGAATCCAGCACCTTTCAAATATTAATATAACCAAGGTACCCTCTGTATGCTGATAAAAAAAAAAACCACGGAACCATATAACCTGTTAGCGTATGGGTAAATGAAGAGATTTAGTGAGCCGTTAATTCACCCGTAAAGATTGGAACAAGGAGGAGAAAAAGAAGTGAAGATTGAAAACAGAACTACGATTATGAATGAGGGTTACGTATGTCAGTAGCACAAACGTCTTGAACAATAAGATGACTACGATTACCTCAAATAGGTTCCAAACTGTGTTAAAATTATAGAGACTTAGTATGATAAGAAAGCATGACTACAGGAGAAAACAGGAAAAAAGGTGCTCCAGTAAGAGAGTTCTACACTGGGGGATTCGCAATCCTCTAAGGTGGAGGCTAGCAGCTTCAAAACCCCAAGGCTCCGGTCCTAAGGTGAAAAAAGATTAGGATAACTGATAGACTAAAGTCAACAATTAAGCAATAAGCACCTTGGAACGAGGTGAACATCAGAGACAGTTGGTGGACAGCAACAGAAGGACCAAAAGGAAAAGTAATAGTAGCAATTAACAATGAATAATTGCAATCTTTACAGCAAAGCCTAATGGCATGTTAATCATCAAAGAAAGCCATTATGAAAATTGTTCCAATCAATTTCCTAGAAACATAATTATGTTGCTGTAGGTCAAATCAATTTCCTATAGCCCTAATTGTATTGTTGAGTATTCCCCTAATTCACGGCAACATGGACCATTTTCAAAATATAACCATAAAGAATCTAAAACGTGGTAGAAGATGTTTTAAGAGAAGAGAAAAAGATCTAGCTTCTAGCATATGGTTTTTTTTTTTTTTATAATTTGGAAATCCTACCTAATGGTCCCAATATAACTACCACAGAGACCACATAGCAACATGAGAACCAAGAAGAGCCTCCAAATGATGTAAAAGGAACCAGAAAATGGAGGGAAAAAAAGAAAAAAAGAAAGAAGAAGACAAACATGCTGCAGAAGACTACAAGGTCGCATTGATGTTGGAATGCACAACTACCATTTTTCAATCTAACCTAAAGGTCCAAAGCACTAAATATTCATTCTCATCTCTGGCAGTAGGAATGCGCAAGGATAAATTATTGCTTTACACCCATCAGTGTACAGGTGTAGATGCGTATGCAAGAAAGTACAGAGACAAGCCTTATTATCAAACAGATCATTGTCTCTAGAGTCACCACCCTCACTGCAGGTTTCACTTGATGCATTTTCAAAACCCTCATCCACATCTGCATCAGATTCTGGTGTTGCATCACCATGTTCATCATCTTCATAGGATTCATTATCATCAGTTGCCCCCTCACTCTCACTTCCACTTTCTTCTGAGTCAGTGTATAGCTCAGGGGTCATGAACCCTTCCTGCAAAGATAATACTAATTCAAGGGGCTCAATCGCATAAAGAAAAAAGTACAAATTAATTACAATTAGATCTGATTGGAGCCACATCCAGTCTGGCCTTTCACTAGACTTGCTCCTCGAAATCCTAATGTTTAAAGTTTTATGCTAGTGGATGAGGTCAAACTTGGAGGGGCTAATCCATGGAATGGCTGAAATAGCATGAAATGAAAAATTCAAAATTCAAAAAAAGAAAAGAGAAAAATTTTTTGGTCTAAATTGATGTGTAGCTTCAACGGATTGGTAGTTATTTGATTCTTTGTCCATTTCCTCCAGTCTTTTGAAAAGGGATTCATAAGGAGTTTATTGCAACGTTAAACATTAGAAGGAATTCTTATCAAGATAAAGAACCGCAATATCAGAACGATTCATGGGTAATAATATATTATGAAAGAGAAACCACATACCGTCACAAAAATCTGATATTAAAGAAAGCAATATAGGCTATACAAGCTCAACATAATTGATAAGTTTGTTTGTCTGAAATGTGTGACAAGGTGACAATAGGAAACCAGATCAGATGTAGCTGTGAATTAGAAATAGCTTGGAACTTACCCTGAATATTTTATCATACTCCTCTAACAAAGTTATAACAATGGCTTGAGCATGATTAGCTGCAGCAGCTGCTTGCAGTAGTTGTGCAGAACCATCACCAACAACATCAAAATCATTTCCGATCTCACAGTCACCAGCTAAAAGTGGACGCAAAAGTAAGGGTGCCATGCAGGCAGCAACAGCTGAGGAGCTCATTCGATTCTCAGCTTTGTGAGACGCTACAGTTTGCATCATCACAAGTACTCTAAGTGGGGGGAAACAGAAACAAATTAATAGACAAAAATGCAAGTATATGCCCAAAAAGAATGCTAGCAGACAGAGTTAGTGGTAGCATAGTTTTCAGTGGGAAAATAAAAGTTTAAAAAATAGAGATACTATTTCTTGGAAGTATTGCAATATCTATTTGTATGGCGGCAGTGCATGTCCGTCCATACATGCAAATGTGTGAATATTTTCATTAGAAAAATCAAGGGAAACAGAAAGCAAACAGACCTGGAAAAAGTTAATGGAAAGTAAGAAAACAAAAATAAAAATAGCTTCCGATTACCTTTGTAATAAACAGCGGTTTGGTTCTGGAAATGTTTCATAAATTGCTGTGCGTAGAGCATTGACTCTAACACCACGTTCAGCACCTAGATATTATAATGTCATCCAACGTGGAAAGATAACAAGATCAAATGGTAGAAAGATTTCCAAATACATAGTAGAATGTCAAAACTGTATTGTTAACAAATAGTAAATGAGATATTTCCTTGATTATTTTCATTTTAACCTAAGCGGTTGCTGAAAAATTGAACTATAGTAAAGAATGCAGCCAGTACATACTTAGAAAATGTTTGAGGATTCAAATATCAGATCAAGTTGCTTGATTCAGTACAGCCTAACTTTGACATTATATCTTTCAGAGCTTCTAAGTTCGGCCTGTGTGAGGCCCATGTCTTTGGGAAAGCTCTACGCCTGGTTTGGGCATTCTACTAGTGGCCTCATTCTTTGTAAGGCCTTGCCCATTTTATTATTAATGTTATTTTCACGGTAACGTCCCTTTATTAATTAAAAAAAATTCTATGAATATGTAAATAGATAGCAGGCAAGGAATAGACAAAAGATCGTGAGCAAGTAGCTGGTTAACAAACTTACGACAAGCTTCTAATAGTGCATTGCAGCAAGATGCGGGGACAGGAGATGATGGCAACTCCCTGAGGACATACTGGAGAATTGCATGGAAGAGAACAGATGAAAAGAAAAGTTTAGCTTCCGTTTGTGCTTAACATACATGAAGAATTAATTTCTTTGACTATGAAGATACCTTGACACAATCAGCAACAACGTGCGGATCCTCATCCGGAGAAAACTCAGTTTTTCCTAAAGAAAAGCATGACATTAAACTGTTCAGACAGAAGAATAAACTATTAAACCAACAAGAAAAAGAATCTCTAATGTTAAACTACCCCTTGCAACTTTGGTTGCTTATATCTCCAACGCTCTTACCAGCTAAAGAGATCTTATGACTTCACTACCAGTTTTTATCTGTTTCCTCTCTTTTTTCCTTCTTGGTCTGAGTATTACCATTCCAATTCACATTTTTAGCTGTTTCCCTTATATCCATATAACATGTGGTAGCTATCACTAATGGTAAATAATTAACTCTGCATGTTTTTGCATAAAAAGTCTAATTACTGAAAACATTTTCAATAGAGTTAAGAAAAGATGATTGATTTAATTTGAATTATTAATCAAGATCCCAAATCAAATTATAAGGATTTCTTTTCACCTAGATCTTCAGGAAAAAACTCAAAAATTCAAAAATAACAGAAACTGATGGCTACTTAATGTTTTTATTATCTTATTCATATTCTAGTGGCAATAATACTCCCTTAAACATAACCATTATGCAGAAATATGGAATTTCACTGCTTCCACCATTATCATGAGCGATTTTTTCAGAAATCCAGAGAACCAAATTTACTCTCCACACGGTAAACAACAAGACCATTCTCTGCTTAGTGTGCACTACCAAAAGTGTCAACAAATTATCCAAACAATTCATATTTCGGGGGACAGCAGCAAAATAAAATACATTTTTTCCCATTAGGAATAGAGGAAGACGTGGAGTGAGGTGCTGGTGGTAGTTTGAAAAGGAAAAGTAGTAGATTGACTTTGGAAAACTGGCCATTTGTTGAGAAATTAGATTCAGGCATGGGATTGCTAAGAAAGAACTGATTGGATCAATTAAGGCGAGAAAAGTTCAACGTAACTTCAACATGCTTCCAAGTCAATGGGGGAGGGTTCGTGCTTTAGAATCTAACTCAATTTGGTTGAAGCCCTAGAGTTTGATCTCTTTTTGGTGAGCTTCACCATTAAGGCCCAGTCAGCCAGTCTATACCAAGACCCTTTGCTTTTGGCTATAACGGGAGATGAAAGGGAGAGACAAGAGAGGAGGATGCTGGCTCTGTTAGGTCCAAGAACAAGGTATTTCTATCCTGTTCTGGGTTTGTTTTTTAATAATTTTTTCTACTAACTTCTATTTTTAGCTGTAGAAAACGTAGAAAATGTAGAAACTAATCTGCAAGGTATTGAAAGCACAAATAAATGAAGCCTTCTTTACAAAAGTTCTATTCCTACATCCCTTGATGTAACTAATTGAAATGCATGTCGTATGCACTGTGCATCACAAATTTGAGAATCACCTTGCATGTGAAACATAAAGATAAAATGCAATCTGTGCAATGGTATAGTTACATAAATAAGATTAAAGTCAGTTAAGAACGCTCATATATCCAAACAAACTCACCTTTTTCATACTCCCGAACTCGACATTCAACATCATCAACGTAGGCAGCTTGACGCAAGATCCCTTCTACTCTGATTCCTGTTGTATCTTTGATCAGATTCATATAGAAAAGAGGTAACAAATAAACATATACATATCTGTCCCCAAACCCATAACAGTGGGTCTTACAGACTTTCAATTGAAAAATTGAAAAATTGAAAAAGACCCAAAAGCAGGACCTTTAACTAGAGAAATTGATAAGGGTAAGTATGGCAAGTGAGGAAGTGTGATGTAGTTCTTATTCGATCTTTCAAGCAATTTTTAGCTCCACAATCTAAACAGAAGCACTCTACTCTTTTAAAATCACATCGCACGTGCACAAGAAGCTCAAAAATGAAACAAGAGAAGAAAATTACTTATAAACTAAGCCAAGATAATTCCCATATTAAACAAGAAGAGGTTCCTCACTTTTTTTATTCCCACTACAAAAAGGGTCTTAACATACTTAGAACTTGCCTAGAGATAAAAAAAAAAAAAAAGAAGCCTACTACAGCAACAGGATTGACAGGTTAAGAAAGCATTAAAAACATATCAACAGTTCCTAATCCACCAATCAAGTTAAGATAGACCTTTTAAACTCCATCTACATATTATTCCTACCAATTTCTACCATGATCAGTACAGTCACTAACCTAAGTGAAGGATGTTTGAATCTACATTCCCAAAACCATAGCTTATAAACTTCCAACATCAAATGCTTATCGATGCATTGCCTGGAAAGATATCAGATTATTCACATGTTGCAAAAAGTTTGTTAACCTTCTCTATTATAGTATCCCTTCTTCCAATAACTAAGGGAAGATTCGGAACGATGTCATTTATCGACATTTCAAAAATAGTGATTGCTAACTACCATATAAGAATTAAAATCAGTTATGTAATATTCATAGGCAGTGGGGCAGCAAAAAGACTTCCGATTAGGTGGCTCGACGATGCAAGCACATTGACGATACAACAGTTGTACTAAATTAATCAGGAGCATTATTTCGAACTTTCAGAAGCATTAGAAAGTAATTTACTTCACAGAAGTCGCCTTATGGGGTATCACTTAAATAAGATCCCATACAATAGTGACAAAATAAAGACCCACCGTACTCTTCTATAAACCTCAGGGCTTTTTCCAAGAAAGATGGAGCTCCATCAACGTCTTCCAAAGCAACTAAAACTGGCCTTCCTATAACTGAAGATTTGATGGGCTGTCTGTCCTTGACTGCAAAAAAGTAGAAAAAAGATCGAGTACCTCAACGAAGTCGTAAGTCCTAACCACTACATTCTATCATAGGACCAATGCTCCAAATGCTAGTCAAGATTTGAAGAAAAAGGTAAGTAATCGATCCTAAACAAAAAACTACCGCAAAAATTTGAAGAAAAAAGGTAAAGAGGGAATCAAAGAAAGAACTAAGAACAACAAAAAGAAAAAAATAAATAAATATTTTCAAAAACTTTCATGGTAAGTAATCGATCCTAAACAAACAAAGTACCGCAAAAATTTGAAGAAAAAAGGTAAAGAGGGAATCAAAGAAAGAACTAAGAACAACAAAAAGAAAAAAATAAATAAATATTTTCAAAAACTTTCATGGTAAGTAATCGATCCTAAACAAACAAAGTACCGCAAAAATTTGAAGAAAAAAGGTAAACAGAGAATCAAATAAAGAACTAAGAACAAAAAAGGAAAAAGAAAAAAAATAAAAAGGTTAGCGTATTGTAGAAATTACACGAGAAACTTCCAACATTACCGATTACAGAAGATTTTATGTTCTGCCCCAAGAAGAATTTCAGGTATCATACCCAGATTAACCCCTTATTGGGGATGTCACAATATTGTCAAAAACACGAAATAAAGAACAGATAGGAATATTGGACTTGACGGAAGCAAAGTAACCGGTATATTTTGATAAAGCTCGTACCAAAACCAGCTTCTTTTGAAAATTTGCCATCAGCTTAAGAAAATCGACAGCATAGGCACAAAAGCAAAAATGTTTGAAGTCAAATAGACATAAAGCATGACTGCAAGAAAGGCATACACTGGTCCAGAGAATTATCAACTGAATCAGTCTGTTCGTTCCTGAAGATACCATTTTGCCCCATTACACGCCCACTGCTTGGTGCTTGCGCCAGAGCATCCTCAAGTGCAGTCTTCCACTCATATAAGTCCTCCATAGTTTCAGCCTGTGATACCAATTAAACAAATCCATATGTTAGCACTCATAAGGAGCATATTCTTACTTACGAGTTATAGTTCTTGGATTTGGACTAGTTTTCCAAAATTCTTCTGTGTGGCTTTCACACTCAAAATATGAACTAATACACCAAGCTATCACTAAGATGCATGATACACTCAAAATTTTTTCCCCCTCTGTAATTGTAGGTGCGTACCTAAAATCTTCCCTGAGAAAGATGCCATTCATGACATTTGTATAGCCCACATAATTTAATACCAAATGTCCCACAAGATCAAAGAGCTTATTTGTTTGGTAATTTTGAACCAAAATGGTCTCAAATTTCTTAATTATGGACCTTACGGTTCTCAACTTATTAAAGGCCTTTACATGATTACTTGAAGGGTAGTATGCGGATTTTGCACTCAACACAGTTTCCATTATTTAGCTCACAAAATTGAAGACTTGTTGAGGTTCCTTTATCATCTCTTTCTTCTATTTGTTTTTTCTTACTCTTTACTTTATTCTCAAATGTGAAACTCACGGCCAGCCCTCTTCTGGCCCATAAAACCCCACCCATAAATCACAAACCTTCGTTCAACTTGACCAAAATCCAACTCTTTTCCTATCTGAGATATCTCATATGTTCTAGGGGAAAAAAAAATACATACTAACATCCCTCTCGTTTTATAAATCCCACCATCAATTTGTTTGTGTCCTGTCAATTGTTAGATGATAAGAGAAATTCATAGTCCGTGCCTTCCATTGAGTTAGTTCAATACAAACATATGTCCAAGAATAGTTGCCCTGCAAACACATCTATCAAAGTATACGTTGTATACATATAGAAAGAAGCCAAGTCAAGCAACCGCAAAGCATTGTTTGCTTGGCTTGTGCTTGACTTGTAAATAAGCATTGGCTCCTGCAGAATGTGAGTAAAAGATTCTAAGGCACAAAATCGTGACATAAATGAATCTTAAGTTTGCTCGGCTACAATCATCATGTAACTGCTATCTGAGTTCTAGACCCACTAAGAATTTCATCTGTGTAGTATCATTATTGGAAGTACTACACAAGCTCTGAATCAAGCAAGTAGACTTGCTCAATTACAAACCTTGACCAAACTTTGAAACAAATTTACAAAGTTGAATCAACACTTAGCGAAGGTAAGGTTACCAGCACTACCAAAGTTCATTTGTTCTAGCTATCAAGTGCGAACTGTGATTTTTCTGATTTCAAATTCTATTCTTTTCAGTATATTTAAAGCATCTAATGTTGTTTCAAGTTCTGTTTGATGTACACTGAAAGCCAATAAATGTAGGGATGCATTTAGTACAATATGACAGTGGGAAAATGCTACATTGTGATTAGAAAAGACATTATTTTGAACAAGTTTTGTGCAGTTACAAGTTAAGTAAAAGGAAGGTGAAGAGAGAAGCACCTTTAGCGTGAAAGCTCGTCCATCACGACCATCAGGAAAGAGAACAGTCAGGAGCTTTTTATCTGCTTTAACCTCCACACTGTAAATTGACGAAATGAAGAATGGTTAGGTTGGTAAACTTCCAGCAAACTGGACAAAATCTGGCTAGGCGTTAAAAAGAATTGACATAAAAAAGCCAACCTGCCTGAATTGTTGAGGTCGATGCCACCAAGGGTCAAATTCACTTCGCTTCCCTTTTGGGGAACGGCACTCTGAAAAGTAAAACAATAGCAGATGAAAACTTATCTTATCTTTGTTAAGTATGGCTACATATGAATGTTGGTACAGATACACACACAAAAATGACCAATTGACACTTATAAAGTTCCATATGTTTGGATGCCTTTCTACACCTAAGTTAATATAAAATTGTGCTTAGAATTTCGCAATTGATACTCGTATGTTATTGTAAACCCCTCAAACACCAAGATTTTCCACCATACACATTACAGTCAACAACTTAGTACTTCAATAATTTACCTTACATGTTTATCATTATTGCATAGAACTTGCTTTTTATTTAACAATTACTTGCACTTTTCATCCTACAACAGAAAGGATTTTTAAAAATTTGCAATCTTGCCATCCTACGAGGAAGAAAAAGAAGGTTACCATGAATGTCTAACCACTCATGTTGAATTAAATAAATAATCTAAAAAGGACAAATTGGGACCCCCTGAACTTGAAATATCAAGATGAAGATAGAAAGGGTAATGTTTTACAATGAAACAAAGTGCTGTAGCGTCTATGACACTAGCTTTTTGCTTTCAGGTAGACTTTAACCCCATTCCTTGCAACAAATACTGTCATAAACATCTCAAACTGGCTCCTTTTATTATGGTTAGAATTGACTGCCTGCATAAGGCCGCTACCAATAAGCTCCCTCACTAGTATCATCAGAAGCAATGGCAGCAGTAACATTTTCTGCATGTAAGGACACTTTACAAACTCCATGGCCAGTGGCTCATTGTGCTGATTTAAGTTAGCATATTCACTCTCTATTAGCATATCAATATAAGGAATCTAAACAGCACATTGTAGTGAAAGGGAAAGGTGATGATTTGCAACCAAAACTTTTGGGTTTAAAGTGAAAGGGTACTGAAGAATAATCATCATGGTCTGCAAGTATTATCTTTAAGGATCTTCAGGGTAAGAAAAGAAGTCCAAGTGCCATTCCTGCGGAGCTTACTCGGTTGATTATTTCCTTTGTAATCTTTCATCAACTTAAGATTGACTGCCATTAAATTTTTTAAAAGATAACAGAGTACAAGATTTTTGTCAGCTACTTACTGGATCACTTCGGAAGAAAACCAGGGAAGTTCGTGTTAAAATAAACCACCTTTTCTTCCAGGATGTCCATCCAATTCCTTCATAGAAGAAGCATAAAATGAAAACTTCAAACAATTTTCAAATCCTTGCAACAATACTTCTACGTGTTAGAACACTACTGTCAGGTGTACAAGAAATTACAAAATACATGTAAGTAACAACAATAACAAAACGTATTGAACTGCCATGGTAGCGAAATGTATAGCACTTGAAGTGAGAAAGAAAGAGCTACTAATAAGTCTAGAAAATTTTCTGGCATGCTAGGAGGAAGAAAAATGAACACAAACAACGGATCTAGCAGTTCTGGTGGATCAGCAGTGCAATAACCTCAACCAGAGAGTTGAAACTTCCCCGAGACTGGATATGTGTGCAACACTGTGACCCATTCTAAATCAGAGAACCGGGTGAACAAAAACAAAAGCGTAAAGGTAATCTATGATTCAAGTAACATGTGCGTGCAATGAAGACACTGCAACTAAAGGGAAGGAAAATGGCGAGGAGTTATAAAACAGAAAAAGGAAGGAGGAAAGCTAGATACACGACTGCCGGTTCTGGAGTTGGGGGGCAGAACCAAGACCAGCAATCACGAGTCATCGCCCCTTAGAAAATTTTCATCGTAAGAACACCTAAGGTGTTCACAATCCATGTCTTGCTACTGCTTAATTAGTATAAAAGTACCCATGCAAACAAATGAAACCAAACGCACCTCTGGATGATATAAAAAGTGGCCCACTCTTGAAAACCTGCAAGACCGTTAAAACTTCAGAACACAGTTTCAGGGTCTCGAATGAACCATTCTATAGAAGACGAGAGTTGGATGAACAAGAAGGATATACAACAAACCTACGTTATTACGAGAACTCTATATTGTCCCTCCTCTTCCAATTCAGTTAATCATGATCAGTAAAAAGTCAATAATTCTCAGATTTTATTACCAAAATTAATAATAAACTCTACAACTTTCCTGTTCATAGTTTGTTTAATCATATTTGATCTTATACATTGTTAGCTAAGATATACCGCAAAAGTAACACTGACAGTTTCGTTTACATATACGGAAAGGGTAAATCAGAAGTAGAAGTTGGTGCAGACCGTCACTCAGACCCGCATTCACTTATATATGCGGGAGACCAGGGGGGACTCTCTACCCAAAGGTCAAAGGCCCATAGATTACAGCAACAATAATGATAGTAAATTATGACGATAATTACGTCCTAAAAACATGTTCACAGCAGGCAAGCACAGTGGAAGAAAACATATCAGAACAATATAAAGCAGCGATCACAGTGAAAGGTAATATGTCCCAGTGACAGAATTCCCCCCACCCCCCCCCCGCCGCCCACTTCAAAAAAAAAAAAAAAGATAAAGGAAAACAAAATGTTG
The DNA here is from genome assembly GCA_028551475.1 of Casuarina equisetifolia. Classification (NCBI taxonomy): domain Eukaryota; kingdom Viridiplantae; phylum Streptophyta; class Magnoliopsida; order Fagales; family Casuarinaceae; genus Casuarina; species Casuarina equisetifolia. The sequence goes on from CM052356.1 coordinate 14,700,155, forward strand.
ATTACCGTATTGGCACCACGAGAACGCAGATCACCAGGCTGAGGAGGTGGAGGAGGAGGAGGAACCTCGCTGTCTCCCTATAACACAACACGCAAATATACTTTGAGGACGGAATTCTTCATGAAAACGCACACACATTATTCAATCACGCACAAGACAACGTTCATCAAATTTCAATACTCTGTGAGCGTATATATGTGAGTTTACGCCAGTGTAATCCTATGCAATGCGTTTTGTCTGAAATGGAAAAGACGTTCCCATCTCTGACTCGCATGCTAAAGAAACCGAAGCATAAGTACCTGAGAAGATTCGGCGTTTCGTGTAGTCATAATCCGATCCCAAATCAGAGAGTCACATCCCAGAAAACCAGCAAGCTAAATCAAATACCACCACCACTCCTGCACCCACATTGATCAGACTCTGAATGCAATTTCAAGGGTCGAACCTGAGACATTCAAACATAAGAAAGCAAGCCAACCTCCAATGCTAGACAAAAAACAAAGAGCTCTTAAACAGAAAATTGACATTCATTTCCATTATCCAAAGACGTGCATTGCGAGCATACCTTGATTCGAGAAAAAGCAAATATTATATATACATAGATATGTATAAATTCTTGAAAAAGAGAAGTATCAACGGAATAGAGCGTGGTTGAAAGGGTTGGAGAAAGGGAATGAGAGGAAGCGCAAAAGTGAAAACAGACTTTCCTCTTTCTCTCGCAATGGCTACGTTGAGACAGAATGGTTCCCCAACGGAAAGCCGGTCGGTCAAGCAAAGCCCATCTAGAGCGGGCCCTCCTAATATGCGGCAGTTGTACACGTCATCCGTTATTCGTAGCCTTCCGCTAAACCAAACGTGTTGGAGGGAAAACGGGGACGGGGGGAGGGTGCATTCCCGGTTTTGCACCCAGGTTCTGACTCCCTTCAAAGCGCTATTCGAGGTAACATTTGCTGTGCTCGGTCCTACCTTACGACCAACCGGACATGCCTACACGTCGCCACTTGTGGGTCCCGCTTGGTACAAGTCATGAATCAACAGTGGCCATGGATACGATCTGGTGAACGGTCAAACTAATCACCTACCTTTGACATTGCTCGGCCTGCTTTCTGGTGCGCGTACCTCGTGATTAATTAAGACACGGCGTGGATCTTTCTGATATTTAATGTTATTGTAAAATGCCATCTTTTATCATTTTACGTTATGGCTCGATATTAGCCTACTTACTTACTTTTAAATCTTTCTTTACGAACATTTATTTAAAAGTAATCCATATAGTTTTATCTTGCACCGGTAGGACCAAAATGATAAGCCGTGAACCATTGACAGACGTTGCTAGACAACTTTTGGCGTGGAAATCATTGGTTCCGTGATTTTGGCGAACACGCCAGACACCGGCATCGAAGGCCATGGTGAAGGGTGCCGAGCCATGCCATTTCGTGCGTCCTCTTTTTGTACCATGAGTTTCCTTGATGACCGCTGTCAATGACAACATAAAAGGCAGCCCTTTTCTCATATGCCTTTAGGTGTATACTAGATAGATTTTATAGGAAAAGCGGAGGCCTGGTACCTCTTAGTGACAACACTAAAAGCTGCGAAGTTAGTGGCTCAAAAATGTTTGTCTTCTCATAAAAAATTACAAGTACTTTAACATGATATTAAATCACATTATTTAAGTGAATATTTCTTTTCAATTACGATATTAATTCATATGAGAAGTATTTTTTCACTAAAGAGATGTAGTTTGCATACCAGAACTAGAGATAGTATTTTTTAATGTTGTTGCTTTAGATATATACAAAATAAAGATGCTGAAATGCTAACAATTAAAAGGTTTTATGCTTCCTTTTTAAAAAAAAAATAATACAATTGGCAAACTAGTCCAAAATAGTAGACGATAAGGATGAGTAGTGTCGTAAACTCATATCAAGTACAAAAGTTTTCCGAAATACAATGGGCTTCTTGATAAACATGTGGACTATTTTTAGATTTAACCTTTTATTGAAGTCCTATTTATTGATTATCACTTATCTTTACATGATAGCTTGTCCTTCCCTATCTCAATTTGCATTTGTAGCTTCTAGGTAAAGAACTAGTCCAGCTCCCAGAGTTCTTCCCACTTCACTTGCAACCACAGGCAGAAAATTTCAAGAATAAAGGCAAGTATTAACCGTCTTTTCCTATTTATATATGTTATTGATAATTTCTCTCTTTCTTTTTCTTTCTCCCATTTACTTTTTATAGTCTTTTAAAGTGTATACTTATCTAATGCTTAAAAGGGTGAAGGGTGACTCTAGATACTTGAGTTTTTACTCGTAAATTAAAACTATATCTGTACGTATCTATTTAATCGGTTATATATAGAAGTAATATTGAAGCTAAGTTCCATATTTTGGGGAGGGGGCATGAAATATATAGAAATAGCTTATGAACAAATAAACAGAAGAAGAGATATATAAATAAAGCAAATTGAATGAATGGTGGGGAAAAAAGAAATTTCCTATCTAGTATCTAAAATATATATATATATATATATAAAAGATCCTAAATCCTTACCCCCACCTTTCTAGTATAATATTTTTTTTCTTTCCTCTTTATTTTTCTTTGGGAATTATATATTTAAACTACCAAGGACAACCTCTTTCCCATGAATGAAAAATATTAATATTTCATCTAACATAGCTAATCTATTTTTGATATCTAAGCTGTCTCAAGTAACTTACGTGTTTGACTAAATTGAATAAAAGCTTTCCACTTAACTATAATATTTAGACACATTACATATATATGCACAAATATTTTTCCTTCATATTTTCAAATTTCTTTCTCATGACAACCTCTTAAAGTATTATTTGTATGTAGGATGAAAATCTCATGTAATAAGCATGATCTCTTTTAAATAAAGCTTAAATTAAAAGAAGTATATTCAACTTTTAAGTTAGTTTTTGAATTAAGCCTTTGGGACTTCTAATTTGGTTTTAGAATATAGGTTAAATTTATTATAACTTGTGCGACCTTGAGCCTAATGTCACTCGACATGAGGGCATATGTGTAAAGTAAAAAAATCTCACATTGAAAGCATAATCCTTCGTAATAAAGTTTAAATAAAAAAATATCTTTTAAACTAACTTTTGAGTTAAACCTTTATAATCTTTGAAACTTTTAACTTTACTGAACCTTTTTGTAAGTTCTTACTCTTAAGTATCCATCCTCTTGTGCTAAAATATTAAAAATATCAAGCACATTACACTTATTAATATAAATGAAGACAACGTAACCACTAGGTTATGGATTAAAACAACTATGAAAAAATTGTAGGTTAAACATTAAAGATTAAGAATTGTACTCTTAACTAGGAGTAGTAGCACGTCGCAATCTTTCTCCATATTCTCTTATTTATGTTTGAAGTCAACTGGACGGATGAAACAAGAGATTCCAAGTCAATGCCCGTATGCACTTTCATAATATCACACTTGAATTAACTTCAGATATATATGGGTTGTCAAATGAAATAAATCTAGATACAGACGCCCCGTGGATGGATACGACTTGCTACTAAATTTAATGCCAATAAAAAGAAAGCTTTCCTACCTAAACCTTTGAAACTTTTCGCGGACATAATGCACGATAAGAAATAATAAAACCATTGCTTCTTTCTGTGTTGTCTTTATTGAATGCCTGTCAAATTATAATCGAAACTATGGAGAAATCACTTCGGAAAAGACGGCCATCCGTTTCTTCACGAAACAGGCTTATTCCGGACTGGAAGGAACGCTCGGATGGATTACTTTTATGCAAAGAAATCAAGATTGTGCTGGGGATCCCGACAAAAGAGCTTCTGTCTGACACGAAATTAGAGCAACTATTTCCGCTGTGGGAAAAAGATTGGCATTTCTAAAAAGTTAAATTGAGAAGATGGTGAGCTGTCCTTACAAGGTTTTCTGTCTTCAATGATTTCAAAAACTTCTGGAAAGTCTATACCCATCATTAGAAACTTCTGATTTTAACCTCTTGCACTTGGTCTTAGAATTCGAGAAATTTGCGAAATTGATGTAGAAGTAGAAGCAAATAATTAAATTCAACATACATTGATCATCAATTATATGAAATGAATTAAACAAATTTACAATTATGTGACACAAAAAAAAAACATTCACCCTACCCCATTCTATTTATTTGTGTTAAAGATTAAATAAAAAGAATAACTCTTAAACTTTTAAGATAATATTGGAGTTAAACCTTTGAGTCATTTAATATAATATCATAGCTTAAGTTTACTCTATTTCAACACATATGACCTTGTGTTTAATAACATTAGTGTATGAAAAGTGTGTGCAAGATGTCCCACACTAATAGATAAGATCTTTAAGATGAAGTTTAAATAAAAGAAAGACCCTTAAATCCTTAAGATAGCTTTTAAGCTAGGACTAAAACATTCCAACAATTAATAAATTTACAAATTCAGACTCAAATCTTACTTCTATTTCTTTCTTTGTTAATCTAACTAGTATGCTTCATTCTTAATAAATTTATAACATAAGAATCAAATCTTCCTTCTATTACCATTTTTTTAACAAACTAACTTTGAAATATGAAGATTAGAATCATATTGATAAGAAACTAGGTGCAATGGTTGTAAAGGCCAACCAAGGTCAAGCTTGATCGCTGGCTTCTTCTTTTTGTTCCTCACAATGATAGATCACTACAAGAAACACAACACCTAAGGGACATTAAACTTAGATAATTTCATTCAAGATTCAATGAAGCCTATTCATTCATTTTCTAGGGCTTAATATAGTAAAAAAAAAATAGTAAGGCCTTGTACTTATAACACCCTACTTCCTAGCTAAAATCACATCAATTGTAACCTTACTAACATGAAAAAACAACTACATTTCAAATTAGCAACCTACCTACTTAAGTTCACATGCCTAGGTTAAATATTTACAAACTAACTCCTTTTACACATATTTCTAGTTTAACTAGCTCATTTCGAAATCTCAATCCAAAAACAAAAACCTATGATAACTTCCTTCCCTCAAGCAAAGACCTTGCCTTCAGGGTCAAAATTGGGATATCTAAGCTTGAATTAGGCAATTAACTCCCACATGTCCTTTAAGGTGGATAAACTTTTCCAATGAATGAGAAACTCTTCTTTATTTGTTAGCACCTTCTTTTCAAGTATGGCTTATGGTCTTGCATTAGTCTTTTAGGCTTTAACAAATTGAAGGAGTTCAATTAAGCTTTAAATTTACTCATGGTTGTCTTCTTTAGAAAGAAAATGTGGAATAGAGGGTGAATTTTTGCCCCATTTGCCAACCTAATTTTTGGGCAACCTATCTAACCTAATTAATCACCTTATATGGCCCATAATACCTTGGAACCAATTTCTAATTCCTTTACAATCCAACAATAGCTAACAATAGCTAACAATATGGTTGCAATTAATGATACATGAAATTCCCAATTTCAAACTCACACTCAGTCTCTTTAAATCATAAAATCTTTTACCACCCTATTACGATCTTCCATAATCTTCTCAACTGAGTCTACTAGTGATATGCTTGGTATGTAAGACATAAATTTTGGAGGAATTCCATTGTATACTAATTCATGGGGGCTTTTTCTAGTTGAACTATATACATTTGTATTGTAAATAAACTCCAACCAAAGTAGCTACCTTGGTCAATTGTGTAATTGGTATCCTACAGTGCTTTAGGAAACTTTTCAAGCATTTTGTTTACTGTCTCCATCTAGCCATCAAACCAAGATTCATAAGATGAGGAGAAGTTTTGCTTGGTTACATGAAGGTTGAAAAGCTCCATCCAATACATGTTTGTAAATACCAAGTCATGGTTAGAGACAATTTTTATTGGCATCTCATAAACTTGTAGACCTAAGTATAAGAATGCCTAACATGGTTGTGGTTATGTATAGGTTTGATAGTAGGAGGAAATGTGCCATCTTAGAGAAGTAATCAACCACCATCAATACAATTTTTTTTTTTAAGCTTGGCAACCTCGCAACAAACTCAAGAGAATTTCTAACCAAATCTGTTATGTAATTGATTGGGGTTGGAGCAAGTTGCTAGGTTTTTGTGTCATTACCTTATTGTTAATACTTCAACCATTCCCTTACCACTTTCAACATATCTTTCTTCATCTCTCTCTAGGCAAAGGGTACTTTGACCCTTTGTAGAGTTTTCTACATACCTTCATGGTGCCAATTGATCTTTCATCTCTAAATTCTTTCCCATAAAGAATTTGCCTTTATAGAATAGTAAGCTCTCTCTAATCTTTTAGTGATCTTTTGCATGGTTGCTCCTTACCGTTTTCATCTTTTTTTGTACTTGAGTTTGTCACCACTTCTTTTTCTATGTAGTCTAACCAAAGAGGAATGGGTGCCAAGAAAGTTAATAGTGTGGGCTCCATCTTCTCTTCTACTTATGACCACATAGGCCTTTCTAATTGGACTGGTCTTCTCATTCTACTCTATGGTTGCATAGGCCTTTGTAATTGAACTTGCATGCATCTTATGTTGAGAATTTAATTAGGCCTTTAATTTATGACCCTCACTTAGAGCCCCAAGCCCACTATTCTTTTTATGGTCTTACTTTTTCTAGCATAAAGGCATTTCCTACTCCACTTTCCTTATAAAGGCAATACTTAATTAGAAAATCAAATCCTATTAACTTGATCAACCATTTCTATTACGCTAGGGGTTACACTATTTTGTTCCATAGATTTTTAAGGTTTTGTTAATCCATTCTTACAACAAATCACATCTTTAATAAGTATGATCACCAATTTGTTGACCACCATGACTACTGCTAGCAATTCCTTATCATAAGTTGATAATAACTCATTTTTTCCTTTAATTACTCAATTGTAATGGATGATGGGATGCCTTCTAGACAATACTGCATTAACTCCTCGTCTTGAGGCATCACATTTTATCACAAAATATTAATCAAAATTTGATGGGGTTAATATCATAGTCTTATCTATAGATTACTTGAGCTCCTTAAAGGTAGTCCTAACCTTATCACTACATATTATTCTTCTTGAGTAAGTTTATTAAAAGAGTAGCTATTTGACCACAATTGTGAATGAACTTCTAATAATAACCAATAAGTCATAGAAAACTTCTTAATCCTGTAGCAATCTTAGGCCTTAGCCATTCTAACATACTTATTATTTTTTTCGGGTCAATAGATACATTTATGCTATTAACAACATGCCACAAATACTTGACTTCTCTCACCTTGAAGACACATCTACTTTCCTTGATAAACAACTAATGCTCCCTCAATTTTCTACACACCTCAATAACATTCTCTAAGTGTCTACTCTAACTATTATTATATACAAGAATATTGTTGAAGAACACCAATACAAATTTTCTTGAGAATTCCTTAAAAGCAATATTTATCAATGTATAGAATGTAAACGGGACATTTGTAATCCTAAATGACATAACCAAGAACTCATAATATTGAGTCTAGAATGCCATCTTATATACAACTTTAAGTTGCATTCTTATTTGGTGATATTAGATCTCAAGTCCAGTTTGGTAAAATATTGTATTTCAAACAATTCATCAATTAACTCTTTAACTAATATTAGTTTTCTAACATTCTATTTATTGGGGGCTTAATAATCCACATAAAGCCTCTAAGATCTATCATGTTTCTTAATTGGTAGCACTAGGAAAGGATAAAGGCTTGAATTAGGTCTTATGACACCAATCTCTAACAATTGTTTAATCATCTATTCTAATTCCTTTTTTCTTTTCTTTTCTTTTTTTGATAAAAAGGGAATTGATAAGGGCTTAAGGCCTTGTGCTCACTTCCTTAATAAGAAATTTTTGCTTGCATGGTCAATTAGTAGAAAGTTCCTTAGGTTCCTCAAATAGGTTTGAAAAACTCCAAAGTATGCTCTGGATATATTTTTATTTTGCTTCATTATCTTCTCATCCTTGTTTTTATCTTTACCCTTTCCTCATCACTAGCTTTAATTTCTTTTATGTGAAGAAGCATGCTTTCACTTGCCTTTCAGATTTTCCTTATGTAAAACTCTCCTACTACTCAAGCCTCATGTATTAGAATTCCTTAAAACATAACCTCCTTGCTACCACTAATAAATGTTATCTATTCGTAAATTGAAATCCTATAAGATAGGACCATGGGTTCAAAGCCACTAAGCCCCCAAAACTGCCTAGGTTCACTTTAAATCCAACAAGGATAAATCTGTCCTCCTCCTCAAGCCTTGCAAAATCACCATAACATTTTTATAGAGATTTCTACTCCAGGGTTCCCCCATTTTCCATTGTAACATACAATTCCTTTGCTCACTTGGAACTAACCTCCATTCTCATGCAAGTCGGCTGCTCAAGAGGTTGTGGGTGCTTCTTAACTAAAAGGCAAACTCAATTCCTTCTAGGTCCTAATTTCCCATCCGATTTCATCATTTTAGTAGTTGTTGACCTATACATGGCATTCAATAAGATTTTCGACACAACATCCATCAACTTTATTTTTGCCTTTGGTAAACGGTTTTCTTCTTCCTTCACCACATCAGCTTCCTTATCTTCTCCTATCAAAATCCACAGTTTCATTTTACATCTATATCTTAGGGTATAAGGCTCACAACACTTAAAAACAAAGTTCTTCTTTTTTTTCTCTTTTTTCAGCCATTTCATGGCGATTTAATCATTTAATACCAAAGGGATTTGAAGTTGGTTTGCAACATTCTAGTTTATAGGTTTTGATTTACTCTTAACTTACATTTCCTTGCCATCTATTGGAAGAGACCTTATTCTCAAATAACCGTGCATCCTTTATGGCTTTAGACAAAGACTTTAGTTTGGCCTAGACTTAGAGTCTCTTTCAACTCATATAGAAAACAACTAACTTCTTGTTGTGGTGTTAAATTCTCAACTCTAAGTAGTGAAAATCTAACATGATAGTCTTCAACAGTACTGTTTTGCTACTCCTCGAACAAGTCCTAGGAAAAAATCTTAGTAATGAGCTAGATTGTATCTCTTTGTGAGCTTACTTGTAAGCAGTAAAGAAGTGATTGGCTATTAACTGATCTTCTTCTGCAAAAGTTCAAACCACACATGGGCATCCCTTCTAAGGCACCAAGAAGCTAACGAAACTTTTTCCTCTTCAGGTGTTTTAGGTACCTATAAAATTGGTTAGCCTAATAGATCCAACCAATGGGGTCTTCTACATCTTCATATCTAGGGATCTCAATCCAGGCTACCTTTGATTTTATCTAACTATTCAAATTGCTCCCCACATTCCTCCTCGGCTCTCCACTTCCTAGTCCTGACGAAGAACCTTCGTCATATTCCTACTTCAAATTTTTCCTATCTATTTTATTATAAATTGGATTGAACATCTCTTGCATCAAGTTCATCATCTACTTAAACTTCCTATCCATTTTAGTCTCAAGCTTTTCAATAATCTTGATCAGTCATTAAAATATTCGATACCTAATTGCCATGATCATAATTGAATTCATAAGAAACTGGGTGCAATGGTTGCAAAGGCCAATTAAGATCAAGCCTAGTGGCTTATTTCTTCTCTTTGTTTCATGCAATGGTGGATCATTGCAAGAAACACAACATCTATGGGACACTTAACCTGGGTTATTTCATTCAATGATGCCTATTTATTCATTTTCTAGGGCTTAAGATATTTAGAAACCAAAGTTGAGGTTACATACTTATAATACCCGTCTTTAATTATATCAGTGGTGACCTCACTGACATGAAAGAAGTACACGTGAGACCAACAACGTAAATTTTAAGTTAATGTGCCTAGCTTAGTTATTTACAAACTAACTCTCCTTACACATATCTCTAGTTTATCTAGTTCATTATCAAAGTTCAGCCCGTTACAAAATCTCTATCCAAAAAACAACCCATGAGATAAAAGGTTACTATTAAGAAAATTAAAAAAAAAATGTCACCCAAAAAGGGCCTGAAAGCTGCAATCCTGTCAACAAAACCACCCACAAAATCATTCCTGGATAATTATCTAAACCAATCAAGGTAGAGTTTATTTGTTGTGTTCCCCGCTTTTCCGATTTCTTAACCCCTTTTTTGAGAGACAAATAGACGCGTGGGGTTTGGAAGTAAGGCAACAAAAGATAACAATGCAGACATCACGGTCACAGTACTTGCAATAAATTCAGTGCACACTTCTATATACCTAATCCTTAAACAAGTACACATAATCGCAATTTTAGTCAAGATGTAAGAGAGCGAGACTGTACTCCAAAAACTGAAAAAGGGGGGTTCAAGCAGATGGCTTAACGTTGACTTTTGCAATGGGTTCTGCCTCCCGAAAAGAAAAAAAAAAAAAAAAAGTTGGTAATCTCTTTTTGCCCTGATCCTCTCTGTAGGGAGCTCGTTTCCAAAGAAAATGTCACCAGGCCTCGTCCATTTTTGGGTTGTGTAAACTTTTAGCCCAAGGTTGGTGATGGACCAACTTTTAGCTCAAGCGCCACCTGTGACGCTGACCTTACCTCTGCTGGCATGAAAAAGGGCTTCAACATCGTTGTTTCGATTAGATTGGCCGGTCTTCTCCCGTACGCCAAGCGAATAAAAGCTTAAAACGGGAAACCCGGAGAATTTAAATTAAAATTTAATTAGTTTTTCACTTCACGGCAATCGGTAAGAAGAAGTAATCAACTTCAGCCACCTGACAATTTTTAGAACGAGGATTTTAATTTAATCTCTTGGGTTTGTCAAATTTACGAGCGCAAAAAGACGACCCCAAAGCCAGCACGTTGCGGAAACAAGACAAAGCACAAACAAAATCAATAAAGGACACGCATGTTGCAGGCCAATCATTCTACGAACCCAAACCTAAAGCTCCCTCCGTCTGCAGGACGATCCGTAGCGTTCCACGAATTTATGGACCCTAGTAGCGTTGCCAGGGATTGAGAAAGTTTCGACGAAAGGTTTCTGGTGATTTAGGGGCATGGAAGTGGTGGTGCCGGAGACGAGCTCGACAGGTTTGGGGAAAATCGGAACAGAGAATTCCGAAAAGGATCAGCTCCGCGTGAAGAGGAAGACCTTGCGTGCCGTACTCGAGGAGTGCCAGAGAGCTCTTGAATTGCTCAACTCCACGAGCGGTGCCGATGATGTGGAAGACAACGATAGTGATGATGCTGGCGGTGCAAACGTCGATGAGGAGCAACGTGGTGGGAGCTCGGAGTCTCTGCAAGGCGATCAAGAGACCGATGAGGTACGGAACTTTGCTTTTGGGAGGTTTTGACTGGTGTGCGGACAATTATATTTTGTAGTTTATCGCTGCTTTCTGTTTGATGAATGGAAAGCTGGCAAACGGAAGGGAAATTTTGATTCGTTTTTTCATGGCCAACCGGACTTGATTTTGGTGGGGATTCTGATCCCATATGAAGAATTTTTTATTTTTTTTCCCCTGAGAAATGTGAGCAAAATTTTTGGGAATTAAACCTTGAATCTTATCTGTTGGTTTTGGTTTTCTTAAAGAGGTTAAATTCTTTTCACAGCTTGTCCATAGGGTTTACCAGGCTAAGATTGGTGCAATTTTGTTAATCTTTCTGTTTGGCTGGAAGACAGAGAATGAATTGAACTCTTGTTTTTCTTTCTAGAAGTATCCTGGAAACTGTTTGTGTTGATTGATTGTTGAGAAGCCCTTTATTCAGCGTGTTATAAGCTTTTATAAATATGCTGTTCTATATAGTCGGGCCCGAGTGCTGTCCAATACTGGAGTTCTATGGAATTAGAAAATATTCTTGGAAATCCCTTTTTGAGAATGCAATTTTCTAGATGAGCTTCTTCTTCCTTTTTTCCCCCATCTCCTCTGTCTCCCTCCGTCCCTCTCTCTCTCTCTCTCTCTCTATAAAGAACATCGGGGATGGGATTTATAGGAGGACTGAATTGTAATATGGACTCAAGTCTAGCTTAAGAAGGGTTGATGTTGTTCCAAGGTGAAACAGTGTGCTTCATATGTTGTATTGTTATTGATTTTAAGTTTATATAGGTTGAGACCAGATTGCCATTAACTTGTCTTCGCGCTAGAGAGTGGAAGTCCTGATTCCTTCTAGTCGAAATAGGAAAAAGGGCTTTTCCTTAATTAATTTACACATTTATGTGGGTCTTTGGGAGTTATTTTATTGAGCATTATGCACTGACTCCTAACGTCTGTGTCCGGTTTATAACCTTATAAATTGGTAAACTAGACAAGCAGTTTGTAAGTTTTAAGCTCAGAGTTGCCCCCTCATCTTGATCTTAAAGAGGAAGCAGTGTCGTCTGGGCTAGTTCTCATATCCACAACTGTTTATAAACTTCAAGATCAGTGTTCAAATCCTATGCATGGCAAATCATGCTCCAAAGAAGTCATCAAATGCTTATTCATGAATTGTTATCAATTTTATGAGTCAATAAGAGAATAATACCCGTATCTTCTGTATCTCAGGTGCAGTTGTGTGATCTTCTCAAATCTAGGGTTGAATGCCCTGATTTCCTTGAAAAGCTAGAGAGCGCACAGGCATCAGTTCCAAAAAATCTGGCTGGTACATGCTGATGGCCTCCTTTTTTTGGCTGGTCAAATACATGATATCTATTTCTTTCTTCATTTTGAACTTCAGGAACTAACAACTTTTTATCTAGATTTTTATAGCCATATTTATTTGATTGGATGCTAAAAGGGTCTTGTTCTGTAGCACAAGAAGCTAGTTCTTGGGACATGATTGATAAGAATGATGTAGACGCTGATTTGGAACAAGAAGACTATGTCCTTGTAAGGCAAGAGGATATAGTAGAGGGTATTGCCTGCTTCATGGCTGCGTACTTATTGTCTCTAAAACAGACTAAGGTATGCTACGTTTCTGCCCTTCAGGTTGCTTTGGGGATTCAGTTTTCCTTCGTTTTCCCACCAAATAACCACTGTTGACTTCAGTTTACTTGATGCCACCAGTGATTAGCAACTTATAATGAACTCATCAGAGCCACTTTTTTAACAGATCATAGGTGATATGATTGGATATCTCATATTGTTATTGCACAAAATAGAATTTATGATGAGAACATATTTTGTTATTACATAGATATTATTCATGAGACCATGTTGTCATGGGGTATGTTTTATGCACATGTAGGCTTGTAGTTAAAGAAGTAAATATATTCAGATGTCTATGACAATCCAGAATTTCACATCCAAATTGAAAGAAGCAAGTTGTGCATATGGCTAAGAGGCATAATTAAGTCAATATTAGTATTTGTGTTAAGAGAGAAACCTTTATGGGGATCATAATAATGCCTGCATTTGGGATCTTACAATCTTTTCAATTTAAGAAGTATAATATTTGAATGTCACTGAGTAAGAAGTCATATATCAGAGGATGAGCCTCAAGGATCTGTTATGAGTTTGGTACAAGTCATGATATTGCATTTCCTACTATGCTACATGAAAGGAATGGGGATCGTGTAATTGACATCCTTGACTTAAATATGAGTAACAATAATGCTTTCTGTGCATTTTTTGGTGGATCCATGTTAACGCTGTTGTCCAATTTTTGTGTGGTCTTGACTGTGTAACAATTGGGATAAAATTATGCATGTCAACCACGGGTTATAAAAAGAGTTGACAGACAAAAAAGATGATGTTATATAATATTTGAAGATTAGAATTTTTTTTTTCTAAATAATTGATGTTTACTTTTGCAGGACTTGACCCCAAACCAACTCCAGGATGGTAGGTTTGATTCCCATCGTCAATCTGTGCCTCTATCTATCTTCCAACATCCAATGAGATAATGAATGAACAAATATTGTTTACTTATCCTACATTTCTATTCAGTCCACATACAGTTTGTTCACTACTTTAGTAGTTTTTGTTGTTGAAGATGTGGAAATGGAGTTCTGACGTTTTCTGAATTCTCTTTTAGCACTTAGCAAGACATTCTCAGTGAAAAAGAAGAAGGGAAAGCTTCGGAAGGCTTGGGATGGAAGTAAAGTTATTTACAATGTGGCATCATGGGGTGCAACAGCAATAGGGTAGGTTGGCTGCGGCTAGAGCTTGAAGTGTATTCTGTTGTCTGTCTAATGATTCGGACTGAGTTCCCAGATTCTTACTTAGCATGCTTGATCTTTGATTGAAATCAGGGCGCTATGATATTTATATTTTCCTTCCTTTGTTTTTATCAATAGAATTACCTATCTACTGATCTTCATCATTTCCCTTTACAACAGGATATACCAGAATCCTGTAATTCTGAGGGCTGCAACGAAAGCCTTTTGGACTTCTTGTCATGTGATATCCAAGCTTCTATAGTTTGCCTATGCTGCATGGGGGGAAAGTTCTGATGGTCGGATTCTCGGTTGTGTTTGTGGTTGTACTAGCTTGGTGTCCCTGCACAAGTTGTGTAACATTAATGTGATATGTTTCATAGCCACTGATTGATTAATTTCTTTTAATAATCTTGAATCTTGTAAATATTTCGTTCTTTGTAGCATTTTCAGGGTGCAATTCAAATTCATTTCGTAGAATCTCGTGGCAATGATTCTAGTCTTTATTGTTGCACTTGGGCTGTGTTGTGTTGGAATGATGTTAAAGATGGATGCATTACTGTGTCATGAATGATCCTCTTCGACTATCTTATTAAGATACTTACATCATGCGAAATCACTCTGGGTTCTTGGTGTTGCTCATGATTTGAAGGGGAATATCACGATTTGATTCACGGCCTGATATAATGATCGTAAGTGTAAAGGGGATGAGAAAAAGAGATGCGGGGAAAAAAATGGAAGAACGAGAATTGCGGGTGGTCTTCTGTCCTTGGAGACAATTGGTTCCTTGTTTCTTGCTTTTCACTTGTTGCTTTCTTGACATCTACGTTGCGTCTCGTTGGAATTCCATCTACATTCTGATGTTTTTATTCCCTGTCGTCCTTGTTTAGAGAAAAGACTTATCCTCCTTGTTTCGTGTTGGACTCTGTGGGTACAGCTTTCCTCCCTTGCACACCGGTACAAGGTACATGCTTTGTCCAAATTATCTTCTTTATAAGGAGACCGATTTCCTCAGTCCGCATATGCTCCTTTACATAATGGTTGGTTGAGAATATACCTTTTCTTTTGTTTTATCCATTTGGTCCGGAATATGCCCAATATTTAAATGTCTAGGCGCCACAACGGTCGTTGTTTGATTTGTTTTGGACGACAAGCGATGGGATTTGTACATGAGACAAGATAAAGCCAAGCGCAGCTGTCGGGTTGGTTAAGCCAACCTCCCTTCCAGTGTGCATGTGGTTTCGTATACGCTAATTTATGCCGCTAAGTGACTCCCGACAGAAATCCTTTTGTTGCTTGGAGAAACTAATGTTTTTTTTTTGGCTGTTCTGCTTTACAACTTGTGTTTGTACTTCTGATAAAATGATATCCATGTTATAAGAAGTGATGATTTTCTTATCTTCTATTCTACAAGTTTAGGGACCTACTAAT
This sequence comes from Casuarina equisetifolia, assembly GCA_028551475.1. NCBI lineage: Eukaryota > Viridiplantae > Streptophyta > Magnoliopsida > Fagales > Casuarinaceae > Casuarina > Casuarina equisetifolia. The sequence continues at coordinate 14,715,650 of CM052356.1, forward strand.
TTTTATTTATTTTTCATCCAAACAATAGAAAACTAGCTTATTAGTTCAATGATAAACTAGCAAAGTTTAGGACTTCTTGATTGGGTTGGGTATGTACGTATTGAAAAAAGAAATAAAAGAAATAAACATAGATGACCAAGCTCATTTTTCCCATTTCACTGTTTAAGTCTTATCTGATCACCTACCCGATAGCTTGGGAATTCCAATCCGAGAACCCCCTAACCTAACTGAGAAACAAATAAAGGGGAAGAAAAAAAAAAAAAAAGACCCACTTATTTGGAAACCAAAAATTTGGCAGCTTGAGCTCAACTAAAATATGGTAGAATAAAATTGAGAAAGGCAAAGCCAATGAACCAACATGTAGAGGAGATTACGTAAAGGATGAGTATCAGGTACAAGGTAAATAGATAAAAGAAAAAAGTAACTCTGAAAAGAGAGCAGACTCATGGTGTTCTGAAGCAGCCGAGTTGCTTGCTTCCTATACCAAAAATTGGCAGAACCAGCAGCAACGGAGACTACGTATCCATCTATGTCTAAGCAGGCCAATGAGATCATCTACCCTCATCTTGTATCTTCTTGCAAGTTACTTATTTGAGCTCCGTGTTTTGCTAAGATGTGTCACCCCCTTTGCCTTCTCCTATTTACATGCATGGGCTTAGTAGTAGTATGAGTTGTCCTTGGGATTTGGAGCATCCTTGCAAAGAATTGAACGGACTTCCATCACAGATCTTGGCGGCTCCAGGTCCTTCTCTTGAACTGTATTTCCAAGCAGCTGCTGCATCTGAGAGGCAAAGGTATCATCCAGAATCTGCCAAGGAACTCTCGGATGTCAGAAGATTTCATATCCCAAAGAAAGAGAAGACAGAAATATGGACTATCAGGACACAAGAAAAATTATGAAATCCTCCACGCCACAGCTTTTGGGGTCCCAGAATAAACTTGCTTATAACCAACTTCCTCTCTCTCTCTCTATCTTCCCCCACCCAAAAACAACCACCCAGATTGGGAAAAACAAAAAGTTAATGAAACTAGTTGCGGAATTTGGGAGGCCACACATACCTAACTTGTCCTTGGACGAACTTGTATTTGTTGATTGTAAATACTATTCTTAAGAAAGGTAAGGAGCAGCATGCAAGATATTAGAGTTGAAGGGCCTCTCCGAGCGGGAACTTCATGATGAAGCAGCTAAATGAATGATTTCAAGCCACTTGATTTATAGGTTCAAAACACATTTTCAATGGACCAAAATATGCTGGATTAGGTGGTTCTAAGAATGTAACCCATAGGAGTTCTTACTGTCCAAGATGTAATCTGGAAGACACCCCACTTTGGCTATTGTTTGCATCAGCAGGCTGCTTCAGCAGTTCTGCTTTTCAAATTTAAATTTGCAATCAAAACTAATCACATGCCTGAAACCTTTGCCTGATGAGACTACCTTTTTTTTTTTGTGGGGGGGGGGGGGGGGGGGGGTGTCTAGATAATTGGACCAGATGGTTAAAACAATATAATCTCATCAACTTTTTAAATCTGGCATTAATTGGAAGGAACCAATAAGATCATTGGATATAGTTGTTTAGACAAGCACATGTATTGCACAGCAGTATATTGCTCATAAGCATGTGGAACTTTAATATGCTCTAACTTAAATTAAGAAATTTAGACTTACTACAAAATAACTAGTAAAGCTGAAGCACTACAACTACTCATAAACGGAAAAATGATTTGTGATGCTATTACTTACAGTTACTGCAATTCGTGAACCTTTATACCATGACCTATTCTCTTTCCTGTTCTCCAAGAAACTCAGGACATCCTGTAAATACAAAATAAATGAGACCATCAGCCTTGACTCTGAATCTGAAAGTAACTTGCTAATAAGACTGATGCTTACCTGTCCAAGTCGGTCCCAGTAACCTCGACAAATTGCAACAAAAACATGAGTCTCTAAGATGGAATGAAGATGACTAATTGTATCTGTCAGCTGCTCCTTCAATGGCTGCATTCTCCCCCGTACATCAGATTCCACCACAGTTTCTTTTGAATCTTGGAGAATTTTTTTCAATTTTGTAGCATTCTGTAATTTTGTCTGGAACAACAAAAGAAGGAAGCAGATGAAGGACACAACAGAAACGCCTACCAAATTTAAATCTCATACAGAAAGAATTACTCTGAACAGAATGGGGAAAATGGATGCAACCCATATACAAGGAGAGCTGTTTAAATCTAAATATATTAAGTGGTACTGTAAACATAGGATTGCCCTAAAGGAGGGACACTTCTAATTCCAGTAAGAACGTTAGCCATGTAATATACAAACACTAATGCTGTTAGTCACATATCTTCTTGCTCATGTTTATTGTGGAAGATAAATAGGAAGATCCGCAGCTCCTAAGTCTGAGGCTAGAATAAGTACATAAAATTCCGCAGCAGCATCAATTTCTAAGTGCAACTACCTCTAAGAACATAATATTCCAATTTACACCGTGAATTTTTCATTTATCAATTTGGGGGGGGGGGGGGGGGGGGGAAGTAACACCTATCTTCTATTAAGGTCATAGTTTTATTTACTGTTCCAAAATATCTGTCCTACCTCAAGCCATAAACAGCTAAATATCAATCTAAGCAAATATTATGTCAATTGAGGATGATACCCACATTCTCTACAAGTTTCTCCACAACTGCTTGCAGATAATTTCTGAACTTCGCTCTCAGCATTACTGTTACTTCACTGAGACGCTCTCCAGGAACTGAGTTTCCACCATTAGGGATGCAAGAACCCCATGGCTTGAAACGAGCTTCTATCTTGGGGCGCAAGACATCAAGCATCCTCTTCATGGAATTCAGTAGAGTTCCCAGCTGGAAAACAACAGAAGGTTTTCAAGCCAAAAGAATATACCAATTGAAGGAACCACTTAGATTTAAGAGGCTATAATTCACCTCCTCAGGAACCACATAGGGGCATACAGAACGTTTGGCAAGTTTCTGGACATACTTGAGGCCAAATTTCTTGGGTGCCATATTTTCCTTCACTGGTGCCAAGACATCAGCATACTGCTTGTCTAAAGCTTCTACTATTGCCTTTTCAATGTCAGCAACAGCCTTTTGTGGAAAACACAGTCCAAAAGAATAGAACAAGTTCAGTACATGAGTTTTCATTTTAAAATTGTAGTTAAATATTCAAGTTCCACTACGACACACAAAAACAACCCAACCAAAAAAAAAAAAAAAAAGAGAGATTGTAGAACACGATAATTTATTGCTATCTCAAACAACACCGGAAAAAGTGAGAAGAAATTGGAAGTCGTGAGAATTATGAAATCTTCTTTGATACAAAATGAAAGATTCAAAATGTTAGAATACAAATAGCAGTATTGCGACAAAATAAGGAATACCACACAAGCCTATTCATTCACTTTTCTAAATTCATTTGTCTTATTTATATGTGATAAACACTTGTATGGGGACAGAGCACTCCTGCCTTTTGCACGCAGGAATGATAAGCTCTATTTTTAAGGCCCTTAAGCTTGTTTCTGGCACCCAGCCTCAGTCATCATTTACAAATTAAGCCTAGGAATTTTATAAGCCCATGATCAGCCAACAAGACTAGTAACTATTGTTAGCCTATGGTCAGAAATATAAGAACATGCATGAAAAGAGAAGAACATAACATACCTCAACCAAATAATATTAGAGAAAATCCCCATGCAAGTGAAATAAAGAGAACGATAATGATATCAGCGAAATAAGAATATGAAGATTTTGAAATAAAGGGACCCATGAGGACATACATTCTCCAAGCCAAAAATATACTCTGGCCATCGGCAAATGATAACCTCATAGTCGTTCAAAGTATCTTTCAATCGATCATACATGTCATCTACAAAAGGAGTAGTACAATGTCGTGTCTTAACTCCTGACCATTTCACCTGCAAAACAAATTACTGTCAGATGACTGTTGCATGCTGAGATCAGAAATTACAAATTGTGATTGCAAAGAAGTTTCAGATTCAAGAATCAATTGCACATAGTTCTCCAACATGCTGGTAACCAACCCTCTACCCCCCCCCCCCCCCACCCCCTACAAAAAAATAAAATAAAATAATAATAATAATAAATAACAATAATAATAATAATAATAATAATAATAATAATTGTAAGAGAGAATCTGTTCTAGTAGTTCCCATTCTAGTAGTTCACAAAGACACCAAATTTTGGCAAAGATATGGAGTAAGCTTATATTACCACGAGCGTTTACCATACGTACCTTATCTAATTTGCATGACTCCAGCAAGAGTGTCGCTTGTCTTGAATCCATACCATTATATACAAGTGGAACAATTCTTTGGCATCAACTCCACCTTTTATGTGGCTGTGTAAAACATAACATTCAGTTAGATCCGTGCAAGGTAATAGCAACTATATTGCAGTCTGCTCTTATTTGTTCAAAATTATATATGGAGAGGTTGCATTACCTAATACTCCAGCTGGCAAGATCCCTTTGAAAATCCGCAGTGGCAATAACAAGATCTGCAACGGGAGGTGAAGGGCCTGTTGGGGGGCAAGCAATGAGGAAATTACGCAATCTGTTGCAAAGCTCTGTGCTGTAGATGGATGCAGACAGATTTGGGAGGTCTATAAAACTGCACAATAGTGAAAAAAATATTAGAATCCTACTTGTTTGACATGAAATTTCCAAAGAAACCAACAAATATAAAACCATTGCAAATAAGCAACAATAAAATTGAGAACAAGTAAAATGTGTAAAATTAAGGACAATACCTCAAGAAAATAAAAGGATGTTACGTGCTAATCTGTTTATGTGTGTGTGTATATATCCACCTTCATTATCATTTTGTTAATTATTTATAACATAGTTTGCTCTCTCCGGTGAAACATTTTCATCTTGCTGAGAGTCAAAATGTTCAACTGAAATTTCAGCTACTTCACATAAAAGCCAAAATTTGCAGGCATGCACCATGAAGTTTGACATCATACATTTAGAAGTTGAAAATTGGATGTTGCAACGAGAGAGGGAAATATGTTATGAACCATAATTCATGGTCACAATCATTGTTGCACAAGTGCATCATGCCTCCATGGTGGAAAAGGGGAAGGTTGCATGACTTTCCAGCCATCATACTTTTGTATGCCATAATTCATGCTAATTGCCATGTATTGATTAGTCACAAACGTAAATGGTTGCCCTATAACCTTAATTATTAATATCACATATGATGGACGGTATCAGCTTAACAGTTTGAACCCAATGCATATGATCAATACATGCTACAGATGGCATAGATAGAAAAGCAGACACCCAGTATTCAGAATATAGTTTTGAGGTACATACCTCGGAAGTATATGTTGATTATGGATCTCAATATCCGTAAATATTTCATTCCTCATGTTCATGCAGAGGGATATCATCCTTTGGTAAGCAGTAGATGTAGAAACAGCATCCAGCAAGGTGCCTTCATTATTGTTGGTAATATATTCATCTGTCTCAGTCAAGTGCCTTCTTGATCTCTTCTTTGCAGCAACCTGGGAAGACACTAACTCTGATTAGACAGAGACTTGTAACTCAAGCAAGCATCGTAACCATAATTATCTGTCAGTCTCACAGACCTGAAAATAATGGCATAAAGCAGTTTGAACCTCAGGGGACAAGACATCATGAAGAAGTGTATATAACTTCACAGCAGGTTCTAAGGCAGGTGCTGCTAGCCCAGTTGCAGGCTTGAAAACCTCCATGATACCCGAGGGCAAGGACTCATCAAGTGACTTGTAGTTCTCAAAAACTAAAGAAAGTATCTGTTCAATTTGATCCTTAGTTTCTCCTAAGATACGGTTCTGATGAAGCAACGAACATTCATAAAAATTTGTGTTAGAAAAGTATCAGGATCTGGCGAATATAACAAAAAGAAACATGCAAAATAAGGGAGATACAATGTGAAAGGTGCAAAACAATAACATCAAGACCCATATAGCAATAGAAACAATTGTTTTATGCCTCAAAATTGGAATATTTCATGGTTACCTCTTGATGACTCAATGTATTCTTGCCATGGCCTTTCATTACAACAGGCATTAACAGGTCGTGCACCAAGGTGAGGCAGTCAGCTGTTGGCGTTGCCACATCCATGACATATGAAAGATATCTATTTGGCATTGCAAATTTGAAAAATCATTTCACAGTAAACAGCCAAAGAACGAAAATAGGGTTTCGTCAATTTATATTACATGGCCTATTGATGACCTGATACCAAGAAGCAATTACCATTAACACCCAATTACCTCAGCTTGCTGTATACATCAGAAACCCCATAATATGAGGCGAACTCTATCAAGAGCCACTTCCAAGGACCGTGCAACAATAGCCTTCTTTGTTGAAAATGCTGAACTTTCATGGCAACCTCCAAAACTAGATCATATGCAACTGTTTCTGCAACAGAACCACACTGGAACCAAAAGGAATCATATATGAGTAATCAAGATGCTCAATAAACCGTGACAAAACACAAAGAATCCACGTTCAACTTTCAGACAATGAACAATCATTCTTTACAAAAAAATCCCAGCTCCAAAAGGCAAGCAAAGGTGAAACTTCTTTTCCCCACTTTTTTTAATGGTTTAGATCGTATGTTGTGGAATCCAGCCTCTATTAGGAATAAATCCTAAAAGGAATTTAAAAAAAAAAAAAGAAGGAGATGAGCTCCTTCCTCCACAATCTCTTGCCATCTCAAAAGTATGCATTTGATTGTCCAGCCAAAGGTGTGACAAAAACATTGAGGCAAAGATAATGGCTACTTATCACTTTAATTGAATTTTTTTTTAAGTGATAATGATCTTAAGAGTGTCTTTCACCACATACGAATACACTTTATACCACAGATGATAAACTTAGTTAAATTCAACAGCTATCAACCGTCAACTGCAACATTAATTGCTCTCCCCATCCCATAAATTTTGACAGAAATTTCTACTTCTGGAAGTAGTCAACGAAAAGCCACATTTTTTTTCTGTATCAAAGAAAAAGTGGATGGCAAAGTAATGTTTTGATGTTGAGGGAGTATAAAGTTCATATACACTAAAGCTACCAAAGTGGTGCAGTAAGTAACAGCCAGATCATATCTAAGTAAGAAATATTTCCCACATCCTCATCTTTTAAAGATCAGTTATATTAGCAACGTTCTGTGAACCAGAATTAGTCACCAAAAGTATAACAAATAAACCAAAACAAAATAAAATAAAAAGTTCTTGTCACGCTTCAGTTATGAAACAACTGCATCCAAGCAAGTCTGTAACTATTCAAGAAAAATTACCTTTGGATGGCTACTGTCATCTGAACTAATAGAATAGTTTATATAGAGCTGTATCTTGCCCACAAGCTCATGTTCTGGCTCATGATAGATGGACCACCAACGTAGCTTATCAGCCTGCATTCAACTTCAATATCAGCAATCTACGAAGAAAATTTTCAGCACCAATTTCTACTTAAACCTTTATGTCAGCGCCAAGAAATATTACTGGGTCATCAGCAATAGTAGCAACTTGAACAAGAGCTCGGCCAAACTGCTTCCCCTTTGAGTCCTCAACTTCTATTAGTAGATCATCTCCTATACCATCTGGAAAGCTGTAGAGTCGTCAAGTCTCTTTCTCAAGCAAATTTAAAAGTAGATAGAATAAATATTGAGAGAGAACATACAAGATGTGGGTATCACTAGATCCAGGTTGCATCCGGATTGCATCATCTTCAGGTGTACTTTTCAGCCTTAACAGACAAGAGTACGTTTCTGGTGACATTTGCAGGAGAAGAAGAATATTGAGAGCAGAAAGAAAAGAGACAGGACCAGGTAAAGAATTATTCAAAACTACAAGTACAATGTCCCAAAATCACATATGCAAATGATGGACAGAAAATTTGTCATTCTTAAGTTCTAGTCAAAGCAGAGAAGGGGAAATTAGAGAATGCAATTTATTTTATGTAGTCACACATTCTTGTGTTGTGTTTTCTTTGATGCTGAAATGATGATATGTTCTTTTGTTCAATAACACAATTTATTTGAAAAGAAGAGTATAAATAAGCAGCTAACTCAAGTTGGATGAAGCAAAGTCTGAAATTTTGGATACCTTGCACTGCTTCATATGACGATGAGCTATTGCGTAGAGTTGTTACACCAGCTTTCAGGAGTCCAGACACCTGTTTTATATACTCTGTCCCAGCATGCACATATGCCAAGCTCTGACGTGAAAAAGAACCATTTGCAGGTACACGTGGTGCAACATGAATCTTCCTTAAAGCATGCCATCCAGAAGAAAGTTTTGACTGCAAATGGGAAAAGCGATTTCGAACGGATTCCAATTTAATTATAGGCGGCTTAAAAGATGAGATACTACAGCCAGTAGGTGGGTCCAGGGTCATTTTCACTTTTCGCACTGCACAATCAACAAGATCTTAGCAAAGTCCCCTACACTGGAACAATGAACACCAGAGATAAGATTAGTATCCTACCTTGCAGCTTCATCTTGCCAATGATTTTCTTAGGCTTTGGAGCAACACCCTCGCCAGCAATTTCTGAAGTATGCTTCACCAATAGTTCATCTTCTGATTGTAATAGCACTTGCCGTAATCTAAGAATATATGATGTTAAGAAGAGTAAGCATAACAAATTAAAATGCCAACACAATATTATATCTTGTGCAGCAGCCACTCACAGAAAGCTTCTATTTACTTTTACAAATCTTAATTTGGAAACTGCATTTCTATTTGGGTTATAAATCAAGAAGTTTCAGCAGACCATCCAATTGTTGATCGCTTTTAGAGGGACCTATTTTATAAATGCAGACAGTGAGCTGAAAAGCTGAGTGCATATATAGATTCAAAGTCCCTGACAAGGCAAGCACAGTGGAAGAATTTTAGTTAGGAGAATAGAGATTCATTGAATGACTTTGATGCTGAAATTTCAACAGGATAGAAGCAAAATGAGACACAAGAAGTAACTAGGGGAATAGGGGAAGCAGATATAAGAATGTGAAGAGGAAAAACCACCAGGAGCAACGCTAGATCAAGATTAAGAAATTAACTAAAGAATCAAGCTATTGAGAAATTATCTGTAATGAGTTTTAAGTAAGAAAAGCATGAGATGTATGTACTAAAGTTGGAACCTTAAAACTGATGAAAGGGAAATAGAATTCACTTTGATCTGGAGATTTTCAGATGCATACTTTCTGGAAAAGGAGAAGTACTAAGTGGAAAATAAGAAATCAAGATTGCTGAAGAGAAAATAGAACTATGAAAACCTAACGATATTAGCCATGCAAAAAGGGCAAGTAATGCCATAGGTCAAATCTATAGATCACTAAGAATCTATTAAAATTGTAACTCCTTCCCTTATTAAAACAAAGTGAGATGGCCACAAACATATAGCAGATATGGCTTATTGTAGATATTGAGGATGTCATTTTCCCCTCCTTGCCCCTTACCAGTCCAATTATATGAAGTTAAGTTTTTCAACATTTTTGTCACCAAACCAGCCTGACCAATTGGCATTATAGATAAACAAAGAGAAGAGAATGAACCCACCCGAAAGCATCCCGTAATAGGGCACATTCATTTTCCAAGAACATTGGAGCTTCCATGCATTCCATTGCCCACGCATGAAGACAAAGTCGCACGCATGCATCATATGCAACCACAGCATGCCATGGCCCCAAAGCACTGAATTTCATGTACAAAGCAAAGCAGAATAGTTAATGAACAAAACTGGTAAAGACTCAAGATTATCAGCACCATCTACAATTGTTTCTTTTTTTCTTTTTTTGCTCATACCTTGCATGAAATGTGGGGAGGCGAGTTGGATATGAACCTGAAGATGCACCTGCTTCAGAACTAGCAGCAGGTCTGTTGATGAATAATACAAAAAAACCAGTCAGATTTTCCAAATTTATTAAAAGAAACTTGGGCATTAATGTGTTCAAGCCCACAGAGTCATTATGATGTGAAGCATGAGCATTCGTATTCCAAGTTTAATGTGCATTATAAAGCACATTTTCCTATGAAACTTGTCAAAAACAACCATCAGAGAATGATACAAACCTTACAAACTGATTAGGAGTCCTATTTCCAATATCATTCCCTGGCTTAACACTAGATGGGGTTTCACATGAACCTGGGACACATGGTGTGTGGCATACTTTAGATGTAGGACTTCTCTCAGGACCTGGCTTGATTTCATGAATAGAACCAAAAATAGGAGGTGCACTGGGAACATCATCATCATCAGAGAACTTTGCATTCTGCCTGTTTTTTGAATGCAAATCCTGCAAGATAGGCCAATTTAGCAAAGACAGTAAATAAAATTCTGTTGAAAGCAAGAACACAAATTGACAAGGTAGTTTGCGGAGAGATCAAAGTAATATTAATAAAGGAAACAGTTAAATATTATCATCCCAGGGGGTAGAGACATAATATCACCCCATAGTAAACCTTTTAAACGTACATTAATACATTTGATACTTGAACAAGGTGCAATTTCATATGATAAAAGAGGATGAGTTGCTTTGGTGCTTCATCTAACCAATATGCAAAAGAGTCAGAAGCAACGCCAACATGCAATTAAGCTGCTGTATCTAACCAATAAGCAAAATAGTCAAAACCAAGCCTATGCAATTAATCTGAGATGTAAAAGACTTAGTACCAATAATTTCATTTTCTTTTTTCCATTCCCTCCTCCGCCACAACAACCTCCCCCCCCCCCCCCCCCCCCCCAACAAAAAAAAAGCCCCCTAAAATATAAAAGAAATATAAATAAATAAAAAGTTAGGCATAATTAGGTAGAATTCATCCATAATTAAGCAAAACGTTTACATGGCCCATATATGCAAATTTAATTGCTTGCCTAAGCCTAGTACAAAACCAAGGAATCAAGAGTTCTCTCTCGCTTTACCCAAAAAAAGGGACTGCATAGTCCTGAAAGTTGCAATAATGGCACACCTCAAGACATACTGTTTAGAGATGGAATTTTCTACAGAAAAACTCTCTCTTCCCTTTTGACACAGACTAATAATGAGTAATTACTTCAGCAAACCCAAAGTTGGAATTACCAACAATATCAGTTCAGAGACCAAAGTTTAAGTATCTTAGCATAGCACATCAGCAAGCCTCCTGGACCAAAAGTCCTAGTTATCCTCATTTTTTCTTAATAGTCAACTCCAAATTTTATCAATGAGTTCTTCCTCAAAGTGTCACCACCTCTCCTGACAAATACGCAGGAGTAATTACCAATTCAAAAAAGAGAAAACCCAGAGCCCCCATTATAATTCTCACAACATCTACAACCCCCCAAATCATTACAGGAGGAAGAGAGTACATGAATATTGGAAATAGAGCCTGATGGCTACAAGATCTTTCACAAGTTATGGAGGGGCATTCAACAAATAGTTTGAGTCAGTGACCTAGTCTTATAATTTCCTTTGTAAACCTTTAGACCAATCATAAAATTATGTAATTACTTGCCACAAGTTCCTAGCTATTCGTATGTTGATTTCCCACCGACTAAGACAAACTCAGGAGGAAAATAAAGAATTATAGGTATCATTAACAGTCAAAGTTTAATTCTCAATCCCAGGTTGGAATTTTCGTGCCACAATGCCAGTGAGAGTAATTAGCTTTTCTTATACACATATTTAGAGAAATCCATTCGTGTATAAGTTGATTCTAGTTTATCTCATCAATATATCTTCTGCAGACAAACTAGGTGGCATAACCAACACAAGGAAGAAGCAACAAGAATATACCAAATGTTCCAGATACTAGAATGAATATCTGATGCTGTCAAATCATACATATCAGTAAGCCGATTTTCTGTCGTACCATTAAGAAATAAAAAGTATTATGGAAAAGGATTAAACAACATAATCACACGGTATGCCTAAATTAGCAGTACAATTGAATGACGTTCTCAAAATCAGAACACAGAACATCAATAACATCGCATAGAATCCAATAGCCATGAAAAGATGAAGAGTGAACTTGAAGTACCAGAGACCTTTTTGGCAGCACTTTCCACATTCACCCGAGATGGCACACTTGAAGCATATCCATCTGAAACACAAGCTGTAGTCCGCGGCACAGTGCCATTTATGCTTCCCACTTGTGTGGTAGAAAATTCGGAGCTAGCAGCAGAATCTGATGATTCATCCTCTGTATAACCATAATGCCCGACTGGGTGCCTCCCATTTCGCTTTGCCAACCTCTCCGCCAAATGACCTTTCCTTCCCACCACCGTTTCCATAGATGAACTGACATCAGAGTACACGTAATCACTAGCATCATGCAGCCGCCTCTGAGCAGCATTTCCATATCTATAAGCATTGTTGCCATTTGGAACTCTATCATCTTGTGGTGACGAATCCAACGAATATCTACCCCCATACACCCCCTCCTCTGAATCAGTGCTCATATCATTTTCAGAATTCGAACCACTCTCGGCTCCATCGGTTGGTATTGTTCGAGATACAGGTATGGCAGTTAAGGGCAAATGCCCGCTTCTAAATTTCGACGTAGGGGGCAACCCAAATCCCCTGCCGCCGCCACTGCGAATGCCGGTAATCGGATCAACGCGAGATCTCAGAGTCGAATTCGAAAATGCAGCATCCTTCTGGTTACAAACAACACCCGTAAATTTATTTATTTTCCATTCTTCAACTTTAATTTTAAAGAAAAAAAGGTACAGGCAATTTATTACACACAGATCCTAATACAGTACAAATAAGAAAAACTGACGTAGGAAATAATGAAAACAATCCATAGAAAAAATGGAAGATAGCAAAAGTAAGGGGGGCTGAGTTCGTGGAGCTCACCTCTCTAACCCATCGAACCGCATTTTTATCGAGACCCTCCGTGAACATGATTGCTAGGGCTCTGCCCTCTTCGCCTGCACCAAAATCAAATCTTAGCCACTTTTCAAACCACCAAAAAAATAAAAAAAACACACAGAAAAAAGGAGAACTCGGCTACCGGACACAGAGATTACACCTCTCCGAAAAAAAGAACAAGAGGAACGCACATATGAATTCAACTCGAAAAGTTCACTGCGAAAGAAGCTGCACAAAGAGAGTAATGCCGAGAGGGACAGAGAGATTTGGAGAGAGAGAAAGAGTGAGAGTGATAGAGGAGATGAAAGGGAGCTAGATTCGAGAAAACGAAAAGATTTTAACTTAGCCCGAAAGCTTTCTCTTCTCAGCTGTGAGAGAAGACTGAAGAGTCACAAAAGCTCTCTGCAAGTCTTTGGTCGCTAATGTTAATTTTTTATTTCTTTTCCTCTTTTTCTATTTTAGCGATCTTCTTTTCCGTAGATTCCTTGTTTAAATTATATCTTTCGAGGATGTCGTGTCACAAAGCGAAACTTCATACGACGCCGTTTGTGGCCACGACGGAAACGGAAGTTGCGAAAGTGCAGGGATTACAAAAGCCCACGCACGGAAAGGTCGTCAGAAAGTAACGTGTAGTCGACGTGGCAGGCGAGCTCCGTTCGGTGTGTTTTTTTTTTTTCAAAAAAACACTGAACACAGTCGAACGTTGTAGTGGGGACGCGCTGGCTCTAAATTCCCGCTGCGCAGTACCAGAAAAGAGAAAACCAACGAGACACACTATGCACACTCACCGTCACATGGAGCGGTGGCCCCACGTGACCCATGCTTTTCTGCTTTTCTTTCTTGCTAGTCGGTTCCATGTTTGGCCCCTCGAATGCCCAAAACGCCCCACAGAAACCATGATATTGACCAATGTCTCGTGGTGTATTTTTTATGCAACATCAACGGCTCTGGAGCGGCACGGTGGTGAGTTGCGTGATTAAAAGGCTATCTTCACGAATTGATTATTCGGCAGGAAAATCATAAGCAAACGAACTTTAATTTGAATTGCGTTTGAAGATGCTACAGCTGTTTCATCCCATTGTTTATTTGCCGCGCGCCTACCTTAGGCTGGTGCATGGCGTAGGATGGGGCCACTTCCCACCCACCATCGTACTTGCCAAACTAAGGAAAGGGCAAGAGAAAATTACATTGACAGGTAGGGATTGAGAACGACTTTTGTTGGATACTGTGTCTGTCCTTTCCTTATTTCCGTCTGATAATCATTTTCCCGTGTCCTGCATCACTAGTGATTTTGAATTTTAATTTGATGGGGAGACCAGACAAGAGAGTTATTTCAGTGCACGACACAACAAGGGCAAGTGGGGTAGAGATTCGGCCATCATATATATAACCAAATCCAAGAATTTAATTCTTGATTTGCTGTCGCTGGAATTTTACCAAATGAACAAAACTGTATAACATCGGGTAAATATCGGTGAACGACACAACAAGGGCAAGTGGGGTAGAGATTCGCACTGACAAATCTTATTGATTAACAAAAATAAAATTAATTAATTAATTTCCTCGGGTAAATATCAGGATCCAGATTTGTAAAAGTAAAGAAAATTATGTAATTCGTAATCCCTTTTACATGGAAAAACAATTTATGATAACAAAATCCCCGACTTAGGCAGGAATAGTTATTATTAATTATTCTGATAACAAAATCCCCGACTTTTCAATTTATTGTGGTTCTTGTGTGAACTCGAAAACCAACTAAAACATACAACAACATGTTAAACTTAAGCATACAACTCATCGACATTACATTCCCCGAGGAAAACTTTGATGCTCCGCGGTGAACCACAACTGCCCTCGGCAATGAGCGCTCTGTCATTGGCAGCCATGTGAGCGACAATCTTGTAAATCATTTCGATCTGAAAAATACAATTCAACAGAAACCGAAAAAAAAAAAACAAAGCGTTAGCGAGGAGGGTTTTAGTTGTTGCATGTGAAATGGGAACAGAAATGTTGAATTTACATCTTCAGGAGCATGGCAACGTTCAGCTACTTCTTCCAGCGTCAACGGTTCCACAGGCTCTTTACAACTGTAAAAAGTGAAACAACATTGTAAGCCACAGAAACACTTCCTTCGTAAAGGCAGAAACGCGAGAAGAAAACATATTTGCACAGAACAAATCATATCCTTCGTAAAGGCAGTGGTACAATCTCAAGTACCTGTGGTCCCTTAATGTTTTCAGACGACAACATCCTTCGTAAAGGTGGTGGTCCATTTTATGTCGTCCAGGTTTTACCTTAGTATCAAATAACTCGTGGGTTTTACCTTAGTTATCAACATAATACTTCATATCTTTTCTCAAGTGTTATCTAAATATGACTCATTATGACTGAAGCATGCTTTTCCCCTTTGGAAAATAATTACTCGACAACTATGAATTTAAAAACATTTCGTTGTTGCATGGACTAAAATCAAATAGGCCTAACAACTAAGACCGAGACAGCTATAAAAGGTCACCTGGCCTCATTGAGTACTGCCAAAACACGCTTCTGAAGTGCTAAAACTTCTCCCGCTGCTTTTTTCCCAGCTTCCACACCTGAGGAGTCAGCAATTAAAAGCAGGAAGAAAGAAACGTGCATAAATTAATTAATTATCCAATGACAAATATCAAATGCCAAAAGCATCATGCGACAACAATGGGCAGACGGAAATATATATTTACCAGGTTGATGGTAAGCATTAATGTTTACAAGTGAGGCATATATCCCAACAGCTCGCTCATAAAGTGCAATAAGTGCACCCACAGCTCTGGGTGTCACTTCTTGAACAGTGACTGTAATGGACTCCCTGTCATTAGAGTACAAAGCCGTCCTTGTTCCCTGTATGAAATTGGATCAGTATACAAATAATTAAAATGAAGATAAAGTAAAGGAGCCTTTATCAACTTAAATAATGGAACCAAGATTTTTTTTTTTTTTTTTTAAATATCTTTCCACTCAGAGCCATCTGAGACTGAAATAACTGGCTGCTGCAAAATTCCAACCTGTAGCATGCCAAAGAGATAGTCACCACATGTTACGCCGGGTTCAAGCTCCCAATCATGACCAGGTGGTCTATCACGAAGCACCTCAATGAATGTTGCAAAGAAGTTGTGCACACCCTCTCTTAGTTGTTGAATGTAACTGCGGAAAAACAGCAGGTGCATCGGACCATAAGCATAGCTTCCACCGTGAGATATGATATAGACTAAATTCTGGAAACCAAAAACTCACGCATGCTGATCTGTGCTCCCTTTGTTTCCATAAACAGTAAGTCCTTGATTCACCTGTGACATTAAGATGCCAAAATTTTCAACTACGCTGCCGCGTTCAAATATGGTATAAGACTGAAATATCTCAGTGGAATATCATATTCTAATGTAAAGAGGTCCTCCTCTACGCTAATTCACCAAAATCCTAGGGGCCTGAATAAGATATAGATTAAATTTAAGCAAATCAGCTGATTGAATTTGAAGCTAAAGGTTTAAATATAATACTTCCAAAATTTCTCGTTTGTAATTTAATCCTTCATACATCCAGATCATGTATTAAAAAGGCAATTTTACACCACATAGTCATAATTATGGATACAGATGCATAGGTTCATCAAAATTTGAACCCACCAACACTAATAACATGACAAGAAATAAACAAATATATAACTGCTAGATTAATCTTTCAGAAATTTGAATGCTTGAAACCAATTATTATAGCAACGTTGAAGACCACACAAAAACCAATATTGTGCAGATAAAAAGATCCTAAGAGGGAAAAAACAGAGTAAACACATAGCAGCAGTGCGAACCACCAGAAAGAATTCAAGCTCACCCATGGACACCCTCACCAAGGATCTAACCAACCACATTCTAACTATTATGGCAGATGAACTTGAACTAACCCCTTACAGGATTTCTACATTTACCCAATCAAAAACAGAGTTATATAAGTTAAATTCGAGGTACTCAAATTTCATGCATACCCGATTACCATCCAGATCAAACTCCTTCCCAAGAGATTCCATGACTAGCTGCTGCAAATACCGACTAAATAACAGCAGGCTGTCCTTGTAAGGAAGTACAACCATATCCTAAGAGGAGAAAAGAGGACAGAGATAATAGCACAACCATTACAAGACAAGCTGAAATTTATCACAATACAGAGATTATACAAATGAGTATTACTTACCTTTGATCCTACCCCATCAGAAGCCCAGTACCAGCATAAAGCTAGCAACGCTGCAGGATTATTCCTGACCTAAAACCAAAAATAAAAAATAAAAGATAAATAAAAAAAAACAAAACAAAGAAGTAATCATTTCTTCGCTCTTTGCTTTTTTTTTTTTTTTCTCCCTTTCATTTTCCTTTTTTACATGGAAGCAAAGACGCAGGGGTGAAGGAACAAGTATCACAACCGGAAATAAACTCAGACAATAAACCCTAGCCATTATTTTGCTACATGCAATCTTCTCTCATGAAAAAAAAGTTTTAACTTATTGGATGGGATGGAAGATCAGCACAAAGTAGTAAACATCCCTGGCAAGAAGACAAATATGATTGAGTCTACACACCGCCATTCCCAAGAACAAAAGTGGAATGCATGTGTACGTTTCTCATCAATAACAACACCCCATTTCAGTTGATGACTTATGTTGAACAAACCTACTTCAACACATCCCCCCTTTTCGAAAGAATATTCTAATGTTCAATTCATTCGATGGGATTGAGGAGCGAAGAGATTTAGCACCCCTACCTTTCTTGAGCAACAATATCGTCCGTTCAAATTCAAACAACTAAATGAACTCTGTAACCACTTTTAAGGAAAAAATGATGAAACTTGAAAAGCACCAACCATAGGAAGAACAAAATTTATTGAAGAAATAAGTAGGATGGCACATAATACTGCTGGCCAACTGGGAGTCCTATTACCTATATATTTCAAATTGGGCTAACTACATCCAATTTAGGAACAAATGAACTCTTTCAGTATTCTGTCTTGCCATCAGTTTAGGGCATTTGGAAACAATGTAAAGCTAATTTCTGCTTGAGCTTAACTAGATTAACAGTAATTGACATAGACTCAACGAGCAACAGCAGTATCAACAAGGATAATGAGAAGTACATAAGGCAATTCTTACCACAGTAATTCTATTTGCCTCATCCATCAATGATGCACCGACAAGCATCTCTCGTATGTTGATTCCCTGAAGCGTAGATTGCACATCAATAATAAGAACACATAAATAAAAATGACATCAACTTCTAAATTCAGAAATCACTAACCTGAAGCGCTGCTGGAAGCAGACCAACGGCGGACATTTCAGAAGTCCTACCACCCACCCAGTCAAACATAGGAAATCTGGCTACCCAACCCTCAAGTTTTGCAGTGTTGTCTAGCAAGGAATTCTCTTGTGTAATAGCAACACCCTGAACAAAAACATTTTTAAGCAAGCATATCACAATTTAACAATTAAAATTAACAGAGAACAGTCTCAGGCATGAAACGTCAGGTCTTCAGCAAAGTAAGGCCCTATACCATGCCTCGAGTAGGTAAATTAGAATTCTACAAAATATCTCTAATAAAATAGAAACGAATTTGAGTAGTAACCAATCAATTATGAATCTACAAACCACCATTTTTAAAACAGGCACAATAACAAGCCCATGGGGGAAGTGTAGCAGATAGACAAGGCAATTTGCATATTTGTGTTGACACGTCTGGTAACTGGTTTGTGCACAGTAAGAGCAGATTTGCAAGTCAAATATCTGACAACGATAAAAGGTCAAAAAAAATATGTTCGCAACAACTTTTGGCTTGGTTTACTAGATATTTCTAGTTCGAAAAATTACAATCAAGGGTACCTACACATCTGATCATCAACCACATTAGTGTTTGAAGCTAACTAGTGAAACTTACTCAGGCATAACCATATTGGTTGGTTGAAAAGGAAGAAATGCCAAACTTGAAGAACAGATGCTCATAAGGTAATGACCAAGGTCAGGATACAAGTGTGAGTATTTTCACTAAGATATATTTAGATGAATCTAAATCTTGCTACTGTTGAAATGCCTTAAAATATTTTATATTGCAAACTGGATCTGAATTATTAGCTAAAAATCATTTTAGATCTATACTACGAAGCAGGGTATACTAATTAAAGCAGAAAGAAGAAACCTGAGATCAAAACCTGTTTTGCAAATTCCAGGCCAGCATCACGAAAAGCCTTTTGCACTTCCAACAAACCATTTCTAGTTTCAGGAGTGCCTCCACTCTAAGAAAAGGAAATCACATAAGCAACAAACCTTAAAACATAATCCCGACAGCAATAATTAAGAATTTAAAAGCACATTTTAAGGAAGGATAATTTCCATGCAGACCTTTGAAATCACTAGAACAAGTGTAGATGCTAGTTCGGGGCCAAGCTGTGCAATCTGATGATCAATTCCTGCTGGATCCGTATTGTCAATAAATCTTATCTGTGAATAAGGCAAGAAAATATCATCTGCATGTTCAAAAAGAACCGATATATGATAGTTTAATACAAAATAGATTCAACAGCATCACACAGATGTGTCAGAACATTTAAAAAAGGAGGTTCACCATCTGTTAAATGTATGGAGACTGTAAGCCAGGTCTTAGTCAGTATGAGGAATAGAAACAAAAACCAATGAAAAAAACAGTTAACACGTTCCTTCATTCCAGGTCTCAATCAATAATAAATAGAACTCAATCACATATTCAACTTCCCGAAATCCTCTCTTTTTACTTCAAATGGTTTTCCTGGAAAATAATTTGTTCAACATGCACAGTGAGGGAGAGAAGGGGAGAGAGAGAGAGAGAGAGAGAGAGAGAGAGAGAGAGAGAGAGAGAGAGAGAGAGAGAGAGGGAGAGGGAGAGGGAGAGAGAAGGAGGAAGAAAGGAAATCACAATTCATGAAGTCAAGGAAGCAGGCAAGACATTTTTCTTTCTCCACATGAACACATCGTATTCTAGATATGGTTACAAAGTAATGGTAGATATAAGATGAAAAAGTAGGGAAAATGTCAAAGCTAGAAACTGGGTTCCCCACAATCACGCAGTATACTTCCAGTGTGGGCAATTAGAGAAGAAAAGAAGCAAACTCGTCACCAACAAAGATCCAAGGTCGACTTGTATACCTTGAGCGGAGGATTGTCAGGAGCCAATGCCTCTGCAACAAACTGTGGTCCAAGAGCCGAACCTCCGATCCCCACAGAAAGCACTTGAGTAAAGCGTCCCTCTGGAGAAGATGGGGGCTTAATCTGCAATTTTGATCAAACAACAGATCATGCAAGCTGGCAAAATTAGACCATTACTGAGAAAAAATGCAGAAAGTACTGAGGGGGATCCCCATCCCAAAATTCAAATTTTAGCACGCACTTTAAATCCATGCCTGGCAATACATATCTTAAACCTAAGAAACCGTATTGAAATGGGAGTATAGTTCCATTCAACATATCCATATCATTCATTCAGACTTCTCCTTTTATTTTTTTGGTTTATTTGGGTTTACAAGAGAAACTCTATCCTGTTACTTAATCTGGAAGGGGAAAATAATGTCGCACTCGAGTTTTCTCTCCTCATCTACCATTCATTCAAAGTCAACTTCAAAAATCGACGACTAGAAAAGAACAAAAAGAAGGGACTAGTGAAAGTGAAACTGACCTTACCGCTGACGACGTCATCCGCAAACTTGCAAACGGCGTCAAGAGTTTTCTCAATCTGCGACCTCAAGAAGGAGTTGGGCGCGAGCGTGGGATTCCTTAGCCAGTAGTGGCCGACCATTCGACCCTCGTCAGGGTTCGCAATTGCGCCCTTCTCCAGCTCCTCCATGGCCCGGAACGCGGCCTGGAACCTAGGTTCCATCTCAGCCACGAACTCGTCTGTGAAACCGACACGGCTCACATCCAGGTATAGCCCCAGCTCCTTGTGCTGGTACAGCCATTCCACATACCTCGACCACAGGGCATGCGGGTCTTTCTGCAACAACGCCTTCTTTGTCCCCTTCTCTTCCTCCGGAACCCCGTGGTCGGTCTTCGACAACTCGGTAGGAACCTCCCGAGCCACGGACCGAGTCACGGCGAGACTGAGGCTCCGATCTGCGACCGTGGAGCGCGCGGGGAATGCGACCAAGTCCTTGCGGAGTGAGTTGGCGGGTTTGAGGAGGCGCGATTGGGGCTTGAGAGATGGGGAAGAGGAACAAATGCCAGAGATCGAAGCCATTGGGAATCACAGCAAGCGTTGATGACGAGCTGAGATGTGTTTGATCAGCGCAACCACTACTACTCCATACCGGGCTTCCTTCGATTTTTCTGTTTCTAACCGGTGATGGTTTCAGTGTGCTTGTTTGTATTTAAGTTCTGGCTTCCATACTTCGCACATTGATTGGTTGGTGTTTTCTATCAGGTTGACTAGAATGAACCTGTGCACGTTCCAATTTTACAACACTGCCCCGGATATTCCTCCACCTACTCTGTTTTCTTCCGTGCTCCCCCGTTACCCTGAAAAAGTGCTTCTACATTCCAATTTGGGCGGAGACAACAATGGTCTGTTGCCGCGCCGCCCGATAATATACAGCCACGTGGAAGAGAAAAATCATACTGAACTTACTCAGATCAAAACGTGGACACCTAGACTTAACTGGGGCTAGCGCACACGTGCTTTCAACTTACTTTCTATCTTTTTTTTCGTTGTCTAAGTAATTTCTAGGGGGGAAAGAAAAGATATGATATGATATGATATGGTGTACCAGTTATATTCTAGAAGTTGTTGACTTTCAGATGGACACTCACCAGGCTCCTAACTTGTTTTCGTTTACTACTTTTCCCTGCCTGTGGTAACAAGTAAAGATAATCCATAAAATCTTGTCTCGACTTGTTTGGATCCTTCAAATTTCATTCCAAATTCATTTTTCTATTTTCATTCAAATGTGTATATATATATATATATATATTATGGTTTCTTATTGTTTGGATCCTTCAACCTTTTTGGTTGAAAAAACATGTTTCATTCCAAATTCATTTTTTCTATTTTCATTAAAAAGCAAAAAGGTTGAGAACTTACCTCTCATCCTCTTCAACAACAAAAGGCGTGACACATAGATGAATAACCTGTTTCTCGGCTTCATCCGATGATAAGGTCACCGTTGCGTTCCTTCTTGACCTGTTAACATTCTTAATATCTCTCGTTTTAAGGTTAGGACAATTCATCCTAATATGTCCTTGCATTTTACACCCATCGCAGCATATGTCCTTTTTTGGTTCAGTTATTTCTTTTCTTTTGGCATGTCCATTTCTATTTCTATCCTTTCTACATAATTTCCTAAATTTTCGTTCAAGCATGGCAGCAAACTCATCATCTGAATTGTCCATGCTCTTCTCATCATCCCGGCTGCTGGGTTCAAAAGCTAAATTCTTTTTCTGTGTCACTTCTTCCCTTCTAAGCATTTGGTACTCATAGGCTTTTAAGGACCATAGAAGTTCATCTAATGATAGCTTATGTAAGTCCCTAGCTTCCATTATTGCTATTCTTTTTGCATCCCAAGTTTCCGGAAGACAGTCTAGGATTTTCATCACTTTTCGGAAATTTTGGTACTCGCTTCCTAGGAGCTGAAGTTCAGACACTATTTTGGTAAACCTGGAGAACATTTCAGTAATGTTCTCCTTTGGTTCCATCCTAAACATTTCATAGTCTTGTTCCAACATATCAATCTTATATTGCTTAACCTTTTCTTCAATACCTCCGTAAACAGCCTCTAATTTGTTCCAAATAGCTCGTGCCGTGTCACAAGATGATATTTTTGAGTACTGAGTAGCACTCAACAGCCTCTAATTTTTATTCATTCTAGTTTTCTCTTCTACGGTCCAGGTTTCTACGTCTCCTTTTGGGACTTTTATCCCTTCCTTTAAAATCTTCCAAGAATCAAGGTCTTGGCCGATCATAAAGGTTCTCATCACGGACTTCCAATGTCCATAATTTTCCACATTAAACCTAGGGGGTTTGTTCATACCTATAAACATAATACTGCCGGTTGCCATGGATCCTGAGGGCTGTGCTGTAATAAACCTCTAAAACAGAGTACCTGCTACCACTAGTTGGAAGTAAAAAGTGACTTTCTTTCTGGTTGTTTTTGAATGAGATACACGTGTGTTTACCACAATCTCACGGCACAATCAAGTTAGCAGAAAGACAGCAGGCAAGCAATTTTCCTAATGCACAGCAAGTTTACTTCTTGATGAATCAGTATATACTTTCACAAGATCACGCAGCAAATATAACACCCACAGCAAGAAAATTAAACTGTAAAAGCAAGAGGAGAACACGATCTTTCAAAGCTGTTCGGCCACACGATCAAGATAACCTGTGTCTACTAGACGGTAAATACTCTTCTCCACACAGAATCTTTGATTCCAGAGTGAGAGAACAGATTAGGTTCCAAAACGAAATCCGAGATTTACCAAAGTTTGACACAGATCTCTTACAGAATGGCAACAATTTCTATCCAATAGTAATAACACACAAGCAATAGGAATAGAAATACCAAGTAAAAGATCAACTTTTGAAAGCTTTGAAGAAGTAGAATGTTTCTTGTGGCCCCCGAAAACACCAAGTAAAAGATGATTCCTGAAAGCTTTGAAGAACTAGAATGTTTCTTATTAGAAATTGAAAGGGCCCAACTAAAACACAGAACTGTGCAATAGTGGGTTGCTAGCGGACACTTATAAGGTCAGGCTCTCTTGTCACCTTACCTAATGTGGGACTGGATATTTTAATTCTCCAACACTCCCCCGCAGTCTCACGTTGGGCGCGGTGAGAGGTGGGACCAGTCTAGAGGGACCACACCAAGGTAGGCAGGACACAGGGCTGGCTCTGATACCATATTAGAAATTGAAGGGCCCAATTAAAACACAGAACTGTGCAATAGTGGGTTGCTAGCGGAAGCTTATAAGGTCAGGCTCTCCTGTCGCCTTACCCAATGTGGGACTGGATATTTTAATCCTCCAATACTCCCCCGCAGTCTCACGTTGGGCGCGGTGAGAGGTAGGACCAGTCTAGAGGGACCACACCAAGGTAGGCAGGACACAGGGCTGGCTTCGATACCATATTAGAAACTGAAGGGCCCATCTAAAACACAGAACTGTGCAATAGTGGGTTGCTAGCGGACGCTTATAAGGTCAGGCTTTCCTGTCGCCTTACCCAATGTGGGACTGGATATTTTAATCCTCCAACATTTCTGATAGTTCTCACAAATACTGAGTGAAAAAGGAACGATTGTCGAAAGCTTTCAGGAAGTTGGAAAGTTTGTCGCAGTCTGGGCAAATTGTTACCGTTGGAGCCCTTTTAAAGCTAAGCGGTGCCCTTTTCCCTTTGTCGCTCCACGCTGTCATCCAACGGTCTTATTTTTCATTTAAAGGCTACAGAGCTTTGTTAGAAAATTTCGTCTCAAATGAAACTCTTTTACAGGATCTAAGCATTGATCATGGAGAAATAATGGGTTTAATATGCATAACATAAATAGATCAAAAGACATACCATATTTTTCCATTTGCGCCGCCATTTTTGAACTAAGTCTTCCACTCTATTCTCTCAAAATACTGGCTTGATGAAATAGCCAAAAGTTGCTGCGTGAAAAGATTAGGGAGAAGGCGATAACAATGACTGCGTAAAAGTCCTTTTTATTTACCCGCATGAATAAACAGTTTCTTGGTGTGTGTGAGTCGTGGGTTATTAGTGAGTTGTGTGCTTAGTGTTTTATGGGAGAGAGGGCATGATGGATGAGGTGGCGAAACCGCCCTAAGGGGCAGTTTCCCACGACTAAACGCAATAAAACATATTTCATTGTTATCTCCAAAATATCTCCCTTTAGCAACATTAAATATATTAAATATATATATATAAACGGAGAGCTAGAGGGGGGACTTAGCCAATTAATAAAATGTTCATACAAATAGCCTTACTCATCAAAGTCTATTAGATGAACAACGGCCCACACCAGCCAGTACCATATATGCAAAAAAGGGGAATATATGTACAATATTTGTACAATTAAATGGACCAATAAAATCATATTGCATTGCCACGATAGGGAATGATCATTTATGCATCAATTGATATAAGCCCACATTACATGGACTCATACAATGAGCCAACAATCTCCCACTTGGGCTATAGCAATGATCATAAAAACAAATAATACTACTAGTAGATTTTATATATATGAAAATAATTTTAAAAATATTTTATGATGGTCTAGAAAATTCAGAAACATCCCTTATTGCCGATCTTGTCACATAAAGTTCAAACTCAAAGATAATAGTGATTATTATGCCATTTAGAGACACAACTCCCAAGATAGTCACAAGAGTCCTCTACTTTACAAACATAGATCTTATATGGTAGTGTGGTGGACAAGTAACATCACAAAAGAAATGTAGTGTTACCCTCCTATCAGTCCCATTCTCCTAATGACCAATGTCACCGACAAAACCGTCATAGGGGAATATCACTTCAAATGACAAATGTCATCGACAAATCGTCCTAGAAGGACATCCCCAAGGTGACAAGATGTCATCGACAAAACGTCCCAAGAGAATATAAAATGTCTTGTGTAAGACACTCGAGTACATAAATATTTATGTGTGCTACAAGATATTATAATATGACCACAATAATGTATCTTGGCCAAATGCTTAAGGTCGCACCTCCCTTAAGACTTCATAACCTGTCTTAAACAAGCACATATGTGTCTCACAAGTTTATGAAAATTAAACAATAGACAGGTAACTAAGATATACATGCATCAATCAAAGTTTCATAACAATAAACAAAAAAAAAAAAAAATGCTACAATGATACATAACAATGAAGTGGGCATCAGCTCCTACTGAACAAAAGTGTTCAACAAATATCAATAGCTCCCACTGAGCAAAATCATTAAAATAGAGAGCATAAGCTCCCACTAAACAAAGGCATCAAATGAAGAACAAAGACCCATGCGATCAACGTGCTTTTGCAATACAGAAGGACTTAATCCTTTAGTAAGTGGGTCAGCTACCATGACATTTGTTCCAATGTGTTCCACTGTAACTTCACCATTCTTTACCCTCTCTTTAATTGTCAAAAATTTGATCTCTATGTGCTTGGCCCCTTTGATATTTCTATTGTCGTTGATGAATGACACAGCAGCAGAATTATCACAATATAATTGAACGGGCCTTTCAATAAAATCAAGGTCAGTCAACAATTTTATAAGATTTTTTAACCAAATGGCTTGAACAGCCGCACCATAACAAGCCACAAACTCTGCATGCATGGTGGAGGATGTAATCAATGTTTGTTTAATGCTTTTCCATGACACTACTCCACCTGCCATAATGAAAACATAATCTGATGTGGATTTCAAATCATCCTTATCGCCTACAAAATCTGCATCTGAATACCTAACAAGCTCCAAATCATCCACATGTCTATAAGTTAACATATAATTCCTTGTTCCATTCAAGTATCTCATAACCTTCTTGGCAGCAACCCAATGATCATGATCAGGGTTAGATTGAAATCTGCTAAGAACTCCAGTGGCAAAAGCAATATCAGGTATTGTGCAAACTTGTGCATACATGAAGCTACCTACTGCACTGGCATATGGTATTTTCTTCATAGTTTCCTTATCAACTTCACTTTGAGGACATTGTAATTTATTTAGTTTGTCACTTCTAAGTATTAGTGCACTTCCAGGTTTACAATCTTGCATGTTAAACCTTGCTAATACTCGATCAATATATGCCATCTGAGAAAGACCTAACAGTCGACGTGAACGATCTCTGTGGATCTCAATCTCGAGAACAAAGGAAGCTTCACCAAGGTCTTTCATATCAAACTGAGAAGACAATAATGTCTTAGTTTCTCGAAGTAACCTCATATCCTTACATGCCAACAATATGTCATCAACATAAAGAATTAACAAAATTGGGGTACTCCCACTGAACTTGGTATATATGCAACGATCCATTAAGTTCTCAACAAAGCCACACGAAGTGATAAAGCTATCAAATTTCAAGTACCATTGCCTCGAGGCTTGCTTAAGGCCATAAATAGATTTCTTTAGGTTACAAACAAATTTACTGGCATTATCTTTCACAAAACCCTCAGGTTGTTCCATATATACTTCTTTATCTAAGACTCCATTTAAAAAGGCAGTCTTAACATCCATCTGGTGCAGTTCCATATCAAAATGAGCCACTAGTGCCATAATAATCCTAAATGAGTCTTTAGAGGATATTGGCGAAAAAGTTTCATCATAATCAACTCCATTTTTCTGTGTGAATCCCTTAGCTACCAATCTAGCCTTAAATCTATCTATCTTTCCAGTAGAATCTTTCTTTGTTTTAAACACCCATTTGCAACCAACAGGCTTGCATCCTTCAGGTCGCTCAACTAAATCCCAAACTTCATTATGCTTCATGGACTGCATTTCATCTTTCATAGTATTAAACCAAAATTCTGATTGTGGACTTGAAATAGCCTCGGAGTAAGTCACTGGATCCTGTACAATCCCAATGTCATAATCATGTTCACCAAGATATACCTCATAGTCAGGGTGGATAGCTGATCTCCTCTCTCTAGTAGATCTTCGAACTGGCGGAGTAATAGTATTTTGATCTTGAGCTTGCATTTCCACAACTAGAACTCCATTAGTATCATGTTCTTGCACATCTGAATGTACTAGAATTGGTTCAACAGGTTGCATGCTCAATGAAGTAAAAGGATCAGCTTCAACACCCACATAGGTAATGCCTCCGCGCTCTGAGATTTGTGAACATTCAGCTTTTTCTGCAACATCAAGCTCTAAGAACTTAGCTGTTTGCGAATCCACAATTCTAGAACCTCCACCAGGGTTATAGAATCGATAGCCCTTGGAGTGCTCTGGGTAGGACACAAAATAACATCTGGTGGTTCGTGGATCTAACTTTCCTAGAGTCAGATTATACAATTTCACCTCCGCTGGGCATCCCCAAACTTTAATATGGTTCAAACTAGGCTTGCGTCCCTTAAACAACTCAAACGGAGTCAGTTGAACTGCTTTAGTAGGAACGCGATTAAGAATATACATAAAAGTCTTTAAGGCTTCTCCCCATAAAAAATTGGGGTAGATTACTCCCACTCATCATGCTTCTAACCATATCCATCAAAGTTCTATTTCACCTCTCAGCGACACCATTCTGTTCTGGGCTTCCTGGCATAGTGAATTGAGCTATTATGCCAAAATCTTGTAAATACTGAGCAAATGGTCCCTTATGTTGTCCTGTGTCACCATGTCTCCTATAGTATTCTCCACCTCGATCAGATCTCACAATCTTTATATTCTTTCCCAACTGTTTCTCAACTTCAACCTTAAATTCCTTAAACTTCTCAAGGGATTCTAATTTCTCTTTGATCAAATACACATATCCATAACGTGAGAAATCATCTATAAAGGTAATGAAATAAACATCACCTTGTAGTGTTGGTCTATACGGACCACTTATATCAGTGTGTATCACACCCAACAAATCAGAACAGTGAACTGCAGTCTTTTTCTTTGTCTTAGTTAGGTTACCTCTACAACAATCCACACAAGTTTCCAAATCCTCATTAAGAGTGGGCAAAATTCCTACTTTTATCAACCTTTGTATTCTCTCTTTTGAAATGTGGCAAAGTCTCTTATGCCATAATGTATATGATTGCTCTTTAGACATCACCCTCTTAGGGACATTACGTTCATGATTCATCGTAACATAGATCTCATGTGGGGATAAACAAAGCTTATATAAACCATGATTTAAAGTGCAACAACCAACAAGGTTTGAATCAAAACATACATTAACAACGGAGTTTTTAACTTCAAAAGAATACCCTAATTTGTCTAACAAAGAAATTGAAACTAGATTCTGTCTAAAGGACGGTACATAAAAGGTGTTATATAAAGTCATCCTAAAACCAGTCTCTAAAAGCAAGGTGACATCTCCAACGAACTCCACATCAACCTTCATGTTATTCCCCACAAAGAGATACTTCTCATCCTAACTTGGGCTCCTCTGGTTTACGAATCCCTGAATGGTAAATGTTACATGGTTAGTGGCACCTATATCTAACCACCAAGAACTAGAGGGTGTTTCTATCATATGAGACTCACAAACATAAGCTAAAGAGCAATTACCTCCATCTGGGCACTTTCCCTTGCTCTTCCTAAGCCTAGGACAATCAGGTTTCTTATGCCCCTTTACCATGTAATAAAAACATACGATCTCATTTGGCTTGACCCCAGCAGCCATTTGAGACCTCCTTGTCCCAGCAACATTGCCCTGAGGGGCTACTTCACGGAAAGCTGACCGAGCCTTTCTAGGGTCTCTATTACGTTGAGGTTTGAATTTCCTGTTTCTACTAGAACTAGTTCCCTGAGTATACAAGGCAACTCGACTTTTATTAGCTCTTAACTGCTTCTCTTCAACCATCACTTGAGCTAACAGCTCATTAGTTGTCCACTGCTCATGCCGCATATGATAAGTTGTCTTAAGAAAAGCAAAGTCAGCAGGGAGGCTATTCAAAACCTTATGAATGATGATTGCATCAGAAAGGGGAACATCTGCCTTCTTGAGTTTGGCC
The DNA here is from genome assembly GCA_028551475.1 of Casuarina equisetifolia. NCBI lineage: Eukaryota > Viridiplantae > Streptophyta > Magnoliopsida > Fagales > Casuarinaceae > Casuarina > Casuarina equisetifolia. The sequence goes on from CM052356.1 coordinate 14,745,217, forward strand.
TTATAGTCAATCACCTTCATGATATAATTCCTTACATGCATGGACCCATCATACTTAAGATCAAATAACTCCTGCAGAAGCTCTCCAGCTAGAGCATTAATAGGCGGTGTATACTGTTTCTCCATTGCCTCAAGAAATTCCTTAGCAGAGCCATTGGTGGGTAAATCCGCTTGAAGGTGAACCTCAATTGTTCTTTGCATTGTCAATATACAAAACTCATTCTTTCTAGCCCAAGTGGCACACTTATTCCTATACTCTTCTGTGCTAGCCTCAGTAGGGTCCTTTGGTTTTTCAGTAGTGAGGACTGAATGTAGATCAGAAATCCACAAAGCGAAGTGAAGATCAGCCAACCATTTCTTGAAGTTCGATCCAATCAAGATTTCTATAGTTACTGTGCAGTTGTTGACTGTGAAAGTTGTGTAATTCATAATACGTAACAGGAGCACACAGTGAGTAGATAAGAAGAGAGTTTCACAAGCATTATCATATAAACACCTGCGGGCAGTCGACATGACATACCATCCAGAAACTTTCTACACAACAGCTGTCATAAGGAAGAACCAATCATCACGATCCACCACCTGTGGGTGTATGGACTGTAAAGACTAACCCAAATCCAAGCATGCTAGTTGTGCAACATCCAATTCCTAACACATAATCACCTCCTGTGGGAGAATGAAACGTACTAGGATTGGACTCATCCACAGTACAGGAACGAAGTCTCATAACTCAATTAAATTATGCTACTGTGGTGGTCACAATCCAATTGAATCACATAACCCCCGTGTACTTGGAAAAATCCCTCAAATGCACAAAACACAAACTCACCACCTAACCAGGGTGTGCCACTGTGATGGTCACAACTCAATCAAGCTATGAGTTCGGTTTGTGCTGTGGGATACAACATACACTACTCACAATCCAAATGTGCAATTTTTTTTTTTTTAAAAGACGGACACTTGTCTCTAAATTTGCACTTAATTAACACCTTAAGTGTCATATAATTGTATGCTAGACTAAAACGGCCTAATATAACATTTAAATAAACAGATAACATTCAAAAGGCCATAATTAATTTTTCAAACAGTTAATCATCACATGCTAGCATACAAGCATGGCATATAAAATTAATTAAACAATTTCGATCCAAATAATCATCAAACATAGACAATTATTTAAAATAAATTGCAACAAAATATTCATATTAAAATTATAAAAATTTCTACGTAAAAAGGGGTCTCCGACGTGCCTTCACGCGCCTCCACGTTCCGCCGGAAGCGGCTGTCAGCCGGTACGGCCGGTTCAGCCGGTTCGGCTGAGTCAACTAGGCCAGTTCAGGCCGACTCGGCCGATTCGGGCCAACTCGGTCGATTCTGGCCGATATGGCCGGTTCGCCGTCAGGTCGGCCGGTTCTCCGGCCGATAGAGGTGTCGTTGGAATCGTCGGATCATTACCGACGTCCGACGCCACAAACGGCGAACTTTCGGTGCCCGCTGGCGGCCAGATCTGGATTAAACCAGACCCGGCCGAAATCGGGTAACTCGATTTCGCCGGTTCGGCATCCGTCCGGCCGGTCGAGATGCGGTTGAGATCTTCGGCGGATGATCTATCTCCGGTCACCTGTTCGGAGGTGAACGGTGGCTTCTGGCGGCCTGAACCGGTTTCGGGTTGGGTCGGGTCACGTGCAACCCGGTTGGAAAGCCACCGTTTCTGGTGGTTCTTGGCTTCGGCAGAATCAACACGCCGTGCTGGTTCCGAATCTAACCTCATCCGGTCCAAAGGACCACTGGTTTAGCTCAGATCGTATTTCGAAATTTTAGATTATTAAAAATACGAAAAACCCATTTTTAGATCGGTACCAAAACGTAATTTTGTTTCGATTTGGCTTGATTTGGCTCACCAAATCAATGCTATAATAAATCCGATACCAATTGTTAGAAAATTTCGTCTCAAATGAAACTCTTTTACAGGATCTAAGCATTGATTATGAAGAAATAATGGGTTTAATATGCATAACATAAATAGATCAGAAGACATACCATATTTTTCCATTTGCGCCGCCATTTTTGGACTAAGTCTGATCAGACAGCCATCTCTAACAGCACATCCGGACTCGCAAGGCACCATTTTTGGGAAAACGTGACCTAGAGGGAGGAAAGCAGGATCCTTTCACTCCTGGGCTGTACTCTTTTTCATGAAACGACGACGTTTAAATGCGTGCACATAGGGAAAAAAAATTACTTATTTGCGGCTAATTAATTTTTTTTCTTAGTTGTGTCATCAATTGTTTTTATGACTTAATGTTGGATATTTTTCCGGATTAAGTAACTGGTTAACAAAATCAACGGACTTTATGAATTGTATTTCTGTAAATAAAATAATATTTACTTTATTATTCTATGGATTTTTCCTTTATTGTGCGGTACGCATATCATAAATAAGACCTTCTGAAAAAAGTTATGTCAAACAATTTTCCAAACTTTATAGACTTTCGATCATTATGTTTTGTAGAAATCATATTATATTTATAAGGCAGAAGTTTGTTCTGTTAGGCCTTTATGGCCCATTACCTTTGTTCATGAGTATCCCATGTTGGGTGTCCCAATGTTAGGCTTGCATGGCCCATATGGTGTAGGGGCTTAGCCAGTAATGTTAATTAAAGTTTTAAAAATATATTATTTGATTTGAGTTAAATGAAGAACAAAAACAATACTTTCCTCGTTTCTCTACTATATTAAACTCAAGTTCGAGAAGTTGAGTAAACATGGGACGAATCATAGAAATCTGGTATTTTCAAACAAACGGCAACCTGAAGTAATCGTTACGTTTTTTAATTAACAAAAGATAAACAAAAATTATATCTTTTAGTGGAGAGATTTCTTTTCTGTCTTTTCTATTGGGGGTGGGTGTCTAGAAATTTCGAGGTTCGGAGATCGAGGAGTTGTTACACACGCGGCAAGCCGATACACCGCGCTGGACCACCGGCAGCTTCAGAGCATTATCCCCTACGTAAACCTCCCCAATTCTGCGTCTTCACGCTTTCTGTTCTTGCCTGTTTAGCCGGAGAAATACGCAACATGATTTGGGACGAGTGGGACGACAATGTAACCGACCACGACTATTCCGATCAAGATTCCCACCTTAATTTCGATTTCCTGTCGGCGCTGTCTAAGGCCAAGGTACCGTTCAAGTTCACACCCTTCATGCTTTGTTTTAGTTTTTCTTTTTCCTTGTATCATTCGTTTTTTTTTTTATTATTATTATTGTATTTTTAGGATTACTACAAGATATTGGAGGTGGATTATGATGCTACAGATGATGCCATTCGATCCAACTTCATCCGTCTAGCGCTGGTTTGTGTTTGTGCTTTTGTTTGTTATGAGAAATGCAATTTTAGCAATAATTAGTCATTTTATTTGCGTCTGACCCTCGCTCTGTGCAGAAATGGCATCCGGACAAGCAGAAAGACGAGGACTGCGCGACTTCGAGGTTCCAAGAGATAAACGAGGCCTACCGGGGTCAGTGACAGTCTTACACTATTTGACGCTCGCCTCTTTTTTTTTTTTTTTTCTGTTTTTACTTTCCTTTTTATTTTCTGCTAGTTGGACACCATTTTACGGCATTGGTCTGGTTTTCCTTTTGCTATTTGCATTCTAGAGATTGAGAGATAAGCGAGGTACATGTCTTTTGTAGGTTTGCTATTAAAAAGGAAATGCACGTCAGAGGATATGTTGTTTGTGAAAAGGCATGCTCGGGCTAGATCTTAAGTATAACCAGGAAGGAGCTTGTAATGACTTGTTCTGCTAATTCAGGTTTTACAAATAGGTAGAGCATTATCTAATTTGTAGTTTGTGGAGATGTGGGGTTGGGGGTGAGATGTTCCTGGTTGAGTGTTGCCTAGGTAGACATTTGTAATAATAGTAGAAGGAGGTGTGGATTTGTTTGCAATTCAAGGTCCTCATCCCTGGTCTTGTGACTTAAATCACTGTTCAGGGAATGTTTTGAAGGCAGTGGACCATCTTTGATCATATAGCACACCAATATGTCAACACATGATATTTACAATACTTGGTGGGAAAATGGTGTATTTTAGGCTGAAAGCAACATAATGAATTTCAGGATTTTGAGGGCTGAGTTGTAGGCATTATACTTGAATTAAAGATATATTGATACGGAGTTTGCTTGGTTGTTGTTGTCCATCATGCAAGCTATGATGAATTAACTGGCAAGTTCATGAGTGTAGATTTCTGTTATTAATTCCATAATGCTTTGTATTTAGAGATAATGATTGGCGGTGCGAGCGTAAACAATGCTTTTGAAGACGATGGACCTGTTTGACAAGACTAGTTGTGGATTTTTTTTGAAGGAGAGGCTTTTCCCCCCCTCTCTTTTCCAGATTAGTTTATCTATATAAATAAGTTTAAAAGGTGTGAAAAATGCAACACAAATGAGAAGCACTGTGGTAGAGACATGATAAAGACGAGAAATTGGTGAAGATATGGCATGAGAACTATGAGGGAACGTGATCTTGTTGTGAACCATGTGTCATGTCAATCCTTTGGTGTGCTTTATGTATCTTCTTCATGTTTCCAGTGTACTTCCTTCTCTAATGGAATTCATACCCATCCCAAATAGGTTTCTAGGAAGCACTCTCTGGAGATGGAGTCTCTTCAAACGTGTGTTTGATTCTTCCAGATTTCACTTTCTTCATGCATTTCAAAGCTTTGTATCTGTCATAACATGCATTATTTGTGGTAACAACTCTATATTGAAGTAAAAGGGCAGTCATTCAAAGAAATGACTGTCATCGTTCAGCATCGTCTCCTGTCATAATAACTCAAAGAGCCAATCACGCAATTGTTATGATGGGACCGTCCTATTGTGGGAAGGTAGGGGTAGTAGAAAGTCTGGGCCGTTTGGACTCAGCTTCAGGGTTGAGAGCGTGAGGGTTAGGTCCCATTACGTAGCACAATGCCAACCAAAAAATTGAAAACAGGAAGAAGACCAACAATAGGAGAGAGTTGATTGGGTTCAATATGGTGTTATAATGGAGGGGGGCTTTATGTTACGATGGGATTGGGATGAAGAACCACATCCCTAACTGTTATCCGGTCAAGATTAATGTTTATGTTAGGTTCAAGATGGTCCTTGTTGAAGACTCTATGCAGAGAAGGAAAAGGCCAAAAGAAATGTGGTTGAGGTAGGGACTGGAGACTGTATTCAGATCTCTTGTTATCTAATATGAATACAATCCTAGACGGTATTTATTGGTAGAAACGGTATCTGCAATGGTTAATATTAGGCCTTTTGGGTTGTTTGAGGTCTGAGGTATGCATTCACTTTTCAGTATGCCTACAAAGATTGCACCCAGATACCTGGCTTGGCATCTTAGTTCCAATATCTACTGTGATCCCATTGCTTGATTTTGCCTGACTATTGCGTCCTTGGCTCAATTGAGTTTCAACTACTAACATGCATAAGTGTACTAATTGTCTCGGCTGAGTTGGGGTATAAAGTAGCAGCTAGTATTATATTTCTTGGTCTTTTCTTCTTTTGGGTGTAAATTATATTGTTCGGTCTTTTCTTCTTGTGGGCGTAAAATGGTGACATGGAATAACGTGCAGATATTTTAAGAGGTTGCTGTAACGCATAGATAACTCTTCATTTCTAACAAGGTTGTTTCATTCTGTTGAACAGTTTTGAGTGATCCTGTCAAAAGGAGAGAATATGACAAGAAAGGGATGCTCTACGTCTATGATTATAATATAATTGTAAGTGTTTCTCCACTTTCTCTACTCTGAATTTTTTTTAAGAAAAAAAAACTTGTTCCTCCTTATTCATGTTGAAATTTATCATTTCTTGGCTGCAGGAGTATCTTAACCGTCACAAAGGGCTTATATTGACATGCAACGGTCTTGGGATAAAGCATTCAATATGGTAAGCGGAGATAGATAACATGCAGAGATAATCCCCAAAACATCTCAGACAATCTTCCATGGTGCGTGGCACATATTTGCCGACACTGCTGCGAAGTTGGGAACGAACTCTACTAGCGTCTAGATGTCAGTTGCGGTGGTCTAATCTTGTGTTATACTCTTTGTACAAATGAAAAACTTACCAAATCTTGTAAGATCTTATCCCTGTCCGTTTTACCTCCACTTGGAGGTTCGTTTATTGTCTAATCCCTGTCTTTTGTTCTTTTATTTGCTCTGTAGATGATGCTTTCACCCATGCCTGTATTATATATCTGTGGCTACACACTGATGCTGCTGTCGAGCCAAAGTGGTCCCAAGGGAAGAAAATGCAGCCGCTATTAGGCAACTTAGGAATATAAACATCTTAAGCGATGGTAAAAGACGTTGAAACGAGGTTAAATGGAATGCATACATATAGAGGAGGTCAATTTGATGTGCTTTCTGGTTTAAGCGATGGTAAAAGACATTGAAAGGAGATTAAATGGACTGAATGCGTATTGAGGAGGTCAACTTGATGTGCTTTAGGATGGACGCACACTGATTGTTCAACATTTGGTCAATGAAGATCAGCTTTGAAGTAAGTACCAAGAATAGTTGTTTCCCTAGTTTCTGAGAGAAACATCTTGAACTAAAAGCGAAAAGCATTCCAAACTTCTTGCTGTATCTACCCTCTCCCCCACGGCTTTTGTCATGCCGAGGACCCAATTTTGGGTTGCCTCCAACATTTAGTTGATTGGAGGGGTTAGAAATCAGAGATCTCAGACAAACAATTCGTCAAGCAATTCGAACGCAGATAACAGCTTTCTTTCTCTGCAAATCAGTTCAAGCACGTGCGTCCATGACTCAGGATCCGGTTTGAACCCCATCTCGGTCAGTCCAAACAACGCGATAGCTGCATCATCTGCCATGCCCGCCTTGCAAAGGCGAACCAGCAACTCATTTGAAGTTGCATAATGTGGCAGAAACCTCCTACCCAGCATCAAACCCAATAACTCTGCAGCCTTGTTCAACTCCCCTTTTTGGCACAAGGAATTCAACACAATCCTGTAACTTGCTTTATTCAGATAAACACCATCGTAGGGAAGTTTCTCGAGCATATCAAGGGCCTCCTCAAACCTACCTTCTCTGCACAATCCTCCTAGTATCACATTGAAAGTCACAGTGTCAGCTCTGCACTCTCTTTCTTTCATTTCTTTGAGCAACTCTATGGCTTCGTCGATTTTCCCAGCCCTGCAGAAGCAATTGATTAAAGTAGTGTAGCCAACTGTGTCTGGTTTCAGACCGAAGTTCTTCATCTCATCAAAAATCTGCTTGGCCTCTTTCAGTCTTCCTTCTTTACAAAACCCGTTCACCAGGGTTGAGTAGTTGAATACATTTGGACTGCATCCATTGCTCCTCATGAATCCCAGTATTTTCCTAGCCTGATCAGCTTTCCCTCCACGGCAAAACCCATTGATCAAAACATTATAAGTTAATACATCAGGAACAATCTGATCCTCCGAGATCATTTCCTCAAACAAATGAATCGCTTCTTTGAGTCTTCCAGTTTCACAAAAACCATCCATCAGGGTGGAGTATGTAATCAAATTAGGATAGGAAGTGTTAGACCTTTTCATTTCCTTAACAACTTCAAAGGCAGATTCAAGATCCCTGTTCTTGCAGTGGTGCTTAACCAAGATGTTAAAAATGCAGGTATTTGGCTTCAGTTTGAGCTTCTCATCTGAATGCAAGAGAAACTGTCGTGCCAAATCAATCTGGTTTGATTCGACTAGGAGATTGAGACAAGTACTGATGGCTTTCAGAGATGGCTTTTCCCGAACCATAGGCTGGATTGCATAGAACATCTCAAGTACTCTCTCATGCAGGGAGGACTTTGAAAAATGCTTCATGAGATTAAGGAATATACCTTCATGAAATTTGCAAGTTTCGTAAGTCATTTGATGAAGAACTGCATCAACAGCTCGAAACTTCTTGGAGCGGGCAAGCTTGTCAAGGATAGTTCCATAAGTTGCACAATTGTGGTTAAATCCCTTTTGTTCGCCCACCATATTAAATATTTCTAGGGCATGTTGCGGATCTCTCTCGCGTTTGATTAGGTTGATTGCGGATTCGTGAGAAAAATACTTGGATTTCCTCTGACCTTCTACAGCGGGTGTAGTTGGTTTGGTTGGAGAGTCTGGTTTGGGCAAGGTGGCTACTGACAATTGAATAGGAGATATCCATGGAAGCGAAGATAATGGGGCCGAAGGAGGAGCGGAGGAGTACCGGCGGCACCTAGTAAGAGATACTGCCACTAAATTCATGAAAACTGTTACTGCTTTCATCCAGCCCTGTCATCTGAAGAAGTAGAGGATCCATCAGTAGTTATTCACAAAACAACTAATTCCACCATCTGATGTAAAAAGTAGCACAGGATACCAGGATCAGAGAAACGAATTACAAACTGACGCACGAACACAGACATGAAAATTTCAATCTCAGAGAAGAACAACTTGAGCCTAATGAAACCATAACACGAACACCTAGCAGAACATGTACAAAGAATCAGGGGGTAAATCCTAGAAACCATCTTCAACAATCTAGGGTGCCTTCACACTGTTAAAAAGACAACAACAAACAAGATGATTCAAAAATCACGCGGCTTGATTGCCAACCTAATTAAACCTTATATTTTTTCTTGTAAATTATTGCCAGCGAACACTCGTTGCAATTGAAATTTCTCCAAAGACAAGTACATTAAGAACAGAGCTATTAACTGTTTTGGCCTTCCCCGTCACCATCAACCTTGTCCTGTACAAAACCTCAATCCCAAACCCTCCCTGCTTATCTAGGGACATTGACCCCCATGAATCAACATGAACACGAAAACAATGAACCCTCGTAAATTAATTGGGGATACTTTCACAAAATAAAGCCCAGGATCAAGCAAGAAAGCACAATTTTAGGGGGAAAATGAACAATCACCTATTTCTTACTTAAGTTCGTACATAGAAAAGTAAACACAAGACAGATTAAAGGGTGAATATTTGAACTCACATCAGTGACTAATGTCCTGAGAAGCAAGTGATAAAGCATTTTTTCTTCTCCGACGAAAGTCAGGAAACGACATCATCTATCGCCAAAAGAAGCTGTTGCAGTTTGAAGTTTTAACACTTCCACCTGCGGATACCGGGGAGACTGCAGAACCCAAGGGAGAAAGAAGAAGCGGGGAAAAATCATGAAACGACATCGGAGGGGTTGACAGTTTGGTCCCACGTTTCCCCATGGGCCCCAGAAGGCCCATGTCGTAGTAGGCTCAGAGCCCGTCAATTTCTTACTTGTCCAATTCAGAAAGAAGGAGAATCGTTGCGTGCTTTTACTTACAACGGACTTTCACTTGACTACACTTCCACTCAAATCCAACGGCTACCATTCCGCTCACACGGTACTCCCATATACACCGCAACCCTGATATACACCGCGACCAGCACTGTCGGCCCTCCCTCAATTCTCGATCCCCCCCTTCCTCTCTGTGTCTCTCCCTCTCTCCCCCTGATAGCCAGTGGCGATGGCGAGCACGGTTCCCGAAAACCTGTCCCGGGAGCAATACGTCTTCCTGGCGAAGCTGGCGGAGCAAGCCGAGCGGTACGAGGAAATGGTACAGTTCATGCAGAAGCTAGTCCTGGGTGCGACCCCGGCCTCGGAGCTTACCGTGGAGGAGCGGAACCTCCTCTCAGTTGCATACAAGAATGTGATCGGATCGCTCCGTGCCGCGTGGCGCATAGTGTCCTCGATTGAGCAGAAGGAGGAGAGTCGGAAGAACGAGGAGCACGCGGTGTTAGTCAAGGACTACAGATCGAAGGTCGAAGCCGAGCTCTGTGAGGTCTGTGCTAGCATTCTCAGGCTCTTGGACTCCAATCTTGTTCCCTCAGGGTCCGTCAGCGAGTCCAAGGTCTTCTACTTGAAGATGAAGGGGGACTATCATCGGTACATGGCGGAGTTCAAAGCCGGAGATGAGAGGAAAGCTGCTGCGGAGGATGCTATGCTGGCTTACAAGGCTGCTCAGGTATTCTCTCACGCTTTTCCCTTGCTGTTTGGCTTTAGGCGCTGCTTTGTTGCTCAGAAAATGTGATTAAAACGATCCGAAAGTCTACATCTGTTAGGGTTTTTGGATTGGTTTCAAGGTGTTTGGACTCGAACTAGATTTGATATTTGAGTGTGATCTGAAATAATTGGATTTAATTAGAGGGAGGATGGTTAGGTAGCTGTGTATTTAGGGTTTTGATGCCTTCCACTAGGAAGCGAATGGGATTTAAGGAATTAATTTTAGAGGCGCGGTGGTTTTGATCAGAAGTGTAGAACTTGGGACTTTCGGTGCCCTTTTCTTTTTTTCTTTTTTTTTTTTGAGAGGGTTTCGAATTGGGTGTTCTAGTGTGATGATTGTTGATATTTGCGAATGTTTTACTAGGACATCGCGCTTGCGGATCTTGCTCCAACGCATCCGATAAGGTTGGGTCTAGCGCTCAATTTCTCGGTGTTCTACTTTGAGATTCTCAACCAGTCAGATAAGGCGTGTAGCATGGCTAAACAGGTATGCTTCTTCATCACCGATTACCCTTGTGAAACGTCTCAAAAATCATCTCTCTTTGTTAGTCATTTTCTGCAGAATTCATCTAATCAATGGTGTTCAGTTAAGTCCGAGCTAGGTGGAGTTGTTATTTGGGGAGTTTTTTTAAGTTGCAACCCCTTCATTTTTATTACTTTTTGTCAGGTAAGGATATAGAAGATTCATGTGAAAATTTGGCTCATGTGTAATTGACTTGGACTTTGACGTAGATGTACGGCTTCCAGAAGGGCCCGTAAAGTCCTACCAAGTCTGAAACTAAGCTTTAGAAAGTCTTTATACTGACATATAGGCCTTGACTAAAAATAGCTGTGGCCCCTTGAAGATTATGACACACAGGACCGTTGCCAACTCACAAACCCCTTCAAATGTTATGACATGTATGAACATAGCCAACCCACAGGCCCCTTCTAATAGGGGAGAAAGGCAAAAACGGACTTACGTCTTTGGAGCTGTTCTTGGTGAATTTGAATTGAGCTTCCACTATTGTCACGAGCAAGCTCTATTCCTGTTTTTATTTTTTGGCATGTTCTTTTCAGCATATTTAGTGAATTTTAAAATGTTATGGGGTATCTGGATTAACAATTTGAATAAGAAAGCCTTTCATCATATCCTGGCCCAAAAACTAGGGAAACAAGAGTGAAGAACTTATTGCCTAAATTTCCTGAAGTCTTTGCCCTGGCTATCAATCTGTGCTCTCTTATGCCAGTTGGTGCTTGTTCACATGTGCCAAAAGAGAATAAATTTATGAAGCCAAATATGTCCATGGGGCCGATAATAGAGAATTTAATTGATTTTTACTTAAATTTGAAGAGTGTGAATTGGAAGTTTGTAGTCGACCCAATTGATGGTTGGATCAAACAAAATTCCAATCCAACCATTTTTATGTGAGTAACTATGGATCAATCTTCTAAGTTTTGGGGAACTATTTTTTTTTATTTTCTCCTGCATATGGAGGATAGCGGAAGAGGTTGGTTATGTTAAGATACTATTTAGATGCATATAAACTCCCAACTCTATCCTCAGTGTGTTGGGAGGAGGGTGGCTGTGTGATAAGGTAGCAGAATTTGTAGTCTGACATTCTTGGTCACTTTGTTTTTCCTTGTATTCTTGGTATTTTGCACGATTGACGAAACTGGCTGATAAATAGTGATGTTAAAATGTCATTGAATTGCTAATTTCCCGTGTGCTTCATCCTGGATGAAATGAAGGACAAATCATGCACATGGTGGTGTACATAGTAGTACCACTTAGATTGTTATGAATATTAACAGTTCATATCAAGCGACACATTGTGGAAGCTATTTTATGCAATCAATTGCATTAGATAATCTTGCAAGATAAACATTACATGAGATGGCATCAATAGTCTCTTTCTGACTGTCTAGGGACTCTTTTAAGTATGTTACCATCTGGTTCCTCTAGTATCTTAGTGGTCCAAATGTTTATTTGCCCATAAAGTTTCTCATAACCAGTGTTCTTCCGTTAACTAGTCTTTTGGTACTGCTTTTTTCATAGGTAAAAATTTCCATCCTTGTTCATATGGTGCAAGTGTTTGATATACATTCATTCGCTTACCCTTTTTGCTTAGGCATTTGAGGAAGCCATCGCTGAGCTAGATACTTTGGGAGAAGAATCATACAAGGACAGCACGCTCATAATGCAACTGCTAAGGGACAACCTCACTCTCTGGACTTCCGATGCGCAGGTAGGCCTATATGTGAAGCAACACTACATTTGGGGTAATTATCCCAGGCTTCATGATCGACCACGATCTAATGTTGGTTTCTCTTTGCCTTTCTGCAGGACCAGTTAGACGAACCATAGAAGAAAGTTTTGTGAAAGTTTGACGTGTCCTATTCTTCTTCGGGAGGAGGTGGGCTTCGAATGTCATTTGTGTGCTGATTAGTAGTGTGTAATATGTTTAAGATTCTGGTTATCGACCCATTTACATGATGTTTTTATTTTCAGACCAAACTTGTTCTCGACCAAATTTTACGGAAAGGGTAGCATTTGATTAGAGTATCTGGGAGCTAGATTTGATGCATGGTTAGTGTTATACCCTTACTGAAACCTTCGGGGCGACTGGGAAACCATGGAATCAAAGGCTTAATACAAAATATAGGTCTGGAAACAAAAGTCCAAACACGCTATTGAATGCAAACATTTTCAAATTGTTAGCCTTCCCATAGCAATAGGAATAGATAAGCTTGATTCCAGGTTGCTGCAAAAGTTACTCCGCATCACTCACAATAAAGCCTATTTTGTAACAAAATTCCAGCAGAAACATGTCGGGTCAATCAGTTGGCAGGCGTCTGGTTCATCTGTTCTTGCGTTTATAGGATCTCTTCATATAGTATTACTTGTATAAAAATTATATACGGCTCAAGATAGAACATAATCACACCAATGCTATTTAAGAAGGAAATAACGAGGGGTGCCGTGCAATCCTTCTTACTTCATTAAGATTTCAATTTCCAACGCAAATCACAAAGATGACATGCCAGTTTATTCGAGGCCATAACACCCAACTGCACATAGACCAACCACATAAGAGGTACATCCACACACTCAAATGGGAATACCTGCTACTTAAGCAAATGCTCAGATAGCTTCACCAGTATCTTGATCAGCGAGACAGTCAGTCCCTTGTGCTGTTCTTTATCCATTCTAGATACTGGAGACTGCCACCAGTGATGGGCAAGGCAATCACTTCGGGAACACTAACAAGACAAGGAATGCAAAAATTTTAAGCAAGTTTCTCAAGTATTTTCAGGAATGGAAATGCAGAGGCTTTGAACTTACTCATATTCATGATTTGCCTTAACATGTTCTGTCAGAGCTTCAAGAAGGGCTTGCCTGGTCTTGATTATGAGAAGTTCCTCAGAGTCTGTCTGGATCTAAACCAACAATATAAAACCAAAAGAAATAAGCTACAGAAGTTCGTAAACTTATTCAAATGGGTCGTTCTTTGGTTATGCAAATACAGAGGATGGTAAAATGTCACAACTGGAATGGAAACAAAGGGTTCAAAAGGTTGATGTCCACTCTTCTCTTTATTTAAATGGTACAATTGATTATTGGAGGAAAGCAATCCATACCTCTCCCTGCCACTGATACACTGACTCAATACCTGTAAACACAAAATAAACATGGTCACAAAAGAATCCAAATAGAGGAAGCAGAGACTTACTTAGTTTGAGTTCGATTCTTCTTGTTCTTCCTCCCTTCTTCTTTCCATTTTTCATTTCTTCCTCTACTTAGGTATGCAAAGATCATAACCTACAAACTACCTCCACCCAAGTCCACCCTGATGCCTGACCCAATGAACGATTGAGAGCCAATTGTTTCGACAGAATATCAATCAGAAGAGCCACAAATTCATGGCCGAAGCATGAGCATATTCGAAAGCAAAAAGTAACTGCTTGCATTTCTAAACATGGTTGGACACTAACTATACCATTTGACAAACAAACCCACTTCAAAATAGTTTTTCAAACGTCATATTTAGTTGGGTGATTTCAGAAAGTTAAACCATGAAGAGTCTAAAGGTTTTAAATCATCGAAACCTTCAAAATCAGAACATAAAACACTGTAAAGCTGAAAATTTGAGTTCACCATTTATTAGGATAAAGCCAAAAAAGAAGCATGTCTAATTTTCTGATCCATGCGCTTGATCAATCTTTCAATAGACCATTACCGGAGGAGCCACCGAATGCTTTACGCCAAGAGAAGAAAACATGAAGTGCATACCTGGTACTCGGTTTACACATGCTGCAAGTTTTTCTCTGACAATGCTTTCGGCCAACTTCTTACCTAGAGAAATATTGTTCATTCCGAAATAAATTAGAAGTTCAGAGTTCAAATTTCCCAACAAATATAAAGGACTAAACAACCTGCAGTCCAGAAACAAGCACACAAGCACACAGTCGGCAGACATAGAAACTCTAGAGGAACCTAAAAAATTCTCTTGAGTGAAGCCAATGAATAAAACAGCAAAAGAATACAAAATCCAGAAAGACAAAATGATCTCTACCCTCTAAACTAAAATATGAGATATCATGACAGTAGCTACAAATAACCCCAAAATAAATCTTTAGCTTTATCTATCTCGAACTCCCATTAGTAAAATTTTGAAAAGAATCGTATAACAGGAACCTAGTTCTTTGTTAGGGACAGTAACATAGACGACGATACTGGGCACAGTGTTGCTGCTTCCTTCCATTCTTACAGTATGGACACTCTTGGCTGACGATCGGCCACCAAACTTGGATCTGAAATACAAACCCCATGTACAATTACACCCAAATCAATAAACCCCAGTACACGCGTATCGCAGAGATAGTGGCGGTGGCTACCGTAACAGAGGGCCAAACGGGAGAGACTGAGCACAACCCGTTTTGAGAAGAGGGCTGGAGGAGAGACAGAGGTTGGAGAGACCAAAACTGAGCACGCAGAACGCCCCTACCAAGGGCAAACGTCGTCGTAGGAGAGAGGCAGAGGCGATAGACCAGGACGGGGACGCTCTGCAGCAGACGTTTAATGCCATTTCTTATAACCGCTTCGTCTTTATCGTTGGGTTTGGGTTTGGAGTCGGGTTCGTTGCTTGTGCTCTTGCGGTGAAACAAAGCCAGATTCCAGTTCCAGAAGCTGCTAATTCCCTGATGGTGCCACGGAAGCTAGTAAAACATGGTCCTCTCGATCTGATGCTCCATTGGGAGGGAGCTTCGGGCCACTGCAGCCCAACTGAGGTAAGGTCATGGGGCCTGAAAAAGAACCCTTTACTACAACAATCCAAGCAACTATTTCATAAACTCAGCATAGAGCTACTCTTTTGGACCATTTCTTAATTTCTGTGTATCGTGGGCTGTAATATTTCAGAGGACCATGGAGCTATTTGCTTGAAATTCTTTCCTCTTGGTTTTTTTTTTTTTTTTTGGCTCTGGACTGGAGAATTATCTCTAGGAAAAAATCACCAAATTAGAGAAGATTTTTGCCATTTATTATCACAGTTTAAAAAGCCTAGCTAATCAAGCACTATTTTTTTCTTTTATAAGTTTAGTAATTAGGTTAAAAATAACTTTGCTTAAAGTAGATTATGGATAAGAATGGTATGACAAATCTTTCACATTGTTTAAATTTTATTTGAAAATTCTCTATTAAAAGAATGACCTCTTTTTTCTAATTAATTTTTGATTAAAAATAAATTTTTTAAAAGAATATTAAAATTTGAGTCTAAGAAAGTATAGCTTGTTCACGAATGTAATTTACAACACAAGTAATTTGTAAAAAATGTAATTTTTTTTAACTTGTAACCTATATTAGTTGTGAGAGGCATAAGAACAATGTGACAAAATTTGTGGAAGGATGACCCACATACTTGAATTAGTTTTTAAAATCAAAATTTGATGAATAGTTACAAAGTTGTAGGCCCATGGATCAGAAACTCAGCAATTCATTCATTCCTTCACAGTTGGCAGGCATGTTCTAGAATTGCTCTAGGCCCCAGTGATTTGATTGCCTCCTAGGCCTAGCGGGCCTTCAACTTCTCATTGAAGAGTTATTATGGGTTCTCCATTGACCAGACCATAAATCAGTCTTCTTGCAGAGGTCAGTGAAGCAGTTCTTCATCTGCAGGTGGTGCGCAGAAACAGGATTTGAGCTGATTTGGTTTCGATACCTGAATTCTGACAACCCCTGTACAACATTTAATCCTCATCTTTTACCAAAAAAGATTAAAAAATCCATGATAAATTAAGTCTGATCGAGCTACGTGCTAAATGCCAAAGCATGTACAAAGGATGGCTGAATGGGTTTCAGTTTTCATTCATATCCTTTTTTTATAATGTCTTCTTATCAAGCAACCTGCGATATCTGAAAATGTAAAGACAAAAGCTGGTCAGAAACCAATGCGATGCAACTTTGAATGACAAAGCATGACAAAACCGATGAGCAAACAATGCTGAAGACAAATCAAGTAAAGACACGATTCATTCAACTAGATAACTAGAAGTGTTGTTATGACTGTCGTTAATTGGTCAAGGAAGCACAAACACTTTATGCCAGTTGGATTCCCATGAGATTAACTTAATAACCATTGGGGGGTATCCCCATGGCAAGAATGCACTTGACTATTACCATGAAACATGAATCGAGGCCGACATTTAAATATGTCTCTAATAGGGACAGTAGTGACTAAAATCTGGACCAAGAAACTTACACCAAGCCTCCTCTTTCCACAGGCATATGGTCCCTAAAAACCACGCTGCAACACCCCCAACAAAGGCTTTTCTCTTGAATTTTTTGAGAACTTTGATAAAGACAGAACTGAAGCTAAGAGAGGTGTGACTTTGCCAGCTCAAACTGGTGTAGTCGAATATACTACTAATATTAGGATGTTGTGGCCGCTAAGAGACTAAAGCTACAGGACACGACCCATTCAAAATCAGGGTGGAAGGCAGAAGATCATTTGTTTATATAGTTTTATAAGGTGAGGGCTGAGTTTGGGCGGAGACACAGGAGATAAGGCGGATGTTCGGGGAGCTTTTGATGGCGGACAAGGAAGTTGTCTTGGTTTCACATGCCTAACGACCAAGTGCTACAAACTCAATGCATTGGGAGGAACTTTCTTTTTGCTTGTTTTCTTGCAATTTTTGGTTAAAATATTTTTACTTTAACTAATCCTGATCGACAAGTAATTACTAAGTAAACAATTCCTATTATATTTAAGTTTGAATTAGTTTATTCTAGTAGTGAATCTCAAGGAATTGCAGAAGACGCAAGAAATATTAGTTAAATACAAATCCAATCTAAATTTAGCCCATCAGCATACAACTAGATTCCAGTAACAAGATCATTGGCTTCTCATTCTGCAGTTTATACTGACTCAGTCTTTCCTTCGAACCACTAAGAAGCTCTCCAGGAAAAAAGGAAAAAAAAAATTACCTCGAGATTTCCTTTCTAGGGTACTAAAAATGTTTCCCATCAACAAAGAGTTTTGAAACAATGTGTTGACTATTAAGGCATAAAATATGAGATTAACAGCATCACTTCCTAATGTCATAGGAAATATCCAGCAATTATATTATGGCAGATACAACCCAAGCATTCATGAAAGATGCAATTTTCAAGCTGATGATCGGAGGGATACAGGATTTAAGAATTAAGAGGCCAAATCAAAGCAGAGGGTACTTATTATCATAAGTATTGCAGGATCAGCCATGTATAAAAGATGGAACTTGAATGCAAAAAAGAACTTGGAGCATTTCAAAAGTTGCCGCTCCTGCTAACAACGACCAAACCTTGGAGTTGTAGAAGTAAAGGAAAATATTGGGTAAGGATGAGTTAAAAAAATGTGAAGTGGGTCGTGATCTGTGAATGACACTCTGTTAAGCTCGGATCTCAAACAGTTCAGGAAGACTCTTTAGACCAAGAGGAAAAGTCTAGGTAGGAGGGGCCTCACTCGTGCTTCTCATCCCCTTAAAATAAAGGTGGGGGAATATAGTCCTTGAAATTTGCAGACTGACACGAGCCATATGAGCAAAGTGTGTTCCTTACTTTGGCTTTGGCCCTGAGAGAAATTTTCTAGACTGAATCTGCAAAAGTGGAAATGCGTGAACTCCAAAGAAAGAAAAAAGAGCATTTTACAAGAATGAGGGGAGAAAAGGGTTTGAAATTTGTGTCCCTAAAGTCTCTTTAGGAAACCAATTTTTTAGCACCCCCGAGTGAATCCAAGAACAAGCATCCTAAGTAAAATTTTTAGTTACCTGGGTCGGTGGTCCTTTTTTTTAACGTTGATTTCACTAATTATGGTCATTAGGGAATACAGTGTGGTTATGTTTTTCAACAATTGACTTCCCTAGTACACATATTTATTTCCAACTGGGATGGTGAAAATTTTCAAGTGGGAGACAAAAATAGTGCAGAAATTCCCCTGATATTTTCTTCCCAGGTAAAGAGAGAGCCTGAGATGAGGTACAATTATAATTGTCACATCATCTAAGACTTGTCATGCTAGTAATACCACCGAATTCAAACGAAGGTGGAGAGAAAAGTGAAGTCAAAATGGTAGATAATTAGTCAATTGAGAAACACCTAGTCGAGGGGCATCTGTTGAAGGACGTTGAACCACAGAAATTGGACCAAACTTGTTGACAGAACATGTTTGATTCCCAAACTTCCTCGGCTTTTACAGTTCCATGATTCAGCTCCCCAAGGTAAAAAAGGCAACGTCTATGCAATAACTAGTGTTGGTGAATCCTCCAGTCAACCAGAAATCTCCGGAGACAAGCAGAATCAGAGACTCCACAAGGCAATCTCATGATCTCAGACGCTGTCAGTCATGTCATTTTCATTAACCAAATTGTTATACCACTAAGTGCCGCCTGGAGGGTCTTAATCTCGCAGTTATTGCTGAATGAAAGAGAAATGTTGTACTTTCTAAATGGCCATCCACATTTTACATGACACAAAAGGAGACGCTCCCAAAAGTTGAAAAAGCAGAAAAAGTGCATCTCTTTTTGTAACTCTTTGGCCTGTGTGGACAGACCCTCCTTTAATTTCCCCCCAACCAGATTTTTGGCTGATTTGGACAAGATTTCCACATTTCATCATTAACATTTATCTTTGCTGCTCACTGAAAATGACACGAGCTGGTCCGACTTGCCTCTGCAGCTTCACAAAATACGATACGCCCTTTCATGCTTTACTGCCTTTCATCCGAAGTCACACCGTTTCATTCATCAAGTGAACTTTAGTTTCAATAGATTTAATTTTTTATGGAACAAAGTTCATTTTTATTTAAAAATAAAATTCAAATTAAATAAAATTTTCTGACCCACAAGATCAAGTTGGAACCAATTATCACTCGTACAAGTTAATAACTTAATTCTTAAACCTTTTTTAATTAAAAAAACTCAAACAGTATCCAAATAAAACAAAACTTTAACCATTTTTAATAAACCCAAATCCCCATATGTCTAACTCTAAACCCAAATCTGTATCATTGTAATTTTCGAGTCGGCAACTTGCATACCCTGAACCCATAAAAGATAAAAAAGAAACGCATAAGAAGAAGTTGGACTATTTGGCTTACTTATGTGTGCCACATGAACACAGGGAAATTAAAAAAGCAAAACAGGAAATAAAAGCTTAATTAAGTAAGAAACAGAACACTAGGGTTTATGCCTTAATACCCCTTCGATATAAGACATGCCAAATATACTTCCTTGACACAAAACTGCAACCGATTGGACTAACTGCTATCTCTTGTATTGTCAAAGTTGCAAAAGAACAAAGGACAATCCATAATATAATCAAAATATGACAACTAGTATTGCCATTTCGATCAAATCCGATATTTTATCTCATTATTATTTCTTAAAGAGTTATGTCACATCGAGAAAAGACTGCAGTCCGTGCGATTATAATTCAACCCCATTATTCCATTGCCCATAAATAAACGGGATTGACCTCAAACCCTTCCGTGTTTGTATATGTATATATATAGATCGGAGTTCCCATCATAAATATTTACCTACTCTTCTAAACAATTCCTCAAAAATACACACCACACTGTTCGAAGTCAAGTCTTGCCTTCTTGAATAAATAAAATTCGATCAGTGCCCAAAATCACAGAAATATAAATAAACAGAAAGACAACCACTCCACGTTCGATCGTCAGTTTTTTTTTTTTTTAATGTAATGTATAAAATTAAGAAATTTTAAACAGTACTTATTAAAATGAGAAATTTGTTGTTGATAGAGGTTATAATTGTAATTCTGGTGGGCCCAGTCATAAGGTGTGATATCAGATTACACGCGTCAGCAGGGGAGAAAAAGGTAGACTCAAAGCGGTGTGGTCATTCCCGCGGCGGATATTACGGTTTAGACCCACATGTAAGAATGAGAAAAAGCAAAAGCATATTTACTTAGAGCAAGCATTTGAGGAAATAAGCAAGTGATGAAAAATGAAGTTTATATTTACTTTGTTGGACATCCACTTTTCTGACAGGACACTCTCGCGCACACACATATGCTCTCTCTCTCTCTCTGTTTCTCTCTCTCCACCCTATAAAGACGCGCTGATTTCCTTCATAACCCCTTCTCAAGCGGCAGTCCTTTCAGCCCCAGCTTTCACACCCTGCCTCACTGCGTTTCATTTCTGTATTATTTTCTTCTTGATTCATTCTTTCATATAACAAGCTAAAATCTCTGCTTCTTCCTCTATAACTTCTGAAATCAATCTGTAGTCGAAGCCCAAGTTTTGTTGACCAAACTTGTGGCTCAGTGACAAGGAGAGGGAGTTTTTTCTGAGACCTTGCAAATGGCACCCAGTTTCGACTCCGCAGTCTCGAGCCTTCTTTGTCCCGAAGACAACAGCATTCTCGATGACAATGATTATGGGGCCGCGGAGGAGGAGGCTGAGGTCGCCTGCCTTCATCGTGATCATCGAAGCCACGCCCGCGACTGGGGCTTTGGTGGAGGCGATGGGCTGGCCTTGCAGAGTGAAGATTGTTTGGCTTTGATGGTTGAAAGGGAATGTCAGCACTTGCCGGCCGCTGATTACTTGAAGAGGCTGCGAAGCGGGGACTTGGACATGGGGGCTAGAAAACAGACTGTTGATTGGATTGGAAAGGTGGGTATATTGCTCATTTTCATAAGAGTTTTCTAGAGATTGCCAATCTATTTCCTTTTGCTCTCCTGACTAAATGTGACATCGGTATTTTGCTTTTCCCCTTGTTATTAGTCTCTTCTTTTGCATTTTTCCTAATAATGTTACTATGGAATTGGATTTATGCCGACAAATAGCTGCCGTTACAATTGTTATTATCAGTTCCACTCTTTTGTTTCTGTAATTTATGGTGATTTATCCATAACTTTGAGGTGGTTTGGTTGAAAGTTCTTCTATTTCTCTTTCTGACCTGGGAAATCCTCCAAAATGCCGAACACAATCTGTAAGTGGTGTTCGGCATAGGTGCCATCACTCTCTTTTTGCTTTCCTTCCCTTCTCCTTGTTCTGAAGAACTGTTCGATCATTTCCTTTCCATGGCATTAACTGACGATCGACGCTAACAGTTTTGTTGATGTGACAGGTACATGCCTATTTCAGTTTTGGACCTCTGTGTGCATATTTAGCTGTAAACTACTTGGATCGTTTCCTTTCTACCTACGAATTACCTGTAAGTTGAGAAATGAACTAGCGATTCTTTTGGTTGGGTCTTTTATGCATCATCACGTTCTGAAGTCTATCTCTGTTTGCATTAACTCTACGTGCATATTCAGAAGAGCAAACCTTGGACAATGCAATTGTTGGCTGTGGCGTGTTTATCTCTTGCCGCCAAAGTTGAGGAGACGCACGTTCCATTATCACTAGATTTGCAGGTAGCAACGAATCTGAATCTCCATCTGTTCGTCCGTTCGGCCTTATTTCCTTCTGGGTCCTGACGATCATAATCCTCTTGCAGGTGGGTGAAGCGAAATTTGTGTTTGAAGCGAGAACTATACAAAAGATGGAACTCCTGGTTTTGAGTACCTTGAGGTGGAGAATGCAAGCGGTTACCCCTTTCGCCTTCATTGACTACTTCCTCTGCAAGATCAGCGGTGATCAAATCCTGCGGAGAACATCAATCTTGAGATCAATCCAACTCATACTAAGCACAATAAAAGGTGAGACAAACGGATGTACTGGTATTGTCTTTCTACTGTGGTAAAAATTATGATGGAGATAAATGATGGTGGGTTTTGATGTTTTGTTGGATGGGAATTCAATGCAGGAATTGATTTTTTGGAGTTCAGGCCTTCAGAGGTTGCAGCAGCGGTCGCAATAGCTATTGTAGGAGAAACCCAAACAGTAGATATTGAGACTGCAACTTCTCTTCTCACTGAACATGTGAAAGAGGTATATTAGTCAGTGGTCCAAGATCCACAAAGGGATTGTCATATGATGATTTCGCTTTGTGTTCATATCATTATTAGCCGATTCGATGCCAATTTGACTAAACTGAGACAATTAATGTATCAATGCAGGAGAGACTGCTCAAGTGTCTTAAGATGATCCGAGATTTGTCATTAATCGGTGGCTCTGTTAAGGACGCGACTGCATCAGTCCCCTCGATACCCCAAAGCCCAATTGGGGTATTGGATGCTGCATGCTTGAGCTATAAAAGTGATGAAGTTACTGTTAATTCATGTGCAAGTTCTTCACATAATAGCCCAGATCCTAAAAGGAGGAAGCTAAACAGAACCTTTGAAGTACAGCTATGAGGTCATGGATTGTGGGATTGTCATTTGCCCCCCTGGACAAATTTGTTATTTTGTTACACAGAAACTGTAGTTGGAAGATGGAGGTTAACATTGAAAAAAACAAAGAATGGAGATAAAGAGAAGGGGCTGAAAAGGAAAAGGAGAGAGGAAGAAAAATTGGGGCATAAGAGGACTTGAATAAGTTGAGTCATGGGTAGATTATGGCGGATGAGGAACAGAGTTAGCACACTTCATGCTGTTAGCATGAAGAACAGTCACCAGCTGTTAAATATTAGAATTCTTAACGGCTAGAGACGAGGTAGAAAGAGAGAAAGAGAGAGAGAGAGAGAGAAGTGTTGCGTTTGAGAGATATAGCTTGCGTAGGTTTGGAGTTTGCATTGGTTGGAAAAAGTTAAAGAGAAAAAAAAAAAAAAAGGAAAAAAGAGAAAAAGTAAAGGGCCTTAGATAGATTTGTGAGAATTGTTTAATTTATAATCCGTATGTTTGTTTATTAGTTAAATATTCCATGATCTATGATTTACCCACTGGTACCACTGAATTGATTATCCTACTTTATTCGGTGCCATGTCATGGATTCGTGGTTTGACCATGTTTGGCTAGTCCGTGGGGTTTGCTGCAAAGGCCATAAACTGCTGTGCCGCACATAAAACTCTGAGAATATGCAATATATTAATGCATGCCTAACAACCCCATAAAATATGAAGTAGAAGCAAGAGCCTTGATTCCGGTGCTTTGTCGCTCTTGTTCAATGCGGTATTGCTGCTCCACTGCTCCTGCTACCCTTCGTCTGTCTGATAACCCCATATTCAATGGCAATATTTTAGCTCCATAAAAGAAAAGGGTCTGTCGACAATCTGTCAGCAGTAGCGATGATCCGATTTATTCTCAGTATACTTTAAACCTTTCCATCTGGGTTGAAAAAACTCACAGGCGTTTCATGCCCATGTATAAAAGGGCCTCAACAACTTCCAGACATGATTCCTCAATCACTTCAAAGTGGGTTTGCAAGAATAAATAGACCACCAACAGGCCTGCACATGATGGATCCAGGACATTAATGTGATTGCTGAAACCATATCAATTTTCTTCTATATTTGAACCTGCTAGTCCTGGGTGAGCTGAATAGAGGAAAGGAACCTGCTATGCAGAGGTCGCAATCACAGTGATTGGCCAATCTTTCCATGAGTGGTAGCTCGAAAACGAATTTACTTATTATAAGACAGAAGAAGAAGAAGAAAGCGACAATACCTTCGGCAAGAACTGACCCCCGTCCATGGTGTGAACTGTCGAACCACAACAGATTTGTTATGTCCATTCTTGTTTGGTACTTGCTATCACAAAATTAAGAGATATATGCGTAAATCGGTTCACAAGCACTAGCAGAATCAGTATCTGCCAAATTATTGACTAAGTTCTTATCTTTCATCGATACACAAGTTTACACCGCATTTTATGTATTTGGCTGGCATTCAAAGCCCGGATTATATAGCACATTCATACACTAAACATTGTTATCGAATAGGGTTTCATCTTCCTTAGCCGGATTACTAGTTATACGAGGGAAAATACTATAAACTCACATCTGATTGTGATCAAGTACATTCAACTTTACGTATTATTTAAAGAAAATTTGCATCATGTCAGTAACTGTACCCAAAATAGAAAAATAAATGAACCACGAGACAAGGGTCTTGAAATTACAAATCGCCCATGCCGTCAATTCCAAGTTCAGAATGTTAGTTGGAACATTTAAGTTAGTTAATTCAGAAAAAGCTCAGACACAAAAGAAACAACTAAATCGTCTATGGAATAGTCCAACAGCATTTTATTGCTTGACTGATCAAGTATCAGCTGAAGATTTCTCCAACTCGATAGTAAACTAAATGAACACGAAGAGGTTCAATGCCCTCTGTTGATATATCCCGTAGTGTTTTCAATAAACAATCAAATCTAGTCTTTGAGCAAGAACTGAGCAAGAAAGGTAGCAAAGTGACAATAGAGGTAGTAGGTTAGAAGACACCAAGAACTTGTTCTTGCTCTGTTTAGAAAGGAGGAAAAAAAAAAAAAACTGTTACTAGGTCGGTGCAAAATATATTAGAGGTGATGTTTCCTTTTGCCTCTGTGAATGTACATTCAACTCAGCACAAATAAAGAGAGGGGAGAGAATGCAATATTTTTTTGAAGCATTTTCTGTAAAGGGCGTTATTATACCTCTGTCATGCTTGTCAATATATGCTGTTTGACGAGAGTAAGTTCATCAGGCACCCATGGATCCCTTTGCCTAAAGATGAGGTTATCCTTGCCATCAAAGATGATGAAGCTAAGAGGTCTTTATTAGAATTTAAGGATTCATCTTAAAACCTTAAGATATTAAGTAAAAAAATTTAATTATTTATAAAAATAAAAGTTTATCCTCTCATTTTTAATATGAGACAAAACTCACTTTTAACACTTTACTTCACATAAAAAATTAAGAGGATGGTTTCACCTATAGAGAATTCATCTTAGGTTATCACCATCAATGTTACAAGGAAAGGCTATTAGAAGCCTTGAGATTATTGAATTACCAAAACTTCTAGAGAATGTATGAGATAATTGATACTTTGTTGTCTAATGTTTTGATATCATATTAGAATGTGAAAGTTCATCTTAAAATTTTAAGACATTATGTGAAAAAATTTCATCATTAAAAAAATTAAAGGTTCATCTACTCACTTTTAATATGAAACAATATTCACTTTTAACCATATCCGCAAGTAGGTGAAATACAAGAAAATAAAATACCTAAGAACTTCATATTGTAAAAGTGAAAAACTTTAAAACATGTAGTGCTTCTAATTTATTTATCTCAGCCAAAGACTGGGAAATGACATCGTAAGTGTATCTATATAAGGAAAAAAAAAAAAAAAGGGAAACAAAGGCTCAATATTCACCCCATCTAATCATTATTATTCAAAAAATATCCAAGAGATGAGGGGCCTCATAGAGGAATGCAATTTTATTGCCATACAGAGATGCTACTTTACTATAACACTGTAAGATATTAAACACTAACACCCAAAATCAACAAATGAAGGAGAAGCACATTACAAATAACCGAGCTGAAGACACTCATATGTAGACTTTGCTAGAATCACAGCACGAAATTAGGAATGCTAATGGACCAAGATTAATCTCCATTTATTCAACGAAGATCAACCATTAGCGGTCAGTCAGTCTTTCTAGCACGCATAGCTCAACTCCTAAGCCTCCAGACTTCCCCGAAACAACGATAATAAGAAATATGATTTCTAACGTCGATTGCGTCGAGCATCAAGCAATTTTCTCAAAACATGGGATATTTCCTCATCTGGGTTAGAGTAATCTTTGGTTTTTTCGGGTGACAGAATGCCTCTTCCTGCTCTTCAATAGTTGCCTGTCTGAATTTCTGAAATTTGAAGCGTAATCTTTAAAGCGACTGTTAGAAATCAGGGCTTCGACAACTGTTGTCGACTTGGTTAACCACTTCAACAGAGAGTAGTTTGATGACAATCAAACCTTAATTCTACATTCTTATTAGCCCTTCACATACTCTAATAGCGACAAGAACAAAAAATTCCTGCATCATGGATGTAATAGATGTGCATGCACCCTTAGAGACATATCTCAATACTTGTTCGGGAATATTATCCAATCAAATAGGTATGAGAAACTCACAGATGCAATAGAAAACCTCTTCCATCTGACACAAAAACAGCAGCGCAAGAATTTTCAGATTCTTTCCAGTCTCATTTTACATTTTCTGAATAGACTAATAGACGTGATTTTGAGATTGTCATTCCCAGTTTTGACATCTTTCTGCAAGACAGCAGTTAGTTGCGTTAAAATACTACTACTAGAACGGCCATCTGAGTCAAGTGGAACTATAATCCACTCACTATCAAACAATACAACTACCTAATTTTGGCTTGCCAATCCACATTATAAACTTGTGGCCAACTTCGACAAAGAAAGATGCTTCAAACATTTCAAACTGCCCTTTTTCTTTACCTCCAAAGCCACCTAAGACAATTATGGAGCGCTCTTGTTGCTCCAGTATTTTCTTAAATCAAATCCAGATTAACTTTTGATTTCTATTATTTCACTCTTTGTGTCTATGAATAAGTTCTATTTAAAGAAAAGGAGAAAAGAAAGGTTTCTTCACGTGTCATATATTTGGCTCTATAAACAACCGTCTTATTTCATCTTATATTTGTGTTCCTATTAACAGGCTCATTCTCACCCTAAGGCTAGCTTATGAAGTAGAGAGACGAACCCATTTTAAATTAGGAATACACACTCACATCTTAACAATGTAAGATTAGACATTCATACCATAACACTATAATGGTCTAATTAAGACCATCTTACAATACTGCTTTCTATGCATGGACCTTAAGCCTACCCATATCTATGGGGGTACTAAGGGAAGAACTAGCCTCTAATTATTAAGAAGCATATTCTGACCTAAAAGGCTAGCTCATGAAGTGAAAGAATACACTCATATTTGACTACGCATACATACTCACATCTTAGCAACGTAAAATTGGACATTTACACTGCAACAGGCCCTCTCTTTTATGTTTTTGTGGAGTGGCTTGAAATACATGATTCATTTTGTATCTCTGCAACTTTTAAACACCCAAGCTACTGCTATATTCAAATCCCCGTTCAATCTTGATAAAGTATTCATGGAGCATATTTTGCTTAATACCCGCTTTCCATTTCTTTTGTTTTGTCAACTATCTTTAACATATTTTGTCAACACTTAGTTGAAAAACTTAAAAAGGTTAAGCGTTATCTGAGTTTTGTGTGATCTTTTTTGTTTGATGTGGTTTTACTTCCAATAATTATCAACTTCATGAAGAGTATCTCACCTAACTAATTCCACAATAACGCCTCTCCCCCCCTTTCTTTGTTTCCACCAGACAAAAAAAAAAAAAATCTTTTGCACTAGTTTAACATCCCCAAGAAGAAAGAAAGAAAATAGAAGATGTGAAAAGTTAAATTATTAAAATACCTATGTAAACCACCAAAGAGAATGCATAGCAAGTATTAAATCTTGCTGCTGCTTAACCAGTCGTGATGGTCTAAGTGAAATCTGTCAATTGAGAAATTAACTATAGAGTAATCCTCCTAAGTAAAAGTTGTCCATTGGATATATATAGCCAATTTACTTATTCATAGATCATCTAAGTTTCCATATCAAGACTAGAAACAAGTAGATATGCAATCGAGATCCAACTAGGTTTTCATATCAAAAATAAAAATAAGCAAAAAACCACATTCTAAGCTTCAATCTTACAATTAGAATCATGATAAGGCAAGTATAAAGAATGCGTATTATTGTAGGGAAAAAGAACCCAAATATGGTAGCAATTGTCAAGGTAAGTGTGTTGTATATAACTTGATGGACACAAGCTTGCAAAGAGGATTAAGGCAACCTAGTGCCCGTGCTCCCCCCAAAATCGCTTACTGATGCATGTATTGTATGAATCAAATTTAACCTACACAAGAAGGAACAATCCTATTATAGATTTTCATACATAATGATTAATCAAAACCATTAGTTGAGGTAATAGCTTAACTATGCAATCCCTGCTACATTCCTAAGGAGACAAAGGAGATTGAGGTCTAAAGAACCTTTAACAAAGGTTTTGACTTAATGAAAAGGTGATGTCCTGACTTATTGTGCTACTCCTATCAAAAGACATGCAGGTTGCATGACTGGCAAGTTGAACTTTTACATGAGAGGCTTAATTGCTAGTGCACAAAAGGTTGTAAGTTGAACCTAGTACTATATGCCTTATAGACTTGGTAGCTTATGTATTTCACAATTTGGACTTTGAGCGGAGATATAGATGAATAGAGAAAGAAATGAAGATTGGATCAAAACCAAAAACCCATATTGCAAAAAAATGCTAAGAATAATAAAGAACATAAATTCAAAAATATGTGCAATTGATTGATAAAATTGCTTGATAAACTACACGATCGAATTTGATCCTTATAAAACATTTACAACAACTTACAAAAGGAAACTTAACAATTATCGAGGAATAAAAATAGAATTAGATCAAATTTGCAATGACAGTGACATGAGATTTTGAATTTAGTGGAAAACGTGATTATGGGTTAAGCAAAGAGTTGGTTAGGTCTCGCAGTTGGGTTACACAGGTTGTTCATTAACATGGCCCTAAAGCTGACTAGGTAGATGTAGCGGCTATTGATGTGGCACTACTCATGGAATGTAAGCATTCTAACATCCCTTTACAAGTTGAAAAAGCAGCATGAACCGTCAACTTAAAGTAAAGAAGTTGGAAGCATATGGATGATAAGCCTTTGGTAAAGAAGCTAGAAGGTTGATCCACAAAGGAGAACTGTAATTGAAGTTGGCAATAGGCTTAGCATTCATAGGCAAAAGGGAAGTTAATTTCAATGTGCTTGGTTTGAGCATGGTAGATGTGATTGGCTATCAAGTATAGGGTCAATGGGTTATCACATAAGCAATTATGGAGGGAGAGCATGAAAATCCCAGAGTAATTACTTAATCCACATAGGTTTAGTGGCGGTGTTCACTAATGACTTATATTTAGCTTTAGTGTTGGAATGAGCCATTAGGTGTTGCTTATAGGAAACCCAAGAGATGAGATTCTTGCCAAGGAAAATGCAAGAACCATTAATTGAGTAGTGATCATCATGGCTGCCTACCTAACCTACATCAAAAAAGGCATGAAGCGATGTAGCAAGATGGTGGGTGAAAAGAAACCCCAATTTTGGAATGTTAACCAAGTAATGGAGAATATACTTTGCCAATGGTTAGTAGTCGAGGGATGAAGAAATTGATAGGTAATGTTGACTAATATACAATATTAGGGTAAGAAAGAGTCAAGTACTAAAAGGCACTAACAATAATGTGAAATAATAATGGATCAATAAGGAGTTCTCCACTCTAATGAAATAAGGGCTCATCAATGGTGCATGGTGTAAAGACTATCTTGGCATCCTATATTTTAGCATAGGCAAAAATGTCATGTGTGAACTTGGCTTGATAAAGAAAGAGTTCCTCTAAAGTATATTAAACTTCAATGCCAAGAAAATAATGAATAAGACCAAGTCTTTGATGACAAATTTATGTTGAAGCTTATGGGGGAGGCTAGAGAGTGTTGCCTATTAGAGCCAATGAGAATAATATCAATAACATAAACAAGAAGGATAACGCTATACCAATGGGTATGAATAGTGAACAATGACATGTTGGCCACAAAGAAAATGAAGCCAATACATGTGTGAAAGGTGTTGAGATGTTCATACCAGGCACGGGGGGCTTGCTTTAGACAATAAAAAGATCAATAAAGTCGGTAGACATGATGTGGGCAAGTAGGATAAAAAAGACCCTAAAAGTTGTTCCATGTAGACAACTTTAAAGAATAATCTTAGAGGAATGCATTGGAGACATCAAGCTTATGTATTTGCCAAACTTAAGAGTAAGCAAGGGATAAAATGTTGTGAATAGTGATTGGTTTAGCAATAAGGGTGAAGGTTTCAGTGAAGTTGATGGCATGGACATGAGTTGAGCCCTATGCCATTCTAGTGAGCCATTAAAGCAAAGTTCAACCTTGTAGATCCATTAATAGACAATGAGACAATCACTAGTAGAAGGTGGAACCAAGACCCAAGTATCATTTCAAATATGAGTAGTGCACTCAACCACTATAGCATCACATTAGTGAGGATCATGAATAACTTAGGTGTAGCATGTAGGTTTAGGATAAGGGTGAGCAATGGTGGTGCGAGCAAATGTATAATGGTAGGTCATAGTACAATGAGTAATAATGTTATCCTATAGACAAGTCATAGGGTGTGTAGGTCGAGGGAGGAGGGGTGGTGGTGGTGTCATGGGAATAAGGAGAGGATCAAGTCTAGAGCATTGAAGGTTAGGGAGCAAGGTCCAAAGTTTGTTGGCAAAGGGGTGATGAGATAAGTAAGGGTAGTGTAAGTAGTTGCCTAGGAAAAGAAAGTAGGAATGAAAGAACATGGATGGTAATAGGAGGTTGCTAGTGTGTATGAAAAGGGATATCATCCTCATGAAATATTACATCAATTGTAATGAAAATAAGTTGCATCTTTAGACAATAGTTGTTGTAGCCCCAATAACTTAGAGGATAGCCCAAAAAATACAAGCATAGAAGTGAGGCATAAGCTTATGAGGCGCATATCGCTAAAGGTAGGGAATACTACACAAACAAATACCCATAAATAAGAAATGCTAAAGGATGTTGGAAAAGAACCTAGTACGATGACTAATTACCAAGGATTGTTATAAAGAAGTGGTTGATTATATGGTAGTCTCAAAAGCAAAGTTTTAAAAGTGTGTAGGAGTAGCTGCTTAAGTTAGGATGGTAAGATTGGTTTACACAATATGACAATGTTTATGCCTTGCAATACCATTGTGAAAGAAAGAGTATGGAAACCTATTGATGAATGCCATGTTGTTGAAGCTTGTGAGGTGCATACCCCTAGAGGTAAGAAACACTACATAACCAAATACTCATAAGTAAGAAATACCAAGAGGATGCTATAAAAGAACTTACCACTGTGATTGATTGCTAAAGACTGCTATAAAGAAGCAATTGATCAAAAAGATGACAATCATGAAAGCAAATTCCTAAAAGTGTGTTGGAGTACTTGCTTGAGTTTCCAAAATATAATGATGTTTGCACTTTGCAATACCATTTTGAAACGGGGAGTAAAGGCAAGAAACTCATTAATAAATGTCATATTGTTAAAACTTGTGAGGTGTATACTGTTAGAGGTAGGGAACACTATATAGCCAAACACCTGTAAGTAAAAAATGGTAGGAAGGTACTAGAAAAGAGTTTGACATAGTGATTGATTGACAAGGATTGCTATAAGGAAGTGGTTGATAAAAAATATGGTAGTTTCAAAAGTGAAATCCCAAAATTGTGTAAGAGTAGCTACTTGAGTTAGGAGGGTGAGATTGGTTTTCACAATATAACGATGCTTGTGCTCCATAATGTCATTTTGAAAGGGAAGTAAAAGCAAGAAACCCATTGTGGAATGCCATATTATTAAAGCTCATAAGGTGCATATTACTAGAGGTAAGGAACACTACATAGTCAAACACCTATAAATAAGAAATGCTAAAAAGATTCTAGAAAAGAGCCTACCATAATGATCGATTACCAAGGATTGCCACAAGGAAATGGTTGATCAAAAAGATGGTAGTCTTGAAAGCAAAGTCTCAAAAGTGTCTGGGAGTAACTACTTAAGTTAGGAAGGTAAGATTGGTTTCCATAATATAAAGATGATTGTGCTCCACAATACCATTTTGAGAAGGGGAGTAAAGACAGGAAACCCATTGATTAAATGTCATGTTTTGAAGCTTGTAAGATGCATATTGCTAAAGGTAAGGAATACTATACAACCAAACACCGATAAGTAAGAAATGCTAAGAGGATGCTAAAAAAAAAATTGCCATGTTGACCGATTGCCAAGGATTGCTATAAGAAAGTAATTGATCAAAAAGATGGCAACCTTAAAAGCGAAGTTCCAAAAGTGTGTCAAAGTAGTTGCTTGAGTTAGAAAGGTTGAAATTGGTTTCCACAATGTGATGTTGCTTGCACTCTGTAAGACCATTTTGAAAAAAAGGAGTCGGGGTAGAAAACCCATTGATGAATGTCATGTTATTGAAGGTAGGTGCATATGGAAATTAAAAAAAGTTCAAATGCACCATTATATTGGATCACTAGCAATTAGCATTGTAGCTAATTTTTGACAAACTTATGAAAATGCAATGAAAGTTGTAAATAATTAGGAATGTATAGTGAAGCTATAAAGCCATGAAAATCAACAAAAATCGTTAATAAAATACATATAAAAATTATTTCTCTTTATTGACTCAATAGGATAAGGATCCTATATATCAAAATGAGCTAATTGAATATAAGCAAAAGACTTGGAAATTAAAGGATGGGGGTAGCGACTACTCTTGCTAAGAGCACATACCTTACAAGGAGAAAATGATAGAGATGAGTATGGTATGTGTGTAGACTTCAATAGATAAGTAAGCATATTAAAAGATGGAAGACTCAAATGATGATGCCATAGAAGAATAAGAGTGGTGCGGGAAGCAAAAAAGACTAGAAAATACACAAAAACACCAGAGGATGACACACAATAAAGTTCATGATCAAGTGTTTTGTGGAAGATAATATTTCCTCTAAGACAATAAAGAGTCCAAAATGAGTGGTCAAGAGAATAAAGTAGCAATTATTATTGGAGGAAAACATAGAAATTAATTAAAGATTTTTTACTATGGAGGAAACAACTAAAACATTTGACAATTAAAAGGTTGACATTTTGAGGTTACCTATATGGGTGATAGGAAGAGAGACTTAATCACCTACCATTAGTTGCTAAGGGCTTATATAAGGAATGACACTAGAAAGAGTAGTAATAAAATTAGTGACATGGTGGGATGTGCTTGAATCAAGTTGTCATGTGAAGATATCAAAGGAGGAAGGTAATAGGTTAGGTGGGCCATAATAAGAGAAAGGTGGAGAGAGATTGGCATAGTTAAATAGTTGGGTAGTAGGACTAAGTGGGATAAGTGTTATAGGCTTAGGGTTAGAATGGGCTCAATTGGTATATTAGGCCTTAGGATAGGTCGTGGGTGGGTTAGAGGATGGGTTGAACCTTTCCTTATAGTTGGTAGCATGATGGCCCAAGTGTTGACAAAGGTGACAAAAGGGCTTATTGCAAACTATATTACTTCGGCACTAAGTCCATTATTATAAAGATAGGGCTATGTAAAACCCCATCTAAACTAGGTAGACCTAAAGCAAGAGTGTTGGCTAATAGGCCAGGCTTGTTGGCTTGTGAGAAGGGTTCTAGAAGCTAATAGTAGGTGAAGCTACTAGTGTAAGAGGCAAAAGTTGTTGGCAAGGCCATAAAGAGGCCTTCATTGTTCTTCTAGCATTCATGAGACAGGATGAGGCTATGGAAAGCCTTTCAGTTAAGAGGCATGGTTTGGGCTGGATGAATATTGATGGAGGCTAGTTGTTAATGATCAATTTCACATCATGTAGAAACTCAATCACAATATGAGTTCCACGTGTGATTGTCTACAACTACATTCAAAAGGTGGAGACATGAGCAGAGGATTGAGTGGCATAGAGGCTTCTAGATTTACCCAAGCTAGCAATCAACAAATGAATGTCCATTAGTTGAGTAACCACTAGATTGGTGGAGACCACAAGGAACCACCTGAGGGCATTTTGAACGTGAATTAGCTAGGAAGTGTAGGTGGGATTTAAGAAATCATGCCATTGGCTCTAGCGAGGGTTTTAGGTAGTTCATTCCTTCCAAAATCAACATTGATTAGGAAGAAACAAGGAACAAAGTGAGTATAGTTTTCTAGATTACATAATTCGAGCCATCAAATCCTCATTGCCATTAGGAAAGGGCATAATCAAAGAGGAAGAGGCAAAAGAGGCCAGTATAGCGAGCATTATAAGGGAGGAGGGAGTTTGGGAATCAACAAAGGAAGTTAGAGTCAATATAAGTTCCAGTGAAGGTAATGTAAGCTTATAACTCATGATATCATGAAAGAAAGGAAGATTGGATAGATATTAGAGACCTAAATCTTGTTGGAAAATGCTAAGAATAACAAAGAACATAAATTCAAAAATATGTGCAAAAATATTTACAATATTTTACAAAAGGAAACTCAACAAGTACAAAGGAATAAAAAATAGAATCAAATCAGATTTATGGTGATAGTGATGATGAGATTTTCAAGTTCAGTGGAGAACACGATTCCAGGTTGATCAAATACTTGATCGGGTCTCACAATCGAGTCATGTGGGTCATTCATTAGCATGGCCCTAAGGCTAACTGGGTAGATTTTGTGGTTGCTACCGTGGGACTATTCATGGAATGTACATATTCTAATAAATAGCTTAAGTGTCTATTTTGCTTTTGTATTAAAAGTAGAGGAAAATAAACTCTTTCTTGTGTTTCTTGGAATGGTTTTACAAAGTTTTTTCATCAATTAATATAGATGATTAAATTTAGCCTACAAATTGTAATAAGTTTTTATAAAAGTTTTGTAATTTTTCAAATGTAGTTTTGAATTTAAGTAATGATGTTATAAATGAACAATTTTTTTTATTTGATGATATATAATACTTAACATTTCACTGAAAAAAAAAATACAAATGACTAAATGTTTGTGAAAGGAAAATTTTTCATAACTTTTAATTAAGACCTTTTTCGAAAAGAAGATAATAGTTTTAGGACATAGATTATGGTTCTAGCGAAACTAAATTACCAAACGAATACCAACATTAAGAATAGCTTGTGGCCTTCCTATATGGATAGTCATATAACTTACTCTAGTTTTTTATCAAACATCAATCGCGTATAACATACCAACCTCAAGTATAGCTAATGGCCCCTCCTATATGGATAGTTCATACAACTTACTCCACTGTTTGATCAAATGCCAATCACATATTAGCATAATGTTTTTGTTTTCAGTTTGAATTATGGTGAAAAAGCTTGGTGAACAACCCTCGTATGCTGTTGCGTGTGTTGCAGGGACAAAATTGTTTCTCTAGACCGCATTGTCGTGCCCAAGCTTAAGTGAAAATTCACCTTTTCACTTAAGTAAGTGGCCCTAGGCTTGAAATGGCTTAGGTCGGTGACACATAGATTTAGCCCCCCAAATGAAATGGTCCTACACACATTCAGCCCAACAAAGAAATCTAGACCAACAAGTGTTCAACCCACAAATGAGTGAATAAGGATTTTATTCCTAAATGTTGATACTTAGTTATTCATCATATTATTTGATAAACAAATATTATTGATTATGAAGCATTTTATTAGTTTTCTTTTCGGCACATATTTCTAATATGAGAAAACTAATTTAAAGGCATTTTTCCTTTTTGTCATGATTAAAATACCTGAGGAATATAAATATTTATGATATATGGGACAACAACAGGCCCATGTGAAAGAAGCAATGATTCCTTTGGAAACTACCCTACATTGCCCAACTTGTCGGGAAAAAGAAAAGCACCTACAACAAATCAACGCTAAAGAAGCAATAACTACAAGTGATGACATCATGCAGTGATCGACTCATGTCGGAGCAGAGGAAGATCCTCTCAAGCATGACAAGGAAGCTCATCTTTGTCCTAACGTAGAAACAAGCAACATTATGAGTGATGTGGAGCATCTAACTTCACTTGTTTCTTATGAAGGAATTCCTTATGCCGCACTAACTATGCAGAGAAGTGATCACCCAAACTTCTCATTAATACCATCTATGCAAGAAGAGGTAACATTGTAGTCAATGACTTTACCTC
Organism: Casuarina equisetifolia; assembly: GCA_028551475.1. Classification (NCBI taxonomy): domain Eukaryota; kingdom Viridiplantae; phylum Streptophyta; class Magnoliopsida; order Fagales; family Casuarinaceae; genus Casuarina; species Casuarina equisetifolia. The sequence continues at coordinate 14,781,474 of CM052356.1, forward strand.
TAACCCGACACCTAAGCTGCAAGCTCAATCTCACCAAACCCCTTAAACTCAATAACACAAATTCGAACTCATACAATGACCACCAAAGCTGTGCTGGCATGTGCAAAGCAAACCGACACTATGCCCTTCGCTTGTCCCAAGCTTGCATTGAATGGGACCCTAGACAGGCTAAAACTCTTGCTCATGGCAAAAGGACTTAAGTTGGAATATAGGGTGGGCTATCTCGAGACATATAGCTCAATCATATATATTACTATTGTCAAGCTTATGCTGAAGTTGTCTACAATCTAGGATGAGGTGCTAAGACAGTATGGCACGGATAATACTTTTCTACACATATTCCTACAAGAGCTAATGTTCATATAAAGATGCTCACCACCCCACTTACGTATATGCACTTAATTAGGCGCTATATCAACTAAACTAAATCCCTAAAGCATGGTCCTATAGGTTCTCAACTTTCTTGCTAGACTTCGTATTCTCATATTCTCCTTTCAACCCATCTTTTTAGCTCTTCTTTATGTCGATGACCTCATGATTATTGGTAATTGCCTTTCTCATCTAAATACTTATGCTCAAAGACTTGGTTTAGTTTTTCCCATCAAGGACTTTGGATGGCTACATTATTTTCTTAGTATTCAAGTTGAGCATGACAAGGAAAGGTTCTTTTGAAAGGTCTTTAAGCAACCTAAAAGGAAGGTTGAATTAAAATTTTTGATTAATTTTGCTAATTTATTTTTCATAAGATAATTATGTGTAATCCTAATCACATTTATGGATTGAAAGCAAGTACACAAAGTATTATAGAATAAATGGTAAAATAATATACACAATTGAACCAAAGAGACACAACCTTACAATGAAGAAAAAACACTATCACTCAAATCATAAACAAGCACAATATTGTAAGCTCTTGACGGGAGAAAAGTATAGAAGATATAGATGCTAAAGAATATCTTATGAGCTGCCTACTAAAAGCATGACATAATCAGTTATTTCAATCAATACAAACTTGTATCAACAAAGAATGTCACAAACAAACTAGTAAGTAAGTCACAATAGAAGTTAAGAGTTTAACACAATAATAAAATGACATATTTGATTTCACAGGCCAAGTATAAAGCAATCACAGCACTATATAAATTTTCTAAATGATTAGGCCTGCCTCGTTTAACCCCACTTTTTTAGATAAACTGCTAAAAGGCACTTTTTTTATTATTTCCAATTAAACTTACATGAAGTGCAATCCCTCATATTAACTAATGAAACAAGTTTTTTTTTTTTTTTAACAAATCCTCTTAAGTACAAGCAAACGAATATAGAGAGGATATATTTTTTCAAAAAAAAAAAATCCTAAAAGTTAGTACCACTCTAACCTAGGGTTTACACAAGTACTATCAAAATTACAACATTTCACAATATAACTCAAATTGGTAGCAGAATCAGTAATAAATAATCAGTATGTAGAATTTCCTTAGATCAGGAGTGAAAATGAGAGAGAGTAAACTGATTTAAACGATTATGCTTTTCTGTTTGTGTAAAAAATATCGTAAATCAGATACTCCCTTCTTTCTTTTTGTTGAGAAAATGATGTTAGTTGTACATTGTCACTAGTCATTGGTCCAAGGCCTTGAACAAGTATGGCCTTGACCCACTATCTTAACTTTTTTTTTTTTTGTATTAGTCTTCAGGCTCTTATTCATTCATTCTTTGATGTGTCTTAAATCCTCCTAAACAATCTTTGATATTTGTTCTTTAAGTAAAGTAAATTTATTTCATCATTTATAATAAATCTTATTCTTTTTAAGACTTTTAAGACACGAGCTTCACAGCAAGCTGAGAAACCCAAGAAATTAGCTAAGAAATTAGCTAATCAAGCATCGAGGTGAGTGATTTGACTACTGGCAAAATGTTCGAATTGCAGAGAGACAGATTTTCGTTAGGTTTTGTGTCGACAAGACGAGGAAAGATGCAATTGATCTCTTACGTTTTCTACGTCCTTTCTCCACATGGCGTCGAAACAGTAGCTCATTAATCTCTGCACGACCTGGACTTGGGTTATGCATGGATTGCACGGGCTGGACTCATCGACCTTTTTCACAAGCCTTTTTATTTTAAAGCTTTGAACCGCACTGGTTGAGCTTTACAAGCTTGACGCGATGCGGGCTGAAGGATTGGTTTCGTCTGGACTTCACGCGACGAGGGCTAGACCAGAATATAAAGAACCATAAAAACATTATCCCATAGAAACACCTTGGTCCACAATAACTCTAGTCATGAGGCCATAAAAATATTACTCCTAATATTACCCCACATATTAAAAACATCATCAAAAATATTAATTTCAATAACTCAACATCTTTCTCATACAGTGACAATACGGAATAGACTTACTTCATTAGGCTCAAACGTTCCATTACCGTGCTCTTTCAACTCCTATTTTAGTAAAATCCAACCCTATTCTAGACATAGATCAGCCTTTCGCTCAACCTACACTATTTCAAAGTCTCATTAAAGAATTTCAGTACATCACACTCACTAGGCCCAATCTATCACTGATAGTGAACAAGTAGTGCCAATGTCTGTATCAACCTACAATCCAAGATTTACATGAACTCAGGTGCATACTACGCTATCTTTATAGGATTCTTGACTTCGAATGATGTATCCACGACAAATCTTCACAAATTTATATGGATTTATTGATGCTAATTAGACAGGATGTCCTTCAACATGCATATCAACCAATGGATAGTACTTCTTTCTTGGAGTTAACAACATTTCTTAGAGTGCGAAACAATTGCCTACAGTTTCTAGAGGATCTACTAAATTTGAGTACATTTGCTAAAATATGCATTTGTGGATCTTTGCTCCAAACTTAGCATTACCACGTTGAATTTGGGGGGCATGTAAGCGGACCTAACCTTTCAAGCACATTAAGTATGCACTTCATGGTCAGCACGTGTCTCACCCTACGTTTCCTCAGCCTCCCGAGCGGGTCAGCAGCTCAGCTGGAAGCCACATTAGCCTACAGCAAGAGGATTACTTTGACAACCCACCATCAGTTGAAACTGGAAGTTAAAGAAACGGAATCGACATCAACTTGCCCTATTCCTATGCAAATGAGCTAAATCTTCCTTACTGCCACACAGATGAGACAACTCCAACAACCTTTGACAAAGGTCTCCCTTGTCCCATTTCACACGACACTGTCTAAACAGAATTTGACTATGTTTCAATTGATCAAACTAGCTTGAAGACAAACTACCATGACAATCATATGTATCCAAGACCATTAGGATCTTTTGTAATATGAATACCTTGTTATAAAAGTTATGATGTATCTGTATTTGCTTTTGTGAAATTAAAGTTTGTTCCTTTTGCATCTCTAAACCTGTTCATACTCATATTTCAAAACTTTTTTTCGTACTTGCACATAGCATGCATGAAGTATGAGTGATTTGAAAAGTATTGGACTCCAAAAAGTTTACAATTATGTTTTCTCTTGAACAATAACATATTGAGATCACAAAAAAAGCTTATTTGTTATTGTTAGAAAACTTATTTTTTCTTTGAAATTAACTTACAAGAACAATGCTAATTTGCTAGGCTTCTACCACATCATTTAAGATGTTAAATATTTCAACATCACACATCACAACCCATAAGTGAATTTATGAGTTTGTTCAATGATATGATAGTAGAAACCTTACAATTAATTATGAGCTATAATAGATATAGTTTTAAAAATTTACTTTCTTTTAGATCTTGTTACGATATTCAATTCTAAAAATAGAATATATATATAGAAGTCAATTTTAAGGGAAAAGAATTAACAAGAATTTACATAAAAAGGAAAAAAAATTCACATGATTTGTCATTGTTAAAAGTTATTATTTATTTAAAAATTAACTTAAAAATTAATAAAACCATTACTATATATTTCTTAGAAACTCATTGTCTATATCATAGCATGTCTCTTCATTACGAAAGTCAAATCATTGAATCATCATAGTATTGCAAACATTGGCTCAACCAATAGAAGTCCAAAAAAGTATTAAAGAATATTTTTAACCTTAATACTACATTCAGTTTAAAAGGTCTATCATTCAATTTAAAAGCTAACTTAAAAATGAATAAGATTTCTTATTATATAAAAATTAATATATATATTTTTACAAAATGAAACTCATTACTCATAATAGTCAATGAGAGCATTGGCAACCAATAGTATCTGTCCAAGGAGAAGCGGTGCCAATCACGATCATTTCGAAAAGCTCGTGACGCGATGGCGTTTGCGCTGTTCCACAGGCCAGAAACCGGGATCCAGAGTCTTCCGTTTGGACCCTAGAGGCCCATAATTTGATGGACCAATTTATGGATTCGGACCACCATGGTAATTTCTTTTACCCGGAAATCCCTGTTTTCTCGAGCAATCAAAAAATAGAAAACAGAAACTTGAAGCACCCTTTGTTGCCCGCGTCGTAGGACCAGGATTCTCATTCACTTCGATCGAATCAAAGGCATTCCCCCTCCTCTGGCATCCAGCTGCGCCGGAACGCGTGGAGGCAATTACGCCGATTGTAGCTGGGATTCTGGTCACTGGGGACGGACCACATCCTTTCTAGGTAGTTGTACTTGTGGTACTTGAGAAATGGACAGGTTGACCTGACCTCTAACCAGGGGCAACAACTCAAAAAGCTACCCTTCCAACTCTTATTAAAATGACGCCCTCAAGCTTAGGCACAATTCCGCGGAATCACCCATTTCTCTCCCCTTTTAGCCTAGGACCAGAGGACCCTATACCCAACCAACCTTGTCGTCGCCTGCCTTGTCTTTTCCACGTTGAATCTCGCACGACTGGCTCCGCTAGGCTTTATGGAGTCACCCTAGCAGCCATCGTTTTTTGGTGTAAAATCACCAAACATACTGGTAATGTTGGGTAAGATAAAGTCATTTCTCAAACTATTCGCTGCCTAAAGTATAGAAGTTCGCAATTTTACCAGTGGGGAGAAATAAGCAATCGATGAGAGGATGTCAATTCGTGTTGACAGCGATGGCCTGCAATAATTTAGTTCCGGTTACTATCGCCTAGGCGGTGACTTAATGTGTATGGACTGGGAAGCTGAGTTCAACAATCAGGCGCCATAATTATGATAGCAACATCTGAAATGCAAACTCGTGCCGTGGAATCATGAGGTTTTACACAAAAAGGGGAGGCAGCACTAGAAATAGGATCAATGTGGAATTGGCCTATGCGAGATATGTTTCGGTTGCTTGTTGGAGTATGTGATTAACATGCACGTGAACTGTTTTGCCGGGTCCAAAACGTGATGCGCATTGTGTGACTCCAAATTGGATTTCATTTCTGTTTTGATGACAATAAAGAGGCAGGCAGGGTACATAAAAAAACAAAGAGTCAACCATGTTTGCATACGAGGTTGACGGTGAGAGTGAAATTTCACAGAATTAGGATGGGGGAGGGAAAAGAAAATATGGAAAAGATAAAGCCCCGAGAAGAAAGAATCACCGCAAAGTATGTAAAAAGCGAAGGAACTCCTGCTAAACGACACCAAAGCAAGCACGCCACTGGCGGCTACGCGTCCTGAATAGCCGCTGATTCATGGACCCCACCTTACCGCACCACACCTCCAGGCCTTCTCTGACTGACACACGTCTTTCATCCGTGACTCCACACTCTCCCCCCATCAAATCCCTCCCCTCGCGTGCATGGTAGCCCATTTAACAATAGTTTGACCATCAAAACGCTTTCTCTCTCTTTCTCTCTCTCCCTCTCTCTCTCTTGTGGAACAACGAGCCAAGGCGTGCGCTGATGCATGCGCCTCTAGATCCCTACGGTGATGCGCTGCACACATATCTCTTACACACGGAGCCTGCCCTCTTTTCACGCTCATCATTTGTTTCTTCTTTTATCTCTCCGCTCGACTGTTATCGAGGCGTGACCTTCTGATTCCCGCCACGTGTGAACCCACTCTCTCCTTATTACTTTTCCCTTCTTTTTTTTTTTCTCCCGTTCGGCTCAGCCTTGTCTCGCTATTTCTTTATTCCCAATTGTTCCGACATCTCAATTTTGAACGCCCCAGTCCAACGGCCACAAAGTCACCCCTGTATCCATCCGACGGTGGACACAGCATACTGTCTTAATTAAAGGTCATGAGCCGCGTGAGAAGCTTTTCTCCTAAAGTCTGATGCCTCTCCCTGTACCGGAGATTTGGTGGTCGGGATTGCAAGATTTGCTTTTCATTCTTAAATCCCGGTAAACAAGAAGTACTTTCCCCTTTTAGCCAGCCCCATTTTTTCCAATATCCACCAGTCAGGAAATTACTTTTCATTCTTTATTGTGTTCAACGCCATGATGGGCGTGGGTTAGGTTCTTCAATGACCGGAATGCCCTTCCACCCTTTAATCCTCGGGGGATAAGTGCACTGGATTTTCAATTTTTTAATTCTTATCCATTGTGAGAGTGTAAAAGTCGGCAGATAAAATTAAGTAAAAAGCAATGAAAGAGTGAGGCTCAATTTTTTAGCTTAAACTTGTCTGCTGGACTTTGTTTATGGGTTTGGTCCAGCGTAACTAGCCGTGCTTAATTCATATGCTTTGTTTTTGTGTAAGAATCTTTTTACTTTCCCCACAAAAACAGCACTTGGAACATGCTTCAAAAGCACAACTTGTCAACTCAAGTCACAAACCCAACTCTCTATCAACTGCTGGGAGCGTTCGCATCTGAGGAAATTCCGAGCTCTGGTCTGATGATTCACTCCTTTTTTTTTTTCATTTTTTTTTGAAGTCATTAATTCTTGAAACTCGGTGTACTATTGATTCCCACATTTAAAATTAAAAAAAAAAAAACAATTGCTCTGTCGAAATTTAATGAACAAAGTTAATTTCGGCCTAATCCCTAATCTTTCACTGTTGCTTTTAAAGTTTCAATTATTGGGTATTGAACGCAATAGGAATAAATGCACTAAGGGAACGAACTCATAATCTTTCCGTGGAAATGGGATTAGTGTAGTACTCTCAAGTCCACATAATAATTACGTAACTGTTGTAGGTGGATAATCTTGACTAATCAATGCAGCAACTCATTATACCCATGCCCTCCTTTTTCAAGCTTTGAAACAGAAGATTAATGTGGAAGCATGAAGCACTTCGTGTAATTAGCAAAGCTTTTATTGCTTGGGAATGGACACACGGATAGTCTCGATTCATCAAAGCTTCTCTAGAGTCATTAATCAATACGCTAACATAATTGGTTCCCCACTATTCTTATCTACAATCACCCCCACATCAAAACCCGCATGCACCCACACCCACACCCACACCCACAACGCATAAAGAAAAAGTAAGTAAATGCGTCCCACGAGTGAGTTAAAACATGGAAAACGACAGTGCATCATATGATTCTCCAAACGATTGTTGGTCTTCATGGTTCTATCGACTTTCTTTCGGAGTTTGACTCACAAACATACGAGAAATGCGTGCTTAGTGTGTTGAATGTATTCCACCTTTCTCTCCACTGTCCAAAACCGTATTATTCTGTTAGAAAAGCGAACTCCTTGCACTACATCTGGTGGTAGGAAAAAAAGGAAAATGGGAAGCAAGTCACCTTGAACATCACATCTCAAAGATCAGGACGCCAAGTTATGTTTAGCCATTGAAGGGACATAATAAATTATCTGGATGATGCGCCATCACTTTTTGCATGGTTCTTTATCTTATCGAGTCCAAAAATAGATATTTGCTTCAAAACCCAGGTAACCAACGAGGAGAGGAGAGGAGAGGAGAGGCGAGGAGAGGAGGTAGAGACAAGGGGTGCCAAGCATGCCCATCGCACGTGTTTGGTGATTGGAACTTGGAAAACAGCCATTCCCTATGAATGGTCTTTGTCTTGAAGGCACTAGACTAATCTCCAGCCCCAACCGCATTAAAAAAAAGAGAAGGGAGGGTTGACACTTTCTAATGGGACCTTTTCTTTTGATAGAATATATGAATAAATATAAAGCGTAGTGGGATAAAAGTCTAAGAAAGTGGGTGATATTGGGCATATAATATTTGACGAAGGGACATGGATTCCCCTCCTTTTGCTGGGTGTATTGGTGTGGGTTATTTTTCAAAAGCACGACATTTGATCTTTTTAGTGCGGGCTGGTGGAGAGGCTATTGTTTTCCGCTTTCCAAGCGTGTACGTCTTGTTGGAGAATCCACAACCAAATGGCTCCATGGTCTCATGCCCCACGCTTCCCCCACCAAAACTAAATTACGAGTTAATGCCCCTTCCAAACAACCGGTTCTCAACCTCCCCTCCCACACCAAAATTCCATTTTGTTTTTCTTTTCTTTTTCCGTCCAAAATAATAACTTTAAAAGTTCTAAATTAAAATTTTCACAAATTAAAATTTTCTACAAATTGTATTTCTTAATTAAATGTGCAAAAGATTTTAATGGAATTTTTAATCAAACAGAAAAATTGCTGCAGCAAAAAAATCTTATGCAAATTTGGTTAAAAAGACCAAGTAGGTCGTTTCCTAATGACCCAAGACTGCCGAGACATATTCAGGATGCATAAAAAAAAACGCAAAAAAAATCGCCCATCGGAAGACAGAAAAGTGGGAAAGTTATAATATGAAAACTGGGAATTGAAGCGATTATGATGATTAAATAACACAAGGCGTGTGGTGGAATCCTATTCCCCCCCCAACTTTTTTTTTTTTTTTTGGATGAGCGAAGAATCCTTGCTTTACACCTCACGGCGTACATGGGGGGAGCGTTTCAGTGCCACCAAAAGCGTAGACCCAATGGGATTGGGGGAGCAGAGAGGGACTCGATTGGGCGTGGCTATGGTTCCCTCCACTCCAAACGAGAGGGCATGAAAGTATGCATATCACTATCATTTAAATATGCAGGAATACATTTATAATTGGGGGCCGTGGATCTTCTTACCTGTGCTAAGATTTATTTCAGGTGAAAAAATCATGTCTCTTCCTTTATTGCTTATTTAGTCTTGGGTTTGGATGCAACCATACCCTGCATCTGCACTCTTGGCTTTCTTGCTTTAACGTCTCTTGTTTTTTAATCAAATAGATATTCTGATAAAAAAAATAAAAAAAAACAAAAAAAAAAACTCAATTTGTGGTTTAAAATTAGTTTGTAGGAGATACAAATACTTCCATTCTAAGAAACATAATATATCAATATTTTTTTTCTTAAAATCCGAATTGTAAAAGAAAATAATATATGAACACATAAGCCACTGCCTTAAAAGGGTGGGATGTATGAAGGATAAATGAATGGTTTGTTAAAAACTGAATATATTTATTTTGATATGACAATTTAAAGACAAAAAAGTGAATTCTGTAGAGTCAACTCATGGTGGGAAAAAAGGAATTGAATTTTATTTTATGACTGTCTTGTGTCAGGAAGCATGCTTCGGGGTTTAACTACTAATTCTTGCTGGTGGCAGTTTCTGCGGTGGTGTTATTATGATTGATTAAAACCAAAGTGACCCGTAATTGAGATGGATGATGGAGATTAATCAACCGCTCTCAATCCCTCCGGTCCGGGCCAGCAACTGATGCTTGTTTTGATGGTTTAGACACATCGGAGCATCACATCAGCGAAGGCTATTGCCTTTTCACCCCCCCAAAACCCTCAAAAGTTCAGCCATCGATGTATAATAACAAGGGCTACACTGTCAGGTGGAATGTGGGTATATGCTATTATGCACCCCTCGCTCATCAGTGGGTCCCCGGTTAGGCTTCTATAATTCGTAGTTTGAACGGTCAAGCTTCAAATCATTGGTGTTCATGCTCAACATCGGATACCATCCCTTTTCCACCTCGTCGGAAAAGTTCGACGCCCGGATTCAGGCGAGCGGCGCGTTTATGCAGAAAATAATAAACTTCGCGCATGATGGATTCGATATTCCTTGGTTGGAAGGAATGGGGACGGAGAAGCAATTATGGAAGTAAAAATAAAAGAAAAGGCATTTTCATTCGACGATGAGAGGGACGTGGACTTATGACACTCTTACGGATAAGTTCAGAAAACATTCTAGATTTCAATTTCGATTACTAAATCTGAATAAATTAAGGTTCTTCCAACTGGTACTACGTCATGGGCCTGAAGAAAAAAACAAGGGACCAATGGAAATGTAGTTTGGTTTTTGCTGGAATCAGCAAAGCCTCATTAATTCGTGTAATTAAGGTAGCGATGATCTAACGGGTGGCGATTATAATAATATTCAAACTGGGGGGGTGTTTTGGGAATTGCGCAGGAATCCGCATGACAGTGCCACCCGGAGGGGAGGGGAGGGGAGGGGAGGGGACACTGGAAGCAGATTGGTCAAGGGAGTAGCACCGGCCTCGAACCACAACGTGTGCTGTTGTTCGAATCCTCAGCGACATGGTTAACAACAGGGCCGGGACACGGACGTCATTTGCAAAACCCGACCAAACCCGGCGGTCATGATCGAACCATGGAGTTTTTATCCCCTGTGCTTCATCATTGTATACTAATACCTTGCGTGCACTCCTCGCGCACACGAATCAAATTCGCTTCATTTTGTTTTTTTTAATTCGTTTTTTTTTTTTTTGTGTGTGTTCTGAGTGGGGATATATATGTCACATTTGATTCTTTATAATCTTATCTTCCCCGTGCTTCTCTGCCCAAGCTTGGACTTTGACTTTACCCTCTCTCCCAACCTCTCTCCCTCTCCTGCTCTCTCCGTCTGAAAGCCACTTTTTTTAAGTGTTGGGTAATCGTTCTCGTCTCAAGGAATCTCTAGGGGTCTGAGAGTTCTGAAAAGTTCAGATCTCTGTAGTTTCTGTTCTGGAATTGTGTGGGCTAACGGCTGTCTGGGTTTTCAGTGTAAGTTGGTTGGTTTCTTTTCTTGGTGTCGAATGATTGTTTCTGTAATGTTGTTTTGATTTTGTGTGTTGCTTTGTTTGTGTGGGTGGACTCCTGGCTTTGATTTCTTGGTCCATGGTTTATTCAGATTGACTTCCTTCTGTTTTGCTGGTCCATATCGGTCTTAATCCCTCTGGCTTGGTCTTTCGCCCCTAGTAAATCAAGTTTCCGTCTCTATCCTCCTTTGAGTGTTCTGATTCAACCCCTTTGTGTATTTCTCTCTAAACTCTTTGTTTATAGTTTGTTTTCAAGTTCCTTTATCTTTCTCCGTCTCTCCTGCCTGGATTTGTTTACCCGCCGAGTTCTCAATTACTTCAAAATCCTATTCTATCTCTTTGTTGTGTTAGTTTCATGTGCTATGAAGGCGTAATTCGTATTTGTCTCCTTTTCTGCTCATATATTTCCATTTTCGCTGTCAGGTTTTTCTCTGCTTGGTTCCTGAGAAACTTTAATGAATAAATTTAGTTTTGTACCTATATAGGTCTATATGTAATAGATTTGTGTCTCATACTGAGGATTTGTTGCAGGGTCTCAAAATAGAGTACAATCGTGGCGATCTGTTTTGTGGAGAGAAGGGAACAGCATGCGGTGGTGGTTGAGTCTTTCTGTTGATGTTTTCCGCAAAGTCATCTCATTGAACCTCTATTGTAGAGTTATTCTATAAATCCTTGAATCGCACTCAGATTCCCTAAAGCTCTTTTGGCCTTTTTCACCTCAGTTTGATATTTTCAATGGGATCCAACTTCCTTGTTGTCGTTCCTTGTTATGTTCTCCAGATTAGCTGAACAAAATCACTACATCTCCTTTTTGTCTTTCCTTTCTGAGTCCTTTTTGTCGCAGTAGATTGGTTGTTCTGTTCCCTTTTAAATTCATCACCCCTGCTAACTATCTGGATCTCTCTTTCCAGGTTCTAAAGATTCATTTTTCTGTTCAATTGGTATCTCTTTGGTTTAAGTACTACGGAGTCGAGAAATCTTTGTTCAGTCGGACCGTTAGGTTTCTTTTCCTCTAGTGAAGGGTTGGAAAGTAGGTATGGTGTGCCAAGCAGCGAGCCAAACAAGATTTCGGGCAATGAAACACGAAAATGGGATTGCAGGGAGCGCTACCATAATTGTTAGAGTCATAGCATGCTTTCAACCTCTCCAAGACTGTCAGGTTTGTGAAAGATCATTATCTAATCGCATTACAATGTGAAACGCAAGTTGTAGATATTGAGCACGCTCGCATTCTTTCTGTCGAATCAGGACTTCCTTGATCCTTTTTAGTGGTGAGAACTTATATAATGATACCTACTAATTCTGTTTCTTGTGTTTTGCCAGGCTGAATATTTTCGTCACTTGTTGAAACCCGTTACGTAGATTACTTTTACATTTTAGCGTACAAGTTAAGCTGGAGTCTTTAGGTAGTTTCCTTCTTCCGGATAGAGAGAATTCAATCAGCCATTTCTAGTCCTTAAACTTATTCTGGTAAGATGCTCGTTTCCGGTTCATGGATTCTTTTTGGACTTCTGATTGCCCTGATAATTGAGAAGTCTTATGGTGGTTTTCTGATATTTAGGTGATTCTTTTGGTTGGATGGAAGGAGACTGTGGAAACTGGTTTCCTCAGCTGCACTTTCATTGGCAATCATCCAATTTGAATACCTCGGGTGCGCCTCTTGACATGGGGCAGCAAAATCCCGTCTCTGCATATTTTAACGCTGGCACTAAGATGGATTTGACGAATATGACGTTGCCAGTATGTGCATCTTCTAGACTATTGCCACATTCTTGGCTAGGCCAAGCAAATGAACCTCTTGGTTGGTTCTATGGTTTGCCTCGATTCCGGCAATCCTTCACTGCTGCCTCGAACTACCCCATTGCTGGAGGCAGAGTTCCTGCAGACCCTTATCAAGGCCGCAGGGAGGATATCACACCCAATGTAGTGTCTGCCAATGCCGGGAAGCAATTTGTTGTTGTTGATCAGACAAGGGACCAAACCACTTTGATCTTGAGTTCTGGGATTGGGACTCCTGTCCAGTGCCTCACTTCTTGGAGACCAAAACCGAATGCTCCTTCTGATGTGAATCATGGAGTTAAAAGAGATTCAAATTATCTCTCAGGACCAATAGTCACTGATGAATTTAATGAAAATCCCAGAACTGATATGCAAAGCGAGATGCATGAGGACACAGAAGAACTCAATGCTTTGCTTTACTCGGACGATGATAGTGAGAATACTGAAGAAGACGGTGAAGTTACTAGCACAGGTCATTCCCCTAGTACAATGACATCTCATGATAAGAAATACTCGGGTGAGGGAAGTACTGAGGAAGCTGCCAGTTCTGCTGGGCCAACCAAGAGGAGGAAACTCTGTGATGGAGGCTATGATCGTTTTCCATCGCTGGTGGACACTGCCAGTTCTAAGCAATCCAACATACCCTTCGAATATGAAGACGATGCGGAGTCCAGTTGTGGCAATGGCAAAAATGCAGGAGGGTCAGAAGAAAGGCGGTTCTTGTCAGGCAACAAGAGAACGAAGAAGGAGAAAATACGCGAAACCGTCAACATCCTGCAAAGCATAATTCCTGGTGTCAGGGGGAAGGATGCGATCGTGGTGTTTGATGAAGCCATTAGTTACTTGAAATCCTTGAAGCTCAAAGCCAACGCTTTAGGACTCAGTTCTTTCTGAGATGCAACATATTTATCCCCTAGGATTTCTTTCTTTTACTTATCAGTTCGCTTATATTAGCAGCTCTAAATGGCATGTTGTGTGAAAATCTGAAACAGTGGAGTGAAAGCTCGAACAGCTTCCTAAGTCTTTACCGAATGATTATTAAGATGGAAATCAGCAGCTTCGGGTTGTAGAATTTGTCTCTGATTTCTAGAAAGAGGAAAGAGGAGGTGCGCTATATTATGTCCCAGTAAAGGGTGGTGAATCATTAGTCTTGTCTTAGGGTCTAGAGAAAGTAATACCCACACTAGGACCGTGGGGTGTGGGCAAGAAGACTGGTTCGTGAAGGGACCCCATCTGGAAGAGAAGCGTGCGCGCGCCTTGGGTGTTTTGGGACCCAGCATACACTTTCACTTTCCCATTCTTTTTGTAATCTTCTCATGTTTAATCCTTGGTGGGATTATCTTTTCTTTGATGTAGAAATCCGCACCAGCCCCAAAAGCCGTCCCACTTCATCATGCAACTCGCCGGAGGGCCCTCCTTTCAGGCCGAAATCTTTGCCTGTGCAATACCCTCCGGGCGGGCCGGATTTCCTATAATGTTATTGTAATTCGGTCGCTGTTATGTTTGTTCGGTGTGGCCGTTTTATGTTAAATTAGTGATAACTGGTTCTTGTTTGGGTGGAACTTGCTTTGTTTGCTGCTTTTGTCGTGTCTTCTGCGTCACGTGCACGCATTCATGTTACGAGAAAGCGATGTGTTTCGTGACTTCTTACCTATAACCTATTTGATATACTCTGAAAATGGGTTTCTACGTCGAGATGATGGCGTGTGAGGGACCACGAAATTGCATTATTAGAGAGAGATGAATACGCGAACTGAGGGCCACGGGCCATTAACCTCAACACAAAAAGATAAAGACAGTCTCGTTTCTTTTAAAATGTATATATAAAAAAAAAGGGGTCACTGCATATGATCGCCTATTTCTTTATAGCTTTTAAATTCAAGATGATTTTGGTAGAAGAAACAACCCATTTGTGTACTTTTCGTCTTAAATAAGAACAAAATTGAAACAATTAGATGATTTACAGGTTTAAGTTCCGAAAGAGCTATTATTAAGTTAATAATTTTCATCTAAAACAAATAACATTAGTTTTTTTCTCCTTTTTTGTACGAGACAACATCGAGTTGTTGTCACTAAATAGACCATCAGATTTGGTTAGTAGGTGGCATGTCCCTGTAGAATAAATAAAGCATTTGATCAGCAAGATTTTATCAATTTGTCAATCAGTTATAAATGATCAAGATGCTTTACTAGATCCATTGGCTGGGGCCTCCATAAAACCATTTTTTGCCTTCGCTGTTAAAAGATATTACGTCAATAGATCAAGAAGAAACAAAGAGAGTATCGCGAAGAAGGTGAGAAAGGTCGAGAAACTCCCGACAAGAATATAATGGCTCAAGAAAACAGAAGATTTGAGCATTGAATATTCCTCAGATAGAACTGAAAAAAGAATTTAAAAAAAAAGGAGCCTTGATTTCTTTATCCAGACCAAAAATTACACAAATAATACCCTTCTTCTTTTGAGCGTTAGATTTGGTTAGTCGGTGATATGTTTTTGTAGAACAAATAGATCATTCGATCAGCTTGATTTTATGAGTTTTCCAATGAGCTATAAATGATCAAGATGCTCTACTTAATGCATCAGTCTCAGCCTCAATAAAACCATTTTTTTTTTTGACTTCGCTACTAAAAGATATTAAGTCAATAGATGAAGAAGAATCATGAGGACGACCTCCAAGAAGGTAAGAAAAGGACAAGCAACTCCCGGCAAAGCATCATGGCTCGAGAAAAAATAAGAAGATTTGAGCATTGAGTATTCCCCATATGGAACAAGAGATAGAATTAAAAAAAAAAAATGAAGAGCCGTGTTTTCTTAAGATGAAATATATACTAAATGATTGACACTACAAAATCCTGCTTCTTTCTCAAATCCTTTTGTTTTTGCACGTGGATGAGAGTTGACTGAGTGAAGTATATATTCCGCATGACATGGGAGATTCCTACATATTGGGATTAAAAACTAAACACTCATAAACCTGGAAATACTTTAATAACAACTAAGATATGTTAAATTTTGAGGTATTAGAAGAACGACGGAGGCTCAATAATCAAATTGCTTTTTTTTTTTTAAAAAAAAAAAAAACTTGTGATGCCTTCCCGTGACAAGGTTATAGGGAGAGCTTATTTGACTTCAACTGGTGCAATTAAAAGAAATCATCATGGAATTCTCGAAATCTTTTCCACTTCTCTTAATTTCATTTGTTTACTTCTCCCAACTCAGTGTTTATCTTAAAATCTTGAATAATTAAAAATATATCCTAATCAATCATGTATTTTAAGCTACCACTAACTTGTTACGAGAGAATCTTCTAGTAACTTACTGTGATTTAAAATTCTTGGAACTCAAGCATGCCTCTTTTGATTTTAATAAGGGCGAAACTCTGATTTACAAAGTAAAAAGAATAAAGTAACTTAAGATAAAGAAGTCCATAAGCATGCAATCAGGGGAGATAATATCCATGCCGTTGCAGCTTATGAATACTTTGTGCGGCATTAAAAAGTGTTCACCTTGCTTTACTTTTTCAATTTAAGCTGCATGATTTTCTCAATTTCCTCCCATAAAAAGATTTTAAATAGACTGTTATTCCGTGTACGGTCTTTAATTTTGTAGCTAAACGCCAATATCATGCTCTATGATATTTTACTTTGCATTTTCAGGAATTTAAGTTAATATAAGTACTTACATACTCACCATCTTTATCTTATACAGAAATTTAATTTGTATTCTCCAAATAGTAAATCAGTTGAAAAGTAAAGAATCATTGATGTGAAACTGAGTTTAGAAACTTTTATTAAATGTAATTTTTTTTGTTCTCAGATGAAAATTTTTATAATTTTCTCACATTACTTTCTTATAATTGCCATGATATTTGGCACTCTACTTCGCCAAGATCTTCAAATTGATGTCAACATTCCCATATCACCCCTAATTATGGTGTTAGCTTATGAGTTGGTTGTAATGAACTCAACTACTATGTTAAAAGGTCTAAATTCATTGGAATAAAAGATTTAATTATTCCTAAATTATAGCGTATAACCATACTTCTAGTTTGACATCCCTAGCAGTACACTCTAATAAGCCAGCATGACTCTCCCTTCTCTCATTTCTCTCTCAGCATTTTGAGCTCCATTAGAAACAGAAGGCATCCAGTTGATGTTCGTTTAACACATGACCTGCATCACTTTTTTCTTTCGCGGCTGGACATAAAAAAATTGCATACAAGCTGGAGCCCAGCCTACTCCAGCTGAAAACCCAACCCTGGTTGGTGACGCCAAAGCCCGCATGTGAATGCAAGGCTGTGTATGCTCCAAGGAATCAGAAAACAAAATGGGCTTCAGCAGAAATGCTATTACAAATCTTCTTGATTTTTTTTTCCCTATATGTTTGGAGGTTGTGTTTTCATTAATGGGACTACTAAAGAAGCGCTGTTAGGCACAACAAAAAGTAATGCTTAATTTTCCTTTTTATTTTTAAAAATGTTTTTAGGATATGTTTGTCAACTTTACAGGAGAAAATTTGATTATTTATAAACAACCGAAGAGGCAGTCCTGGAATGACTTGGGCTTAACAAAAAATAATGTGATTTCCGTAGTGTCGAAGGTATCAGGCCTCATTCTTGAAGCCTAAAGAACGTGCAAGGGGCATTAGCTAGAAGGCTCCATTAGCTGGAAGGCTCCCCGCGCAGCAGTGAGGAGCCACCGCACGAGTCACGTACATGTGAAAGCTCATAGCGTCCGGGTGACAAGCTAAAAACTATAAAACGCGGATCCTTATTCGGATGCCCCTGCGATAAGGAGAGGGGCCGAAGCAGTTAGAGAGCGAGAAAGCGAACACGAAGGAAAAGAAGGAACGCTCATATATACAACAGGATCGGAACCGACTTTTTGCAGGACCTCATCAAAGCGGTTATACAACTCGGTCGGGTTAGGGTTCTTCGCTGGGTTTATTGGAGCTCCGTCAATGGAGGAGTTTGGTTTTCATGACGGCAACATCTACGATCCGCTCGAGACCCGTCGCTTCTACGTTCGCCAAGTATTTCTTTCCATTTCCGTGATAGTAGTTGTTGTCGATGTTCTTTCCTTTCGGCTTGAATTTGTTTTTCAGCTTCTGCGTTCAATCCCTATTCCACTTCGCACTGTTACTGAACCGTGTTTTGATGAATAGAGGTTGTCATTTAATTTTACTGGGTTGGCATATGTATCATAGGAGGGAAATTGGAGGGGTAAGGAGTTTCTCGGTCTGAATTTCTTTGAACCTTGTCTATAACGTGCTCATCCGTACCTTTAGCTCGTCTTTTGTTTAGAAGCAGTGCACACGCCTTCTTTGAATTGCCGGAAGATGACTTTGTCAACGTTTTAAGGCATGGTGAATCTGAGAGAAGAGAGCTTTTTGGGGAGGAGTCCACCTTAAAATAAGTGACTGGGGTTAACTGAAGTTGGTGAGAGTGCCATGTACATCTCTCTTTTTGTGATTTAGTAATGTAGGTGTAATAGTAATTGTGAGCTTGAACGTGTACTTTTCTAAGAACAGGAGAATTCTGCTTGTTTGTTGTTAATATTCACAACGCGATGATGGAGATCCAAGTATAAGATGGGTGATTCGGCTCTGTGCTCTGGTGTTGTTTGGTTTGCGTTGACGTTCTCCTTTTTGGGGAAGGTGATAATCCTTTATGCGTGTATAAACTTTGGATCATCTTGTTATGATCCCTAATGTGATGCTTTCCTTGTGTTTCACCGGGCCTTTCAATAGAAAGAGGAATTTTATTTATATAGATGATTTTTTCATATTAATTTAAGTGTCTATTAGGATTTATCCTAAACGTCCCTATTTGGAAATTGAATGTCCGGACCTTTCACTTCTGTATGTAAGGATCTCTAGTTTTCTAGCATTTCTTTGTAGTATCTTCCAATTTTTGGCATCTTTTTATTCTTTTTAATGGTGTGAATAACAAATTAAGTCAGTGACTTTTGTCATATTGCCACCTGGATTATTCATTTGGAGTCACATAGCTTTGCAATTTTTCATGTGATGAATATTTTTCGTGATTCGAGGTCTAAGAGTATTTTGCTGCCTGTATAGGATATTAATCACCGTTTACATGTGCACTCATCATTGATAAGGAGGCTCTCCCTTGAAACCGTTATGGAGGTTGGTGAAATATTTAGCATCTAATCTTTTCTCTTAACAATGCAATGGTCATGTATTGTGTTGTCTTAAAAACTTATTCATATTATTCTTCATTTTCTTCTATTGTACTCTAGTAATGTAATCTTAAATTGTTTTACTCTTTTTGTTTTTATTTTTTTATTTATCGCAGAAGATTGTACAATAGATTCTAAAATCTCCACTTTTGTAGAGTCATATTTTATAATTTCATGCCAGTTTGGCTGGAAGTGGAATGGTCGTGAAGTATGGGGCCTTCAGAAAATATTTTTATTATTATTTTTTTTCCCACCTGTACTCTAGTACTGTATATATATAATCCTGTTTAATTGTATACTCTATTATAAAGTATCCACCTTTGTGGATTCGCATTCTATAGAAATAAAAGAGCAAAAGGGCCAACCAATATGATATATTAACTCCCTAGAGAGGGTATTTTCATAAAAATTCCAAAGCGATACTGAATCCAAATTTTGCTTTTCTACTATGCTTAAAAACAGCCACTCATAGTTTAACCTAAGTCTCCTTAAAGAAGCCCAGAGGATCTAATGTGTGAGAGCCCTTGCTAAGTTACGAGTACTAGGGTATGGAGTAGCATTTAGCTAAAAGCAAGTGCAATGCTAGAGACTTATATCATTCAAACCATCATTTAAGTTTTGTGTAATAAAGTATTTGGTCTCTTAGTTCCTGCTAAATTAACTATATTGTCACATTTCTCTCTCTTCTTTGTCTCTCTTTTCTTTCTTTTGGCAGGGGCATGAAGGTTGTGTTAATGCAGTGGCTTGGAATTCCAATGGTTCTCTTTTGATATCTGGATCAGATGACACAAGGGTACTTTTTTTTTCCCCCCTGATTATTTTGAAATTTGCTCTCAATTGATGGAGATTAGGTATGTTTGTGGTTCTCTTTTGTATGTGTTGTAGCATGTGTGACTTAGTTTTGTGTGATCTAAGTGGTATGCATAAAAGTTTGCTGTACATTAGTAAATTTTATGTGTGCTATAATTTGGTATCACGTTTTTATGCCTTGTATGACTAGGCTACATTTGTTTTTTAAGTTTTTCTTGGATTCTTCATTCCCGTTTATTTTGTAGAACTTTCCTGATAAACCTTGTTGATAAACTCTAGCCATTTTTATATTGAGTGATTTATGATGTATTCCATGCCACATTATTCCTTACATTACTAAAACCATGGTGTCTGGAATAAGAGGTGGTCTAGTGTCTTGGAAATTGCAAATAGATGATTGGTGGTTGATATATCAAATGGTGTCACACCTCTGGGCCGTGAGAAGTTTCTAGTTTTTTTTTTTTTTCCAAGGAGCAGCTAGAGTGCCAATTTGATGGTCCCTAACAGAAAAGGTTGTTCATGCTATATGAAGCTATTGCAGTCCGCATAATTACTGATTCCATAATGTATTGCCTTTTTTGCTACAAGGTTAAAGGTGGAAATCTCTTATTTTGGTGATATTCATATTACGTTGCATAATTGTCTGCTTTGGTTTCATGATAATTGCTTATGTGCGTTCCTCCATATGTGCGTGCACAGTGTATACATGTGCTTGTGTGTGTTCCATGCCTTAGCCATCTCGCTTTGCCCATGGCTTTCTAGCAAACACTCACACCCACAAATGGACAAGACAAGCTCATTTTCGATCTTAATCTTTTCAAGTTAATTGTAATTGTTGTTGGTTGTTTTCCTGGGAAAAAACCCTTGAAGTCTGTTACCGTGGAATACCTGTGATTGATCATCGTTACTCTGTAGAAGTTGTGGTTTCCATTTCAGTAATCGAATAACTAAAGTTTCTTATTGTCTCCAATACTTTCTCCTGCAAAGTTGTGATTCTCTCTTGCTATTTCTTTTTTATCTTGTTTCCTTCCATGACTTATTTGGTTGCCGAAGTGAATTTCTGGGGTTCTGGTATTATTTTGTCTATTTCTGTTGGAACAAGTACTAGGACTTGTTTTAATTCATATTTTAAGCATGATGTAGAATATATTTGAAGAAAATTTTTGAGATATCTTGACATGGAGATGCCTGATAAGGAAGAAGCCATTGTGCCTTTTACTTGGATGTTGCTTTTAATTATAACCCCTTGTTTCTTGGCTTCTTGTTTACTAGAAGTTCTAAACGTATTGGCACATTCAAGAATTCAGCTGAGAAAAAGAGTATAAGAAGAGAGGCCCTAGGGGTGGGTGGGGGACAGACATCCTTTTTTTTTCTTACATTAGCTGAAAACTTCATGTCGGGTTGAGGAATATGAGAATATCATGACTTGAGTGACCTTATCTCTGGACTTAAAACAGCTACATGAGGGTGTCTCTAATGAAGGGAATTAGAGAGAGTCCTAAGTAGCTGATTGACTAATCATCTTGGGATCCTAGCTTTTCTCTGCAGTTCCTCCACTCTCATGTAAACATGTTGTCATATAACTATTAATCCACAGTTTTCATGCAGCTTAATATTTGGAGCTACTCTGGTCGGAAGCTTTTGCATTCTATAGAGACAGGGCATTCTGCAAACATATTCTGTACGAAGTTTGTGCCTGAAACCTCGGATGAACTTGTGGTCTCTGGTGCTGGAGATGCAGAAGTAACATCCTAATCAGTTTATATGTTTTATAATAGATGCTGTCTGACTGCTGTTGGATATCATTTGTAAATTGCACTTACTTATTCTTTTGCAGGTTCGATTATTTAATTTGTCTCGCTTAAGTGGGAGAGGACCTGATGATAATGTTATGTCTCCATCTGCACTCTATCAGTGTCACACTAGAAGAGTGAAAAAATTAGCTGTAAGAATTTGTTTAAAGTTATTGTAAACAGAGTTAGCTGGCTGCTATGTTAGCGTGGGTTACTTGGGAGTCGGATGCTATGTGACTGATATTTTAGTAAAAATCAACAGTTAGTTACTTGCTTTTGCTTCTAATAATGTCTGCCAGCCTTTTTGGTTTGCAGGTTGAAGTTGGAAACCCCAACGTAGTGTGGAGTGCTAGCGAAGATGGGACTTTGAGGCAGCATGATTTTCGAGAGGGGTCATCTTGTCCTCCAGCTGGATCTTCTTATCAAGAGTGTCGCAATGTTCTGGTAGGTGACATGTTCAATTGTGTCTTTTTCCTAATCATCTTTTATTAGTCAATGCATTATGAAATTCCCAATTGCCTTTGTTGACAAACGAGTAGTCTGGTGGCATTAGAAATGTAACTGAGTAGCCAACTATTAGAGGCATATTGATCTGATGTACTGAACTCTAGCTTTTTATATGGTCATTAGCTCTTGCTTGTAAGAGAGCTTGGCTTCCATATTCTTGTCAGGTGTTGGCATGGTGTTATTATCTTAGTGTAATTTTTCTTTTAGTTGTGTTGACGCATTTTTTTTCTTGTCCACATGTTGATATTCAGAGTGGAAGAAATATTACATATATGTTGTCAGCCATCAGGACTGTTAACTTCAACTGGCTGACTTGTCATATGAGTACATGAAGGGTCACATGTATAGTCCTTCCAGTATAAGACTTCAGAAACTTTGTGCGCTTGTTGGCCTATACTTTTGTCTTTTCGTTGCAATCTAAGCTTTTCTTCAAACTGCTTGAGTGCTAAATTTTGCTCTGCATGTTCAAGTGGTTACACAAAGACTTGGTTTTACTTAATGCTATTATGAAAAAGACCTCAAATGTTTCGTATTAATTTTCTTGTGGAAGATTACATGGAAATCTATAATAGAGGGAATATCTTGAATCGAACTAGAGTAAGAGATCTAACTTAGTAGGCTGATTGCCAATGGCTTGATCCTTGAGACGGTTGGCCAATATTGACACTCTTGTTGCCTTTGGCTATGTTTGCATATTGGCACTGGAAATATACTGCTGATGTTGTTAACTAGTGAATCATTTGCATTTCTGACTCTGAGGTGCTTTCTGTTTGAGTTGTCTCATTTGATATCTAATGACAGCTTGACTTGCGAAGTGGAGCAAAGAGGACACTGTCGGAACCTCCTAAACAAATTCTTGCTCTAAAATCTTGTGATATTAGTTCCACTAGGCCTCATTTGCTCCTGGTTGGTGGGAGGTACAGTCAATATTATTCGCTTAAGATTCCTACCTCTCCACAGAACAAAAATGCCATGTAGCCTGTTTCAAGAGTGTCTGATTTTGTAATGTTTGCAGTGATGCATTCGCACGTTTATATGATAGAAGGATGCTGCCACCACTGTCATCTTGTCAGAGTAGGATGGCACCACCTCCATGTGTTAACTATTTCTGTCCAATGCATCTCTCTGACCGGGTGAGTTCCAGAAGTTCCTAATGACTATTATTTCACCATATCATTTCTAGTTATTGCCACATTATCACTGGATTGATAAAATATTATCTTCACTGGTACCAGTCTGCTTCCATCATCTTTGTTTTAACTAGTTCTGCACTATTATTCATATGATATGTCTTATAGCATGCTTTAAGAATTTTCATTGCCTACCATCGTTTCTTCTTTGACAAAGCTTTGTAGGAAAATTGTAATGCTTTTATTGGATATGCTGCTGTTACATTGTATTTGTTTTTGCGTCATATAACACTCTTTTTTTTTCTTTTTTCTTTTCTTTTTTTGGTTTTTAAGATTTAATTTTCTTTGTGAGCTTCCTCAACTCTGTTGTTATTCTTTTTGGTTGGACTTTTCTTCTTCCTCCTCCTCAAGTTTTGTCCATGAAGTAAGAGACATTTGGATGAAAATATAATGAAATTCCTTACAACTCGAGGTTTGGACTTGTGATTTGGTCTGGGCATCAATTAGTCTCCAGTAACCGGTTAAAGGTGTAGTCAACTTTTAGCTTTCCAATTGTCTTCTCCTACTTTTTTGGTGGTAACCTCTTTCCAAAAGGGGGAAAAAAGCTCATTACATCTGAGTAATTGCTAGACATTTGGAATACCCTTGTGAAGAAGAAGAAGAAGATAACTATATTTAATCAATAGAACTGTAAGGAGACCTGTAAATTCCATGATGCTGTGAACTCAGAGCTGAATAGGAAAATTTTCGTTTTAATGTTGTTGAGTCTTGTAGTTAGGTAAGGACAGTTGCATTTTGTAAACACCAAGTCCATCAGATATGCATTCTCCTATCACAGTTATCCCGTTCTAATGAGAACAAACTCTAATGAAAGAACATATCTTTTCCCAACCGCCACTAGGCAATTCCATGACTATACCCACATCTCAATACTTTGATTTAAATATAATTAAAAGTCAGAGATGGGCGTTCAAAATCTATAGATTCTATTAAATCCATAACATGAAAGGTATATATATTTATACATTTGAGTAAAGGTAAATGCACAGGTATGTTGCATACACATATTTATCTTATATATGCATGTATTATGCTACATTGGAAATAAAATGGTAGGGGTGGGAGATTAACGCCCTTGAGCAAGCCCTTGACTTCACTAAAAGCTTGGTCCCCTACTGAACTTGTACTGCAAATGATTAAGGCTGAAGGTGTTGGGCCTAGAATCAGCTGGACTTGAGGTGGAATAGAGTGAGATCTGTGTGGACGTGGAGTGGTTGCAGGTAGCTGGGAATGTCAGCACAGTTGATATCAATCCCTACAACCCCTTTGAGGGAGCCATTGGTAGTGGATGCAGAAGACACGCATGTTTGAGCCGTTCCAGCCATCTATGAAATGGAATGGGTCTAAGAATTTGGCTGGTTTCCAAGCTTGGAGTGCATGCAAGCTTGGTAAAGCCTGGGGTCTTAGAGTTTCTTGTTTCTACCTGTGACCCTGACCAGTTCCTCATCTCTGTGGGTGGCCCAGCTGATACCAAAAGAATGAAGGAAGAAGTTGAAGCAAGTGAGAAAAGAATCAAGAAGAGGCTTGGAGGAGGAGAAACAAGCGACGATGGGAAGAACAGGAGAAGAACATAACTGATGTTGGTGCTAGTTTTGGGGGTGGGGCTATCGGGGTTCTGCTGGAGGATGTGGGCGTCAAAACATAAGTGGGCTGGGATTGGGTTTTAAAAACTGTTTACAGTCTGCCTGAGGGGAAAGATGGTCATTTAATTAGTTAATAAAGCATATATAATGTGTTGCATTTCCCATCCAAATTAGTACCTGACTGACAGAAGATAGAAATGCAACATATTTTTCAAATTAAGGTAACAACCGAGCAAATTTAGGTTTTAGATGGAGTTGCATATGGGGTGGTAATTTTTAGGAGAAAGTTTAATTTGCTTTTCTTCTTTTCTCTATTGCGTGTGATATATATATATATATATATTGTACCTTAGCCAGCATATTTAGCCTTTAAGTATAATTGTAGGAGTATAATATTTGGTACCCCTCTCTTTTCTTTTTCCAGGGGCGTTCAAGCTTGCATCTAACTCATGTTACATTTGGTCCAATGGGAGAAGAGGTTCTTCTTAGTTATAGTGGCGAGCATGTGTACTTGATGGATGCAAATAGTGGTATATTTATTCACCTGATATCCTTCACTTCTACAACTGGATTATTTGTTTGTATATAATTAGGCTTTTTATTTTATTTTATGATTATTATAAGAGTGGAAGGTCCTTTTTGATCCTGGTGTAATGTTAAAATACGATGGTGGGACAAAAACAATTTTGATTGAAAAATCACATCTTTAGTTTTTTTTTTTTAATTATTTTTTTTCTTTTTAATATTACAAGCATATACCCACCTCACACATGCAAGATGTCAAACCCTAGATCTCATGGTTGGAATCCCTATTAGCTCATCATTGAGTTAGTTGGCTAAGTGACTGTTTAGTTTTCTTCTCTGCGTGCTTTATTGATATACTGTTAAGACACATATTTTAATTGATTCTAAAGGCATGCCTTCAATCATTAATTGCTATAAAGTTTTGGTACACGCTCAAAGCTTCATTTGTTTGAGCTCTAAGGCTTCAACTAGGTTACGTAATTGGTTTTATAAGACACCAAAATAATTTGAACTATTGGAACAGTTGATAAACTCATAATTGCATCTCCATACGGCTTTCTTTAATCAAAGTTCTTGTTATCATTTTATTCCTTCTCGAAGAGATTTCAGACTTTTGGTTATTTATTAGTAGGTCTAACAGCCTTTTAGTGTATTGAGCTTCCCCCCTTTCCTAATGAATGTATTCTTTTTATCCCAGAGAAAAAGAAAAAAGTAGCTTGAATGTACATGCATACTTTTAATGTTTGTGAAGCTTTCTTAGTGATTACAGTTGGACGCCTTAGAGATGAAACTTAAATGCTCTAAGCCTTTTATTGATGTGACTTCTTTTATAGATTTCCTAAAATATTTTCAGCATGACTTCTTTGAGGCTGTTACTAATGTGAAATGGGTATAAGTTTTAGGTTCACTAAGTGCTTGCATAAGTTCTGGCGTAAGGTTTAAATATTTTGAAGCTTAGTTATGCAAAATAATTTATAGTATGCTATAGTTTTAGTCTATATTCAGTTATTTTGATTAATCAGATTAGTAAAGCTGTTAAGCTGATATGCTTAAGTTTTTAAATTCAAAAGCTAGTGAGAGCGTTATGCAATATACTTCTGGAGATGTTTCAAAGCTGATGAGCTTCACGCCTACACTCAATGGGGCAGATTTGCGACCACCAGTGTCCAATGTCTTCCCAAGCCGTCCTAGTAGAAAAAGGAATGCTTCTACGACAGTATGTATCTTTGCTTATTTGGTTACATGGTAACAATATCTTTGTTCTCGGTGTAGAGCTAGTGCGTTGCATTCTTTCTGTTCCATCCCATTGAATTTTGGGATAGGTGGCTAATACTAATCTAAGAATTGAATTAGTTGTTGTATGACGAGTTGGCTTGGACACCCGACTGCTCGTGCCCACCCATTCTGTCTCACCCTTTGTTTTCTATAAATGGTTGTTTGTTATTTGTTAAATATGTTTTGGCTTATCTGATGTGGTTGTTACAGCTTGAAAAATGCAGGAAACTGATAAAAATTGCAAAAAATTCCGTAGAGGAGGCAACAAATTGTTTCCATGGAATTGAGGCATGCAATGAGATTTTGGATGCATGTGGTTGTGACATTGAGCCCATGCTAAAGCACGAATGTTTATGTCTACGTGCTGCTTTATTGCTCAAGGTTTTTAAACAACTTCTATGGTCGTAAGTTCAGTTTCAGTCATTTGATATCTATCAGTTCATTATTTTTCCTCCTTTTTCCCCTTTCCAGAGGAAGTGGAAAAATGATGCTCATATGGCTGTAAGAGATTGCTACAATGCCCGGAGAATTGATAATACCTCCTTTCAAGCACTTTACTATATGTCTGAAGCATTATCTCAGGTACTTTTGCAAACTTTTTCTTAAATAACCAAAGTTGGAAGGATAATTTTTCCCTTAACAGAGCAGGATAAGTCAAGATTATTAGAAGTGAGTCTTGCAATGCCAGGTGATGCATAACAATAAGCTTTTGGATGTCACATATCCAATATAACCTGCCCAAAAGGCTGCTGATTTTTATGTCTTAATTATTGTATATTATCTTTCTTAAATTGAGCCATAATATTCATAGTATAGAGCTTGAAACTTCACAATATTCTTCTGGCCTTGGAGCTTGAAGCAATGTGAATTAGTTTCAAGTATTATGCTGCACTGAGGACTGTGAGAAACCACCTATTCATCTAGGTGTACAGATTTGATTGCTGAATCTTCTCCTTTCGATAGGGCATTACCATTACATCCTACTTATTTCTTGCAGTTAGGAAAACATAAAGACGCTCTAGACTTTGCAATGGCAGCTCAATTTTTGGCCCCAGCAAATTCTGAAGTGGCAGAAAGAGTGGAGAATATCAAAAAGGATCTCGCATCAGGTTTATGCCTATGCTATGTGTTCTACATTCATGTCACACTAATTGGTGCATACCATTTATCAATTGGTAGTGGCACCAACACAGTATCTAGAACATGACTTCATTTTGTGCTAGTCTATCACTTTATATTAGCTGCCTAAGGATGTTGATCTTATCTTTCATGGCTGAAGAAGCATGTGGATTATGGTCCAGTTGCGCCTTTTATTGCCATTATATAAATAAGGACTTATTTTTGCTGATGCGGACGTTGTGTGGTGATGTGATCATGTACATAAACAACATAGGACCAAGCAAGGATGAGCTCTGCCCTTAACCATGGCATAACTTATCAGCACCTTGTCCTTCTAATCAAAAGGATTTAATAAATTCGGAAATATTCATTGACTAGACACATGGATCAGTCTTCTTTTTTACCTAGCCTGAGATTTCTGGAAGGAAGGATAACCCCTTAGGGTTTATGACTTTTTAATAGACCTGGTGTCGATTATTTAACTATCAAACATATGGGCGATAAATTCCTGACATCACCAATGGTTTGTTCAACAATTATTTATTTTTATTTTTTCTCCTGGGTAAGTGAGATATGGAAACCTTGTCAGAAGTAGCTTCAGTTATCTCTGAACTTGGAACTTGTCATGTTTATTACCAAGCCCCTAAGCACATCATTGGAAGAGTTTGTCATATGAGATAAATGAAGATATCTTGGAAGGTGAAGCTTAGTTTGTTTTTTCTTGTACAAGCTAGCTTTGCCAACTGGAGTCACTGCTTAAATGGGTCTAGGAGGACAATTTCAGAAGTGTCATGCTTGTAATTACTGCACGATATGATATGAAATGGAATTTGGTTGCCTAGGAATTTGGTCACCACATTTTATATTTTGTACGTCCAAGCACCTCTGCTCAATCAAGCCCGTGAGAAAATGTTCGGAAATTCTTTTATTTATTCCCAATAACTATTATTTTCACTAAATACTGACATTGTATGCCTTGGGAGGTACCGGAATAAATAGTTGGCTGAATCAATGTGAACGTGAATGGCTTTCCTCTTTTACTTGAGAATAGGGAATATGAAAAATTACTTACATCAAGGATGGATTGATTTGATGTCAAGTGTAACTTGTCTTGTGAGAACCGAGTTCCTTATGTCTGCTCACTGAACATCACTGATGCTCGTACATTTTGATAAGGGCCATCGGTGTCTATTTTTTGTTAGTATAGTTGCCCAAAGCTTAACCTTCAAATTCCATACCATGGAAACTTGCAACTAGGACATCTTGTTTTGGGTTCTTGTAAAGTGTTGTGCATTTTTTTTTTACATTTTTGGTGTTACTTGGGGAGGGGAAATATAAGATTCGATGATGAGTGATAATCATGGCATACAAGACCTTTTTGTTTGTTTTAGTTTTACGGCAGTATGTAAATCTAACAGCATGACTGCATGACTAGTTGAATCAGAAAAGAATAATAAGGCCAATGATGGAGCGCCGAAGTCTGAATCAAGAGGTGGAAGAGTACTCTCACTGAGTGATATACTTTACCGATCAGAGGCTAATAGTGATGCTTCACAAGATGGGCCAAGATCTGAAAGAGAAGATTCTGATTACGACGAAGAATTGGAATTGGACTTTGAGACTTCAATATCGGGTGATGAAGGGCATGATGTTGAATCAAACATTCTGCATGGGAGTTTGAATGTGAGATTTCACCGAAGAGGTGATTCACCAAGAGAAAGTGCTCGAGCAAATGGCACTTGTGGATCACCATCATCCTCACAAAATGACAGAATATCTTATCAGGTTCACTTTCATGTGTTTCCTATTTAGTATACATTCCACTTCTTCTAGATTTGCCTTTCACGAATGTTATTTTTTTGCTTAATATCTCAACTTTGTAAGTGGACCAATCATTTCAGTTGCTAACTAATGTTTACTGCAGCCTGAAGCTGTAATCGATATGAAGCAGAGATATGTTGGCCACTGTAATATTGGAACAGATATAAAACAGGCCAGTTTTCTTGGCCACAGAGGTACTTTTTGCCAGTACTGATCTTTATTGTCACTGGATCATCTGAAATTAATTTTGCACTGTTGTTTAACTTCTAGTGCTAATTGCTTGTGGGGATGTTGTCTCAAGAGCATGAACTCTTGGACAACAGGCGGAAAAGAATATCAGTGCTATCATTCCATCACACTTAAGATTGACCAGATAGCACACCAAGACAAACATAGTCCTTGCACTCACAGAATATAGATATTGCCATACAGCAGGACAAAGAACTCAGAGAATCAGGATCCACTCCTGTGTTATCAACAGTGTAAAAGATTGTGAGAATACAACCATTCTGGTTGACCTGCCTGTGAATGCATATTAGAGAAATGTGAAACTAGAGATTACAGCTTAGAGTTCATCTTTTTCACTCACTGATCAACCACAGCTATAGTTAATCCTTATATTTATTAAAGAATTGCATTGACAACAGTAATTTCTGTGATAGTCCTAAATTACTATTCACATTGGATGTACATGTTGATATCTTCATTGGTACTTCCATGTCTTGGAACCTAGATTGACAGGATATTGATTATCATTTCATGCTAATTACTAGTTATCTTGGTTGTAACCTCTGATTCATGCATCTTCTAGGTTCAATCAATGTGTCAACATTCAAAAAATGTAGGAATAGCTCCTTTTTTTGACATGTTTCATGATTGGTTTATAGGTGAGTTTATTGCAAGTGGAAGTGATGATGGTAGATGGTTTATCTGGGAAAAGCAAACCGGTAGACTGATAAAGATGCTTCGTGGAGATGAGGCTGGTAGCGTTTTCTTTTAATATAAGCTGAAGGGTAGTAGTTACAGACTGTACTAGTCTCTTAATTTTATTGTCTGAGATCTCTTTTTTCTTTTCATGTACTTCCACAGTCGTGAACTGCGTCCAGTGCCATCCATTTGATTCTGTTGTGGCAACTAGTGGAATTGACAACACTATAAAGGTAAGGGTGTTTAGTAGAGTCGTCTATATCTTGGAGCAGACAAGTATGATTCCAGAATTTTGGTGGTGCAATGTTCTAGATATGGACTCCACGTGCTCCTGTTCCTTCAGTTGTAGAAGAAAGAGCAGAAGCAGAAGGAGAACAACCGGAAAATGACGATGTGCTGGTTGCAATGGGAAACAATCAACGCAAATTATGCCACAACCGAGAAACTCTCCTGTAAGGCTTCTGAAATCATTTTCACCTTATATTTTATTAGATTGTTATTTGATGGTTTGTCTCTTTGTTTTTATTGTCTAGTATCTCATTATGGAAATAGATGGTCGTGCAATGTCAATGGGTTTCCTTTCTCACCAACCTTTAAGCTTGTGGTCTGCCCCATGCAGTGAGAGAGAGAGAGAGAGAGAGGAGGGGGGAGGCTGGCTGGTAATGAGTGGTTCAGAAATATGGTTAGACTTGTACAGGCTTTTGTATGGGCTTTGAATACTAAGCGTAAATTAAACAAACGACAGAAACAACTAAAAGTCTCAAAAAATAGTAAAAGCTACATAAAAATTGATATGTCAAGATAAGAAGCTATTTTAGAGAATGTAGAATTAAGATAATACTATAGACACTAGGATAAAATTATTTTTAGCTACCTTTCTTGTTCTGTGACTGGCCCAGAGAGGGTGTGGTAGTAGAGTGATACCTCATTTGGTGTACGTGTGACTTACCAATAGGGAAAAAAATAAAAAATAAAAAAGATTTGGATTTAGCTTTGAAGGTGTAGACTTGCATGCGTATTGCATAAAAGTGTTATATCTTCTGTTGATGTTATTATCTTGTCTTGATTTCTTACTTACTAAGGCTATATTCATCTGGAAGTATTACCGTGTTGATGTGCAGGCCTTTCGAAATTCTTGAGCGTTTCCGGATGCATGAGTTTGGTGAAGGTACATTTCATCCATTTGAGTGTACTCAGAGCTAATCCAGTTCCTTGTTGAAACGTACAGTGTAAGTTAAGCACTCTTTATACCCGACTGTTCGTTGTACATGAGAATTGTAGTACTTTGTTTCTAAAAATTTACTGGAGAAAGAAGAATGTACTTGTGTTTGGCTGAGGAGATATCCCTGGAAATTGTTTCTGTAATTTTCATTTTTGCAATATTAAATGTTGAGGCTAATTTAAGACTTCGACTGGAAGAGCGAGCGTATGATCAATAATGCTTTTATGCTCCATTGATTATGTATTATCTTCTTTAATTCGGCAAAACTGTTAGTAGAGTGCGGGATCATGATGTTGAAGCAACGGGCTGACGTGTGTTATCTACAATATCCTGGGCCTGAATAACCTTGGATTGTTTTGTAATATTTTTAAACAGGGCCGTTATATTCTATAGCCTGATTGATTTCTACTGGTGCACCTGACAGGTGCTGCTTGTCCACGTGTATATTGGGTGGATGTATTTCCATTTTGGAAAGGTCTTGAGAGGGGGAGGTGCAAGTAATCATCCCGTCGGTAATAGGACATTAGTAGACACCCGGAAGCTACGCGGCGTCCTGCAAT
Source organism: Casuarina equisetifolia (assembly GCA_028551475.1). Classification (NCBI taxonomy): domain Eukaryota; kingdom Viridiplantae; phylum Streptophyta; class Magnoliopsida; order Fagales; family Casuarinaceae; genus Casuarina; species Casuarina equisetifolia. The sequence goes on from CM052356.1 coordinate 14,813,706, forward strand.
AACAAAATTTAGGACATCTGTTATCACTGGTTTGACATTAGAGCGTTTTTGCTAGTGTCAGTCGTTATTATTATTATTATTGTTATTATCATTATTTTTTCCAAATTTTTTTCTCCATTCTGAGTGGAAGTATCTGAATTTTCGTGTATAGTTGTTTTCTCTTTTCAGGCTTTTTTCGTTGGTGTACAGAGCAAAAGTGCGCAAAACTCTCCATTAGTGTTTCATTGTTAATGTTATCTCTATAAGATGGTGGATTTACTACCCGCAATCATTTCCCCGTTTCGAGCACGACGTTGTTCTTAGTAACTTGAAATTCTGTAATGGACAACTGGTGAATGCTTTTTATCTGATCCTTCTACCTTTCATGTGTGCGTCTATTATGACGCAAATCGAAACTTCCTGAATGGAATCGTTTAGTCTAAGGTATCTATTCGCACTCTAATAGGTGATTATCAAATTATATAACAACTGTACACGGCAGTGGTTGGAATTTCCTCATCACAATCCGTATCCAAATCGGCCTTCACGGACTCACCGGGGTTTAGCCATGCCCTAGGCATCCTGGAATGCACTTATCACCGTTCTTTTTCATGCAAATAGCGACTGCGCGGAGTTCTGCTCTCTCCAGTCTCGAATTCTTCTGCTGAACCTCTTAAAGTCCGAAAGAGACGACAGTGTCGGCAGAGAATTTTTGTTTGGTCGGAGATGGGGAGTGTGATTAGGAAGCCTCAAACGAGCTTGCTTGACGACAATTCTGAATGTTGGGGCATTATACTCTGCGATGTCCATGTTCACAGGAAGAATCGGAACGAGCAGAAGCACGTGGAGCACATGACAAAACCGACTTTATTGGTTTCAGTTTGCCCAAGAAAAATATTGCTTTTGGATTTTATATTTGATGACCAACTGGGATGCCTAGGACTTGAGAGCCTGGAACTGAGGATAGAAGTAATTGAAAAATCAGAATAACGTGGTTCTCTCCAACTCTACACGTGCTCGCCGATTGTCTCTTTACTAATTTACATGGGGTTTGGAGGTCTTCTGATTCCAATTGCTTGCCTGCTTTTGGAACAAAATGCGAGCTGCATAGACACTGGCATGATGCGCTGATGTTTGAGATTTTGCTATCCAATATCTTTAAGAACAATTACCTGGCAGCTCACCTAAAAGTGGTTAGTTACGTATAAGAAACCTTGATTCGGAAAGAAAGGTCTCCGATTCGTGGGTCTCATGGCTGATTTGCTTTCAATCAAATCCATTTTATCGGTGGGTGGATTGATTTATAAGAACGACTCCCGTACAGTCTTTAACTCAGAAAATTAGTTTTCAGGATTAAAAATGACCACTATGTTTATGTCTTGTTGTTCAATTCTGGGTTCACACCTACCGAGCGACTACATCTTGGTTTACGCGGTAATCTCTCCGTTTCTTCTCATATGAGGTTTCCTTGAAGATTTCTAGAAATTATCAGCAGATGGGACATCTCGGGTTGTCTGCTTGACAAAAACTGTGTCTCATTCAGACTATTTACGTGACGTAATCTTTTGTTTCATACATCAGACTTTCGTTAATCTAGAAGTTTTCTAATTCAAATTCAAAGAAAAACAATTTGACTAAACCCCATAGAATCTTCTTGAGATCATTCAATTCAGTTGGCAACTCTTCTGTTGACACAGCCTCTGACGGCATCAATTTGGATCTCAAACTGTACCAAACAATAGTGAATGGTCTACGTCAAATGCTTGAACTTGAAACTCTGTTTCCTTTCGTCACATTTGAGAAGTCTTGTTTGATTGTACAGAAGACGCCATTAAGGGAAAATGATTGGTCCTTTTTTCTTGTTGGGGGGACAGGTTGTAATATCAAGAATACGATAGAAGTTTAACTAAGTAATAAAAATGAAATTTGTTTACCATATACAGAATACGTAAACATTTACCATCGAAGAGGTTGACTTAGTAGGTGAAGCTTACTCCCAAGTGGTTAGGTGAAGAGGGGAAGATATGGGTTTGAGTCTTCATCCATGATGTTAAGGACCACACTCAAGCTCCTTCATTAAGCCTTTGTCCCATTTACAAAATTTCTATCACTCAGCGAAGGTGTACAATTTGGGAAAAAAAAAAAGGGAAGAAAAAGAAGGGTGTTTCCCAAAAGAGTTATGATTTAGAAAGCGTACAAACGGATGCAGAAGCTACACCTACCTCGTTGGAGGCAATTCGGAAAATGTGCAATTAGCACTATATGATTTGAACACATCCACCTATTTTGGAAAATGGTACACTCAACAACTTTTATAATCTAGAAGTACGCAGCTGGCTGTTTAATCAAAGACAATTTTTTCTAGCATTACTTAAAATCTTAAACAACTTTGTTGCATTCTGCGGTTTTTAAATTGGTTTGCACGAATGTGAGAAAGCAAACTTCATATACCCATTCAAAGATGATGATAAATGGACTAAATCATATCTCTCTCTTTAATATTTTGCTGGGTCAAGGTGTATGAAAAGAAATGCCAAAACGTTAATTTGGGAGGAAGGAATAAGGCGCCAACTAGACCCTCAATGCCTACTCTTCGGCTACACGCGCATCTTGGTTAACGAGGAAGGGACCAAACTTTGAATAAGACTCTCATCACCATTCTTTTTCGGAGATGCAATGCACCTTTCCCAGCCTTCAATCCCCTCATTGTGGAATTTTACTTTGGTATCGGAAACTAACATTCAGAGAGCTCGAAAGTACGAAAACTTTTTTCAGTTTATTTTGTGATACCACCAATCTTTTAAACAAAGAAGATTCCTCGTTGGGAGGAGAAAATTAAGACAAAGAAAGAAGTATTTAAAAATGGGTTAATACTTCTAAATGGTAATAAATAAATGTTGCAATGTTGTGGTGAATTAGACCCCATCAAGTTGTATAGGAGCAACCAATGGGTACAAGGCTTGACCCCGGAAAGAATGTTGTTGTCAGTCATCTTACCTCAATTAATGGATTCTTTTATCTGGCAATAATACGAGCCCGTTTTGTTACTTTTGACGCACGGCGACTATGAAAATGATACGGAGGTTTTTAATTTAACGCATTAAAACACCATCAAACGTATTCGGGGGCTTTTTGGTGTGTGGCCGTCGGCCTCCAGCTACCCATCGTTTCTCTCTCTCTCTCTCTCTCTCTCCCCTTCCCCCCCCGCCTACCTCTCGCTTCGTTTCTCTTCATGAAAGCAGGAGGACTATGACAACAGGCAAAGAGACTGTCACATCGTCACAACCTGGCCTCGAGTGTTGCATGTGTGGGGATCATGGTTTCTCCTACGAGCTTTTCCAGTGTAAAGTCTGCCAATTTAGATCGCAGCACAGGTACCCCATAAACTTTTTTCTGGGATTTTAACCTTGTTCTTCTGTCTGGGTTCGTCTTCATTTGCGTGTCCTCGACAGCTCTTTGTCTCTTCTTCGCAATTGTGCTTCCTCTGAACAATTCGATCTTACAGGTACTGTAGCAATCTCTATCCGAAAGCCGAGTCTTACCTGATTTGCAATTGGTGTCTGAGTCAGAAGGAGGACACCAAGGAAAAATCACAAAACTCTTCCAATTCTTCTTCGTCGAACAAGATCCAAGGCGAAGATGATCGTAAGAACAGACTAAGGACCGGCAAAAGCGACGATCTTGCAACCCCAAAGGGTCGAAGAGACAATATGCAGTTGAAACTCAATGGCCCCGTCAAGAAACAGAGATCGCCCGAGGGGCCGCTGTCGCCGTCGCCGTCGCCTTCGCCATCGGCCCGAAAGAGGATCATCACGAATGCCCGTCTGGATGAGAAGCTTCGCAGAACAAGGTCAGAGGAGATATCAACCAGAATTGGAGTCACAAGGCCGTTGTTCAGGAACAAGGCGAGAAGGTATAAGCTTTTGGATGAGGTTTCAAGCTAATCAATGAACAGAACAATGGCTTTCTTCCCGAACAGAAAGAATTACAGATGCTTAAAGAATTACAGATGCTTTTTTCTTTTTTCTTTTTTCTTTTTTTTCTTTTTCCTCCATTTTCTGTAACATGTATAGAAACCCCAGTTGTGATGGAGTAACAGTGTTGGGGTCCTTTCAGACCTCTACTCCACTTCCCCCCAGATTCCAGTGTATAGAATATCGCTGTATAATTTTCCTGGAAAATCTTGGATCAGTACCTATAATCAATGACCCATCGAATAAAATACCAATAATCAGTGGCGAAGAGGATTCCTTGTCGATGATAGTACACGTTTCTTGACTTTCGATACCCAAAACCAGTTCAAATGGAAATAATGAAGTCATCTTGGACAGCAACAAAATGAGTTTTGGCATTATCATCTTTCGTTTTCATCAATCATCATTATCGTCACGATTTGTTGTCCATTTCCTTCGGGTTGTTAACACGTTGTGGCGTGCAGATCGGTTTGCGTGGCCTAACAAAATGGCAACAACAAAAAAATCTTACGTTATATGTTTTAGAAGTTACCAGAGAGTGCGGGAAACCCACTTGGTAGATAAATTGGCTGGAAAAAAATAGTTAAATAACATTTTTTGGTGCAGCACCGCATGATTTTGATGTAGGTCAACTCCTAGCTTTGTTTAATAGTCACATGATTGAGATACTTATATTCATCAGAAATTTTATGCTGAAAGAATATGTCCAACTTTTGAATAAAATGGAAAAGTCCTGGATTCCCTGGAAAGTGTCATCAAAGCTAGTTGTAATCTATGCGGTATAATCGGAAAGGCATAAAGAATTTCGAGAAACCCAGAATAAGTTGACTTCGACAAAAGCATTTGAACCGCACTGGCTAATATCAAAACGGGGAGATTGTTTTGTGCATGTAGCCGTAAGGTTGCCCAAGAGAGAAAATCAATAAGCATGCGAGCATTGTTGCTGAGGGGTATAGGAAATGCATTCTAACTAATAGTTTCATTTTTTGGTTCAATAATAACATCTGAGAGCCTTAATAATGGTATAAGGTAGGTGTGGATTCGACTCCTACTTTCAACAAGTTAGTTATCAAAGTAGGTTGTTGATTCGACTCCTACTATGATCAAATTTTTAGGCCAATAGTAACGCATGAGGATCAAAAACCACTATTATCTCAAGGGGCTGCTCATAAATCTTTTGACAGGGCTTCCATGGCATCAAGTTATACTTTAGAGTATGCGAATGTTGCTGTGATCCAACAAGCTTCGGAGTGAACAGTGAATGGAATGCATCTTATCATTACAGCTTTTGTAACTGAGCTGCTCAATGATGATTCCAACGTCGGATGTCTGTTTCGATCATGAGTAATGGACCCCCTTTAAAAAATCCAAAGCGATAACAGCAAATTTAAGATCCTACAACATCTTGGAGAAGAAGAATATATGCTCTACAGTGAATGGCCAGTAAAGTTCCTGCAAATCAAGATGGTACTGTCAAAGTTTCTAACGGGAGATAAACAAAAATGTCAAGTCTGTAACTTGTTTTAGCAGCTTAGGTAACAGACAGTTTAGCGTTTGCTTGGCATATGTGTTGGAAATATGTTAGGCTTTCTTTGAGACCCAAACAGTGTTACACAGATGATGAATTTTTTGAAAGTTCTCTTTTCCCAAAGAATGGAATCTTTTAAAATAAAATTGTAAAAGAAAAAAATATTTTTATATATAAATATGTAAATATTAAAATACTGTTAATGTAAAACACAGGTTTAAACATGCCCTTTTAACCCAAATGTTAAAAAACACGTCTCATGAAAAACGGTTCACGAGCAATAGGTGTCTTATTGAAATTCTAAACTTGATATTAGATAAACTATAATCGAAAGTAGAGAAATCAAAACAAAAAAATAGTTTTGCCCACCAAGAGGAAGATATATATTTCTTTTACCTACCTTTGATTTTATTGAATGTAATATGCTCACACGACTATGGTGGAGGTTTGGGTTAAGGAGTTCATCCGACACAAATGGACTGTCTGTCACAAACCTACCTACGTGGCATGATCGAATGGTGAAACTTAAGGAAATGTGGACGATAAGATAACTTCATCGTCACTTTTGTGTTTCGGGAGCCTGGCACTTGAGTGCAACCAGGCTATCATTGCAATGTAGTCATGGGTTTGTTTAGGAAGTTGATCAATGGTAGCCATGAAAAGATATGTAGGAGGGTACAAGATGGCGTGCAAGTCTTTTGTAGTAGCTGGACGTTTGCAGCAACAATCTTATGTCTAGTAGCTTTATTTGTCTTTTTGTCATTAAGAATTGTCAAGCCCTCTCATGAGGATCAAGCTATGTGGTGTTTAAATGGGGAGAGTGATTTGGTTGTAAGGCGGGGTTTAAGTTTGAATGAAAGTGTAAGGAATATCTTCCTTCCCCGTGAGCCTTACATCTTTGGTCTAACAACCTTAGGTGGAAAAAAAGAAACAGTACGCCGACCTCTTACATGAGGAATTGGTTTTATGTCATCTCGTAACCCGTTCCCTTACCACAAATTATAATAAAGTAGTATAAGAGATAGGTTACAATTGGTGTTAAGGGAACAAGTTACAAGATGTTAGGTTGTAGTAAGCCACTGGCTGTTCGATTTTCATCTTTATGAGTTTGGCACACATGACAGCTTCAAATATGCTCCTTTACATCTTATGACAGCCCTTTCCAAAAAAAGACTCCCTTAATTCTTTCTATTATCTTTAGGAACCCCTCATGCACCATCCCCTCTTTAATGATTGGACTAATTAATTTCAATTCTTTAGACAGAAATTTTTTTCCTTTTAAGAGAACAATATCATCATGATAGCTCCGGGGGCCGATCGCCTCTCCTTCCTAAATTCTTTTAATCAAAGCTTACATGGCGGCATCCTTTTCAATTTCTTCTTTGATTGGCTTGACCCACGATGGAATGGGAGCTAAGATTGCTTCAACACGTTCTTCTTTTATAGCCTCTTTTGGTGGGTCAACTTTTGACTTCTTCAGTGGGCACTTTTACATACTAGAATCATCCTCATTTGCAATCTCGGTAGGCCTTAAGTTGCCTTTGTTGGGTTTTATGGCTTAACAAGAAGGGGGGTTGAATTGATTAAGCCAAGAATTAGTTACAATTTTTCTTGTCTAAAATAATTCTAGGTGTTTATACAATTCATACAAATATAATATAGAGGAAACAACAAGCTAACAACACAAAGACTAGTTTCAGAACAATATATCAAACTTACAGATAAGGAAACAAATAAACATCAAGTTGATGAATAAATAGATATTACTAATTAGCAAGTTAGCTGTAAACAAATAAAAGGAAGAGAGAAAAACACCAGATTTACTACGGTGGTTTGGCACTCAACTCTTAAGCCTTACGTCCACCTTTTTCTCCTTCAATCCAATTGATTGAAGTCTCATTTACTCAAACTAGATTAGGAGAAAACGTTTTCCCTAATCCAAGCAATTCACTCTCAAGGAATTTTTAAGCACAGTTACAGAGTGTGATCAAAAGATCATAGTTCAAATACAAGCCCCCAAATAATATAAAAGTTTATAGGATATTGTAAACTAAAGGAGCTATTAAGGTAGGAATAATATAGCTCAAAGCTCCTGTCACAAAATCCCTAAATTATAACAAATTAGGGTTTCAGATTCCTTGCAATGTTTATGTGCAATATATATATTTAATGTAATTAGCACATAAGCAAGGTCATACAAGATACAATAGATGATCAAATTGGATAATAAACTATTTAATCACAATACCACTGTGGCCTTGTATTTCACCGAAAGTGAACGAGATTGAGAGATTAATTATATGAGCCCAAAGAATGATTCTTTAACCAAAGAGAACTTCAAATGCTCAAGAGTGTTAAACCATTCTCCATAAACTAGCTCTTCTTAAATAGAAAAAGTAGAGCTAGGGTTTCAAACGTTCAAACCTTAAATGTAGCATTCTTCCCGTTAGAACAATATATCACCCTTCAAATCAGCTTCACATCTTCACTCGTAATCATAAATCTGACCGTTTTGACACTAGTCTACTCGAGAATCCTCCCGTTAAGGATTCGATTGCCAGCGGTGCTGCTTCTTCGTCTCTCTCTCTTTCTCAGTCACCTTTTGTTCATAATAGAGAGTTAGGGCATCATGACCATGCGAGCAGCTTAACATAAAAGCTGCTTAAATGAAATGGTGAGTTTCATTTAGTAATACGAATTGGGCTAATCCAACTGATAAGCTGTGATATTATAAGCAGGTTATGAGCCTATTTTAATAGGCGAGCTGAAAGAACACATGATGAGCAGGCTGAGAGCAAATATGATGAGCAGGCTAAGAGCAAATATGATGAGCAAGTCAAGAGCAAATATATCATAGGTTCTTGATAGATCCATAGTTTGCTCCAATAATCTCTTAGTAAATTAGTCTTGATTTAGTAAAATAATTTTGCTAGAGTCAATTACTTCATACCTTCATCCAAGCAAGAGCATGTATCATTTTTTCTAAAATATAATAGATGACATATTAACATAATTTAAATAAGACTTTTCTCAAGACATTATATAACGATATTAAAAAAATTATTTCTTAAAGGCATTATATAATAACATTATATTAAGAAATATAAGAATCCGGTTACTTTATAATATCATTAGTTGATATTATAATTTGTACACCTTTTACTTCCTATGATTTTCTTTTGCACCTATGAAAAACATATTTCAAGAAATATATTCACAAATATATTTTTGTCACAACAAAACACTTATTTTCCAACAATCTCCCCCTTTTTTATGATGACAAAATTATCTCAATAGTGCACATGTCACCAAGCAATGAACATGTTTTTCATGAAGATGTATACAACCAGGTTTGCAAAAGTTGATCATAGCTTAATTAGGTTCATGATATTCACCATTCCATAGGCATTAAACCTTTCATGCTCAGAATTCATATCATATGATCAACAAGCAAGTCCTATGCATGTTTCTAATGTTTCTCACACCGTAAAACACATAAGTTTGCAAATAGGGTGTTAGAGAGATATCCCACATTCTGCACTTGTCAAGTTAGAAATGAGACTAAACATGTGCACTATTCTTTCTCCCTCTTTTTGTCATAAGCAAAAAGAATGAACATGCAAGTAATGAGGTAGAAAGTAAAAATGACCTAGTAGAAGGATAGAGTTAGAAAACTAACCAGATGTGGCTAGATTAGAGACAGAGTAGCTCCTTCTCAAACTAAGCAAATGGTTTGACAGTAAAAAAAAATTACAGTAAAGGAGGATAGAAGGTTCAAATATTTTCAGGCACTAACATTCCAAGCTCTCTTTGAAGAGCATAGAACCTTTCTTTAGGTAAAGGTTTGGTTAGTATATCATTAATTTGCTAATCAGCGCACACAAATTCAAGCACAACATCACCTTTTTAAACATGATCTCTAATGAAATGATATCTAATTTCTATATGTTTAGTTTTAGAGTGCTATATAGGATTATTAGTAAGATCAATGGCACTAGTGTCTATTGGATTTTATGGCTTAACAAGAAAGGGGGGTTGAATTGTTCTTGTCCCGAAATTATGCTTTTGCTTGATAAAAGAAATTCATTCAATTAATTTAACAATTTATATGATAATAAGAAAGCAAACATAATTATTTAAGCAAGTAGAGAGTAAGAGAATCAACACCCAAATTACCACAGTGGTTTGCACTCTATCTTAGAGTCCTACGTCCACCTTCTTCTCCTTTAATCCAACCGATTGAAGTCCCATTTACTCAAACTGATTAGGAGAATACGTTCTCCCTAATCCAAATAATTCATTCTCAAAGGAATTCTCAAGTCCGAATACAAATTATGATCAAAAGATCATATACAGTAGCAAATCCTCAAATAATATGTTAGTTTATGGGATATTGCTAATCAGAGGAGCTATTCAAGCATATATATCAAGATACAAAGCTCCTATCACGAAATCTCCAATTTGAAGAAATTAGGGTTTTAGGTTTTCCTCAAAATTTATGTGCAGTAAATGTTTATAAGTGAAATCAGCACATAAATAATGTTATACAAGCTATGATTGAGTATATAATCAAAGATCAAAGTAGATAATCAAATATCACTAAACCTTTGTGAATCACCGAGAGATGAACAAACTCAAATCAAATAGTAGGTGAGCTTAAAGGGCTTTCTTTGCAAAGAGAACACTTCAAATTGATGTAAATCATCAAAAGAAAATCTTCATGTACACATCTCCTTTAAATAGAAGCAAATCTAAGGCTTTTTCGAATCAAACCTGAATCATAGCCTTCTTCCTGTTAGGAATAGTAGGCTATCTATCAAATTAGATTTATATCAGCCTTCAGATTCAAAATCTGACTACTCTGACAACCCGTCTCCTTCAGATTCTTCCTGTTAAGGTTTCGATGTTTGAGAGAAGCGGAGACAGCATTGGGGATGAGTGGAGTGGCTAGTGGCTAGGGCAACCTCGTAGAAGGATAAAAGTCTCTTATGTGCTTCCTTAAGTGAGACAACATCGTGGCCAGAAGACTTCACATATGGTCAAGATGACACCGTAACAAGGAGGCTCCAATGATAGTCAAGACGACATCATTGTTAGAAATATTGCTATTTCACTATTGTTTTGATGATGAAAAAGAAAAAAGAAATATTTCATAAAAGGATATTTTAGTGTTAATTATCTTTCATGATTTATGTGTTATAAATTATAATAATCATATTATTTAATACATTTGTGAAAGTATTATTAGGAAGAATAAATGATTTAATATTTGATGTCATTATTTGTTTTACAAGAAAATTAACTTGTGAATTTTCTTGTAGGAAAATGTTCCAAGTAAAGACCAAAAAGAATTAGCTTTAATCAAGTTTAATGGATCAGTTTGTCTATAACATAACCCAATATGATTTGAATAAGGCTAATGTGACATGGATCCGATAAGCAGTCTAGCCTACATGAAGTGCGACCCGCGTGAGCACGGACCAAGCCCTGTATGCATGACCCGTTGGAGCCGACCTACATCTGAGTGACCCAGAAGCTTTTCCCGACCTGTGACTTAATTAGGTGACCCGCGCACGACCCGGAAAGCTTGTGCGACCCGTGAGCTTGATTAAGCACTCACACGCCTAAGTACAGTTCGACCTGCGACCTAACTTGATGCTGCCACTTTGCTGGTAAAATTGGTCGCCGAAAACTTCTCCAATCAAGCTACAAAAGGGTTTGTTGGAAAGCTAATGAAGAGAGGAACAATTCTGTGAAAGAAAATCGAAGACACACTACTCATAGAAGATCAAATTGAAGAGATTAAGGGTGTTCTTCATGTTCTTGACCTAACTACTCAAAAGAAGAATTGGAAGCAGATTAAATAGGGTATGAAGCTGAAATCATGGGGATTATGTAGTGAAGAAGATGCTCCATTAATTTGTGAAGCACCCACAAAAGACTGCTTCAAGATTGAAGAAGAATTGAGGAAGAATCTTGATGAGATCTGAGAACCTGAGCCATGACCCGAATAAGCTTCACGAGATTTGATTTAAAGAAGCAACTAAACAATGCATTTTGAGAGCACGTTTTAACCAGAACAAAGAAGCTACTTATTGAGAAAACTCTACCTCTCCAACGACTTGAAAATTAGGCTTAATCTCTTTATAATGGGAAGAAATTCTGAACAAGTCAGAACATATATATTTGGAGATTAAAAGGTGCGTTAGAGATATCTATCTTGCTGTGAAAAAAAAAAGTGAGGTGGTTGCTGAAGTTGTTGATATCTTAAGAAACGAAAATCTGCTTTGAAAAGAAAAAGATCAATTTGTCGCTTGAGCAAAATAGAAATCTTGGTGAAGTTCTTTCATTCTATTACTTTGACATATTACTTGAGATTTCTTCTTGTATATGTGCTGATTAGATTCTGAATATTATTGTGCACATATACTTGTTTGTAAATTTAAAACCCTAACTCTATTATCATTTGGGGGTTTTGTGATTAGGGCTTGATTAGCGAGTTGTTTGTCTTTAGAAAGCCCTTAACTTAGCAATCTCCTATATACATATCATATCTTAAGGGAATTGCCTAAGCTTGTAAAAGGTTTGATAAACCTTAACTTGTTGATGTGTGTTGAGGCACACATTATATTGTAATACTTGGAGAAAGGATTGTATAACTCCTTAAGGAGGAGTTGGAAAGTGTAAGGGAACGTTTTCTTTTAACTTTGTAGTAAAGTGGACTTCAACCGGTTGTGTTGAAGGAGGAAGGTGGACGTAGGGCTCAAGGGTTGAGTGCCGAACCACCATGTAAACTTGTGCATCATATCTCTTGTGCTCTGATTTGTCACTGTTTTATAAGACCTTGTTTGACAACAACTTAGAACAAATTCAAGCATATTAAAAAGGAGACAAAGATTTTGATCTAGACTTAAAACCAATTCAACCCCCCCTTCTTGGTAGGCCATAAAACTTAACAATCATAACAGGGAGGCTCCAATGATATTCAAGATGACACCGTAACAGGGAGGCCCCAATGATAGTCAAGATGACATTGTAACAGGGAGGCTCCAATGATAGTCAAGACGACACCGTAACAAGGAGTCTCCAATGATAATCAAGACGACACCATAACAAGGAGCGGGATCGGGCTGATGTGAGTTTGGGCTGCATCATATCATTTCAGTCCAGCAGCAAGGGTCTAGTCCAGTGATGACATATCTAGCCAATATACATGGTCCAATATCAACAAGGTCCAAAAATATAATCTTTTACAAAGTTCATATTTTGGTGCATTTCATATATTGACTTTGAACTAATATCAAGATAGAGTTAATGTCCCTTATGTTCCTATAATTACATCAAACCAAGTATCATATTCCTAAAGTAAAATATATTCAAATATATTATATTTCTTAAGGAAATAATCAAATAATCAATATATTCAAATATTCAAACATTTGGATATATGTCACAAGAGCTTTTAGAATATATTTTATGAGGAAATGTAGGAACCCGGTTACTTTATAATATTATTAATTGATATTATAATTTGTACACCTTTCACTTCCTATAGTTTTTCTTTTTGCACATTTAGAAAAACATATTTTAAGAATTGATATTTATTAGAAAATATTTTTAGTTACAGCAAAACCCTATTTTCCAACAGTGTCGTCACATTTTAATGGAACTTTTTGTGATGATATACCATAATCTTCTAATTGTTGTTTCATCCACAAGATTTGAGCACAACTACTAGTGGTAGCTATGTATTCGGCTTTAGTGGAGGAAACAACTACACAATTTTGTTTCTTGGAGTTCCAAGAGACAAACAAGTTTCTAAGATAATGACATCCACCACTCGTACTTTTCCTGTCTAATTTGCAGCCAATATAATCTGAATCACTAAAGGCATGCAAGTTCAAGGTTGTATCTGTAGGATACCATATTCCTAAAGAAATTGTGTCTCTAAGGTATCTAAAGATTCTTTTAACAGTGACTAGGTGTTGTTCTTTAGGGTTAGATTGATACCTTGCACACAAGCATACACTAAACATAATATTAGGTCTAAATGCAGTCAAATACAGCAAAGAACCAATCATCCCACGATATGATTTAGTGTCTACACTAATTCTATTTTCATCATTGGATAATGATAAAGAAGTGCTCATAGATGTGTTCATTGGTTTAGAGTCATGCATCTTATACTTTTTGAGCAATTCATTTGTGTATTTTGTTTGACTTATAAAGGTTCCTTTGTTTGTTTGTTTGATTTGCAAACCAAGAAAGTATGTTAACTCACCCATCATACTCATTTCAAATTCACTTTGTATGCATGCAGCAAATTCTTCACGTAGTGTAGAATTTGTAGAACCAAACACAATCTCATCAACATATATTTAAACAATTAAAATTTCTTTTTCTTTGTTCTTTATAAATAAGGTGTTGTCCACTTTCCCTTTCCTAAAACTATTCTTAATTAAGAAAGTACTTAGTTTATCATACCATGTCTGTGGAGCTTGTTTCAAACCATATAAAGCTTTTGAGAGTTTAAAAAAATGATTTGAATGAATCGGATCCACAAAGCTGGGTGGTTGTTCAACATATACCTCTTCTATTTAAAAATGCACTTTTGACATCCATTTGAAACAAAGTAAAGTTCATATAGCAAGCAAAGGCAAGCAAAATTCTAATTGCTTCTAACCTAGCTACCAGTGCAAATGTTTCATAATAGTCAATTCCTTTTTCTTGACTATATCCTTGTGCTATCTAACCTTATTTCTAGTAATGATGCCATTTTCATCTAGTTTATTTCTAAATACCCACTTTGTACCTATAATTGGATGATCATTTGGTCTAGGAACTAGATTCCAAACCTTGCTTCTTTCAAACTGGTTTAATTCTTCTTGCATAGCAAGAAACCAATTTTCATCCTCAAGAGCCTTATCTACTTTCTTTGGCTCTACTTAGGATAGAAAGGCTTGATGTTCATAAGTGTTATGAACTTGAGACCTTGTATTAACTCTAACATTAGGATCTTCTATGATATGATCCTGGTCTACTTCACCTCTTACTCTAGGAAAGGAAGGATCCCTAGTTTCAAACTCCCCCTCAACTTCAGCCCTAGTTGGAACACTCTTAGAATTAATGTTCTCTTCGGTTTCTGGAGTACCTTGACAATCATCCTCAAACTTAACATGAATTGACTCTTCTACAGTTAGGGTTCATTTGTTGAACACCCTATATGCTTTACTTGTATGAGAATATCCAAGAAAGATTGCTTCATCACTTTTGGAGTCAAATTTTTCCAAGTGATTCTTTTCCATGATTTAAAACAAAACATTTACTACCAAAAACATAGAAATATGAAATGTTTGGTTTTCTTTCAAAGAATATTTCAAAAGTTGTTTTTTTCAAAATTGGTCTTAATAGAGCACGATTTGAAATATAACAAGCTGTATTTACAGCTTTTTCCCAAAAATGCTTAAGAAGGTTATATTCACACATCATGGTCCTAGCCATTTTTTAAAGAGTTATATTTTTCCTTTCAACAACACCATTTTGTTGTGGTATTCTAGGGGCTGAAAAATTATATGAAATGCCATTTTCTAAACAAAATTTTTTGAAGAGTTGATTTTCAAATTCACCACCATGATCGGTTTTTATTTTTACAATTGAAAGATCTTTTTCATTTTGAACCATTTTACAAAATTCAGCAAACTTTTCAAATGCCTCATCCTTTCTAGCAAGTAGATGTGTCCATGTGAATCTGGAATAGTCATCTATAATGACTAAGACATAATATTTTCCATTTAAAGTTGCTGTTTTCATAAGACTAAAAAGATTCATGTGTAGTATCTCTAATGGTCTAGATGTACTCACTACAAGCTTTGATTTAAAGCTATTTTGTATATGTTTATCTTTAATGCATGCTTCACATAATCTATCATGATTAATGATGCATGAGCATCACATCTACTATTCACCCAGTTATTGTTCATGCTGAGGCCCAAGATAAAGAGAAGCCTCAAGACCAAACCCAAATATTCATTAGTGGTAATTTGGCCCAACTTATATAAGCCCAATTCAAAGAAGCTTGATAAGGTTGACTAAGTGGTTGGGAAGATAGTAGTTATGGAATTAATAATTGGCTACAAATTAGTTGGGGAGATAGTAGTTAGCTATATTTATGATTATAGGTACCTTAGCTCTCTATAAATAGAGGGCAAGAGTTCATTTGAAAAATAGATCAAGAGATCTGAGATTAAGCTTATTTGTAGAGAAAAACCTGAGTGTTTCATCTTGTGCTTCCTTTAGCCGATTTTTGCCAGAGATTGGTGGTGGAGCAACTCCCTGACTAGTGGTTTAACCTTTACGTCTTGGAGGGGTTACTTGGCATCTATCATTTTAATTTCTGTATCTTTAATATTCCATGCTATTCAAAAGTTACTATTTCACTATTCATAAAGTGTTCTTAACTTCGAGTTTTCACTCTAAATCCTTTATACTCTAGTCTTTATATTCCAGTCTTTAATTTTTCTATTCTCCATTTTCAAAAATTTATCCATTCTTCTTATATTTTAAGTTCTTATTACTACTGTTACTATTCATACGTTCTTCTCATTTTCTAGTTTTTTGTTCTAATCCTTTTTATTCTAGTCTTTAACTCTTTCTATTATAATTCCAATTCTCTAAATTTCAACATTCCTTCCTATTCCTTGCTTTTCAATCCTAAGCTCACTCTTTGACCTATCACGATTCGCATAAGTTAAACTCTAGAGATGGAAGACCTTTAACTAGGTTATGCTTATATAATCTCTCTATTAAACCTAGACTCGCATGTCCTAGCTTTCTATGCCATAACCAAGCATCTACATTTTTGTTCACAAAAAGGCATGTTTGTTCAACATTCAATTCACTCAAATCAAGCACATAGATGTTATCTTTTTTATTTCCAACAATCTTCATTTTATGCTCAAAATACTCAACAAGACAATTTTCTTTTTCCAAATTTTATCTTGAATCCTTTATCACATAATTGGCTTATACTAAGTAGATTAAATTTCAGCTCATTTACAAACAAAACCTTGGATATAAGTAGGGTAATTAGGGTCACCTATTGTTCCCATTACTTTTATCCTTCCTTTGGAGTTATCACCAAAAGACACCATACCTCCATTTCTCAATTCAAGTGTTGAGAAGAGCTCATTTATCCCAGTCATGTGTCGAGAACAACCACCGTCTAGAATCCATATGTTTTTTAGCTTTTTGTTTTTCACTTGTGCACTCATAACCTGCAGAAACAAATTTAATCATTGAAGTGCTTGGTACCCTTTTTATTTTGGGTCTATGAGTGTTAGTTGGACTTAGATTTTTGACATTCTTAGGCAGGCAAATTTTCTTTACTTTGTAAGCCTTTCTAAGTTTAATGGGACATTTATCAAATATATGACCAATATAATTGCAAAAAGAGCATTTACTATTATGTAGCGGAATTCAACATTCTTTTTCTTTGAAGAAATGAGTAAATGATTTTGATTTGTTATTTAATTTATATACTAATCGACTTTATCATATATACTTCTTTGAGAATTTAAAATCTTATCCAACATGACACTTTCTTTTGTGAATTTTTTTAACAACGAGTTATTAGCATCAAGTTTTGACCTCAAGTCACTATTTTCTTTTTCTAGCTCAAGATTTCTACTTTTAAGACTATCAACATGTACATATGAGTTATCAACATGTATTTCAACATCAAATCATAAGCTATTATCATAAGAGATTTCTATTTCTAAATTCATATATTTTGATTTATTGTGTTTTTAATGTACATCACTCATATATGCATCATACTTCCCATATACATTAGCAGGGATACTAATGTTGTCATGCATCAAAATTAAAGTATTTTCATGTTTAGTTTCATCTCTACATGCAGCAGCTAATATGCTTTGTTTATCATGTACAACAATTAAGGCATTTTGACTTTTATGATTAGTAGTTAGAGCATTTTGATCAATATGTACATAAGTCAAAATTTTATGTTTTTCATATTTATTTTTAGCTTTTATCTTTTTGTATTTATTCTTTAATTTGTTTGCATACTCAACTAAGTTAGAAAAAGCAGTTTCTGAACCAATATTAATATGAAAAAGCAGTTTAGAATCGCATACCTCAACATTTTCTCCCTTAAGAGTTACAGTTGCAGTTAGACATAAATGAGCAACTTCTTCTTGAGTTTCTTCATCAAATGAAGAGTTCTCATCATCCCATGCAACAAGCATAGCTTTCTTTTTGCTTGTTGTTTCTCTTCTTAATCACTAGACAATCAGCCTTGATGTGTCTCGATTTTCTACATTCATAGCACACATTTTCCCTAGGTTCATTTACTTCTTTTCTTCTAGTTTGTCCTATGTTCCTACTT
Source organism: Casuarina equisetifolia (assembly GCA_028551475.1). NCBI lineage: Eukaryota > Viridiplantae > Streptophyta > Magnoliopsida > Fagales > Casuarinaceae > Casuarina > Casuarina equisetifolia. Next base: position 14,831,593 of record CM052356.1, read on the forward strand.
AATCCTTTTTTTAGAAACTTCCTAAATCTCCTAGCTATGAAAGCTACTTTTCATTTTTTGATTCTTCCTCTTCAACCTTTTCAACTTCCACTTTAAGTGCAAGTGATTTTTTATTTTCCTTTTCTTTCTCTCTTCTCATAAGTTGCATTTCATAAGTTTTAAGAGGACCTAGCAAGTCATCTAAGGTCATCACATCTAGGTCATAAGCCTATTCTATGGCCATCTTCTTAGGATCCCAACTTTCGGGTAAGGATACTAACATTTTTCTCACCATTTCCTCATGGTTTTTCCTAACAATTTAAGTTTGGAAATGATCTCGATAAATCTATCAAACATGTCACTGATAGTTTCAAAATCCTTCATAAAAACAATTGATAGTCATGTGTAAGCATAGTAACTTTAGAAGACTTTACCTTTTTGGTTCCTTCATAGATAACTTCTAACTTATCCTAAATCTCTTTATCGGTGAGGCAAGAGGACACTTTGTTAAAATCATGTGCTTTAAGACCACTATAGATCATATTCATAGACTTAGCTTTTAACCCCATTAGTTTAGCTTCATTTTTAGTCCACTCATCAGTCAAAGGTAATGTGATACCCTTCCTGATTACTTGCCAAGCTTCTGGATCTTAGCCTATTACTAAGACTTGCACTAATTGTTTCCAATGCCTAAAATTAATGTTATTAAACAAAGGAGTTTTATTAAACCCTGGTACAGCTAAACCTTTGTCAAAAGCCATAGTATGGATCTAATCTAGGATGTTAATCCTTTTAATCAGAGAACCTGACTCTAGATGCCAATTGTTGGGTTTTATGGCTTAACAAGAAAGGGGGTTGAATTTGTTGAAAATCATATGCTTGTGTGTTTTGATTGAGAAAAATTTTATCAGAATATATGTCAAATAGAATTTTATATTTATTTGAACATGTATTAAATAGAATATCATACTTGCATATATGATAAAAAATATGAGATCTTGTGTGCACATATCAAAACTCAAAGGAAGTAAAAGGTGTGCAAATTATAATATCAATTAATGATATTATAAAGTAATAGGTTCCTACATTTTATTATTCAACATCAAATATAAAGCCAAGTTGATTTAATCTTTGAATATTTTATTTCATAGATTAATCTACATTCTTGGTTATGTTAAAGGAACTTTGATACTTGGAATTGGCGTATGTATAGGTGTAATGGACCGACCATATATTTACATATGGACACATGAAGCTTATTTATTCAGCCCGTAAATGAAAGCTCCAGCCCGTGAATAAGTGCTTCAGCCCGTAAATGAAAGTTCCAGCTCGTGAATAAGTGCTTCAGCCCAAAAATGAAAGCTTTAGCCCGTGAATTTATGAAGCATGAAATGGCAATGTCCTAAGAAAAACCACTTATTCTAAACGGCAGCGTATGGAAGCAAATAAGAGCATAAGCTCTTTGACCAAAAGATAGAAGCCCTAGCCACACTCTGAAACTCTTCTCCTCTAAATCTCTCTCTCTCTCCTGTGACGACGGCTCCAACGGGAAGAATGGTGAGGCAACTGGATGTCAGAATGGCTATTTTACTGAAAAATCATCGCCTGCTTCAGTACAACATCGAATCCATCAAATCCCAACGGAAGTATTTCAAAAAGGTTTGAATCGAAACCCTAATCTATTCAAGGTTCAAGTACCTGCTATAAAAGGGGGATTCAGATGAAGTATTGGGGTTGCTGAGATATATTCTTGCTGATATGATCAAGAGAAACAAAAGCCCTTATTGATTTGTGCTTATAGCTGCGTTCAGTATTGCTTAAAGGAAAAGAAAATCTTCAGTGATATTCTTTAAACTTGTTATCTTTTGAATATCATTTGATAGATTAATCTTTATATGTGCTAGATTGATTATAACATTATTTACACATAAAGATTATTGTAAATCTGAAAACCCTAGAATTGTGAAATTAGGGTTTTTGAGATTAGAGCTTAAATTGATCTTGTATACATTTGATTAGCTCTTTGATAAGCTTGAATCCTCACTCATATCACATATTTAAGGAGTAAGCTTGATGTATTAAGTTTTCTGTAAACCTAACTTTGTAACTGTGAACTATATAACTCCTTCTGAGGAGTTGTGAGGTGAAGGAGAGGTGCTTTCCTTGTTTGAAGTAAAGCAGATTTCAACTCGGTTTAAGTTGAAGTAGAAGAGGGTGAAAGTAGGTGAAAAAGGGCCGAACCACCGTGAAATTCTTGTGTGTGATTTTCTCTGATTTAATTCTTCTATTAGATATTTCATTATTATTGTGATAATTTGTTTAGTTGTATTCATTATAGAAGAACAAACTAAAAGAAAAAGTTTAAATTCATTAAACTTCCAAGTATCCAATTCAACCCCCCTTTCTTGGATAGCCATAAACCCAACAACTGGTATTAGAGCCAGGTTCTCTGATTTAAAAGCTTAACATCCTAGAGTAGATCCACTTACATGGCTATAGAGAAAGGAGTAGCTGTTACAGGATATAACAAACCACCTCTGTTTGATGGGATAAATTATAAACATTGGAAGCAACTCATGCAAGTATTCATTATGGGTCAAGACCTTGAAGCTTGGCAAATAATCAGAAAGGGTATCACGTTACCCAAAACTGATGAATGGAGTAAAAATAAAGCTAAAATCATGGGAATAAATGCTAAAGCTATGAACATGATTTATAGTGGGTTGAAAGCTCATGAATTTAATAAAGTATCATCTTGTCTTATAGGTAAGGAAATATAGGATAAATTAGAAGTCATATTTAAAGGTACAAAGAAAGTCAAGTCATCCAAGGTAACCATGCTTACTCATGATTATAAATTGTTTACTATGCTGAAACTATTAGTGACATGTTTGGTAGATTTACAGAAATAATATCTGAACTTAGGTTGCTAGGAAAGACTTATACAAATGAAGAAATGGTCAGAAAAATGCTAGTGTCTCTACCCGAGAGCTGGGATCCTAAGAAAATGGCTATAGAAGAGGCACATGATCTAGATAGTTTAACTTTAGATGATTTACTAGGATCATTAAAAACTCATGAAATGCAACTAATTAGGAAAGTTAAGGAAAAAGAGAATAGAAGGGCACTTGCTTTAAAAGTAGAAGTAGAGAAGACTGAAAAGATTGAGTCAGAAAATGATGAGATTGCTTTAATTGCTAGAAGATTTAGGAAATATCTTAAAAAAGGTCTAGGAAAAAATAAAGGACAACCTAGAAGAAATGAAAGATATGAGTCTAGGGATAACTTATGCTATGAGTGTAGAAAGCTTGGACATATCAAAGCTGATTGCCCCTTATTCAAGAAGAAGAATAATAAAGAAAAAAAAAGGCGATGATTGCTGCATGGGATGATGAGAGCTCCTCATCAGATGAAGAAGAACAATAAGAAGTAGCTCATCTCTGCCTAACCGTAAATGCAACAATAGAAGAAGAACTCGAGGTAAGTGATCTTGAATTCGAAACAAATTTGAGTGGTGACATTAAAATTGCCTTTTTTGATCTGGTTGAGTATACAACAAAGATAAAAGAAAAATACAAGAAGATAAAGGTTAAATATAATATGTAAAAGCTAAAACTGAAAAGGATAAATCTCCCATGGCATTATCTATGACTTGTATGCATGAAAACACTTCTAAGAATATTTCTTCTAAAACTGATACATGCTCTTTGATTAGTATTTGCTCCTATTCAGAAAACAAGCATGTTGATGGGTTAAATAAGTTAGTGTGTGACCAAGACACAGAAAAACTAAACATGAAAATCCAGGTGTTAGAAAAAGAGAAATATGAAATTCAAATGAAACTGGATGAAACTAGTATATTATTGCACAGGTTTACAAAAGGCAGTAACTTGTTGAATAACATATTAGAATCACAAAGAGGTGTATACAACAAAGCTGGTATAGGATACCTTAGAAAATACAAAAACACCTACAAGTCTTGTTGACAATAAGGATTGTGGACTCTTGCTACATCATAAATGTTCTTATTGTAAATATGTTGGTCATTCATTTGATACATGTCCAGTTAGGCTTAGAAAAACATACAAGATCAAAAAGATTTGGATGCCTAAGAAATGATAAATGTATTAGAAACTAACACTCATGGACCCAAAGAAAAAAGGGTACCAAAATCTTCAACACAAATTTTTGTTTCTGTAGGATATGAGCAAGAATATAGACAAGAAGAAGCACAAAGAGTTGTGGATTCTAGACAGCAGTTGTTCCCGTCATATGACTGGAATGATGGAGTTCTTCTCAACACTTGAGCTAAGGTCCAGTGGTATGATATCTTTTGGAGATAACTCCAAAGGAAGGATTAAAGGTGTAGGCACCATAGGTAACCCGAGATCCCTTCTCATATATGATGTGCTGTATGTTGATGAATTGAAATTTAATCTGCTAAGTATAAGTCAGCTGTGTGATAACAACTTCAAAATCAGATTTGGGAAAGAACTATGTCTTGTTGAAAAGTTGGAAAATAATGTGAGAATAATTGGAAAAAGGAAAGATAACATCTATGTGCTTGATCTTAATGAGTTGACAAATAAACAAACATGCTTGATTGCTAGTAAAAATGTTGATGCATGGTTGTGGCATAGAAAACTTGGTCATGCTAGTCTAGGATTATTAGAGAAATTATCCAAGAACGGTCTAGTTAGAGGACTACCTAAGCTCACATTTGATAAAGATCAATTATGTGATGCTTGTGTGAAAGGGAAACATACTCAAAGTAGTTTTAAACCAAAATTAATAGTGCTTACCTCAAGACCATTAGAAATGATACATATGGATTTGTTTGGTCCTCTAAGGACAACCACTATAAATGGAAAGTATTATGCTTTAGTCATAGTAGATGATTACATTAGATATACTTGGGTATATCTACTTGCTAGAAAAGATGAAGCATTTGAGAACTTTGTTGATTTCTCTAAAATGGTACAAAATGAAAAGGATCTTACCATTATTAAGATTCGGACATATCATGGTGGTGAATTTGAAAACTGCCTGTTTGAGAAATTCTGTTCCAAGAATGGCATATCTCACAATTTTTCAGCACCTAGGACACCTCAACAAAATGATGTTGTAGAAAGAAAGAATAGGACACTTCAAGAAATAGCTAGAACCATGATGTGTGAATACAATCTTCCAAAACACTTTTGGGGAGAAGCGGTAAGTACAGCCTGCTACATTTCAAATAGAGCATTCCTAAGACCAGTCTTAAAAAAGACTCCATTCGAGTTACTGTTTGGTAGAAAACCCAACATATCCTACTTCCATGTGTTTGGAAGTGAATGCTTTATGCTAAACCATGGAAAAGAGTCACTTGGAAAATTTGATTCTAAAAGTGATGAGGCCATTTTTCTAGGTTATTCTCAGACCAGCAAAGCATATAGAGTTTTCAATAAGAGAACTCTAGTTGTTAAAGAATCTATTAATGTAAAATTCAAGGATGATTATGATCTAAGCTCCACGGCACAAAATGTAAATGACAAATATGCATCCATTGAGGGGGAGTTAGACTCTAAAGAATTTACTTTCCCTAGAGTCAAAAATGAAGTAATCAACAACACATTCTAGGAAATCCAGCAAATAAAGTAAGCACACGATCCAAATATCATAACACGTGTGAACATCAAGCTTTCTTGTCTCAAATAGAGCTAAAGAAAAAAAATGAAGCTCTTAAAGATGAGAGTTGGTTCCTTGTTATGCAAGAAGAACTAAATCTGTTTAAAAGGAGTAAAGTCTGGAAATTAGTTCCAAGACCACAAAACCATTCGGTCATAGGAACCAAATGCGTATTTAGAAATAAGTTAGATGAATGTGGGACCATTACAAGAAACAAAGCCAGATTGGTAGCTCAAGGATATAGTCAAGAAGAAGGAATTGGCTATGATGAAACGTTTGCTCCTGTAGCTAGGTTAGAAGCAATTCGGATGTTGCTTGCTTTTGCTTGCTATATGAATTTCACATTATTTCAAATGGATGTGAAAAGTGTCTTTTTAAATGGTGTTGTTAAGGAAGAGGTTTATGTAGAACAACCACTTGGATTTGAAGATCCCATATGTCCAGATCATGTATTCAAGCTTTCCAAAGCTTTATATGGGTTAAAACAAGCCCCACGGGCTTGGTATGATAAACTGAGCAACTTTCTATTAAATACAAATTTTAAAAAAGGAAAGGTAGATAATACATTGTTTATCAAGATACAAGGAAAAGAGATTTTGATTGTTCAAATCTATGTTGATGATATTGTGTTTGGTTCTACAAATTCTGCTATGTGTGAACAATTTGTTGATAATATGAAACATGAGTTTGAAATGAGCATGATGGGTGAATTAAATTACTTTCTTGGACTTCAAATTAAACAAACACCTAAAGGAATATTCATAAGTCAAACTAAATATACTAAGGAATTACTCAAAAAATATAACATGCATGATTCTAAACCCATAGATACTCCCATGAGCACATTTACATCTTTATCAAATGACAATGTTGGAGTTTGTGTTGATTCTAAAATGTATAGAGGCATGATTGGTTCCTTGTTATATTTGACTGCTTCTCGGCTAGACATCATGTTTAGTGTTTGTTTATGTGCAAGATTTCAATCTAATCCCAAGGAGCAACACTTAAAAGCTATTAAAAGGATTTTTCGGTGTTTAAAGGACTCAATCACATTAGGCATTTGGTATTCAAAAGACACTATGTTTGATCTACATGCATTTAGTGATTCTGACTATGTTGGGTGTAAAATTGATAGAAAAAGCACTAGTGGTACATGTCAATTTTTAGGACATATGCTAGTTTCTTGGCACTCTAAGAAACAAAACAGCGTTGCTCTTTCTTCCACTGAGGCAGAATATATAGCTGCGGCTAGTTGTTGTGCTTAGATTTTGTGGATGAAATAGCAATTAAAGGATTACGGTCTTCATTTCACTAAGATTTCATTGAAATGTGATAATACCAGTGCCATAAATCTCACTAAAAACCTAATACAACACTCTAAAACCAAACATATAGACATAAGACATCACTTCATTCGTGACCATGTTGAAAAATCAGATATCTTTATTGAGTTTGTTAGCACTGACCAGCAACTTGCTGACATTTTCACAAAACCATTAGACCATAATAAGTTCTCTACTCTCCGAAGAGAACTTGGTATGTGTTTGTTTAATGACATTGCTTGAACTCTGTGAACACTCTGCTTTATCATCTTGTATTCTCGAATATTGTTCTAAGGGGGAGCCCTATTTGTACATTCACACCAGGTCAAATCTCTGCTGCTATCCTCTTCATTTTTACTTATTCTTTTAAGGATTGTCTTCATTCCTATTTGCTCTGCCTGATTATCTTCCATTGCTATGCTATTTTTGCTAATAACAAAAAGGGGGAGAGAGTACATTCATTCTAGCACATGTATATTCCATCTCAGACTCTTAGTGCAGAACGTGGGATAAACTCTCTTACATCCTACTGAGTATGCAAATATACGTGCTATGATATATTCATGAAATTGCTATAGGTATATGCTTACTACATTTACGTGTTCAAGGTATAGCAAAATAACATGTGCAAGTCAGTTCAGTATGAAAATTTTGTCATCATAAAAAAGGGGGAGATTATTGAAAATCATGTGCTTGTATGTTTTGATTGAAAAAAATTTTATGAGAATATATGTCAAATAGAATTTTATATTTATTTGAACATGTATTAAATAGAATATCATACTTGCATATATGATAGAAAATATGAGTTCTTGTGTGCACATATTAAAACTTAAAGGAAGTAAAAGGTGTGTAAATTATAATATCAATTAATGATATTATAAAGTAACTGGGTTCCTACATTTTATTATTCAACATCAAATATAAAGCCAAGTTGATTTAATCTTTGAATATTTTATTTCATAGATTAATCTACATTCTTGGTTGTGTTAAAGGAACTTTGATACTTGGAATTGGTATATGTATAGGTGTAATAGACCGACCATATATTTACATATGGACACATGAAGCTTATTTATTTAGCCCATAAATGAAAGCTCCAACCTGTGAATAAGTGCTTCAACTCGTAAAGCTCCAGCTCGTGAATAAGTGCTTCAGCCCGTAAATGAAAGCTCCAACCCATGAATAAGTGCTTCAGCCCGTAAACGAAAGCTTTAGCCCGTGAATTTATAAAGCATGAAACGACAGTGTCCTGAGAAAAACCACTTATTCTAAATGGCAGTGTATGGAAGCAAATAAGAGCATAAGCTCTTATGACCGAAAGACAGAAGCCCTAGCCGCACTCTGAAACTCTTCTCCTCTCGATCTCTTTCTCTCTCCTGCGACGACGGCTCCAACGGGAAGAATGGTGAGGCGACTGGATGTCAGAACGGCTATTTTGCTAAAAAATCATCACCTACTTTAATACAACGTCGAATCCATCAAATCCCAACGAAAGTATTTCAAAAAGGTTTGAACCAAAACCCTAATCTATTCAAGGTTCAAGTACCTGTTATAAAAAGGGGATTCGGATGAAATATTGGGGTTGCTGAGATATATTCTTGCTGATTTGATCAAGAGAAGCAAAAGGCCTCATTGATTTATGCTTATAGCTGCGTTCGGTATTGTTTAAAGGAAAAGAAAATCTTCGGTGATATTCTTTAAACTTGTTATCTTTTGAATATCATTTGATAGATTAATCTTTATATGTGCTAGATTGATTATAACATTATTTGCACATAAAGATTATTGTAGATTTGAAAACCCTAGATTTATGAAATTGGGATTTTTGATATTAGAGCTTAAATTGATCTTGTATACATTCGATTAGCTCCCTGATAAGCTTGAATCCTCACTCATATCACATATTGAAGGAGTAAGCTTGATGTATTAAGGTTTCTGTAAACCTAACCTTGTAACCGTGAACTATATAACTCCTTCTAAGGAGTTGTGAGGTGAAGGAGAGGTGCTCTCCTTGTTCTCCTTGTTTGAAGTAAAGCAAATTTCAACTCGGTTTGAGTTGAAGGAGAAGAGGGTGGAAATAGGTGAAAAAGGGCCGAACCACCGTGAAATTCTTGTGTGTGATTTTCTCTGATTTAATTCTTCTATTAGATATTTCATTACTATTATGATAATTTGTTTAGCTGTATTCATTATAGAAGAACAAATTGAAAGAAAAAGTTTAAATTTGTTAAACTTCCAAATATCCAATTCAACCCCCGCTTTTTGGATAGCCATAAACTCAACAGAATTGATTGAGCCAAGAATTAGTTACAATTTTTCTTGTCTAAAATAATTCTAGGTGTTCACACAATTCACACATATATAATAGAAAGGAAACAACGAGCTAACAACACAAAGGATAATTTAAGAATAGTATATTAGACCCACAGATAAGAAACAAATTAACATCAAGTTGATGAATAAATAGATATAAATAATCAGCAGGTTAGCTCTAAACAAATTAAAGGAAGAGAGAAAAACACTAGATTTACCACAGTGGTTCAGCACTCAACCCTTGAGCCCTACGTCCACCTTCTTCTCCTTTAATCCAACTAATTGAAGTCTCTTTTACTCAAACCAGATTAGGAGAAAACATTTTCCCTAATCCAAGCAATTCCCTCTCAAGGAATTCTTAAGCACCGTTATAAAGTATGATCAAAAGATCATAGTTCAAATACAAATACCCAATAATATGAAAGTTTGTGGGATATTGTAAACTAAAGGAGTTATTAAGGTAGAAATAATATAGCTCAAAGCTCCTATTATGAAATCCCTAAATTATAACAAATTAGGGTTTCAAATTCCTTGCAATGTTTATGTGCAATATATATTTTTAATGTAACTAGCACATAAGCAAGGTCATACAAGATACAATAGATGATAAAATCAGATAATAAACTATTTAATCACAATATCACCGTGACCTTGTATCTCACCAAAAGTGAACGAGATTGAGAGATTAATTAGATGAGCACAAAGAATGATTTTTTAACCAATGAGAACTTCAAATGCTCGTGAGTGTCAAACCCTTTTCCATAGATTAGCTATTCTTAAATAGAAAAAGTAAAGCTAGGGTTTCAAACATTCAAACCTCATATGTAGCCTTTTTCCCGTTAGAACGGTAAATCACCTTTTAAATTAGCTTCACATCGTCCGTCACTCTTAATCACAAATCCAACCGTTCTGACACCAGTTTACTCGAGAATCCTCCCGTTAAGGACTCGGTCGCTAGTGGTGTTGCTTCTTCATCTCTCTCTCTCTCTCTTTGTTGTCTCCTTTTGTTCATAATAGAGAGTTAAGGTATTGTGACCATGCAAGCGGCTTAAGAGAAAAACTACTTAAATGAAATGGTGAGTTTCATTCAATGATATGAATTGGGCTGATCCAACTGATAAGCCGTGATATTATAAGTGGGCCATGAGCCTTTTTTTTAATAGGAGGGCCGAGAGCAAATATGATGAGCATGCCAAGAGCAAATATGATGAGCAGGTTGAGAGCAAATATATCATAGGTTCTTGGTAGAACCATAGTTTGCTCTAATAATTTATTAGTAAATTAGTCTTGATTCAGTAAAATAATTTTACTAGAGTCAATTATTTCATACCTGCATCCAAGCAAGAGCAAGTATAATTTTTTCTCAAATATAATAGATGACATATTAACATCATTTAAATAAGGCTTTTCTCAAGACATTATGTAATGATATTAAATAAATCATTTCTTAAGGGCACTATATAATAACATTATATCAAGAAAAGTATGAACTCAATTACTTTATAATATCATTGATTGATATTATAATTTGTACACCTTTTACTTTGTATGATTTTCTTTTGCACCTATGAAAACATATTTCAAGAAATATTTTAAAAAATATAATTTTGTCACAACAAAACCTTTATATTCCAATGGCCTTAGGCTATGCGGCTCAACCTTGGACTCATTGCCAAGTTATGGTCTTTAAGGAAAATTCTATAAGCAGGCTTTATTTATGTGACCCGACTAGCCTAATGTCTTATGTGGCCCATTAATCTAAATTGTTTTCTTTTTTGTATTCCTAACACCATTAATGGATAGGTTAAAGGTCATAGTAAACTCATGTTAGTGAGAGAGAGCATTTGCTACTCCATTTTCCTTCCCCAGCTTGTATTGTGTAGAAAGCATACCCCATTAGCTTGATAAGCGTTTCCGTTGAGCTAAGGTGATGATTCTTTGATTCCACATATGCTTAAGACTTTGCTAATTTGTCTAAACCATAAATTTGTGCCTAAGAAGATAATGTTGCCATTTCTTTACTATAAGAAGGATAAGGTAGCATCTCCTTTTCTTAGGTGGAGAAGAGTAGGTTTCACCCTGCAAAGCTTGGCTAAAAAACAAGATAGGATTGTGGGTCTTAAAGAGAACAACCCTTACTCTTATCTTAGAAGCAGTACATTCAATAAAGAAGGTTTTAGAGAAGTCAGGGAGAGATAATATTGGTGTTTTCACCATGGTTTGTCTAAGATGTTGGAAGGCTTACTTAGCCTTTTCCCCCAACAAAAGCTATCTTTCTTAAGCAATTATGTTAAGGGCTGCATAAGGATACTGTAGTGCTTCACAAACCAGTGATAGTAGCTAGTAAGACTAAGAAAGTCCCTCAAGGATTTGAGCATTGTCAACTTCAAGTAGTCTGTAATAGCCAAGATTTCCTAAGGGTCCACCCCAACATATGGCTCACCACATGTCCAAGAAAGGTGACTTCAGTGTGCACAAAGGTGCACTTGGACTTTTTTGCAAAGAGCTTTTGAGCTCGTAGAAGAGCCAATATTGTGCACAAATGTTCAATGTGCTCTGCCTAGCTTTTGCTAAAGATGAATATATCATAAAAGAAAACTAAGACATGCCTCCTGATTAATTCCTTAAATATTGAATTCTTGAGTGCTTGAAATGTAAATGGTGTGTTGGTGAGTCCAAAAGGCATCACTAACCATTCAAAGTGCCCATGATGCATTTGAAATGTTGTTTTCTTCACATTTTCTAGTGCCATCTAGATTTAATGATGTCCAAAATGGAGATCCATCTTAGAAAAGTAAATTGCATCATAAAATTTGTCTAACAATTCATCAATGTTAGGGATTGGAAACTTATCTTGTATGGTTTAGGCATTGAGGGCCCAATAGTCCATACACATATGCCAAGTACCATTTTTTTTAAAAAAAAAAAAAACAAAAGGATAGGAGAAGAGAAAAGGCTTGTGTTAGAACAAATCATGCCGGATTAAAGGAACTTATAAATTATTTTTTTTTATCTCTACTTTATGAAAATATGAGTATGTGTATGGTTTTACCAATATTGGTCTTCTTTTTTAATAATACACTATAGTCTTGGTCACGGGAAGGAGGTAACTTCGTGGGCTTAAAGAAAACATCCTTGTATTTTTCCAAAAGTCCCCTTAGTTTTGATGACTCTAATTGACTCACTTTAATTATTCTAGGTAGTAAGACACGTGGCCTTAAGTTCAAGAGTCATCACTTGTATAACTAACCTGTGGCCTTACTTCTATAGCTCCTTTGTCATCAAGGCCCTATTAATTACAAATCCTATTACGATGGACTCAATGTTAACTACTTGCTTCCTCTTCCTTTTTTTGTCAATGTTGCTCACACATCTCTCTCTTAAATTAGTCTGGTGCGATTCTAAACTACCTGTTAACACCACCTTCCTCCCTTGATATTCAAATAACATAGTTAGTTTTGAAAAATCTCATAGAATGGGACCCAAGGAATAAAGTCAATTTGCTCCCAATACTACTTCTGACCTTACCAAGGGTAATAGATAAAAATTGGCTTGAAAATTGATTCCTTGGAGGCAAATTTTCAAGCTCTTACAAAGGCCTAAACTTCTTATACAATCTCTATTAGCCACCCTTATGACAAAAATAGTCGATTGATCTACTCAAATACCAGTGTGTGTGTGTCATCTCCTTACTAATGAAATTGTGAGTAAAGCTTGGATCAGCTAAAAATAAATTCTTTTGCTGACATCCTTGAATATGCCATTCAATTATCATTGTTTAAGGACTAGGAACCCTAAAAATGGCTTACAACAAAATTTCTAGTGTCTTTGCTACCTCTAATTTGGCCAACTGCTATTGTAGCCCAAAAACATTTTAATCTTCTAGAACCAGTGCCTTTATAAGAAACATACATTTACACCTATGACTAGGTGTAAAACGTTCATTGCAATAAAATCAAAGGCCTTTAGTTTGCTATTCATTTAATCCATATTAGGGAAAGTTGACAAAAATTGTCAGTAGGCTTCAATTGATTTGAGATTGTTGTGTTATAAGCAACTGTAACCCCATGGAACGTTATGCTAGTGCAAGGGTCACCAATTGTATAGCCAGGCCTTGCCTTCATAAATCTTCATAAGCCTAATGGCTTCAAACAACGTGGTGGGCTTGGCCACACGCACATCAACTTGTATGCCATCTTTAAGCCCCAAAACAAAATAGCTAACTTGCTATTTAGATGACATGCCACCCACTCAAAGTAGTAGCCGTGAAAACTCCTTTGCCAATTGCTCCAAACTACCTTTTTGTTAAAGTTTGGTAAGGTCTCCATAATGCTCAGAAAACATTCCCAAGCCATTTTAGGCCACCAAGTCATCCACCCTCATCTACCATGTTAGTATAGCTCCAAGATGATCATCTTTAAATAAATGAAACCATACTTGGGCTTTTCCTTCAAGGTTTGGCCACTTGGTAGTAGTTAAAGAACTGTTTGGTTCAACAAATCCAATCTATTGGATCTCCCTCCCTGTTATAGAAAGGTGTTGGACTGGTATCAAAGCTTAGTGAAAGAAACATTTTTCTGACTATTATTACAAGGTCTTTGCTTTAGCCTTTTAAACAATTTCTTTTGCACTCGTAACACTTGAACAAGCTAACAAATGTGTAAATGAAACATAAACAAGGATAATACAACTAAAGAACACCAATGTTTTACGTGGTTTGGCCAAATGTTACCTACATCCATGGAAAAAGTAAGGAAAATGTCTTCATTGATATGTAGGAGAGTATACAAGGTTTAAGTACATTTCACCATCTGTACAGCACACACAAAACACCTTTTCTCGTCTACAAGAAGTGTTCTTCTAGTGCTTGACTATAGAATCATATAGAAAACACCTTTTACTCACCACACAAAGTTATTTTCACAAACTCTGTATCATTCTACTTTAACTTTTCTGCATAATTTTTTTTTCTTTCTTAAGTTCTAATCCTTTCTGGTTATCACTCATTTTTCTTGCTTCCTTGCTATCCAATTCTCTACTTCTATATGTTAATTTCAAATTAGAAAGATCTGAAGTAACCACCAAGCAAAGAATAACATCTGCTATGACAAAACAATAACACAATAGATAAGAGAGACATCTGTTTATAGTATGAACTTATTGACTATGCAAGCCACTTGCCCTAGAGCGTTCCCTTTAGGACAAGCCATCGAGAATGCTACCTTTAGGAACAAAGTCATTGCTAGCACTTTTGAATCTCTTTAGCAAAACCTTCCACATAATTACTCATGGCAGAGAACATCCAATGGATGCTACCAGTAAGATTTTTAAACTAGCAAGCCAAATCAGAGTCAATGGTGTTAGCCATCGTAGGGGTGGACTTTGATGCCACTTTGTTATGATTGGTGATAAAGGAACAAGTTATGAGACAAGGTAAAATCGATTCCTTATGACAAAGGTTGGTGTACCATTTCTTTTTCCACCCAAGGTTGTTAGACTAAAGATGGAAGGCTCACATGGAGTGAAGAGATTCCTTACACATTTATTCAAACATAAAACTTGCCTCATAACCAAAACACTTTCCCCATTTAAAGACCATGTAACATGATCCTTATGAGAAGGCCTAATAGTTCTTAGTGACAACAAGACAAATAAAGCTATTACATGCTAAGCTTGTAGCTACAAATGTCCAGCTACTACAAAAGACTTGCATGCTCCTAAATCATAGTTGCCATTGATCAACTTCCTAAGCAAATCCATGACTACATTACAATGATAGGCTAATTGCACTTAAGTTCTAGACTCCTAAAACATAAAAAGTGGCAATGAAGTTAACTTGTCATCCACATTTCTTTAAGTTTCACTATTTGATCATGCCATGTAGGTAGGTTTGTAACACTGTCATCGCCAAGTTGTGTTGAAACATCATCCAAAATAGTAACAACAATTATGTTCAAGTCAAAAGGGAAGCACAAAAAGTAAATTTTCTTTTTCATGTAATGCTAATCGCATTATCTTATGGGTTTGGAAATACATACTTAGAGTTATAGCCCTCTTGGAATGATAAAGAAATTACATTGCTGAGGACGACGAAGTGCCTAATATCTAGCAGGATTCCTAGGTTTCCTAGCTTAACTTTTGTATACAAAAATGTAAATCTTAGTGATTACTTGTATTCTTATACTAATTAGGGTATTAACCTTATAGTATAGGTCATGGTTTAGGATTGCATTACTGAGAAAAGTGGCAATTGTTCTAGGAGGAAAAACTTTGAATAATACTTTTTTTTTAATTATTTTATAGGGCTTCAAGCAAGTGACTTCATCGAGGGAAGCCGTCTTCCAAGCTAAGAGTTATTTTGCAAATTCTAGTTTAAGGTTGTTTTAAGTGTCCATAGGCCTTTTGCTCAATCATGCCAAGTCCTTTCATCCTTGATTACCCTACAAACATTGGTTCTAACATATACAAAAACAAAGACGTTAAACAACAACCCCCTTACGCTATTGAGAATTTACTCAACAAAATACTAATAGCCATGCACATTATCTCTATGTTGCTATACTATAATGCTAACAAGGATAAGCATTAGCCCACATTGCTCCTCCCTTTTTAAAGAAAGATCTCATCCTTAAGCATAAATTATGGAAAATGATGTTGTAAATCTATCTTGTTTTTCCATGTAGCTTTTGAAGGCAATATGCCTTTCTAATGGAAAAGCACTATTATGACCCTAAAAGTGAAATTCTATGAAATTCCCACAAGCTCGGCCTTTTAGAGTAGTGGTAGTAGGATGATAGTAATGGCATAGAAGCACTTTTTACTTATCATATTCAAGTCTTCGCTCATGAGTTTACAAACCAAGGAACTAGTAATAAATTTGGGCTTACAAGGGCCCAAGGCTAGCTTGTTGAGGTAGGGCCAATGAAGATGTTGAATATGAAAGCATGGTGTAACGTTATGACCCTAAAAGTGAAATCCTATGAAACTCCCTCAAGTCTAACCTTTTAGAGTAATGGACACGAGATGGTTACAAGCAGCTCCTTTCTTTTCTTTTCTTTTCTTTTTTTCATTTCGTTCAATCCAACATGGCTTGTGGCTAGGTTTCCTTTCCCTTGAGTTCAATAATAATTGGTAGCTTATCTTAAACTTTGATATTTTGTCAAAGGAATCCCTGGAGTAGGGAGACATGAAAGACATCATGCACCTTGGCACCCTTATAGGTAATTTGATAGGATATGCCATTGATCTTAGGTGCTCTATAATCTTGTATGAGCCATATTATTAGGCTGCAAGCTTGTATCTTTTTTATAGAGTACCAAAATTTGGTGGTAAAATCGTGCTAGGAGAATCCAACAACCAATGTTGAATTTGACTTCCTTGTACTTATTGCATGCAGTTGATTCATACAATTTTGTACTTTGAATAATTGGGACTTCATATTTTTTAGCAACTTATCCCTTTGTTTGAGTACCCTATCCATAATGTCGACCTTAGCTTTCTTTGGGATGTATGATAACAAGGTAGGTGGTTTATAGCACTACCTTCTATAGGGTCATCCTTGTTGCCTTTTGAACACAAGAATTGTAGCACCATGCATCCTATAACAACCAGCATCCCCATTCTTTTGGCAATTCTAATGTGAAACATTATGGGTCGACTTCTAGGACCCTATTAACTACCTCCATCTAGCCATTGTTCTAAGGATGGTAAGAAGATGAGAATGGGAACCAAACTCCTTATAGTTCCTATAACTCCTTCAAAAACTAGCTAATGAACACCAAGCCTTACTTTGTGACAATCTTGGAAGGCATACCATATAATCTAAAGATTTTCTTATAAAGAACTTGATCGATTGATGTTGCAAAATAAAGGTGTGAGACCTAAATGAAGTGTGTATTTGGAAAGGCGGTTCATGATCACTAGGATGGAAGTTTTCCCTTTAATGGTGGCAACTCTTTAATGAAGTCCATTGAGATTTCACTCAATATTTCATTTAGGATTTGTAGTGATTGCATTAAGCCAGCAAGAGTTAGGCTTTCTATTTTGTTCTTTTGGTAAGCATTACACCTTTGCACCACTTCTCCATGGCTTGTATTCCTTTTTGGAAAAACATGTCTTGAATGCAATGGTATGTCTTATGGTTGCCTTCATTACTTCCTTAGTGAAACTTGTTCATGATTATTGGAACTAAAATGGACTTTGTACACAGGTATATTCTTCCTTGACAAAATAATACCCTTTCCTTGAACTTTCATTGCTCGCCAACCTCTCCTTTCTTAACCTTCTCTAATAATTCCTTTAACTCTTGTTGTGACTTATACTCTTCTCAGATTGGTTCAAACCACAATGACATTGGTCAAGAAATTGCATTCAAAGAGCCTTATTCTTTTCTCCATGACAAGGTATTAACCCTAATATTCCCCTTCTTAAGTTAATACTTAATCTTAAATTTGAACCCTATGAGCTTGTTAGTCCATCTCTACTATATTGGTGTCAAAATTTTTTATTCCTACAAGAACTTAAGGCTACATTAATGGGTTCTTTATCATGAATGTTTTTCCTAATAATTAATGCTTCCATTTAATGATAGCCATAATCAATGATGCCATTTCTTTTTCACAGGTAGACATTTTTAACTTCTTCCTTTGAATGCCTTGCTAAAATAAGAGATTGTTCTCTCACCTTTCACCAAGATAGCCCCCACTCCACCTCAATTGCATTGTACCCAACCATGAAAGGCTCCTAAAATTCAGCAATGAGAAAACATGGGCATGTGTTAGCTCATGCTTCAAAAGTAGACAAGCTTTCTCAATTTTTAGATTTCATGCAAACTTATATGAACTAATATTTTTATGATGATTTAATATTTGGGTTAATATTTAGACTAATACTTCTACAAACGTTTTTATATCAGACCAAGGTATGCAAAAAATCTATAATACAAATTCGGTCTATGAAGCTCATAGATTTAACCCATGCATAAGCTATTGTTTAGCTTGTGTTTGTCAATTCAAATCTATGTGTTTTTTGTGCATAATGTAAAATGAGCATAACATGGAATAGATAAAGCCATATGTCACACAAGTATGTCTAGAGGTTAACCAACATGAAACTGTGCGAAGTAACCTTTAACCTATTGTGTGTACCATGAAAAATGAAACAAGATGGTTATGCCATAAGAAAGAAAAACTCTAGCTGTTCAAGCTTTGTCACCCATACCCACATGTCCACTAGCTTATTGTATTAACAACCCATATGCAAATGTGGTAGAGATTAAGTTGCAATGTGTGAGGTGAAAAAAAAAGTTAAGTAAAACATAAACAACACCTTGATTGAAACAACATAGAAAAAAAATAATGTGAATGAGAAGTTGCCACTCTAGTCTTCTTGTAAAAAGAAAATCTTCTTTTTAGCTAAACAATGTCATGCAAATAAGTACCTAGAAATCTTTAAAAGGACCAACTCTTCTTCAAACTTTGAAAGACTTAAAGAAATTTCACTAATGAACCTAAAAGAGAAAGAAACTTATCATTTTACCTAATTCCTGATGTGCAGCTATCAAAAGAATTTTTAAGAATAGGATTGATGATTGAAACTAGAACTCACCTAAAATTGAGACGAGAAGAAAGAAAAATTGAAAGTAGTACAGAAATGATGATTACAAAATATGGCTACATATATTTCTTTCCTTTGTGTGATTTTACATTAAAACTGATCATATATATATGCATTTACAAACAAATCAAGGAAAAAAATACAGTTACAAAAATCAAATTCAAAATCTAAATTTGAAGCTTTGTCAAATGTTATGTTTGTGATGAACAATTTGATTGAGTGGCAGTTGCATGTTTTAATTGTAACTAGTCCAGGTTAAGTATTGACAAGTGTTTACTTCAAACATGGGTTGATTGGCAACCGTTTCTACTAGATCTAGTGAGCGCATGAAGTGGGTGAGCAAATCAGGCAAATGGCACGATGTAGAAATACTAAGGTGAGGGTTGTTGACATGGCAACCTTTATGATATGACCACTAATGTGGATAAGTCACATGAAGTGCATGCATGTAAGAGTGCTTGGGTATGCAATTAGTTGTTTAACATCTCCTTATAGTTTAAAAGGGTGGGAAGCACTATAAGCTTGTTTTGGAAGAGCCAAAAGTGTGGCAAAGGGAGGCTCTTGGTAAATATGTTTACTAGTTAAATTATAAAAGAAATAAAGTGAAATTGGAGTTGACATGCATCAACCATTCATAGATGAAGTGATAGTCAATCTTTACATGTTTAATACAAGCATGAAAAATTGGATTTGCCATCAAATGCATAGTTGAAAGATTGTGAGTGGAAAGGCACAGTGGGATACTCAATCTAATAAGTTTGCACTAGTGTTGCTAAACATTTTTATTTATCCTTAATGTTAGAATGAACGACAATACACTATTTGCAACATAATGAAAATTTTCTTAATAATTAGCCTAACCTACCTTTAAAAAGCCTTGAAGTTCAATGGAAGAACTTGTGAAAAATAGGTTGACGTAGAGGGTTGAGCAAGGTAGCAAATAATGTGCTTAATAGCTTGCCAATAAGTAGTGATTGGTTGATGTAGAAACTAACAAGCCATGTTAATGGCATGAACCAAGTGAGCATAAGATACTAATGAGCCCTAAAAATACTATTGTATAAGCAAATAATGTGCTTAATAGCCCACAACATTATCCAATGGGTCCAAGAAGTCCAAACTTGAAGGGCATCCTAAAGATTCTCTATGAATTTTGATATGTTTAGGACTCCTTAATTGTTGTTTTAGGGTTTTTAAATTGTCAAAGTTCTTAATTATCTAGGATTTTCTTATTTATTAAGATCCTTAATTTGTTGGGATCCTATCTCTGATTTGTAAGGATCTTGATTTGATTGGATTTTAATTTTCTTGATTTTAAGGGTCCTAAAACTACTAGGATTAGGTTTTAAAGATTCCATATCCTTTTAAAATTAGGTTTAGTTGTCTATTTAAAGAGAGTACTATTTCAATTGTAAGTAGACTTTTGAGAGAACTTTTAGGAGAAGAACCTTGTGAGGTTAAAAAGATTTTCATTTTTTCAACTTCGCCTTTTAATTTCGTGTTCTTTTCTAGTCTTTTACATTCCATGTGTTTCATTCTTGCATTGTCGTTACATTTCAATCATTTATTTTCCAATCTTTACCTTTCCAACAATTTCAATTTCTGAAATTTTTGTTGTTATTCATTGTCAATCTTTCTATAATCCAAAGCTCACTCCATTGCCTATCACGAAACACATTAAGTACATGGCATGGAAACTATTTTGGAATTGGACATTTTTGGCACGAACAAAAATGTCAAGGGTGAACTTGGCCTAATGAAACAAAATACCACCAATATTAGGTTGAACTTTGACACCTAAAAAATAGTGAAGATGACCTAGATCTTTGATGACAAATTCTTATTGTAATTTGGTGAGAAGACTACAGAATGAAGCTTGAGAATAGCTTAAAATATAATATCATCCATATAAATAAGAAGAAGGATGCTATATTGATCTGTAAGTAAAATGATAATGAGGTGTCTATCATAGAAATAAGAACTTGAGGGAAGTCAAAGATGTACTTAACCACTAGTACCAAGCTTAAAGGCTTATTTGGGGCTATAAAGAAACTATAAAAGATGGCAAACATGAGATAGACATTTTAGATCAATGAAGCCCTAAGGTTATTCCATATAAACATCTTTAATTAAATGCTAGTGAAGAAAGACATTAGAGACATCAAGTTGATGCATTGGCTAACCATAAGATAGTGCCAAAGCCAAGACAATACAGATGGTGACTAGCTTAACAACAAGATTGAAAAATTTTGTGTAGTCAATGATAACTTGCAAATGGAAGCCCTTAGCCACCAGTCGAGTTTTATATTGTTCCAATGAACCACCTAAATGGAGTTCCACTTATAAATTAACTTACAATCAATGGAATGAGCACCCAATGGAAAGAAACAAAAGCCTAAGTGTCATTTTTGATAAGATAGTATATTTAACAACTATTATGTCATAACAATATTGGTTCTTAACAACTTGTGTGAAATAGTTAGGTTCAATGTAAGGATGTGTAGGGGTGCTTAAGGTAGAAGTATGTTGATGAGTGAGGATCTGTTCAGCAATGGTACCATCTCAAAGATGACTTACTTGACGAGATGGATTGGTAACAAGGATTGGTGTGCTTGGGCAAACCATAAAGTTAGAAACAACTGAGAAGGTGGGTAGGGGGATAAGGAGAGTGGTTGTATAGGATGGTGGAGTTAGAGGTGGTGTGATGGGAAGTAAGAGTGGTAGGGAGGAAAGGGACTTAGAAACTACAGAGAAAGTGTTAAAGGAATAATGATAAGGCAATACCTCTTCATGAAATACAACATTAATAACAATGAAAATTTTGTAGGTAATAAGACAATAATGGCGATACCTATGGTAGCCAATTGGATAACTTAGAAACACATGCATGAGGTTGTGAGGCAACTTGTATGGAGCATAAGACTAAAGATATAGAAAACTATACAACTAACAACCCTCAAGTAAAATATATTCAAGAGAGTATGAAATAAAACTTACCACATAATAAGGTAGGTGGTTGATAAGGAAGACCATTATCTCAAAAGAAAAGTCCAAGAAATATGTTGGGATGGCCGCATAGGTTATAAAAGTGAATCCAATCTCAAAATATGGTGATGCATTTATTTTATTATCCCATTTTAAAAAAGAGAGTAAGAGCAAGAAATCCACTTATAATTGTCATGTTATGCCAAATGATGGTAGAAAATGGTGAAAGAAACTTAAGAACATAATCAAATTTAATGGCTAGTAATATGTATCCTAATTGATTCTTAATTAAAGAAGGAATGGTTGGCACCAAAGATGGTTAGGTAGAATTTAGGATGATGATTGACAAAGTTATTTAGGATGTGGAGGAAGCGGAGGTGGCCATATAGGGTTCTAGGTATGAGGTTTTTCACCAAAGGCTCCTTGATACCAAGTTAAGAAAAAGACTAGTGACAAGAATTGGAACTTGCCGAAAACTAAAAAGAAATTGAAATTGAAAGTAATAAAGAAATGGTGATTGCAAAATATGGTTTTGTTGATTTCTTTCCTCTATGTGATTTTACATAACAATTGGTCATATATATATATACACTTGTAAATGAATCAAGTGAATGAAATAAATTTACAAATATCAAATTTAAAACCAAAATTTAAAGCTTCGTTGGATGTTGTGTGTGCCAATTGAAATTGGTGTAGGTTGAGTGGTGATCGGAGTTTGCATCAAACATGGGTTGACCAATGGCTATTGCTACTAGATTTGGTGAATGGGTGAAATGGGCAAGCAAGCAAGTAGTCTGGTGCAGAAATGCTAAGTTGAAGGTGACAAGGCTATTAATAGGATAAGTCATGTGAAGTGCACACGTGTGAGAGCACGTTGGCATGTAAGAAGCTATTTAACAAGAAGTAATCCTTTCAACAACATCTTTATACATTGATTAATAGTCTACAATACTTAACAACTTAAGGATCTAAAATGGCAAAGGATAACAACAAAAGGAAGTAATGAAAAAATTGGGCAAAACTAAGAGAAAAGCCTTCTATTTTTGTGATTCAAGCTATGCATAACTCTAATCATTTGTTTGTTGTCTAGATATTTCTTGTATTGCTCAAAGATTGGATTGTATTTTTTGCTATTATCATTTGAATCTCTAATCTAGAAACCCTAGGCTTGATTTATAAAATTAGTTTAGGAGTTTCTCTTCTACTTTCTCCATTAGCTCGTTGCTAAACCTCTAAAGGAGTTATGAACTCTTTAATTGTTGTAAGCTATTGTTTGGTTAGTTAAATTGATGTATTCTCAACTTTTTTTAAAGCATCTTAAAATAATTATTTGGAATTTTTTCAATGTTAACATGATAGATACTTGATAAACAATTTCCATAAAACAAGTATCTTAAGCAAAGAAAACAAGTAGATTAATTGGAGAACTTATTTCACTCCCTCCCTCCTTCTTAAGTTGCCTTAAGGACATTTCAAGAGGTGCAACAACGGCTCTATAATCTTGGATAAATCTTCTATAGTAGCCAGTGAGACCTATGGAAACTCATTGAGCCCTTATTGAGCTTGGTCTTGGCCACTTTGTTACCACTACAATCTTTTCCCTATTTACTGCAACACCATCTTTACCTACAATATGTCCTGACAACTGAATTTGGTCTTGTCCAAATGCTTAAAGACCTTAAAAATTTGGTGCAAGTACTCATCCAAGTTACAACTATAAATCAAAACGTCATAAAAAAACACTAACCTTCATTGTTGTGACCAAAACACATCATTCATTAAGAATTAAAATGTTGAAGGTGTGATCATTAGGTCAAAAGGCATTGAGGAACTTATAGTGCCTATATGCATCTTAAATGTCATCTTCTCTACATCAATGGATTCATCCAAACCTGGTGATACCTAAAGCATAAATCAAGTATAAAAAATAGTTAAGCACTATACAAGTCATTAATGAACTCATCTAGTTAGGAATCGGGTATTATCCTTTATGATTTTTGGTTTAGTGCTTTAAAGTTGACACACACCCTCTAAGACTAATCTTTCTTCCTTTCCAAAAGAACAAGTGCTAAGAACAGGTTTTGACTTGGCTTGAAAACTCTAGTAAACAGTATTTCTTTCACTATTCTTTTTTTTTTTTTTTTTGGAAAAAGGGATACCTATATGGTCTGCCAATTTTCCTTGTTTTTCCAACACGATTCAGTGATCATAACTCCTTTGTAGGTGGCAAGCCCCAAGGTTTTACAAATATGTCTTCAAACTATCCCACTAAATCAACTAGTTTTTTCTTTATTTCTTCGTACTAGGTTATAAAACCTTTAGCAGTAATAGTAGTGAGTTATAACAAGACCATGCCTTCTATTACTTTAATTCCTCTTGTACATGCATATTCCCTTCTAGCTTGTCGAAAAGGACCATTTTCCATTCAGCTCAATCTCCTAGCCGTTGGCTGTAAAGGCCATATATAGTCAAAGTCCCAAGCGATCAAACTTAAGGTCATTAGTAGTGCACACCCAAGACATCCAAGCCTTTCACGTTGAAGAGATAAAAGTCTCCCTTAGTGACCATATCGTGAGTTTGAAACTCCAATCCCACATACAGCCTATCACACTATAGAATCTCGAATTCACCACACTTACTCAAAACCTATTTAGTCTTTAGCTCTTAGCCTTGCTTTGTGGGTAATTTTTACACTCACAAAATTGTGAATGCTTCTTAAGTCAATCAAGAAGCAAAATTATTGAGAATGTCCACCACATAACCATAAACTTTCATAGTTTGTGGCACTGAGATGCCACTAATGGTATATCACCAAACCCTAATTTGACTAGAAAGAGAACAAACATGGCTAAGAAAATATCTAATTTTATTTTATTCAATTAATACTTACAAAGCTTTACAAATTGAAATTTATACAAAAAAAAGGAAACAAGAATATTTGCAATTGATTACAAAAGGTCATTGTTAGATTTTTCGTCAAAGGCGCTAGCTAGGGTTTCTAGTAGGTGTTGGCTTAGGGAGTTTTACATTAATAATGCTAAAGTGGTGAATCATCTAACATAGCTAATGATAGTGTTGTTGATGCAACGGGCACACCAGTGTCTAGTGTTTGAATGCATAACACAGGCATGTGGCCACTCGTGTTAGGTGACGGTTTTAACAATAAAGATCTTTATGTAGCTTTCAAACACCTCTATTGTTTTTGCTTCTTTGTAGCTACCATTAGAAAACATTTCTTGCAGTGATGGCCAAGGGCAAATTTTTCATCATAGTCAAACTAAAGACCTTGTATTCATTATTATTGCATCTCCGTTTGACTCAATTTATGTATTGACAACTTGCTTTTGTCGTTGACTTAAGCAAAACTCGTAGTCCTTCATGGTGAAACATAAATGCTTACTTTTGTGGCATTGTGTTGCATCCTATATATTTGAGCCATCCTAACTATAGTCGAAAGGGTCATTGGTTAAGCAATTAAAACATCTACTTAGATGGCTTCCTTTAATCCATAAATGAAACCCCCCTTGATTCGTTGCTCCACTAAGAGAGTCCCTTCCTCGAGGACCAACATAGTGTATTGTGCTTGGTATTCGTTAGTAGTCTAGTTTGCTTGAGTTGGGTTAGCTCCATATATGCATTTTGATATTCAATTTCCTTGTATTGAGCCATAAATTCCTTAGTGAGTTGCTACCAGGTGATCAAGCTCTCAATTGTTTCCTTTTGAACAATTGGTACCACAATTACACCATTCCTTCTAGGTTCCAAGCTATCATTGATACTCGATCTCCTTTAGTAGTTTGGTAGAAGTTGAAAATTTTTTTTGATCAACATATCCATCCTGTCAAATCTTCCTCTCCACTGAACTTAGGTAAGTCTATCATCATGGTTCGAGCTCTATTTTATTGCTTGCCTAGTCTTTATTGTCTTTCCTCTGCCTAGAGCAATTGTCACCTGAATTTTTACCATTCTCAAAACAAAAGTTAAGACTACTATTAAAGGACATGTCAACACCACATGTACCATCCACGTCAGCAGTTGACGCCACATCAAACCATGGGCCACGCAAGCCCTAACCCTAGAGAAAGACGGGCAACCTGACAAGATTGCGCGACCTGCTTCAT
Source organism: Casuarina equisetifolia (assembly GCA_028551475.1). Lineage (NCBI taxonomy): Eukaryota > Viridiplantae > Streptophyta > Magnoliopsida > Fagales > Casuarinaceae > Casuarina > Casuarina equisetifolia. The sequence continues at coordinate 14,857,598 of CM052356.1, forward strand.
GCCTGACCTCAACCCATGAATACCTTCGTTGAGTTCGTTCAAATCTCTCTCCAAGCGCTGTAGGTCGATTTTCTTCCAAATCTATTCTGATTTGATTTGTATAGAATTCATAGTATAGATCTTGTAAAGTTATTTATTGTAGTCAATTTTGTAAAGAAATCTATTAGGAGAAATTCACCAATTTAATTCACATAGAATTAGGGCTTTTACCTTTTTCTCTCTCTCCGTTGGAATAAGAATTTCAGTGACCTAAAGTCCACCATTTCCAAATTCTTTCATGCTATCAACCACCTAAGGCTCACGCCCCAATCCTCTCATCTCTTCCACCATGTCCTCCTTCACTTTCGCCACTTTTAATCCCCAAAACACTCTTTCAACCCCAACTATGTTGGCAACATTGCCTTCATCTTCTACTCCTACCACTTCCTTTCCGTCCTTCCAATAGCGGTTTGATGGCTTTAATTTTGTGGTTTGGCACACCCGCCTCCTCCCATTCATACTCTCGAACTGCTTACTCTCTATCCTAGACGGCACCAAACTAGCCCCGTCCTCCACTGTCCTTATGCCACCCATGCCTCTATCCCGAACCCATATTACACAGCCTGGTTAATCTGTGACCAAATTGCGTTAAGCTAGATTCTGGCCACCTCTACAAACTCGATGGTCACTCAACTTTCCGACCATTAATCCTCTGCCATGGCATGGGATTTCCTCAAGAAATCCTACACTGTGCAATCCTCCACTTGCGCCTCTTCCCTCCACCTCCAGCTCCATATAATCACCAAAAGGTCTCGATCTATGACCAAGCTCCTTCATGAGGTGAAGGGGTTGCTCGATTAACTCGCCACCATCGAAGTCAAGATCGATGACGATGAGTATGCCAGGCAACTCTTCCATGGCCTTGGGGAGGACTACGACACACTTGCGACTTCGATTTTGGTCCAAAACCAGACTACTCCACTCAGGTGTGAGGCTCTGCACAGGCAAATTTTGGCTTAAGAGGGCCACCTTAGCAATCGGGCCATCTCTGCCATCACCACAACCACATTTGCGTCATACCCTAATGCCTTCCAAGGCCACCCACCACTCGACCCACTACTCTCTTGGCCCATCCCTCGTTCTCAGCCCACAACTGTAGCCCATCACACCTCTTCCCAACCTGCTTGTGATGGGCTTTTCCCAACACTTACAGCCCAGACTTGGCCCACTCACCCTAACACTCGTGGCCAATGTCGCAATGGGCCCTTTTATGGGCTTTGTTGTCGGGCCGGGCACCACGTGTTGAATTGCCGTGAGCTGTTCAATTCAAGTTTTAACCCTCCCACCCACAGCCAAACCCAAGGCCTATCTCACCCACAAGCACATCTCACTTACCCTCCACCTTATCCCACTAGATCCCCTACTCCTCTGTCAGCCTACTGTAACTATCCTGCACCATATCACACTAAATCCTCCCCTCCCCTACATGCCCACTATAGCTACCATGCACCTCCTCACACCCAATCTTTTCCCTCAACTCATTATACTATATTTCCTCCCCCTCTCTCCCATTATGACACTCCCCCCCAACCCCCTGTTTGCCCTTAACACCGTCTCTTGGCTTCCTGATTTTGGTGCCTCTCATCATGTTACTAACTCTACGACGGGTCTTTACCCCGTAGCCCCATACACCGGCTCTCAACAACTCACCATGGGTGACAGCGTTTCTCTCCCCATCACCCACACAAGTACTCTATGCACCTTTTTTTTCACATTGTCCAACATTCCTGTTGTTCCCTCTATCACCAAAAATCTTATTTCTATCTCTAAATTTTCTTCTAATAATCATTGTTATTTTTTATTTTCCCCTATTCATTTTTAGGCTATCTCTTCCCATTTTGGACAAGTCCTCCTCCACAGAGCACTTGATCATGGTCTTTATCATGTGGTCCCCACTAGTGCTTCCTCATCACCCCATGCCTGTATTGTCTCCAGTGCTAGCTCTCTTGGTTTATGGCATTGTCGTCTTAGTCATCCGTCATCTACAATCCTTCTTCCATTTTTTAAGTCCTCATCAATAAAAAGTCCATCAAAATAGAAGTTAAAGAGGGTATTTATGCTCGTCGTGTCCTTTATATGAAAATCACAGGCCATGAGGCTATTCCCTTGACTCGTATTGATGAGAATTTTACTCCACAAGAAATTGAGCAAAAAGCTGTTGAATTGGCTTATTTCTTACATGTACCAATTGAAGTATTTTGAAAATTTTAAAAAAATATATTTTTTTTTTTATAGAAAGAGAATTCTTTCTTTTCAAAATCTGAATTGAATAATATTCATTACTTAAAAGGGCATTTTTGTGCATTTATTTATTGAAAAGAGGCATTTTTTTTTCAAATTTTAGAAAATGATATATTTGAAAACAATATCTTTATTCAAATAATACACCTTACCCCCCTCAACCCCTTGTACTGCATCTCTTAGGAAGAGCCATCGCCTTCCCTACCCTCCCTCCCCTTCTAGGTCTTCTTTTTCATTACAATTGATTCATTTTGATGTATGGGGCCCTGCCCTTGTTGACTTCTTTAATGGCAATAAATATTATGTGTGTTTCATTGATGATTTCTCTTGCTTCATATGGTTATACACTTTTTCCTCTCGCTTTTACTTTCTCACTACTTTCATCACATTTCACAAATTTGTTGAGAATCGGCTTCATTGTAGACTTCAAGCAATTCATTGTGATGGTGTTCCAAAGTTTCTCTCCACGGCATTCTAGACTTATTTACAACAACATGGCATTCATCAGCATCGCTCTTACCCCTACTCTCATTTCAAAGTGGTATTGCTGAGCACAAGCATCGCTATATTGTCGAGACTGGCCTCACCCTGCTTACTCAAACCTCTATTCCACCTCACTTTTAGGATTTTGCATTTGAGACAGTAGTGTACTTTATCAACCGCCTCTCGACTCCGCTCCTTGGCAACCACTCTCCTTGGCAAGTCCTCTTTCACCACTCACCTGATCTCTCCCACCTTTAGATATTTGGATGTGTTGTTTTTCTCTACCTCTAACAATATACTCCCTACAAGCTTGCACCACAGTCTCAGGCGTGCCTCTTTCTTAGGTATCCCTTTGGTTATCGAGGCTACCGCTGCTAAAATCGCCAGACTCGGTGCATCTTCATTGTCACTAATGCTTTATTTTATGAAAAGGTCTTCCCTTATTACCACCCCACACCCACTACCCCCTCCCCCAACCCCTCACCCCCCACCCTCAGTCCTCATCCTTGTACCTATGCTTATTCCCTCTCTTGCCCTATCTATTTCAATTACCTCATCCGACACCCTCAAGCCTTTTAGCACCATTTCTCCCTCTCCTCCACCTTTTCCCTCAACCCCTGCAACCCTGGCCCCCCCTCATCCCGTCACCCACCTTCAGGATGGCACCATTGCCCATCGCACCCTTACTCACCATCAGACATATGCCCTCACTGCGTCTACCCATCCCTACCCTGAACCCACTTGTTTCACTCAAGCCATTCGAGCTAGCTATTAACACAAAGCCATGGCTGCTGAGTACACTATCCTCCTCCACAATGGCACCTAGATTCTTGTTCCTCCCCTTCCAAGAGTTCGTCCCATTAGCTGCAAATGGATCTACAAGGTCAAGCTATGCTCTGATGGCTCGCTTGAACGCTATAAGGCACATTTGGTTGCCAAGGGCTTTCATCAGTAGGAAGGCATCAAATTTATGGAGACCTTCAGTCTGGTTGCCAAGCCCGTTATAGTCTGCATTGTTCTCTCTCTTGCCTACTCTCGTGGGTGGCCCATTCGCCAATTGGATGTCTCCAATGCCTTCCTCCATGGTCATCTTAATGAAAAGGTTTACATGGAGCAACCATAGGGCTTTGTTGATCCGACTCGCCCCAGTCATGTCTGTCATCTCTATTGCTCTCTCTATGGCCTTAAGCAGGCCCCTCAAGCCTAGTATCAGTGGCTAAGCTCCTTCCTCATCTCCATTGGCTTCATCATCTCCGCCGCTAATACTTCACTGTTCACTCACCATACTCCTTGATACAACATCATTCTTTTTATTTATGTTGATGATATTATTCTCATCGGGTCTTCCCAGGCCCTACTTGCTGCTCTGTTACAAATTCTTTAGCAGGAGTTTGCCTTCAAGGATCTTGGCCCCATTCACTACTTTCTTAGAGTGGAGGTGTAACCCACTGCTGATGGCCTCCTCCTTCATCATGCAAAGTTCACTCATGACATCCTTGCTCATGCCAAGATGACTGATGCCAAAGCTATCTCTACCCCATGTACCATGGATGAGTCTCTCTCCCTTTGGCATGGTGAACCCTTAGCTAATCCTAAATTTTATCACAGTATCGTCGGTGCTCTTCAATATCTTACACTCATTTGCCCTGACATTGCTTATGTCGTCAACACTACATGTCAGTTCCTGCATCACCCTACTACTAACCATTGGCAAGCAGTCAAGCATATTCTCCATTACTTAGTTGACACTCCCCACCTTGGCCTTCGCCTCACTCACAGTCCCTCCACGTCCTTTCATGCCTTTTCGGATGCCAGGTGGGTGGGTGACCATGATGATCACCATTCTGTAGGCAGCTTCTGTATCTTCTTGGGTAGGAACCTTATCTCCTAGAGTTCCTGCAAGCAACGCACCATTGCTCGTTCCAGCATCGATGCCAAGTACAAGTCCCTTGCTGATACCATTATTGAACTCATGTGAATTAAGTATCTTCTCTGTGATCTTTGTGCTTTGCCTCCTCATCCACTGAATTTGTGGTGCGACAATTTCTCAGCTCTGTACTTAACTGTGAATTCAGTCTTTCATGCTCGAACCAAGCATATTGAGATTGACTTTCATTTTGTTTAAGAACGACTAGCTCGTAGTCAACTTCATCTCCAATTCATTTCCTCTATGGACCAACCTGCAAACATTTACACCAAAGGACTCTCCTTTGCTTGATTTCATCTTCTTCGCTCTAAGCTAACGGTGCAATCTGCCCCTTCAACTTGTGGGGTAATGTTAAATGACACGTTAGTGCCACATGTACCAACCACGTCAGCAGCTGATGCCACATCAAACTGTGGGCCACGCAAGCCCTAACACTAGAGAGAGATGAGCGACCCAACATAACTGCGTGACCTGCTTCGTGCCCAACCTCGACCTACAAATACCTTCATCAAGTTCATCCGAATCTCTCTCCAAGTGCCGTCGGCCAATTTCCTTCCAAATCTATTCTAATTTGATTTGTATAGAATTCATACTGTAGATCTAGTAAAGTTATATATTGTAATCGATTCTATAAAGAAATCTATCGGTAGAAATTCACCAATTTGATTCACATAGAATTAGGGCTTTTACCTCTTTCTCTTTCTCTGCCAGAATCAAAATTCTAGTGAACTAAAGTCCACTGTTTCCAAATTCTTTCAACTACTATTCTTAATCTTTAGCATAATTGTATCAAGCATTTGCTAAATCATTTTAGTCAATTCATGGTATCTCTTTTTGAGCCAATCCCTATAAGCTTCTCCCATGACCATCTATGATACCAAATTGGTGCGAGCCATGTTTTGGGATCACGTTCATGGGTGAAGTGGCAATTGTTCCATCTTTTAGCTATTTTGTGATATTCAAGCAAGTGACTTTTAAATGGAAGCCATCCTCTAAGTTAATAGTTCTTTTGCAAATTATGGTCACCCATTTTATCTCTTCTCCTGGATTATAAAGAGTTATTTTTCAAATTATGGTCACCTTTCTCACTTCTTCTTCTAGACCATAAAGAGAAGCAGTTTACATGTGATGGTGGTAGGCATATCAAGTTAAGTGTCCATAGGTTGTTTGCTCAACTATGCCAAGTTTTGTTGTCCCTAATTAGCCTGGAAGCTTAGGCTCTAATATGTACAAAAATATAGACATTATACAACAACCCCCCTTATGCTAATAGAACAATTGTCATGGCAAGAGGAATTTCAAGAGACATCCAAGATTACATCCTCATTATATGTAAAAGTAAAAAATAAAATAAAATCATAGAAATGTTAGGTGATTTTTGTTGATGATTTTTTTAAAAGGTCATGTTTCAACTAACAAAAAAGATTGGCAATGATGTTTCTCTAATGGAAGTCTTATTGATCAGAAGCATTGAAAACCCTTGTACAAAACCAAAATCTTCAAGTGACATGATACTTTCATCTAACAAATCATGGTTTTGATGACCACAAATATTGCCTACAACCTGAGTGAATTGACAGTCCTCAGAAATCATCTAGATTTCTTTCCCTATCACCTCACAAGTTTTCTCCCAAATTGTCTTAAAAGATTGGATAAACTACTTGCGGTAAATCTAAGCATCATGCGAAGCGCTAGTGTATCTGAGACTTTGTGCTTTCTTCTTACCACAGAACCTGATAGCAACCCACAAAATAGACGCCATAGCATCTACCAAGTTCTACTGATTCAATCATGACATGACCATTGAGAAACTTTGTGATAAGGCCTACAAATCTGTTTGAGGCACATGGGCATTCTTCTTCCCAATAGGCTCTCAAAATCTCACCAGGAAACATTAGTTGACAAAGTTAGAGTAGCCCTCACAATGACCATAGAGATCAACTTTAGGTTTGATAAATTACCATGTTTGAAGATGGCTTTCAAACCAAAGTCCAACTCTTCTAGAATTGGTTTACCAAATGCAATCATATCGTTCAAATGCAAATCGAGAGTTCCCAACTAAAAAAAAAATCTTGAGAAGATATTTAAATGAAATGATCCTTTAATCCTTAACTTATTTTTCAAATTAGAAGTCACAAAATAAGGAACAGGACAATGGAGTGTGGAAATAAGGCTCTCTATTGATACTGCAATACCTAGTTTGTACAATGGAAAGTCTTCTTATAGACCAATAGGATGGCTTTACACGAAAACTACAATAATAAATATACAAGGAAAATATATACATTAAATATTATATCACAAAATAGGAGCAAATCACATGACGTAATATTCCATGCGTAATATTCCATAACACTCCCCCTCAAGCCGAAGATTTAAACAAGTCAAATACTCTGAGCTTGGAGAGAAGGTGTCAATGTTGTTTATTGCAAAAAGCTTTAGTGAATAAGTCTATAGGCTGCTCTTTAGTGGAAATATGACATGTTGAGATGATTCCCTATTGTAGTTTCTCTCTCACATAATGGCAATCCACCTCGATATACTTAGTTCTTTCATGAAAAATTAGATTCACCGTAATTTTTTCTATTACTTCATTGTCACAAAATAATAAAGCTGGCTATCGAAGATAGAACCTGAGTTGCTAAGTAGTCCCATGATCCATACTATCTCACAAGTGGTAACTTGCATTACACAATACTCAGCTTCTGCAAATGAGTGAGAGACCATCAGTTGCTTCTTTGATCGCCATGATATCAAGGAATTTCCAAGCATTATACAAAAACCTTTAGTTGATCTTCGGGTCATAGGACATGTGTTATAATCAAAGTCACAATAGGCTTTTAGTACCAATTTCGATGTTAAAAAGAACATGAGTCCAAGCCCTAGACAACTCTTAAGATATCTTATGACTTTCATAGCTACCTCCATGTGTGACTACTTCGGTACATGCATAAATTGACTGAGCAACTAAACTGGAAAAGTGATATCAAGTTAAGTAAGTGTCAAGTAAATCAACCTACCAACCAAACGATGATATGTTGAGGGATCTTCAAGAGGTGGATCATGGGTTTCTTTTGTGGAACTGTTGTCATACTCAATACTCATGAATTTCTTATAGAAAGTTTGGAGCTTGCTAGGCCTACCTTAAAGATGAGCTCCAAAGTGTATTTTCGTTGACTCAAGGAAATTCCTTATGGGGAAAGAGTGATTTCAATGCCAAGAAAGAACTTTGACTAGCCAAGTTCCTTAATAGAGAATGTAGAATTCAAGTATGCCTTCAAATCAGTGATGGTAGCATGATTGTTCCCTGTGATCAAAATGTCATCAACATAAATAAGTAGGGCAATAAAGGAACTTCCCTGGGATTTGGTGAAGAAGGAATAGTCATGCCAAGACTGTTGAAAACCATAAGCAAAAAGAGCTGCTGTAAATTTGGCATGGGCTAGTCTCGAATACCAAGTCACAAAATAAGGAACAGGACAATGGAGTGTGGAAATACCTAGTTTGTACAATGGAAGGTCTTCTTATAGACCGATAGGATGGCTTTACATGGTAACTACAATAATGAAATATACAAGGAAAATATATACATTAAATATTATATCACAAAATAGGAGCAAATCACGTGACGTAATATTCCATGCGTAAAAATAGATAAGGAGATAAGCTGACCACATAAAAGACGAAGAGAGCTTGCCATCGTTTCAAGTCGAGAACCAAATCTTGGCTGTTTCTACAAGGTCGATGGCCCTGGTAAACTCTTCTTGCCTTGGTTCTCGGCCTATCCCAGCTAGGGCCTCTGGACCCTTGTTAAATTATTGGACATTATTTTTGAATTTTTCAACCTCCCTTAAATCGAACAAGAATAGAAATGCTTCCTTTTCCCCCTTGTTAGGCTTTCTAGAACAGCCGACCAATTGGGGAGCAAATCAAAAATCGTGCGGACCCCATTTAAGGGGCTGTGAGACTTCAGATTGATGCAAACGGTACCTTCTGAAAGATTTATCCACAACCAAGGCGGTTAGGTGGGAAGGTGAGTCCATCGATTTGAATAAGATTCGATAAAGTAGGCTGCGTAGTATAAATGGAAGAATTTTGTCCACCAAACCGTCTTACTTTCTGCAGGAGTGGGCCGACTTGTCTAAACCCTGTCTTTTACTTCAATGTTCTGATTGTGCATTCAAACTTATCACGATTTCTGCCATATTTGATTTCTTCCCAATAATTGCGAACATTATTGCTCTGAACCACGGTACCCATTGCAAATAATTTCACATGCTACCATTTGCAGTAGATATGATTAAGAGCTTTTCAATATAATAATAATCGTGACTTGTTTATGAATCCCATTTATACTGAAAAAGGAGTATTAGTCTTTAATTGAATTTTAGGTAAAAATTATATATAAGAAAGGAACACTCATTTTTGTGTTTGATTTAGTGTGAAAAGGAAATGGGTTAAGTAAGGAAATGAGAACTTAAAAAAACATTGGGCCCATGTGCTGCATCGCACTAATTAATCAAGTATTATTATTAAAATGTTACTGACCATTAAAAATAAAAAATAAAAAATAAAAATCGATGGCGGGGCTTTTATCATGTTATTATTATATGCAATCTGATTAGTGCCCATCATCAAAGGTTATGATGCTAAGCTTTTAGATGATAGATAGAATGATGGGGCACGAATACAAACCTTTACAACCATGCCTAATGATAAAGATTTGCTTCCTGTTATATCGTTTATCCCATCTTCACCCCATTAAAGGAACATGACAGGAAATGTAGAAAAGTGTCGTGGTTGCATGTTGGAGACAAACAAAAACACTTTTGAGTACACAAGTGGTATCTTGACAACGTAGATCCGAAATGGTCAGTGATTGCAAATTCAATGGGTACGATTTTCTAAATGGTTGATTATAATATAAGGTCGGAGATCCAAACTGATTTGAAAATCATTTTGGGGGGCAAATTTCGGAGTGGGCCTTGGAGGAAAAGTCGGTAGACTCGTACGTCAAGATATCGACTGCAACACACGAAAGTGGATTTGAACACATGCAGAGTGAATGAAAATCCATTCCCACCAGTCTAAGCCAAGCCTTGGGGAAGATGGAACCAACTAACCTCTTGGACGCACACGCTACGTCACCGTTTGGGACAAGAAGTTACCGCTGTTGGGTGGTCGTGATGGTCTTCAAGTCAAAATTTCGAAAGCCTTGCTCTGAGATGCCATCAGAACAGCGTAGAAATATTTATTGTGTCGGGTTAAAATATGGAAAGCCGACGTGTTGTTCTGTTTTGTCTATTTTATTTTTATAAAAAAATATATTATCAAATAAAATATTATATTACAGTCTAATTTTTTCTATATTAAGACTAGAAAAATATTAAAATCTAATATATGTTTCTGGCTAAGATTTTAAATTATTGTACACAAATAATACAAAAGTCTTATACTAGAAATTAAGATTTTTAACATAATATTAAATAAAAAATTCTCAAACCTTAAGTTAATTTTTAAATTAAAATTTACATATTTATATTTGACCTATATTAGTAAAAGGCAGATAATGATAAAAAGGAAGAGGTTGACTGAAAGAAACACTGACAGAATTATTGGGTCCCAGCATGCTTCTTTAGACCAACCCAACCCCGAGAAAGAGAAAAAGAGAAAAAGAGAAAGAATTCATTTCAATGATGCACGCCTTTGCATGTAACACAAGCAATAAAATACTTCACACCCCACAAAAAATTTCGAAGTTTCACATCTCGATCCGAAGATGTAAAACAGCGATGCGACTTTCGTCGTCACCACACCCACCCACCTTTTGCAGTAATGGCATTGGCCGCTCTCGTTTTCCTCCACCACCACCTCCCCCACAACCACCTTTACCGCCTGTCTTCCACGCTTTTTGACTCTTTACTTTCTCATTGGTTTTCGTATCAAGGCCTCCATCTTTGTCTCTCGGATACCCACCACCGTAGTTCCAGCTAGTTGCGGATTGAGCATGGGGTATCTATCTTGCAATGCGGAGTCCGCCATAGCCACCTGCGATTCCCACTATTGGGATCTCAGGAAGAAGGGAAGAGCCAGAAGTAGTAAACCCCGCAAAGCAGTGAAGAAAATCAGACAGTTTTCTTACGCCGAGCTCGTCGCCGCCACTAATAGGTTCTCGGCCGAAAGCTTCTTAGGCAAAGGCAGCCATGGCAGTGTCTACAAAGCTGTTCTCGATGACGGGAAGCTCGTCGCCGCTGTTAAAAAGACAAAGCTTCTTAACCTGTCATCAAAAAGCTTCCAAAATCACAGAAGCAACAACTGCACTAACTGTAGCAACTGCACCAGTCCCGCAGAAAACGAGATTGAGATACTCTCCAGGGTACATCACCCTCGGCTCGTGAACCTCCTTGGGTTCTGCGCCGACTCCTACGACACCAAACTCCTGGTGGTTGAGTACATGCCCAACGGCTGCCTCTACGACCTCTTACACTCGGCCTCCGCATCACCTCCCGGTTGGAGCCGGCGGGTCCGGTTCGCCGTCCAGATAGCGAAGGCCGTCGAAGCGCTCCACTCGGCGAATCCGCCAGTGATTCACCGTGACATCAAGTCCTCCAACGTCTTGATCGACGAGAACCGAAACGCGAGGCTGGGGGATTTCGGATTGGCCCTAAGGGGACATGTGGAGGACGTGCGGGTTAAGTGCACGCCTCCGGCGGGTACGTTAGGGTATCTCGACCCGGGCTACCTATCCCCTGGGGATCTGAGTGCCAAGAGCGACGTGTTCAGCTTTGGGATCTTGCTGTTGGAGATCATCAGCGGCAGGAACGCAATCGACGTGAACTACAGCCCGCCCTCGGTGGTGGACTGGGCCGTGCCATTAATCAAGCATGGTGATTTCGCCGGCATCTGCGACCCCCGGATCGGCACTCCTGCTGACCCCTCCGTGATCCGCCAGCTCGCCGTACTGGCTGCCAGGTGCGTCAGGTCCAGTGCGACGAAGCGGCCGGCGATGTCGGAGGTGGTGGAGTGTTTGAAGGTTGTCGCCAGGAAGGTCCACGCGCCACAGATCTGGAACAACCTCCGGAGGCACGTGACGCGGGAGGAGGATTGTCGGCCGTTGATGAAGTGGGAAGTGTATGACCGGAGTGAAGAAGTTGTTAAAGTTACGAAGCTTGGAACCAGGAAGAGTAGGAGAAAAGTCTCCAGTATTCCAGGTTCAGAGCATGCGAGTGAAGCCATTGGTTCGTCGGTCGGTGATCGTATGGTGAGGTCCAAATCGATCGGTTATTTCAGCGAAACAAATGCCGGTTTGGATTCAAGTTTCCTCTTCAATCGGTCTCTGTTGGGTAGGCCGGGGGTGGCAGTGAGAATGCCGGTAATGAGGCTGAGCAAGTCAAGGTCCACGGGGCTGTTGCAGAGTCCACGTCTAGTACAGTGCAAGAGTAGAGGGTTTGTGCTGGAGATTGGAGGCAGCAATTATCCTCGCATTTCAACGGAACTGGATATGGCGAAGCTGGTGATCACTTTGGATTGCGAATCCGGGAAGAAAATGCTTGAGAAGCCATTGGTTTCCTTGTAATACAAGAACATCTATGATCCAACTTGCTTTTCAGTATGATCTGGTTTAAGTAACTCGGGCCAGATTTTCATGTCGTACTGTCTCCGTTATCCAGTGATGTAAAACTGAGAAGGGACCGACCCATATTCATCTCACAATTGAAGAAATTCAACTGATTTGGGTGTGAGTTTGATGGCTGCATCAGTTGTATAGTGCTGTAGCTTATTGTATTCCTTATTTTCTTTCACAGTCACTAAGAAACTCTCTTTTTCGTTATAAATCGACTGGTAAGATATATATATATATATATTTTAAATATATTTCTCGAACAGGATATAAATAATGATATTGTACTAATATTAGTTATAAAAATATGTTAAAAATGATATAAAAGAGTGTCTTACATTTGTTCACAATATGAACTTCATCGCTTGTTATTGCTCCAGGCTGCGCGGCTTTCTAATTATGGTACATTTTTATGTTAGGAAGAGAGGTTTATTTAGATAAAAAATAAATAAAAAATCCTCTATTAGTTTTTATGCTAGGTTTTTTGCTCTTCTAATATGATATCATAGTTCAAGCTCATTTTGTTTCATTTAACGTGACTTTAAACAAAAAATACTTAATAGATAGTGTGTATATGTAAGACAAAGTCTCACACTAAAAAATAATATATTAAAAATAAAAATTAAATTAAAAAAAATTCTTCAATTATTAAACTAATTTTTATGTTAAATTTTTAAATTTTTTAATATAATATCATATTCAATTTATTTATTTACCCCATCTCGACAAAAGTCAAGCTTCTGCCCTAGAGGAAACAAAATTCTTTTAAAGGGGCGTATATATGTCAGTTCCCTAAAAGTATCTTTCAAGGAAGTGAGAATTTTGGGTCACGTGTTTTCGTGCAACATCAATAAATTTTGGGTACTGATCTAAGCAGGCGGACGAGTTCTTTTATCTTGGATTCCTGAAGCCTTTGCTTCAAGGAAACGGCAAGAATCAGAGGGCATTAAAGTGAAAGAAAGGTACAAGCCATGAAAAGAATTAAAACAATGCTGCTTTGAGCCACGCGTTTGTTCTCGAGGCTCCAAGCCTTCAGTTGTGGGATCAGACTCGTCACCATAGTAAGAGTGTCCCTCCCACATCATTAATATGTGATGGGAGAATTCGCATCACATATGCTTTGATTGGCACCAAGTCCTTAAATTCTATCGTTAGGCAAAGGTTGGCTGCTTCCTCCTTGGACTGAATCCTAATCCTTTTGTGGCAGCAAATGGCGTCAGGCTATTTATGGTTGAATTTCGACTGCAAGTTGATTGGCGGAGATGCATTTTTCAATGGCTGATATCTTGTCACATTTAATGTCTGTCTCTAGCATTTTGCAGCTACTTTCATGGCTGTTCATATTCTTGTGACGGCTGAGTTATCTTCTTTCTTTGGCCCCTCGCAGTCGGACAAGGAACGGTACACGACAGGAACTAGAAGCCTCAGGGGTAGAGAAGGAAAAAGGGAAGCCCAGTTTAAAAAAAAACATTACATGTTGGGCTTCAAGTTACAATCTGGCCAGTTGAAACCTTCCGCCCGAGACAGACCAGATAGAGGGCCTCTGATACAGCAATTTATGTGGTGACAAAGGTTCACAATTTCAGAGGCTATTTGGGCTTCTTAGAGATCCATTTTCAGGCCCCTCTTCAGACCGAAAACCGATCGTCGAACCGTGGGTTAATGAGCCATCACCCAATGAAAGAAGACAAAAAAGAAGGAGATTTAAAATAAATAATTTTTAAAAAAAAAAAGAGGTAAAAGAGCTCTGTTGAGCAGGAACAGCAGGGACTCCCAAAAACCAAGTACTATAGGGCCACATTTGTCTCTTCTTCTAACCCCATTTAAAGAAGCTCCAAAGTCAAATAAAGTAAGGCTGCCAACAGGCCTGACCTGATTTAAACTGGTCCACTTTTTTTGTGACGTTTAAGCTTGCTCAACATGCGTCCTTTTGTGGATGGCAAAGCCCAGTAAATGCTGCAGAATTAACTACTTTCTATTCTATTATATTCATCAAAGTAGTTCCGTCTCGCCAGGACACTCTCAACCACCAAAAGCCTCTGGATCCTTTGCTATTGCCGTTTTGAGAACTCTCATAGCCGTTTTCTTCTTCTTCTTCTTCTTCTTCTTCTCTGTCCCATCTCTTTGATGCAATTTCTTGATACAATTTTTAACAGGCAAAGCTAATTGCAGGCTCTGAAAATTCAGTACTCTGGGTACTTAGCTGTAACATTTGGTCTTGACCAACCTTTTGCCATCTTTACTCCATTTAATGGGTCGGATGCTCTGATGAAAAGCTGAACAGTCATCCTATGATATATTATCTCACCAACAGTAGATGATGCTGAAATTGAACAGCTTTAGTACCCTTCTGAGTGTTTTGCTTAAGTGATGCTGATATCAGAAACTCTTTTCCAACGCCAATGGTTTAGAACACAAATGGTGACACTGACATCACACAAGAGGCGAATTGAAATGGCCCCGCAGCAAAGAGAGGACAGGAAAAGTAAGAAGTGCATGATAAAGGTCACAGGAACAGTGACAACTCGTGGGAATTTTTGCGGTGGAGAAAGAAAATTTGAAATGAGAAAAGTTGCGAAAAAGCAATGATATCGAAATCAAGATGAGATCCCCTCCCCCCCCAAACCCACTAATTTTATCGTATTATCGCCATGCTTGTTTTGCTTGTTTTTCCATTCCTCTCTGACTCTCGTCCCCCCGGTTCGGAAGAAAAAGGGTTAAAATCTGATAATGACATAAGTAGTGTTCATCTTTATTTTTTAACACACTTAATATTCACCCAGGCTTTTAAAATATTAATTTATAGTGTTTCCTTTTTATCTACAGACATACTCTAATTTCTTGTAAATCAATTTTAAGAGAAAAAATATTCCTTTTGACATTATATTAAAGCACATTTATCAAACGAGTCATTTTTCACTTACAGATTAACTGTTTATGACAATTATTTTTTTGAAGATCAAACTTGATGTGTGCTTTACATTGTTATTATAGTAATATATTGTACTTTGTTTCACATATCTCCTTGATATAAGAGAGAAAAGTGTGTTAGTTTTGGACCTCTAAAATATTATCTGTTGTAGGGTTTTTGTTAATTGGGCTTTCTCTAACCTCAACATCATCGAAAACTACTGCAGTGTCCTCTTTCGCGACTGCAAAATCATGTTTTCTGAGTCCCTGAACACCATCCTCTTTGCCCGTTGGTTGCAAAGGATTGCTTTGCTTATGAAAAAGAATCATGAGGAAATTCCACAAACAACTCTCTCTTGGTTTTGATGGATCATGAGGATAGTAAAGGTGAAAATGGACATTCTAACCCGCACAATTGCCTACTCGTTTACCGTGAAAATGGCCTTAAGGGTGGCTGTTCAGCCATGATAATACCTAGGACAGGAGAAAATGGACGTGGAGGACTCCTCGACCTCCCCCCCTCCTTCCCCCCTCCCCCACAACCACTTGTAAGGAGATAGAAATCGGTTGCCTAAAAATTACCATCACCTAGTGTTTCTATCGTTATCGGTCCTTTTTTTTTTCTTCCTTTTCTCAACTAGTATCTTTCTCATGTACCTTAGTGTTTTGTTCTTTTAATAACTTTTAAGGGGTAAAATTATATTATTTTTAATATGATATTGTAACCTAGGTTTAAGCCTAATACCTTATCATAAATTGGATTTTGTGATCGTTATTTTCTTGCTGTATCTCATCTTTTTTGAAATCATTCACGTTTAGAATAAAAAAGCATATTAAAAATAGTTATTTCTATTCTTTTTGGATATTCAAACATCCTTCTATTTTAATTATTGATTTAGAAAAAAATAAGGTGAACCCTTTCTATTAAACTTACAAACTCAAAATTTCCCTAATTTATAATTTTTATGAACCTATGATAATTTTGCAACGATATTTTATTTAAAAAGAAAGAAAAGAAAAATCTTAGTCCCAAATTCTCGATATCATCACTTGGTTGTTTCACACTTTCTTTTGTATTTACTTCTTTTCAAATCAAACAGACGACATATGACTTGCAGGTAGGTTAAATGTTAGTATAGTAAGAATAATGCTCATTATAATAGGTAATGACGTCAAACGAAAGAATAAAAAGAGAAAAAAAAAAAGTCTTAAGAGATTGGCGTAAGAAAATTTCATTCCCTGCAACCACAGTTCCCCTGAGCAGTTGGACGAACGGTCCCCAAAAAAAAAAAGAAAAATCTCATTTTTTAGAGAGAGAGAGAGAGAGAGAGAGAGAGATATTCTATCTCCGACGGTTTCCCACGAGCTGACGTGAATGGGACAGGAGTACGGAGTTGAGCCATGTCGTAAGGAGCACCTAGCTGAGGCTCTTTGCGGGGGGGTAAAGGGAATTTGAGGGAACCACATGACGCTGTGACTTTGTGGAACCCATTACCAGTGTAATTAACGTGTTTAAAGTGCTTCTCCGACCCTCCTTGCTGTTTCTTAGTTACTGTTTTCCTCTTTGGTCTCTTCAACTCCCAACCGAAAACGCAACCCCCCTACTCGTCATCTCGTCATTTTCTGCTCAGACCACGCAGCACTCTGCCGACCACCCTCCGGCGGTCACAACTGCACGTCAATTAGCGTATCTCATTACACAGACCCGGAACTTAAAGAATGTTCAAACACTTGGATCTTGTCTTATTTGAGTTAAGTTCCTCGGTAGAAGTAGTTCCTGTGCTTATTTTGTTTTCTTTAGCTTCAACGGACGATTTATGACGAAGATTACAGATTAAAGAGGCTGGCAAATAGGCCCAAGCTGGTCAAACTTCCCATCATGTCGGATATGGATGGCACGTAGGCAGCTCCCATAAATGCCGACAACTTTATTTTTTTCCACGTAATATGTGTCCTAAGTTTGTGGTTCTTTGTGAATACCCTCCTGTGCCAAACGATGAAGCAGCTACCTCTTGTTTTCTTACCAACTGCACCTTCCAGTCTGTCTGATTTTGACAGACAACAATAACAGTGAGCTTCTCGGAAAACTCTATTTCCATACAGGGTTTTGAGATTTTGCATTGTTTATTTATTTATTTAATAAAAATATAAGTATATATTAATAAAATACAATATATAAAAACATAAAATCATATCAGTGTTACAAAAAATGTAAAATCTACAAAAAGATAAATTTTGTATTATTTAAAATATCATTAATTTTTCTCAAAATTCAAATATCATTAAATGTATGTATTGTTCGAATTATAATTACTTTATATCGACCTTTTAATTACTTGAAATGAGCTCATCCCATTTAGTAGTAACAGTATAAGGAAACTTGAGTATCTAGTTAGGGAGTGACTAATCGGAGTCGAAGAATTCAAGGAGAGCTTGCTAATGTCATCTTCAGTACTTAATTATTTCAACTCACAATATCATCACGACTGTAGAGTCTAGTCATAGCCAATGTCTCTTGTTCATGGTCTGCTAGCCAATAATGAGCGTCTTGCAGCCTAAGCCAACCAAAGACAAGGGTCTTTGAAGGCTTTACTCGAGCAACTTGTGACTAAGGGAATCATGGTACTCTGACGAGGGCCACTACACCATCTCCAGGAGGCGTGTCACCTTTGCTTCACCAGCTAGTAATTGTTTGTCTTGTTTCATCTTGTATTGGAGATACCAATACAATTTGATAAGGTGCTGTCCAATAGAAACATAAAAATCTCTATAGAATTAAATGAAATAATTTGCTTGTCAATAGCTAAACGCAAAAGATAAAAAAAAACTTATAAGATTGGAACCTCGAGGAGAAGGTCGTTGATAATGACTTCTACGTAAAAAAATTCTAACTTCCAAAGGAACCTTGTTTATGGGTGTCCGACATGTGCGACAGCATTCTTGTTGCTTTGAAAAAATCTATCCTACAAAAAACTCGAAGTTCTTAAATCAATTCTTGAGTTGTGAGTTTTTCTTCCATATAAATAAAAACTTCAACCGAGATTAAAATAACATGAATAATGACAAAAAAAAAAAAAAGGATTCTAGCCAAAATCAGGAATTAGAGTGAGCAGAATACTCCAAGCCAAAAACCTAACACCGAAATCAAGAGAAATCGACCCAGAATAGTCAACTCTCATCGTTGATTAACTCGCCAAGAGTTGGAGAGAATGCTGGACTTATGATATCACAAAATGGAAAGGGGGGTGGGGAAGAAAAAACATACCCAACGCATCTAATCCTTTCACCTAGACACGTAACTATAATCCTGCCAGTAGAGCTGAGAGGTCACATTCTCTAGCTAATTTTGTTGTCCCACTACCAAATACACTGGTAGCATATAAAATTTCACTTCTAGACCACCATCTCCCCAGTGGATTTGATGATGGGGGGGCGATATCACACACCAAAATCACCAATGAGGATTGGTCAGTGGTTTTGGCAAAAATATTTCTAGCGGCCACATCCATTGTTGATCATGCAGGATCAGTGCCAAATATGGGTGAACAGGTGCGTGATCAAAAAGCATGTCTTAGTCAAACGTTGTCAACCGTCTAATAAATGGCTGGATGAGAAAATCTCACAACCCAATTGTGAAACGTTGTTTTTATTTATTTATTTAAAAATTTTCAGTCGCCCTTCCGTTCTGCCGCCTATATAGGATGGTCATCCAATGTCAGACTTTTATTGTTATTTTTAAATTAAGTAAAAGGTGTGTTTGGGTATGGCGTGTCCCAAAACCCACTTTTGCGGGGAAAATAGTACGGATCCCCGGTGGCTCTAGTTGAGCTCCTAGGCAAGGGACGAACGCTAAATCTTACAAAAGACCATCCATAAACTTTCATTTAGATTGGTAAAGAGGCAGGGATTCGAACTAAAACTTTTATGGTAAGTCAATAGCCCTTCTAGTATGCTACTAGCCCCAATTCAAGACCCTTTGTAAACTTACAGCCATCATCCAAATCACTCCATTTGGAACTAAATACTAAACAAAGTATCGTGTAACTTGGGTTCTCTAGATGTTTTTTATGATGAGATTCAAGTAATCTGGTTCTTAAGCCTGAGTTGACCAAGGAATTTTACCGACAGTTTTGAGGTCATGACCAAAAGGGAACGTAGCGGGTTGCTTTTGGTCAACAACCAAGCATTCTACGAGTCAAATGTTTACGTCATGTGTCGCCATACTTTTCTTGTGACACCCATTCACTTCACACCACATATATGGTACTATGAAGTAACTTGGCTGACCATATAGCCGAGTGGTTTTGAGAGAATACACACAACAGATCCATAATTTCTAACTAGTACTACTTGCTCCTCATGATCTCAACTCCAAAGCGTGTTCATCTCTCTGGCTACTGTCATGGCCGCAGACACAACCCCAAGTTCCAAAATAAATGCAAAATGAGCAAATAATGGTGATTCAGTGATTAGTGTTGCAGATACTTTATACGGGGTGGTCCAATTCGTAGCTTAGGAAACCGTTCTTGTTGTAGTTGATGTCACCGAAGACGTGTTGTAACCCCGAGTCATAGTTAAGGGCCTGTTCAGACGTCATCGACTCAATAATTTCGGATGTCGATATGCTTTTTATGGTTGCCGATTGGGTCGTTAGGAGTGTAAACAGCGTTGGACGGGGACGCGATCTTGCAGGGAAGAAACGGGAGCCGAAGTAAGGTTTCCATCATTGGCTTTCGGTGATGAGAGACAGCGACAGAGTCGGACAAGGCGGGTCTGTAGACCAAGCGGAGGTTGAAAAATATAACTCCCTGGTCAATCAGATAGGATAGGTTTCTAACACGACGCCAATGTCCAACTCGACAGTCTCAGCTCCTGATCGTGTTCTGGCTTCCGTTTCGCCTTCCATTAAATGCAGTGAGAGAACTTGGCGTGGCTTCTGGACGTCGTCCTTTCTGTAGGATGGGGACGTTCACCATGCTTAGGTAAAAGCGGAAGGTGGGTGACAATCAGATCCTCGTTGCTGGGCTTCGCAGGAATTATTGAGCTGACGTTTTAATGTTCTTGGGCCCATGTTTACCTTTCTGCTTCGCGAAGTGTGCTTTTAAGAGAAAAATTTCTCCAAAAAAACATCTGAACCTTTGAAATATTCAACTCTTGGACCAATTTTTTGCGTGCTTTGAAGTTGAACATCAACGGAATTTCTGCGAAACTCATGTGCAACTCAGTTCTTATTTGTATTCCCATGGCAGTGAAATGAAATTCTAGTTCTCAAGTTAGTAAAGGCAGAAGAAGTAGAGCAAATTACCCCGCCAAAAGAAAAGGGCAAGTGGAAGTGGAAGTTAAACTTTGGGTCATGGACTGTAAACCGTGGTCTTTTGACACGAACACAAGAACAAGGGGGGTTACTGAGGGTAAAAAGTGGGATTAAATCCAATTTTTGAAATATTTTCACAAACGGAAAGCATAAGAAAGCCTTTCTTCGAGTAAAGACATCTGTTTCCTGCAGAAAATTGATGACCACACTCTCCCCTCCTTATCCCCTCCTCCCTGCTTGCAAGCTTAGACAAATCTATCAGTAATCGTAGTATGTGAAAGATATAAAGTAAGCTTTTTTTTTAACCAATCTTTGGTGAAAGTGCTTGTCCATCGATTTTCTGAGGGACCGACCCAGTATAGATCTTCCCCCATCACAGGGAAAATGGAATTCGACGAGCACGAAGAACAAGAGGAAGATATGATGGAGATTCCTACTCCACCGCCGGGGTATGAATCGGTGAGTAACTCAGTCAGGCCCAAAATGGGGTCCAACCAGGGAGAGTCAACGAAAGGTGATGGTGGGAGCACGACGGTCAGGTACAGAGAGTGCCTGAAGAACCACGCGGTGAGCATAGGCGGGCACGCCGTGGACGGCTGCGGTGAGTTCATGGCCGCAGGTGAGGAAGGAACCCTCGACGCCCTCAAGTGCGCCGCTTGCAGCTGCCACCGCAACTTCCACCGCAAGGAGACTGAGGGATCATCAGAGGCCTCGTTGTACCGCCAACCCCACCACCCCCACCAATTCTCGCCCTACTATCGCGCGGCAGCGGCTCCTCAGCAGGCTGGGTTTCAGCTCCGGTTGACAACGCCGTCGCAGCAACATAGGCCGCCGTTAGCGTTGCCGGCAGTGTCAGGAGGCGGTGGCCACAGCAGGGAGGGCGAGGACATGTCTAACCCAAGTAGCAGTGGCGGTGGGGGGGGAAGTTCTGGGTTGAGGAAGAGGTTTAGGACAAAGTTTAGCCAAGAACAGAAAGAGAAGATGCTCGCCTTTGCCGAAAGCCTGGGGTGGAGGATCCAGAAGCACGACGAGGCCGCGGTGGAACAGTTTTGTGCCGACACGGGAGTTAAACGACAGGTCCTAAAGGTCTGGATGCACAACAACAAGCACACTCTTGGTAAGAAACCCTAATTCTAAACAAAATTGGTTCCACGTTCACGGGAGGATGGAATTACTTCAAATCCTGCTGTAAATTGAATGAAGATCCAACGAGCAAGGCCTCTTAGATCTTTATTCTTGTTTTTCTTTTTGTTTTTCCAGTTTCTTTACATTTTTACTTTGCCTAGTTTTTCATCCTCGATGAGGAGTGTAGGTATGGGTGATGATTTTTTGTATCCTGGTTCATATTTTGTTGCCCATGATGAGCCATTTCGCTCAGACCAGCTTCAATTCTTACTTGATCTCCATGGCTAAGAGCTTAAGCAGGTCTTTGGAGTTTCTACCGTTGAGTGGAGATCCAAAATGCAACACCAATTGCCTCTGTAGAAGATGGAGGAAATCACATTCGTCGTCATCATCATCAGGCACCGTTATCGTGATTGTGATCAATGATCAAAAGAATTCCAAAAGTAGAGTCAAATGCGGGCTGCATGCAATGCAAGGCTGCCATTTTCGTGTATCCGATTCACACCTGTCATGTTCTCCTCCTTCCTCTCCATCTCACCGCTTCCGGCTCACTGCCCCATCCCTCTTATTAAATTCGTTTCAACTTCCATATGCACTCTGGACACTAGGAATTCAAAGGGGTAAGATTTACAGGCATTACAACTGGTGTAATTACTGGATTTGGCCACGGACATGGAGATTCACCGTACCGTCTTTTCCATAATTTCTCCTTTGATTGCTCATAGTACTCCGTCCCCTCTATTCATTGCTCTTTTTTTTTTTCCTTCTGTCCCGTGGCAGATCTACTGCTCTCGCGCGCTTTATTTCTCACGCTTTATCTGATTTCTCTTCTTCCTCGGTTACCCTCCGGCGTACCTTTTTTCCTTTTCATTTTTACTAGTTTGTGATGGTTTTGTTCGTCCAGCTTCTGCTTTTAATGTGACAGCGAAAGTCCTGGCCTATGTCTGTCGGAATTGTGACCAACCTAAACGAGAAAATAAAAACTTTCACACGGCAAGTTTGAAATTTAACTCTCGACAATGTCGATTTCAAGTACTCCACCAAATCTTTCAGATCACGCTTATCGAAAACTAGCCATTCGAAGAAACTTATTTCGTGGTCGTTATCTCTTAATCCCATAATTATTTGCTGTCTTCAACTCCTACTTCATGGCCGATCAGAAACAGCTCTTCCCACATCAAGAAAAGTCAAAAACTGTTAAAGGGTATTTGAACTTGGGAAATTTCTAACAGAAATTAATGGGAAATACTTTCTAGGGGTTATTAATGTCGCGTTGCACGCTAGCTGCCCATTTTGCTGAACTTATTCGTTGTTCCAGTCAAATGCAGACGACTATTCATCTTCTTTCTCTCAATTCTTCCCAAGCAACGCGGACGTTTCCACCATTTCGGACGTGAAAGTTGGGGCTGTGTAATGCGTTACAATTCCTCTAAGCTGGAACGGGTAATCTTCAACATCCCCACCTTGAGGCCTTCCAAAAGGGTGCCAGTGGAGAAGAATCACCAGACCAATCCAACGGTAAGGAACTCAAACAAAGGTATCTATTTTTGGCTGAAGTAGAGGGAGTTCAGAGGTATGGGCGTTGAACTCAAAGACTTCAAACTATTTCAGATTCAAAGTAATACATCCGGACAAATTAGAAAACGTACGGTTATAGTGAGAGAAGAACGTGTGGCAGAAATTCAAACAGCGTACAAGTTGATGTTGGAGCCAGTCAATTAACGCATGAGTAGTGTAACTCCAAGAGTCCTGAAGCTGTCGGAATAATGATCTCAAAAGCCACATCTCATCTGAGGTTTCCTGCTTTATTCTGCACAAAGAATTGTGGCCCCTCCCGAGTAGACTGACGTTACAGCTAATGTGGGTATACAGTGTCCGTTCCACACCTAGCTGTTTAGGCCTTTTACTTCAAGTATAACTAAGAAGATTCATATTTTTAGGTTCTAGCTTGAAAAAATATTGATACCCATCCATCCAGAAGTGTTGCTTATGTACTTTTCTAACCAGATGTTAAAATAGATGTTCAAAGAAAGTGCCCCTTCAGAGTCTCTCTCTGCAATCGCTCAACTACTCAATCTTTGAAATGCTCCATAAAGGTCTACATTAGCTGAATTCGCCGGACGAATGTCACTGAGCCGGTACTAGGCGCTGGCTCAGAGTTTTCCATATTGCTGGCGATCCAGACCCTGCAGGAGCCGTTTCATTAATTTGGTCGTGGCCCTAATTGATACTTTAGTACTTCTTCGTCCCCGACAAGGACATGGGCCAGTCCCCAGTTGAAGCTCATCCATTCGCAAGAACGAAGAATTGTCCAGAAAAGTAGCCATGTGGCAAAATCTTGAAGGTCTTCAAAAAATGGTTCGAAATTTGAGTTTCTCTCAGCCTGACTTCCGTCTCGGGGATGATATTTGTTGGAACTTTGCTCGGTCCTGGGGCTTCTGCATTGTTTTGTTTCTGTCTCTGGTCGCGGTTCCACCCGTAAGACAGGCTTTTACAAATGGCAATGTGCATGGTTCCAAAACAATCCAAATTGGGCTTACACTTGTGGTGTTAATTGGCCGGGTGACTTCCTTTTCCTTACATGGAAGGCCTCAACAAATTCAGACTTTGCCTCCCAAAATGCCCTTTTTATAATAGCTTTAGACAGGAAAGTATTTCATCAAGGCAGGCTAATTACAAGAATACGATTTATTCAACCATTGTAGATTATCACTATGTAACATTGCATATCGTGGGTAATCCTTAAATTCTTAAAGCAAAACCGAGCTTGCTTCATGTTTGCCGCCACCCCAATTTCTGTTTCCTAGCATACAAGTGAACAGATAGAGCCCATATTTACAAAGTAGTTTAGGAATGTAATAAGTTATAATCACATTTTTTAGGCATTTTTAGTTCTGTCCGCACGGTTTGAGAAAACCAATCTCAAACCTGTACTTGTGATGCGCAAGCGCTCAAAAGCCCGAGGACGAAGATGTCAGTGAATTTAATTATGCACATTGAATCTCATTAACAACAGAAGTAATGAAATAGTAAAGGCGTACATGATTCGGTACCATCACCAAGATACAGCAGTACAATTATTAGAAATGAAATGCAGGACAGGTGAAATAAATAATATTACAATCATAGTCACCTCTACCTCAAACAATAATTTATAACTCAAACGAAAAGGCATAAGATAAAAAAATTTAAGCTATAGCACCTTAACAGATTTAACATTCTCATCCCCAAACGGACTATGTCACAAAGCTATGATCACAAAAAATGAGTTTCAATACCAAGGAACACAAAACAGCACACAAAAATAAATATTTTCGCTCAGATATTCCACATTCGGAGGAAGATATTTTATCTACATCAACTCGTTCACAATAGCTTCCGGGACATGGTCAACTGCTTGGCCATCGTGCATCATAAACTGTGGGGCTGCAATGCTCCTTGAAGATTTTTCACTGCACTATCATAGTGTACAAAGCCCATAAACCAAAACTCATGGTTGTCAACAGAGATCACCTGCATGTACTTTTCTCCTGGCTTGACTTTGCTTGTCGATGGATTCACGGCCCTCAACTGATGTAATGGAATAACCACCTATTTAGACAAAAAACGAAGCTCAAATGTCAATATCTTTAGTCCATTGAAGAGAAACTCCACCAGTGACGGCCCTAAGCTTAGTCAATAAAAGTTAAAGAAGCAAAAGGTAACACAACTGATGCGGATGCATTAACAATTGCGTTCTAAGGGAAAGAGTGTATAAAAATTGTAAACTTCATTCCACATCTAATCCCGTGCAGGCCAACCAAATGTATGGAGACCAACATTGAATCATCTGTTAGGCCGATATAAGAAGCATTGCAGCAATTGCTTGCATGCACTACTTCAGGACGGAAAGAGTGAGATCAAATGGAACTACCTTGTCACAAATACTATGCATCACTTTACTACATTCATGTCCTCGGTAACCTTCGTAGGTTCAACAAAACCAATTATCTCTTCCCATCACCACACTTTCTGTATAAACCTATACCCATCTAAGAACCTTAAGGATAACAATGGGAGGTGGTTTTTTTTACATTTAAATAGGATTTACAATGGACTCCTCAACAATATGAGACAGCAACTCCATGTTGCTTAACACGGCCCTTGACCATGTAGGTCTCAAACCTTAAGCACAACTAAATTTGTGCTTAGACTCAGACACCACGTTATAGACCCATATCCATCTCAAAACCTAAGTATGCCAGAGATGTTGTCTTAACTCCTTAACAATGTGGAACAATAACTCCAAACTATTTAATACATTCCTCTTTTGCCTTAAAAGAGCATGCAAGCCAACAGGTAATGGAGGAAATACAAGTCAAAATAACTGCTCTAACTTCATTTCCGAGTTTCACTTCTTCACACATGATTATATTCACGTTGTTTTCATCAGAAACAACTTGCCAAGCATTCTGAATCAAACTAAACCAATTCCTCTGGCACTTTACATCGTTATAATGTATGTTGTTCAATTTGAGGATTTTACTTTCTTTTTGTTGAACTTAATTGTTATCCTGAAATCCCCATTGTTTCAGCTTCAAAGTTTTGCATCCATGACAGGCATGTCATTCTTCAGCATTATAAAGCAAGCTTTGAGTCTTTTATTTCTTATTCAAACTCTATATTGAAAATCTTAGGGAAGTCCGATTTCCTCCCTTCCTCTCAACAAGTATATATCGTTAAAAATACAATCAGAAAAGATTTTAGTGACAGACTACGCCCTTTCCATCGTAATAAATTATCACCTTTGCCAGCAGACCGCAAATAATAAATAGATTTTCAAAGTACAATTATATACATTTCCCAACAGATGGATCACAAAAGGAAAAGGCAACAAAAAGGAGAGGGAAAAGTCGTTCAAACGAAAATGGACAAATCTTAAAGTCTGGCACCAAATATTGAACCTTCACCATAAGTACAGTACTTTACGAATTTGTATTGTGACTCAGATAACTAAAGTAAACCAAAATGGGCAAGCGGATTTTTAAAGCTGTTGATCCCTTGAAAGGTTCCACTTAAAAATGCATCAATGTCAAGCATTGCAGACTTAAAAGTATGTGCTTCACCATCAATTTATTATGTAATCCTATTTCAACTAGAAACCAATATGTACCAGTAAACAATCATCCAAGCGCCATGGTTTCAGGGAAACTCATAAATCAAGATATCAACTCACATCACACTAAATCATATATGTCGGCAATCCATCATTAAAGATGGTAATGATATTATCAGGTTCAATACACCCATAACCACCTCATTATGCAAAAAGAATAAAAGGATATAGTCACTATTAATGAAATGTCAAGAAGTATATAAAGAACGCTCAGTATACCTTATAATAGCTCCATTCGGTTTGGGCACCTGATTCATAAGAAAGCGGATTGTCACTACAAAACGCTAGCTTTGCTGTGGACAGATACAAAGTTCCCATCACTGGGCCAGCAGACGTGGACAGATAGCATGCATATGTCTTCACAAGCTTCTCATCGGGCACAGTCTCGAAAGTCTGCCGAAATATCTTCTCGTAACCACCTTCGGTAAGAACTTTTGTTCCTTGAGCAATCCTTCCCACAGCGGCATCAGCAAAACTAGGACCCGTTTTCACTGAGACAAGAAAGTTGATGGGAGTGAATTATCAAGCTTCAGATTACCAATCATTGCTGCTACAAGGGGAATAAAAGGCCTTTTAATGGCATTTCAAGCATAAAAGAGTCATGAGATAAGGGAAATACAGAGGTCATGACATTCAAGAAAACAAAGAAAGCAGATACATTTTTCATGATTACCCACAAGCAAAAATCCACAAGAAGACTTAAACATTTAAGGCAAATTATAATACTCACAGTGTTGCCACATGTTGCCAGCAAGATCCTCGGCCTTCTTGGTGGCTTCGGCTGCCTTCTTCCCCCATTTCCCAAGCACATCTTTCACCGATGCCATCGTATCTGACATCAATCACACCACAGAAAACTCCAAAATCACTAACAACGACTTCAAATTCTTGAAGAAACAACGAGCGACTGAAGGCACTCACTCTTAACGGAGGACCCGGGTGCTGGCGCCGGCGCCGGAGAGATATAGGGATTCGATTCGGGCGGCATCCTAGTGGCAGCGTCGCCGGAGATCGGAGCCCTGGCTTCGCTGTGAACCGTTTGCGGGTGCTGGTGGGGCTGGGACTGGGACTGGGACTGGGGCTGGGGCTGGGGTTGGGATTGGGAGCCCATGGGCACGTTACTCCAATTCTCCATGGGAGGAGGAGCAACATCCTTTGGGTCAAGCTTAGGGTAGGGAGCGTAGTCATCGGAGAGTGGTGGATCGTGTTTGAGCCCGGACTCCGATGGCTTTGCCGGCTGGGTATGCTCCGTGCTCATGGTTGCCCCGTTCAAAGTTATCTCTGGTTGGATCTATCCCTCCTCATTTCAGCGTCGGTTTCTACCCTTTGAATGGGGGATTCGAAGTGTGGTCAAAACCGGCTTGACCACCTGCCAGCCGTTGAGCCGTTGCTGACCACTGGTCACTTGAATTACTCCGATTTTACGAGTCCAGTGTGAGTTTGTCTTCTTAATTGGGCCTTAAGAAATAGTTTGCACAAGTTAATTAACCCCATAATCCTAATTATTGGGCTTCTCTCCCCAATTAACGTCCTTTTTTGGGCTTTTCCACTCCTGAATTTGCACCTTTTGTTACGGGTGTTGATCTATTCACAATCTATTTTTTTGTTACTAGAGGATGCCATTCTAGACTACTTGGTTTGGTCATCCGTGATACCAAGCGAGGGACTAGGCCACCCTCCTCCATTGTCTATAGCTCGAAGAATGTCTTGTTGAAGGTGATGGTTGATAAAAAGTTTTCTCCAATTGAAATTTTATTTTAATTTTTTATATAAATAAAATAATCAATAGGCTCCAATTGAAAATTTAAATCAAGAATTAAAGAGATATTTTTTTCATTTAAGTTTTATTACGAAGAATCAAAAACTTGTGTAGAATGAGACTTTTATCTTATATAAAATCTCTCTATATACTAAGTGAAACAAGTTCAGTCTTATAAAGTAAAACAAATTTAATATAAGTTTTGATACTAAATTAATAAGTTTAAAAATCAAACTTAAAAGTTAACTTAAAAATTAAAAAAAAATATTTCTTTAATTTAGGTTTAACTATAAAGAATCACATGTTCAATGTGAAATTTTTATTTTTGTACACAAAAATATCACTTATTCTTGAGTAAATGTGTAAATTAAATTAATTTTTATTATATGATAATCTTTTAAATTAATTATTATTCTTGTTTACACTTAGGATGTAACAAAAATCGTATATTTTATAAATCTTATTTCAAAATTTACTTTATATGAAAGAAAAATGTTACCATCTTTTAAACTAATTTTTAGATAAAAATAAATTTTTTTTATCTAATCTAAACATCAAACTGTGTAATCTCTTGATGACTGTTTGACACACGAAACAAATCAGAAAATAGGGAATCCTTTCTCTTTTCATGTTGACAAGACTCGACGCGCTTGAGAAGTGGGGAATGACTACATATTGGAAGATTGTGAGGCTAGAAAACCAATGGCTGCGTGCATTCGAAGACGCAAACCAACTGTCCCAGATCGTTGAGGTTGGTTTGACACCAAAAGAAGACCGCTTGAGTGGCCGCTTCTCCAAGTGAGTACGATACACTGCATCAAAGTGTCCTTTCCATCAAATCTCCTTGACAACAAGCTTTGCAGAACTGGTATCGAATAAGATCATCGTTCCCATATCTTTTTTTCTTCATAATAGAAGATATGCTACAACACCAACATTAGTGTCGAATATACGTGATTATATTTTTATATTAATTATTATTCTTATAATTGGTGATGTAATTATTAAGAAATTATTTATGTAGTTGGTAAGCAATTATTTCTATTTCTTTATTTATATTTTTCATTTTTATATATCTCTATTTTATAAAAGAACATCCTATGTATATCTTTGATTATTCAATAGAATACAATAAGATTTTCACATTCATGCTCTCTTTCCTCTCTCTTTGTGACATGGTATCAAGAGCCAGTCCTTTTTTTGCTTCCACATCTTTTCCTCTTTGATTTTTTTTTTGCTACCTCTCTCCTTTACTTTCGTTGTCTTTGCTCCCTACATCACAATATTAGCAACTTCAGTGTGGAAATCAGTATCAATTCAATTTTTTTTTTTCAAATAAACCACATACACTCTTACCTTCTCCCTTACCATTATCATGCCAAAATCCACCAAATCCACAACTGCCGACCTAGATGCCCCCCTCTTCAAAGACATCACTGATGATCCTCCATCTCCTACTCCCCAACAACCGGGCCTCTCTTCTGGGCTGTCTCCCTCTATAAGCCTGGACCTCACTAGTCCGACTCCTACTATCACACCACCTCTCCCCTGGTCCTACTGGGCCCCTTACCTCTATCCCTCTGGTGTTGGACCCTCCTTGGCCCAGTCCAATACTAGGCCCTTTCTCCACCCTCACCCACCTTTACCCACCCAACACCCCCTTCTTGGGGCCGACCCATCTCTTTCGAGCCCCGTCCTCCCTGGATCGGGTTGGATCCCTCCCGGTTCTTCCGCTCCACTAGGTCACTTGGATGGGTTCAGTGTTCTGGGTTCGGGTCCAAATCCCTACCCTTTTCCCCAGCCCCTATTTGTTCCCTATTCCACCGCCGCCCTAACCCAAGTGACCCCATCTACACTGCCATTTCTGACGGTTCAAATCTCTGTCTCATCACCCACATCCTCACCAACACCGATAACTACACTGTTTGGTCCCACAACATTCGACGCACCCTCGTCATGAAGGACAAGGACGGTTTCCTCGACGACACCGTTCCTTCTCCTTCCGACCCCAAACTCGCCCAACAGTGGCAAAAATGTTCACAACTTGTCTAGACTTGGATCGGGAACTCCCTTTCGCCCGATGTCGCCGCTGCTCTCCCTCCCACCAAAGACGCCCAAATTATCTAAGACGGTCTCCTGAACTCTACAATCAGACCGATCGAGTCTGATTGTTTCAGATCAACCAATCTTTGGCCAATCTGAAACAGGTTAACCTTTCGGTCACTGCGATCTACAATCGCTTCGCTGCTTTATGCAACGAATGTGATCAGGCCGAGGAATCTTTCAAAGGCCTCGATGTGACTTTATGGCAATATCATCAGATCAAAGAACAAAACCGCCTAATTCAATTTTTATTGAATTTGAATGAAACTTACAATTCTTTTTGGTCTCAAATTCTTGCTATAGAGCCCTCCCCGTCATTGCAGCGCCTCTTCCACT
This sequence comes from Casuarina equisetifolia, assembly GCA_028551475.1. Classification (NCBI taxonomy): domain Eukaryota; kingdom Viridiplantae; phylum Streptophyta; class Magnoliopsida; order Fagales; family Casuarinaceae; genus Casuarina; species Casuarina equisetifolia. Next base: position 14,888,611 of record CM052356.1, read on the forward strand.
TGGCCGTTCAAGAGGAGAACCAGTGATTGGCATCGTCGGAATACCTTCGTGTCGGCGATTCGGTGATTTTGGCCGTTCACATGACCGCAGCTCAACGCACTCTCATTTCTCGTGAGAAAAGCGACTAGACTACACATGTGGCTCTAGGGTTCTCTGAGCCTAACTCGTGAGACCCCCTATCTCGAGTGGACGGCTCAGATGGAAACCCTAGATCTAACGGTCCTCGTATGCTCGACACCATGCCTCCATCTGATGGCTTTTATCGCGCCCGATCCAACGGCCCTTCTTTGTTTGACTCTGCGGCTCCATCTGACGGTTATCAATGTGCAACCATTGCACCCGCAATCAAGCAATCGTACGGCTAGCATTTTTCATCCAGATCATGCAGATCAAACAATCCAAACGCACCCCGCAGTCAATCAACGATCCAAATAATTTATTTTGTGAATTTTGCAAACGTCACAATCATACGAAGGATCCATGTTGGAAATTACATGGAAAACCTTTTGATCACGATCAATTTGATTCGAAGGTCATCTCAAATGCTGTGATCTCTTCTGATGGGTCAAATTCCTTACTTAGTGAAGCCCAACTTGTACAAATCATGCAAGCCTTCAACCAAAATGGTACTTTGAATAAAATTGCCAGCTTTGCAAGTACCTCATTTTGTTTTTCAAGCTCACTTTCTCCTATTGCATGGATTATTGATTTAGGTACCAGTGATCACATCATTTGCAACCCAAAATTTTTCTCCAAAATTCATACTACCTATCCTTCTACTTCTATTTGTCTCCCTAACAGGAATATTACTTCTGTCACCCTTATTGGTGACGTCTCTCTTAGCCCTCATCTCACTCTAAAAAATGTACTTTTTGTTTCTGAATTTCACTTTAATCTCATCTCTGTTTCCAAACTCTGTTCTCATAATAATTGTTGACTTATCCTCAATATGAATTTTTATGTTTTTCAGGTCGTTTGATTGGCAAATTGATGGGCTTGGGTAGTGTTAATCAAGGCCTATATTTTTGGGTTCCTTTTCCTACAAATTTTAGTTTCCCTTCTTATAGTTCCCGAAAAAGGGCACCTTTTGTAATGCCAATTTAAATAATAATAATTTTCTTCTTCATCAATGATTGGGTCATAGTGCCTCTTCCCTTTCCCCAGTTGTCCCATTTGCCCCCTTGCCAAACAATCCCGCCTTCCATTTCCCTTTAGCACTTCTCATGCCACTTCCCTTTTCTCCCTCATTCACCTTGATATTTGGGCCCCTTATCACACCCTTCATCATGATGGCTCTTGTTTCTTTCTCACTCTTATTGATGATTTTTTTTGCGGTACTTAGGTCTTCCTTATGCAATCCAAGTCCCAAGTCTTAACCCATCTCACCCGTTTTCTTACTCTCATCTGCACCCAATTTCACACTTCCGTTTAGTGCTTCGCACTAACAATGCCCGTGATTTCTTTAACCATACATGTTCTTCTTTCTTCTCTTCTTGTGGCATTCTCCATAAGAGTTCTTGTACCTACACCCCCTAACAAAATGAGGTTGTTGAACGCAAACACCGTCATCTCCTTGAGGTTGCTCGAGCCCTTAAATACCAAGCCTCCATTCCTGAACATTTTTTGGGGCGATTGTGTGATCACTGCCACTTACCTCATCAATCACATGTCGTCTCGTGTGCTTGATGGAAAAACCCCCTTTGAGCTACTTTTTGGTAAGGCCCCTAACACTGCTCATCTTTGTGTGTTTAAATGCCTCTGCTATTCTACTACTGTTGGCCCTCGGGACAATTTGGGTCTTTGCCCCACATACTGCATTTTTATAGGTTACCTACCCTTATAGAAAGGGTATCGTGTTTACGATCCTTCCACAAACAGGTTCTTTATCAATCGTGATGTGATATTTCACGAAGTTATTTTTCCCTTCCAGTCTCCACCGGTTCCGGATGGCCCCTTTGAGTCTCTTCTCAAACCTCGGCCTTTCTTATTTGAGACTGATGATGTTGCTACTCCTACTTTATTGCCTCTCCTTGGCCCTCCTGCTTCGGGTCCCCCACCGATTGTGCCTTCTACAAATACCCTGATCTCTCTTGCTGCTAACTAGTCTTTGGATATGGCCTCTGAGGTTCCTTTTCCTACAGATCCTACTAATGACTCCTTGGCCATTGTTCCGTATCAGCCGCCTCCTTGTCCTCCGACTTCTCCAGCTATAGTCCCTCGTTGATCTGGTTATCCTACTCGTCCACTACCTAGACCAAGGACTATCTTTGTTCTTCTACAGCCTCAACTAGCACTCGCTATCCCATTTCTGATTACACTAGTTTTGGTCGTCTTTCACCTAACCATTTTTGTTGCATCAGTCGCCTCTCTGTTGAAGTTGAACCCAACTTTTATCATGAGGCTGCTAAGCATCCCAAGTGGCAGCAGGCCATGGCAGATGAACTTCATGCTCTTGTTGATAATCGCACTTGGAATGTAGTCCCTCGCTCATCTCACTGCTGGCCCATTGGTTATAAATGGGTCTATAAGATCAAATATCAGGCTAATGGCTCGATTGAGCAGTACAAGACTCGGCTTGTGGCCAGGGTTTTACGCAACAAGAAGATTTTGATTATCAAGATACCTTCTCTCCCGTTGCCAAAGAAGGTACTGTGCACACCTTTCTTTTATTGCTATCACTTGCGACTAGTCTCTTCATTGGATGGATGTCCACAATACATTTTTTCATGGCGATTTGACTGAAGAGATTTACATGGACCTTCCACCGGGTTTACGCAGACAAAGGGAGTCTAGGTTTGTTGTCTCCGTAAATCCTTATATGGTCTTCTCAACAATGGTACGCCAAATTCACTTCGACCCTTACCTCTACATAGTTCCGTCAATCTTGACATGATTACGCCTTATTCATTTGGTGCAAAGGTACATCATCTATCTACCTTTTGATTTATGTTAATGACATATTGATCACGAGCAATGACATTCCAACCATTGAACGCTTTTAAGAAATTTCCACACTCCACTTTTCGCATTAAAGATTTGGGACCTCCCAAATATTATTTGGGCATTAAAATTGCCCGCTCTGAGAAGGGCATTTGCCTCAGCCAACGTAAGTTCATCCTGGAGATTATTTCTGAATTTGGTTTATCTAGATGCAAGCCCGTTGTCATTCCATTTGAGCATAACTTAAATCTTACAACACCTGAGTATGACGATGGAATATCTTCTTCCGATGCAGATCCCCCACATATGGTTAGAAAATTCATTTATCTCACTATGACGAGACATGATATATGCTATGCTATTCAAATCCTTAGCCAATTCATGCACAATCCAAAATAGTCTCACATGAATGCAGCCTTAAAGGTAATGAAATACATAAAAGGATGTCTAGGTTTGGGAATTCTTTTATCTCGAGATTGCATCATAGAAATGAAAGCTTACTGTGACACCAACTACGCCACTTGTCCTATGAGCAGGAGATCAACGACCAGATTTTGTATCAAGTTTGGAAATTCTTTGCTATCTTGGAATACAAAGAAGCAATCAACTATTTCGCTATCTTCTGCTGAGTCTGAATATCGTGCCATGGCCAAGACCACTTGTGAAGTTATTTGGTTAAGAGAACTACTTCATGACCTAGGTATTCAGCTCAAAGGCCCTACACTCTTGTTCTGTGACAATGATGCCACTCTTAAACTTGTGGCAAATCCTATGGTTCATGAACGGACTAAACACATCGAAGTAAATTGCCATTTCACGATAGATAAAATCCAAGAAAGAGTTATCAAAACACAAGAAATCTAAACTATAGAACAGCCTGCTGACATTTTCACCAAGGCCCTCTGTCAGAGACAACACACGTATCTATTAAACAAGTTTAGCGTATTAGACGTTTACAAATTGCCAAAACTACCAGCTTGAGGGGGAGTGTTAGAGATACGTGATTATATTTCTATATTGATTATTATTCTTACGATTGGTGATATAATTATTAAGGAATTATTTGTGTAATTGGTAGGCAATTATTTCTATTTCTTTATTTGTATTTTCCATCTTTGTATATCCCTACTTTATAAAAGGACATCTTATGTACATCTTTGATTATTCAATAGAATACACAAGGGTTCTCACATTCATGCTGTCTTTCCTCTCTCTTTATGACAATTAGAAATTGGACATCTCATATTAATGCTGCAAAGTATTGATTTTACCATTTTACACCAAAGCAGTATTGATCAAATTATCAATATAATTAAGGATGATTTTAATGGGACATCTCATGTTAATGCTGCAAGTATTCTAGAATTTCCTCCTTATATTTGAATTATAAATAGTGATGCTAGTGATCATATTACTATTTATTTTAATTGCTTAAATTTTTCTATGAAATGTATGTCTAAATCTGAATCTATTAAATTGCCAAATGATGATATTACCAAGGTAACACACACTAGCTTTATAACCTTGGCTAATAACTTAAAATTAAATACTATCTTATGCTCTTGTGATTTCAAGTTCAATTTACTTTCAACTGCCAAATTCATTGTTAAGAATAACTATTTGATGGTTTTATATGTTAATTTGTGTGTATTTTAAGACCTCTTAACAAGTGAAGTCAAAGGGATATGAGATTGCAACACATACTTTATTTCTTTTATAATCCTATGAATAACCATGTTAACAAGTTTAAGTTTCTAGTACTACCGGTTTTTTCAATTAATTTAAGATTCAAAGACTTTGACTTTCTTGAGATTTGGACATGTCTTTTTCTAACTTCAAGCATTTGGATGGTTTTAAGCATTCTGCATCATCACTTGAATTCAATTGTCCAATTTGTCCCCATGTTTGATCTTATACATGTGGATATACTTAAGAATCATACAATGTCTCTAATCATGATGGTTTAAGATATTTTCTGAGCATTGTTGATAATTTTTCAAGAGGAATTTAGATGTTCCTTGTGAAAAATAAAACCAAGACTATTTAGAATAATTTTTTAATATGGTAAAAATTCAATTTAGTGCTATGGTTAAATGCATTAGATTTGATAATACAACTTATTTTTTTAATTCCTCATTTGATAAATTGTTTTCTTGATGGGGTTTTATATATAAGAGCTCATGTATGTATACTCAATAGAACGATGTGATATAAGCATTACCATCAATTAGATTGATGTGGATCCATAATATGATCCAATAGTCCAAGAAGCCCAAGCTCAAAGAGCATCTTAGGAAGTCTTTGAAATATTCTCTAGAATCTTTGAAATGGCTTAGGTTTTCATCATTAATCTTAAGGGTTTTCTTCATTAAGTCCTTAATTTCCTATGGTTTATTGGTTGTCTAAGATTATCTCATTTCCAGTTGTTTTCCTTAAGTGTTTCAATCCCAAAATTATTTGGATTTTCATAATTATTAAGATCCTTGATTTGTCTAAGATTTTCTTAAATTGTTAGGATCCCTAATTTGTGTAGGATTTTTTTAATGTTAAGGAACTATGATTTTTCAGGATCCTTAAGATTAGGTTTAGTTGCTTATTTAAAGGAAATATTATTTCAATTGTAAGCAAACTTGTTTTTTGCAAAAAAAATTAGAAAACTCTTAATTTTTTTCAATTTTTGCTTCCTTTATTAAATTTTTGTCAAAGATTGGTGGTGAAGCACCTTTTTGACTAGTGGTGCTACTTTTACATCTGGGAGTAGGTACTCGGCATTTATCTTTTGTGTAATTCCTCTTATTTCATTTTTCTCCTTCCTCCCTTCCCAAATACTCACTTTTTTTTTCAGAAAACCTAAAAAACACAACAATAAAAAAAAATTGATTTTATAAATCATCCTTAACCTGAGCTCGTTCAAGCTTGCCACTAGATCCACATCAAAACACCAAAGTTATTAATGTTACCTTAGAGATTTCATATCCTCCTTTTGCTTCACCACTTATTTTTACCTATGATGAGTTTAATGGATGTCAAATTCCTTTATCATCCATGCCTAAGCCCATTATTCATACAAATTGTTCATTACCTAAAATATCCAACCACCTATCTAGACTCAAGGTTATATTTGTAATCTTGATAGCTCCTCCATACACGATCTCGTATTCAATTATGTTTTCTTTGCTCATTTACCTACCCTATATTAGCATTTCATAACAAGGATCTCACCTAGTATTGAACTAGTGTCTTACCATAAGGCAGTTAAATATTCTAATGAGAAAATGCTATGGAGCAAGAAATGAAAGCTTTAAAGTCGAACAAAACATAGGAACTGGTGGATTTACCATCTAGTAAGAAACTCATAACATATAAATGTGTGTGTAAGGTAAAATATTATGCTAATAGGAGTATTAAACGTAATAACGTTTAGTTATTACTAAGTCATTACTAAGGGACATAATAAAAAAAGAGGAGATAAACTATCATCAAACTTTCTCCTCTATGGTGAAATCAATAATAGTTAGAAGTGTTTTATCTATTGTCACTCAACATAGATAATTCAACATATAGATATTCATAATGCATTCTTACAAAGTGAATTAAAAGAAAATATTTATATGAAATCACAACCTAGGAATTCATTAAAGGCAAGGAGTAAAGCATGCAGGTTGAAGAAATAATTATATAGATTGAAGCATGCCTTGTAACAATGGAATGAGAAATTCACTGAAGCCTTAGTATTTGTTAGGTATAAGCCCTCATTATATGATTATTCACTTTTTACTAAGGTTTATAATCATAATATGGTTATAGTGCTTATATATGTGAATGATAGTTTAATCACTGAGATGATATACAAGAAATTGATGTTTTGGAGTCCTATTTACACTCCACTTTTCTAATCAAGGATTTAGGGGAACTCAAATATTTTATTGAAATTAAGAACCTTCAAGATACAAGTAAAATGCATCTGAGTTAGTGTAAGTACATCTTGGAGTTGGTATCAAAAATAAGACTCTCAATAGTGAAGCCAATGGGTAATCTTATGGAAACAAATGTAATATTTGTTAGCATAAAGTATGATAAACAAATCTATCCATAGGTAGGTGATCCACCATTGGAAAACATTCTAAGTTATCAATAATTGATTGAGAAATTGAATTATTTTAATATGACATGCCCTAACATATCCTTTATAATGTAAGAAACTCCTCAAACGACTTGCAAGGACTATCATCATCCATTATGTAATCTCTAGGAATGGCAAATAAATTGCATTTATTCAACTTACTATCCAAATTGTTGCATCCTACCAATCAAGCCATTTCCATAACTCCTACTTTGAACCCAATTCAAAATTTTCCACTATAACATGAAGGATCATCATCAAAATAGCAAAACTCCATCAATAGATCCATTGCTACAAGAGTAAGATCCGGCACAAAAAGCTCATCCGCTTACCTTAAGCCTAACATAAGTAAGGGTACAAAGTAAATAAACTTAAGCCACTTTAGATTTGCCACCCACAATATGTGACAACCTAATTCAAACCATGACTAGCCCATCTCTTAAGCCTACAAACCTTTCAAATTCAACCCAATTATGCCTAGCTATGTTACTGCCAAAATCAAACCTCGCAACCTCCCTTGAATAGCCTAATCTCACCCTTTACCCAATACATCCTCCTTAAACCCTAGAGTCTCTCATACTCCATTGCCATCATCACTTCTCCAAACATAACAATTTGCAATCTTCCCCTTGATTCCATCACACCTTATGACAACTAGAGAGAAAGAAGGGATTTTTAAGTTAAATTAAAGTATACCCTTGTCTCTTCTCATGAGATTCTAACAACCCCATGACTATTCAAGAAGCCTTAATGCCGCTTAAGTGGAAATGATGTTATGGTCACCAAGATGGTAGCACTATACTAGAATAAGATATGGCAGGTCATTTCTTACAATCTTTATTAACGCATTTTAGGGTGCCAATGGGTCTTGAATGCAAAAGTAGTAGCAAATGGTTTTCTCAATCGATTAAAGGCTTGATTGGTTGCAATGGAATTCCACCAAGAGTGTGGAAGACTTTCTTGAGACCTTTATTCTTGTGGTTTAGCCTTTCACAATTTGAATTGTTTTGGTAGAAGCAACAATGAAGAGGTGCCTTATCCTTCAGTTTGATGTAAACAATGTCTTCCTTCACGAATTGCTTTTTCAACCCCTGTATATAGAGCAATCCCTAGGTTTTGAAGATCCAACAAATCCTACTCCATGCATCTTCTTCAAAGATCCTTATATGGTTTAAAATGTGCATCTCATGCTTGCTTCAACTAATTTGGTGAGTTTCTCCTCAATTTTTTTTTCTATTGTAGTAAACTTGATATATCTTTGTTCATTTTTTAGGTCCAATGAACCTATAGTTTGGCTTGTACTTTATGTAGATGATTTGATAATTACCAGAAATACTTTATCCTTTATAAACTATCTAACTGACTCCCTAGAAAGCACCTTTCCTATGAAAAATTTAGGTTCATTACACTATCTCTTCGACATGGAAATTCACTCTATGTTGGACGGAATCTTGCTATCCTTGCGGCAATAGGCTATGGACTTGCTTAATCGTGCAAAAATGGGCTTCAGTAAGCATATCTCTACACCCATGGCTCCCACACCTCAAATCAAAAATGGAGATTCCGCCTTCCCTCAATTATCTCTTAACAAAAGCATAGTGGAGAGATTATAATAGTTGACAAAGAAGCAATCCTGGTTTAGCTTTCCTTGTAAATAAGTTGTGTCAATCTATGCATAATCCTACTATTTCAATTTTGCACAACATGAAATGCCTTCCGTGTTATGGTCATTTGGCACATGTCCTTGGGTCTTAAATTTCATTCACACAATCAATGATTTGTATAGCTTTAGTGACTCTAATTGGGCAAATTGTTGAGTCGCCCATGGATCAACAACCAAGTTTTGTTTCCACCATGGTGCTAATTGTATTACATCGTGTTCGAAGCTGAATCAACGTGGTTGTGTATCATTCTTTAGCCACGGTAGCAGTAGAATCAACGTGGTTGTGTTTTCTTCCCAAAGACCTAAAAGTTCATCCACCTAGAAATACTGTAATTTTCTGTGACGATCTTTTAGCCTTATACCTGTCTGCTAATCCTCTCTTGCACAACAAAATTAAACACATGGATGTTGACCACCATTTCATTATGGAAAAAGTAGCTCAAGAAGAGGGTCGAAGAAGAAGAAATGTGTACAGCCCACAGATTCTGTAAAACATTTTTTTTTTCTATACGTGTAAATTCTTTACTATAAATTGCTTTTCTTCTTTTTGTACACTGGTGCCTATAAAACGGGCGTCTTCATCGTACTCTTCACCTTTTTGCAATACACGGGGATTCTCCCCAAGTATTGTCTGAGTACTTTTTTTAAAAAAAAAAGTGAATTCTAATATATCCTTAAAAGAAAGATCAAGACACATCCGAGCTTTTGCTGCAAAACAGCTTCGAGAAAGAACCATGTTTATTCCAAAAGGTGAAAATCTAAGCTTCGGTAGTGCAGGATTATTATATGCAAACTGAAGAACAGTAGCTTGACTGGCGGGAGACAAAGCGAAGTCATGACTTTTCACTGTATAAAAGATATCCAGCGGCGAAGAATCAATGAGTTCGCTTGCCCTTTAAAGCAGCGAAGAAGGAGGAAGTCCAGGTGCTATTCAATCCTTGGCTTCTCTCTGCCATACATTTTTGCGACGGTGACATGATAAAATGATTGCGCCCTTAAACATCGATATCAGAGAGTGGCGGACGTACTGATAATCTTTCTCAAACGTATAGTTGTTGAGCCTACTTCCCGTTAGCTTTATGCCCCTTCCACAGCCTTTTGGCAAAGGGGTGGCCCTTCATGGCCGTTGTAGCCACTTTAGGCTCTACAGAGCCCCAAGGAAATAGAGCTGTCTAAGCGTCGAATACAAACAAAACGAAAGCCAATATAGACATTTAAAGAGGGCAACGAATGGTTTAGCTTGAGGGTTTCTGAACCTACCTACGTTGTTTAAAGCCAAGGAAAATGTTTTCAGTGTAGGAAATGCACGTTTCAATGCATTAAAAAATGGAAAGATTTCAGATTAGTCAAGTGAGTCCAAAAATCTCCCCAATTTGGGAAACGTATACAGGAATTAGTCGGCAAATTATTGTCCCATTGTCCAAAGCTTGCGTCTTTTTCTTGCATAGCTAAAAAGGATAAGCCCGAAGGACTTAAAAGGCAACCCGCGTTGATTCGAGCTCGACAGCTTTTAACCATGGATTCCCAACTCTTAGGCAGTAGCTTTTTCGCATGATCATTTGTGCAAATACAAGTTATTATTGCTTGATTAGAGTTTAATTTTCTAAAAATTTAAGTTCTTTTTAAAATAAGATTTAAACAATTTAAAACTTCTTTCGTTTGAAGCTTGACATTATACTAGAAACTTTAATTCTTATTTTAAAATTTACTTAAAATTTAGGAAATTTTTTATTCTTTAAAAAGATTCGAACAACATTTAAATAATATAAAACTTATTTTATGCTATTTTGGCGAGTCATATGTGAATCGAGTGAACCCAGAGCAAGAAACAACTGGATTATGCAGCACTATTTGAAGCTAAATCCAGCGAAGGACAAGAAACAATCTCGGAAAACAAAGCCGTTGTAGGCACATATTGGTAATCGCATCTAACGCATAAAAATAGACGATTCATCCAGAACAACCATCCACTGACAACAGGGTCCTAATGGCACCTACGGGGACCTATTCTGAACTTTCGGATATCTGTTTTCTGATGCATGAAAAAGAGAGAAAGATGGTTCTTCTCTTTATTATTATTATTTTTATCTTTAAAAATCAGCTTAGTCATCTAAGAAAGGAGAAGTACTCTCCCTTCAAAAGTAACAAAAATTCTCTAATTTTAAATTAATTTAAGGTAGATTTTACAACAATTGTAGTTGCTCTGCTCCTTGTTTGTGGACCAAACTCCACCCTCTCTTCTACAGGACTTCTAGGGTCGACAAAGACGACAGTAAGACTCAGCACAGATTATGTACAGTGTTTGCATCCAAAGGGGGCTGAGTATAATCAAGTAATGTGCATAGCGAGAAGACCCAAAAAGAAAAACTTGGACCACAAACATTAACATGATTGTGCTTGTGTTTTGGTGTTCTCAACTCCCAAAATTTCCTTTTTTCCTTCCCTTTTCCTGCGTGTGATTTCACCATGACCAACAAGCTAGAAAACCAACCTAGAAAACCGGATAATTAAAAGCCAAAACAACAGGTTGAAAACAACTTTCATCATCACTTTTGAGCTTTCCCCTTTCTAGAGCCATAGAGTTTATAATTTCGGATTCAAATATATGGAGGATAACTCTTTAGGTAAAAAAGAAAAGAGGTAGGAGGAATTTGTGTGGCGAGTACCTTGGAGATGGGTTTTGTTGGTAAATAAATAAACAAATGGAAATGTGCAAGAACCAGTGCCAGTGCTTGTTGTAAACTGATATTTCAAGACAAGATATAACAAAAGTTTCCTAAACAATAAAATATTCCACGTTCACAAATGGGAGAGAAATCATAAGGTAAGCAATTAAAATTATAATTAGTAAAAAGCAATTAAGAAAAAAATAAAAAACAATTCTTATGGTTGGTAAAATTTCAAGGAGCGTGAAGCTACGACATATAATAGGGTCGTTTGAAGAATCTCGTCGATGAATTTCCTTGAATTTAAACGTCAAAGACGAGGACACGAAGACACGGGTCTCCAAACACACTCCGCGGTTGGCGTGGTCAGAAAATTCTAGATGCTAAAGTCAGCATCCAAACAAAAGCCGTTGATTCTCTGAGTTCTCTTTTCCTTCACAAACGGACATACGAGTGTGATCTGATTGTATCTGCTTTCCTGATCCGGTGGTCTCTTGCACCGGCGATCCCGTGGAAAGCGAAGCATTCAACAATGGCAGATCCGATCACAGATTAACGGTGATTTTTCACTCATTATAAAGAAGAGAAATTTTACGCAGGGAGGCTTTCTGTGACGTCCGATTTACATAGGGATAGTACAAGGTGAATCTTAATTATTGCTTTGAGTTGACTAAATAGTTTTCTTTTTGGGTGTGTGTGAAGAAAAAGGAAGGGTTAACAAAAAAGAGAAAGAGGGGTTTGGGTTAAATATGAGATTAAAAACTTTCCTTGCATTTTCCCAAAAATAATCAGACCCCCAAAAAGGAAAAGCAGCGCCAAAGATTAGATCCAAACAACGGTCCCATTATTGGTTACTTCACCTTCCTCCACTCTCTCCTCCTCTCTTTTCCTTTCCATATTCATTATCTTATCTTTATGTCGTGGAGTAAAAGTCGGTTTCCAGCAAATTACAGCGCGTGAGCGTGACGTTCACACGGCCCTGCCACACCCAGCTCCCTGTCAGCCTTTGTCCCATGTCACCAACAGTTCTTTTTGCTTTATGTCAACAACAGTTCACTCCTCTCTCACTGGGCCGTGCTTTTTATATATCTGTTACGGAATGCGTAGAGGGAAAGCTCTCCGTTTCGTTTCGTTTCGGCATCTCCTTCTAATAATGTTCCTTTTCTGGTTTTAGTGTATTTATGAAAACTCCACCTCCGCTTTTGGTTTTCCGCAATTTCACCCCCATTGGGCTCCCCAAAGTTTTTTCGATTCAAAAATACCAATTTTGTGCCCGTCAAACGTCTAATCGCGATAGCCAAACAGCAGCCCTTTCCACATCCATCGCTGCACCTATAGCATATTAGGTTTGGACTCACATATTTAAATGGGAAAATCCATCACAGATGAAGTCTAGATTAGCTGTGTTTCTATCCTTCACTGATTAGGCACACATCATTTCAACTCATATCGCTTCTTAGCTTTTCTTTTAACTCAATCCATCACCTTTTTTCTTTCCTTCTCCTATCCTTACTCTATGCATTTTTTAAAAGCTCAAGGTTGAATGAGGCTGTAATTGATGTTCTTTGAACATCAAACATATTTTAAGGGTTTACACACACTTAGATTTAGATGAGAGTTACATTTGATCATCTTAAACTTTAATATTATATTAAAAAACTTTTGTCTCTAACAATAAGTTAATTTTTTAATTAAATTATAAAATATGATGTTAAATGGGAATCTTTTGTACGTATTTTATGGATGAAAAAAGCATTAATACGAAAATCATATACCAACACAAGAATTTATTCCCCTTAATCGTATTTAAAATGAATGAAGTCTCAATGAGGTCATTTTCAAAACTAAGGAGGGATTCCAAAACAACTCATTATTGCTTCCTACTTGAAAAGTGAGCTGGACACAAAGAGTACTGATTTGGAAAATAATGCCATCAAGGAAACCTTAAGAAAGATATTAATTAGGCTTAGAAAGAGCCGATTAAGTCAATAAAAAGGGGTGTTCGGCAACAGGATAGGAACACTTGCTAGTTGAAGAAGTGAGATAGAGACAGAGGTCGTTGATCTGGAAAATGATGGCAGGGAAGAAATGTGGGTCATGATAATCAGTGAGGGGCTTAAGCGGAGTGGCATTGTCTGCATTTAAGGATGACTTGGTGGAGATATTTATAAATAAGACAAGAACAGGGGCTTCCTCCATAACCCTACTCACTTCTTTCTTTATATTCGTATCTTTTACGATAAAGTAGTATTTGGGTGTAAAAATTGAACCAAGAATAAGGCACTGTTGCGACGCTTTGGGTTGCCAGTGTTCTCAGTCTCCCTCTCCACTCTCTCTCTCTCTCTCTCTCTCTCTCTCTCCTCTCCCCCCATCTCCGTCTCAGTGTCTCCACGCTACCAGTTGAATTAAAATAAGAATTTCCTTATCAAAACCTAGATCAAGGGGGAGTATAAGGAGAGAGGGACAGAGAGAAAGTGAGAGTGGCTCTACTTTAGGATGAGAAAGGACCGGACGGAAATGTCCGAAGACGACGATCGCTCTCCACCCTCGGATCTTCGCGGAGCGGACATAGCGGAGTCCTCCAGCAAGACCCGGAACTGTAGCGGACTCTCCGGGTCGGTCGCGGGACCCGGGCCGAGCTCCATGGAGTTCCAGGCACCCTATCCAGACCAGGTGCTGGAGAACGTGCTCGAAAACGTGCTCCAGTTCCTGAGCTCGAGGCGGGACCGAAACGCGGCCTCATTAGTGTGCAAGTTGTGGTGCCGTGTGGAGGCTCTGACCCGATCCGAGCTCTTCATCGGGAACTGCTATTCTGTGTCGCCCAGGCGAGCCACGGCTAGGTTCGCGCGGGTCCGGGCCGTCGCTATCAAGGGACGCCCGAGGTTTGCCGACTTCAACCTGATGCCGCCCAACTGGGGAGCATACTTCGCGCCTTGGGTGGCCGCCATGGCCACTGCCTATCCTTGGCTCGAGAAAGTGTACCTGAAGCGCATGTCCGTCTCCGACGACGATCTGGCCCTCCTTGCTGACTCTTTCCAATCGTTCAAAGAGCTCGTTCTTGTTTGTTGCGATGGCTTCGGCACTAGCGGCCTCGCCATGGTCGCCAGCAAGTGCAGGTACCCACTAAGCCCTGAGCTTTTTAGATCCATCACAGTATGTGTGCGTACCCACGCGTGTCTATGCTGTTTAGGTTTTTATGTCCTTTTTCTTTGGGCTCCTATCTTTTTGTGCTTTTTTAGTGAGGGGAGAGGAACGTGCAGATCTGTCTAGAGGATTTGGTTGGTTTGATGTGGTTGATGCGTTCCGGTGATTTGTGCGATGCTTTGCTAATTATGGTAATATGAACGCTAAATCAGTGAGTGTGAGAATGACGAAATGTTGGTCGAATGGGGGATGGGAAAGATGGGTTGCAGTGTTATATGTGGATGTTGAATGTGATTTTTTGTGACTTCATTTTTGTTGTTCAGACAACTGAGAGTGCTTGATCTGATCGAATCCGAAGTAGCGGATGACGATGTGGATTGGATAGCTTGTTTTCCGGAGAGCGGAACAAGCTGCCTGGAATCGCTGATTTTTGATTGCGTCGAATGTCCCATAAATTTCGATGCATTGGAGAGGCTGGTGGCAAGGTCCCCCTGCTTGAAGAAGCTTAGATTGAACCGTTTTGTTTCAATTGGGCAACTGTACCGCCTGATGGTACGAGCTCCGCAGCTCACACACATTGGAACCGGCTCGTTCAGCGCGCCAGAAGGGGCGGTCCAGAGTGATCCAGAACCCGACTATACCGCTGCCTTTGCTGCTTGCAAGTCTTTAGTTTGTCTCTCGGGCTTCAGGGAAATCTTGCCGGATTATTTACCGGCCATCCACCCTGTGTGCGCTAATCTCACCTCCCTGAATTTCAGCTATGCCAATATTGACGCAGAACAGCTCAAATCACTGATTCTTCACTGTCACAAACTCCGGACTTTCTGGGTAGGTTTTCTGGGTACGTGTTGCATTGATGGGATCTAGCTTTTGACTCGTGAACCTTAGTTTTTTGATTCATAATGCAGGTGCTTGATTCAATATGCGACGAAGGACTTCAAGCCGTGGCTGCAACTTGCAAGGACCTGCGCGAGCTTCGGGTGTTCCCTATGGATGCTCGGGAGGACAGCGAGGGCCCTGTCTCTGAAGTGGGCCTCCAAGCAATCTCCGAGGGTTGTAGGAAACTGCAATCGATTTTGTATTTCTGCCAGCACATGACAAATGCAGCTGTGATAGCCATGTCAAACAACTGCCCGGATCTTGAGGTATTCCGTCTCTGTATAATGGGTCGACGCCGTCCTGATCACATTACTGGTGAGCCCATGGATGAAGGTTTTGGAGCCATTGTTATGAACTGTAAGAAGCTCACTCGGCTTGCTGTTTCTGGTTTACTGACTGATCGTGCTTTCAGTTACATTGGAAAGTATGGGAAGTTGGTTCGGACACTGTCAGTTGCATTTGCTGGCGATAGCGACATGGGGCTTAAATATATGCTTGAGGGTTGTCCTAGGCTGCAGAAGCTTGAGATCAGGGATAGCCCATTTGGGGATGCAGCTTTGCTTTCTGGTTTACATCACTATTACAACATGAGATTCCTCTGGATGTCTTCGTGTAGCTTATCTACACAAGGTTGTCGAGAGATTGCCCGGGCTTTGCCCCGGCTGGTGGTTGAAGTGATTGGGGAGGAAACTGAGGAGCACAGCGATGATATTGTTGACATATTATACATGTATCGTTCTCTTGAAGGGCCAAGGGAAGATGCCCCAAGATTTGTGACCATCTTGCAGTAAAACAAGCTGATTTTGAGGACATATTTTTGTGGGAGAGCTGAAGACGAACGGGTGGCTTTTATACGACCCGCAAGGAGGTCCAAGCAAATTCCTGTCTGTCAAACAAGAGATGAGCGAACAACTGCTGTTCCGGGCTTGAGCAGCCGCAAAAGCATCCGAAGCAGAGGCAAGGTATTGGACCGTCCAATATTGTTCTATTGGTTCGCTTCTAAATTTTATGTTTCTTTCCTTTTCGTATTCATTTTATCATAAACCAAAGGCTGCAAGAAGAGAAGGGGGAGCTGTTTTGAAGCTGGGAGGGTTTGTGAAAGCTGCACCGAGAGAATATATAATGAGTTGCTTAACCCGGATCATAATATTTTATCCTTTGGTTAAGAGACGGAAATGGATCTTGAAGAGTTGGAGGGGTTCAATAGTTGAAATGTCGATTTTCTCTTCCATGCCACCTGTAGGGAAGCAGGAGCCTAGTATTTTATTTGATTTAAATGGTAGTTAGTTTAAGCTGTAGCTTCCGAAAACTAAATGCCCAGGCTAATGCATCTATTTCCCTCTTTTTTCTTTCGAAGTGTTTTGTTTCTTTCAGTTTGTGTTGTAGCACCTGACTGTTGAATTTATTATTGTTATTGTTAGCAAATGTGAGATGGGTAATAAATGCTGAATATGCATGGAGCATCTGCCATATGCATACTTGGTGGAACTCTTCTTCTCCCGCTTTTACATACCATTACACTTACCCAACAGGAAAGACGGTCTTGAAATGTTCTCTGCCATCCATCCATCCATCCATCCATCCATACCTGGCGGAGCCTCTGGTGTGTTACGCATTTATTTCAAGTCAAATTGGAATAGGGACACGGCCAAGTCTTAAGCAAGCAGCTGAATTGCATCGTTGAGAGTTGCTTCTGACTTTTCACTTAGATGTTGGTGCCATGGGTGGTGGGACCAGTGATGATTTGTCACAACCCCTGCGTTTGCGTTTTGAAGCAGCCAAGGTCCACCAATGGACTCTCCCTCTCCCGCATTATTAGGATAGAAATCCATCTGCCTGCCTTGTTTGTGGGTATTCTTTCTTTCTGGCAGGACTGTAAAAGCAAAGCTTATCATCGAAGTGGGATCTGACTCCGCAATTGCATAAGTGATCCCAGGCAAAGTTGCGGCTTCCTTTCATGTCGAGCCGTTCGCAACTCTGCAACGAGTGGACCTGCGCCTAATCCTCTCCGTATCTACGACTAAGGTCTCTGCGGGTTTGGATAAGAAGGATGTGGGACTCAGCGGAAACATTGGGATGGAGAACACCACGCTTAGCAACAACCACCGCCAGCGAATGGCAGCCTCTGCTTTTCAATTATATCAAACCCCCCCCCCACCCCCCCTCCCCCCCCAAAGTTCTCCTTTTTTTATTTTCTTCTCCTTTTCAGCAACCTTCCCTGTCCCATGAGAAAAAAGTGAAATAACCATAAAAAAATGGATAGCGACACTTCATAAGGACGACGATTAATGTCGGCTGTCCGATGTTAAACGAGCCATCTGATGGAGCTATCTCACCTACTGGATGGACATAGCAATCCCATCATTTCCTGGATAAATATGCACCAAATTATGTGGTCCTGAATCCGCAAGCACATCAACCCCAGCCCCAACAGCCCCAACCCCAACCCCATTTGCTGCTTAGCACATGCATTATACTGTTTACATAATAATATGGTGCAATGACAAAAGCTGAGCTGCTTTGAGGAGGAGACCCATCTCCGCCTCTGCCCCACCACCTGATCATTGAATATATGGGCCACGTGTACGGTATGGGGAGGGTGGAATACATTAATGCCCCTCCCTGATCTGCTCTGCTCTGCTCTCACAGAAAATAATACTATGTAGAAGAAAGAAAATCATGCATTTACTAATTCTAATATCATTTGTTGTTTAACCATGAGTGGGAACAAACAACGGAACCACCTGATTGGCTGGTGGAGTGGTGGGAGAAAAAGTCGGTGAATGCCAAAAGGCTTTCTCGGGCTTTCCCATCTTTTGTCTGTTAACCACTTTCATGGCTAAACTAAGCACGGGGTCAACCACTAAAAGTATGCTCTCTCCCCACCCCTCCTATTCCCACTCAGTTACTTTACGCCATTTCACTTTCTTAATCCTATATTCCTACCATATTCCTATATTCTTATGTTCCTCCTTCCCCAGCGCTCGCTCCTTCCTGGACTCATCCTGATTTTTATGCACACCCACTCCTCCTATCATGTTTTGTACTGTTGCAGATTTCGCATACACGCCATGGGCAGCCTGAAGCTTCACTCAATGTAGCATGACACCTCGCTTGGAAGTATTCACGTCAATAATTTATTTAACTTTCTGCATCTCAATCCGATCCGATCACGCGGAGCTGATTCGCTAATCTACTCTTTTTTTTTATATATATATATATTTGGCTTCTGCTGTTGCTCTGACCAACACAGATCGACACTGATTGGGCTTACTCACATCAAAGGTGGGAAAGAACGGCACGTAAGAACAACAATCCTGGTTTGACGTAAACCTAATATTTGACTCTCCTTGATGGAGTGATCCACTGCAGGATTATATGGTTTTTGTCAATTGGCGCTTCCATCTGTTTGATGAAATGTCAAAGAAAGAGTAGAGTGCCTATTCTCGAGGTAGATTGTTTGACACGAACAAAAGCTCCGAGTTTTACTTTGTTGCTAAGATTTCTGCACAGAAAGGGACCGGCTTGGGATCAAAAGGGATGTCTTTGAAAATCTTGGAACCTATTGCCTAACATTGTTCCACGGGGTTAATAATTTAATGGAAGGAGAAGAGTGTACGAGACGAACCCCAAAAGTAGCATCTAAGATTGTTGTTCAAGTGACTAATCACCAGATTTTGGGTTGTTTTCTTTCAAGAACTCAGCTTCATACGGAAGTCTCCTTTCATTGGATTTCCTTATGTACGTCCTTGTCTCTCCGAGTGCTGCTCTAATCCTGGCTGTGAACGTCAATATGTCATGGCCACCACCATCCACGAGGCTCTCCAGAAGTTGTGGTAAAGATTTAAACAGGAGAGCCGTTGAAAATGAAATCACAAGAAGTCATACATTACCTAAACCTAAACGTTGTTTAGAAATTCAACTGTAACACTCATTCATTCCTTTGTTGATAAAGACTCTTGTTTTTTTTTTTTAATTAAAAAATAAAAATTGAATTGAAAAAATCGCCTAGTATTAAATCATAATTATAAGTTTTTTATGTTTAAACTCGAGTATTAGATAAAAAGAAAAAGCTTCATAATAAGAGCTTGAAAATAAGTTAATTTTACATGTCCGATATTTCTTGGTTTCAAATTTAATATTAAAAAGGCCTGCACAAAGATTTGCCTCATCAACCATGGTTAGAAGGAAGTGTCAAATCTGTCAGTACAAAATGATAACGAGTGAGAATTTTCCACAATCTCCCTCTATGTTGTTGTTGTTGCACAAAATCTTTGAATTATTGATTCCCATTGATGCAACTGGCTATCTAACGCCAGAAAAATTCCCTGCCCATCATACCTTTTCTTTACTTCTCTTGTTTTTCCAAACGAGTGACAAACTGACTTAAATTTCTACCAATCTTAAAAGTCAATCACTCTTTAAAAACACGAATCTTAACAGTATTATTATTATTTATTTTTTTTGAAAGAAAAAAAATTCATAATATTAGAGTCACATGCTCGTCACTTTCCATCTTTTCACAAACTCCACTGGCTGGCCTACACGTGCCTATATAATTTGTCTGGAATTTCTGGTTGTGCACATGGCCGCTTCTGGTACACATTGTGCGACGATGACATCAAGCACAGATCACGAGTGTGTCCTCGCGCACCCGCTTCTGCCAACTGCTTCTGCTCTCCGTCGCACGTGACCATCCAGCCTCCATCCTTTTTCCCCAACAAGCGGTACTAGAAACGGACATGGCGGTCCTGAAATCCTCCACCGTTTGATTAGGTGCATGCCACCATTGTCATGGACCCAAATGTATCTCTTGGGTGTCACGCATGAAAAGCCTTACATTGTTACCACACCTTTGCATCCCATGCGTTTGGTATGCTGACTTTCTACAAACAAAGTAGACGCATCCAGTTCTCAACCTCATCCTATATGATCCCAACTCACAACGTTTTGGGACAAACTCAAATACTAACATTTTAAAATTATTGATATTTTATATATTTCTTTTTTCTTAATTTTTTTTTGTATTTTTCTTATTTTTTCTAATTATTTTTTAATAAAACTTACGTTTTCTTCTTTAATTTATTTTAGTTTAAGATTATATTTATTTTTTCAGTAATTTATATTGAATAATGTTAAGAGTGTTGTGTTATCATAAAGACAAATTGCTTCTTATCAGAAGAACTTTATAATATAAGAATTATATGATGCTATCAGTGTATACGCATGTAGATCTTTATAATTTATTCATTTAATTTTCAAAACGTAGTATTTATATTTTCCTTGTATTTTGAATTTCATGGGAATGCTCAAATTATTAATATTAAGTACTATACTCGTGTATTGGCAGTTGCATATAATATAGCATATAATTTATTAGACGTCATAGGCAAGGGGGGGGTAGGTCTCATAGATGGAATCATTTGATTTCCAATAGACCGAATCATTGTTCGCTGCATATACACTCATAGTTTACTCCATTTTTTGCTTGTGTTCCGTTCCTTATTCGTTTTTACTACATTCCTTGGTGACCTTTGAAACTACCTTTGACTCGAGCTGTGTAATTTCTTTTCTTTTGATTATCCTCGTAAAGTGTAAAGGGGGGGACGGATTTAATCGACGGGTGTTGGTACATTGATACCGCACTTTGACCACTCAGTGAAGTTCTGACACTTGTGAACCACTCACATGGTGGGAGAAAGATATGATCTGGCAGGAAGTATTAGATTTTCTCTCTTTTTTTTTTTTTTTTTAAGTTTAGCTTAAATGGAATGGGTATATATTTTAATTTAGAAAATATTTTCAAACAAAATATAAGTTATATAAAAAAAGATCTTATTATTTTTAATATAATTTTTATAATAATATCAAACACCATAACCCTTACAATTCAGTAACAATTGAATATTCTGTTACATAAGAGATTAGAGTTCAATCTTTCCTCTTTTAATAAATTTTTTTAATCTTCCCACTCTTAAAAAAAAAAAAAAAAAGGACCACATAAAGCTACAAATGTCTTGTGCCTAGTTACGCGCCAGTGGAGCTATGGGTTTCCAATCTAAGTGAATAGAGATTGAGACACCATCTCCTCCTCCCTAACCTAACCCAAAAATAATAAATAAATAAATAATTAATTAATTAATTAAGCCATAAGTTTCAGGATGGGATGGTACATCTTCTTGTTAACCATTTTAGGTTATATCTTAATAAGTGTATGTGAAAGGTGTTTTGAACTTTAATTCTAATAATATGTTAAACAATTTCTTCTTTATTTTCTTATTAAAATCAAGTTTTAAAAAGAGCAAAGATTTTATTTGAATAGGATTAGAATAGAGATTGATTTTCTAAGGTAAAACTGTTATGGAAGCTCAGGCAGCAGTTGGTGATGGAAGAGTGAACGATCTCTATCACAAGTGGTGTATAGAGAGGCCCTTGGATGCCTGCGTGCCCAATTAACATGATAGATGTGGGGGTCCTCACCCCTTGTGTGTGTTTTCTTCTTTGTTTATGAGGGACACCATTATTTGCCTCTAGAAGAGTCAGATTGAACCCCACTTTAAATGTTCCTGCCCATTCAAAAAGCCACTGAAAAGGGTTTATCTCCGGAGCTCGAGAGTAGTCCCCAGCGCCAATTACGATTCCAGCATCGCCACTTGTTCCCAAGCTCAATCCCACCCCATCCCATCCCTTACGAAGCAAGTTATAATAACCATTCTTTGGGCACAAAATTTGAAGCAAAAGTATACTTCCTTTTGACCAAAAGACATGCGAACTAGCAGGAAAACGGAAGGAGGGATTGTGGAAGTGGGAATCCATGAAGAACTTTAGGGGAACTTCTTCTTCTTCTTCTTTTATTTTTTGGAAGATACAATAAAAAAAAAAAAGTGACCAAAAAGGAATATGGATAAGATTATCGAAGATCTATATCATGGGTATGCTAAATCAGAGCAAAATAATATTCGTAAACGATCTGTCATGCATAACACAAACGCATTTAGCAATGACGACATTCGTTTAGGACGTGGCCACTTGCCCTACAAATTGAGAAGTAAGGTCAATATCCATTAATGGTAGCTCGAGGGCTCTTGAAGAGTTAATGTTCTTCCAGGGTCAATGGTCTTTTGCATACATACAATATGCTCCCAACCCTTGACGTGGATCGAACAGCTTTGCCCACTAGTGGAATATGAAATCAGAGGCTGCAAAGCGATTAATGGGTCATAGGCCTTTTTAGATGCATGATTTGAAAGAGAGAGGGAGCGAATCTACTAATCATTTCTCCTTTAGAACTATAAAAATTCCGCCCCATCTGCTTCCGGGGATCTTTAATGTGTAATGTGTATCAACAGTGTTTGAATTTTCACAATGCATCTGAAATCTTTGATATTCCACTCATTGAGCAGGAAGACCACTATTTCTAAAGATGGTGGGGTGGTCACCTACCATCAACTTGCCTTTCAGAAAAGTAGTGTTTCATGTTTCAGCTTCCGCTGGTCAAAGAACCTTGAAAAGAATTTCCTGATTTTTTCATGGTGGAGCCCGTTTTGGCCATGATTGACCCCCCTTCTCTTTCAACATAACCAATAAGGATATCAACAACCATCCATAAAGGAAACATCCAAGCAAAGGAAGGCTACACTAATATCAAACAGATAAAGCAAACTTGATCTTCATTATTCAGATTGCTTAGGTATTCTATCACTCGTAAGGATTTGATTATAAGGATAGATGTCCTATCACCGTGGCCAAGGAAAGAGATTTGGGTACCAAAATATTTTGATATTAATCCATGGCTATGCTTTATTAGCACTCATAGATCTCTGCACCCAAGGTTCACGTTGGAATCCACCCGCAGGAAATGCGAGAATTCATCCATATGTTTTTTACTACAGATTTCAGATTACTCTCTAAAGTTCATCCCTCTTGGCTAAACATGCACGCTCACAATGTCATCAATAACATTGCGAGCTAGACAATTGAATCACCCACAGCTGCTTCACAAGATTAACTAATACTCAAGGAGCCAATCGCACAATTTCCCACACTTTTCGTCCATTGATCTCGTGAGAAGTGTACTGCAACCTGCAAAGAATATATGGACATAATACTGATGAGCATTCGTCTGAAAAGTATTTAGATCAGTTCAAGCTACCGGAGAATCTTTAAGAAAAATCTAAAATTGTAAACACCTTTCTTATACAATTTGGGCTTGGACTACCACAAGCATGAGTCCCACATATCAAAGGTTGACAAGAAAGCAGTAAATAGCGCATGAAACAGATAAGTGATGGGAATCCACGAAGTTGCAGCCAAATATTCTGCAGAAATCTGGATTTTGGCCAACGTTTGAACACACTGTCTTTGCTCCTTAATTGGATCTCTGGGACTACAGAAAAACATGAACAAGAACCTATGGCATAGTAATAGTCCAACTAAATGCAAATACTGTATGTTCACGTCAGAGTTACCATAACACACTAAATGCCCTCGCAGAACTCATTTCAGATCACTCAACCAGGAATGTGACTTCTGCACCAATAACTATTATCTTTCACTGATACAAAGTTTCAACTTTTTCCTTCCGTTCTTTATTCCTTTGAAAAAGATGACAGTTTGAAATGCACCTTAGTATGTTCCTATGTTGTTATAAGGTTCTTTAACTGAATGAAGATAGTGTTGACTTTAAGATAGTTTATGTTGTAGAAAAACAATAAACAACTTTCATTATGGAGTAACGCAAACGACATTTCATTCACCTTAGTGAGCCACGTCTTAGGCAAGGCAGGAAACCCACTCTTATGGCCAGAACTTAAAGATTCAACACATGATATCAGCATAACCATGGAAAGCAAGAAATAGAATAAACCACAAAATTCAATGACAGGTGACATCCAAGAGAAATCCAACTTGGACTTTTAATTTACACCACAGGCCCAATGATATCCAATTAAACCTCAATAAAAGTTACGAGTCCAGGATATATAAGCCCAAATTTAATGAATTTGGTCCTAACCAGCTCCATTCAGTAGTCACAGTTCAATCACAGACACTATGACAAAAGAAATGCAACAAAACCACCCTTCATAAATGGGATGAAAACCACCTGTCATGCAAGCGAGACTGCTGTCCTTGCCAAAACTCAAAAAGCTCTGGTTTAAGCCTGTAACCTCCCCAATGTCCAGGTTTTGGAATTGGACTCCTGGAAAGCAAAACAAGAAGATTTTTATATCAAATTTCCCAGACGTGTATAACTCGTGTGAGTGTGTGATAGATCTCTTTTGGGCCCCCTGAAGAAGGGGGAAGACTTGGGAAGTAACTAGAGTTATTGGACATTTGTGATGATTAGCTTATAAGGGTTTATTCCAAGGAAAGTTTGGAAGAGCTGTTAACTTATTGCAAAAAACTGTACTTTTGGTCATATAGGCAAGAGACCAACGACCGAGGGACTTCAATGAATTGTATTTACCAGGACACTTGCATAAGCCAAACTGTCAATGGTCAAATAATTACACATTCAAACAGCTTACCCTCCTTCAGCTCTCCCTCTCCACCTCACCAATTCACCCCAGTCCCCAGAAACAATAAATGGAAACTTACACCATCACACACAAAGGAAAAAAAAAACTTACCCATCAGAAAATTTCTCTCCTAGTTCTTTATATTGTTGGAGTAGAACATGCCTTCCAGGCACTACAGTACTCTGAAGAAAGCAAGGTAAGGACATCATATACTGACATCATCAATATCTTTGGTAAAAAAGATCCTCAATCCACCAGAAAAAAATAGAAATAGGAAGGTATTCTGATTGTTAAAGATGCTAAAGTTTCTCAAACAACTACCTTACACCCCAATTTGGTTATTTTGAAATTCTTAAAACATGACCTCCTTCGTCCACAAAATTTACCCGCTTTCACCTTTTCAATCTTAACTTCCTCCATACTTATATTTCCACTCATTACTCATATTCTCTATGTTATAGTTTTCCACGTCATTCTTAGTTTAAATATTTTAAGACCCCTCCAAACCATTATAATCATAAAGGTTTGCAAGAATTTTTCTTTGGCACATACAACACATAGAGCTGAAATATTAAAAGCCTCTAAACTACTGCAAAAGATCTGCAACAAATTTCTTTTCAGAGGAAAAGGAAAAAAAGAATTTGCACATGCGTTGCAGTTAAGTAAGAAACATTCAATAATTATAACAACATAGTGGTACAAACCTGCTTGCTGACTATTGCTCCAATCTGACTTCCTCGAGGACGGCTTTGAAAATACTGCTCAGATTCCTCATCAGAAACTTTCTGCACAGATCCTTCAATCCTCACCTGAAATCAGAGCCAATGTCAAATTTGGACTTCCACCAGCGAAGACCTATAATGAATTTTGTGTTCTTGGAAAAACAAGTTAGTTAAAATCCCCTTTTATGGCAATTTTATATTGGCCAATGGTAGCTTCATAAGGTTTACTAATCAATCGATGATCTAGCCAAGTTTCCCGTGCTGATCCAAAATCTTCTTTCAGAATGTCAAAAAAGATTCTATTACAATAGGGATCTCCGATTGAAATTTCCAGCCATTAACAAATGTCAAAAATGCAGATTTCACATTAGGGTGTGGTGTGGCAGTGTCTTCATAAATACCATACAAGAGGAGAAACGAATCTCCATGACCCTTAGGTCAATAGTTATGCGTGAGCAGACCAGGTGTCAGCATGGTGCTACCATTATCTCATCAGTAAACACTAGTAAGTTAATCTCTCAACTACTTGCACCAAAAAAAAAAAAAATTTGCCACCCTTTTCTGGTATGCGCAAACATATATTAATCCGAATGGCCAATCAAAACCAGGATAGTCTTGTTATTTACACAGTTGCCATCATACTGTTTAAATGATGTGACACTAACACTGCCTGGTGGATGCTTAAAATTTCTTGCAGACATTCCTCTATCAACAAGTGGGTCTAATTTGATATTACTCCACCTCTCATTTGAGTTGATTGAACCAATAGATCCTCAACAACCAAGAGCATCAAAATGAATTGATACCCACTGTTTGAGACTTATAATCACCCAAACAAAACCAATTAAGTGCAGAAAAGCCATCACTCTCCCCTGCTCTAGTCCTGCTTTGAACTTGGTACCCATCAAATTCTAGCCCCAAAATATTTAAGTTAAGTACAAGTACGTACTACTCCACAGTTAAGAACTTACTATATTCTGACATTCTAGTAAGATACAGGTCATGAAGAGCATAACATGTACAGAAGGGTTAACCAACTAGCATCAACGTAGTCTAAAACTCAACAGTGACTATTGACGCAAAAAGAACCCTCTAAACTAACAAGAATAACAAGAGATAGAAATTGGAGGGTAAACTGGGCAAGCCAAAGTCAATATTCCATCATACTTGTTTGACAGTACGTTCCAGCAAAGGGGGCCACATTTCAAGAACTGAGAGGACTTTCTTCAAGCACAGTTGGTCTATTTCCAAGTGGCTCAAGAAGATTAAACAATGCATATTTCCAGGTATCTTATGCAGCAGTTAGAGTAATGGTTTTCATCATCACGTTAATGAAACTTTAATTTGCATATCAATCCCAACGCATCAAATTCCTAAGTATGAAAACAATTCCCAGGTTCATTAAACTGATGATAATGTAGCACTATCTCAAAATCTGACTCTAGGCTAATGTGGAGTGAGAAATTTAATCTAGCAATTCCTATTCCGAAGTGTAAAGTGCAGTTACCTGTCGATTAAGACCTTCCCAATAGAAAAGCAGGGATGCATGGGGATTATCAGATAACTCACGTGCCTTTCGACTCTCATAATTTGTGTACCTGCATATGGTAGCTCCAGTAGTATATGGAAAAAAGTATTTTAAGGAATGAATTGTTAACTGTATGTAGTACCGCAAGTGTAAGAGATCAGTACATACCAGACAAAACCATCCTTATCAACTCCTTTCAGCAGCACCATTCGTGATGACCTATAGCAGGAAGTAAGATTACATAGAATGAGTGAGAATAGGTCAGAAAGCCCTGTATGTATGCATTCAACATAGATTTAAACATTCAAATGACACAATGGGCATGAAACTTGTTAACTTCCATCAAATCCACATCTGTTGCCTCCAAAAAATCCAAGAACAGATGAAATATTAATTTCTGAATGTAGCACCTCCACCAAAGCATCATAAAAGAATAAAGCCAGGGTGCTGATACAGAAGTAGACTGAGCCTTTTCCTTTCACTAAATATTGGGAAGGTTTGAAGGACAAATACCTACCCCCTAGTGACAATTTTAACCGGCTGTGGATAATAAAGCACATACTAGGCTTTCCCATGTTAGGACAGGTGTTTATATATATATCTTCTACATACAAGAACCTAAATAAGGTGAATAACAAAAAGAAAAGAGGTGGAAGAATAATGCATGATGGTGGCTGCCTCAACAAACTCAGACATTAAGACGATTATTCATGATATCAGTGCAAACATGTAGAATGAATTGAGTTTGACAGATTTACATCTTTCGATTATTAAGATATAGGCTCTTGAGCAAGTCCATTTTACAGCAGGGTTACAACATACTTGGAAGAATTATCAAGCATAAATAGGCATCAAGAAATCAAACCAAATCAGCAAAGGAAGTGAATCTTACGGTTTTCCTTCCTTCCCGGCAGTTGACAATGCCATAGCATTTGGTTCCCTCAAGCCAGCAGCCACAGCATCGTCAAACCATTTGCAAAACTGCAAGAAAGGTAGCTTATTTCTGATAAGACTGATGGAATTTACAGTCTTTCTTGTAAATCACGGAAAACGTATCTGTTCTTATGCAGGGACCTTAAATCAATTATTTGTCTCAAAAGCAAAAAAGAATAAATATACGAACCCAGATACCACTTTACTGAACTATTACCTGATCAATGGGATCAGCCTCCACCTGCTCCTCAAGGAATTCTGGAGAAATATAGTTCTCTCTAAGTGCTGATATATCAACTTTTGGAGGCTTTCCAATTCGGACACACATTGAAGTGCCAGGGTATGGTGGAAGGCGAAGGTTATATTTTTCTCCAATGGCTGGTGGAACAAATCTACCACCAAGAAAATGGTGTGGGCCACAAAACTTCTTTGCACACAACTTTGGAGCAGTTAAAGAAACCTAGAAAAAAAAAAAAAGTTGAATTTATCTATTTATTCAACGTGAGCATGTCTGTGTAATTCATGCAGAATTAATTTATATATGCACAATTGCTATTTACTTCAGAAACGTACCAACATTTCAGGCTTAATGCCTTCACCACCAATGTCTCCTTCTTCAACATGCCATCCAGATGGAATATCAACAGAGATGATAACAGGGAAATTTTGACGAGCTTGGTCATAACCTCGTAAAGAAACCAATCTTTGGATCAGATCATCAAAAGGAGGTCTTGGGGTACCTAAAGTATTGAAAAGGATACTTGAGTTCAAAAATGCAACACCATAAAAGTAGCTTACAATCAGACAGCAAACAACCATACAGCCCATGGTCATTCACACGATGGAGCCTCAAACTATTCAAGAAAAGATGGGATAGCTGTTTTTGTTGAGCTTTGTACGAGATAATGACTTTTGCAACATAAGGAATAAGTCCAAAATCCACACAATTTCCTATATCTGAATAATATCTATAATACAAATAAAAGAACATGAAGCTAAAATACTAGCAAGGAGGCGTACTGGTTTATATAACTTAAAAAGAAAAGGACCGAGTACCATGGAATGAGAACCCGAACATTGCATCTACTAGAATATCAAAATCCTTTGACAAGTCCAAAGGCAGATCTTCCACTGGCAGGAAAGGTACCGAGAGCGACTCCAGCTACGAAACACTAAACCAAATAAGATAAATTTCCAACCAACACAAAACCCAACGTTCAAAAACAAAAAGAAGGAGCACTATCTAAACCTGAGTAACCAAACCGGAATAAAGAGGCTTCGGAGTACGCTTCGGATAACAAACAAAAGGTTTGTAACCGAAGTGCTGCAGATGACGAGCAGCCACAAGACCGTCACCACCGTTGTTACCAGGACCACAAATAGCGAGAACACGCTTATATTCATTTGCATTATAAACCTGTCCAAAACCAATTAGAATTTTTGGACTTCTTTAAGTCACAAATGGCAGAGCACCCTGAATGCAGGACTTGAATTCCTATAAAATTACCTCTGCTATGGATGTGGCCACGCTCAAACCAGCTAATTCCTAATTGCATGAACGAAAAAGATTATCAGGACAACAATAGACGAAAAAAAAATGCAGAAAGAAAAACTGGAACACGAATCGACAATTTAGACTGACCATAAGCTGATCGACGCTAAACCCGAGAGGGCCCATAAGGATCTCATCGATCTCGGCGGCTTCTCGCTGCCCCAGGTAGGATATAGAGTCCGGATTTTGAGACACTCCGTCTCCCATTCTCCCTGCTCCGGCGGAACAGAAGGGACGAATCGCAGGACTCGAAATTGGAAGGCGAAAACCCTGAGTACCGAGAGGGCTGGTTGGTTGACCGTGATTGGAATTGTGCGAAAGCACTGCAGAAAAATGGCGGCTTACCAGGAAGAGTGTGGAGAGAGGATTGTGGATGGACCGAGAAAGTTCGTGGACGCCGGAGGGGCTAAAAATGGGAGGGAATGATTGCCGAGTAAGAAATAGGCATGTCATTGTTCGGCTTTTGCGTGCCAAGGACCACATTCTTTAACGTTGCATTTGGTTTTCCTGTTCTGCATTCTCCCTCCTATTCGGCGACTAGCTTGGGCTCTCAAAAATGACCGTTGTTCTCTGGTTTTTCAGCTTGGAAATCCTGGATGGTGCTGCGAATTGACGAACCGTCCTGCGTTTGCCGGCGGTCTCTATAACGCCTACAGTAGCTAGCGTTCATTCAAGCTGGACGGATAAAGAACGACGAAAAAAAGGACAAAAAAAGGAAAATAATAAAAAAGAAGAAGAGGTGATTAAGATTCTTTTTTATCTCTTGATTATAAAATCTCATTCTGAACGTAGCGTTTTGACAAAAGCAATTTTATTTGACAAAAGAGTAGCAAAAAGTCATAATCCATTCATATAAGTTGCAACTCCGCACAATCAGTGCTATTATTGACTTTATAATCTACATTTTAGTAGTTTTATTTTATATAAGAGTAGTCTTTCATTAGTTTTTTCAGCTAATATGAAATAGGGTACTAAAATATGTGCAAAGAGCATCTATTTTATCTTATTCAACCTCAATTTCAAGGTTTATTTGATGTATGAGAAAGTATTATATTATAAAGATGTGATCTTTTAAATTATTTAAAGATAAAAATATTTTCCTCAAAATTCATAAACTAGTTTTTGGATTATATTTTAAATCTAATTCTAATAAAATTCATTAGCATTGATAATTTATTAATGCACATAAATCTAAAAATTATTGCAGATTTATTTCCAATTAAGTTTTAAAAAAGTTACAAGAGAATGTAATTAACCCTTAACTATAAAAGATGAACAATCACCTTTTGTATGTCTTTTTTTTTAAATACATAACAACCGAGGAACAATTAATTCTCATAGGACACTTAATAAACAACTTCTTGTGATTTGTCATAATTAGTGAGGACCTTTTGTCCTCGCAACCCCTAAGGCCCACGTATGATGCGGGTATGCACTAGAGGGTTCTAGAATTATGTAAAATATATAGATATGTGTTGTAATGGTAGAGAAAAAATAGAGAATTTCAAAACAAAAAACCCTATAAATAGAGGTAGCATGGAATAAGTCGTGTGCCTTTGAAGAGACTTGGAGGCTAGAAGCCTAGTGAGTCAAAGCCCTTTCTGGCTTTGTATGGCTTAATGCTAAGGGGATAGTATGGAGATTTATAGAGCTCCTAAATTGCAGCTAACATTGAAGTTATGCAAGCAATCAAGAGCCTGACATAGAGCAACAATATCTAGAAAGTAAAGATAGTACTTGTATTTTCGATATTCTTATCAATAAAAAGGAAAAGAGGCCGATAGATTTATCAAAAATAGTGAACGTAGACATCTTTGACTGAACTACTCTAAATCTTATGTCTTATTTTGTATCTTGATTTATATTTTTCACTATTGTGTGTAATTAATGCGATGCATAGCTTGAATTTTTCAACAGTTGGTATCGAAATTGTTTGGTTGTGATTGTTGGTGTGTAAAATTTATGACATGGCTACAATTAAAGTTGATGTAGAAAAGTTTAATGGGGGTTCAAAAATAGAGTAATGGATTTAGTTTGAGTTTAATTGCTCTATAGTTTAGATGTTCACAATAAAAAAGTTTGTTTCTTTTGAGTGAGTTCATGTTAGGGGAGCTTGACATGGTATGATACCTATTGTAGAGGATGCACCATGAGATGTGGATAGTTGTAGAGTGTCGTCTTTTCCTTTTAATGATTTAATTGTGATTGTTGTAGGGTTGTTACACAACCCCTAGGACTCACGTATGACGTGGGTATATAATCGTGTAGAAAGCCCAATAAATAGAGATTATAGAGATCATTTATTTGGAGAAAGTTACTTATATCTTAAAAAAATTATTTTTTCAATACAAATTTAGTTTAACTAAAAGTCTTTCATGTCAATTCATAATGTGACTGTGTGACCCCATGATATTGACTTTCATAGAAGATACTTGTAGAAATGATATTTCTACGTGGAAGAAATCCCTAATACGCACTTGATTGACGAAATTCAGGTCACAAACATTGCTTCTACGAAGATTGTAGGTAATATAGATTAATTTTACATCTTTTGTCTAGTAAAAGAAAAATCCATTCATACTAAACTTTGCAGTAAGCGTTGGATTGCCGACTGTAATTTTATACCAAAAAAAGAGAAGGGCTAGTCAACCATTTGAAGATCAAACAGGTTATTTGGCTCAGAATCAACCCGAAGGCTTAGCGAAAAGACAATGATTAAAACGCTAATCACGAGTCTTATTTCTCGGCCAACATCTTTTGGACCTTCTCGAGGAAGCCCTCCATAGTTTCCAAACTCTTCTCATCTGAAACAACAAAAGGGCAAAAAAAAATTCCATCAATGACTAATGCATATCGCACGTGCACCCACGTGGCAGCGTACAATACTTGTGGAGCGCAAGTTAGTTACCAAGCCTTGGGATGGTATGGCCCTTGGGATGATGAATCACTACAGGGTCCACGCAAGATTCCAACAGTTCCAGCCCATACTGCTTCAAGAAGTCCGTCTCTCCTGCAACAAAGCGGTTTCCAGGTTGTTGAACACTTTTGTAGTTATATGTACCACCCACATAGGATGGCGTTTTGAAGAATACAATTTTATCTTCACACACAATGATTTTATTTGGGCACAATACGCGTGCGCAATACCAAAGAAATCCGATTCCCTTTTGGAGTGAGCATTTCTTTTTTATTTTAAAAATTAGAATCAAATACAATATAAATCATTTATTTTTTCTATGATTGAGACAACTCAATCTCATTTAATAATAATAATAATAATAATAATAATAATAATAATAATAATAATAATAAGATTTAAGAACAGGAATTATAATAAATGTGAGGGAGGAAGTGGGAGTCTTCTCTGTACTAAATGCGATCAAGGCAGAAACTACGTTATCACAAAGATGGCGTACGTACCTAAGAAATGGACGGACGGGCATTGAATGGGAGACGCATATGCTTTCTCAGCCAGGGATGCGGCCTTAAACTTGGCGCCTCCAATAATTATGAGAAATTTAATCTCCGGAACCTTCGTCAGAGCCACGCCCTGCGACCGCAACAAAGGGTCTAAAACCGTGAGTCATTCCTCAATATCGGCGGTCAATCTTCTCGAACAGGAGGAAGATGCGGTCTGCTGTTTACACGTACCTGAGCTTGCAGCCCTGGGAGGCCGGCGGACAGAATTGCGCCCTGAGAATCGCCGTTTGTCATGAACAGTTTAGGACTCGAAGAGACGAATTCTGTAAACGAAATATTAAAAAGTGAGATAGACAAAATTTTTGTACCTGAGAGAAACCAAGGAGGCCATCAAACGGTCCGTGCCTAATCATGAAATCCTCGATGCGTGCAAGACATTCATCGAAGTTCGTGTACTCCGTGAAGTCCTGTCCGAAAGACAAACACGTCGGGACCACAAAAGGTGAAATAATTGCGTCTTGATTTCGACAACCTTTTTCAAGAAACAAAATCGAGGAAAGAGAAGGGGAGCAATAAAACCAGACCTTGTTGAACTGGAACCATTCGTAGTACGGAGGATCGAAAATGCCTTCGACGTCGGATTTGCCTTGAGCCGGAAAGGCCCCGTCGACGAAGACGAGATCGAGTTTTTGGAGCACGGAATCGGGCCACTTCCCCAGCTGTTTCTTGAGAATCTCTCCGCTTGTTCTGAATCCATGAAGGCATAGAAATCTTGGCTTCCTCACGACCACACCTTCGCTTCCCATTTCTGTTGGCTTTTCTCCTTGAGCTGGAAATTGTCTCTTCCCGCAATTCAGGGGGAGGCTGGGGTTTGAAGTTTGGCACGATTTTAAAGCCCTGATGGGCACCGCGTGGGATCCACCGGTCGCGTGGGTTAGAAGCTTGGAACGGGCACCGTTTCGAAGATGGACCGTCAGCGATTTGGGGGTGAACAATTTGCACACGAATTCTCGCCGTAATAGCCCTCATCTATTCGCTTGGTGGCGTTACGTTGACTTGCGCGGGCTCCCGTCAACCTGACTTTCCAAGAACGTGAATAATTAGGTATAGCGAAAAATTCAGCCGCGTGTCATTGGACAATCAAACAGTATAACACCCCTTTTACTCTTTTAATATTCCTTCAATAAGTCCAACATTATTTTGAGCTTTTAAGGCTGTGAAGCATTTCTTTTATAATTAATCAACGTCCTTAACACCACAATGTAAGGGCTCCTTTTTCTCGTATTCTCTCCTAACTATGATATCCAATTTATAAATTCTAAGCTCCATTCGACTCAACTCATAGTAATACATGTTCTTTAGTTTGTTTGAATTTTTAAAAGCAAAAATGTATTAAATTGCATAAAATCTTGCTTTATATGTTTTCACTTTTATCTTATAACAATATTAGATCGTGTGCGATCTAATATGTTCTAATTAAATAGAATATTAAATTTATTTTTATTATTCCAATATGAATAAACATTACAAGAATTTTGTTTATAGTCAATCTTGTCAAGTAATCTCTTAATTTTTGTGTAGTTTTTCATTGTCACTTCGTTTTTTAAACTCACTCACTAGGTGACTTAGTGGTTTGTGGTCCTTACTAAGTACCACTAAGTCAATAAGCCTCGTGACTATTGTTATTTATTCATGTACTCTTTTTTGATTTAGAGATGATTATTCTAAATTAGTAGTACAGCCTCGTGAGGTAGGTTGGTGAATGACAATTCGAGTGTGGCTTCTATGTTTTAGATTGGTAGTACAAGTTAGTAAACTTGTTTGTAAGTACGAGTTAGGCTTATCTAATTTCTTTGTATTGACGTCTTCACTTGATTCGTCTCCTTTCCTTTTGGGACAAGTATTTAATATACGGATATAATTATCTTCATTGAATGCATGAATATCATGACCCTCTATTTGCATGTATGCTTGAAATCTCACTTATAACCCTATTAAATTAGATTATCATTATAATATGCATTTAATGTTAGGATTTTTTTGGATGTAATATATTGGCTTTGGATTGATCATCGTGAGTCTAACCATTTCCTATTAATAGTTGCATCCCAAATGCATACTATAAAGGGCTTTCCTTTTTAAATTTTACTCACACTCTCTTTGGGCCATTTTTCTTCTTATCTCAAAAGTCTTCCACTTTTTACCCTAATTAAAGGCTAACTTAGCTCTCAACCACTAGGTAAGTGCCAAACGGATTTTGCCTAAGTCCATTATGCAATGCCTCAAATCAAAACAATGTCATCTTAACTAATATGTGAATCACAAAACAATGCCATCTTAACTAATATGTGAATCACAAATATAAAATTGGCTTTACATAAGTAGAAAAAAAAAAAAGAAATATATATTTGATAACATCATATAGTTTTATTATCTCAACATTTAGTGTAATCAGCAGATAATCATTAATTACATACCATCCTTCCCTTGGACTTTTCACACAACAGCAACGCCGACCACCGAACGCAAAATCGTGACGCACGTTGGCCTTTCGGGTAACCAAGTGCACACGTGCTGAACCCGTGAATGGAAAAACGGGGTGCCATCTTTAAGGCCGTTCGATCATAAAAACCAACGCTGGATTCCTATTCGGACAACATCATCATTCTCCGTCAACCGCGTCGCGTAAATTATCGTCATCACGTATAACATCCAGCCAAAACAGCCTGTGATTGTCAGCTTCTTTTGAACTTCGGGGGTGTTTGAATTTAATAGGACTTTACGCCGACGGTTCCACGCGGTCGCCTTTTGTTTGTTCTAGAGTTTCCTTCTTCTTCTTCTTTTACGATGGCGTCCAATTCCTTTTTCCGCGGTGCTGCCCCCTTCCGATCCAGGTACTTTGTGGATTTCTTGCTATTTCTCTTATGTTACGCTCCTATTGAAAATTCAAGGGTTTCTGCATCCTTAGTTTCCTTTTGAGTTTGGAAATGTGGTGTGAATTTGGGGTTGCAGAGAGGGTCTGAGCACGAGACCCGTGGCTAGTTCTGATGAAATCCAGTTGCGGATCGATCCGATGCACGCGGATTTGGACGACGAGATCACCGGTCTCCGTAGCCAAGTCAGAAAATTGAGATATGTATGTCCTTAGGTATTATAAGTTTTCAACATTTTCATGCTTTCTAAGTTATGAAATTGATCGCTTAAGACACTTTAAGATATGGGTGAGATTCACCGCACCATAAATAAGGAATCTTATTATTTGTTTGAGGTTTTTGGCTGTGCACCGTTTAGCTAGTTTGATATCTAATGTATGAGTGGATTTTTCAATTTGTATTTGTTCCGAGTTTATGTGATGTACAATGAAGAGTGATATTTTCTTGAAGTCTGCTAAGTGCACTAAATACCCATGTCTTGCGCCTCTTCTTTTCCGCACCACTTGAGAGAATTCAATTTCTAATACAGAGCTTACTGATTGAGGTTGCAATTTTCCACCTAGAGATCATTTGGAAAGACGCGTAATTGATTGGGGGCCTGAATTGATGCTTTTTGCAGCTTATTATAGAGGTGGACAGTGTCATGAAAATTCTAACAAATTCAGACCCTGATTTCTTTTTAGAGTAGTGAAGCATAAAGAATCAACTTTGCTTTGCCTATCCTGTTTTTCTGAATAGAGAGGAGATATTTAGGCTATTTTATTTGACATTGAATGAGCGGCCATTTGCCTTGAAATATGCGATTTAGTTCATTTGCACACCTTTGTCTCTTCATTGCTTGCTTATTGTAAGGTGTTTCCGAGTAGCCTTGAATATATGATGTGTGTAATTGGTGGGGTAATTTTTATTTTACACAGGTTTTGAACCCCAGGCACAAATTTCACTACTGAGCCTCCTAAGGATTTCCTTTATGGACCCAGTTTTGAATTGTAGCAGGCAAATCATATGCTTTACTTGGACGAGTAACCCAGTCCCTAGGATATCGTTTGTGTAACCAAATAATGCTTTTTTAGTGTAATTTTTTTTTCAACTCGTTTTTTGTATTTATAGTCTAGTCATGAGAACCATGTGACCATCACTTATCACCAGGGGATCAAACCCAGGACTTGGAGACCCCAAGCAAGTTATCTGAATACAAAGTTCAAAAAAGGCTTCTAATGCCGTGAAATGTGTAGGAATATGAGTTAAGCGTCATCAAAAGGATCTAAGATTAATCATAAGAGAAGAAGAATCTACTGGGAAAAAGAGGAAATTCACTGGCTAATTTTGCTGAAATATGACCAATTATTGATGAATAAAAGAAAAGTCCAAACACGTGTCTAGGAAATTGTAGAGCAATTAACCCCTTTTTGTGAAGAAAGATATGGATTCTTGATCTGTAGCGGACAAGAATTCCTACTTTTTTGGGCTCCTAATCTTTAGTAGCTAAGAATCCCTATTTATTACAAACGAAGTCTTCTAGGTGTTGAGGGTTTAGGGTTCCGGGTGGGAATCCTATCAAGATCTGTAATAGAAACTTAGGCTGCACTTGGTCGCTATCATCCATTTGAATGGGTCTCTCATCAGCATCTTCTCATGTGGCATTTGAAATTTTCTTGAACTTAGTCATCCTACAAGAGGTTCTTTGTTGATGAGATTTTTTGAATTCTTCAGTACCTCTATGGTCATTGATAGCTTAATAATGCAGATGTGTTGCTGGAGGTCTTGTTGTTTTCAATAATGAGTTTGTAGAAATGCTTTGTTTATTAATTTCTTAACCTTCGTTGTGTTTTATGATCTACATTTGTCCCTACCTAGACTAGATTTTCTTTGGGTTGATTTAGGACACTCTAACCAGCATCCGTCTTTCTTTGTTTTGAAATGCATCAATTATGTATTTTGGCGCCTTAGCAACATCTTTTATTCTGAAGTGAGAACCATCATTTTGCCAGGTTGTTTTTACACATGAATATTCTTCATGTGATTCCTTCCGTTGCAAACACAAAAGTCAGCCACATGCATAAATTGGTTTCTGTATAAAATATTGGTGACAATACAAATAAATGGCAATGTCTTTCTTCACTCTATTTCTCCATATAGCTTAAGGTGTTGCTTTGTAGATGATCTTTTTTCTCATACTAGAGACACTCAATCAAGTAAATGTAGTTTATCTTTTTCTAACACATACGCAATGTTTTTGATTGCTAACCTTTGTTTGAAGATTCATCCTTGCGGTGGTGTCTGGCTAACTATTACAACACGCAGTATCAAGTTTTCTTGCGATGTGTTATTATGCTTTTCATAGTTGTATGTTTTTCCTTTATTAGGTATTTTATTTGCTTGCAACTTTTGTCATTTTTGCTTGATTAGTCTCGGCAATCTAATTGTTCAGTTTCCAAATTTTTATTTTACCTATGGTTTCTCTTTTCTCTGGTGCAGGTTGCTGAAGAGATAGGGACAGAAGCAAAGTTTCAGAAAGATTTTCTTAATCAGCTGGTATGTTAAGTGCAAAAACCTTTTGTTCATATGGCCATATTTGTTTTTACTGTCTGATCTTAGATTTTTTCCAGGGGAACTATCACTTTGATGAAGTGATTAATAGATAAATCTATTAAATATTTTTAAACTGGTCTGCCAAAAGTTGAAAGGAATAGGGAGTAAAACTGCAGGAGGAAATATACAGTCAGCATGTAGTGATTGCAATAACTGCAAGCAACCTATCATTTGGAATAAGTAACATTACAGAAAAAGGAAGAAGAAGATGATGTGATTAGCAATAGCTGCATTCTTTTTGGGCTTACAAGAAAGAATCTAAATGATGAGGACTTTGTGCCATGATTATCAAGTAAAACAATCTATTCTGGCAAAGAATATTTTCCAACATTTTCTTTTCTTTTACTTATTCTTATTCTTGTTCTCTCTCTGCTTAGAAGGAAAGTTTTTTGGGCGTATCTTAGATACATGATTGAATTGTTTGATGGCTTTTAGTCATAAAGTGGACTGTAGCATTTGCATTGGTTTTGCTGCTGACAGGAACAGCCTTCTTGAAAGTTTTTCTTTCATCTGTTTCGTTACAGCAAATGACAGTGATCAAAGCCCAGGCAGGTGTCAAGAACAACCTCAGAAGATTGAATAAGAGGATCATCCAGAATGGTTCAAACCATATCGTTCAAGTGGTTGTTTTTGCTTTAATCTGTTTCTTTGTGGTTTACGTTTGGTCCAAGATATCTCGAAAATGAGGACGGTCCGCCGCTGATCTTTGGCATCAAAGAACTTCGATCGGAAGGTCTGTGCGGACCAATTAACTAATACTGATTCCGTTGCAAAGCCTTTGGCATGATCTTTGACTTGAACGATGAGACATCTTTGAGCGGGTTCTAGGAAACTAAAACCTAGTTATTAGTTGCGAAAAGAAAAAGAAAGATTACTAGTGCCTATTGCGTGTTAATATAGTTTGTACGGTATGCCTACACTTTCAGAAATGGTTTCTGTATAAAAGATAGAATTCTTTCATCATGTTCATGTTTCTCTTGGAAACGATTTGTGAATTTTGCCTGCGCATTCGCAATTGTTGACAAAGGTATCTTTACTGCTGAAGGTGCAGAGATATGTTTTAGCTTGTGAAATGGCAACAAACTTACCTCAAAGAAAGAATTACCCAACCTCTGTTTCAAGTATATGGATTGTAATTTTCTTATGCCAAGATCGTCGGTTGTTGTTTTCTTCATTGCTCGATTTGAAAAGGAGTGCTTGATTTGAAACCTACCTGTTCCTGTCAACTGACTGCAAGCTTGAAGTTAGAGGCCACTTAGGATGCAACACAGAGTGGCGTGGAAGTTAATTGTGAAAGAGCATGCCGTGGAAGTCCCCACGTCACCTTTCCATGACCGTGGTATATTAAATTCTTAAATGTCCTGGATTTTCGAGCCATGCGATAGTTGCGGCTGTGAGTTTTTTTTTTTTTTTTTTCCTCAAAGAATTTTCTGATAAGCTCTGTCTATTTCCTTTCGGGGTATTCTAGCTGTGTGGGTGCACTAGAGAAGCTTCGACTCAACTACGACCAAAAAAGGTGAAACACCAAAGCCACAAGATTGGAATTGGAAATTTTAAGAACCATGATGCAGAGGATGCCTTGGGAAGAAATATTATGAGTACAGGAGGAATCATGTGGTCTCTAAATTGAAAGAAACCACTATCTTTACCTCCTCCTGTGCACTTTTGTGTTACGGTAAATGAAGAACAACTAGCAAGCACAAGCGCTTGATTCCAGGGGTGCACTCTTGGGGGCTTGTTTCGACTTGCTTGTCCTGACTTGGTTCAGGACAGTTCTTGTCCACTCTGCAAAGAAGGTCGAGTTATGACCAACTTTGTCATCTTTGTAGAACCGGAAGCATCGTGAGTCTTTCGGGGGAAATGGGCATTGCTTTTCGCTATGTCGATCCCACCAGGCTCCCCGGTGTTTCATCCCGGAGGAGTCTGCCATCCAGCGAAAAACGTATTGGCCAACGCCGGCGAGCTCCAACCACCCTTTCGGGAAAAATTCCATTATGCTACTGTCTCTATCCATGAACATCAAGTTCGTCAGCTGAGCTCCATGAGGCGATGCAACGATGTCGGTGTAAGTCAGAACTCTCACCTGAAAGAACATCATTTTCATGTTTCTTAAGAGATTGTTGCCATCTATGTTAAATAATGATATAAAGAGTAAGAGGCTACAAACCTGGTCACAGAAGCTTAGGTCTTCTGACTGAGCTACCTTCAACAGGCATCCCTTCACCCTCGCACACTCCTTTGCAAATATGTTGATCACGGTGGTCGCATTCTTGAATGATCTTGAACCTCTTCTCATTAGCAACGTCAGCCTAATGATTGGATCTCCTTTTTCATCGACTTCTCTTCCTCTACCAGCAGGGTTTATCCCACAAAACTCCCTTGCTTTACATCTCAATAAATCGAAAACCTTACGCTGCTTCTCCTTCCCCATGCTCCCCAAATTATGCCTCATCACAACCGCCCTTTCGAAACAATAAGGGTGGTCTCCTTTCATAGATTCTTCGACGGGAACTTTGCCAAAGTTCGCCTCCAACAGGGTATGAAGCCATGATCCCATTCTATCCCTGAACTCACCCCAATGGAATAACACCCATCTTGTAGGTCGTAGGCACCCATTCTTCATCGACCAGCCAGCGAATGGAGCCGTAGCACTAATGCCATGCCATAGATTAATATAGTCATAGTAACTGTCGCATACGAAGGTCAAGCCCTTCTTGTATATCGCAGATTCTGGAAGACTATCTTCCCAGGCCAAGGCATACGAATTTTTCGTGCCGTCTCTTATATTGTCACCCTTCAGGCACAGAAGCCTTCCCTTGGATGCTTGAGAAGGGAAGTAGAGGTACTCTGCTTCGTCTTTCTCGTGGGTGTCGTTCAAGGAGCTCATAAACCATGTGTTCCCCGTCATAGCAGTTTCAGCAAACCTCAGCTCTTTCAACGGAAGGAAAGTAACCGAGTTCCGGAGCCTTGCGGTTTGAATATCGATTATCTCGGACTGATTGGGACCTTGGCAGCCATCGGGCACCGTTCCCGATGAAGAAGAAGAATCGAAGGGGGAGGTTTCTGTGCGCAGAAGGATAGGAACAGCCAGCAGCGGAAGAAGGCATAAGATGAATTTGATGGAGTGCATGGAACTCTTCCTTTTGGCAGGAGCTTTGCGGCTCCCTTCACCCTCCTCCATCTTGCTCAAGACAAGTGACATCGAAGATTCGACATTTCCATTAAATTTAGTAGAAGCAAATCTCGAGATTGACGTGCCCATCTCAATGAACTTAAGGTCAATGGCATGAACGTGCAGTTTCACAGATAATAGCCCTTATCGAACAGAGGGGATAAGAAAGAAAGGAAAAAAGAAAAGAAAAGAGAAAAAAAAAAGGAACAACTCTTGTCCATGAGTTGAAATTCGCAACCAATATTTTAGCTAGGCAGTCGATGCTGAATCGTGAGCTATGACTTGCATTAAGGGTGGCTTTGATATATACAATTGCTCAACTAGCTGCTCTAAAACCATGATATGTAATTGTTCCTAACAGACGAGGGAAAAAGACAAATATTACACGCGTAATCACGAATTCTCCACCTTTGTCGGCGAATCTGGTTTTGGTCCTTGGTAGGAACAAACATTGTTTATAAAGCTGTGTTGGGATCCATCATCGACGGATGTTGACTTCCTATCGCATAGCCACTCATTGAGATCCATCACAGATGGCAGTTGACTTCCTATCTAATAGCCACTTGACAGTAAACAAACAATATAACTGGTACTATCACAAGGAAAAAAATCGACGTAGATTCAAAATCTGAAAAGGAAAGAGCCTCACGTTTCTTTTCTTTTGAAGTAATAACTTTCTACAAGTTTCAAGCAAATATCTACAAGGGCCAGTATTTTGGCCGTTCTGCAGGCGGGGAAGTCAAACCATAGGAGATAATG
Organism: Casuarina equisetifolia; assembly: GCA_028551475.1. Classification (NCBI taxonomy): domain Eukaryota; kingdom Viridiplantae; phylum Streptophyta; class Magnoliopsida; order Fagales; family Casuarinaceae; genus Casuarina; species Casuarina equisetifolia. Next base: position 14,931,155 of record CM052356.1, read on the forward strand.
ATTATATTTACAAACGGTACACTACTAGTGTCAGTTTATCATATTAGAAGCATTATTTGGTCAACATAGTAAACAAGAAACGCAGGAAAATTGCTATGAGATCTCAGGCTAAAGTTATCAGGTCACCATTCTGATCTGTTAAGTCGACTGGTAATCATCATTTGCACCATGTCAGGTTACTCTCAAATCCCCAGAATGAAAACTGTGGAGAAAGTGATATCTGGAGTCAGTCTGTGGGTTGGATCAAAAAGCTTTGCAGAGATTGTTAGCCTTCATGTTAGATGAACCATGCTGCTCTATTGGGCCCGTGGGAACACAGAGTCTGCTCCTCTTTGGCTCAGAAATCCTAACATGTGATACTGCAGTGGCGAGCGTGTCGATCAAACCACAGTCATCCTGATCCTCTGACTTGCAACTTTCAGATGATGAAAGAGAACTTGAACGGTCCCAGAGAGAACCACCAAGAATCCTGTTTCCCTCTGACTTATAACCTGGTGCAACCACCCGTTGCTGGCCAGGTGCTCCTGCATAATTCTTCGATTTCAATTTAATGGGTAGAGTCTTGGGCGTGCACTCTGTGTAAAACAATAGCCACGGATGCCCTGAAGCAACACAAATTACATTCTCAATTAGACAAGAATTTCAGATATTGTCAGAAGTCAGCTGTCAATTAGTCTCAGGATACAAAATAAGTAAGGAAACACACAAACAAATATCTGAAATTCTGTAAAAGGTAGAAGGTAAAAGGAAAGGTAAAAAGGGGAGCAGATGAAGAGAGTTAGCGTCAACCTAACTAAACTTTCCTACAAGCATAACAAACTTACTTAAAACTTCATCTGCAGTTATCCTTGTTGTAACATCCCTATTCAGCATTCTACCAATAAGATCTTGAGCAGGTTTAGATATCGACTCCCATACACCACTGTGGAAATCAAGCTTGGTATTCTTAACTGCCTCAAAAATTGCTTCTTTGGTATCTCCTTGAAAGGGAAGAGCACCTACCAAGAGAGCATGGAGGAGAACACCAGCACTCCAAATATCAACCTTCTCAGTATATTTTCCTAACAAAACTTCGGGGGCAACATATGCTGGACTTCCAGCCAATCCAGTCAAGTTCTGACCTGCGGGCACAGTAATTGTATCATTTCACAAGAACCTGACAAGGTTTTCACAGATAACCAAAAATCTAAACGAAAGCAAAAAATTATTTCAACAAAAACAAACAAAGGGAATGCACAAATCACTAGTCGTTATGCTTAAGCAGGGAAAAGCATAAGGGCCTACCAGGAAAATATAGCATGGGACCACTACCAAAATTGTAAGAAGGGATCGGTACACAACAGCACATATAAAAACAATTTTTGAAACAATTAAAAGATAAAAACCTATCAAAATGACCGCAGATGATTGATTAATTTCACTAAAGATGCAAGCTGACAAGAAGGACATGTCCTTCAAGAAACTGTCATCCCTTTGTGAAGACATGCAAAACCCATAAGCTACCCCATAGATATGAAACATAACCAGGTGCATAGGACTACACCAAGTATGATTATTTGAATTGTATATTGTTTGGTTATCTCCGACTTGAGTTGAATTTTGCATTAGTCTCTTCCCACTCTAAATACGGAAATTTACCCTGACTTTACTGCCTTAAGTTTTAAAAGTACCTCAATTTAGAGTAAACTAGACAGTTTTTCAGATAAACAAAGTTATGCCAGGAGTAAATGAAAGAAGCCCATTCACTTTGATCTTCTGTAGTCAGCTGTTCCATGCAATGTTTCTGAAACATGCTCACTTTGGTCCCCCAATATTCTGCAACCAACATGTCATCACAGAGTATTTTGATGCATCTAATATTCCTAAGGAAAGGGATGACATACTGTTTTAGCCATAATAATTTCGAGAGGCCTAGTTCAGAGTCTTCTCTTTTGGGTTCCCAGACACATCTTCTTGGGTTCTTCACTTGCAGTCTTGGGTTTCCGATCTCCTAATGAACAGAAACCTAATTTATAAAGTTTAAACTTCTTTGAGACAGATGACTGGCTATGGGATTACTGTTGTTTATCTTACTCTCATATATTGCTCATCTCCATTTGGCATCAGAATGCAAATCACAACCAAATGGTTGCAGAACAGATAGTTAAACTGAATGGGACTGTGGTAGAAGACAGAAAAACTTCCGAGGATCATCCTTCATCAAACTTCCATATCTGATTCTTGTTTCTCAATTTGATGTTATATAGATATATCATTGGCCCGTGTAGATAGTATAAACGTACTCATTCAGATGCAATTTTTTATTTTCATTAAAAAGTCTGATGCCAATCATGCATGTTCATGCATATTGTAGAAAAATGCTCAGCAGGATTCCCTTAAGAACCTAAAAGTGGTACTATCCATTTGGCTTTTTCTTTATTTGTTGTCTTCTCGTCACAGCTTACAGATCAGGACACATATGAGGGAAGCCACATAGACCACCTAAGGTAAAAGGCGGGGGCTCTCTTTGTTAATCCCTATTACTAAAACACTCCCCCACTTAAATCTCTGGTTTTTCCATGTTGCTGCTCTAAACATGTATTTTAGAATATTTTAATGGGAAAGTAGCATTCAGAAACTTACTTTCCTTGAAAAGCTAAACTAGACATAATACAAATTCAAAAAGAAACAACAAACAGAAGGGGAACAGTAAAGAAAATTCCTGGGTAACATTCTACACAATAGGTATTCAGAACTAACCATCAGAAATTCTTGTGGCCAGGCCAAAATCAGCGAGCTTTATCTTTCCCATTGCTGTGAGCAGAATATTCTCAGGCTTAATATCTCTATGCACAACTCCCATATCATGACAATACTTGATAACTAACATAACTTCCTTGAATACATTGGCTGCACGGTGCTCCGAATAGTGAACTTCTTGGAGCATCTGATTGATCAAACATCCCCCAGAGCACAACTCCATCACAAGATGAAAGCAGTCAGATTCCTCGTACACCGCCTGCAATGTCACAATCCTAGGATGACCAGACAAGTGCTGCATTATCTCTACCTCCCTATGCACTGTTTCCTCCCCCTTCCGCAAAGTCTTGCATGCATATTCCACTCCACTAACCCTAGACCGACACAGCCAAACTGACCCGAATTTTCCCTGCCCAATTGTGGCACCCGTAATGTAATCATCCTCAATTTTCTTCTTCCTACCCATTCGGGTAGCGACGTCTATGCATCCTATCTTCCTCTTGATACCTCTGCCAGGTGGGACCAAAGATGAAGTCCCACATGGTGGAGCAGTGGCAATGCCCGCGAGCCGGCTTTTACAAGAAAGAGCGGGTTCGGTATTGGCTTCTTCTTTGCACCTCTTGTTCAACCTTGTATAATCTTCTAACGAGTAATGAGAGGTTAGATGCGATGATGGTGAATCATGAGTAGATGATAAAGTGGCTGGTAAATTTGAGCTCTCATCAGTTTCACTTCCTTTCCTTTTCTTCCTCATCAAGTCGGAAGTAACTGATATTGTTATGTAGAACCACCCGTACTACATTAAAGTTGCAGAAATCCAGAAAATATCTAACGAACACTTTTAGGTCAATTTCTTTGTCTGATGGGAATGGTAACTTCTCGGTTCTATTCCTAGCAAAAGAAAAGACAAGAAAAAACAATCAGTCAGCAAAATCCAGTGTTATGTAATCATACCCTCCATTAGGCTGCTCAAGAAACATAAAAAAAAGGGAAATAAATTGCTGTGGGGTAAACATTATATCGTCAACACTACCAAAATTCCGAACTCAGCGAATGGAAATTTCAGTTCTCCAGAAAAAGGAAAATTAACAATCACAAATAACTCTTTGCGATGATGAATCACACAGAATATCACTTCTTTGCATTTCTTGCTCTGATCTACAATCTTCGAATACTTGGAGAAGAAATTAAGGGTTATTAAAGAATCACGGAAAATGAAAGAACCTTTGTGCGTAGCTAATCCTGTCGACTTCCGGTGATGAGACTGATCGGGAACGCAGAAAGAGATCGAAGAGCCCTGAACCCGAAATCGTTTGAGAAAATAGAAGCCAAACAATAATGGGGAAATCCAGGTCGAAATACGAAGGAATCGCAATCTGTTTGGGAACCCTAGAAACAAGAATAGGTCCAGAAGATTCGATGTATCCAATAATTAGATGGGGCTGGGTGTGGGCGTCGCGTCTGTCGCGTCAACCACGTGTCTCTCATGGAAATATCTGACACTCAAGCCTTTTGTGTTGGATATTTTACCCCAGGTGCAACCGCACAAGAGATCCAGTGTGCGCTCGGGATATTAACCGACTATTTCGTGAGATGCGCGGAGATCGGAGAGATCAAACTCGACACTATTTCGCTATCATGGCATTTGCTCCCATCTCGGCATGGGAAGACCGACAGGAGAACAATTTGACGTGGGCGAAACCGTTGCCGGCTGGCGCACGTGGGATGGTGACCTGTTTCTTCGTCAAACGGTAGTACGGACAGTTCAGCATTCCAATCGTAGAACTTAAGTTAAGACCCGAAGTTTCCAAACCAACTCAATCCCATCCTTGCGTTTTACGTTGTTAGTGAGATTCGTTTCGGTGCTTTTTTTTTTTTTTTTTCCTTCTTGCTTGCTTTGAAGAAGAGATACGGTTTTATTTTATATTATGTACCGAAATCTCAGAATTGAAAGCTTAGAATAAGCCAACACGTGTGCTTTGTCTATAGTGGTTGGGCAATTTTGGAATGTTGTTGCATTGTGTTACCATGCTTTTCACAAAATAAGGAAGCATTTGTGTTGCAGACTTACTCTTGGTGATGGCATTAATTAGAACCAAAAGTAACCCAGAAATTGTGTAATTTCTGAATCAATTGGGTATAGACAAGTGAAACCCTAGAACTCAAAAATGGTGGATGGAAGATTCAATTCGATAATCTTTACATTACAATGTAGCCTAAATTTGTAGGCGAAATCTGTACAATGTGAAAAGGAAACTATATAGGTAAATCGGGAATTGATTAATTACAGGGATATGATAGAATTTGTGTTCTTGGTGAGAGATTGTCAGAAGAGTCGTTTAAGTCATAGCCAAAGATGATTTTCCCTAAACGACTGGTTATTTCTAGAATGTTTTGTCGGCAGAAGCCTTGGAAGGTTTTAGGAAATCAAGAAAATGTACTTCCTGATTTCCTGCGATTTCTGATCGAATTCTTTCCAGTTTCCAGTCGAATGCTCTCAAATGATGTCGACAGCTATGTTCGGTGAAAGAGGCAACGCTGAGGAATGATGTGGCACAACTCCTGGCTTGCTGAGTGGATTAGTGAGGCAGACGGGACGCTGACAGGACTGGCTGACGTGGTCACTTCAGAGGATAAGGCTTCTCCTTTTGGGCTCGTACTTGTGGTCCTTAACAACATTTAATTCAACTCGTTTTTAAACAAAAGTGATAAAGAGTTAATTCCTAAGGAGGTGAAATCCCATTTCAGAAGGGTTAGATTTGATGGAATTGTACTCATTTTTTTGGAGACTTTGCTCGAAAATAACACTAAGTTATATTAAATTAATTGATTTAATTCACTTACATCCAAATTTTCGAGCAAAATAAATTGCTTGTTTCTTTTCCTAACTAGTATAAAGACAAGAATCCAAACCTTTTGTTTTCCCATCAAGTTGTTTGGACAGCCTCTCGGCACCACTAGACAAGCTTCTATGCTTTCACGCAACCAAACATGGTCTTAAGGCAGTCATTGGGATCAACATCTAAAGCCACTAAAACCCTAGGAAGCCAAACGAGAAGGTAGACTCAAGCATAGATAGAAGGAGGAAATGGTTGTAGATCTACAATTCAAATATAGTTAGAACAGTGAATTTTGCAGAAAATTTAGCAACATAACAGTAGGATAATAAACAAGTTTCAAATATATTCCAAGCAACACCCACGAAACATCAAACAATCAACAATAGAGAGAGGCTTAGAAATTCCAATGATGAAGATGACATTATTCACCCCCTTCTTTCTTTCCGCTCTCCCTCCTTATCTAATTTACCATTTTACCCCTTCCTTCAAAATGTACCGCATTGCCAAGAATGTAAGCTAATTCCACGTTTGCCTTTCATAATCCACTTGGTTCATGACAATCCTTGCCCTTTTAACAAATTCTCTTCTAAAAGATTAATGTTGAACCATGGAAATTATTTCTAAATGTACTTAATATCTCCCCACATGGCATAGCATTTTGGATGCTCTGTTCACTGAATCATGAGATCTAGTCTAGGTCCATTTCCTTTTCGCACTATACAACATTCCAACGCCTTAGATGGCTCCATTAGTACCTTGCCTTCACCATCAATTACTAGTATCATTGGATACATCTTGTAACGTGTGCTAATAGCTTTCTTCAACTACAACATGTGGAAACCGGATGGATGATGGCATTTAGTGGTAATACCAACTAGTACACTACTTTCTTAATGTGTTGGATGATTATAAAAGTACCATGTTAGCGATATTGTTGCATCTTCAAATATATTGAATCTCCCACCCTCAATCTCAGGCTCATTCTTTTCTTGTTGGCGAAAGCTTCCATGAGAGTCTAGCTAGTCTAAAGATGAGATTGGATGAACAATACCCTGCACATGCTTTTATAAGAAATCATAAACAATCTTATTATTAATGGAGATGTAATTATAATATAAGGGTTGGCTTAGCTTGTAGCCATATAATGCTTTAAAAGAAGTCATTTAAAAGGAGGAATGGTAGTTGGAATTGTACCACCATTATGCTAAGGTGAGCTAGGAATGTCATTTTTTTGGCCTTTCCTTACTAAAGCATCTCAAATATTGCTTTAAACACTAATTGGTCCTCTTTATTTATTCATCAATTTAAAGGTGGTAGGTTGTACTATGGTCCCAAACAATTTCTCCCAAAATTTATTTATAAACAAGGTGTCTTTATCACTTACAATCATTAACGAGAGCCCATGCAATTTTTCCACTCCATCCATAAAAATTGTAGTCACTTGAAAAGATGAGAAATGATGACTTAACCTTGTGAAAATGAGCATACTTTGTGAAATGATCTAACACATCCAAATGGTGTCCTTACCATCGCTTCTTGGTATCCCTCGATAAAATCTAAATTAATCTCTTGCCATGCTTGACTAGGAATTGATGGTGGTTATAGCTTGGGGTACAATACTCTTTTAGATTTGTATTTTTGAAAATGTCACACTAAGATATGCATGCAATAACCATTTGCTTCATTATTGGCTAATGAAATTGTTGTTGGATTTGTTTAAGCATGCTTGAAATTCCTAAATGGCTACCTAAACTTGAGTCATGCATGTGTTGTATTGTACAATTGTCTCATGCAATGATTATTGTTGGATCTTATAGCAACCTAAGAGGAGGGTTGAATTAGGTTTCTCTTGTAAAAGTCACTTTTATTTGTGTTCAATTACTTTTTATGCAATCAAATGTGACATTCAAAGATATAAAGATTAATCAGCAAGCTAATCAAACACAAGAAAGATGAGACACCAATTTACACAGTGGTTTGACCCTTCTCACCTACTTCCACCATCTTCTCTTTCAACACAACCGTTTGAAGTCTATTTTACTACAAAGCTAAAAGAAACTTTCTCTTACACTTTTCAACTCCTTCTCAAGGAGTCAAACAATTCTTACACCAAGGATTACAATCCAATGTGTGTCTCAACGCACATCAACAAGTTATAATTTCTTAAACTTATTACAAGCTTAAGCAATTTCCTTAACATATGAAATGTATATGGAAGATTGCTAAACTAAGGGTTTTCTAATGATAACAAATAGATAATCAAGCCCTAATCACGAAACCCCTAAATGATAGCAAAGTTAGGGTTTCAGATTTACAAACATGTATATGTGCAAAACAATATTCAAAATCTAATTAGCACATATACAAGTAGAAATCTCAAGTAATCTTGTAAGTAATAGAGTGAAAGAACTTCACTAAAATTTTTGTTTAGCTCAAGCTTCATAGAGTGATCTTTTTCTTCTTCAAAGTGAATTTTCAGATCTCAAAATATTAACAGCTTTAACTCCACGTTTTTTACTTCTTTTTCCACGCTTAATAGATATCAAGAACACACCTTTTAATCTCTAAATATAGCCATTTTGACTTGCTTAGAATTTCTTCCCATTATGGAGTGATGATGACTGGATTTCGAGTTGTTGAAGAGGCAAGGAGTTCAAAGGTAGTTTCTGCTTTGTTCTGATCTAAGGACTTTCAAATTTGAGCATCAAAATGCCATCCTTTAGTCCATGACTTAAGTTAGCTTCGTGGATCAAAGAATTGGGTTATTGGATTGAGTTTTTGGGTCTTTCTCAAATCTTCATCAATTCTTATCAATCTTGAAATTAATCTTCGTGGGTCATTCACAGATTTATAGAGAATCTTCTTCCTTATAAAAGTCTTTTGAAATCATCTTCAGAAACCCTCTAATCTACTTCTAATTTCACTTTTGAGCAGTTAGGGCTAGAACTTGAAGAACACCTTTAATCTCTTCAATTTGACCTTCTTTGGGTAGTGGGTCTTTTATCTTTCTTCACAAAATTGTTCCTTTCTTCATTAGCTTTCTAATGACACCATTTTAAGCTTTATTGGAGCAGTTGCCGGTGGCCAATTTTGGCTGCGAAGTCATAGCATCGTTAAGGGGGTCAGTTGAGCTGAATGGTAGGTCGAGCAGGGTTTCCATGTCGTGTGCGGGTCATTTACATGATTTGTGGGTCGTAGGCGAGCGGGTCTGGGTTGCGTTTCGCACAGGCTTGGGTCATGCAAGCAAGTCGCACCTTTGGTTCAGGTTTATCTTGTGGGCTGGGTTGTGCTTGCATGGGCTAGACTCACTTAATCTCGGTCTAGGTTAGGTTTATGAGCGCGCAGACTAGGCTTCGTTCATGCACGCTGGGTTTCACCTTTTAATCATTTTCTTGCACATTAATCTAGCATTATTTTCTTTATAAGAATCCTACAAATGATCAAATATTAATTATAATTTTCCATATTATAATTCTATTCAATCATCAATATATTCCAACAAAATGATTATAATATTATCATATTATAATACTCATTTTTATTCATCATTAAAATGTTTATATATTCTAATATCATTAAAATATATTCCAACAATTATTGATTTTCCACCATTATTTTGCCATTATACCATTATACCCTATTGCTCAAGCTATGCCCTGGTTGACTAATAGGGTCCACATGGAGGCTTTCTAGAATGAGTTTTAATTGTTCATCACTTTCATAACTTTGTCACACTTCTTGAAGCTTAGTAAGCCACTTATGTCACATGGGTATGATAACTCTTTGCTCTAGCAAATGCTTTAAGTTGGAATGATTAGTTCTGATTATAAGATGATTACCTAGCAGATAAGATCTTCATTTTTGAACCATAAACATAGTAGCTAACAATTCTTTATTGTATGTAGAGTGTCCTAAATACTTCGGTGATAAGGTCTTACTCAAATAAACAATAGGTTGACCATAAAATCACCAAGGTTTAGCATGCTTTTGCACCAATAAGATTGGTGAAGTGTAAGGACTAATGATGCAGTGAATGATTATTGCTCCCAACATCTCTTCCACCATATTTTCTATCTACCCCTTTTGCACGTATAATGAGAAAGCCTTAAGTTAACTAGCCCACTCCCTAACTGTAAGGAAATGCAATGGTCAAACGCTTATGGGGGAGGAAGCTTAGTGAGGGTCTTAAAAACATCCGTGAACTCCTTTAAAATGTTAGTAATCTTTGGTAATATTACCCCCTCAGTGACTCCATAACAATTACTAGTAGATGTTCTAACATGTAATATGAATGTTCTATCTTCCACTTACAAAAATTAAGAGTGATAGTTAACAATGGCCATTTTGGCTTTATAATTCCTTACATCTCAATCTTCCTTCTTGTTATATCCATAAACAACACATTCTCCATCACATCCAACCTTATAAGATTAACTAACCATACACAATGCATTCTAAGCACTATATCACATCCCTCTAAAGGTAATAATCAAATGTATGTCGTAAACTTATGTCTTTAAATTTTCCATCAAGCTTTCCTACTTCATTGATTGCCCACCAAATGAAACCCATTAGCCACCTTGATTTAAAAATGAGCCATCTCCTCAACAACAATGCATTTTTTTTTAGCTAAATTCTTATTAACAAAGTTATGTGAAGATCCAACGTCAAATAGAATGTTGATCACAATTTGTGAACTATCAACCTCCATATTAAATGGTACATGTGGAGCCATCATTTGAAACTGTATAAATAAAGAATTGTGATGTTGGAGCAAAACTAGGTGACAAATTGAAACTGTTACAGTGTCCTAAGGGTAAAGTACAAAAAGAGTCAATGAAGAAAGTATCATATGCTAATGCATTAGGAGGTATAATGTATGCTTAAGTTTATACTAGGCTTAATATTGCTTTTGCAACAAGGTTTCTACATAGGTACCAATCAAACTTTGGTTTTGAAGTACTTAAAAAAAACCGTTCATATGTTGACATATATATATGTAGATAACTTGTAGTTAATAAGATATATAGATTTAGACGTTATAAGTTGCAAGAACAATTTTTGAAATCTAGATTAGGATACATTATTATGGTAGGTAGATAGTATTACAAAGAAGTACAAAACAGAAATTAATGATGCTTTAATCATGTAGGTAGAATTTGTAACATGCTATAGAACAACTGCTTAAGTGATTTATCTAAAGAACCTTATTAAGGTATTGATAAAGTTTGATTTCTTTATTAGAACTTTCTAGTTATACTGTGGTACTAAATTAGTTTTGTTGTTTATTAATAACAATAAAGGTATTGCATGGTTTAAATACATAGAAATCAAACCTTTAATTATAAGGAAAAGCTTAAGTAGGTGCATTACATTAGAGCATATTAATACAAATACTATGTTTACTAGCCTCAAATACTAAAGTCTTTGTATTTTTATAGACATGTCATTTGTATGGACTTAGGAGCATCACAAGATATTGTTGTTTAGTGGAAGCTTTTTCAAAGTCTTTACTATGATACAAAGTTTGTATCCTAATTAATTTACCATGAGATAAATTGTCAAGATATAGATATATATTCCATGTTTATTAGTCATGCCAATTGTATTTAGCATGTGAGTGTTTTATATGTTGATAAGTTAAATCTTTATATATATAATGTATATCACATTAAAGTCTTGAGAGAAGAATAAAGCTTAAGTAAAATGCTAAGGCATTCAATTATTAGCCATAAAGAATGTCTTACAACAGATAATTTTAAATTTAAGTTATTAAGGATAAGACATACAAGTTTATTGGAACCATAAAATATATTTTCTGATGACAATTTGTCACTAAGGAAAGAGAATTGGACTAACAACATAAATAACATATAAAGTAGACTTTTATAATGTTATCCGATTGCCACACTACCATATTAAATCTATATTAGTAAAGTTAAGAACTTTTGTGACCATTGTTCATCTTATGTCATTTAAGTGATGTAGTGACTATCATCATTTAAAGTTTAAGACTTTATGGGATGTGATAAATTTTAAGAATTTTCTTTAGACCAACTTAAAGGTGTGCACAAATAATTATTTTTGTAAAACTAATTATATTATTTTTATCCTCATTAATATAGCTTAAATGAAAGAATGTTAGCCTAATTTTTGTTGAGCTTACTAATGTGGACTTATATTAATGAATTTAGAATTGTTCTAATAAAGTGAGACAAATAGGTTGTTAATAATTAAAATAAAGATTGGCTGGTGTGGGCTATGGCTTATGAAAAAGGACTATGATGATTGGACCTTTTAGTGGCATATATAGATTAGGCTAGGTCCTATCTTATAGCTCAACATATATAATATACCATATAGATTATGGTTACATGTGATTCATTATGATAAGTCATTTTCCCTTTGGTTCATTCATCGAGCTAGTGTACTTTGAGCAAAAATAAAGTATAAACATTTAGCTTAAAGGCCATTCCATATTTGTAGATCTTCAATATGGATCGAAAGAATGGTAACCTTTCTTGATTTTTTTCTTACTTAATATTCTTTATTTGGTATTTTAAATTTGACTACGTAGATCTTTGATTGATTTGGCTTATTGCGACATATGAAATTCCTTACATTGTAAGGATTTATTTAAAGTCATGGAAAAGGATTTGGCCAAACCTAACAAGGTTATTGGTAAATAGTGAGAGAAGTTAAACATGAAGGTTATTCCTTAGTTTAGATAATTTATTAAGGATAATATTTATCATCACATTGTGAAAGCAATTAAAGCATATAAGCTATGGAAAAAGTTCAATGCTCTTGCAAGATTCTCTAAAACAAGGTTTCTTCACTCAAAAAGTTGATTAATTAGAAGTATATAATAGGATGACTTTTTAATGAGTTTCACTCATTGATGAATCAATTGACAAAGGTAAAGATTATTTTAGATGATAAATTACAAGTAAATTAAATGAGTAAAGAATATTTGGATAAATGATTAGTTAATAGTTGGTAGACATTGGTAGTTATTCTTATAACCACAATTCTAGATGATGTTTTTGAGTATAAGAATGTCCACAATCTTGTAATTTTTTTATGGTGATATATAATTCTTAACCTTTCACCAAAAAAAAAAAAAAGAATCAAATTAAAAGAGTAAGAAATATTTGGATAGATTATAGAATTGGTTACATAAATGTAGGAGAGAGATAAAACCAAAAATGGATACATAAGCAAAAGTAAAAGAAAAATTAAGAGTAAAAGTACCAAATTTAAATAAGTCATAAGGAGTATCATGGCTAAAAAGATATGTAAGTGCTACCATTGTGGAAAACTTGCCCGTTATAAGAAAGAATATAGGAAGTTGAAAAAGGAAGAATTAAAGAATAAAAGATATGAAAGTTGATAAAGATTTAGTAGTAATAACACTTAGTGATGAGACTATGATCTTTAGTGATCTTTGAGTCAACATATCAAGTTAGGGTTTGACTTAGGTTTCAACTTAGATTATTGATGCAAGAGCTTATTTTCATGTCACTCCATATGAAGAGTACTTCTTATTCTACATAAGTGGGGATTTTGGAACTATTAGCTTAGAAAATGAGATAAAAGTGAAGATAGTTGGCATTGTAGATATATTCTAAGAAATTAATGTTGGATATAAATTGTTGAGCCTCTTTCATGAGCTTGTGTTTCAAACAAGTATGCCAACCCCATTGCATCTAAAATAGTGCTAGGGACTGATGAGTTATGAGTTCAACTCCTAACAAGTCTTGAGGCTTATAGTAAAACAACCAATTTATTGGTCCTAACTCAATTTCCTAACCTTCATAAGTAGCCTTGAAAATCTTGTTTGGTAATTGTCCATTTGATTTACTAGAGTTTAGGGAGTTCACCAAAAAAATGTTAAAAACAAGAAGGACCAAATTAGTTAAACCTGCCATGTACCAATTGCTCCTAAGATATGACTATATATGTATATATAGAAAACAAAGTAATGGGAGAATGTGTCATATGAATGAAAATTGAAGTTTCCTTTCAAGTTTCCTATATTCCTTTTTTCCTTCAACAAATTCGCCTTATTTCTTAGGGTTCATGGCATCCATCCCAATTGGTTCTTATCCACCCAAATGTTATCCACTATGACCAAACACCACTTGTAAGAAAACTTTGGGTCTCATAAAGACAAAAACAAATTTTATAGGATTTACCTAGTTAGATTTAAGACACCATTTTTGAATAAATAATAAAAGCAAAATAGAAGAGAAACATATCGTTCTTTCGATCTATTCTTTTTGTATCAAATACCCACAAATGCAGAAAGGTCTTCTAGCAAATGCGATTATCCTTTATTCTCAAATGAAAGCATTTGCTCAATGAGAGAATCAAAGGTTACACCTTTAGTAAAAGTGAACATAATGTAACTCTAAAGCTATATAGTACGAATTTATATTATGAGCTAGAAGATTAGAACCTAGCCTAACTTAACATGCTACCCAATTAGGCCACTTATCACAGTCTTATTTGGTTAGCCACGACCCACATTAGTTAGTCTATATTTCAAAATCCATAGATCAACTTAATATAGCCCACCTTTAGGTAAGCCTAATAAAATTAGGTTAACATTCTATTACTTGGGCTATATTAATGTAAAATTGTGCATACCTTTATTGATTTAGAGACAGTTCTTAACAAAACCCCCATCACATAAGATTTCAAACTTTGAACGATAATGGTAACTATATCTATCAAGTGATACAACACTAATCATGGTCACAAAAGTTCTTAATCTCATTGATGTGGGTGAATATGGTAGTGTAGCAACCATATAACACAAAAATAACTTCCTTAAGTGTTATTTACATTGTTAGTCCAATTATTTCTCCTTCAATGACCAAATGTCATTAAAGAATATACTTTATGGTTCCAATGAACCTTCATATCTTGTTTTTAATAACTCGAGTTTAACTTTATGTGTTATAAGACATCTTTATGGCTAACTTGTCCCAGTTAATGCTTAAGGTTTACACCTCTCTTAAGTCTTAAAAGAGAAGATTAAAAGCTCCCACTATACAAAAGCATCCCATGATTGTCTTTTATAAACATAAGGGCTTAGGTTTTTAGTAAGTTGATTAACTAGCATTTCATCTGTACTAATCAACTCTACTGAAATTTCATATTTCTTAACATTTTGCTTTATGGTTAAGTATTTTATGTCTATATATTTCGATCATTCTAAACTTTTGTTATTGTTAATAAACAATACTGTGACCCTATTATCACAATATAACTAGATTGGTCTATTAACAAAAACAAAGTCCTTTAATTCTTTTTTAAGGTTCTTTAGCTAAATAGCTTGGATGGATATTCTATGGCATACCATAAACTTAGAATGCATGGTTAAAGATGTAATCAATGTCTATTTTGAGATTTTCCATGAAATGGCTTTTCTTGTCATTATAAATACATAGTCTGATGTAGATTTCCAACCGTCCTTATATTTAGTAAAATATGAATCCGTATACTCAATTAGCTCTAACTCATTATGCTTGTAAGTTAACAAATAATCTTTTCTTCTCTTTAAGTACCTTAAGAATTTCTTAACAACTACTTAATGCTTTTGTCTAGGATTTGATTGATATCTACTAAGAAGTCTTGTTACAAAAGTTATGTTAGGCTGTATACAGACCTAAGTATACATAATACTTCAAAGTGCACTCACATATGGAATACTCTTCATTAATAATTTCTTTGCATATGTTTTAGGGTATTGTTCTTTATTTAATTTACCACCTTTAAAGATAGGAAACTTTCCTTTTTTGCAATCTTGCATGTTGTACCTCTCGAGAATCCAATCAATATATGCATTCTGAGAAAGCCCCAATAAACACTGAGAATGATCCCTTTGAATCTCAATACCTAAAACACAAATTGTTTCACTAAGATCTTTCATATCAACTTGAGTTGACAATAATTTTTTAGTCTCATGAAGTAAGTTATGATTATTACTCGTAAGAAAATATCATTCACATAAAGGATAAGAAATATTGGAGTGCTCTCATTGATCTTGGTATAAATACAATGATCCACTCTATTTTCCACAAAATCACACAAAGTGATAAAATTGTCAAATTTTAAGTACTATTGTTTAAAAGTTTGCTTTAGTCCATAAATAAACTTTTTCAGTCTACATACAAGTTTTTCTTCTCCTTTCATTACAAATCCTTTAAGTTGTTTCATATAAATTGTTTCATCTAGAGTCTCTTTCAGTAAAGTAGTTTTAACATCTATTTGGTGTAATTCTATATTAAAATGAGCTACTAGAGTCATTATAATTTTAAAGAAATCTTTAGAAGAAACATGAGAAAAAGTTTCATTATAATCTATGCATTTTTTCTATGTGAAACCTTTTGCTACTAACCTAGCTTTAAACCTTTCAACCTTTCAACTTTACAACCAATAACTTGCAACTTTCAAGTAACTCAACAAGCTCCTTAATGTTATTATGTTTCATTGATTGCATTTCATCTTTCATTACATCTAACCATAAATTAGCTTGAGAACTTGACATAACTTCTATATAAGTTGTTGGATCCTTCATAACTCTTATATCATAATCATGTTCTCCTAAATAAATTAGAGAATTTAGATGAATAACATATCTTCTGAATGTAGTTTTAGTATCTTGATTCTACACTTGTTGATCTACATCTAGATTAATATTAGTAACCGGTGATGATGGCTTAAGAGTCTTTACTCTTAGTACTATAGGCAATTCCATTGCCTGAGTAGGTAAAGAAATTAAAACTAATGTAACTACTACATCATCATCCTGAACAGTTTGAGTATTACTTACTTTTTTTGCTACATCAAGCTCCAAAAATTTTATAGTTTAAGATTCTACAATTCTTGCTCCTCTAGAAGGGTTATAAAACCAATATCCCTTACTTTTAAATGATTAAGACTACGTATACAACCAATCCACAATTCAAATGGTGTAAGCGATATAACTTTTGTAGGAACTTGATTAGGTATATAGAAAGTTGTTTTCAAAGCTTTTCCCTACAAGAAATTAGTTAAATTTGTCTTATTGACCATACTTCTCATCATATCCATAAGAGCCCTATTATGTCTTTAAGCTATACCATTCTATTTAGGACTTCTTGGCGTAGTAAATTGAGCAAGTATTCCATAGTCTTCAAAATATTTGGCAAATGAGCATTTAAGTTGTCCAACATTGCTATGTTTACCATAAAATTTTCCTCCTCTATCTAATCTAACAACCTTTATTATTTTTTCAATTATTTCATAACCTTAGTCTTGAAAATCTTGAATTTCTCAAGAGATTTAGATTTCTCCTTAATCAAGTGCAAGTAACCATAATGGGAAACATTATCCATAAATGTAATGAAATATACATTTCTACATTAATATTAATGTGAATAACTTTCAATAGGTTAAAACTATGGATTGTAAAATTTTTCTTTATTATAACCATTTATTTTTACAACAATCAACATATGTCTCTAAATCATCTTTAAGAAAAAGAAGAATATCAAATTTTATCAATCTTTTCACTCTCTTTCTAGAGATGTGACTAAGCATTTTATGCCACCATGTGTATGATTACTTTTTAGGTAAAGACCTTTTGGGAACAACTTTCTTAACATTGTAGACATTATAGGGAGACAAATATAACTGATATAATTCATAAGATAAAACACAAGACCTAACTTGATTTGAATTATAAAATAAATTAATCATAGAATTCTTTATTTCAAAAGCATAACCATCCATGTCCAAAATAGAAATTGAAATTAAATTTTGTCTAAACAACGAGACATAAAAAGTGTTCTTTAACATTATTGTAAAACCAAAATCAAGTGTTAAAACAATGTCTCCTACAAATTCTACATGAACTTTGTCTTTATTCCTAACCATAAGTTATAATTTATCTTTATTTGGTCTCAACTTATTTATGAACCCTTAAATGGTAAAAGCAACATGATCAATTACACTTGTATCGAACCACCAAGAACTTGATGGGGCCACAGATAAATTAGATTCACAAATTAAAATCAAAGAAATATTACCTTCAGGTTTGCACTTTAAAAGCCAAGCTTTGTACTTGTTGCATTCTTTCTTCATGTGACCCTTCTTCTTACAAAAGTAACACGGTCACTATCTTTCTTGAACAATGACTTCTTAACCTTAACTTTATTGTTAGATGAGCATACATTCTTAGAGATTGAAGGAGTACCTAGATGACCTTGAGAGGTTGCTTTTCTACTTTTACCTAAACTATAGTTAGGTGAATACATAACCATATGAAACTTATCTTTTTTCAACTTTTCTTCTTTAACAACAATTTTAACAATAAGCTTATTAAAAGAACAACTCTCATCCTGAGAATTATATGCAGCCTTGATAATTCCAAATTCTGGTGGAAGAGTATTCAATGCTTAATGAACAACACAAGCATCACGAAGATCAACTCCTAATGCCTTAAGCTTGGTTTGGAAATAAACCATTTTTATGATGTAATATCTTATATCACCAATACCATCATACCTTATATTATATGGTGTTTGAAAAAGAGACCCAGTTTTAGCATTCAAGGAGACATAATACCTGAGTTCTACAACCTTCATAAATTCCCTAGCAATGCCATCAATAGGCAAACCACTATTGAGGTGATCAAGAATTGACCTTTTCATTGATAATAAACATGCAATTACTTTTTGTTCATGCCTAAAATGCTAGCTTTTTCTTATCAGTGCTCTTATCAATAAGAGTAGCTGGCTTATTTATAATTAAGGCAGAATGTACATCTACCATTTTCATAGCAAACATAATGTCTTCCTTTTACTTTTTAAAGTTTGAACCCGTGATAGTCTTAATAGTAATCAAATGGTTGTTAATGGGAAAAATGAGATTCTTGAGTTGATACAAGGTTGGTAATATATGAGTACAACATGAATTCAACTACATAAACACACGCTTAAAGATTCACAAATTTTATCATGTAAACCCTTTTGGGCAGAATACAGAATAAGTAATTGTAAAATCTCTACATAGTAAAGGCCATGAGAATATTCTAATTTTTATAATTTACCACCTTTGGGTGCATAGATTAATCCAATCAGTCTAAACTCATACATTTCTAACTATGCAATCCTCTATGTTCTAATATATAATCACCTCTTTAGGGAGTATGACTTTATGTTAAAACTAGAGACATACCTTATCCACACAAGAAAAAACTTTTCAAACACAATTAGGATGTGCCATTTTAATAGTTACAATCTAATTGGATTATTCTCATACTATGGGACATACTTTGTGTACTTATTAACATAATATATCAACATGATAAAAGAATTAATTTAATGCATGCTTCATCTTAATGTACTATAGTAAACATATTAATTATTGCTAAATATGCTAAAACAAAACATAATGCATATTTACAAGAGTAAATAACATGATATCACAACAAAAACATGTTTATCATAACTGAGACATGTTAGAATTAAAACAATGTTTCAACTCACATGTTTTATGAACTTTAAATACTAAAAAATTAACTAATCATTGCTCAAAACATATAAAATAACTTATTAGAATGTTCCATATTAAAAATACACACATTTGTCCAAACTACGTTGAATTTGGACCTTGCACACACCCTTTTGCTCCACCATAAACATTATGGTAAAGTTGACCATATTGATCGGGTTAAGTTGACTAAGTCGGGTTGACTGGTGACTTGACTTGACTTGAGTGGACTAGATCCAAGTGGGTTAGACTGACTTGACTTGAATGGGTTGAACCAGCCTGACCTCGAATGGGCTGGACTAGCCTGACCTGAACGAGTTAAGCAAAACTAGGCCAATCCTAATGGGTTGAACTAGATTGAGCTAACCCCAATGGGCCATGGCCTAGTTGAACAAAATTTGGGTCAAATCTGACCTGACTTATTCTAATTAGTGTGCAGATTGGGCTAACCTATGAATTGGGTCAACACTAGCTATTTGAGTAAAAAACAACCTGAATAAATCACAAATGAATTTCGTTCACGATTCACCAAATCATGCATTTATACATAAATTAACTGTGTTAAATAGCACAGAACTGTTGAATGCCAACAAGATTGGTCCAATTAAGACCAATTAAGCCCCCAAAACAACAAAAATGATAAAAGTAATACTAGGTTTTATAAAAATTTGCAAAATCGCTAATAAATGTGATTAATGCAAGTAATCTCCATCAAGATCCATCGATTTACACATTTCATGACCATTTATAACAATAATAAGAAAAAAAATTGATCGGATCCAAATTTCACTCTAATTTGGTTTAATTTTGAAATTTAGGATTTTTTTTAAATCATGATTTTATCCAAATCTTAACAAAACCCTTTTAAAAAATCACCCAACAAAATATGAAATATTATATTTTAGACCCGACTTATGTTGGCTATGATACCACATATAAGAAAACTTTAGGTCTCACAAAGATAAAAATAAATTTTACAGGATTTGCATAACCAGATCTAAAACACCATTCTTGAATAAATAATGAAAACGAAATAGAAGATAAACATACCATTCTTTTAATATCAAAGACTCACAAATGCAGAAATATCTTTTGGTTGAGGCAATTATCCTTTATTCTCATATGAAAATACTGGCTCGATGAGAGAATCTAGAGTTATATTTTTTGTAAAAGTAAATAGAATACAACCCTAAAGTTATATAATACGGATTTATACTATGAACTAGAGGATAGGATTTAGTCCTAACTTTATGTGTTACTCAATTAGTCTCACTTATCATGGTCATATTTGGTTAGCTATGGCCTACATTAGTTAATCCATATTCCAAAACTCATAGATCAACTTAATATAACATACCTTTAGTTAAGCCTAATAAAATTAAGTTAACACTGCCCACCTCACTGCAAGATACCCTTATGTTCTCCCAAAAACGTAGTATATGATGAACCACACCAAAATATCAGTTCTTTGCATTTCTTGCACCAATCTACAACCATTGCTAGATTAATGGTGGAATATTAGGACAAGAAATTAAGGGTTATTAAAAGATAACAGAAAAAGAATGAACCTTTGCGCATGGTTAATTCCCCTCGACTTCTAGAGATTAGATTGGTAGAATTTTGTTTTATTTCTAACAAAATCTCAAAATTGAAAGCGAAATCTTAGAAAAAACTAACAAGTGTGTTTTTGCCACGTGGTGAGGTGGTTGGAATTACGTTGTATTGTCAAAAAATATAATAGCTTGAAATCACCGCCTCAATTTATTATGTATTTTATTTTTGGAGTACTGTAAATGAGTCAAGTTTAAGAAACAAACGAGAAATTCGCTTCTTTTATTTTTATTTTTTAACTATTATTGCTCATTGGGCCTATCACAAAGCCGTTTCTTCCTTTAGGCTTTGGCTCGAGCTAGGCTTATTGCGTTACTGAGCTTTTGAGAGAATAAGGAAGAATTTGCGTAAAACTAATATTTTTGATGGTATTTAATTCGTTCTTAAAAAAGAGTGACAACGACTTAGTTCCTAATGAGGTGAAATACAACTCAGAAGGTGAGAAAAGTGGAATTCTACTCATTTTTTGGCGAGATTTCTCGAAAATAATACTCAATCAGAGAAAATTGATTGATTCAATTCCCTTAAATCCAAAATTTTCGAGCAAAATAAAATGTTTTTTTTTCCCCGCCTGATTTGGTATTAATGTAAAGAACACAAGTGATTCTTTCGACGTCCTCCAGGCCCCTTTAAACATGCTTTAGCGGTTTCACGCGACCAGAGACGGTCTCAAGGCCTTCGCCAGGATCACTCTGAAGGTCTCAAAACCCCAAGGAGCCGACAAGGCAGACACCGGCATAGACAGTGAGAAAATGGCTCAGTCTGTGTCAAGCTTAAACCCTCCCAAAACCCTTAACCCCAAATTCCCGTTCACCAACCCCTCTCTCCCTTCAATCTCTTCCTTCAAAACAAGGATAAAGTTCAAGAGGTTCGCGGCAATCTCTGCCTCAGTGGCGTCGAGCCAAAGCCAAAACCGAGACATGCCACCACTTTCGTTGGACTCAAAGATCAGTGGCAGTCGCAAAGAGGAGCTTTTGGGTCCAATCCAAAGTTCTTTGTCTCACTGCCTCTCCGAAACCAACCTCCATCTCACAGTCCCTGGCCTCAAATCCAAAACCAGGGGCAAGGTACGGCCTGGTGAAGGCAAAGACCAAGACTTTATTGTGTGTAGTATGAGAAAGTCGCTTAATGCACTGCTTTTTTCTTCTTTTTTTGGTTCTTTTGTATTCTTTATAGGTTAGAGATATTTATGACAGCGGCGATTATCTTGTTCTCGTCACGACTGATCGGCAAAGTGCTTTTGACAGAATTCTTGCTTCTATTCCCTTCAAGGGCCAGGTCCTTTTCTTTTGATTCTTTTTCTCATTTAAGTTTTTGTTTACTGGTTTTAGTTGGACTAATTATGGGGAAAACTTTTGGTGCCAAAATGAAAGTACGAGAATCTTATTTCTCAGGTTCTTAACGAAACGAGTTTATGGTGGTTTGATAGAACCCGACATATAACTTCAAACGCGGTCGTGGCGTCCCCAGATAAAAATGTTACAATTGCAAAGAAATGTTCGGTTTTTCCTGTGGAGTTTGTTGGTGAGTCATTACAAGCATTGATGTGTATTCATCTATCTTTTTCTTTGGCTTACTGCTTAGTCTACACCTGACAAGGTTTTTTATATATTTTCTTGGGGGAAGGTGGGAATCTTTAGTCAAAAATGAAATATTGGTTTGGCATGTTACTTCCTCACATCTGGATTAGTGGGATCAAAATATGAGCAATAATGACATTTTTAAACAATCAATAACTGATTTTTCTTTTGAACTATCAACATAGTCAAGTATGAGGTAGTTGGTCTCATAAAGCTATTACTTTTAGACTGGTGATACAATAATAACCTATACATTTTTCTGGTTCGGATTTTAATAATGTCCTGGTGAACGAAAGGAAGAACTTATCATATAACGCAAAATGTATATTGTGCGACATGAATAAAGTTAAGTCTTATATATGTATTTTGAGTACATTGAAAGATGATATAGAATGGTATAATGGTGCAATGCTGAACCTTAATTGGGTAAACTGTGTAAACGTATCTTAGTTACCTCAGTTTTTGTGGTTATTGTTTTTAGTAGACCTTCTTTTCTTTCTATTCAGGATAGGATGGCATTGCAATCTAATAGTGAGCATCGAATTATGGCCTTTAACAGTCACATGAGTTTCTAAGAGTCAATCTGATATGAAATGGTCTACTTTCAGAAATATGTCCTTTAAATTACTCCTATCTTTGAAGATGAAGGTTCCTGCAGCCATCCTTTTCCTGTTTGATCATACCATCGCCTTTTGAATTGACCCAAGTATGCTTCTAATTTATAGTTAGAGGTTATGTGACTGGAAGTACCGACACATCATTATGGACTGTCTACAAGAAAGGTGTGCGAAATTACTGTGGCAATGTTCTTCCTGAGGGTGAGATTCGAATCTGCAGATTGAGATTTTTTTTTTATCCTTTCTTATTCTTTTCCTCCCTTCTGATGGTCTCTTAACATCAATTAAGGCTTGGTAAAAAACCAAAAGCTTCCTGCCAACATACTGACGCCAACAACTAAGGCAGCAGATCATGATGTCCCTATCACTCCAGATGAGGTTTGATCTTTCATATGGTCTATCTCTTCTGTTTCTGCTTGAACTGATTTTTTAGTTACGAAAATTCCCTACTTTGAAGTGAAAGGAAGAAAGAGAGAACTATTTGCCATTAGGCAGATCTACTAAGTAAAATTTTGAAGTCTGAGCTCAAGAGCTTCTGATTAGTAAGAGAAATTGGAAGTCTTTTCTAAATCGCCTGGTTAAATAATTAGTTTGGATTGACATTTGTTGGAAGTGAAACCAGATTGAAGGCATACATCTAAGCTATCAAATACTCTTAATGCTAAGCATAGGTGGTTTTTTGCTAGTATTCCTATTTTCTGGCATATTGGAAATACTGTGACCTTGGTATCACCTCTCTGTCCTGCAAAGGCTCAGTATTAGTATTTAAAATGCTTCTTTTCAATGCATTCTATCACTTAATGATCAATTATTTCTTTTTGACAAAGAATGGTAGCTATTTTTATTGGTTTCCATAGTGTTATTCAAATACCAAAAAGGGACTGCTGAGGTGTGGTCTTCTTTGTGGACCACATGCAACACTATTGTCAATCATGAGTAGAAGAGATACTCAAAATTTGAATTTTGAACTCTCACTGAGGGCAAACAAATTGGAAATCATATTTAACTAACTATGAGATGCTTACCTAGTTGCTCTTGGGTTGTCATGTAATCTTTCTTCTCTGATATTGTGTGATGCTAGTGCATTGGTGTTGGTACAGGTTGCAGAACTTTGGGTTATTTATGTATTAAATACCTGGGATTTTTTTTTTTTAAATGTGAAATGCTTAGGATACTCTTTTGAGGTCCTACTGAAATGTACACGTGTATAAATTCCAATCATTACATCTCATGTTGCATAAATGCTCTTTATATATATTAGGGTTAGATCTTTAGTGTTGGTTCACATACTGGTTTGTTACATTGTACTTTCTTTAACCAGTTTAGTTATTTGGGACGTTGTCTCACAGATAGTTAAAAGTGGACTGATGAGTCAAGCTGATTATGATGAAGCGAGTAGGAAAGCATTAAGCTTATTTGAATATGGACAGGTAAATTAGTTTGAGTTGGTTACCTCCTTTTGGCAAGTTTTAATGTCAACATCTCTTTGAAACATGTTTGTTCATATCTTGGAACTTGCATTGGTGATGGTATATGGATTTAGTATATGGGC
The DNA here is from genome assembly GCA_028551475.1 of Casuarina equisetifolia. NCBI lineage: Eukaryota > Viridiplantae > Streptophyta > Magnoliopsida > Fagales > Casuarinaceae > Casuarina > Casuarina equisetifolia. Next base: position 14,955,639 of record CM052356.1, read on the forward strand.
TTCTTTATATTGGCAAAGTTGACTAGCTTAATCATTCGGCCCTTATTGCAGCATGTTGCTCTGGAACACGGCCTAATACTGGTAGACACCAAATATGAATTTGGAAAGGGCAACGATGGTTCAATTCTTTTAATTGATGAGGTTTGTCTTTGAAGTATTCATTTCATTCTCTGTTCTTTTCTGAATCTCCTTTTCTAACACTCACATTAACGCTCAAGTGATTCTATCATAATTGGGTGACCTTTCTTGTCTTGAAATTCTAGGTGCATACACCTGATTCAAGCAGATATTGGATTGCTCATTCTTATGAGGAACGCTTTCAGAAATCTCTTGAACCTGAAAATGTTGATAAGGTGTTATGTTTGCTCTTTAGTGTTTGGTAATTGTTTCTAGCATTCTCATTGCATCTGTTAGAAAGGAAGGAATTGTCTTTCTAGTATGGTAGGATTCTTTTGTATGCTATGAATACTAAAGCAACTTTTGATATATGTAGGAATTCTTGAGGTTGTGGTTCAAAGATAACTGCAATCCATATGAAGATAAGGTACTTCCTGCTATCCACTCTCATTGATATTGCTTCTGGAGGTGTACATATGCATTGTGCATCAAATCTCACTGTGGTGACAATATTCAGGTCCTCCCTGATGCACCTGAAGACCTTGTTTGTGAACTAGCTTGGCGGTACGCTTTTCTTGTCATTTCCCCTGGTTCAGGCTATATAACGTTTCCTGTCAGTAAATAATGACCAAATAAGCCAATGATATATGGTTGAAGTTGGTATCATTGGTGCCATTCTAGCCATTACTTGCAGAATTTTTGTTTGCCTTTTCAGTATTTTCAGACTATAATTTCTTCCTTGCTCAAATCTGGAGAAATCATGCAGAGCCTCGTCATCTATATAATGTCTTCCCATTGGTTTTGCTAGTAGTACTTTTTTTTTTTTCAATAATTGGTTTGTTCTCTGAGAGCTTCGAGCCTATGGAATTTCATTCCAACGCCTTAGTAACCCAAGCAGCTGATGGCACAGTGTTTAGCTGTCTATAAATGGAATGCATATACTTAGAGTTTATTGGGTGAAGTATGCAATTACAAAGTCTGAGCATTACTTCAGCGAAGATAATTTATGAACTCTTGAAGAGATTCAGGTGGTACAAAGTAGAAACTGAACTCACAACTTTCAAAAAACGCATATATGATCTGCAGCGATGGAAACCATAAAGCCAATTAAAAATAGGTTTGTCACCTGCTTAAAAGATTTCCTTGTCTTCTCTGAGGGTGGACAATTCCCGGTTAAGGAAACTAACCAGTTGTGATTGCTAGTGTCATGTATATTTCTTCTGCCCACTTACTGTTTTTCATAGGCCTTGAGAATATGGCTGCTACTTCTTGTGATTTACTCTCTTTATCTATTTGAATGCACATATCATTAATCTATGTTGAGCACTAACATTATCTTTAATGGCAGATACATATACTTGTATGAGACAATAACAAACTCAAAATTCGAGATGCCATTGGTGGAGGTAATCAGTGACGATGGTTTTTGTTGTCATATTTAGTAAATAGTGAGATAAATTTGTTTTTTTTCCCATGCAGGAGCCAATACATGATCGAATTTCACGAAATATCACTCAGGCGCTGTCATCTCTGCAGTGATTCATGGTTCAATGGATTTCTTGCTGAAAAAGTGCATCCACATCAATAAGCGTGAGTATTTGGGTATAACATTCAGCTTTCCCTGGGTTATCACCTAAACCTATGGAGGGCACAGCCAAGCAAAGGTTTCCGCAAGCTAACTTACTAATTACTCTGAACCTATATTCATAGAAGTGATTTAAGTCATATTTATCAGTAATGTAGTTCCAATGAAAAGATAAACCCATCAACCCCCTGCTATACTGAGCCTTGAAAAGATATGTATGGAGTTCAATGTTGAATTTGTGTATCGTCCAATTTCACGTGGGTCGATAATCCTACTTCAGCTTCTGTCAGTAGAGAAACTTGACAGCAAAACCATCTCTGAAGACGGGGGAGGAGCAAGAGAAAGCTGTGGAAGAAGCTCGGGAGTATATGAAGACTCTAGAAAGTGGTCTCAAGGAGAAGCACTTTGGAGGTGAGACAATAGGTTTGTGGATATTGCCATTGGCTGGTTTGCACTCTGGGTTCAAATGCCTGGGGAAACCATGGGCATAAACTTGATTGATACAGAGACCATGCCTTTACTCGATGCTTGGTTTAAAAAGTTTGTTGAGGATCCTATTATCAAAGAATGCATGCCACCTCAAGATAAATTGCTGGTGCACAACATTGGATTTCTCAAAAGGTTGACTGCTGCATCGACCTGAAGTCTGATTATCTTGGCACATGCTTGAGGGATACCTGCAAAGTGTGTGAAAAAGTTTAAGGATCTTAAACAAACATAAATAAAATGGACTTGTTATTATCTTGTAGTCCTTGATCCGAACATGATGTAAGTAGATGATTTCCAAAATTTGATGAATAATATTTTCAACGTTACTTGGCAACAATAGTAACGCCTTTAGAATTTGTATTCAACATCTTACAGTTGGTTGCCATAGGGCTGAAAAAAAAAAATGTCCAAATAACATGTCTTCCAATATCTATAGCATCCTGTAGCACAAGTAAGAGGAAATTCAAAAACTAGCTTCAACATTAAACATCTACTTTTAAATAATAAGCTGTTATGCTTTACCACTTACAGAAATTCATCATCTGCATTTCCATTGACACATCAAGTTTTCCACCCTGACGAATCTTAGGTTCCAAAAGAGGATCCAAGAATATCCTGCCAGCCTTTGCAAGAAGCCATATTAGGACTCCATCCATAATAATGACTTCACCATACATGGAAGGCTTGAACAAGGGCAGAGGTCTCATCATCCATCTCAACTTTATCCTTCTCCATCATCTTCAGGATGTCAAAAAGTGGTCTCTTTGCGTAGACGTGCATTCCAAGCAATAACTTATATAGAAGTAAACTCACAGGACCATAATGATGAACTGATTTGCATCTTTTAAATTCCCATGCTCCACAAAATACTCCAATTAGGACCATATCAGAAGATCGCCTCCAATTACAATGCTTCAACATAGCAAAACCTTTTCTCAAAGCATTGATGGCTTTCCCCAAGTTCTGGCCTTCACCCATCCCTCTTTGAGAGTCCCCAAGTCTTCTAATTTGGCCGTCCGCCTCTCTCCAGTGTGCGGTCTTCATCTACCATTCCATTCCTTACGTAAGCACCCAGAAGGACGTTGAAGACTCTTAAGTCATAATTCCAGGAGCTGGATTCTTATTCAAGGAAAATTCTATCGGCCTCTACAAGATCGCCTAGCTTCAATATGCAATGATAGCATGCCAATGTACTATCTAATGTATTTTTTTTTTGTACTTTTATTTTTTATATTGTGTAGTAACTTAATATAGAGTCGTTTTGCTATTTCTTAAAGGTTTACACTTAAAGCATGCCTTTTGTATTATTTATGAGGTATAAATATTATATTACAAAAAAAAAATGATAGTACGCAAAAATAATAGAGATATGAATTCTCTCACCAACTTCCTTTAGAGCTTCCGAAAGCCTCAAAATTGCCTCACTGTCATTCAAGAGGCAAAGAGTGTAGTAAGGAAGAGATAACCAAGACGGCTACAGTTGGATAGTTTCTTTTCTGCATTCCCGAAGACCCAAAGAGCTACTCACAAGTCCCATTTTTACACGGACATTGGCTAAAGTAGAAAGGGTGCTGCATCCCGCTTGCACATTGTTATAAGTAGTATTTTATTATATTATATTATGTTATTATTATTGTATTTTGGACTGGCCGTGTCTTTGTGTATTTTGAACTGGCTGTGTATTGGCCCACTTGCTATTGTATTTGTGGCAGAACGGGAAGGAATACAGGGGAGGTTCCAGACACTTTTTCTCTCTCTGTTTACAGAGACCGGCGGTGAAGGGTTCCCGCAATAGAGCCCAGCGATTGTCTTGTTTTCTTTGTCCTTTTTCACCATTCCGCATACAGGAAGGCACCGTAAGGCTGCCCAGAAGGAGATCTGTCCAAGAGGGCCTACTACAAGGGCACGGGCAGCAGCTCTACGAGCACTTACGGAGGGAGCTCCATCCAGCACCCAACATTTGATATCGGAGCCAGGTCGACCGACGGACAATGGAGGGCTGAGTATCTCAGGTAGAGTCTTCTGTATCCCACCTTTCTTCTGAAATGAAAGAGATTAGGGAATCATTGGCATTGTTAGCATCTAATGTGGCGGGATTAACGTCCAACGTGGCCGGGTTGACAACCACAGTTGCGGGGTTGGCTTCAAAATTAGCTAGTTCCTCTTCAGACCCAAACGGAACCCCAAATGGAGATCCGAGTGGCTCGGATCAATCTGGTGGTTCTACGAACCCACCCAATGGTGCGGGCTCAGGGGGGTTGAATGCAGGATCTATAGATCTAGGCACTGGATCGGGTTCCGGGCTAGCTGGGTCGGGACCCAACACCAATTTGGGTCAAAATACTGGGTCGGGTTCAGATCTTGGGTCAGGCCCATTAGGCCTAATAACCCGGTTTGATTTCCCTCGTTTTTCTGGAGAAGAAGATCCGATCTGTTGGGTTTTTATGGCCATGGAATTCTTTGAATTTCATGGATTAAATGACCAAGACAAGGTGAAGGTATGTACTTGGAATATGTCCGGATCAGCAATAAAATGGTTGCAATGTTACCGTGAGGATTTGGAGCGGGTCAGACAGAACTTAACTTGGGAGAAACTTAAGGTGGGGCTATTAGAAAGGTATGGGTCTGCTCGTTCTCGAAGTTCTTACCGTAAGTTGATTAAGTTAGAGCAAGAAGATACGGTAGAGAAATACTATGAGCAATTTAGAGAAGAACTAGCAACAATTGGACCTTTAACTGCTCAGCAAGTAGTAGATACGTTTATTGCTGGGTTAAAGGTGGGTATACAAGGAGATGTGGATGCTAAACGCCCTACCACTTTGAATGAAGCCCTTAATTATGCCTTGATTTATGAGGAGCAGTTTCTGAAATTAAAGGATTTGATTGCTTACCCTGCTACTCGACGAGTTGGAGGGGAACCATTAGCTCGGAGAGTGGGAGGAGAGCCTCAAACCGTTCCAGCCATGATTAGAACTCAACAACCAGCTCACAAGCAAGATCAGAATTATGTGCAGAGGCCCCTATTACCTACCAGAAAATTTACAGTTGCGGAATTACAGGAACGGAGACAGAAGGGGTTATGCTTCCATTGTAATGATAGGTATGGACCGGGTCATAAATGCAAAAAGAAATTGTTTATCTGTGAGGCAGTTTATCCAGACAAGTGGGGCGATGTTATGGTAGAACCAGCTGGAGGAGGAGATGAGGTGACAGAATTTTATGACATGGATGATACAATGGGAATATCGACTATGGCTTTATATGATATTGGATCGGGGAAGCCCAAAACCATGAAGGTGGAGGGCCAAGTTGGATCATTCCGACGACTGATTCGGGTGTTGATTGATTCCGGAAGCACGCATAACTTCATAGATGAGTCATTAGCCTTAAGAGTGGGATTGCAGATTGACACCACCACAATGTTTAGAGTGGCGGTAGCGAGTGGAAAAGGGGTGGAGAGTTGCGGAGTATGTAAAGGAGTAGAGGTTAAACTACAAGGGGTGGGAATGACACTAGATTTGTATGTTCTTCCATTAGTGGTCTTGGGAGTGCAGTGGTTGGAGACTTTGGGGGACATTGTTTGGAATTTTGCAGATTACAGGATGGAGTTCATCATGGATAATAAGCGGGTTGTCCTCCATGGATGGAAACCTAAGGATACTCAGTTTATATCAGGGCCAGATTTTACGAAAGAGTTAGGTAAGAAAGGACAATTATTGGTGGTGCAATTAGTTAATCAGGAAAAGCATGGAGACTTTTGTATTGAGGATCAATTGGATAGTCGAGCAATGAAGTGTTCAAAATTAGAGCATTTGCTGGCTGCATTCCGTGATGTCTTCCAAGAACCGAAAGGACTTCCACCGAAGCGTAGTCATGACCATAAGATTGTATTAAAAGGGGATGGACAACCTATTTCGGTTAGACCATACCGATACCCCTATGTACAAAAAGGGGAAATTGAAAGATTGGTTAAAGAACTCTTAAAGGACGGCATAATACGCCCTAGCACCAGCCCTTTCTCCTCACCAGTGTTACTTGTAAAGAAGTCTAATGGGTCTTGGCGATTGTGCGTGGATTACAGAGAGCTAAATAAACGGACTGTGAAGGATAAATTTCCCATACCCACTGTTGATGAACTATTGGATGAATTGAAAGGGGCTAGATATTTTTCGAAGCTCGATTTAAGATCAGGCTATTATCAAGTGAGAATGCGAGAAGAAGATATTGAGAAAACTGCTTTTCGAACGCACCATGGACACTATGAGTTTTTGGTGATGCCATTTGGAGTCACCAATGGGCCATCGACTTTCCAATCTTTGATGAATGTGGTTTTCCAAGAGTACTTACGGAAGATGGTTTTGGTTTTCTTTGACGATATTTTAGTGTATAGCCCGAGTTGGGAAGATCACCTTCAACATGTGAGGATGATACTAGAAACCTTGAGGAAAAATAAACTCTATGTGAAAATGTCGAAATGTGAATTTGGGCGAACAAAGTTAAAATTCCTTGGGCATGTGATAAGTGCACATGGGGTGGCAGTAGATCCTGATAAAGTAGAAGCCATTACTAAGTGGCCAGTACCGAAGAATATTAAGGCCCTACGAGGATTCTCGGGAACTGCGGGATATTATTGTAGATTTATTGAAGGGTATGGGAGGATAGCTAAGCCACTGACTAATTTGCTTAAGAAGGATGCCTTTGTGTGGGATGAAAAGGCTCAACAGGCCTTTGAGAAATTGAAGCTTGCCATAACTTCTGCTCCAGTGCTTGGATTGCCTGATTTTTCAGCACCCTTCACGTTGGAGTGCGATGCTTCTGGAACTGGTGTAGGGGCTGTTTTATCACAAGGAAAACGACCCATCGCATACTTCAGTAAGGCATTGCATGGTGCCCATTTGAAGCTCTCCACGTATGAGAGGGAGATGTTAGCTATTATCATGGCTGTCCAAAAATGGCGTCACTACTTGCTAGGGAGTAAATTTATAATCAGAACAGATTAGAAAAGTCTTAAATATTTGCAAGATCAGAAAATAGTGACTCCCGCACAGCATAAGTGGTTACTAAAATTAATGGGGTATGATTTTGTGGTTGAATACAAAGCTGGTAGAGAGAATGTGGTTGCAGATGGTCTTTCGAGGCAAGGTGAGGAAAATTCAGTAGTCAACCAAAAGCAAGGATTATGTGCAGCAGTGACATCCCCGGTCCCACAGTGGCTAGATGCTATTAAGACAGAAATTAAGGCCAATGAGGAAACAGTGGAGTTGACCAGAAAAATAGAGGAGGGGGAAGCTCTCGGTCCTTGGAGGTACAAAGATGGGATCATTACTTTTAAAGATAAGATTTTTATTCCTCACGGATCCTCCTTAATTTCTATTATTGTGAATGAGATTCATAGCAGTTCACATGAGGGAGTAGAGAAAACTTTAAGGCGAGTACGATCAATGTTCTATTGGAAAGGGATGAAGCCTATGATTGAGCAACAAGTTCGACAATGTATTGTTTGTCAACAAAATAAAGGAGAAAATACTCGACCAACTGGGATGTTACAACCTTTGCTCGTTCCAGAACAAGTGTGGGAGGATATAACTATGGACTTTATTGATGGGCTTCCAGTGTCGATGGGGAAATCCGTAATCCTTGTGATAGTTGATCGTCTCTCCAAGTTTGGCCATTTTATACCTCTCTCTCACCCATACACCGTTGTAACTGTGGCACAGGCTTTCTTTGAGAATATTTTTAAGCTATATGGCATGCCTAAATCAATTGTTTGTGATAGGGATCCCTTGTTTACAAGTAATTTTTGGAAGGAGTTATTTCAGTTGCAGAACACTCACTTTAATTTCTCCTTTGCATATCATCCCCAGACCGATGGTCAAACTGAGGTATTGAACCGAACCTTGGAAATGTACCTACGTTGTTTTGCAGGAGAACACCCTAAGGAGTGGGTAAAGTGGATTCCTTGGGCCCAGTACTGTTACAATACCAGCTGGCATAGTGCTACCTTGCATACTCCCTATGAGATTGTTTATGGGCAGAGTCCTCCTTCCTTGCTGTCATATGTTAAAGGAACTGCTAGAGTGGCTTCTGTGGAACAATTATTAGAAGAAAGAGACATAGTGTTGAACAGAATCAAATAGAATTTATATGCTGCACAAGATCGTATGAAGAAACAATATGATCAGAAACATAGAAAGGAGGAATTCCAGGTTGGGAATCTTGTTTATATCAAACTTCCTGTGTATCGTCAGATTTCACTTTCACAACGCAGAGATCAAAAACTTAAACCTAAGTTTCAAGGGCCTTATCGCATTTCTAAAAGGATTGGTAAGGTGGCATACAAGTTAATCCTTCCAGCAGAGATCAAGTTTCATCCAGTATTTCACATTTCGCGGTTAAAAAGATTTGTTGGAGATCCGAAGTCTACCCCCCATGTCGATCAAGAAGAGTTCCAGGATGCACTAGAGGAAATGGTTGAGTTTGATCAGCCACAAGCAATATTGGAGAGAAGGCGTCGCGGGAAGCACATTGAGCTGTTGATCCACTGGAAAGGCAAAACCCCTGCTGATGCTACTTGGGTTGAAGAACCCGACTTCAAGCTGCGTTTTCCAGAATTCCAACCTTGAGGACAAGGCCGTTGCTAAGGGGAGGGGAAATGTTATAAGTAGTATTTTATTATATTATATTATGTTATTATTATTGTATTTTGGACTGGCCGTGTCTTTGTGTATTTTGGACTGGCTGTGTATTGGCCCACTTGCTATTGTATTTGTGGCAGAACGGGAAGGAATACAGGGGAGGTTCCAGACACTTTTTCTCTCTCTGTTTACAGAGACCGGCGGTGAAGGGTTCCCGCAATAGAGCCCAACGATTGTCTTGTTTTCTTTGTCCTTTTTCACCATTCCACATACAGGAAGGCACCGTAAGGCTGCCCAGAAGATCTGTCCAAGAGGGCCTACTTTAAGGGCACGGGCAGCAGCTCTACGAGCACTTACGGAGGGAGCTCCATCCAGCACCCAACACACATTCTCATCATTCATCATTTCTTTGCAAACCATTTCCGCGGAAGCACCCCCTAATTCCTCGCGGCTCACTCTAATCATTCATATTCTTGAGTGCACATATCAATCATACATTTTAGGCACATATAGTTGTATGAGGCAAAAACACACTCAAAACTCGCGATGCCATTGATCGAGGTAATCAACGATGATGATTGATTTTTTCCCATGTAGGAGCAAATGCACGATCGAGCTTCTCCAAATATTGCCCAGGGGCTGTCATCTCTGCAGTGATTTCAGGTTTAAGATGTTGCTTACGGATTTCTTGCTAAATCAGCGCGAGAGGGGGAAGACGTCGGAATCCACCAAGGGTTGTCGTCTAATTCTCTGGTGTACACAACCTGGCAAAATTTTCCACAAGGTAAGTGCTAACTACTGTAAACTTTTGAGCTGGGATAAAACAAAAAGGAGTTAACATTTGCTAATTTGCCGTGAGTTCAGACCCACCAGCCCACAGCAACCCTTATACTCGAAAAGAAATGCAAAGGCGTCCAAATGTTGAATTTCTGGGTGTCGTCCAATTTCACGGCTGAACACGTGGATTGATCATTCTACCTCCGGTTCCGTCATTGAAGCGAACTTGAAGCGATAAGCCACCTCAGTTACTCTCGAGAATGTGAACACTAATAGTGAGCACAATTGAATCTTTCACAGTATTTGAACTTCTAGATAGCTTCAGACTGAAAGAAACCTTATGGAAGCCAACTTTGGATTCTTATAGGTGTCTTTATATTGGAGATAAGAATTTATGACTGCCTATTTAGTGATCAAAATGTCCAAACATGTGGAATGCTAAATGTCTCATTCTATGAAGGCTACAACAAACTTGCCAAAACGGTAAAAGCTGTTCCCACTTTTGCTATTATTGGACGGCTGAGCCTTATCTCTTAATAATAGAGGCGTAAAGCTTAGAACAGCCTCCATAAAGTCCAAATTGGCAGTTTGGTTACCACTAACATTGACTTCAACTAGAATGCGTTGTCAACTAAGATGCTTTATAAATTACCAAAAGACAACCTGGGCATGCTGTACAGAAATTATAGAGAATGTCAGGAGAGAGTGTGAAGTTGCTGGGGTATTGGGCAAGCCCTTTTGCCCTCAGGGTTAAGTGGGCGTTGAAACTTAAGGGGATTGAGTACCAATATGTAGAGGAAGATCTATCAAGCAAAAGTACCATGCTCTCGCAGTACAACCCCGTTTACAAAAAAGGTGCCTGTCCTTGTGCATGATGGTAAACCCCTGGCAGAGTCGCTCGTGATTATTGAATATATCGATGAGGTATGGAAGCAAGACCCTCTGCTTCCACAAGATCCATACGCAAGGGCCAAAGCTTGGTTCTGGGTCAAATTTGCTGATGAGAAGGTAAGAAAAAATTACTGTTGGAGGATTAAAATATTTAGTCCCACATTAGGTAAGGCGACAGGAGAGCCTGGCCTTATAAGCTTTCGCTAGTAACCCACTCTTGCACAATTCTGTGTTTTAGTTGGGCCATTCAATTTCTAATATGGTATCGGAGCCGGCCCTATGTCCTGCATACCTTGATGTGGTCCCTCTAGACTGGTCCCACCTCTCACCGCGCCCAACATGAGACTGCGGGGAGTGTTGGAGGATTAAAATATCCAGTCCCACATTGGGTAAGCGACAGGAAAGCCTGGCCTTATAAGTTTCCGTTAGCAACCCACTATTGCACAGTTCTGTGTTTTAGTTGGGCCCTTCAATTTCTAATATGGTATCAGAGCCAGGGTTTGTGTCCTGCCTACCTTGATGTGGTTCCTCTACACTGGTCCCACCTCTCACCGCGCCCAACGTGAGACTGTGGGGAGTGTTGAAGGATTAAAATATCCAGTCCCACATTGGGTAAGGCGACAGGAGAGCCTGACCTTATAAGCTTCCACTAACAACTCACTCTTGCATAGTTCTGTGTTTTAGTTAGGTCATTCAATTTCTAATAATTACAAACCTCCTTCACTCAAAATATTATAACTTTAAAGGAAAGAACCACAAGAGTATTAAACTAGAAATTATTTATCAATCTATTTACTTTCAGTGTGTGCCAGCAGTGATGGCTAACGGGAGAGGAACAAGAGAAAGCTGTGAAAGAAGCTTGGGAGAATATGAAGACTCTGGAAAGTGGTCTCAAGGAGAAGCATTTTGGAGGTGAAACAATAGGTTTTGTGGATATTGCCATCGGCTGGCTTGGATGTATTTTGGAGGTGAAACAATAGGTTTTGTGGATATTGCCATCGGCTGGCTTGGATGCTGGGTCCGAATGACTGGGGAAATCATTGGCGCAAACCTGGTAGAGCAAGAGACCATGCCTTTACTCGATGCTTGGTTTAAAGAGTTTCTTGAGGTCCCTGTTATCAAAGAATGCATGCCACCTCAAGATAAATTGCTAGAGCACAACATTGGATTTCATAAAATGTTGACTGCTGCATCAACTTGAAGTCTGAATATCTTTAGAACATCCTTTAGGGGGTACCTGCATATTGTTTATCAAAAAGTTAATGGATTAAGAGCAATAAACCTTGATCTGAAATCATTCACGTAGATGATTACCAAAATTTGATGAATAAGATTTGCAAAATTACCAATAACAGAAATGCCTTAAGTTGTATTCAAAATATCTTTCAGTTGGTAGCCTCAGAGGGTGAAGGGAAAGTGCCCAAGTAACATCCATCTCCCTATATCTACACTACTCTGTTGCACCAGCAACAAGACAACCAAAAATTAGCGTCAGCATCAAACATCGACTTCATTAAAATAATAACGAATCAATTTCCCAATTGAAAGAACCACGCTTGTCATACACAAGTTTTTATGATCACCTCTTACAGAATTTCATTAGTTGCGTTCTCTTGACAAATCTACTTTTCCACCCTGATGAATCTTCAATTCCAATAGAGGATCCAAAAATATCCTGCCAGAGTCCTTGCAAGAGTCCATTAGGACTTCAATTTTAAGAATAATTTCACCATGCGTTGAAGGCTTCAACAAGGGCAGAGATCTCATCATCCATTTCAACTTTATCCTTCTCCATCATCTTAAGGATGTCAAAAGGTGGTCTCTTTGTGTAAAGGTACATTCTAAGCAATAACTTATATAAAGGTAAACTCACAGGACCATATCGATGGATAAGCCTGATGAACTGATTTGCATCTTCAAAATTCCCATGCTCCTCAAAATACTCAGCCATGGCCATTAGAATATCAGAAGATGGCCTCCAATTACAATGCTTCATCATAGCAAAACCTTTTCTCAAAGCATTGATGGCTTTCTCCATCTTCTGGCTTTTCACCCATCCCTCCGTTAGAGTCTCCCAAGTCTTGTAGTTTGGACATCCACCTCTCTCCATTGTGCGGAGATGTAATGTCTCAGCTTCCTCTATCATTCCATTCCTCACATAAGCACCTAGAAGGACGTTGGAGACTCTTATGTCATACTTCCAACAGCTAGATTCCCATTCCAGAAAAATTCTCCGGGCCTCTACAAGATCGCCTAGCTTCACCAAGCCTGAAAGCACACACATATAATTGGCACACTTAATTCTCCCACCAACTTCTTTACTAGCTTCCCAAAGTCTCAAAATTGCCCCCTTATCTTTCAAAGAGGCATAGAGCGTAATGAGGAAGAGATAACCAAGACGGTTACGGTTAGATAGTTTCTTTTCTGCATTCCTGAGTACCAAAAGAGCTTTGTCGACAAGTCCCGCTTTTATATAGACATTAGCTAAAGTAGAAAGGGTGCTCCATCCCACTTGCACATTCTTATTATTCACCATTTCTTTGTAAACCATTTCCGCGAAAGCAACCCCCGACACCTCGCCGCTCGCTCTGATCCACATATTGTAGGACAGAACATTCAGAGGTATTTTGTTTTGCTTCATTTCATGGATAACGTATGGCACTTTCTCACACCGCGATGTGGCCATGTACAGCTTCATCATCTCGTTAAAGGGGTGAGGGGTTAAAATCAGTCCCAACTCATTCAGCTTTGCCATGAGAATCTCAGCTTTCTCGGTGTCCCTTTTCTCGACATAGCCATGAAGAAGAGGGATACACGCAGCTTTCTGGGAAGCAGTGTTGGGTAGACGGGTAAAATACTCTTCAGCATCTCTTAATCCATGTTCCCTAATGATTAATTCCAGTTTGAGGGCATGATCGGCCGGAGACATTCGGAAACTGTTTCGTGTTTCCATCCATGTCAGTATCTGTTTTGTATACGAATATCAGATTCATTACACCATGAACTGACAACTAATCACAATGTATAGCATCTTTATGATGGGATTATGCGGTAGAAGTCCCATCTACTGATAGCAGTAGCTTAATAAGACTAGCATAATCTATAATTAGCAGGAACAAAACATAAAAATTTGAAATTGGAATTTGTTTTCCTAATTGCTCGATACGAAAACAAAAATGCAGCAAAAAAAAAATATAATAAGTGTCAAGAAGAATCTGGGACCTGAAGGGCGTGGCTGAAGCGCTTGGATTTCAACAGCTGTCTGGAGATGCGTCGAAGCTCTGGGGCCGAAAGCTTGTTGCCGTGGCCCACCCAATCTTGAAGCAAGGCAGTGGCGCTGTGCCTGTGGGATTTCAGCTTGAAAATCTCGCTCTTGAGGTCGTCCACACCTGCGCCAGGTTGTGCAAGCCGTGACGAGCTGGAGGATATAGCTCTCCGCTGCCTTGTTGCTTCTACAGCACGATTGATACTGCGTTTTAATATAATTTCGTCATAAACGCAAAGCTGTTTTTCAGATAGAGATGAACGTAGAATCCACCGTCTCAGACTGGCGACGGGGGAGCGGCTCGCCATTAGCAACCAGTTGTTCCAGACTTGGACCAGTTCTCGTGAGTGCTCTGTGGGCAAGAAGAGAGCCTGCGTAGCACGCGATCTTGGCCTTCCATTTGAGTGGGTCTTACAGAAGTGACGGCCCAGATCCATGTCCCGTCACTAAAAGAATATACTCCGGAAGACGTCAGATGATACGGTCGCAATCCAGAGCAGACCAGAAAAAATGAGAAAAAGCAACAAAACGTTGCCGTTCCAGTGCGCAACCGTTACTAAAACCCTAAACCCCAGGACTTTGTATCTCTCCGTCGAGCGAAGGAAGCCGATGAATGAAATCGTCATTGATTTTCATCTCTCCAATTCTTCTTTTCTTCCTTAGCAATATAATAGGACTTCTTCTCTCTAGCGTATTCACTTCTTAACCACTGACGGTTCCCTGTTCAAATTTGACTACTTAAATCACAGTCTCTCGGGTAATTTCGTCTTCAAATGGGAAGATTCAGTTGGTTAGGCCTGGTAATTAGTCTGTAACCTCTAAATGCCTTTTCACTAATTATAATTGATTGTGTCCATGGCCATTTTCGGCGGTTGATTCCGTAAATTCATCGGATGCAGTATCGGCGGCATTTGCTGTCATCTTCAGTCATAGATAAAGACAATTTTCTTGCAGGAGTTTCAGCATTTCGCGCGCAGGGTAAGGTCTTTGTTGCGCCGCTATGAGGTCTTAAGTCACTTTTCTATAAGCCTCTGTGAAGAGATTAGCCCCTCACTTTTATTCTCCTTTTTTTCTCTTTTTGTTACTAACTTAGCTTCTTTGTGCGTCAGATAAATCACATCTGACATTGAAAACTTATGAGTTTTTGGTTTTTTGGTAATCAGCTCTGCGCAGTTGCAGCTATGTTTTTGGGAAACCGGTTGAATATGGGACAAAAAGAATGCAATTGGGCGATCGTTATATTCATGGCACAGGTTTTTTTCCTCTCCTCTTAATAATCCAACATCTTGATTCTTAAATTTGTTTAACCAACAGGGGTGGCTTTGTTTATTTCTTCATTACTCCATATTTACAGGATTTTTTTCCTCCTCCAAGCGGAGCTACTATGAAATTCTTGGTGTTCCTGAGAATGCGAGTCGAGAGGACGTCAAAAAGTCCTTCCATGCGGTGCGTGTATTTTGGAATCACATTGAGCGTGAGGTGTCACCCATGAGGGGATTTAAGTTCAATGTCTGACAATTGTCAACTTTACTAGGTTATTTCTATACGTATATCATTTCATTTGCATCTCAAGACGCGTGACATGGTTAATGCATTTAGATAGGTTCTTATCATCAATCTCTGGTTTTTGGTGGACTTCCGTAGTGGGAGTTATAGTAATTGGTGGGAAGAGAGACCGGGGGCATATATTAGTGGAATCCCTATGGGATGGGTCCTAATCATTTTCTGTAGGTTTGGTTGTGGGTGACACAAATGCAGTAAGAAAGCCTTTGAATTATGTATAGTATTATTAATATGACAATGAACGAAAGCATGATCCTTTGCCGATTGAATTTTCATATTTTAGACCTTGTGGGCTGATGTATTCAATTTTGATGTTTCAACTTTGATTGTTTGCACCTGCTTGCAAACAATCACTAACTCTCTGTTCAAGTTTCTAAGTTTTAATTCACTATGCAGCTTGCAAAGACGTACCATCCGGATGCAAATAAGAATAACCCTTCTGCAAAGAGGAAATTCCAAGAGATAAGAGAAGCGTATGAGGTTTGTAGTTGTTGGGATGGCTGCACATGAAACTCCTTTTCTCTTGTTTTAGTTCCGGGTTTTCAGTGTTTCCTCTCTTTTACTTTGGAATTACAAATTTTTGAGTAAATTTAGGCTTCTTAAGTTTGAAAATAATTGCTAAATTAGTTCCTTGTGTTTTCGTGAATTTCAGACTTTAAGGGATTCAGAAAAGAGGTCAGAGTATGATAGGGTAATGACTCTTTCTTTCCCCATTTGTTGACTAATGCTATTTTTGTGTGATTATTTTCTTCTTTTGTCATTCATCCAGCGGTTAGCGTGTAGAAATTTACCAAGTTTCTGCAATTCAAAGCCTGTGTCTCACATTTAATGTTTTAAAGACTAACTGAATTCTTCTCTAAATTTGTTCCAAAAAAGAAGCGCAGTCAAGGCACAGAGAATGTACAATATGGTACTGGTGATGCAGACGGGTTTAGATATTCTTACCAAACTAATTTCAGTGATTCATTCCATAAAATATTCTCAGAGGTAGGTTTTCATAACCTTCAACATCATACAGTCTGTGGCTAAAAAAAGGAAAAAAAATAAAAGAAAAGATACTAAAAGTTATGCCTTACAGATCTTTGAAGAAGAGACAGATCATTTTACATCTGATATCCAGGTGAACTTGTTTAGCCATAAGCTTCAAATTGAAATACAAGGATGATTTCCCCTAATACCTTGCTAAAAACTAGTGTATCTTAATCTGTTTGAAATTTCTAGGTTGAGTTGTTGCTCTCCTTTGCTGAAGCTGCAAAAGGATGCACAAAGGACCTGTCTTTTGATGCATTTGTGCCCTGTGATTCTTGTTGTAAGTAACTTTTAATTTCTTAGATAAAAATTGTTTGTGAGATCCTTGCAGAAAATTCCTTTATGATATTTATGTATGTAAGTCTCGTTACAGATTCCTTTTCATCCCACCTGCTAATTTATGAAATTTTTTGGCATTTCGACAGGATTGACTGAATCTGTAGTATCCTTAAGTGCTTGCATTCGTATATTAGCTCACTCTGTTCATGTCCCTGGAGAAAATAGTAGCAAGTCTCCTGTTAACTGGTGTTGTTACAATTCATCGCTTGATGTTAAACTGAGGATTATAGGTGGCCAAGTGAAACCTACCTTATTTTAAATGAATAATTTGAAGCCAATCCATTGATTATATTCAAAATTAGGAATAGTCTAAGCCCTAACTTTTGTGTTACTTATTAGTGATTCTCTTAAATTCCAGCCCCAAAGCCACAATTTGAATAAAGAAGGTTCAGATTTTGTTGTGGGGAACAATTTTAATCAAAGTTTGTCAAAATAATGAAAGGCACATGGAGAAGCATTTGCAGGAAATTTTTTTCTTTATTTGCTTGCTAATAAATTCTATGCTAAGATCAGAAGGATTTTCTATTACATGCATTTGGAGATACACTGTACTTGAAAGAAAGGCAAAAGAATCTCTTGGAATAATCACTGAGCACAATGGGCTCAAGTTAACTAAAACTCCTCTTAGCTTTCTTCTTGGTCAACACCCCTACTGTCCTTGTCATCAAGAAAAACCAATTATTACAAGTTTTATTAGAAATTTTTCAACCCTTGTAAATAGCTTTATATTCATGTTGTCACACTTTTTTGATAAAAAATTTTGAAGTACAGCAGGCTTTGAATCTAAGTTCATGCCCTTTATATGCTCCCATTTTAAGATGATTCAGTTGGATCTTACTTTTGCTATCTCATGATGCAGATGGGCGTGGCCATCGACTTGATGCCAAGTCAAAGGATTGTTCAACTTGTGGAGGTGTTGGACGAGTAAGTGCTTTCAATATCTACATTAGTGCATGTATAATACCGATAGGACTCACCTTGTGAGGATTGCTTCATTAGACTGTAGTTTTGGAAGTGTTAACATGTTATAGTTTTATCTGTTTCTTTTGTTCCTAACATTATCTAGATTGTAAGCAGATTACAGTTCCTCCATTTACATCAAGGTGTCGCACTTGTAAAGGGACTGGCCGAATCATTGAGGTCTGATGTGAGTTAAGGAAATTAGCTCTTGTTAAGCTTGATCTCTTCATAAAGATGTTATTTATTCATTGTTATTTATGTAGTGCAGGAATACTGCATGTCATGCAGAGGGTCAGGGGTGGTTGAAGGCGTCAAGGAGGTTAAAGTTATTATTCCACCAGGTTAGTCCTGGAACTCTTCTGTTTGATGAAGTCGCCTAAAGATGTGGCTGAGGTGGCCTAGGGGTGGGGTGAGTCTTATGTATGGCTGTTAGCAAACAGAGGACAATCAATGAATCACTAATTTAATAAGGATAAAAAGGAGGGCTTGCAAAAAGGTCTTTTTGCAAATTTTTCCGTTTAGTAATAATTGGATACATGTTTACTTTTCTGAGTTTAGTCTCAAAAATAACGTCCCGACATGTCTGCTTGCTCCTTATTTATTTATTTATTTTTTTGTTTTTTATTTTTGTAAAGCAGGATAACCAGTTTGAGAGGTTATATTCCATTAAGTTTTTTGGTGAGAACAGCTTTTCTTAGATTTGATATACTTATATTTCTCATCCATTGAGTCTTCTCTATGACGAGGACATGCATTGCCTCTGTGTTCAACGTGTTGTAAGGTGTGCCCGAGTCAAATTTTGGTGACAGTGAAATGCAAGTTGATCGTAAACAGGGATAGGAATTAGATTTGGAAATTGAACACAAAGCGCCTTGGAGGATAATAAAGAAGGAAAAATATAAGTAGTGCTAGAGGTTATCTATTTATCTAATCATTATTGACTATTCTTTCAATGGTTTAGGTGTGGGTTCTGGGGATACAATTCGTGTACCTGGAGCTGGTAATGGGGGACGGGGAAGTCAATCTGGCAGCTTGTTCATTAAAATAAAGGTACAGCTCTCCCTTTTCACTTTATAGCTTTCTCAGAGATTGGTTGCTTACTATGGAAATTGTGTGATTGCAACTTTTTTATCTGTTTTAATCATAGTAAACTTGTGAAAGTTAATTATTGAGGTCTGTAGGCTGTGGGGGATGGTGTTATTTGTTGGGGAGTGCAGCAGGCAGGGCAGACAAATTTTTATACTATTTACCAAAAGAGGAGGTAAAAGAAAGGGAAAGAGAAAAAGAAGCTCAGTTCATGCCTTAGTTTTCAGTTGGGTACCTAATTTCATTCATATAATACAAGCAAAGTCCTTGGATCTCTTTACCTCATGCTCAACACCAAGTTTAGTTAATGACTAAATATGCTGTTATTTTGTTCAGCATTTTCTATTGAATTTTTTTACCCTTATGCATAACCTGGATATGATTATGATTATGACTGTGATAATGATTATCAACCAGGTCTTGAGAACAAATTGTAATTATCTAGTTGTGAGTTTATTTTTCAGTTTCATCAACTAACGCTTGCTACATATCCTTTGAGTCTATCTTTTGCAAATTATGCTTACCTACATTACAGCAACTGAAACCAACAACTCAGCTTTTGCTTTATCCAATAATTGGATATTTTAGGTTTGACAACGATCCAATTACACTTTCATTATTTCAAAGACCATAATAATAAGTTGTTAAGTCTTTTCTCTTTGCTTCGTGAAATTGAAATATATCATTTAACCCCAACCAAAAAAGTACAAAAGCTCCTCACATAAAAAGTTGAAGAATGATTCATAACAATTCCTAGTGTTTTTCAGAAAGAGTAAGGGAAAGTTCCACGTTTGTTTCCAACATTACTTATGCATCTCATTCTAGAAAGTCTGTTTTGCATAGAATATGATAACAATTCCTGGTATTGTATGTTGTATTTAGGGTAATTTGATGATTTGTTCCTACATCTTAAAATTCTGTTTTAGAAATAACTTCTTTTTTTTTTTTGGGTGGGTGGGGGGGGGGGGGGGGGGGGGGAGGGTGTATTCATCAGAAGTCCATTTGGTAGTTGCTCTGATTTATTTTTCAAGTTTTTGAGACTTATATCTTTTCTTTTTTCTCTTTTTGTCACTTTTCGCAGCAACGTCCTTTCCCATTTCTTTTTTCTTTAGATTGAATTTTATGTTTTAGTATGCACACAGGACTTTAGAATCTGAATTTACTTGAATGGGATCCAGGGAAGGCTGGCTTGTTAATTGGTTTGTTTCTGCAGAATTAAATATTATTTGTTTGTTGATCAAGCTTTTTAGTATCTACCCCTCTGAACCTTCCTCTGTTTTGGTGAATTAGGTTGCAGAAGACCTATCTTTTCCAGAGAGGGTGCTGACATATATGTGGATGCCAATATTAGCTTTACACAAGTGAGTACTGAATCCATAAATAAATATCTGGTTTGTGTTTGACAAGATATGCTATTTTGGCTACTTTCTAGATTTGCATTGGCTTTGAAGGATTACAAATTATAACTTACTGTTTGGCCTACGTTTACTCTGGAGGATGGGGGGAGTGGGGTTGTGTGTTTCTGGAGTTGATTGGCATTTTACAATCGGATTTAGCTTTGAAGTCTTGCTTTTAAAAATGTTGAGAATACCACCTATAACATCTTATTGCTTACTGTTATTTGTTTCTGCATTCAATATTAATGTTGTTCTATCATCTGGGTTTTGAACTGTTTTACAGGCCATTCTTGGTGGCATAGTTGATGTGCCAACTTTATCAGGCAAGATGCAACTAAAAGTAATACTTTTCTCTTACTATTATTCTTTTTCATTCTCACCTATTGCTTAGCATAATGTTGATTTCCTATTGAAACTGCTTGACTTTTTCTTAATCAGATTCAATGAGTTATGGGATCTGTCGAAATATGGCTAGACTTGTACTTGGGAAGAAATACTTTGAACACATACATGCCTAATCAAGAAAATCTGTAATAGTTTAGAAAATGGAGAAAAGGTATAGAGGAAAGAGTGAGTAAGAGAATATGTGTTTTATTTGTTTCTGTCACCCATTTGTGTTAGACAATATAGGTTTGGATATTGCTTTAACAGTGAAACTTCTAGTATTTATGAACTTGGTTATGGGTGATAGGTAAAACGTGATCCACCATCTAGTGAGGTTTGGTGTAGCCAAATGTAGACAATGCAGTAAGAAAGTTATGCAATACCATCTCTCGAGTTGCTCAATTCCCTAAAAAGAAAACGAAAATAAAGAAGAGGAAGATGTGCCCTCTTTATTAAGAGTTTTACGTTAGCTATCTTAAGACTGATATTGTTGGAAGTCATTGCCTCTATAATTCAAATTTTTCTGTATAATAGATGGGTTTTGTACTTTTTAAAACAGTTCCATGCGGTGGAGTAAATATGTGACTCTTGTCTAAAATCACAGGTTGTTGGAAATGTGGCAGATCAGTCTGACATTGATTTTTTCATGCATTGCAATTATGGCTTTTTCAGATACCAAAAGGAGTTCAGCCGGGACAACTTATGGTACTAAGAGGCAAAGGTATATTGGTTTCTTCTTCTTGTTTTTTTCTTATGTGTTTGAATTTGGTCATGGTACCCTTTGCCTTTGAAATATGCTTACATCATAACTTGCTGCAGGACTTCCAAAGCATGGTTTTTTCATGTCCCATGGAGATCAATATGTGCGGTTCCGTATTAAATTCCCCGCGTAGGCTTCTTACTTTTAGTTGTTTAAAGTTAAACCAAAATATGTTTACAATGCCCTTTTGATTGTCTCTATATTCATGTTATTGGCAATAACATTTTCAAGGTCTTTTACCCATAGATCATTTCACAACTTAATATGCGGCCATGAAGTGTTGCTGATAATTTTTTCTAGAGCATGTCTGCTTGTATGTTTGTAATGTGCTTCCTTTGCTGTAATCTGTTTCCGTTTCTGCTGTGTAACTTGAGTGATAGTTCCTTCCGCTGAGCTGATCTTGTACAGATGGCATATCATGGTAAGTTTGGGACTGTTATCTCATACTGATAAAGTTACCAGTCAATAGAGTTCAAATTTTGAAAATTTTGAATGTCAGGGTACTCACTAGCTATTTAGTCTCCGTAGATCAGACAGCTGAAGTAATTCTAGAAAACTGGGGTTCCAACTGCTTTTTCAAGGAAAGACTTCTCCCAATTGAGACAGAGGTATCCCCTAGAATATGGAGGCCTAGCAGAGGACTAGACAGTTAGAGAATTGCCCCTACGGAATTGCAAATTGAAATTTTCTAGTAACATTTTTGGTAAAGTCCCTGGTAGTTCAAATAAAATTCAATTTAAATGGTATATTGTGAAACTGGTAACTTTAAAGAATAATTCCAATACTTTCTGGTTGTTCATTGGAAGGCATTCTTGTGGCCGTTAGGAAATTTTCTTGCTCTTGGTTGCTTACAAGTTCATCTTATTGTTATATACACCACCATTTGATAGGTCAGGGAACATGGTAACGTCATGTAGTTATACATCCTGCCTTTTAGAGGGAGAAATTTAAGGTAAATCAGAATGGCGAAGTTAAGCCAGTTTTGAGGGCTCTAGTACCTGATACTGATGAAACTAATTTGATGTTTCTTTGAGTTTTGAAATTCTTATGACTCCTAAGGAACCTGCTTTGCTAATAAACCGCTTGACATTGTTCATTATATAGCTGACTTGTTTATCTAGAAGTCTTCATGTTGATCGTGAAAGTTCTCATTGTTTCCAAAAGTCAGTCAACTTGTAGCAGTAGTGGAGTTGGATTGATATTCAACTTCGTAACAATTTGTCCAAGAAAAGGAGGATCCTGCCTCATGAAAATGAAAATTTTATCACAGAAGTTGGCCTCATCTTCATCCTTTTTGGTATACCTTATTTGTCCATTTAATGTTCTCCAAGAGTGGCCAGTCAAATCATATGACCGCATAAGGTTATCCAAAAAGAAAGCTATTATCATTGACTCACCTGATTCTGCTCTTGTAGTTAGTTTGTGATCTTAATAATTTGAACTGGTGTAGAAGAAAATGAGCGTTGGCAAAGTTGCTAAGCCGTAAATTGACCTGATAACTGTTTCAGTCATTAGCTTAACTGTCCAAGGCGAGTTAAGTTGCAATTAGTGAAACAAGAAGCAAGTTCAACCAGAAGTTCTGCATCTCTCAGTCCCTGAATATTGCTTCTGATTTTGATTGGGGTAGCATATGTGGCACCATATTTTCTGCCAAGACCGCAGAGGGGGAAAAAGGGGTCATTTACCATGTGACTGATTGTATGTGGGCGTACTGTAGTTTCTAGGAAGGCTTACTTTTGTCCTGCCTTCTGCCTTTTTCTTCATTAATTTTATCTTGGTTGTTGGTTTGAGCTAGGTTCCAATTGTAGCTATTGGAGTATACTATTCCAATTGTAGCCATTGGATACTTAATTGTAGCTATTGGAGTATACTATTCCAACTGTAGCCATTGGATACTTAATTGTAGCTATTGGAGTGTACTATTCCAATTGTTTCCACCGGGTTTTTCAGAATTTGTGTGGATGGCTGGATCCTAAACATCTGCCTCATATAGTTTCCATATTACTGTTAGGGTTTGGAGTTTTTTTTTTTTTTTTTCCTTTTCTTTTTCTCTCTTTGGGTGATATAGTAACTTGATTGTGTTTTGTTGTAATCTATTTCTCAGTGCAACAAATGAACGGCAACGTGCTATAATAGAAGAATTTGCAAAGGAGGAAATAAATTGTGAAAACAGTGGCTCCGCTGAAGGAAACTGGTTAGTGTTTCATTGGTGGTACCCATCATGATGGATTTAATGTGTTAGTAGAGGCATGATATGTTGTGTGCATGGACTGATGTTGTGGTTTCCTTATCCTCTATACTGTGATATGTTTAAGAAGCGCCCATCACATGGTGCTTTATTTTAGGAGATAAGAATATTTAACCTTTTGTCGAAGATGTGAATTCTATCTTGAGCAAATGCATGAATTATTTATGATGCCACTGTGAGGGTGGGAATTTAGGTTCAGATGTTTACTGTCCGGAAGGAAAAATAGTCAAATTTCCAGTATGTGTGACTGTTGTTTTCTGTTTGATTTGTGATTCTGTTTGTGAGAAATATCTTGTTTCAGTTAATGGGTATCATTTAAACTGGACCTTTTTTCTTTAGAATACGGGCAACATATTTGCAGAGTAGCCAGTTACTGGTACCATGATTGGCTTGCTAGCTATTAGCTTGTGTCAATGTCTCAAATTTTTTTCACTCAGATTAGAATATTTAACCTTTTGTCGAGGATGGTAATTCTATTTTGAGCAAATGCATGAATTGTTTTATTGATATCAATTGATAGTTAGGAGGCCATTGTGAGGGGTGGGACTGTTGTTTTCTGTTTAATTTGTGAGAAATATCCTGTTTCAGTTAATGGGTGTCATCATTGAAACTGGACTTCTTCTCTTCAGAATACGGGCAACATATTTGCAGAGTAGCCAGTTATTAGTACGATGATTGGCTAGGTAGCTATTAGCTTGTGGCAATGTCTCAATTTTTTTACCCGGATTACCAAATATCAGTTGGGTGAAATTTGGATATTATTGGTTCTGTTAGTTGCTCTTCTGACTGTAATTAAGATCCTAAAATGGATACAGGCTTTATCAGCAGCTATATACTGGTTGAACTTACAGGTTGCAGCAAATTCTTGAACGTATAACGGGCCCTAGGTTCATGCTTGAACTATCTCTTTTCATGTTGATTCTTCTGTTCCTGAAGAAAACCACTGAGTGAATGCTGACTCAAAGGTGATTTTGATGGAGATATCTGGGCTAATCATCAATGGAAGAGGAGAAAACTCGCTCTTTTATTGGGAGTTTTGTCAATGAAAGGTACAAAATCATTCACAATACAGTTTCTTTTCTCACGCCCAATTTATTGGTTACATTGTCATTTGAAGTCATATGTCTCTGTAATCACAACTTGATTGTATAGAACAAGTTATATCTTGATTTTACAACAATAAAGGCCGTCTTATTTATTATTGTCTTCCATATCTTTTTCAAATTTTGGACAAAGTTTGATCTTTGTATAACACAATTTTACCGCTAAAGTATTCAAATTTTGGCCATGATGAGCTATGGCACGCCTGACGGGTTTTCTCCTTTATGGTTGATCTATCAGTGTATTTTCATTTTTTCAGGATTTTGTTTATCTTATTTTATGTTACATTATTGCATTCTTTTCTATAATTTATTTGGTAAACATGTCAATAAAGATTTTGGTTTACAAACATCCAAAGCACAAATTTTAAAATCATGAAACGAAAAACAATCATCTCAAACTTAAATACACGAAAACACAAAAGGTTTGTTCTATATTTCCCCTCTTTTACTTAATGACCCATAACAACCATCTTTTCTTCTGTTGATTTTCCTCCTTTTCCTACTGATGTATTCTTTAGAAGGTTAGTCAATAAAAGTAATTTGACCCGTACATTCAGTTATTGGCATTTATCATATGTGTTTGAAACTTTTGTAAATTAAACGATTAGTTATTCAGTCTGGGTTCACAGTCAATACAACGGTACGGTGTTTCATTGATGTTTGATATGCTGAAATAGTATTCTAACACTTGGTAGTCAATGATTAATTGATGTTTAGACTAGGCGTTTGAAGTATATATTTAATATGTTTTGGGTTTGGATTTGAAAATAGTTTCTGGAATGCGAAGTCTGACTCATAGTCCTTCATATGACACAAAACTACACTAATTTCAAGATTTGCGTGTGAGGATTTTTTTTTTCTTTTTTATACTTGCTGTTGCGGGTCTAATTGCGAATCAATGTTTCTAAAGCGTGGCAGCAGTGTGGTTGTTTTCTGGGAGTTGGGACCTTGGAGGTATATTGGTTCGTTGATTTTGATAATTTGCACAAATGCTGTGAGAGCCCTGCCGATATATATATATATATATATATATTTTTAATCTAAAGAATCATTTCTTCTTTCAAAATCATAGGAATTTTTGGGGATAATTCCAAATAACAGAAGCAGGCATGGGTCTTCACTTTTGTTATTTGATATTTCTAAATTCAAATATTGAGATAAACTGTCGAGCATAGAGACTCTTTCTGCCTTGAAATTATAAATTATTGGTAGTCATCCATGAGAAGAATTATGATTTTTCAGCTAAAATAGTGATCGTTTTTGTGAACAATGCATGCCATACAATTACAAATAGTATATTGAGATCCCTAAATGGCGATTTGTTATTTTTGAAGTCATGATCGTCCGTTTTAAGCACACACATGTTATCATGAAACATTATCATGGCAATTTCCTTGTCTTTCTTTAGTCCTCGTCCCCTCTTTCCTTTACGGCTGTCGTCTTTCTCTTTTCTCTCTTCCATGGCCGAGATTGTGGCGATGGAGACCAAAAGAGGAAAAAACAATGCCCATGGAGGAAAGAGAAACCAGGAGCCAGCGGTTGTGGAGGAGAGGAAAGCAAGTTGACGGTAAGAGATGAAAAAGGAAAATGATGACTGTAGAGGTGAAGTAAGAACGAACAAAGGATAGAAATTTTTTGCCCCTCGGCAAGATCTTGACTGTTTTGGTATAAAAAGATCAACGGCCATATTGAAGACGTACAAGTCATGATGCCTTAGATAAGACAAGTGCTCTTGATCCAATAGTAGCAATAAACTTTAAAAATTTACAACCGAGAGGATGGGGGAGAAAATCAACCTTTGTGAGGTCCAGTTCTCAGCATATATTGAAAAAAAAAAGAAGAGAAAAAAAAAAAGGAGAAACTAAAAGGGTCGGCTTACAAGAATACTAAATATCTTTTCCGAGGTTATATTGGAAAATTTTCAGAAGGGTAAGATTTGAAAGGAAAACTAGACATAATGGAGAAAACATCAATATAGGAGAGCGATAGCATAACATATCCTGCCAATTAATGTTTAGCTATTAGTCACTGTTAGATGTCTCTCTCTCTCTCTCTCTCTCGCACTCCCCCACGGGCTCTCTCTTTCTCTCTCTTTCTGGGTTTTTTATTTTTATTTCTTAATTTTTTGAGCAATCATTAAGGAAATAAATAGCAACCTTTTCATGCAACTATACATTTGGCAGGTTCTATAATCCAAGTTTTTGTTGAAAATGTGTTACGCTTTTCCTACAGCGGGTGGGCTCCTTCGCCGTTCGGCTCTGGCAAAGCGACAGCGGCCGTTGATTTTTTGGGAAAAGAGGAAGCTGACTGCTCAGGAAAAGACCCTTTATAAGAGAGGTTCTCCTTTGAAAGCGTGAAAAGCTGAGACTAGTTCTCGTTCACTACTTTTCTACCTAAGGTGTTATCGGCATAGTACCATTTTAATTATTTTATAGAGAAAATGATCCTAGGCGCGTCATGAATCGTCTTTCAAATAAGTATATATATATATATATATATCATTTTCTTATAAGTGACTTGTGAGGAGAAAATGGAATTTTTTTTTTTTAATGTAATAAGAGTTCAAACTAATTATACAGCGAGAAAATCTGCAACCCATGTTACTCGCAAGGAAAAGTGTCATAGTGTCTCATATCGTTTAAATCCATGTCTAAAATTACTATTAGAGTGAAATAAATGTTCAGTGTTTACAAACTAATTATAACGAGAAAACAGGCTTTCTTAATAACCTTAAGATAGGAACAGGTCCAAGTTGAGCGAACAACTTGGCTGAAATTAGCCGGACCTGTAGCAGTAAGTATTTCATTGGGAAAGCACAACGAAGTTTAAGTCTCTAAAAGAGATTACAAACCTGAGAAGGCTTGGTTTTCCAATGTCGGGCTCCTTATTAGACCTCTACATGCAATCCAGTTCGAGAGATCGTCCAGACGAAGTTGCCAGATTCAATTGAATCAGACCTATATTAGAACTATATAACTTCAAAATAAATCTCACTCTGAAATCAAGAAATTGCTCCATTCACGGGTCGGGAATTGGTGTCGTTTCTGTCTCTGGGGTTAGCCTCTCTTTTTTGCTATGTTTTATCTCTCCGTAGAAGTATGAAACAAAGCCCCAGAGAGAAAGAACCAGAGAAACTCCTTTCTCCGCTTGAAACTTTTCTTTGTAGAAAATCACAGCAAGGATCTCCGTCACCGGGAGTAGAACCGCGATCCCAATACCAGATAGCAGAGACGAGGCACAGAAGATGAGTCCTACGGCTCCCATGAAAAAAGCCTGCCAAATAATTGCACTGCAGACGAGCACCACATAGTACTTTGTTTCCCCCAGCCCGAATTCTCTCGCCTCTCTTGGAATTACCTACACAATATTATATATAGTCTGTGAAATATATATACCTAAAGTACAGAATCGATATCTCCTTTTGTCATTTGAAATAAGTTTTTCAATTTTTTATTTTATTTTATTTTATTTTTCAATGATTTGGCCGGCAAGACGGGGGAGATCTACGTACCTTGAAGTCCTTGTTAATCAGCATCCCAACGGTGCAGAAAAGAGTGGCAAACAAACATATCACCATCTGAATCTCCATCACCAGCGTATACGTAATGGCCTGCTTGGCCTTCTTGTACGTCAACTCCACCAACGGCAAGACAAACCCATACAGCGCCGCCGCTCCAACCGTCGTGGCAAACCCTGCATAATACGCCCCATTCGATTCACCGTTCGGACGGTCACTCTTCGTGTGTAAAGCCAAAACAGCGGCTCCAATGGTCAGCAGAACCACCGCGTTGATCGAATACGAGGTAAACTTTTGCTTCACCAAAAGAAAAGCAAACCCTGCAGTGAAAGCAAGCTGAGAGGCGATGATCAAGGAAGAGGTTGAAATGGGAAGCCGTGCAACGCCGTAGGCATAGAGATAGTCGTCCAAGCCGGTGAGGACTCCTATGACTGCGGAGGCAATGAACAAAGTTGGCTTGATGAAGAAGAGTTCGGCTCCTGGGCCTTCGGCGCTCCGGCGGCGAAAGTACATGATAACGAGAGGGAGGAGAATGATGGGAAACCCAGCAGTTTCGAGGAAGCTCGAGAGCCACACTCGGTTGCCGCCATGGAGGAAGTAGAGCCTCATTATCAGAGGGCCGCCGCAGCTGCCGAGAGTTAATAGGATGCAATTTAGTATTAGAAGGACTTTCCTCATAGTGGAATTTCCTTGAGCTTCCTCTTCCATGATCTTGAGGAACTCTTCTCTCCCTCCCTTCTCCTTTCTATCTTCTCTCTCGCTCTGGTGTGTTTCTCCTTTTGCTGCTGAGTTCTAGTTACCGATGGTATCATCGTGAAAGATGACAAGAGGAGACAAAAACGTAGGTCCAAATTTGTTGCAGTGGGGAAAGGTAATAGTCAAAAGGATGCCGAATAATCAGAAAAATATTGAAGTTTTCTCATCTTCCTCGTGGTTTAGAGCTCATTCGTCCCTACAATTTTAATGGGGTGATTCTGATCACAGGGTCCTATATATCTCATTCTTTTTGTTTCTTTCTTCTTATTTTTCCTTCTTTTTTGCAAAGGGACCCTTTCATCCGTCATTGTTGATCTTTGGTCAGTATGAGCCGCTAGCTAACCATCATAATACAAGACTCTACCCGTCAAACTCAATCATCAGAGTCATTTCGGGCCTATCCTTGGTTGTTCCTGTTCCCAAGTCTAAACGATAGCGACCATAATGCAATGGATCCTTTTTTTGTGTTTTTTTTGGTTCTTGTCCTGCACAAATCCGTCGTATCCTTAGTTGACAGCCTGGACTACTAGGGAATTAATCCCTTAAGTTGTTCATTGATACTGAGAAAAACTTTTAGGTCACCACCGTTCATTTACTGAAACGGCAAACGCTTTAAGATGAGCAGCGGTGGGCGATGACCTATTGAAGAAGAGTGGAAAAGTCTCATATTTTAACGTCTAACTTTGTAACCTTTTCTGTTCGTTATTGGTGGCGAAACTGGCTTTGCTAGTAGGCAAAGGAATCTTCTTCTTTTTATGTGTTGCGAGATGTTAATTTAAGTTTTCAATGATCCAGAAAATCATAATCAGATGACGAGAAGTGTTGAAGAAAAGAGTTTTAGCAAAAATGACATCCCCCATCGAATAGTTCTTCCTGTTGAGTTGTTTAATTTACCAATAAATTCTTCAGCTTTAGAATTTTGTTTAAACAGAGAGTTCTTTAAAATTATGGAGAGACTCTCTAGTTTTCCTTTAGAAGAAACTAATTCCTATTTTTGATAATTGAAAGTTTCAAAGATTTTGTTTTGTTATAAAGACGTGGCAGATGCACCTATATCTGTCATACAAATTATATAAAAGAGAGAACAAAGAAATAGGCAATAGGATAGGAATTCACCTTCATTTCAGCTGTAACCTGCCATCCTCTGTATCCATCCACCTCCGTTATTTATGCTGATCTTGGCATCTTTTATTCGAAATTCAATTTCATGCTATCTTTTTTTAATTAGGTAAATGGCTAGGAGGGGATTTTGGGAATGTTGGGATTCGAATACATCCAACTAAGTAATTTTATCACTAGATTATCACCTTGGGTTTAAATAGACTAAATATAAATAATTATTTCCTTCCTTTACTTTCTTTTTTCGAAATTATTTAGAGTTTTCTTCTGGTAGTCTTGTCATCTCTAACACGCCTTCCTTAACACCACCTTTTGTTTTCAAAAGCAATAAACCAAGGAAAAAGTAAAGCTCTTTTTCGGGTTACCATTATATATATATGATTGGAAAAAGGGCCAAATCATTGTTTATTGGTCATTGGTAGGGAATTTAATAGACCATAACAGTTTAATTTTAGGTAAGTACTCGGATTTGCTTCTTAATTTATTTCAAATGATCACGATTAGGCGTCCTGATTAGCCACACTTTCAGATACGAATCACACCGTTGCTGAGAAATTAGATAAAGCTCTGAAATTGAAGTTCCATCGCATGACGTTCTTGAGAGAGAGTTTGAGACTCTAAAAGCACTTAAATTTTTTAAATATTTAAATTACACGAGTCGGGGAAGCCATGATGTAATGGCAGAAGAGGTTGGACGGTGGATTTTTGATTGCTATTGAGACTTCACAATTTTTTCACCTCGGCTTTCTCTGTGGTTTTCACTTTTAAATTTATTTCTACTTCTCTCTACATCTTGTTTGGTACAAGCTGTATAAATAACTGTTCTTATTTTTTATTTTTTAAAAAATTTTCAAGGAAAATATATCAGAAGACATTTAAGAGAAAAGGAAGTGCATTATGATATCTGCTCGCTGTTGTCTCAATTTAAAGAGCAAATGTGCATTTATGATGCAAAACCATGAAGCTACATGTCCAGCATATATGATAAGATCAAATTCTATGTCATGTGACGTTGCTGTCATTTGTACTTGTGCTTGGGTTTTGTTTTATTTTTTTAACCTTTTCCCATGAAGAGAAGATTTTTGAACCAAAAATTTATTAGATAGATTTAATCTTGATACGAAAAAAAGCCGAAACAAAATAAGTGTTTTAGGACAAGCGAAAGGGAACAAAACGAAATCCCAAAAAAGGAGAAAAGCCAAAAATTATAGAAAGTCAATAAGCAATGATTCTCCTATTCACAAATAATATAAAATTAAATGTTCTTCCAAGTTATGATAATAGATAGACATATATAGAAAGAATAAAAGAAACGAACAACTCTACTTAAATAAAATTACAAGTCATTGGGCTAGGGTTCTAATATATCATGTGGACTATGCTTATACATCTAATAAATCTTTAGTTAACTATATGAGTGCCATTTGTAGAGTCAAAATTAAAGTAATGATAAAAAAGTAATTTTATTGAAGTAAATCCCAGGTTATTTTTGTGGCTTAAAAAAGTATATGTGAACTAATATTATTTGATAAGTCATTGGAGTGACCAAAAAAAAAAAAGGGAGAGAGTATGATCGACATAAAAGCAATATGTAGATGTAGAAATTATCTCAATTCACAGAAAATTATTAATATTCTTATATTTATGGTGTACATGTAGAGCATGATCCACACAAATCTGTCAGAAACGCGAAGCAAATCTACTTTTGAAAAGAGGTGGGACTCATGAAGAAGTTCCACCAAATGGACGAGGCCATGTTTTTTTTGTTCTTTTTCTTTTTTGTTAAGTAAGATATGTCCATTTTGATTGAGTGATAGTGTTTGAGTTAACAGCTGCGGTTTTGTTCACTAAAAATTGTGGTTTATCTCTCTGGTCCTCCTACATTAAGGGAAGTCAAATCCTTCGAAAATATCTTTGCAACTAGATGGTCATGGATCCTATCATTATCTCTTCAACTCGCTGCGGAGTTCAAAGCAAATCTTTTATGTGACTTTACGTACCCCTCACAACTTACTAGATAATATTTACATATGATTTTTTGGACTTAATCTCCTGATACTTATCCAAGAATGACTATGGTGTCACCGAGAAATGGGTTTAACAAAAAAAGAAAAAAAGGATCCCTACCTTGTTGTCTAGTGAGAGAGGTCCTCATCGATTATTACAAGGAGATATTGCATATTGCAATCTTCCTAGGCCAACAGGAAAGACACCTGTTATGGAGATGTAGGAAAAAGGCTGGAGCACAGAAAGGATGTTCATGGGAATTATCAGACAGGAACTTAGGCGAACATTTTGTCGTTTCGTCAAGGATGGAAAATGACCAATTTTGTCTAGTTTAGTGGTGAACAGATATTAATTGGAACCTCTTAAATTCAGGAGTTGACATTAATTTAAGCAAAATGCATAAGTGGGTATGTGAGTTAAAGAAAAAGAAGAAGAAGAAGAAGAAGAAAAAAAAGAGAGAAATGAGCATTTTCTTGGGTCCCTTTGCTTTCTCTCTTTTTTCTATTCATGTTTAAACATTGGGCTGGAACTTAAAGAGAACTCGATTTGGGCTGCTGCTCCTTCGGTTTCCTCAGCCCAATGACAACGTTTGTTGTTGTGGGTAGTAATCACGTGCTAGAAGCTTTACATTTGCATTTAATTTCGAACTCCTTTGAGCTTGAATTATGAAGAAATGAACAGTAATTTAAATACTTAATTGTATTTTTTAGTGAAGTGGATACATATTTCCATTCCATTTATTAAAAAAAAAAAGTGATTTCTCACATATTTTTGAAATCTTATTTATTTTTTAAATTAAAATATACTATTCTCTTTATGAATCAATTTTAAGCAAGAAATAAGTTTTCTTATGTGGTATCATAGTACCTTCTTACGCCCTCGTACCTGCAACCTGACGTGGTTGTTATGAAATGACTTCCTTTAAGCGTATAATCCGTATTAGTCATAAGAAGGCATATTAAAAATGGTATAAATTATTTCATGTTGCTTAATTTTTAAAAAAAATTCTTAATCCATATTAGCCATAAGAAGGTATATTAAAAATGGAATAAATTATTTTATGTTACTTAATTTTTTTATAAATTCTTTTTAAGGGATAGTGAATTGTCTTATATTTTAGAATATATATATATATATATTCGAATAGAGATGAATTAATGGCATATATATTATGTGTGAATGAAATTGAAATATATTGTCCCATTCTACAATTAGCCTTGATGTTTCAATAACAGGTACCTTTTGTTGTCCATAAGTTCTATTTCTTAATATCAAAAATAGGGCTAAAGTACAATTTAAAAATTAATTTATTTTTTAGTTAAGTAAAAGCAAGTGTTATCGGATAAGGTGTCTCGCACCATAACCATTTAGGTGAAGATTTCCCAATAGTTTAGATGAAGCTATCAAGTGGATGATGCAATGGAACATCTTTTACACTCAAACCCAAAAATTATATCTTTTTCATAAGATACTTTACGTAGAAAGTTGGGATTTTGGATGAATACATATTTCACACATATTATAAGAATTTACGTGAATTTGGATTAACCATTGTTATAAATGTAAGCTTAGAAATTGACTTTTTACAAAAGCAATTATGTTCTATTATAGGGACCCCATATATACATACATGCTTAGGAATACAAATGAAATAAAGTTAGAAATATCAAAACATAAAGAGTAAAAATATCAAGAAAACCTAGAAAGGTAACTTAAAAAGGTAGATAAACCACATGCTTTTGTCATGAGATCAAGATATAAGCTTCCAATGAAGGCATTCAAAAAAGGTAAAAAGAATACACTCGTATATATGGAAGATACTTTTTCCTTCATTGGATTATATAGTCAAGCATGGTAAATGATTATTGAGGAAAGTAAATACTTACTTTAGAAAGATAATTGACTTGAACAACCTTTTTGATTTCCTCTCTGTATACAACAGGGTATTATAGTTGGAGAAGTCTTTTAGAATCCAAAATTTGTTAGAGAACATTTGTCCAGGGAGTAGTAAGAGCAAACCAATTAGATTGCATGTAGTCAAGATTCGGATAAGCTTGTTTATGACTTAAATGCTTCAAGTGAATTTTTGGTGGCATTGGCATTTTCATGATAGGTGAATGAAAAAAGATAAAGTGATATGGGCAAAGTTTCTATGGAACAAGATGGTCCTATCAAAATTGGCTTGTTTATGTGGAAAGTAACTCATTATGGTGTTTTTGTATAATACAATATGCAAAAAAAAAAAAAAGGACACACAAATGGCTTCTTAGGTGCTATTGCTGTGAGAAGGCCTACAGGAAAATTGTACATCACTATTCATGTATAGCAAACTGGCACAATTGTTTTGGCAAAAATTTAGTGAAATAATTTAGGTACTTATTCATTTTAACTTTTTTTTTTAAATCTTATTTCTTCATGTTTTACAAAGACCTCATGGCATACTTAAAGGAAAGCTAGCATAGCCATCTTAGGAGGAATTATTGTAAGGGGATTGTGGTTAACTAGGAACTTTGCAAAACATAACAACGAAAGAAAGTCCCTATATAAAATCAATAAAGATATCACTCATTAGTAGAGGCTAGATATACCCAATCCCTATGCCTTCAAATATCACTACATGTGTTAAAAGTTTATATGGTTCATCTTCCACTATGGAGAGGAGTTTGGGTCAATTGGAAACCTCCACCATTAGGACAAAATAAGCTTAATGTTAAAGGATTAAGCATCAAGAGGAGTAATGCTAGAAGGGGAGTACTTAGAAACTATAATGGAAGCATTATCATGGCTATCTTGGTTAAGTAAGACTTGGTACTAGTGTAGATGTGGAGGCTTATACTTTGTTGGAAGTCTCAAAATCTATCATGCAAGAAATTTAGTACCTTAAGTCATTGAATGAGATTCTTTTTACTTAATTCAATATCTACTTAAAGAATGGAGAACTCATTAGAAACTAGAATATGTTATTTGTTAGTACCTTCTTATGCTCCTTGCCTGAGCACATGTTTGACATGTATATTGCAGGAGGAATGTAGTTGCAAATTGTCTTGTTAATTGTGGGCATATAATTCAAACAATGCATATTTTTTATCAACCTGGCTTATTGTTTGGCCCATGTTTAGCTGTCTTTATAAAGGATCAATTAGGTTTAGGTAACTATAAGCCTCCATGAGGTTAAATGAATGAGCTACCTAATGTATTTTTTTGCTTCATTTTATATGTTGTATGATTGCTTAATATGTAAGCATTTTGCCATTTCTTAGGGGTTAAGCTTATACCCTACCCTTTGTACTTATTTAAGGTATAGTTATTATGTCAAGCTTTGTTAATATTAACAAAATTTGTCATGACATCATTGTTATTTCTTGAAAAAAAAAAAGATATAAGTAAACTAAATGTAATACAATCATGAAAGCTTAAAAAGATAAGTAAACTTAATGCATTTTGAGACTAACCTATTAATCCTTACACCCTTTCTCCCTTAAGCGTATGGTCGATAAAAGTTTAAAACCTCAAGCTTGGAAAAGAGATAGTAATGTTGTTGTATACTTAACGACTTGGTAAAGATATTAGTTGGTTAATCAAAGTCCTAACATGTGTAGTAGTAATAAGGCCACATTTGATCTTCTTACGAATAAAATGATAGTTAATATTAATGTGCTTTCTATGTTAATGTCGCATGGGATTCTTAACTAACTTTTGTATTGCTTCATTGTCAAACTAAAGAATTTTGAGTTAGGACACATCAATTTGCATATCTCTTAGTAAACCCACCATTTAAACTAATTTAGAAGAAGTAGTCATCATAGCACAATATTCAACATTGATAGATGAAAGACTGATAACTTGTTGCTTTTTACTCTTCCATGAGACTAAGGAACAACCAAGTGTAATGCAAACCTAATAGTAAAACATCAAGTCATAGGAAAATTACCTCAACTTGCATTATAATAAGCATAAAATTGAAATTCACCATATGAGGAAAGAATAAATCCAAACCTTTTAAACCTTTTAAATACATAACAAATTGAAGAACAACATCTCAATGTGACCACTTTAGTGTATGCATGAATTGACTCAACAATTACACTATAAATGGGATGTCAAGTCTTGTTAGATTAAGGTAGCTTTTTAATCAATTATTGATAGCTAAGAATATCCTCAAGTGATGGATCCTTATACTTGGGTCAAACTTGTTGATCTTACTTATGACTAGTGAATAACACATTGGTTTCCATCAAATTACCAATAGTTTTCACATTAGATAACCCTATCCTAGATAATACCTCTAAAATATCCTTTCTTTGACTTAGATATATCCTATTGCTATCTTTAAAATTTTCTATTTCAAGAAAGTATTTAAGTTTCCCTATGTCTTTGATGTAAAATGTAGAATGCAAGAAGAGTAGTAAATCCTTTATACCCTTTTCATCATTCCTAGTAATTAAGATGTCATCCATATAGATTAACAACAACACTAGATGACCATCTTTACTCTTAGTGAACATAGGATAATCATATACAGATTGGGCATATCTAGCCTTTACTAATGCATTAGCAAATTTAATATTCTACTATCTAGAGGCTAGTTTCAACCCATAAAAAGACTTCCTAAGTCAATATATCTTACTATTGCCCTTAAAGAATTCCCCAGTAGTGCTTTTAGGTATACCTCATCTCCAAATCTCCTTGTAAAAAAGTATTATAGACATCCACCTAATATAGAATCTAAACTTTTCAAACTATTATTGACAAAGCATGTCTAATAATAATATTTTTTATTATAGGTGAGCAATTATCATGATAATGTATACTCTCCTTTTGACTATGCCTTTTACTACCAATGGTGCCTTATATCATTCAACACCTTCATCACATGACACTTAATTTTATAAACCTTTTTACACTTTACTACTTTCTCCTAGGTGATAAATCGATTAGTTCCTTTGTACTATTTGATCATAAAGCTTGCATCCCTTATCCATGGCATCTTTCCATATGAGATCTCCAACTATGTTGTGATAAATTATGAGTTTCAACATTAGGTGAAATAAAGGCAATGAAATGTTAATTTAATGATAGAAGATGATGAAATAAAATTTGATATGGGATGTTGCATAGTTGTGCTACCAAAAGTGGTAAGAATGTAATATTTGGTTTATATAGGTAGCCTAGTGTCTTAAATGCATCTCCTAATGGGTGGCTCAAGGATAACAAGTAGCTAAGGTTGCAATGACATAAAAATAAGAACATCTAACTTATTTGGCTCATCATCATAAAATAAGTTAGAGTGTAAGGTTAAAGAAGGTTTTAGAATCTCAAGAATAAAAGTGTAATCACAATGGAAAATTGTTAATGAAAAGGTCCCTAATTAGCATCAAGTTTACTTAACTTCCTAGATTTTCTTGATTTTATTTGTATTCCTAATTATATTTAATTTACGTTCTTAAGCTTATATATAAGAGTAGTTCCTAGAAGAAAACATAATTGCTTTCATAAGAATTTGGTTTCTTTGTTTATGTTTAAAACAAAAATTAATCCAAATTAGTCAAATTCTTACAATATTCGAAAGGTCATTTTGTTCATCCATAAGCCCAATTGTTTGCATGGTATAAGAGTCCTTCTAACATTAATTTCATTCCTTTCACATTTTGTTTAGTTATTTTTGTTTGTTTCTCTGTATTAGCCCATTGAGGTATTTTGTCAAATAGATAATAGGAGTTTTTGTTGTTGTGATCCTTGCGAAAATGGTATTCTTTCACTTGGATATATTATAAAACATTTGTAAGGCATACTTAGACGATTCTATGGGATATTTTTTAATTTGAAGTTGTTTTAGGCCTTTTATTGAACATTTACTAGCATGTCAAACCAATTAGTATCATCCATCTAGGGAGACTCCTATGATCCTTTCTTTCTACCAACCAAAGACACTCATGGAGGTTCTTTCATTAGCTTTAAACTTATTTGTACCAATAGTTATGCCTCTTAGAGTTAAGACATGTGGTTTGCCTTGCTAACTAAAGACAAACTAGCATTTGTCAAAGGGAAATATCTAATTTTGGATGAACACTATGATTTTAAAAATATTGAAGAATTTGAATTAGTTTGCATTAACTATTCTTACAAACATAACCAAAAATAATTTTGTTCTATTCTAAGAGCTATCCTTATATATACAAGCATAGGAATACAAATTGAATATTGTTAAGAATAGGAACATAATCGGAAAAACTTAGGAAGTAGTGACCCAAAGAAATAAGAAAACCAAATGCAATACAATTAGGAAAACCTAGAGAGCTAAATAAACCTAAAACCAAATTGGGACCTTTCCATTAATGCTCCACATAGAATCACATAATTGAAGATGCAAAACTAAACCATTAGAATAATAGTTCCATTGTTATCAACAAGCAATCAAACAAATTCGTAACGTAGAGCTTTCCTATGGATATTAGAAGTTTCTTTGGTGAAAGACATACATTTGAGATGTAAAGCATCATGTTTCACTCGAATCTTTATTCTTCAGATATTACATTTCACAAAAAGGGTAAAATTGAATACATTTGAGATAACATGAAAAAAATAAGAATACAAATAATCTGAATTGAGAATTAGTTATAGGCAAATTCAGCATGTGGTAGAAACAAGTATCATTTGAGTATATTCCTAAAGTTTTATTGATTACATCGGTTTGCCCATAGTTTGAGAGTGACAACCAACATAAAGTGTAACAATACAATACATTCCAAAACTAAGCATATTGAGATTAGACATTATTTTACTAAAGGTGATGTAACTCAGCAACACATATCTCTTGAGTATTTTTACACATCAACCAACTGATATTTTTATTAAAACATTAGATAAGCAAAGATTTGGTGCACTTAGGAGAAAGTTAAGGATGTGCAATCTACATGATGTGTAACATGCTATATCCATGTCCCCATATCAATTTATATGGTAATTCTTTGTCCATAACTCCTATGTGTTGTTGGATTGATTTATCATGTCCCACATTTTGGCACTCTCTTAATACCTCTCATCTCAGGCTTGCTTTTGGATATATTTCTTGTGGTTGGAATTAAGGCATGCATTGCCTATTCATATATCTAGACCTCCACTCACTTATTAACAACTACATTTCTACATAGAAGTTTTCTCATATGCAAAAAAAATTATGTTGAATTGTGTTTAAATGCTGTCAACAACATTTTTAGTGCTATGTGTTCTTAATTAATTCACTAGTATCAAATTATATAGCACAAGTAATTTTTCATTGTAACCATTTATATACTATTTGATCAAATAATTTTGGCAATGAGAACTCTTATTTGCCTTTATTTTATGTAATTGCAAGATCATACATTTCAATATATAGATATGATTTATAGATACATATGTCAAATTTTCCTATGACTTTTGCTTGTCACTTTGGAAATTTTCTATTTTTCTAGTTTCCTGTTTCAGTATCCTATATGTGCATAACTTCCATTCTTATCAATAATGCTCCATTCTAGTGCTTCTTTCCCATGTAAGTGTAACAATATGGATATTTTCTTTTTCTTTTTCTTTTTATCTACTGCAACAATCA
The DNA here is from genome assembly GCA_028551475.1 of Casuarina equisetifolia. Taxonomy (NCBI): domain Eukaryota; kingdom Viridiplantae; phylum Streptophyta; class Magnoliopsida; order Fagales; family Casuarinaceae; genus Casuarina; species Casuarina equisetifolia. The sequence goes on from CM052356.1 coordinate 14,995,257, forward strand.
AGTACCTTACCCTTCTTCATTTAATTCAATCACACATAAGGTTGGGGGGAATATTTCTACCTCTAGTTGTGTTACTTTTTCGCCACAACTTAAAAAGGAGTTTATACTACAACATGTGTGCATCCTTTTTGTACACACTTGATTTTCCATCATTTCTATTCACATTTGATTTTTTCCTAGACCAAGAAAGCATGAACCAACTTATGCCCACAATCCTCTTGCCTTACATGTCTAGCCTATTTGTGTGAAATATAATGGTCTAAAGTCCACTTGGTACAAAAGCTATTTGATGGAAACAATTAAAGAGCTTAAATTTTTGCCTCCAAATAAGTAGTGCAAAACGAGGAAGTTAAGAGGTTGTGCAATAAAGGCATTTTTTGCTAGTTTTAGTGTCATAATGAGGTCAGATTTAAATAGTAGAAGAGAAGTTTCAACATGGTAATGAAAAATTTTCATTCTATCATAGTTGGAATTGGTGATAAGATAACTAGGACAAAGGGGTTGCAATGTTTTAGGATGAGCTTGGCCCACAAACTTTAAGAATGAAGCGCAACCCAATTAGCTTAGAGCAATAAGCAACTTTTTCTTTATTCTAAAGTCTTGATAGCACATCCATATAGAATTTTTCTAATAAATCTTCATGCAAAAAAAAATTCTAAACATCATTTTGGTAAATAAGCTAGTTTTTTAGGTTGCTAGTGAGATAATGCACCAAACTGTCACTAATTTTGCAATAGGAGCAAATGTTTCTTCATGGTCAATTCATCCACATTGATCATAACCTTTTGTAACTAAATGGGTCCTATATCTCTCCATTGTCCCAGCTAGTTTATGTTTTATTTTTTAAACCCATTTACATTCAATGTTCTTCATCCTGGGGGAAGAGGAACTAAATATTATGTATAATTACCAATTAATGCTTACAACTACTATTCCATTACAATGACCTAATGCCAATCCATAAAAGCCTCATAATATGAAATAGGTTCTTGTGCTATTGATAACAAAATGATAAAATGCCTATGATGTGAGGCTAGCCAAATTCAACATATATGCTTAATGGAATGACCGAACTCGGTCTCAACCATGGATATGAAAAACTATATAATGGAAAAAGCTTGATTTTTATAGCCTTAAAAAAAAAGGTCTACATAGCTTGAAGAAGTCATCTACAATAGTTAAGAAATAATGAGATCCATCATGATTAGGAGTTCTTTGAAGCCTATAAACATCCATATGGATCAAATAAAAGATATAAGATTCTTTGATTTGACTACATAGAAATGCCACCCAAGTTTGTCTACCTAGCCAAAATAATTCACATGCAAACTAATTCGAACATTTAAAAAATATATTATTATTAACATACTATTTTACAAAAGGATGGTCCATATCTAGATGTCATAGATTATAAATTTTTTACAAAAAAGACATTTCAAGTCCTGACATACAAGAGGTTGGCATATGTAACCAAAAATACACGACACAATGGATGGATTAATGTATAGTTTTTGATAATATAGGTCACCCTTAACATGGCCTAATCCTTTCAACTCTCTAGTTGTAAGGTCCTAGAAGATATGAAAATCAAGGAGAAATATGGCTAAATAGTTAATATCTAAGGTTAATTGGGCAATAGAAGTTAGGTTAAAATTGCAATGTGTTTCGTAGAGAAAAAATTTTAGTATCAATGATTTGGTAAGTTTGGATGACCTCACATGTGTAGCAATTATGTGGAGCCCATTTGGAAGCTTAATGGTTAGGCATTAGGAGGCATATGAAACATAAGAGTGCAAGTACCTTAAGTGACACATTATGTGGTCACTTGTGCCTAAATCTAGATCCATCCATTAATTTAAAAGGGGGAGGCATTATAGAATCATTCCTACACAACTTGCTAGAGCATTTCCCATAAATGGTGCCATAGATTGTACAAAAGGCCTCATCTTGTTTTCTCCCCGTATCCTCTAACTATGGCCCTCATATACCTAGCAAAACTAAAATTAGTATTTGGTGGGCCTTGATACAAATTTAGGTTATTGCCCAAAGGTTGTCCATGTTAAGGATAATAGGCTCAAAATTTACTTGATTAGGTTGGATTACAACAATAGTAGGGAAAATTGAGTTATTGACCAACTTGGCCTTGAAAGGGCTTAAACAAGGCTTGAAAATTGCCATATTACAAATAGGTCAGATTCTGTCCAGACCCATTGCCTCTTGCAAAAGCTCCACGTTTCTTTCCTTTTCCTTGTGATTTCCATCCCACCAAAAAACCCCACAATTTGATAACACTATGATGTAGTGTCCACAAACCAATTTGTAATGTTGCCTAGATTAAGGTTTGAAGCTATTTTCCATCTTTGTTCCCTTCTCATTTAGAGTCACTTTCAATAATGCTAGCAAGTTGCTTTTAGAGATGAAAAAAGATCCATCATTATGGTCTCTCTAGTGTTCACCCTTTTTGGCAACATTGTAGACCAAATCTTTTAATATGGTTTGCCTTTAGACCTCATAGCATATACCATTAATATGGTGTCATTTGATGCTACATAGTAAAAGGGTGCCATTTTATATTGTCACATAAGAAAAAAAGGCATCCAAGCAGCATGTGATTCTTATTGTCTTAATTCAATTTATGGTTTATATTGTAATATTTATAGTGTAGCTTGTAGTAGTTAATGGTAATGTTAGTGGTTAATGTGTAATGTAGCTTATATAGCTTAATTCCAATGTATTGTTGGTTGTATTGGAAAATGCTTGAATTTATGAGTAAATCTTGCCCTATTTCCTATTGATTTGTAAGTGACTTAGTTAGGGAAAAGTATAATCCTAATAGATTGTAATGATCCCAAACCATCCATGCCAAAAGCCCTAGAGATGTTGGCTTAGATAGAATCATTTCTTTTAAGTACCATTACCAACTTTGGTACTAATCCCAAGCATGCACAATCCAATTCCAATCCTAGATCATGAGATAATAGCCTATCTATACCATGGTTGAGTTTACTTCTCTTCTTCCTAGCAATCATTAACAAGAAACAAACATATAATTGCATCTTGAGGAAAACTGCACCATTTTCATAACAAGGGTTTTACACGTTTTGTGATTCACCGAGATTTCCTCCAATTTGAGAAGACAATTACATAAGGACCATTGTACCCTTTTCCATTCTAATAGTCCTTAAAAGAGCTCTTGGGCCAGTTATAAACAAGCCTAATCATAGCAAGGCCCAGTTCAAACATAAACGCAAAAGAACTACTTACATATGCCTACCAACATCGTTATAGAACTTGCAACTACAATTCAGGATGCATGTGACACAATCAATGAGAAAAGTTTTTTGATCTATTGATTCAAGTTGTGCTTAACTCTAATTGCTTGATTATTTGTGATTTAATGTTCAAATATTCTTGTATTGTTTAGAAATTCGTCTATATTTGTAATATTTACTATTTGGTTCTCTGGACTAAAGACTCTAGGTTCAACTACTATCGTTATTTTTGGGGTTTCTCTATTTCATTCTTCTTGGGCTAATATGTTAAGTTTGTAGGAGGATTTATAAACAATTTCATTCTTGTACTATTGGGTAATCCGAGGGATTATAGCTGCCATATACTTTTTTGGTAACAATAGGGGGATCCTTTAGTGGTTTGTTAAAGGAAGTGGGTTAGATGAGGGAGGCCTAATATCTTAAAATAAATTGTGTTATGTTGTAATTTCTTGTTTTCTAGCTTCTAGAATTAATTCTGTTGTGCTTGCTCGTGTATAAAACGTAAGCAATTCTAAACTGATCAAAATATAAAGAAATTACATAATTATTCTATGAAATATAAAACTAATTGGAAATATATTTACTTTATAGTACTGATTTTATTCTTGATTGACTACTTGCATTATACTACAATATTTTGTGTGGTTGCCATGTGGATTGACTGTATGTATTAGATAACAATGTGTTTGTTGTTCACCTAGAAACTTAACTAGAATTACACAATATTAATTCATTAAGACATAATAAAATAAAATAAATTAGAAATCTTAGGTTTCTCTGGGACCTTTCAAAGGTGAAGAGATTTTAGATGTATGTTATCATTTGCATGTGCAGGTGGAGAAGCAATAGGGTTACATGAAATAGTTGATAGTAGAGGCAGCGGAGGCATCAGTGGTGGTGGCAGAGAGAAGTATGGGTAACTCATCTTCATATAGAACTTTTGAAGAAACTTCTCTACATGACTAGATTGATAAATTGGCCGAAAGCCCAAGCTTTATTTGTAGTTGTCAAGAGTGTTAAACTCTCTGGTTTCTTAAGTCAATGTTATCGCACAACTTGTAGCTTTTTTAACTCACATTCAGTTGTGCTTTTCCCCATTCTTAAGTTGTGGGGCCTAAGTATTATAACTTGGGCAATCGTTTTGTTAAGATTTCTATTTATATTATGATGAATTTTATTAATTTACAAATCAACATTTGAATAAAATAATAAATTTCTTAAAAAGTCCTCTTTAATATCCTTGTGGATTTTCATTGATTTGATTTCACACATTATCTACATAATGTGGCACTACAATGGTTCGATGATTAAACCATAATGCTAAACAGACATGTTATAATTTAAGGAATATATTGAAATTTTTACCTATATAATAATAAGTTTCACAAATTCTTAGGTTAACTATTAGATTACATGATAAGCATCTAATATGATATCATAATTAGAATTTTCCTTAGCACCCCCTATAAGTTGCCATTGATTTCACTTTTACGCATTACCCATATAGTACAACATTACAATAATTCAATGTTTTGACAATTATGGTAAGTGAGTACACTATGCATATATTATGATATGAGCAATGATCTCATATTATTAAGAAATATATTAGAATTATTATTTATATGATAATAAGTTCTACTAACTCTTAAATCAACTTTTAAATTAGATATTAAACTCCTAACACAAGCGAACTTTAGTTCCAATTGCATTTAAAACTGAATTGCATTTGCAGGACCCAAGAAGAAAGAAGTTTTCCATCTGCAACCTTCAAGTACGTAACGACAGTCCGCATGATGGATACGAGTAAAAGTTCCTCGTTGCGAGCCCATCAAAGGATCGCAATATCTCTGTTTTATCAATAGTCTGTCAATTATTTTATCGAAAACAATACCAAATTGCAAATACTAAGAGATTTATTCCTTGCGTTTTTGCCAAAGACAACGAAAATTCATTGACAATCTGTCTTTCTTTGACGCAATCGACAGAGAGCTTTCCACTCCTGAGTTATCCCACGAGATTTGAGTTTTATAAACCAACCTTCCGAATTAGAAAGGTTGTTGTTCATTGTATATGTTATAGTTTCTCTTTTATCTGTTTCTTTAATTGCATGTATGCGGTCATACTCAACCAACAGATGCCATACAGACAGGCCACCATGCAGCACGGCCATAGTTTACATTATTTTGCTCGCTGCCGAAGCGATTTGGTGCTCTACAAACCCTGAGGACTCGAGTATCATTGAAGTTATATATATATATATATATATTTGTTTATTTTGCCTAGTGGATTCTTTTAGTCCACCTAACTTATAGACGTACACCGATAAATTAGCTTTCTGGTTGCTTGTTGGAAGGGGTGAGTTGTGGCCGAAGAGCCATTATAACAGTCGAGAAAAAATAATTGCAGAAAAAAAAAAGCTACCAAAAACATGGATTGGATTGATTTTTCTTTTGTTTTCGTCATCTATGTTACTGGTTGAGGATTGAGTTAGAAGAACCTTTTTTTCTCTCCTGTGAAAGTAAAGTTAAATTAGGTGTATTGGATTTGGGTCCTAGATGATTTGTCTTTATCATTGTTCCATACCTATATTTGGTAAGTAAACTTTTTTATAACCATTTCACGTCAATAATGTAAACATCAGCGAGTAATATCAAACTAAGATTCGAAATCCACAATGAGGAATATCAAGGATGAACTAAAGAAGTTCAATGGCAAGAACAGTTCTTCCTTTGGCAAGGATGGAAGAACTTATGATTTATCAAGCAAACTACAAGCTATAAATAACTAAAATGAAGAAAGCGTAGAGAACATCTAACAACTAGCGAAGAGAAAGAGACGTCAAGGCTATCTCTTGATGCTGTATCAATTTGTTAGATAAAGCTATTCATAATATGATCGAAGGAAAGAAAGTTGAAACAATTTGACAAACATTAGTTAATGTAAATGGCCAAAATTATGATAAATGAATAGTACATGACAAAACAATCTTATGATCTACAAGGAGAGGAAACAATAAATGTACTTTGAACATTTTAATAAGTTTAGACTATATGATCTATAGCTATTAAACTACATGGGGAACTAAATAAAGATAAAGGTAATATTCATTGTGGTAGCATCAGTTCCTTCTAATAATTATGTAGCGATAACATTAATTTTTTTAGTGAATTGTCATGTATTATATATATATATGTATATAAATATATCACGTAGCTATAATATTATTATATGAAACTAAACTCTAGAATTGAGAATGGTAGCTAAATAAGAATAACCACATCAATGATTGAGTTGATGGGTTCGTGATGAGGTGTAAGTAAAAATGTTGAGTGAATTAGAAAAATTATGATAAATATAAGAAACCCCGCTATACAAATGAGAAATGGTGAAAGATTTGGATTTGATGGAAAGATGATCATATCATAACAAGAACAACGCAAAAGGTTTTATGAGTTGAAATAAAATTTGAAAGATGAAAAGAAACTAAAAAGTTGTGTAGATTTGGTCGGTTACACCAACAATGATGGCATGTCTATGACAATTAGATTTGATACTATAAAGTTATGATACTTTTGATGGAGATGTTAAGACACTTACCACTATTAGAATCATTTTAGCCATTTGCGAACGTTTTAATTTCTTTTTGCATATTGAAATTGACTACTTATCACAATGATGGTTATATCGAGATAACCAGAAGTATTGCAAAGATAAAAGACTAAAAAAAAAAAAAAATTGAGCCCCCTCCAGATGCCTTGCTTAAAGCTTAAACCCAAGTTGCACAAAGGTATTCCGCCTTTACTTTATGAAGTTGGATTTCTCGGCAGTCTTAGTCTACAGCAATAATTAGCAAAGATCAACTTAGGCAAACAACATAAGAGTTATCCTTAGGCCATCCCGCAATCCGCGCCATTGTATGCACAAATCCCCAGACAAACCGATGCCGGAAAATATTATAACAAATCCAATCGGGAAGAGTTAAACGCACACACTAAGGAAAATAATATTGTAGTCAAGGCAACCTCGAGTTGGCTTCTTACGTTTGGTATTTTTGGTCTTCTCGTGTCCCATTTGATCAAACATCAAGCGAACCAAACGTGAAGCGTACGTACGTTCACCTTAGGAGATGATATTGCATTGATAATGAAAGAAAGTAGAATGTAAGTAGGACAACATATAATATGGCAACATGGACTGTTGCATGCGGACCATATCTCTTATAATCATCACGTGATTATATTAACTCGCTGATTCTCTAAGCCTGTAATCCATATTAGTCGTAAGAAGTTACATTAAAAATGGTATAAATTATTTCATGTTACTTTAATTTTTTTTAGAAATTCTTTTTAGGGAGTGAATTGTCTTACAAATTTACTACTTTTTTTTTTGATAGAGATGAACTAATGACATATATATTATGTGTGAATGAAATTGAAATATTTGCATCATTCCACCATTGGCCATGATGTTCTGGTAATAGATATCTTTTTTTATCCGTAAGCTCTATTTCTTACTATTAGAAATAGGTCTAACATACAAAAGTTAGTTTATAATTTTTTTTTTCAGTTAAATAACGGGAGTATTTTGGGATAATGTGTCTTAAACCCGCCGCGCCCACTACCCACCCCCAAATTTACGTGGAGACTTCCCCATAATTCAAATGGAGCTATTAAGTAGATGACGCTATGGAACATTTTTTACTTTTAAATCCAAAGATTATTTATTTTTTCACTTGGTACATTCATCCTTAATGCTCCTAATGCAATCATGTAATTGCAAAACGCAAAACTAAACCACTGAAATAATAGTTCCATCCTTGTAAACAACTAGTCAAACAAATCCACAATGTAGAGCTTTCCCTGTGGATATTACAACTTTATTCACTGTTGAAAGACTTAGAGCATCATATATTACTCCACTCTTATTGTTACAGCCACTTAATCCATGAAAATAGTAAAAAGGAATGGTCTTTAGACAAAGTACAGAATAAGAACATGAATAATATGCAAAAGACAGATAGATGATAGATGATAGATGACAGATGAGAGCTCTAGTAAGAGCTTTAGCAATGTTAGTGACCGCCTGGAGGATATGTGGGAGCCCCAGGCGCTGCTGTTTCATAAGGAGGACCTCCGCCAGAGATGCCATGAGAATCCATTGCACTAGTACCCACAACTTCGTGAGCTTGAATATTGTCCTCTTGTGGTACCGTTAAAGTTTGCTCATTATAAGGGCTAGTTGGTATTGTTTCATGGTATTCTTCGTGTTCCTCAATACAAGGGGCTGCCGGAACCATCAATGGCTTCTTCTTTCTCTTTGCTAAGCAAAAGAGACCAACTAAGAGAAAAGCAATGAAGAAAGCACCACCTAGTGAGGCACAGGCAACGATAATAGTAGTCCGGTGGCCTCCGGGGGGAGGTGGCGCAATTTGTGATGATGGTGGGATATATTCATAAGGATGAGAAGGCCCAAAAGTTGGCGGTGGCACGTAGTGTCCCTGTGGGGGTGTTGCTTTAATTGGAGGTGATTTTGGTGGCGGAGTTGGGCAATTTTTGGGTGTTGGTGCATTCAATGGAGGTAGACGAGTTTTCGGCGTTGGTGATGGAGGTTGCTTAAGCGGTGGCTGTGCTACTGGAGTTGGAGGATATCGGGGTGGAGGAACTATTGCAGTATGCGGTGGTGGTGGTGAAGCTGGAGTGATAGTAGGTGTTGGAGGAGACGGAGGACAAGGTTGCTTTGGTACAACTGGAGTCCGAGGTTGGATGACCACTGGACTTGGTGGTGGTGGTGGTGGTGGTGGTGGTGAAGCCAGAGTGGTAGTAGGGGTTGGCGGAGATGGCTGACAAGGTCGCTTTGGTTCAGCCGGAGTCGGAGGTTGGATGACCACTGGACTTGGTGGTGGTGGCGGCTTGGGCAAGACATGGCTAGGCTGAGGTGGTGGGGGCTTGAGATGGCGATGGTGGTGGTGATGGTGACGAGGTGGTGGCGGCGAATTTAAATGGTTATTGTAGTCGTGTGGTGTTGGTGGGGGTGGTGAGGTGGGGAAGGTGGTGAATGTACGTTGTCATTTGCATGTGGGGGTGGAGACGCGATAGGGTTGCACGAAACAGTTGGCGGTGGAGGCGGCGGAGAGAAGTATGGATAACTCATCTTCGTGAAGAACTTCTGAAGAGATTTCTCTACACAACTAGATTGATAAAATGGCTGAAAGCCCAAGCTCTATTTGTAGTGGTCGAGAATGTCAAACTCTCTAGTTTCTCAAGTCAATGTCATTGCGCAACTTGTCGCTTTTTTAACTCACATTCAATTCTGTCTCTCCCTAATCTTTTAAGTTGTTAGGCCCGAGTGTTACTACGTAGGCAACCTTTATGTTAAGCTTTTTTCTTTTTAATATAATAATAAATTTTAATAATTTACAAATTAATTTTTTAATTAAATAATAAATCTCTTAATATGATATCAAAGTTCAAAATCCTTTTTAATATCTATGTAGACTCTCATTGATTTGATTTCACACACTACTTATATAATGTGACATTATATAGGTCCGATGACAGAAATGAGTAAAAGTTCCTCGTTGCAAGCTCATCAAAGGGTAACAATGTCTTCGTCTTATCAATCGTCGGTCAATTATTTTATCGAAAGCAACACCAAATTGCAAATACTAAGAGATGTATTCCTTACGTTTTTCCCAAAGACAACGAAAATTCATTGACAGTCTGTCTTTCTTTGACGCAATTAACATGGAGCTTTCCTCTCCTGAGTTATTCCACGAGATTTGAGTTTTGTAAGCCAAACTTCCGAATTAGAAAGGTTATCGTTCATTGTGTGTGTTATAGTTTCTCTTTTAATTGTTCTTTGAATTGCATGTGTGCGGTCTTACTCAAGCAACATATGCCATACGGACAAGCCGCCATGCAGCACGGCCATAGTTTACATTATTTTGCTCGCTGCCGAAGCGATTTGGTGCTCGTTAAACCATGTGGACTCAAGTATCATTGAAGTTACTTTTTTTTTTTTTGTGTGTTTATTTTGTCAAGTGGATTTTTCTGGTCAGCCTCACTTATAAACATCTAGTAATAAATTGGCTTTTTGGTCGCTCGTTGGGAAGGGTGTGTGGTGGCCGAAGAGCCATTCTAACGGTCGAAGAAAAAACACTTGCAAAAAGAAGAAGAAGAAGAAGAGGGAGGGGGGGATTGGAAGAAGAAGAAAAAAAAAACTACAAAAACCATGGATTGGATTGATTTTGTTTTGTTTTGTTTATCTGTATTACTGGCTGAGGATTGAGTCAACAGTTATGTAGATTCAGTCGGTAATACTAACAATGATGTCATGTTTATGAGAGTTAGATTTGATGATACAAAGTGATGAACTTTTGATGGAGATGTTAAGACACTTAACAACATTAGAATCATTTTAGCCATTTGAGAACGTTTTAATTTCTTTTGCCACACTGGAATTGTTGAGTAATGGATCACAATGATGACTTTACCAAGATAAACAAAAGTATTGCAAACAAAGAACAAAAAAAAAAAAATAAGCCCCCTCCAAGATGCCTTGCTTAAAGCTTAAACAACCCATATTGCACAATATACCCTTATCCTTTTTGTAAGCATTGCACAAAAGTATTCCGCCTTTAGTTTGTCAAGTTCGATTGCTTGATAGTTTTAGTCTACAGCAATAATTAGCAAATCATCTTAAGCAAACAACATAGAGTTGTACTTTGGCCAACCCAAATCCGCGCCATTGAATGCCCAAATCCCCAGACAAACCGATTCCCGAAAAATGATAACAAATCCATTAGAGAAGGGTTAAAGCCCACTCACCAAGGCAAAGAATATTGAAGTCAAGGCAAACTCAGTTTGGCTTCTTACTTTGGTATGTTGGGTTTTCTCATGTCCGATTGATTAAACATCAAGCGAACCTAACGTGAAGCTAATGTACGTTCAAAAGAGAACATGATATTATATTGGTAATCAAAGAAAAGTAGTACTTAAGTAGGACAACATATAATATAGCAACATGGACTGTTGCATGTGGACCGTATCTCCTATAGTCATCACATGATTTTATAAACTCACCGATAAATGAAAGGCTAGTTGCTTGTTAAGGAAAGTACTTTTTGTATGATCAAGAAATCCAGTCAATTAGAAGCTAATGTGCCTTACAGCTTGTACCAGGTAAGGCTGCATGCTGCCATTGTTTCAATAGTGGTAACTTCTGAAAATGCTTTGAGTTAGTTCTCTCGTTGCTTACTCGGGGGCAAAAGATCCAATTCTTAAACCTGATTTGTTTACAACAAAAGTAAAAGAGATTTTTTTAATAGAATACACGCCATTCGATGCTAAAAAGTAGAAGCAAAAGACTCCACTGATTTTATCAGAAGAAGAATAAATCATTTTCGTCCAATAAATTTCTAAGTATGCAAGGGTTTACTGCTTCAAATTTAACGGGAATGATAAAAAAAATGAAAAAATAAAAAAACTCTTGCAATCTTAGAAGTTTATAATCATATGATTCAAATTTTTAATTTTCTTTCTTAAATTTATAAGAACAATATCAAACTAAGATATTAATGTTTTGAAATAATCGCTATAAGAGTATTTGTAAGCTGGAACCATCCTCCTTTGTTATCACCCGGCTTAGACTTGGGAGGGTTCATATTCGTGGAATTGAGAACGTTGCTGCTGTCGGTACAGAAGTTGCCGCTAGGCTCCGGCCGCCGGGGATCCAGCTCTCAAGATATGATTCCTTTAGTATCGTTTGGAAAAGTCCGATAAAACTAAATCCGAGCCTCATTCAATGTGCAAATAATTTATTCTGAGAAAACGCCGTCATAACAAGCACGACTTTTTACTCGAACAGACGTCCAGGATCACTGTTAAGACATTTAAAGGTAGATTATAAAGACATAACCAAGGAATACATGCCTTACTCAAATATCGGAGTCACTGGGTTCAAAACCCCATTCCTTCCCTATATGTGTGAGTTGTTATGAAAAAAAAAAATTAAAAATATCGAAATCGGTTGGCCAGGTTGTGCCATTAATAGTCAAAATTCTCAGCCCATACATCTTTTGTAGATTATTATTACTAGAATAATTCAGCCTGTCCAGTACAGACCCTTAACATCAACTACCCAAAAATAGAAAATCATTCTCAGATACTTTATTATTAAAAGATTTAACCGTAGTCATTTAGAAATATTTACTTCTACAATGATATGACCCATTTGTTACTCATTAGGAATTGATGGCTGTTGAAATTCACGTGTATTTAACACTACTAACGTATTGGACTCTGGAGATGTTTCTCTTTTTTATAAATTAATTTTAAAAGAACAAAGTGAAATTCTAATATGGTATCAAAATTCAAATTTAAAGTAAAACACTTTAGTTCCTATGGATTACATTTCCATCACGTTTATTACTAGTCTAACCGAGGAGAGTGATTCGTTTTACATTTTTCAGCACCAAAACACCGGGTCGGACCTTCTAATTGTTGCGTGCCGGCTTCAGTATCATCATTTTGTCTTCATAGTCCAAGCTATCATTGTGCATTAGTCAAACAACGTTCGGCTATTCTCCACTGAAGCTTAAATATCAAAGACCATTAAAATTTTCGTTCTTGTTTCTTAAAATGTGTCAAGGGTCAAAGAAATCTACTCAGAAACAAATTGTTATCATTTTGTAAACCCAACATGATCTTTTATTAATTTCTTTAACGGAAAGATTTGCCAATCGATTTTATTTTCTTGGTCGAGTTATGGTGAACCAAACACGACTCTTTACAAGCAATCCTATACTCCAACATGAAATTGATGACAAACCAACAACACAGCCGCTCACAGACTCAGGTGTACTTTAGATGGTCTTCAGAAGTGGGAGGCGGAGTTTCTCTGGGATTACAAGGAGGGCCCTCACCGGTCAGAACTTGTGAACCAACCATGCCAGTACCTTCGACTTCTTGAATTTCCACGTTGTCTTCTATTATGACTGCCACATTTTGCTCCCCACCCGGGCGTTCGTACTCTTCGGTACAGGGTACGGGGACTGGCTTCTTCTTCTGCTTCTTCAAGCAGAAGAGACCAAGCGCTATAAGTGCAAGTAAGAAGACACCGCCGACTGAGACGCACACGGCAATAATTGTTGTGTGGTTACCATGAGGACCAGGTGACACCGGTGATAGTGCAGGTGCCCCAAAAGGAGGTGTTGTTGACCCAGGAAATGGTCCATGTGGCACCGGAGAGGGTCCGTGTGGGCCCGAAGACGGTCCATGTGGCCCCGGAGACGGTTCATGTGGCCCTGGAGATGGTCCTTGTGGCCCCGGAGACGGTGCATGTCGTCCGGGAGAGGGTACTTGTGGCCGAGGAGAGGGTCCATGTGGTTTGGGAGAGGGTGCTTGTGGTCCAGGTGGTGAGGGAGAGGGTGCTTGTGGTCCGGGTGGAGTGGAAGAGGGTGTATGTGGCCGAGGAGAGGGTGCTATAGGTTGACTCGGTGGTGGTAGTGGCGGTGGTGGCGGTGGTGGTGGCGGTGGAGGAGGAGTACAAGGAGGTGGCGGTGGAGGGGGAGTACAAGGAGGCGTTGGTGGAGGAGGAGGCGGTGGGGGTGGGGTGGGGGTGGATGGAAGTGTTCATAACCCATTCTGCTACAGAAATGTTGGAGAAACCTGCTCCGAGTAGAAGATGGATACGATGATTAAGTGAGCAATAGAGATTCTATTTAAACTAATTGGTGCATACGAATCGTGTCTTAACCATATTACGTATGTTTCCTTATAGCTTTTGTTAAGCCTAGAGTTAGTTGTATTTGCATTTAAGAATGACTTTGAATCAGATGGCTAGGGCCTTAAGACTTTGGTAGGTGCTTAGAAAATAAACACAAAAGCACGTTGTTGAATTGATAACAAATTCCCAACTTGCAGGCTCGCAAATGGCCAGGCAATTCTTGGTCATCGAGGCGTACAAACTTTCTTTTCATATTTATCTCTTAGACATAACACCAAATTTCTAAATTTCTATTGTCAATTTGTCTATATTTTTCTATATCTACTTATGATAACAACGAAAAGAAGACAAGGATCAGTGTGAACGTTGACCGTTTCTTATTGTAACTTCCTAGGAAAGTAATGGAATTGTCATCCTTTAGGAATGGATCGAGGGATCGACATTTGAATATCTGAAATTTACCTCATGACCTTGACACCATTGAAATGTTAGATCGTTGTGATAATTTGGCATGAACAAGAGAAAAGAGTGTAATTCTCGTCTACTATCATTTAAGTCTAACCTTTATCGGTCTTCATGCCTAACAATTTGCCAGCTGCCCTTCAATTTTCAACCACTAGATAAACCTATCGTGTTTCCAATGATTAACAACTCATTTGTGCTGATAAAAGTGCCCTTGTCTGTTTCTCAGGAAAAAGACAGTTTCTGCATTGACTTCTCTACTAAGCAGAGTTCGGTGTTGCCTAAATTATCAAAGACTGGATGCATCAGGATCACAGCTTAAATTGTGAAGCAACGCTTTGCACTGGGTGCAACACAAAGATAAGGTGGAATACGCCGAATGTCAGTTTTTTGAGTATTTGATGGAAAAGATGAAGGGTACAGCTTTGTGCTATAGGGACCCAATGATAAATGATAAAGACCTGCCAACAAACTCTATTGTGTTTGTACTTATTTTTCCACATGCTTTCCATACTTTCTTCTTATGTTTTCCATTTAGTCTTTAATTGTTAGAAATGAGTAATTTTCTCCCTTAAAACTAGTCATTAAGAGATAAATATATTTAAATATATAAGAAAGATTTTAAATTAATATATTAATAATGTAAGATAGCTATAATTTTTAACATGCCTCCTCACCCTAAACATTGAAGATTTATGAGTAATAGAGTGATAAGATAAAATCAGAATTCAATCTATGATAAATTCCACACTTGAACCTAAACTCTAATACTATTAAAAATAACCTCACATTCTCCCTCAAAATTAGTCAAAGATATTACCAAGATATTGCACTAACATATTAACAATATAAAAATAACTATAACTTTCAACATAGATATCCATCAGCTAGTGAAAGCTTATCATAAGGATGCAGGTTGACGACACCTTTGAATATAGTGATATTTTAAATAGCATTGGACTTGGCAAAATTGCACCAATAATTCATTTTACCATGTCAAATAAAGATATTAATAATATAAGATGACTACAATTTCTAACATTAATCTCAATAAAATGATGACAATGATGCAAGCTTATCATATGATATGAGAGAAGTCAGCAGCATCCTTCAATATCATAACATTCTGGATAGCAATGGACTTGACAAGTAAACCAACAATACATTTAACCCAAGCATTTGCTCAGGAACATGTTTTTGCAGAAAGGTAAGGCTGACACACATCCTTGGAATGGTAATATGGTGCAAATGATTTCATACATAACTAGAAGGCAAAGCATCAGGACACCTAAGTGTGATGCAGTTTGTGCACTCAAAGACGCGATCTAGATTAAGCTTAATAGACACAACGGCGACTTAGGTGACTGCCTACTTGGAGAGACACGTGAATTTTCTAAGTTGTCTCAGGGGAAGACCATAGTTACGTGTGGGGAACCGATTACCCTTCTCCACAAATTAAATTATCATAAAATGAAAATGGTTATCTTGATATCAATACATAAAGTTGCTTGTGGTATTACTAGTATCTTGTGTTACATCAGGCTTCTGGAAATTCTTACAAGATTTTTTAAAGGCCGTACTTGACTCTTTCTTCGGGTTATTTTTATCATACAAGTTGGTTTTAGTTATTGGCAGAATAAGCAAATAGCCATTGACCCCAATTCCACAAAATGTCTCTGTAGTATGTTTGAATGTTGGAATATTTTAAGTTCAATGAAGTAAACCAGTCCGGTGATAACTAGACGGGTTTGGTCGTTAACCTACTGGGCTTTTGTTCAGGCCGTGACATGCTCAATAGTTTTAGATACCAACTGGTTTCCTGTTGGGTCCAGACTTCTGTAGATGACGGAGGCCTTCCCAAGGCTAACTATCAAAATGATAAGCAAAGCCTGATCAAGACTATAGAAGCACAGACCGAGGAGAGGGAAATAGACTATAGAAATTCTTCCTAAGTTGTGGCCCATTTAACATTATGATCAGTACGCCAATGGTCTTCCGTAGCCAACAAGAAGAAAAGAAAATGAGGAGATGAGATGACAGGTTTCAATATGTAAGTCTAAAGTAAGCTAACTCAATTTTTCTTTTTTACAGCGTTTATAAATGGTGTGGTAAAGTCTCATATTACTTAAATTTTACTTAGAAATCCTATTTAAAGTAAAAAAAAGTGGCTCTACTATTAACTTGACTGTCATATAGAATTAAGTTTTTTATACTAAAATTAGAAGCTCATTTCAGAAGTCGGCACAAAATTACAACCTATATTAATTACCATTGCGTGTGTTAAGAATAATGACGTAAAGTTTCACATTTTTTAAACCTTATCTAAGGATTCTATTTATGTGGAAAAATACCCTACACTCTTGAGTTGACATTTAATAAGATTGAACTTCCAACAAGGGATCACAATAAACGAGAATAAAATGGTTAAGCTCTACCTTAAGAGCCTCCTTTGAATAGCCAAAAGGGCAGGTAAGACCTCACCATGGTTTAGGGTCACAAAGGGCACTTATTGTTACCATGCAGGGAGGAGGATCTTACCATTTGAATCACGACAGACTGCTGCGGTCTTAGGGAAGGAATCTTTAATGGCGTTGTTAAAACTTATTTTAAGGGGGCCTTTGGAGTGGGGAGTTAAGGCGTGGTCCAGAGCGAGCGAGATGTAGTCCATGCATGGGAGGTTGATTGGGGCCAAAGTTTTTCACGAGAGAGACAAATTCCGGAGGAACTGAGTTTGCTCGGAGAATCTCATTTCTTGACAGCCAAATAAGTCCATAGGAAAACAACCATCAATCTAAAGTGGAGTGATGCTTTCGGCCTAAATTAATAGCTGAAGGATTTCAACTAATTTTTACCTAATGAGGAGTAGGTCTGTTTTATAAATTATAAATTTTTAAGTATGATTTGAGCGATTTGCGAAAGGTCTAGATTCGTTCTTTTAAAAAAAGAAAAAAGAAAAAGAAAAAAAGGGCTTCAATAAGAAAAGAAATTGTCTAAATTTAAAAGATATGTTACTTTTATTTTCAATGTAAAACTCCATTATCTAATATTCTTACACAATCAAAAATCAGTCTCTTTTATTAACAAATGATTGGCCTATTTTTAAAATTGAATTAGATCATACAAAAAAATAACTAATTTTGAGAAAACATGAGATGGTAGACTCTACTTTCCTTTAAAATACTTTATTTAGAAGATGAGTTGTTTAAGCTTATAAAACATATTATAAGCACTCTCCTCTTGAATATAAGATTCTATTTTTCAATAATATAAGATATTTACATTGCATACCCCCATGAATATTGCAGTCTTTTCAAGCCAAGATCTCACAATTCTTCAACTCCTCTTTATGTGATGCTTCTTTATCTTTTTTCTATTTTATTTATGAAAAAATTTAATATTATAATGTAAATACTCAATTCACACACACATTTAAACTTTGAACCTCACTATTAAAGTTCTTATCGTCTCAAAGTTGTCATTGTTATACTTCTGACCCAAAGAGTGACATAAATATATGATGACTAGTATGATAAGCCATCCCCATAAATGTGGCCTAACATCCGTATCTTTCAACGTTAGAAAGCAATTGACATGATCGAACCTTGACCCTGTTATTCTTGCATCAAAATCATCAAAGTGAACAAAAAAAATATCATTAGGAGTTAATGGTCGAAATTGAAAGTCGATGTGGAAATCAAGTGAAATCTGATTGAATGATTTGAATCACGTCCAATTCCGAGTTGAAAGGCACAGAAATTGAGGTCATGTGCATTTTGACGAGCTCAACGGCTAGTGCATGAACCATCGTAGTCGTGCGTCAACTGGCAACCGAATTGTCAAAGTAATGAACGCAAAAATCCGCCATCACAGCTATTTGACATTGTAGACCACAAAAAAGGGATCGTACGAATGACCACCCATGACTAAACTTAGCCACATCTGTGTGCAGTGCACTTACCCGTCTACTCGTAACCTGTCACGCCAGTTGTTCTTGAAAGCTAAGAAATTTGTATCTTTTTCATGAACTGCACGGCGTGAAATTTTTCACACACCAACTATACCGGTCGCCTCTCACATGGTCAGAATCACCGAACGTCTTCTTCTTTGACGGTTTGTTGTCCTTCGACAATCACATATTGATACAGACTGTACGTATCATGCAGCTGAATTTCCACGAAGTTGGTCTCTCAAATGCGGATGGTGATGATGTTAGGTTTTTTTTTTTTGTAATAATTATTAGGGAACATGATATCGTTTTTATCTCATTTGATATGACATGGGATATATATATTTACCATTATGTTCGGGAAATTTTGGTGTATGGCCATTTTGGTGAAAAAACTGATAAGTTGAGACAGATTAAAGCTTCTAAACGAGATGGAGGTGGAATTTATCGAAGCCACATAAGTCTGGTATATATTTGCTGTTTTTGCGAGTTTCTGTTCTCGTCAGATGATTTCTTGGTACTTGAATAATTCTCCAGCGTGGTTTGAAAGGGCCAGACAAAGCCTGCCCGATCAAAGTGGTTCCCGATTGTCAAAACGAAACGAGACAGAAAGTGAGGTTGGAAATTGCGCGGAGATAGAGCTTGGACTCATTAGGTCTGCGCCAGATTTATTGATTAGAATTAGTGCTTTTTTTCCAGGTCAAACAAGGAAAAGATTACGAAAGCCAGAAGATGGAGGTTGCCTTGAGCTGTAATGGGGAACAAGATTGTCCAAAAAGATTGATATTTCAACCCTTGTAGGTCCATCCACACCAGACTCAAATTCACTCATAAACAGAGAGAGAAAGAGTGGGATTTTGATCCGGCCTACCATATAACAAACCTTGACCTTGTTTACGTTCTCAATTCCAAGCATTTTTACTTTTCTTCTTTTTATTCAGCCCCTTCCTTGTACAGAAACTGTTCTCAATGAGACTGCGAAGCTTCAAACAATTAGTCATAACAAGAGGATAAGAAAGGAAGAAGAAAAGAGGAGGGGGAAAATGATGATGATGATGATGATCAAGTCTCACACTTTCCATTGAAAAATGATCCAAACTTTTAGTTTTAATAAAATACCTAAACGTAGTAGTTTTTTTGTGCTGCTTGATGAGTGGTGCAATTAATTGACGTGACATGATATCGGAAAGATTTGGAAATAAAAAAATATGATCAGCATAAGACAAAGCAAAAGGCAAATGGGATAATCATTGACTATTTGGGCAACATTTTCCCATTCCCTGGTCTTAACCTCTCCTTGTTAGAAGCTAAAGAGCAGCCGTGATTGACTATCCATTGCTTTTCCTATAATGATATTTTTATCTAGTCTTTTCATATTATAATGGAAAATGCCTGGGTTAGCTAATTCCGCTGCTTTAGAAGAAAAGGCCGACAGAGTAACGGTTTGAGAAAATAATAAACAAAAAAAATTTCGTACTCAAATTATTGAGGAACAAGCTTAAAAAATTTGAGCAGTTGTTACAAGGATGAAGTATGTACTTAACCTTGATTTTTTGCATTAGACTTCACTTATGTTATAATCTGTAGAAAAAATAAGCTGTGATTTTAACATCTAATTCAATGATTGAAGCTAGCATAAAATTTATTTATTTTGTGAAAAATATTGATCAAGAGATATTTCATCTCACAAAAAGAAAATTAAACTCAAAAGAGTATACACTTTATATTATATAAATAGGTTCAAATTTTAATTCAAAACATAATTTATGAGTGAAAATTAATTATATATTTAAACATTACACAATAATAGTATGTTTTACCTATGAGAGAAAAGATTTCAACACTCTTTATGCCTTAAACATAAATAAAAGGTTCAAAATCAAATAAAAATTAAAGTTAATCAATCTAACTTTAATATTATATTAATAAATTTAAATTTTAACTTAACTATTAAATATTGGGAAAATAAATTTATTTAAAAATTATATCTTTTTTGATAGATAAAAATCTCACAGTTGAGAACTTGTTTTTCCATGATACGACATTCGCACGGAGACATGGCCGTTGATTGGAGCATTCAAACCTAGCTACAAAACCAAATTTCATAGAACCATGACTGCATTCATTACTTCTTGATTTTCCCAGCCTTCATCTTCCTTGTTGTTCATTTGGTCACCTACCGACAAGGAAAATCTCACTAGTGTCCCTGTTATATTTGGTACTGTCTTGTCTCTTATATCGTTCTAGAACTCTGCTCAAGTTATCGTCCTAGAAGGATTAACTTTCTTCTCTCTTTGAAAAAAGAAAAAATTATCTTCAGAAGTACTTACGAGCGCTTTCTCCTGAAGAATAAAATTAAAAGCTTATGATCATCAGTTGGGAGTGTTGTAAGAAAATTTCATATTCTTCGTGTTAATTGTGAAGTTAAAATTAAAAATTAAGTTAGCCATGAATAAAACACAATATGTATTGTACCATTTGATAGATCGTCATAGTTATTGAGAACAAATATCTCACATGAGAAAGAAATAATCATTATATAATATTTAAATATAAAAATTATCCTCTTAATTTATAAGCTAGATTTTAATTTAGATTTTTAACATATTTTCAATATAGTATTAGAGTTCATATTACTTCCCTTCAACTTATGTTAAACTTTAAACCCATTATATATGATTGCTACATAAAAGCATTTATTTCATCTTGTTTAACTTTAAATCTAAAGCATTTTCAATACACAAGAGAGTGTTAAGGACGAGAATCTAATGTAAGAAAGAAATTATCCTTAAATAACACTAAAATGTTAAAAATTATTACATTAACTAGTTAGTTAGTTTTTAAGTTAAATTTTAGACATATTTTTAATTATAATAATAATAACAAAAGAAACAAAGAACCGTCATAATTTTTTTTCTTTAACAGCTTTTAATTTTATAAATATTCAAGTAGTGATAAATTAACAACATCCTACCAATAGAAGGATTGATTTATCACTAAGCACATAAAATTCTAAATATCGTTAGTGTATTATTGCATGCATCTGTCCTAGTCTCCAAACAGTTCGTCATTAAAGTATATATGAAAATACAACTGATTGGGTCGGACAGGATTATATGATCGGAACCACATACTGTCCTCGTCTAGCAACAGAAGGAAACATGATGATCATAATATCGTGAGAATATGGGATTCATAGAAAGGACATCTCATGACACGTAGGTGTATAAAGCTCCAGTATGTGTCTGGTAGAATACTGCTCCACGGAAATCAAAACAGCTTGATAATATTATCCTACTTGATTCCCGACTAAGAAAGACAAGGAGAAAAACCCTGCCCCTCTATTCTGGCA
This sequence comes from Casuarina equisetifolia, assembly GCA_028551475.1. Classification (NCBI taxonomy): domain Eukaryota; kingdom Viridiplantae; phylum Streptophyta; class Magnoliopsida; order Fagales; family Casuarinaceae; genus Casuarina; species Casuarina equisetifolia. The sequence continues at coordinate 15,017,017 of CM052356.1, forward strand.
TGCTTAATTTCTTGAATTTAATATAGAAAATTTACGCCACACCGCCCTTAAAAAATCAAATGGCTGTTCCAGAAACTGTCTGTCTTCCAGCTTTCAAAACCCTTCTTCTATCTCTCTCTCTCTCTCTCTCCCCTCTCTCTCTCTTTCTCTCTGTCTCTCATGATTCTTGCAGGATTCTGCAGAGAGAAGCAATAGCACCAAGCGCAAAGAGGTCATCCAGTTAACATGGGGAGAGCTCCTTGCTGTGACAAAGCAAACGTCAAGAAAGGCCCATGGTCACCTGAGGAGGATGCGAAGCTCAAGTCATATATTGAGCAACATGGTACTGGTGGCAACTGGATCGCTTTACCACAGAAGATCGGTAATCCCCGCTTGTTTTCATCTCCATTTAGATTCTTTCCTTTCTTGTGTAAAAGAATCTATATTATTGTGCAGTGAAGTTGCTAATATTTCAGGCCATATATGAGCTTTTCTTTCTGAATTAGGCCTCAAGAGATGTGGGAAGAGTTGTCGTCTTAGATGGTTAAACTATCTCCGCCCAAACATCAAGCATGGAGGATTTTCAGAAGAGGAAGATCACATAATCTGCAGCCTTTATATTAGCATCGGAAGCAGGTTTTTGCCCCCAGTTGTATAAGTTGTTTAGCTAACGATTTGGGTGTAAGAGATTTTACAGTGTCTTATTTTCTCTATTAACTCTTTGTTTGGGTGAACAGGTGGTCGATTATTGCAGCACAATTACCCGGAAGAACAGATAATGATATAAAAAACTACTGGAACACAAGGCTGAAGAAGAAACTTCTCGGTAAGCAGAGAAAAGAACAACAGGCTCGTAGAGGCAGCAGCCTGAAGCAGGAGATGAAAAGAGGGGGAGGGAATTCCATGGTTCCTGACAACAACAACCAAAACCCTTACTGGCCAGAGCTGCCGGTGCTGGCACCCATCCCATATTCAAACCAAGAATCTCGTTTCAGCGACCATGCTTCTATAAGAAAATTGCTTATCAAGCTTGGAGGAAAGTTTTCAGATGCTGATCTCCCCACCCATCACGGGACAGACCTTCAATTCGCAAATGGTGTTTCCGCCGCTCAACAAGCGTTTCAGCCTATCAACGTACCCTCGTCTCCCATTGATGCACTAAACATCCCCAACATTCAATTCCCACAAGCTCAGTCCTACGCCGACGGGTCAGAATTAAATACGCTGCAAGGACAAAACAGTTTTGCAGGAGAGTTCCAGGAGATCGTATACACCAACCCACAAGGATTAGATGGGCTAGAATTCCTGTGCGGGGACGACATGGTTTATAATAGAATCGGCACCACCTCTGGTGAGAGTATCGTCTGCGGCGAGATGAGCTCTATGGTTTACCCTCCTCCTCTTCCTTCCAACTATGCAGGTATGCAACAAGGACCACTGCAGGAATGTGCTTTCGAAGAGTTGAGGTACCCCAGAGCAGATTAACTTGTTGTACATTTAGTATAAATTCGTAGCAATAGGGAAAGGAGTGTTATATTTTCAGGTGAAAACCCTAATAATTGAATTGTCATATGTAGTTTTTATCATGTTTGCTTTGTGCGGGATCACTGGCTATGGTTGTCTGCTACTTGGACTCTGAGTCTAAGTTTCGGAGGTTACTATATGATGGGGATTTCAAAGCCTGTACTCATAATTTGTTCATGAAATCAGCTTTTAGAATAACGGAGACAGGATTGAGTTTGTCGTTGCTTCTACTTTGTGAATGTAATCGTCAGTGTTTTCTTATGCATAAATAACAACATAAGCCCTCTTTCCTCCTACCTTTCCAAGTAGCAATCTTGCGAACCTCGAACTGAACACTCAAAGCCTCTTTCCTCTTAAATTCTTGCGTAAATGATTTGTACATTTTGGCTACGACTTGCTAATTGAGCTTTTAAGTTGTTATTCCTCAATATTGCTCCGTTAATTCGTATTAAATATATGTCTTAGACTTTAACCAGACCCATGAGACGAAGCCAATACTCCTAACTGATGTATCTTCAAGAAGATGGCCATTTTGTTGAGTAATATTCGTGAATGTTCCAGAGGGAAAAGAAAAAAAAACGAAACCAAAAAAAAAAAAAAAAGGTTTCGATTGAGAAAGTACCAAGGCCAAGCTGTGTTTTGCTGTTTCTTTGTATCTGTAGAAAAGTGATATTGCTTCACCTCAATATGCCAGCTTTATTTGATTACTTTATCATAAGCTAAGCAGCCAAATCGGCCAATGGTTTTGGCTTGCCTTGTGTTCCTATTTCTAGATCTTCGTACATCACCAAATCTGCGTTTCCCTGTTAAACTTCAAGACCAAGGCTAAGAAATGAATTAATTCTAGAGCATGTTAAGTTGAAAGGATTCATTTTTTTTTTTTTTGGTTTTGAAACCGAAACCAAGGCAGAATGTTGAAATTAGTTCCTCTTTTCTATGGATTTAAGCAAGTTACTGGTCCCGAGCATGTTGGCAGCCTAAAGCTTAGAACTAGTAATCCTCCCGCTTATCAATGGAGTTTCAAGTCTGCTGTTTTACAGGTTTATCTGTCAGAATAGATTCAAAGGATTCATTTCCTAAGGAACGCCTTTGTGGTCTGACTCGTCCTAACTTATGCAGTCAATAGGCCAAGTACTTCAGTATCAATCTCTAAAACACAGGAACCAAGTTCAGCTTCAGTGTCTTGTAGGTTTTCCGAGGACGATGCTTCTTTATGGCCCAGGATCAACAAAATAGCAAGAAGGACCATAATATTGTACATTTCAACTGCAAATGTTTTTGAAATCCAAGCTTTTAATTTGCCCTTTTAGCAGTTCATAACCCATATATACAAAGCAAGAGCAACCAAAACCATTGTGTCAAGCGAAGATTAGTAGCCGAGTTGCATATTTTTCTGTAGAACCAAAACATGATAAGGATCGCATGGAGTAATACCTAGATTATGTCTAAGGGTCAAGTTACTCTTCTTTTCCCCCTCAAAATTGGAACAGAAGAACAAAACGAACATGATTCGTGCTAGGGTTTCCTTTAGTGCTTCTCACTTTTCTTTGATAGAGTGAATATCATTTTTGCTCATGGTGGATTTGCATTCTAATGTGTATTAAACCATATGATCAGCCTATTAAAAACTTATTTTGTATAAATGTTAACTCCGATCTAAAAGTTAGTCTATGAATTAGAGATACATCATTTACACATAAACATTATTTAAGGATCTTATCCTTCTAGTATGAAAACTTTTGTCTCAATACTCCTACACACATAGAAGGTATGCCTCAAAGTTGTATGGGTTTTTAAGAATAAATCATTATGGATTTGATATGATGTTGGAAAGCCTAAAATACAATCCAAAAACTAGTTCATAAATTGAGATGATACTTGATATATATAAAAATTATCTAAGGATTATGTACATCCGATATATGACATTTGTCCTCAATAACAAGAGCATTAATGGTATGACTAAGAGACGTGAAACTGAAAAGAAAGTAAATCAAGAGCAGGTTTCGAGTAGTTCGCGCTAGTTTTATTTTGCAATTTCATTTAAGGTATCGCATTTGGTGAATTTGCATACATATAACTCGTTTTAGAGGGCAGCATGAGACGAATGCCATGGAAGTGTTTGAAACTGGGTTCTACCTAACAAGCGGTAATTAATTATATAACTATCAATTGTCAACGCAGCTGCATGTGAACATGAGCTATAGGATTTCTGCATCATATTTGGTTTCATTCAACATCACAAATGAAAGCTAGATGCCTAAGCTAGCTTTTTTGTTGTGTGTATTTATTGTTTTTTAATCACCATAGCCTCTTCTGTAACTTTCTCACTCTAAGCTTCTTCCATTTCAATGGGATCAACTTCGCAATTCCTGATTGAGTTCTGATTATGCGGTTATTTCTACCAAATCTTAAGCTGTCTTTCTTAACATACAGTGCAAGTGGAGCTAACACTTGGACTATGCACAATAGAATAAGGCGGTTCCTCCAACTCTTTTAACTGTTAAGCATGGCTAGCTATGTGTAGAGAATAAAAACACATATCACCTTGCTTTTCTGAAACAGTTTGAAAAAGAGGTGGTGTAGGAGAGACCCAGCTGAATAAAATACTCTGACCAGAAAGAAACAAAGAAGAAATACCAACATTAAGTTTCAGCCGACCCCTTGAAGAAGATGAAAGACTTTTTCTTTTTCCTCTTTTTTTGCGTATCCCCTTCAGTCCATCAAAATCTTCTTTGAAACATATTGTCTCTTTTTCGGGCCCCTCGATCCTCAATGTTAATTTCCGCCTTAATGCTGGGGAAAATTTTGTCTCTCGCTTAATTTGTGTTTGGTTTTCAAAATTAACTAGAAGTGAAACCGAGCACTTTATGGAGTCTTGTCTTAGATGCTTATTATGAGAAAGTTCAATTGTATTCAAAAATCAACTTAGGAGTAAGAAAAGTAGGACTTCTAACACTCCCATTTTTAACATTTACCATAAATGAACAGCCTAACCAACTATGTGGCCGCCTCCGTCGCTAACCTGTTGACATCGTGGGAATTTAGAAAGGAAGCCTAAGGTTTAGACGTTGTGGGGAGAAAGCAAGTCTGACACTTGTACGATGTGGGTATCCTTCCACACACACTACGAAGATTATGGACGCAGAAAAGTCTAGTTGAGCTGATTTAAGCTTCACAAAATCCCAAACCTTCTGTCAGTCACTTGGCTGCTCAAGTTGCTTAGGAAGGTCAGAGAAGAAGATTATGGGTTCACTCCTCCGCTAACAGCAAGTACAGTAGTTGATGACAGTTGTAATATTTAGATCACAAGATGTCCTTCGTGTTGACTTTCCATAGTTTGGTTGGCTATGGTCATGATTTGTTGGAATTGGTTGACATATTCTGAAATCGGATGTTGTTTTGTCAAGTGATTCAACGCGGGGGTCCCGTTCCATAAACCTACTCTTGGATTCAAATTACAGGACAAGAACAGTAACACATGTCAATAGGGTCATCATTAGCACAAATTCCTCTCGTTCTTCATTAACAATTGATTACATGTGGAAGAGAAATGTGCGCGTATGTGTTATATGTGTGGTTGATTAGTGTTTCGGGTTTTGAAACAAGTCCAACAGTAGCAGCAATACCTGTGCAGGCAATATGTTCAGGAAACACGCTCATGAACACGCTTCAAAAGTGCAAGAACTTGTAAAGCTTTCTTCTGAAGTGACTTTCTAGAACCCTTTTTAGCTTTTCCCCTGTGACATTGACATAAACAATTATGTGGTCGAGTGTTATCCGTTTATAGATCACAAATATAGACCCGAGAGTTCAAATTTGAGAGAAACCCTAGTATTCATCTTTCTTTTTGATTAAAGCAAAAGGTTCTTAATATTCTTTGAATCACTAGGATGTCAGTGCGTAAGTCTAGAGCTCTGAACTTCATCACTGCAGTTCTGACAATTATGCTTTCTTGATACTATTTTGATGGGTATTGTGTAAAGCTTTACTTCCCACGTGGAATAGTTTATTTGGCAATTCCCGATACCTTTGACCGAACTCCTGAATAATAGACTCGCAGATTTTTCAGATGGGCTCTGCAACTGCACGCTCAGCTCATCAGGCGTCCCAATGGATACCCTAAGAATGTGTTCTCTGTAACATACATTAGAATATACATGAAGCTCCAGGAAATGAAGGTGACAGTTCTTAGGTTACTGATTCTAAGAACAACTATTACAAAATGAAGCAGAACAGAAAAAGCAGGCAGATAATAAAAAATAAAAAGCAGCCTCGTAGTCATAACTAAATCCTCTCTGTAAAGGGAGGAAAGAATATCCCTCTCCGAGAAGAAACAGGACAGAAAAGGCTCTGAACATAAACCCAAGATTTTAAACTTGACTTATTGAGCCACATTCCGTCAACCTGGTGACGATAATAAGCACCAAAAAGCATCCGTATTTGAGGCCTTTTGCAGGGAGACGGCCCTCACAATGACAAAAGCCAAACGACGACTTCAGTTCATTCTTTTTCATACTATAATACCAACCCATGAATATAAAATGCAGCCCCGTGATCTATAATCTGGACGTCCTTCTTTGTTTATTGATGATAATGACACTCACTAACACGGGAAATTCTTTTACTTATGTCGATGACACTCACTGGCACACGAAATTCTCGTAGCTTTGTCCTGCCTGCTGACCTTCATTACAAGCTCGAACCTATCGCAACACGCTTGGAGGAACACGTTAAGAACGTAAAGCGGAATGAGTTTAATATTGCGAATTATACCGTTTCTGAAAACTACAAGATAGCCGTCGGTGGAATTGTGTTATTTAATCGGCAGTAAGATAAGGGACCATTACGGTTCCTGGAATATACTGCGTTTCATGTATATCTTGTTCATTTGTCTGATTGATTTGATTATTCTGGTTGTATTTTGATTTTATATATGCTACAAAGTGTACGGCGACATTCATCATTCCCCGCGAACACCGACGATGGCTTAAAGAAATTGAAAAGCCTGTATATCATGCGGACATACAAGAAACCAACCAACTCTTTCGTTGGGATTGTTAGGAAAAGATCCTTCTTCCTTAGTATAAAACTAATATTTAAAAGTAACGAACGATTAAACATATTAAGAGGAACAAACTAAAATATTGATGGTGCAACAGAACCAAAAAAGTATGTTGTTTTCATTATATTCATGTATCTCGTCTTATTGACAACCTATTCTAAAGCTAAAATTAAATTTTTTTTAATGTAGTATCAGAATTTAAATTCAATACTAGAACTTGGTTACAAAATGAATGAGAATAAAAAATATAAAAATAAAATAAAATAAAAAAGTTTAACTCTTTTTAACATAATCAATGAGGGTTGCACTTTTAACTCTTGAGAGCAAGCAGCGTGTTAACGGACACATCCTCTACACGTGTCACCCATAGCGCCACGTCAGTGCCACATCAGCTGGCCAGCCAGCTCAGCACAAACCCTAAGGAACCGGGTGACCTAACATGAACACGTGACCCACTTCATGACCCGGTTCCACCCACACACACCTTCGTCGCTCTCTTCCGAAGTTCTCTCTAGCGCCGCCGAGAGATTTCTTTCTATAAACTCTTTGATTTGGTTTGTAAATGTGTTTTCAATGTAAATCATCTATCATATATATATTTGTAATTACTCTGTACACAATCTATCGGGAAATTCAATCAAATTGAAACTTTCATAAATCTAAGGTTCTTCGTGTTCTTCGTGTTCGTGTTTGTTCATCTTCTCCTCCACCGAAATCTAGATTCCGGTAACCTAATCTTAGATTAGGAATTCTTTCATGGTATCGAGCCACACTGGTTAACACCCCTCCCAATCCAAACCCATGGCCTCCACCAATTCTTCAAAACCTAGTGTCGAATCCTCTCAATCACCCACCCTTCCCGATTTCCCCACCATGCTGGCCACCACCACTTCCTCGTCCCTCCAAGAGCGTTTCAATGGCTTCAACTTTGTCATATGGCAGACACGACTCCTTCCCTTTCTCCTTTCTTGCCGCTTACTTCTAATCTTGGAAGGAACAGAACCTGCCCTTCCCCGCACCCTTGCTACCCCGACCGACCCCAAAAAACCCAACACAGCCTACACCAATTAGCTCATCCGCAACCAAATAGTGCTGAGTTGGATTTTGGCAACCTCCACTAACACGGTGGTCACCCAACTCTTCAAGCTTCAGTCGTCGGCCACCACGTGGGCCTTCCTTCGGAAGTCCTACACCTCCCAGTCCTTTGCCCGCACCTCCTCCCTCCGCCTCCAACTCCACACCATCACAAAGGGATCTCAATCTGTGATTGAATTCCTTCATAAGGTGAAATCCCTCCTTGATCAGTTGGCCGCCATCCGTGTCAAGATTGACAACAATGAGTACATCAACCTACTTTTCTAGGGGCTAAGGGATGATTACGACACCTTAGCCACCTCCATCTCTGTTCAACACCAAACCAACCCCCTCGGCCGTGAAGCCATCCATAACCTTATTCTTGCTCAAGAAGGCTGCTTTTCGCGGCTGTAGGGTCGCCGCAATCTCTCCGGCAACGTTCGCCAGTTACCTGGGTGCGTTTCAAAGCCAACCCACACCTAACCCGCTCCTTCCCAACTCACCCCACAACCTGCCCCCTGCTCGGCCCACCCCTCCTCAACCCAGTCCAACTGAAACAACCCTCTTCCCACCTCTGCCCCAACCTAGCCCAATCACTCCAACCCTCATAGTCGCTGCAAAACTAGGCCCTTCTGTGGGCTCTGTAAATAGGCAAAACACCACGTGTCCAGTTGCTTGAAGCAGTTTAACCTACAGTTCAACCCACCTCGCAACCCACTGGCCCAAACCCACCATCACCTGCATGCCCACTTTACTTCCCTTACACCCTACCACACTGGATCTTCCACTCCTTCGCCTCCTCACTACACTTATCCTACACCCTACCCCACTAAATCCCTTCCTCCCTTGCATGTCCACTATAGCTACCACGTGCCTTACCCCACTGAATCTCATCTCTCTCTACATGCCCATTATAGCTACGGTGCACCAACCCACACTGAATCACCCTCTCCCCCGCCTCCCTACCATACTTATGCTACACCTTACCACACCGGATCCGGTCCTTCAGCTTACCTAACTTCCCTCCTTCCCCCTTGCCCATTATGGCCCACCCAATCCACCTCCTTCTGCCCTTAACGCCTCCTCTTAGCTCCCAGATTTCGGTGCCTCACATCATGTCACTTACTCCACCACGGGTCTCACTCATGTGAATCCTTACACTAGCTCTCAACAACTTTCTGTGGGTGATGGTGTTTCTCTCCCTATCACACACACAAGTACTCTTCGCACTCCTACCTTTACTTTGTCCAATGTTTTAGTTGTTCCCTCAATTACCAAAAATCTTCTTTCTATCTCTCAGTTTACTTCCAAAAATAACTATCATTTCTTTTTTTCTCCCACCCACTTTTGGGCAATCTCATCCCACTCAAGACAAGTCCTCCTCCACGGAACACTTAATCGTAGTCTTTACCGAGCCGTTCCACTTGGCATCTCCAATCCACCTCGTGCTTTTGTTGCCTCCAATCCTCGTAGTCTCCTCTCTGGCATTGTCACCTTGGGCACCCCTATGCTACTATTCTCCTTCTATTTTTGAAGACGTCCTCAATAAAGTACACCTCCCCCCTGACCCCCCATGTACGGCTTGTGCTCTCAATAAGAGTCACCCCTACCCCCACCCCTCCTCTCCTTCTAGGTCATCTTACCCATTACAATTAGTTCGTTTTGATATTTGGGGTCCTACCCCGGTTGACTTTTTTAATAATAATAAATATTATGTCTGTTTCATTGATGATTTTTCTCAATTTACATGGTTATACACTTTCTCTACTCGCTCTACAATTCTTTCCTACTTTTATTACTTTTCACAAATTTGTTGAGAATCAACTTAATGGCCATCTCCAAGCCATTTAGTGTGATGGCGCTCCTGAGTTTCTCTCTACTGCTTTTCATGCTTATCTTCAGCAACATGGCATTCATCTGCACCTCTCTTGCCCCTACTCACCTTTTCATAATGGTGCCACTAAACGCAAACACCAACATATTGTAAAGACTAGTCTCATTCTCCTCACACAGGCTGCTATTCCACCTCACTTTTGGGATTTTGCATTTAAGACAGTGGTGTTCCTCATCAATCACCTCTCGACTCCCCTACTCAGCAATTGTTCCCCATGGCAACTGTTGTTCCACCATCCTCCAAATATCTCCCGTCTCCAGGTGTTCGGTTGTGCTGTCTGCCCTTACCTTAGACCATATGCTCCCCACAAACTTGCTCCACGCTCTCAGGCATGCATTTTCCTTGGCTACCCTCTAGGCTATCAAGGCTATCAAGGCTACCGCTGCTACAATCCCCAAACTTGACGCATCTTCATTGTTACCGATGCAATCTTTCATGAGGAGGTATTCCCTTATCACTAACCCACTCCTTCCCAGTCCTCCCCACCCTTGCCCACTATAGTTCCCATCCATGTCCTGGTGCCCTCTCCTACACCCCCACCCACCACAGACAACCTCCCTGACCCTAAGTCCCCCCTCCCTCTAATACTTCCCCCCCGTCTTCTCCCCCACCAGTACCCCTCCTTGCTCCCTCAGCTCACCCTGTCACCCGTCTTTAAGATGGCACCCTAGCCCACTGTACCCTCACCCGCCACCACACTTATTCCCTTACCGCTTTCGCTTATCCTCACCCTGAGCCCACTTGCTACATCCAGGCTACTCGTGACCCCCAATGGTGTGAAGCTATGGCTACTAAGTACTCTGTTTTCATCCACAATGGCACTTAGACCCTAGTTTCCCTGCCCCCTAGTATTCGTCCCATTGGCTGTAAGTGGATCTTTAAGGTCAAGCTTCGCTCGAATGGCTCTCTTGAACGCTACAAGACTCGCCTCGCTGCCAAGGGCTTTCATCAATAGAAAGGCATCGACTTCATAGAGACCTTCAACCCCGTCGTTAAGCCAATCATTGTTCGCATTATTTTCTCACTTGCCTACTCCCGTGGTTGGACCATTCGTCAACTGGATATCTCCAATGTTTTCCTTCATGGTCATCTCAGTGAAGTAGTGTATATGTAGCAACCTCCGAGCTTTATTGATCCAGCTTACCCTCTTCATGTTTGTTGTCTTCACCGCTCTCTATATGGCCTTAAACAAGCCCCTCATGCATGGTACCAACGGTTGAGCTTCTTTCTTAGCTTTATTGGCTTTGTGATCTCCGTTGCCGACACGTCTTTGTTCACTCGCCACACTCCCCGGTATAGCATCATCCTTTTAGTTTACGTTAATGATATTATTCTCACCAGGTCCCCTAGGCCCCCATTGCTACTCTTTTATAGATTCTTCAACAGGAGGTTGCCCTTAAGGACCTCAACCTCGTTCATTACTTCCTTGGTGTTAAGGTGCAACCTACCTTTGACAGCCTTCTCCTTCATCAGGCCAAGTTCACACATGACATCCTTGCTCATGCCAAGATGACTGATGCCAAAGCCATCTCCACTCCCTGCACCATAGATGACCCGCTCTCTTTATGGAATGGCGAACCCCTTAATAATCCCATTCTCTACCACAGCATTGTTGGTGCCCTTCAGTATCTCACTTTCACTCGGCCTAACATTGCCTATGTTGTTAACATCGCCTTCCAATTCCTTCATCAACCTACCACTGCTTATTGGCAAGTTGTGAAACGCATTTTGAGGTACTTGGCTGACACTCCTTACTTAGGTCTTTTTCTCACTCACAGCCCTTCCACTGCCCTCTATGCCTTCTCCGACGCAAGTTAGGCTGGTGATCGTGATGATTGGTGCTCAGCCGGTGGTTTCAACATCTTTTTGGGCAAGAATCTTATCTCTTAAAGTTCTCGCAAGCAATGCACTGTTGCACATTTCAACACTGAAGCTGAGTACAAATCTCTTGCTGACACCACTACTGAGCTTATGTGGATTGAGTATCTCTTTCGTGGCCTTTATGCCCTACCACCTCACTCCCCGACCCTGTGGTGCGACAATCTCTAAGCTCTCTACTTGACTACTAATTCGGTCTTCTATGCTCGCACTAAACACATTGAAATCGATTTTCACTTTGTTTAGGAATGTCTTGCTCGTGGTCAACTTCACCTACAGTTCATTTCCTCCATCGACCAACCAGCATCTTCACTAAAAGTCTCTCCTCAGCTCATTTTCGTGTTCTTCTCTCCAAGTTGACAGTGTGATCTGCCCCTTTAACTTGTGGGGGGATGTTAACAGATACGTCCTCTACACGTGTCACCCATGGCGCCACATTAGTCGGCCAACCAGCTCAACACAAACCCTAGCAGAACTAGGTGACCCGACATGAACTTGCAACCCACTTCATGATTCAATTCTGCCTGCGCACACCTTTGTCGCTCTCCTCCGAAGTTCTCTCCAGCGCCACCAAGAGATTTCTTTTGATAAACTCATTAATTTGGTTTGTAAATGTGTTTTCAATGTAAATTGTCTATTGTATATATGTTTGTAATTACTCTATACACAATCTATCGGGAAATTCAATAAAATTGAAACTTTCACAAATCTAGGGTTCTTCATGTTCTTTATGTTTATGTCTGTTCATCTTCTCCTCCACCGAAATCCAGATTTCGATAACCTAATCTTAGATTAGGAATTCTTTCATAACATCTAATGTACAAGTAGGGTTGCAGAGATGGGTTTGTCTACAGGGTGATTTGATGAGCTCAATAAGTAGTTTCTAAGTAAAGGTTTAGTAAGCAGACCTGACGATTTGGCAGTGCCTTGTTTCAACTTTTCGACTATGTAACCCCGACTTGGTTGGCTCAAAGTATTCATAAAAAAATGAAAAAAAAAATAGCTTTCTAAGATATTATATGATTGTCAACAAGTACTTTATTCAATTAGAAGCATGAATTATTTGAAATTTTTTAATTCTAAACTTGACACTAAATAAGTGAGTTAGTTCTTTTCTTTTTCTTTTTTTGAAAAAATAAAAAGAAAGAAAGAAAACTTTAAACGCATGAATGATTCTTAAGCAGATATTAGATCAACAAGGAGAGATAAGATTGTGTTTTTGTTGAGATCAACTTTGCTAAGATTTCAGTTTTCGTAAAGTACGAGGAGTTTTCACGGGAACACGTTATCTTTTTACTTTGGGTCCAAAGCACAGCCCGGGGGGAGCTTTGGTTAGACCCAAGTTCGCTAATGGCTTACAATCTTCGGGGCTTTAATCTTAAACTCGGCCCCTGGCGGCGGCCCAACAACCTCATGAGGAAGGGAGTTGCAGATCCAAAAAGAGGTTTGATGATGAACCCTACAGATATTCAGAAAGCCAGAGACAGAGCGGGGGAGATGAAGAAGAAGCGAAGGTGAAAAATGAAGACAGTGGCATCAATGGCTCTTCCGGCTTCCACAGTATTTCCTTCAACTTCGAAATTTCAGGTACGGTAAACCCAGTGAGTTTCCTTGTCGGTTCCGTATTGTCTGTTTTTTGTTTTTTTTTTTTCTTTCCTGGGTTGCCTCTGACCCTGCTTGACAAAGAGCTGCATCTTCTGTTCATATGGTTCTGAGGCAATTTAAATAAAATGCCCAATTTTGTTAGAATCCTCAAAAGATTGGAACTTGAGTGTGAGCTGCTCTTATGTCCAATCTTGAACTTTGCACCTCTGTTTGTTTTTAGCTGAAACGCTGCTCATTTAACGCTAGGTTTACCATTTAGTTGCAACAATCATACACAATTCATCAAGTTTCGACCATGGTTGGTGTTGGAAAAAATTGGGGTTCAGAATTTTCAGTAACAAAAATCTGTTGTTGATAGTGTTGGGAGTTTTTACTTCGTTGAACTTTCGAATGAGTGATTCGATTTTTATATTTCTTCCTCGCAACTTAAGAGAAGAAAAAGGTCAGCTGATAGAGAAATAGTTAGTAAACTACACATGGAAATGGTTGGTGTTCTTTCCATAATTTGCAAGAAATGTTCATATTTTCTGGAATAATAACATTGTGTATAAGAGGATGGTTACTCCTGAGCTTTTAGTTCCTAGAACAGTATCAATTTCATAAATCCTTGTAAACCCAAGCTTGATCCGGTGAGCAGGTGAATTAGCATTTGCTGGTACTCTTTTGTGCTTGAGTTGCTCTTTGTTTCTTGAATTTGGTGAAAATATGATCAGCATTTATGGATCTGCCATTCATGAATTGCAAAGTATTTCATGCTTCCCTTCAGATATTTCTACTTGGTTTTCAATTACAATATTATGACTTTTGGGTTCACTAGCCAATTGCCGGTGATTTTCCGTTCTTCCCCATCTAAACTATAGAATCATTACCCATAAAAGTGTGATTTGTCTGAAGACCTCTTGTCGATGTATTAAATGCACATTTTACTCTTCTGAGGAAGCTTGAATTTACATTCAAGAAGGGTTCGTTCATAATGACATCGTCAGCCCTTTGTACAGATCAAGCATTTTCAAAGCCAAGCCTTTCAACAAGGAAATTCCCTGAGATTACGGGTGCTTTATCAAACCTCCCCCAAATGTTCTGTGGAAGCATCAGTGCCGGAGTTTGGTGGACCAAATAATATGAAGACGGAGATTCAAATCTTGAGGGAAAAGTTAATGGAGGTTATTCCTGATCCGGTCAAAGAAATCCCATGGAAGAAAGCAGGAGAAGTACTGATGGAGAGGTTGCTTTCTACAGGACAGAAGGCATTCAAGTGGATTCTTAGTATTCTATTTATTTTTGGTTTTGTATCGGATGCCATAGTTTCCTTCTCAAGAAACCAAGAACTGATGATCCCGATTGGTCTTTTTCTGGGCCGCTTGATGACTGATTTCTTGAAAGAGATTTCACAAGAACTGTTTCCCAAGTCGGAGGTATATTTTTTCTATGCATTCTTCCTGTTTGTTTTCAATCTCTTTTATCTGCATATAACTTAGCTAGTTTATTTTGTGCATTTTATCCTCGTGTATGATATTGATCGCTGCAACAGGAGAAAGCTTTGGGCTTGCACTTTACAGGAATCGGTTGCTTCTTCTTTCTACTTAAGTTACTCTCTGCGAATCTCCTGGTACAACCAAGAATGTTCCTTTTTCATTTGGCAAACGGTGGGTTGATGCAACTTTTGTGGCTGTGGAGAAGCTTACCAGAAGGGAGAGATAAAAGCAGTCAAGTTGCTGAAGATTGAACTAAACGGGGTAACCCTGCTGGTCATCCAGGAGTTTTACTCACATACTAAGAGAAAAGAATATTTGCGGTCATTCCTCTGTTAGCCTACTGTATCATATTTTTGTATACTAATTTTGCCTTTAGAAAATGGCTTGTGTTCATTAAGTTTGTTTATTGCTATGCATGATCTCCAAATGCCTCATGTCGCAAAAAACTGTAGTTGAATGTAACAGATTTCGCATAGAAAGCTTGGCTTGGGGAAGAAATCTACAAGATTACGAAGTTTCGTGTAGAAAATCAAGAAATCTAGATTAACATACATGATGTATGGTAGCCTCTTGTTCTACCCAGAATGCATACGAATCATTCAAAGACTTAGTTGAAATGGTGTAAACCACCATTTGTTGTTTTTTGTTATGCTCAGAAACTGTATACAAAGTTGCTTTCCCTCTACAACTTCCCCATAAAAAAAAATTCTGGGGGATCATAATCAACGCTAGACTTTGAACTATGTATTTTACAACCAATGAAACACAACCTTCCAAGTGAAAGCCTTTCCACTGCTGCTTTATCGGGACGAATGAAGTTTGCACATTTAACCGATGGATTATGTACAGAAGAATCGGCTCCTTTTGCTTCTTGGTGGTTTCTGCTAGATCCAAAAGATCGCATACAGAACAATGAAATTGATTTACTGCTTGCTTGTTTCTGGTATATCCAAGTTGCAATGAACAGGATGAGGTGCGTTTGATTGGCTTGCTTCCTTCCCTGAAAAGAGGAGCAAAGACAGCCAACCAATTATTTCTTTCATTCCAGGTAGTGGGAGTCTTCCAAGTGTCGGGTGAGTCAAACCTTGGATTGACTTTTCAGGATCTGGAATGCTGTGCCCCTCTCCCTCATGATTCAAGCGTTCGGATTCAACTAACTCTTGAGAAGTTACATTGAACTGGCAATATGCTGAATGCAATAGTTGATGAATCTCTTCCATCCTCCCAGATTGTTCGTCTTTGCGATCCATGTCTATTAGAGCCTGCAAAACAATCCAACTATAAAGCTTGGAAGAGTGGGCCAGGGGAAAGAGGCACAGAGATAAAAGTCCGTTTTGAATTGTTACCTCTGCAGCATTGTTCCTAAATACTGGGAGAAATCGCTGCCTACAGTACTCATTGAATAGAAGAGTGCAGATAATCAAAGGAATGGTGAAACCCGAAGCCACTGGTGATTGTTTGATTCCAAAGACCCCAAGAGCGACTATTTGTGACAGTACCAATGAAAAGATGGTCGTGTTATGGACAATAGGCCAGTACTGTCCCCCACTTTCATACTTTGATTCATACACATTGAGAATCTGAAAGACATTTGAATATTTTAAAATGCATCTTTCAATAGCATGCATATCAATGTGCTTATATGTGTCATGTTTATAAAACTGTGTGCACGCAGGTGGGTGGGTGGGCGGGCGGGTGGATGTGTGTGGGTGTGTGGATGAGAGAGGGAGGGAGAGAGAAACAAATGATGCATACTAAAACAATAAGAAGAAAAATGGCAAAACGAGAAAGAAAACAATAGAAACATACAACATTAGACTTATTAGGGCAAAGATCTAAAACTTCATTGAATATTCACAGATACCCATATTGGATACCTAAGATCATTATTTACTAATATGCTTTGTCATTGCTGGCATCTGTTACGTCGATTCACTCCAAGAAAGGTTTTATTTCTTTGGTCACATGGATGAACAATGGGTACATATGACCCAAAAATTAACTACAAATTGTTTTCGTGACTATTTCCTAGAATGCAGAGGAATTCTTCTCGTATACCTGGTCTCTAATAGCACCTTGATAGAAAATTTGAAATCAGCGAGCTGGACATTCCAGGCACGCCAAGTGAAGTCTATGAGTCCTCTTGCATTCTTTGAGCTCACTTGTACTCTACTGAACCATAACAC
The DNA here is from genome assembly GCA_028551475.1 of Casuarina equisetifolia. Lineage (NCBI taxonomy): Eukaryota > Viridiplantae > Streptophyta > Magnoliopsida > Fagales > Casuarinaceae > Casuarina > Casuarina equisetifolia. The sequence goes on from CM052356.1 coordinate 15,033,697, forward strand.
TCACATAAGCTACAAATTTACTTTTATCTGTTTACAAAAGTTGTGTCCCACTCTGGAAATTCATACTTGTTATGGAAAGTGGAAATTCCAAATGTCCTAATCCCTTTAAAATAGCATTTTATGAACAGGGACAAGGGATGCAACTCTCTCTAATACCCTTGAAAGCATCTTGGCACTTCATATTTGACTAGTCCAAAAAATGCAGAATGAAGCCAGAAAGTGGTCTCTCTTGTGAAACCTGATCAGTAACTGCAACAAGTGAATGCTCTGAACTGGAAACGTCTCCTATTTACCACCAAATAAAAGAACAGCTAATCACGAATCCATTTTAGTCTTTACGTTCTAAGCTTATTCCTAACAGACATACTATATATCTTACCTGAATTGCTGGTTTTGAGCTGCTGCAATATCATCCAACTTTGATTTCTACAGCGCAAGTCCTACTCACTAACATCGCAGACACCAATACTAGCAAAAACACTTGGACAGCTAATAGTTATATCCAACTACTCGACCATCCTACCATACCAAAGTCCAAAGTTGTGTTTCCAAATAGTTAGCCTTCTAAAAGAAAAACGGCAAATTAGAAAACAAACACAGATGGTCGTCTCAATCCCTCCATTGCCACGGAAACAAATAGCAACATTGCAACTATTGAGAATAGAGCTAACCTTTGATGTACTACAGGAAAACATGAGTACAGGCAACTATGAGTTGATGGTACATGCCAATTGGTTTTTGCTTTTATTTAAGTCCCAGGAAAAAGGGGAGGAAAAAAAAAAGAAAGTAAAAGGTAGGTCCTGCAAAATGTGATGCCACCACAAAGGAGTTGCAGCTGTTTCATGCGCAATAAAGTTTATAGTCCAAAATTTCTTCCCAGTTGCCTCATCCCCTTGACAATAGAGTCAGACATAATGGATGAAGAGCTTAGAGTTAAAAGCATATTTACCTAAGATCTCTCCAATCTCTTCTTTTCTTGTTTCTCTAGCCTGTGAACTTTTCGCTTTTCTTTGCTCTTAAATTCTTGGTTTGCTACTATCATTCCTCCACGGGTATTCACTTAGAGTAGGCCCCTGCTTGCAGTGACTAAAATAAGCCCTCACAATCCTACTAAATCAATTTCCCATCAACTTAGATTCCCTTCACCACCTTCTTCAGGATAGGAGACCCACAGAAAAAACTCCCCTTGGCTATCTTACACCAATTTTGGCGTTAATAACTTTCAACGAGTAGGCAATACCTCATAAGTACACAAAGTACTGAAATTCAAGAAACCTCTCCCCTTTTTGAGCTTTATGAGAACAAAACTCCACAGAACATTAAGAACACTTTAGTTTCTACAAAGAGAAGAAATGAGGTACTAAAAGAGAAGGGCAGGATACCAAAATCTGGAAGAAGATCTAAGCACAGGACGCAAAACAGAAAAATTAAAAATAAATGCATCAGGCTACCATCTCCAGTGGATGCAAATACAAAATACACAGACAATTGCTAATTCAAAGGAATACTAAAATTGACACATTCAAGCAGCATGTAATGAACAAGTTATATCACTAGAGATAAAAGAGGAGATGAAGCACACCTGATTTTTGTATACAAGGTAAGCAAGTGAAAAGTAAACCAGCAAGACAGGCAATATCAAGGGTGCCAAGATTGAACATGTGAAGCCAAGGAATCCAAACAAGAGGACCCGTGGGACTTCTGTATGATATGGAAAAGTGAAAGTTCCATTGGAAGAATCATCGTTGCTCCTGAGTATGAATCTTCTCACCAGGTTGCATAAAAGAGGAAAAATTTGCATCACTTCAAATGACAAACTAGCCCAACCAGATGTTAAAACATAAGTCACGAAGAAGCTCGCCTGCAACAATTTGAAAACCAAAATGATTGCGAGAATTTGCTGTAACTTCAAAATCTGGAAAACCATTCTTTTCATGGGAATCTAATGACTAAAGGAAGGACTTAAATATCCATCATCAGGGATTATTTTTACAAATAAAACTAGTGGTTATTGAAGCCTTATACTAATCAGTAATAGGAAACCAATATTTCCTAAAACTCACATAAAATATGACAAACCCAGAGACAGAGGTCAATGTCTCTAATTAGCAAAACATAAATATTGATGAATGGACCAGTCGAACAAAGAGACATAAATAGCAAACTAGGACAGGAGTCAAAGAACACTACCTGTCTTGGCACTGCTTTGGCCAGTTGTGAAGGTATGTCCTTGACGCTAGAAAAGACATTCAATTGGCTGATAACAGACCCCGTAAAAACATTGACAAAAAACACATTCCAGATTGTGAAGTACAAGACTTTGCAGCATGCACTCTTTTTCCTCCCACTCCGGGAAATGGACCCCTCAATTGTTGAAAATAGCATCATGGTGGGTGGAACTGTATAGAGAGCTAAAATCAAAATCACACTAGGAAGGTAACCAGTTACCAGCTGACTGACATATTTCCTGCACCAAATCAAGGGATAAGTATATATGCAAGTGATCAAGGGACAAGTATATATGCAAGTATGTATTCATTGCAGATAAAATAGGAAATCCAACCAGTCCTCCAAAGCCCAGTTATATGTGGTGCCACTAACTGTAGCTTTTTAATCATTACTTCTTTTTTGAATTATAATTCAATAAGACGAATTGTAAGAAGAACATGCAATATGTAACATGGATGAATGCTTTATAATTTCACCTAATGCCTCAACGGTTGGGATGAAGGCCTGAAGTCTGAAGTCTGAGGGAATAAGTTGAAGAAGTTATTTCAGTGATTGATAAGTCAAGATGTGATGACACATGGCATGAATTATGAAAATAATATGTCATTATCAAACCAAAATCAATGTCTTTACGCTCCATTTGCCCACAGTAAATAATAGCTCATTGTTATATTCTAAAAGATTTGGGTCATGTCATGCTGGTGCTGACAATAATCAACACCAATACTTGGAATTGCACTTGGATATTCAATCATGAATCTACAAACAAGTGTATCTAGCATTTTCTCCAAAATATTAGATTCTCTGCGTTATCCAAAGAAAAAAATGGTTCTTGATCCTCACATGTCCAGTTCATGAAGTAAATGTATTCTTTAAAACTTCTTACCCACACACAACACAAACAAATGCAACGACCATCTTACCATATTTATGTGAACTAAAATAATAACCAACACATGACCCACCACTATAACCATCACAGTGTTTACTTTTTCTTGAAGATGTGACAATATTTACTTACTTCTTCAAAAGACCCCTCAGAAATGGAAAAGTTTGTTGTAGCTGTTCTAGCTGAGTCAAACCTTGTACAAAAGTAACCGGAATAAGAAACACAAGCATGAAGGCAATGGCAGCCACAAGTGTTCCTATCTTACGGATCCAGAGTTGCCTATATGGTATACAGAGGTTTGACCAGTAAACATCATGTGGTTCTGGAGCCAAGTCTGTCACCCATAACATAGGATTTGAAGATTGAAGAACCTGTGCAGCAACAAGGGCAGCATATCGAGTCTTGAAAAAAACAAAAGCAGCTGAACACTCCTGTATGGAAGACCAAAACGCTTAGACTAGTAGGTGGTTTCACATACACGTGTAAAGGTTAACAAACCATACCACTTCAAGAAACAACCACAACAAGCAGTAATTATAAACATATTTAGAAAGCAAAAATGAAAGATAGAGAAGATGGACAACTTAACAAGAGAATCTGTGAAAAAAGCAAGATGTGAGAAACCCAACTTAATCATGTAAGGATGATATTTACAGACCATACTGTCTATAACAATGCCATAACATGCTATCCTCAGTTCATTGGACAATATATCTGCTAACAACTGCTCAACCTAAGCAATGCAATGCAGTTGCAGGGGTATCTGTGGGCACGTAATACTTCAAATAGATCAATAAACGAAGTGGCACTGAATTGAACAAAAACAGAACTGTCATAGAACTAGTAGATACCTTCAAATGAACTGGTACAATCCATGTGCTGCAGGTGAGGACCTAAATTGCGTGAATAACACATGTATTCTAATGTTTAGCGAGCAACGCCACTTTTATCTATGCCGCTTAACCATTCTCCAACACATAAAAGCACACAAGCAAGCAAAAGTTTGATCTTGAACATATAACAACAGGTAGCTTACAACATATTCAAATCACTTGGAATGCTTCATAGGGGGGAAAAATAAAAAATAAAAATAAATTTTCTATTACCCATTGTTGATCCCACAGAAACAGGATTATACAAGGGTATATCTGAAAGAATCTTCTACTAAAGAATTTAATTAACTGCAGTGGCCACTCAGATGAATCAAACTTGCTGGCTTCCGGTAGAAGCCCCACACAATTGAACTGCTAATAGAAATTCAACATAGGCTTAAGCCACTCACGACAGACGGCTCTTCTAAACAAAAATGTTGGTATAGCAGTCCACGTCTCACATATAGAACATCATATTTTTCTTCTAAGGAAGAAAACCTAAACTATAGAGAATGATTGACCTGACATATCTGACTTCTAGGTAATTCCAACCCACAGACAAAGAAAGTTGCTCCGTCATGTTAAGTTACTTTGTTTACCTGTATTGCCAAATTATTCTCAAGGAAAGCCCAAAAAGCCACTTGTCATGTATTTTAAACTGAAGAATATTCCTCTCTAAATAGCTACATACTGTACATACTGGCAAAACTGAACAAACAAGGAGTACTAACAAATCCAAGAAAAAACTACACAGGTAATTAAACGACCTAGCATAGAAATGCTGGAGATTATGTACCAAAAAACAAAACAAAAGGAGAGAAGAAGCAAAAAGATAATCACCAACCTATGCATGTAAATAATAAACAGTCCAGATATCTAAAGTACTTAAAATTCACAACAAGATTTTTACCTTTCTTATTGCAATCAAATCCAAATCTTTGAAGTCATTTTTTCCCCCAACACTGTCCTTCTCACTAGAAAGAATCTTAAAGGAATTCGTAGGTCCTCCACAAAAACCACATTGCATTATGCCTGGCTTGCATTTATGCTCAAAAGAAGCAGCCCCAAGAACCGAGCACATCTTCTCTGCATCACTCTGCACATATAAAACACATTTTAAGGACTCAAAATAGGAGGAGAATATAAGTCACTCAAAGATTTTACTTCACAGCACACAATCCAACTTAACTCAACACAATAAAACCCCCACATAAAGCAGTTTCACTATCACAGTTAGAAATCCAAATAATCCCCCAAATATAGATGTCCCACAGCTCTATAAAACCAAGGGGAATTTCAATAAGATTTGGTAAACCCGAGTCCATCAAAATCATAATCTATTTTGTTATAGCCTCATAACAGTGCCAAAAAAATAATTCAGAGGAAAATCAATGGTAATTAAGTCCACATAATATTATGATCAATAATATTCTAGAAAATCCTTTCTCCAAAGTATGATGTCTCCATTGCAATTGTAGCTACACATTTTCCAGAACCATTTATGCTCTCAGGTAGAAAGAAACGTATGATGCTTGACTGACAGAAAAAGAGGCAGTAGACTCCCTCAGGTATGCAAAATTCTTTCTCCAAAAATAAGAATACAAAAAAAATCCATCCAAAACACATACAACTTTGCTAGTGTACAAAGAAAAAGATCCTCAGGAAAGGAACGGCAGAATCTTCAAAGAGAAAGCTAAGAATGCTTGCAATGCTCTGCATGAGGTTATGTATAGGGCAGAGGAGAGATAGTCTCTCCAAGGTCAGCTGCCACCTCAGGGAAATAGGTGGCTCCAAATATCAAAATTTTTCAGAGGATCTATTTCATCCTGGATAGCTAGATTGACTTGCACGTAGTTCTTTCAATTTGGTGAGGGCTATTCTCCTTCCCAATTTGGAATCATTTGTGATTTATTCTAGCTTGGGTATGCCCTTGTGCTCTTGTACAATTCTTTTTTCATTTGCTTACCTTAAACCATCCATCACGACCCCTGCGAAAAATGCCATCAGGACCAAAAAATAAACACCCACTTCTGACTGCCGATCATTTTAATGATTTCCACTTAAGAGTATGTGGCACCTTAAAGCACATAAGATTTTGAACTCAAGCATATCCAATACAGATGTTAGCATGTTAAAAATGAATGAACATTAACAAGCAGAAAAAATTAAAAAGAAGACAAGCAAATTTAAAATAGTCACCGAAATAACTAGCACATTCTCATCTATAACAGTTGCGCACCATCAGCTTCTGAACTCTACCAGACCGATACACCATTTGGTGTGACAAGTAACTTGATGCATGATAATTTGTGAAGAACTTTTTCACCGAATCACTGAATGATTCTTGTGTAGATGAGGGAATAGCACGGACAAGAACTGTAAAATAGCTTGGATTCAAAGGAGATTGACTGATGTGGTCTAGCCTCATCTTGGTAATGCTCTTGTACTCCTGGAATACGTATAGATAATTTATCTTAGATAAAAATAAAAAAGCCAAGAGAGTTAACACCAACTTTGAACAAGAGAGAATGCAGATGAATGACATCCTTACAAAGTAAAGAAGAAGGCAAGCAGAGCAGGTTATGATGTATAATGCAAGACAATGAGCCCAAAGCCTGAAAAAGAGAAAATAGGTGAGCAATTTTCAAGCATACTTCACCCCAAGAGAACGCAAGTAATTTACTAAAACAACAAAGGCCGATAACTATTTGACCATAGAAAAAGTGGAATTGAAAAAATAACAAGTTTTAAAGAGATTGAGAAGGCTTCTATTCTAACCAATTAAAAAAGAAGTAATTTGTCTTTGGAGAAACATGCCTCATACACAAGCATCCAAACACTTTCTGAGAAAATGAAAATAAGTAAGGATAAATGGTCTAATTCAACAACGGTACATGACTATTACCACTTTGAGCCTTCCTTGACATTCTCAATGGTGAACACTTCCAATGACTCTAAAGGAATTTGCTTGTGATGCATTTCTTGGCCATAATAATTCACTGGCAGTACCAGAAGAAAGCAAATGACAGCAGCAACGGAAAATATTCGAATACTGTAGAGAAAAAATAATTAGCACCAGTGAGGTATACTTGAAAAACGAGCACAAGGAACTAAAAGCAACTTCTAGAAAAAAGATTTAAGATAGGAACTAATTTCTGAACATTTATTAGTCAAATATACCAAGTAAACATATTGATAAAAGAATCAACTTATATAAAACGTTTGTCCTAAAATATATCGGATCAACTAGAGAAAAATTTCCCCTAACAAGTAGAATATGAAAATATGCCATAACAGACCAAAGAAATTAAATAATCTGAAATGACATTTGTTATCTCTATATTAGGATATACAGTTGAAACTATGTAAGTTCGGATATACATTCTAAGATTGGCTGGCATCTCACATTTTGATGAAATGATTACTTGAGACACTTCCCTAATTTATGACAAAAGGAGACATACTCCAAAGATTTAACAAGCTTTTGGTCTCAGCTCCTTCATCTGGATAAGGGACAACAGGCTAAACCCAATTGGTAAATGAAATGTACTTGATCATGTTGTTTCACCATTCTCCAAATAAATTATTGAAATCCCTGAAATATAATTAACTCAATACCCAGCTTTTTTGGTCGTTCATAACCTAAAAGCCATAGAAGAGGATAATTATGTAAAACCAAAGTAGCACCAATTCAAGTATGTCCAGGGATTGAGTGAAAGCCCTTAGTCAGAGCCTTTGTTAGCAACAGGATTCATAACAATAGAATTACTGGAATTACTGGAATTACTTACCAACATATATTCTTAAAGCTTAGCATTCTAAATGAAGCACAGTCAAAGAGGATCCAGATTGCACAGCGAAGCAAGTGTGATGTACTCTAAATTCCCCATCATAAAGAAGGGCAACATATCACTATGATGCCATTCTGATGGGAAGTACAAGAAATTGATCTCACTTGGCAAGTTTCACCACAAAAGTAACAGAACAAAATCGCCATAATCCAAATTGAACCATTGATTCAAACCAACTACTTGCACACTTCAACACATCCACGAGTAAAGACTGGTACCATCTCGCAAATATGTCACCAACACAGTACAAATCACATAGCTATCACCCTCCACTGCCTACAAGTTTTGATTAGTAAGTGATCACCTGAAGATAAATGTTCTGAGGAAAACCACAGCATCCAGACCACCAATAGTCAAGATTTCTCCTTCAGTTGTTTCCCATGCTTTCACTATCCAACTAGGTGAAGGAACAAATCTAACAAAGTCAAAAGAATCACTTCGGCTTTGGCACACTGATGCAACCCTTCGACCGAAGTACACACTAAAATTGCTTGGTTGTTTTCTTAATATGGAATACAGCAAAAAGAGGACCACACACACGCCTGTATTAATTCCTACAGAAGTTAAAAGAGCAGAAACGTTCATCTCCGTCCACTATATCTCAAGGCTTCAAGCACCCCAATACAAGAGAAGATAGAAATAGGATGTCAGATTATTTCCATGATCTGAAAGCATGAACTTGTCTAGAAAGGCCAACGTTGCAAGAAAAAGCGGCTTTTTTTTTATCAGGTTTTTGTGCTGCAAAACTTCGGTGCCAGAGTCTTCTTTCTTTTTCTGCTTCATGAAAAACTCCCATGTAAGTGTGTCATGTTATGTGAAATGAATTCAGATAATTATCACAGTAAAAGAAGCATATAAAAATGCTGAAGCATATGCAGTAGTAAAATACAAACATCACTTCATGCTTAAGTATGTGCCTACTAAACTAGAATATCAAATGAATAAAAATTTTAAATTTTCCAGGTAGAAGTGCCAAAAGTTATAACAAGAATTGAATGTATAATAGAAGCACAGCACCGTGCAAAATCCCAAATAACTAGACATATCAACCATCTCTGTACCTGGAATCTGGATCGTCTCTAAGCATAAAACTATGAGAAAATATGAATTTACTCGGTGTAAGACCAAATTTTTACCTTTTTCTTTCACTTCTTTTCCCTTCTTACATTACAAACCCAAGCAACTGTATAACCACAAGAAATTTACGCAAGGACTAACACAACAGAATCCAGAACATATTCCACCCGCGGGGTCGTCCAAGAAGAGGAGCACATAGGCTAAAACCCAGGTAAGCCTAAGTATAACGCATCTGCGCTCACTTCCTTAAAAACATATCCTCGGAGCAATCCTTTACTCTTTCATGCATCTTATTTTTGCCTGAGATTAAACTCACGGGGTACAAAAACAGCAAGACTAACTCCAACGATGACGAAATAATGTCGTCTAAGCATAACCAATATAACACAAATAATTCTCACGCAGTGGTGCTAACCTGCTCAAGAGAAAGCATTTCTTCTACGCATAAACTCATAAATGTGTAAAGTATAACAAAAGCAGAAATCCTAGAAGAAGCTACGAATAATACCAAATCACCACAGAAACAAAAACAATAAATAAATAAAAACAAAAGGGAGAATCGAAGTACCACTGCACAAATCTTTGATTGACAAACACGAAAAAGAACTCGTCGATTATGCGGCTAATTTCGTACGCTTCGAACTCAAAAAAGAAAAGAAGAAAGCGATCAGATCAAAACTTGTACGCTATTGCCGCGCTTTGCTTGGACTCCAGATAGAAGAAAACGGATTGCACTTGAAGCGAGCGAAAGAAAGGAAAACGGAAACGCGGATCTTTTCGCAACGAGAAGAAAATGGCAGGAAGGAGGCCCAAGTTGTGAATCCGCAACGTTTAGCACCAACACGCATTTAAATTTCAGTTCTCCTATCTGCCTGATGGATGATGGCGTCTTTCAAAAGAATCTCAAAAATTCTACGAAGTGCCACGTCCCGTGCGAGTGATTTTGATTTCGAAGGGTTGCCGAACCAAAGGATACCACGTGGCGGGAACCCAGGGTGCCGCCAAGTGGATGGATGCTCAACTGCTTCAACCGCCCGCGTGAGACAGAGGCAAGAAGAAACCGACAGCTGTACCTGAGACCTTCCGGGTTTCTAGTAACGTGAGGCAGCATCGCGATTCACTCTTATCGACATGTGCTCGGATTCCTGCCCGTCGCTTCCACGTTTGTAGCAAGTGCAGATGACGAGATTCGCGGTTTTAGCGTGTGAAGTGATAATAGCCGGCCACATTTGATATATGCACGAGTCCGATGGGCCTTCCACATGCTTCAGCCCAAATATGGTCCAAAAGGGCAGAACTTTTGAGGGAGAGATCTCCCGGAGACTGTTTCCAGGTACAAGTTGTGTCAAAGTAAAATTAAAAATTAAAATTAAAATAGTAGTTTAAATAAAATGATTGTTTTAATTTTTAAAAATGAAACTTTATAGACCTTTCGATAGGATATCAAAATTCGGATTTACTCTATTTTATCCATGCAACCTTAAACTTAATAACATTCAAGATAGTAGAAATTTGAGACCGAAGTTCAACCGTTCTTGCATTTTGTAAAGTTTCATAAGGTTATCTATCATAAGTGAAAGACGTCGGTTTGGGAATAAATGGATAGCTTGATTATAATTCTCCGACCAGGAACACCTGGTACTTGAGTTCTTATCCACAACACGAAGTCATTAGCGTGGATGATCTATCTAATAACGCTACATTCAAATGTTAAGAACATTGAAGCCGTTGTCTTTTGTTGATTGCCAGGGAATTCTGAGCCTTCAGAAGTGTATGCTTCATAGGACGGAACTTAGGAGACAGATTTGCCTTCGGATCCCTATTATAGGAGACTATCGGTCGGCTTGCTCATTATCATCATATGCTGAGAGTGGGAAAACCCACTTGGAAAGTGACGTTCCTCTGGTGACACAGGCAGTTAGCCGGCGGATGCTGTCGCCTTCGGCGGCTGAGGTGGTGGATCCTACAAAGTCCTGAAGACGTCGGAATGCAACCTTCAGTGTTTCTTTGGACATGTTTGCAAAACACATTCTGAACCAGCCCGGCTCAGGGCAATGGCAGGAAGACCCGGGAGAGATGTTCAGCCGAACTTCAAAGAGAATCGTCTTCCACAGCTCTTTTTCTGCTTCAAACGTGTCGGAGCTTAACAGATGCCTCATGTCTACCCAGCAAAACAAACCAGCATTGCTGTTCAAGCACTCAATACCAGCACCACGAAGGCCGGAAACAAGCATCTCTTTCCGTCTTCTGATTCTCTTTTGATTCTCCTTTATGTATTTTCCGGTGAATTTCTTGCCAGAGAGCATGTTGGCGAGCAAAAACTGAGTTTGAGAAGAAACAAGTCCAAAGCTCGACATTTTGGTTGCTGCGGCAACAACTGTTTCGTTGTAGGAGTAGATCATGCCGACTCGGAATCCCGGCAAACCAAGATCCTTGGAGAGACTGTAAACAATGTGAATCCGGTTCCATATGTCTGTGTCATCGGCGCTTTTCTCCACCAACGCTTCACTGATGCTTATAAAGGAGGGAGAGTCGAAGACAGTTCCCGAGTAAATTTCATCGCTTATCACATGGATATTTTTGGTGATAGCGAAATCAATAAGATGGTTAAGTTCTTCCCGGATCAGTGTTGAGCCCAGAGGATTTGAAGGATTAGTGACCAGCACCCCTCTAACTTTTAAATTCAGTTTTTGAGCTTGTTCATAGGCATCCTCCAGTGCGCACCCAGTGATTCTGAAATCATTTGAACTGGAGCAATGTATTGGGACAATTTCAACTCCAGTACGCCACTTGAGGTCTCTATCAAACCTGCAAAAAGAGAAGTAAAATAAATAAATAAATAAAAAGGGATAAACTTGAACGTGTCAAGAACACAAAATGTAGCAGAAGATTGAGAGAAGAACAGAAGTTTCTTATTACCCAGGGTAGTATGGAGTTGGAAGAAGGAAAGCTTCGCCGGGTTCAGCAAGGCAGAACATCAGAGTCTCATTGGCCGAAGTTGAGCCGGCGGTGAGCACGAGTTTGTTAGGATCAAACGATACCCTATCCCCTCTTAATTTCGCCATGAACTCTACCAATCCCTGCGAAAGCAAATAACCAAGTCAAGACAGGTTTAATATTCAGAGTGCACTTTCTGTATCATAAGAGGGTGTATTGTAGGGTTTTACATTCTTGAAAGGAGGAAAGCCATGGTAGTCTTGGAAGAGAGCGAGTTCTCTGAACACAGATTTCCCGTTTCGCTCCAACCCGAGCACATCCGAATTGCTCGCAAGCCATGACTCCAGAAGATCGAACGAAAGCTGCACGAAAGCACAGTTAAAAGGAAATGAGAGACTGATCTGTAGACGAACAAGAGAGGGTTCTATAAGACTATGCGACCCGTGATGCAGGAAATGGACGCGCACTTTGATGTGCTTTGACGATGTCACAATGTGCCCAATGTATCCTCCTTTTTTGGAAATCAAGTGGCTAAAAGCAGCAATCTTATCATATCCTAGGGATATTTTTCATTTCCTCTGTGCTACAACTTTACCAGAACAAAGAAGAGAATTAGGTTTTCTTGCCTGATTTTCAGCAAGTCCCATTTGAATGATTCCGGAAGGATTTTGAACTTCATGGTAAGGGTTCTTCTCATATTCCTGCCACCCCATGAAGTAGTAGGAGTCTTGGCCATGGGACTCGCAACCGGCTTTCCTAGACAACATTCTAGGCACTAATTGGTGGGACAAGCGTGAAAGGTTCAGAAAGAATGAAAGAGAGAGAGAGAGAGAGAGAGAGAGAGAGCCTTTGGCTATGGAGGATCTGCTATGTAAATGTCATGTCTGGTTCCATTTATACAGGTAACTCGCCGGAAATTCTTGACTTCTGCGTTAAAAATAAATGGGACCAACAGTGAAACTTTTGACCCTCGCGACTCTTGTTGGATTTTGTTCTGTTGCCATTGAGACCTAGAGTTGCCGGAAATATTAAGTATATTTAACACCAAAAAGACATTGCCACGGTTTAACTTTCAGTTCTGTTAATAACCCGATGTTGTGATGGAGCGACCGAAGCGTAACCAGAGTCTCCTTAAGGTTTTTACAAAGAGCATTACTTCGCAGACAGACATGGGATATTCCACTCCATATCCTGGTGACGTTCATCCTTGCACGGCCTTATAGGTTATTTAATGATAAATAAAGCGTGAGCTATTCTATATTATCCAATAAAAAAAGTTTAAAAAATATAGATATCATATTTCTTAATATGACATCAAAATATAAGTTCAAAAGAACACCCGCTGCACCAAAATCGGCAATTCAAAATAGTTTGTAAGAGGAATATTTTTCCATGTTATTTATGAAAGAACTTGTAAAGAATAATTTAACTTTTTATTGTTTAAACCTTTTTTATATCTTCTTAAAAATATATTTTTTTACAAGTCAATTTGTAAACAAAATAAGTTTTTTAATAACAATCACATTTTTTGTTAAATAAAATTTTTTATATAATAATTATCAATACAAGATGATTAGGAACAGCATTACACGACATTACATTACTCCACATAAAAAATGGTCTCCTCAAATTTTTAAAAATACTGAATAAATAAATTTTCAGTTGTTATAACATCTTCTTTATATAATGAAATCTACTTCTTTTAAATATTTTAACGACTTCAAGAGTTATACATGCCAATGGTAATCAAGTTACTGTCATAAGTATCCAGCCGAGTAAATTTATTCACGTGTAATCGTATCAAAGCCGAGCGACGAGTGATTGTCGCAGTCACAAACAGCTTCAATAAGAACTATTGACTGAAGTTTGTCATACTTTCAAGATCAACGGGCACTAAAACTGTCGGTTCTTTACTTCCAGGAGATATGCAATTTTTTTCTTGCTTTCATCAGTGGAAGTCCATTTACTATCAGCTGGCCCTTCAAGCAAATGGAAGTGCATCTCGTGCTGACTGTTTGAGGATTGGCTAAGGAACTTCCGTCTAGTGGAAGTGGTCAATAATTGACTTATGTTGTGCTGGATAAATCGATGTTATTAAATCTCTTCTTTATTCTAATTTCTCGAATTTATAAAATTTAAAGACTTTTAATATTATGACGCGTTACAACTGTACTAAAAACAAGTATTAATAATAAGATATGTCTTATATTTATTTTAAAAAAATCTCTTAACAATTTCATTCATAAGCTTGTTGGTGACTTGGCACTTCATCACCCCAAATAGGCAACACAAAAATTCAATAGACTCTTTACCTTTTTTTTTTAAATCCTTTGTCGTTTCAATGTATGGAATGTCTTATAGGTTTCATAAAGTTTCACTACTTTACGACCAAATAAAGAAAGCGACACCAGTGTCATTTTCCCTTCTGTTACTTAGGGAAGCAGATAATGAAAGGCCCTTTACGATCCTACTTGGCGGACAAAGGGACAGAAACGTGCCATGTGTTGTCGGGGGAGCTTTTTTTCTTTTTTTTTTTCTTTTAAACCAGCATTTTTGGACGCACTCTCTCTCTCTTTATTTATAAAGGGCCTAGTTCTTTTTAGATTTATTTCAGAATTAAGTTAGCAAGGTCTGGGACTAAAAGGTTGCAAGTTCAACAGTGAAGATATGTTGAAAAAAGAAAAAAAAGAGCTCTCAAATTGTGTTAAATGGCACAGACATAAAATTGAGAAATTAAACAAAATTTTGTTATAGTTGTTAAAATTATCATGTTATACTAGACAAGCATTTTGTCAATATCTTCAAACAATGGAGTCATAATACACGTGACATTGTGATTGGTCCATTAATTTCTGTTCTATCATAAAATTTCTTATAAAGTTTTATAATGTCCATGCATTACTCCGAGAGTTAAAAATTAGCATATTATATAAAGGGAACCAAATATAAATTCTACCATTTATATATTCTGTTTCTTGAGACCTTTTTGTATCTCTTTTATAATGATTCCCATTTTGATATTTCATCATGACCTGTGTCATGTTAAGTAGTTTCACCCTATTTGATGGTGTGGCATTATTCATTTGAGAGAAAGCATCTAAGTTTTACAATAATGAAGATTTCAAATGAATATATAAACGGGATGTTAATATATTCCAAGTAATTGGTATATTTGTAGTCTTTTTCTAAGCCGGCTTTCTCCGTTTTCCAAGTCCTAATTAATTTCTATATTTTTCTAACATTGGTTCAACTTCTTTACACCATTTCAATACTAAAAGATTCTTTAATTTTCATTCATTAAAAAAAAATGTTAACTTTGATAAGTGAAAGAATGTGCACGTATGGCCTTGTGGCAAGTATTGAGTATAGTGATGAAACTGAAGTAAAGATGCATCGAGATCAACACTTTCTTTTAACAAATCATTCACCTTTATGCTTTCGTAAGGACTTCGTCGATCCAATGTCGGCAAATCGAAGTTCCTGTTCTTTGGTTTTTGTTTTCTTTTTTTCCCTTTCTGTCGTTGAAGTTTTATCCTTTCGTTAAAGCTCACTTATTGAGACCGGCTCGGATACCCCAACAAAGGCATTCCAACGACATCTCTTCCCGATTATTCCCTCCAGTCTTTCCAGGTCGTGACAAGCTCCTGCATGGTTTTGCAGGCGACTGACCGTCTCAACGTGGAAAAATCTCTTCGTGTACTCAACCTTGAGGACTTATGATAGCTCCCTCGTGGGTTCACCCTGTCCCACCACCGTCGAAAATCCTCATCCAACGGTAGGGAGTCCTCATCCTAGATGGCATCTGTCAACCGGTTCTGACACCAAAAAGAAAGGTCACTCATCATGCAAATAAGTAGGTAAGCTTTCAACCCGAGCTGCAGAACTATTGAATTTTAATTTTTAGTCCTCCGTTCTAATTTCTCTGCAACCTTTAAAGCAGGTATGTCCCTACTCTATAACATATACAAATATTGTACTAAGCATATCCACGGGGAATAGTTTTGTGGCTACGAGCCTTGCGAGTTCACAACATATAAAAAAAATAATAATAATAATAATAATAATATATTATTATTATTATTATTTATACTTGTGTATATATTATTATTATTATTATTATTATTATTATTATTATTATTATTATTATTATTATTTATACTTGTGTTGAATCTCCCCGTTACGAGGGGCGGGGCGGGGGAATAATCTTTGTAAGGACTCCTGAGTTTGCTCCCGGATCAAAGATCAACACTTTCTCTCTCCAAGCGGCACTTTTATATGCGTTCAACAGGAAGACACGAAGATGTTGACTGCAATGCAGAAAAATTAATGGCGAACGTTCTCGGTGCTGGTTGTCATGCAACGTGTACCCATCTCAGCAACGGACCGTGGTGGTCCATGAATCACCTGATTTCGTGAGTTGAGAATCCCTGGAACATGGAATTTCAGACCAGGCCACAACGTTGTTTTTTCATCGGTCGTGGGTCCGTCTCACCCTGCAAACTCCTGTCGGCCATCTTCTAGTCTCCTCTCAGCTCAGTGGAGCATGAACTCGCACTACACCATAGGATTCTCCTACGTTCACTGGAAATATCTTTTGTCTGTCTAGTTTGTCCGATGGTAGAGGAATCTGTGGCCAAAATCAGTAAGTTTAGATGAGACATTGTGAAAAACTAAGCCGGCCGGCCTTCCATATTACTTCTGAGTTTAATGGCAGGCGGGATAATGGATTTAAAGCTCTGTCACTCTCCAAAACGACGAAGCCATCAAAAGCAATCATCACTGGAAAACGCTTATCGATTTGTTTTATATCAATGATGTAGTGCCAGTTTGTCAAAAAAGTCTTGGCTCAATTGAAACTAAACAGTCTGCACTGCACTACAGAAGTCAGAGGCTCGAGACACTGTAACCTTCGTAAAAAAAGCATTGTCTAAAGGTCATCTTTTTGAGCAGTCAGCTTTGCCTCAGAAGTGAGTTACAGCTCGCATCCCAACATGCCACTTTATGTTTGGACATTTGATCCAGCAAATGGGTCTATGGTTGGAGCACTGCCCGTCCATTTGATATTCAATTGGCTAGAAGGGCTTATTACTTTCGCACTGCTATGTCTCTCCTAACAAAGCAATTTTAACTAGGAAATAAATTTTTTTAACATATAATATGAATAAAACATCGCATAAAACACTTTTCAAGGTGATTAAATTATTTTTTTAATAGAGGAACTCCTTTTGGGGTTTTAGGAAAACTAAAAATTATTTTCATATTCTAAAACCGCTTTCTTCTTTAAAAAAATTTTAACTGGATAAGAGAATACCTTCATATCTCTTACAGAGACCAAAGAGAATTTTTGAAGATCTTAAAGGTCAAATCTTTCTTTTGCTCACCATAATGGAGATTAGAAGCTTTTAATGCTTAATGTCAACTTACTAATGTGAATTCACCCACAACTATCACCTTTTATTGCTGAATCTTGCATATTTCCCGACAACAAGGATTTTGGCCAAAGCGAAGAAGGAAATAAGCAAGTGGGACAACCCACAAAAGCCGAGGACGAGGTCCTGAAAATGCCTATTTGGGCATTATAATTTCTTTAGACTATAAATTCAGTGTCGTGGAATCTCTTATTATGTTTGCCATCTTTTTGTGAATAGACTTGCTAAGCTTTTGGCAGAAGGACTTCTACTTGATCACTGCATGGCCCCTTCTGTGGGGTCTCAGTGAATGAACGGACGCCAACGCGTTCTTCAACAAAGAAAAAGAGTACAGGAGGATAAAGAAAAAAAAAATTGATAAAGGAAAGACATCTGGTGCTTGCTAGAAATGCCGGATAATGGTGTTTTCTTGACATACTTGTAATTATATCTTCATCGGTCATTTTTTTTTCACATTTATATACCTCACGTTGTTAATATAGTAACATGATATACTCTATACAAAAGCATTTCGCTATCATCCAATTTAATTTTTAGAACAAGATAAACTTTTGTATCTTTAAAACACGTAAGAAAACCTTCTATTTATATCCATATATTTTATAATTGTCCACGGACTTAAAGTTTTGGATTTGACACCTTTTAGTCATGTCCACATATATGTATTATTTTTGTGAGAGAGAAGTTGTCACAAATGTAATAATTCAAGGCAGGTCACGTTGCTAGTTGTAATAGGTTGATTCAGTGCCCCAGAAAGCGGCCCCCGCGTGTAGGTTCCACAGCCAAGGCACTCCCTCTGTTGGCATATGGACCCAGAAGAACCCTAGTCCTCTGCGACGACCAACATGACCCCATGTTAGGCCACGGTTCAGAGATTGGACTATGGAGCACAACACCGGACTCTTTGCTTCCCTCCCGACAGAAGATGGACCCCATTCCCGTGCTTTGAACTCATTGTCAAAGGTACCATGGTAGTTATGTTGTCACGTCAAATTATCCTCACCTCTGCTACAGAAAAAACTAATTATTTTGGAGGTAAAGTTTTTCCTTTTGGAACTATCAGAAGTCCATTAACATTTCTGAAGGCATGATGACAAATAGAAACCAACTACGGGAAGGCACCGAGGAGAGTAGGGGCTCCCCCCATGTTCCAACTTTGTCTAGACTGAAAATGAGGACTCTCTGGTCTCAGTTCAAAGCAGTGATTTGGGAAGGAGATGTCAACATGTGATACAGATGTTACGATGTTTCCTCGTCGAAGAAACCCCCGCGTTTTCTCTGGAAGCAACGATGTGTTCATCGTTGTTTTGATCCCTGCAAGCTTTTTACAAATTGCGTGTCGTGGAAGAGACGGAACAGATCCATGTCAAATGTTATTATGTTCACGATTTGACTTTCCCGTTCTAAAGTTGATCATTAGAAAGAAAAAAAAAATCAAAAATGGCGACCTTAACATATAAGATGATACCAAGTATTTATTGCACATGATCTAAACAAAAAATAAAGTTATTGAAATATTAATTTTATTAATTAAAATTTAAAAAAAATATATAGTATAAGTATATTTCTATTTATGAATAATATATCATACTTATTTAAATTTAAATTTAAATATTATTTTAAAAATCTTAATTTTTTTAACTCAGGGTTTAAGAAAAAAAATACAACCCTAAAATATTAAGATATTAATTTGACTGAACCAAAATCAATAACTCAATGTCAAAACTAGAGGTAGAAATCTTAATGACATGGGTTCAAATCACTTCATTCTTATCCAAAAATATATATATATATATAATATGATGGATGATAATAATTTCAACACAGACACATTAAATGCAGTCCCAACAAGTCTTGTCAGCGACACTACTTAAGGTGAACTGATTGAAGAGATGTAAACAAGGCCTTAAAGTCAAAAAATTTGCAAAGTTATTTTCAAAAGATGTACAATTGGAATTATTGTATTCTGCAAACAAATAAGAAATTGGACTTTGCTCAAGTTGTTTTAATCGTTTTTCTGAGCGAGCTACGCTCAAAATTCATCATCCATGACAGAAGCGTTGTTAGACGTGTTTCCACTGACCATAACCGCAGCTAACGACAACACGAGCTCCACCGCCCCACCAATTAGGACGAAGAGAAAGCCGGTAAAAAGTACAACAATTAGTCTCCCCAACACAAATTCGACAACTCTGTAGGTTTGTCAACACCACGCAGTTTTCTTGTATATTATTTCTTCCCAAAAAGACAGGAAAATCGCTTAAGCTACCCAACGGTTCTATGTTAAAGTTCCCGATCACATTTCCTGTCCGTCCGTGCTTCATCTTCTCGGGTGACCAAAATATTGCCTTGTCTTCTTTTCAGTACCACAACATGTAGCAGGTAAACCAGTCAAAGATCCTCTCTGATTATTGGGCTAAATAATGCAAGGAATAAGAGTCTAATGTCACGCGCATTGCCTTTGTTCAAGCTTTTCACGAGGACCTGTCCCCGGCCTTCCTGTCTACACCGACCACATAGATACATCTCCTGTACGTTTGGAGGCTCTTAAGATTCTGAAACTAGAAATTTGGTCGACAAGGGAAAGTGGAAGGAATGAAGAAAGTAAATGTCGACCTTTGAAAGTCATGAAAACATACATTGGGATCGCTAATTCTACCCCCTTTTTTATTTTGAATCAATTATGGCGGCGTGTGTTAAAACTTTGAATGTGATCATGGGAAACTGAAGTGGTAAGAAAATTTATTACTTTCTTAAAACCGTGACGTAAGAAGAGAGTATCTTTCGAGTATTCTAAAATGAATTTTCCACGGGAATGACACAATGTAAGACGAGCAACGCAGTTTTAACACAGTTTTACCGCTAACGTAGGCTATAGGCTTTTAGGCTTTATACATGGCAGTGTTGCTTCCTAAATTTATATCTTATATCATATAAGAAAGTTTCTTCTTAAAATTGATTTGCAAATGAATGATGTGTCTTTTACTTTAAATAAGACTTTTATAAACAAAATTTAAGTATTATAGGTCAATTAATATTATTCTTAATAGATATAATAGTATAAAAGAGACATCTAACATTCTTAGGATTTGTATACCAAACTGAGGGAGACAACACCGGATTCGCACCAGAAGGTGAAGGACTTTTTGGTTAAAGCTTTTGCTAAAATATTTGCAATATGTTGTTTAGATGAGATGTATGATGTAAGAATGAAACTATTGTTAGTAAAAATCCGGCCTCTAAAGAGTCTGGTAATACAAGATCATTTTTTAGTTATCATAAACCATGAAATGGAATAAAAGGATGTCAAAGCTAACCTGATTTTGGCTCCATAGGTTTGATAAAATAGCTATCTACCTTCCCTATTTCCTTCTAGAGCACAAAAGTGACGAGACTTATTTCTAAGTCAATGTAGATATGAGAGAGTGAAAAGGATAGATGTGTTTTCTATTATATGTTGTGTATAAATAATTGTGTTCACGACGTCTTATAAATAAGCCTTTTGCTTAACCGTAAAGTTAACCATAAACACATATCTGTAAACTTAACCGTAAACATTCATCCACAAAGCCCTTATAAGCCCAAAACATTCAGGCCCATAACTTAATTGTGCATACCTTTAATGTGACTTATATGTGCATAATTTAGAGCTAGGAAAAGAACTTAGTGATATAATTTATGTGTTACTCATATAGGCCTGACTCATTACAATCCTATTAGGTAAACAATGGCCTACACTAATACCTCCATATTTGTTATGAATAAGAGCATTTATATCACCTTAATAGACCATATGAAAATTACATTAATATATCCAATTGAAAGATATTTATAATGATTATTGATGTAAGCCCACATTTAAATAGACTCTATAAATAGTCTAATAACTATGGGTTACTTTTTTGTTAATAGAGTGATAATATATTTTATATGTTTAATCTTGTTGTAAAAAATAATGTTAACCAATGAATGTAAGGTAGATAAATGATCACATAAAATGACAATGAGGGTTTAGCAATTGTGTATCTAAATGTTTAAGAAGGGAATTTAGCCATGTTAGATCTATAGTTGCCATGGCTAGCGTACATATTAACCTTAGTAGAAGAGCTAGAAATCATTGGTTGCTTTTTGAAAACTAACAAATACAACTACCACCAATAAAAAAGCTATATTTACTAGTTGAGCAATGTGTTGACTTACACAAAATACATATTGTTTGAGTGAAACTTAAGACTAAGTTCTACTATTCCGTGCATAAACTAAACTAGCCATTTAAAATTCTACCAATCCTAATTGGAAGGTGATTGTAGATTGAAATAAATAGTTGACAACAAATGACAAATTAAGATGGGTTAGTGTTAAGGATTGAAAAGCCCTTATAATGCTTTGTAAAAGCAAAAGTTGAGTAAAAGGATAATCACCATTTTTCACTAGGGGAGGTTTTGAGAACATTGATATCAAAATGGGTTTACAAAACTCCAATTGGCATGATGAAGGAGATCTAAAATGTGCTAATTCTAGAACAACCAAATAAATGAATAGGGCCAGGATTTTTCATAGGAAAGGTTTAGCCAAGGGACTCTTTTAACTAATTAAGAAGAAAAGGGTTGTTTCCAATTATAACCAAATAATCTACATATATTTTTGTTTCCAATTATAACCAAATGACCTACATATATAGTAACCAAATAGATATCTTTTTTATTTGAAAATGAACAACAAAGGGTTAATAGGACTATAGTAGAAACCAAAGTCCAAAAAAAAAAAAGCTCATTAAGTTAGACAAATAGGCACAAGGTGCCTACCTTAGACCATATAGTGTTCATCAAAGAAGACAAATTCTAATTTGCTAAAACAAGCCTAATAGGCTATTGTAGATAAATAAGTTAGGACAATTAGTTTTGCAAGAACAAGTTGTTAGCATCAAATTACTAGACTAGCCACCTCCTTATGATTGCAACAAAGAGAACTACTATGATTGTTGAAGGATGAATGAACAAGACTATAGTTCTCCAAGAAGTCAACCTCAAGCTCCTGGTGGAATCCTTTGGCAATCAACTAAGCCTTCAACTAATAGCAACTTTGTCTTATATATTTGGTGCCTTTCGAAAATATGTTTATTCAACAGTTTGGATACAAAAGTCAAATATGGTTTTTATGTAAAACATCCATCTTAGCTACCAAGGCTCCCTTCTAGCCTAGAGTTGAAGTGCAGCCACCACAAAATAAGGAATGGACAATATAGTGGAGGAAACAATAATTGTGTATTATAAATTTAGTTTAAAAGTACCTTGCTTAGCCCAAATTGCCATAGGATAAGAAAATAATGAACATAGAAAGGACTATAAAGTATCAATTGAACAGGTAAAAGAAAGCACTAAAGACACAAAGGATATTGTGAAATGAGCTTAATAAGTTAGTTAGAAGTTTATAAATTTGGATGATGAATAAGACAATTAAGGTATTTCAAGTTGGTCTATGAAAGTTAGCTCATTAAGTGGCCTAAGTACTGTACTAGTTAAGTTGAATTTAATTGGAGGAGTGAGCCAAAGAAATGAGTGTGAGCTTAGGTTGTGTAGTTCAAATGGCAGGTTGAAACTCAAGAAAACTAAAATTTGCATTCATTTGTTGCAACAAGTATGGAGCCAAACTCATAAGTAAAGAAATGGTAGTAGACAAAAATAAAGTTAAATTTGGATTTCCAACTAGGCATTGATGTCTGCTTTTAAATCAAATAAGGAAAAAGAAATAGTCCTTAATGTATATGATAGCCCAAACCCATCATTATAAGGCATTTGGAAAGTAATGAAATTGAGTTGGTTGATTGTGAGGAAACAAATTTTTGTCAAACAATACATGCTAAGTAATGAAATCCATTCACCATGCAAGTGGAGCCACCTATAACTTGTTATAAGCCCAATTTTGAGACATTGTAATCTTTCTATTTACTAAGATATCTTTTAAGTGAACTTATTTGAATGACTATTTTTTCCAAATTTTCTTACTAATTTTTCACTAAAAAAATCCTAACCAATAACAACACATTCAACCAATTAAATGACCCCCACAAAAGTACCACTCAAGCTCTTTTCCCAATTTTTATTCCCACTATAGAACCAATTTTCAAAAACAATAGATTTATAATAAAACAACTTCTAACAACCTTAAAAGCATGAAAAAATTATAAATCTAACAACCCACCTTTCCAAAATGTAATTTTATCTCTAAGGGAACTTTCTTTTTTATCTCATAAATAATAGAAACAACAACCTTTTATAAAGAGCCACAATTGTAACTCCATCCCGTAACTAATTCTAGTGACAAATTGCAAACATAAACCCACGGATTAAGTCCATGAAATCCAAACAAACCAACAAAATTGATTAACAAAACAAAATCCATAATCACACAAAATAGATAACATTAAGAAAAATTCACTTATAAACACCTGGAAATGATAATCCAAATGAAAAATAATACATTATTAGAGCTCATTTGAGGGAGCTCAAACCTCTTGATGATTTTTTCCAAACTTTTCTTTGATGGTCTCCTTACCACCTTCCTTTTGCCTTTTTAAAAACATTATCTTCTCCCCAAATATAAAAGATAGTATTTTCAAAATAAGAGGAAAAGGACTTATAAAATCTCATCCTTAGCATGACATTTCATAAGCTAAAGAAAAACAAACAAAATGACTGTACCCATTAGACATAACCAAAAAAAAAAAACTCATTTATCCCTTAGAATTGTAACAATTCCTTTCATTGCTCAATTCAAACCTTACCTTCAAGGTTGATATGTAAAAAGAAAGTTTGAAGGTCTTGCAATGTCTCCCATGTAGCTTTTATAGGCAAGAGTCTATAACAATCCAAAACTTATTCTTAACCTTTGAAAATTCTCTACTCCAAAATTGATTAAGGAACAAAAGAAAAAGAACTTTTTATCTCCCAAAATAGTTAGTAACTTAATCTAAATGACAACCTTGTCTTCTAACACTCTTTTTAAGAGATGAGACATGAAAAACTAAATGGATACAAGTACCATCAAGAAGGCAAAGTTTGTAGGCAATAGGCTCAAGCCTTTGGATGATTTGAAAAGATCCATAGTATGTAGGAGATAATTTAAAAGTTCAACGAGTGGCCATAGAAGTCTATCTACCTAATTGCAATCGTAAGTAGACCTACTCCCCTAACTTCATAAGTAACCCCCTAATGTTTCTTGTCATTCATCATCTTCATGTAATCTTAAGCCTTTTGTAACTATCTTTTAATTATCTTTGGGATATGATCCTCACCTTGGAAAGCTTAATCTATTAAATCCATTATAAAAAACTAAAAGTATAAGATAGCAAAGAGGCAGGTGGTCTACCATAAACCACTTCAAAAAGAGTACATTTAAGGCCATTGCATTGACTAGTGTTATAGGAATATTCCGACCATGCTAACCAATTAGGCCACTCCTTTAGTTAATCACTTATTAAACTACATAAATACATATCCAATGACCTATTAATCACCTTAGTCGGGCTATTTGCTTAGGGTTAGTAACCAAATAAGAACTTGAAGCACATTCCTTGCTATTGAAAAAGTTCTTTCCAAAAGGCATTGATGAAAATTGGACCTTGATTACATACTATTTTTTTATAAAGGTTGTACAATCTAAAGATCTCACCAAAAAACATATGTATAATGGTCGATGTAGCATATGAATGGCAAAATGCAATAATCAACCAAACTTGGAGAAGTGATCAACCACCATAAAAATATAATTTAAACAATAAAAAGCGGAAAACAATGAAATCCATTAAAATGTTGATCCAAACCTAAAGAAGGTTGCAAACTCCTAAAGATTGCAAATCTTACTCTGTAGGTTTGAAAAATCATATATTCCTAAATAAGCTTCTTGATATCTTTGCACATCTTGTCCCAATAAAAGATAGCTCAAATCTTATACAAGGTTTTCAAGAAACCCTCATGAGCTCCACTATTGAACTTAACCCATCACAAACGTGTCAAAGACTAATGGCTTGTCTTTCCAAAATTTAGCCTATTAACTTTTCCATCTTTTCATTTTTTTGAATGTCTTCTTTTATAAGGATCAACTAATTAGGCTATTGTATGAATAAAGCTCACATAATTGACCTTGGTATGTCTAATCAAAAATATAATTAGGGCTTTCTTTGGCATAACATTTGTTAAATCATTGAAATCTACTATGTTCAGCTTCATATCCTCCTACAAGGGAATCTTTCTTTTAGCCTTATATTCAATCTAAAAATCATAACCCATGAGGTTTACTAACCATCTTTGTTAAGCATAAGTAAAACGCTTTTGATCTTATAGGTATTTGAGGTTTCTATAACCTATCTAAACTATAAACCTCTGTCCTAATAAACAGTATTGCCACTCTTGCAACATCAAAATTAATGCTAATATGTCTTTTTCATAAGTTAAAAGTAAATGGTTTCTCCCATTGAGATTTGGCTAAAAAATGCAATAAGTTTCTTATCTTGATTCAATATCCCTCAAATACCATTACCTAATGCATCACACTCAACCACAAAAAGGTTTGATGAAATCTAGAAGAACAAGTAGGGATGTTTCCATTATGCCATGCTTGGGGGTCAAAAAAACTTTCATTACATCTTCATTCTACCCAAAATCATCCCTCTTAATCAAATTTGTTAATAGTCTCACTATGAAGCCATATCTTGCAATTCATAATACCATATTCATCTAAGGAAACCCTTAAGCCTTTAATAGTCCTCAATCATGGTCATTCTTAGACTAAGTAGATTTTGTCTTGATCCATGCCTAACCCGTCTTTATTTACTATGTGTCCTAAATAGCTAATCTCATTCTTCCCAGAATCACACTTCAATAGCTTGACAAATAGTTTGTGACCTCTCAAAGTCCATAGTGCAAGTCTTACATGTAAGAGATGATCCTTCCAAGTATGACTATATATCAAGATGTCACCAAAGAAAACCAAAATAAATTTACGATGAAATTTTGAAATACCATATTCATAGTAGCCTAAAAGGTTGATGATGTATTTGTTAATCCAAAATGCATGACCAAGAATTCAAAATGCTTATGATAAGTGTGAAAGTTGTCCTAGATATGTCATGGGGGTATAAATTTGGTGATAACCCAAGCTTAGATTCAACTTTGAGAAATATTGTGCATGATGTAACTCATCTAACAACTTATTTATTATAGGTATGGAAAATTTGTCCTTAATAGTATGTTGGTTTAGTGCTCTATACTCCACACACATCTTGACTTATCATTTTTCTTTACCAATAGCGCTAGGAATGAGCCATGAAGATAACGAATCACCCACAATATATTCAATCTATTCTTTTTGAAAATGGGGAATATATAAAGGTATACAAAAATAAATTGATTCTTATCCTTAAGAGTAGCCCTAAGACCTTGCTCTCTTAAGGGTGGTAACCACGTAGGTTCCTAAGAAACATACATATAGCCCCCCCACTTTAGCTTCCTCCTCAATACAACTAACTAATGAAATCTAAAATAGTACCTTCAAGAATAATCCATTTTTACATAGTTCCTTGTTAATTTTGTCCTTTTTTGCCAACTTAATCCTTGTACCCTTTCATATGTTATGCATGGTAACTAAGGAAAATTCCATAATATCTTACCAAGTGCACAAAACCACAACATTTCCAACACCATTTTTGTCACTACTAACTCTAATACATGCAAATCCATTAAAATGGTAAACCTTCAAAATTGGACATCTACATTTTTGCATACATCCTTATAGAATACCATATCCCCATTCACCATTTTTACCTCCAAAGATCCATGTGTAGTTGGTTGCAGTCATGTCTTGCTTGCCACTCCCACTTGTATGAAGTTGTGCATACTACCAATATTAGCAAAGCACACAATTCTTTGTTAACCACATGTCAAATATCTTAACACCTCCATAATATGTAGGGTAGTACCTTAAAATATCTCCCCAAAAAATTTTCAGAAGCTAGATAGCCTCTTCTAACCCTTTTTAGTGCCAATTTCTCTAAATAATCCTCAAGGTTTAAAAACTTTCAACCAAAACAACTGCCTACAACAATAAGTAGGACCAAACTTTTTTGTCACAATTATAGCACAAATTGCAAGCTTCTCGCTCTACCATTTTAGTAGTAATCAACCTTTTTACGGGAAAAAAGGATCATAGATGCTTGGATTGTTAGGATTGCTTGAATTAGTTAGAATAGCAAGAGTGGGATGTCAAATCACAGAGGATGTTAGCCTAGGTGAAGAAAATTCTCTCCTATATTGTTTGAATTTAGGCTTTTGTAACATAATCAAACCAATTGCCACATTAGGTGTAATGGGTTGTCAAGGTTGAACAATCTCATGTATTGATTCCTTCAAACCATATAGAAAATTCACAACTCTTGCTCAAGAGTTAAAGGTCCAACCTTTAATAACAAATGAGAAAACTACTTTTGATACTAATCAACATTTTCATTTTGTTGCAAATGAGTTAAATTGGCAAAATGACATGGAAACTTTTTTCCAAACCAATCCATGAAATCATAGTAAGCTATTTCCAAGAAATTCATGCTCTAAATGCATACCTTTTAAGTGATTGACATGCCACTAATGCATCAAACTCTAAATTCCATAAAGTTATAGTTACCATGCTCCCTTAAGGGTTGCATGGAATTCCAAATTTTGGTTAACTCCACTAATCTAATCAAAAGGATCAAAGTTTCCATCATATCATGGGAAATCAAATATAGGTTGTAATTGCCCTCCAACAAGGCTAGTGCTAGATTGTGAACCCTTCCCATAACCATTTCCACTACCATTATGATTATTGCCATTTGTTTTACCTGTTAATAACCCCGTATTGCTATCCATTTTAGCTAATAAGGCAATAACATTTACATCATAATTTCTTGCATCTCCTTGAAATGGCAATCCATTTTGGATTGTGATCCAAAATCCTCCTCCCTAAATGTAGCTATAATTGAAGTACCCATCAACTCGACAAGCTCAATCCTAAATTATTACAAGCCTAAGTCTAGGACCTAGCAATCCTCCTATTTACTGAGAAATATTTTAAATGAACCTCCTTGAATGACTATTTTTTTTACAAAACTTCCTACAAATTTTCTACTGAAAATTTTCAAACCAGTGACAACACATTTAACCAATTAAATAACCATATAGAAGTACTACTCAAGCTCATTTCCCAATTTTTTATTTACACTACAAAACCAATTTCCACCAACAACAAAACTATGGTAAAACAACTTCCAGGAACCTTAAAGGCATGAAAACATTAAGAATCTAATAACCTACCGTCCCAAAACATGATTTCATCTCCCAAGGAAACCTTCTTTTCAACCTCATAAAGAGTAAAAACCAAAAACTTTTTATAACAAGTCACAATCAAAACTCCAAAACTTAAACCCATGAATTAAGTTTGTAAAATCCAAACAAACTAACAAAATCGATTAACAAAACAAAAGCAACAATCACAATGGGGAAAAGACACACGAAACCTAACACTAAAAAACAACACTTCATAAGCTAAAGAAAAACAAACAGAATAACATAACCATTAGACATAACCTTTGTGAAGAATATTGTAGCCAAGGAAAATATACTTCAAAGCAAAGGGAGAGAATTTATCTTGGCATATGGTCTTAAATAAGGAAAACATTTGCAAGCCAAGGAGTGTAGATGATTATTAGTTAGGAAGGTGACAAAACAAAAGTTAGGATGACTATAGTAGATGATTTGAGTAAAAAGCTCCATAACTGTTGTTCTCCTTCGTTGTGTGCAACATACATCTTTCTACACTTATCCACACTTATCTCCCTCTGTCCTTTGAGTGAGAATCAGGCTGACTTAGTCATTCTAGACCAAGGAAAGGTGTTAAGTGCCGCAAAGAACCTTAGAATTCTAAGCCGATTCTTCTTCATCCATTACATTTCTTGCTTATGAACAATATTCTTTCTCATAACATGTGAAGGCAGACATGGATGAGTTTTATTGACTGGCTTTTCTTTTAGCTGACTCTTTCAATTTGAAAGTGCATAGCATATGTGGGCTTCTTTGTTCTCTGTGTCTTCATTGGTCATCCAACATCCATTTCCTCCTCTACTTCATGCACGCTAAAAGTGAGATCACCAAGTTGAGAGGAAGCTAGAACAAATGTAGTAGAAAATAGGATTAGTCAAAGAGACGATATTGGATGGTTTAGCTTGTTGAGTGGGATTTTTGCGTTGTTGTTGTGGTTTGTTCTGAGAAGACTGCCAAGAACCACAACCAGTAGAATTTTATGGTTGATCAATCTGTCACAACCTCTAGAATGCCTACCACATCCATTATCGTGTTAAGCAATATAAATAGTAGATGTAAAAGGAGCTAGAAAACCATTTTATTTGGATAGCCTGACGCCAAACACTTGAAGCTAAGCTACAACCTCAATAGAAATTGGACAAGGGGGCTTAAACATTATAACAAAAATGGAAGTATGAAACAATCCATACTCTTTACCCAAACCTTCAAGTAAGCAAAAGGCTTCCATAGACTTGGATACTACCTTCCCAATAGAGCTGAGAAGGTTACACAACATCTAAGTTTCGTTTAAATAAATTGAAAGTGTCTTTCTTCCTCTCTAGAGATCGTGCACATAAGATTATAGGTTAATTCTCGCCTTTCAATATGTTCAATGAAATGATCAGAGAGAGCACTTTATATTCAGCATAGGTCTTCAACTGAAACACAATTCAACACTTAGTGTGCTGATAAGCCATCACTTAACAAAACCACCGCTTTGTGTCCACGCCTCATGGTTTGGATTTGGATTCTTCCCGCGTTGCTAAACGAGAGATTTCATCTGGATTACCAAGGCAACAAATTATCGTTTATCAATTTTATGATAACGAAATTACAGTATTTTGCTGCTTAAAAGAAGGGATAGGATAGTATTTCGGCCATTGAAGCAAAGCAAACAAGG